>BSBM01000806.1:13307500-14663513 GCA_027924585.1 Larix kaempferi | reverse complement strand
TATATATATATTGGGTGAATCATTGACTATATTGGGATCATGTTCATCAATAGCACCCTATGCCTCCCTCTTATAGGCTCTATCCCTTGACTCTAACTCGAATTTCAAAGTTGATCCTCCAAGGACATTAGTTAACGGCTCAACAACCTATAATTTTGATGAGACTTCCTAATCCAATCGTTAAAATAAGGTAAAAAAAGCTTCCCATACTTAATAAGTGATTTTGCTCGAGTGAAGAGTACATTTTTGTTAAGGTTGTGACAGACGAGTTCAACAATCAACACCACCAACATCAAGGGACATATAGGGGTGGATGTGCTTGATTAAATGCTAATTCTATACCCTCATACATGATAGAATCTAGTGGAAACTTTGCAATCCTGAAATCCTAAAAACTATTAAGTCTACTGAATTCTGAATGGGATCTAAAATTCTATTTTTTGCATATGAAGTCCGTTGAGGATGGAACCACTCTTAAACATCCTGAAACAATTAATGGTAATGTTAAAAATTTAAGTAAAAGGATGGAAAATAAAATATAAGGAGAATGTCACTTTTAATATTACCAAATACTATTGCACCATGGTGATAGTTTTTTGGAAACGCGACCTCATTGACTGAATTTGTACCGGAAATGCATTTCCTTACGGACGAAAAGCGTTTCCATCTCATAAACAGGTTTTTTCCGTACAGAAACACGTTTCCGGGCCATACGATACGCATTTCAGAGTTTCGAAATGGTGAAATGCTGGAAATGGGGGTTGGCATGGACATTTCCTGCAACATAGCTTAATTGGTTTAATCTTGATATCATATTCCTGAATTCTAGATATCCAGTTTCCTCTAACCCTGATGCCATCATGTTGAGATAGAACATCCTTAACCTCATGATATCGAACATAAGCTAATATTTTTTAGTATCCTATGTATGTCTTGAAATGCTTTAAAGATTTCACTAATGCATAAGCTTGTTTCTTAGTGGTTGTAAAATTTAATTCGGCATCTCTGATATTTTTACTCATAAACGCAACAGGTTGTTCATGATTGTTTTCGTTCTTTTTCAACAAAACACCTGCTATAGTGTCTTCAAGTGCATACAAGTAAATCAAGAATTCCTTGTTGTAGTTAGGACATACCAGGACAGGAGCAGGAAATAGATTTCTTTAGTGATTCAAATGATGCGGCACACTTCTTAGCCCAAATAATTTTTACATCTTTCTTCAGTAAGGCATCTTTCATAACAACTTTTTACCTTGCCTATTAATGGTTTTTTCAAATTTGGAAATTATTGAATATGATTGTGAAATTTTTTTGTGCATGTTCTTCATGCTGCGCTGTCAAATTCAAAACATATTCTGCTATTAATCCTTCATTTTCTTTCAATTTCTTCTCGAATTTGGCTACCGGACCAGTCTCTATATTTAATGGTGGTATATTCGAAACAACTAGTCTTTTTTCCAACTCTTTTGCAAGACTAGCATTTTCTTTTTTTAGATTGTTCCAAAGCATTTTAAAATCTATCATTTAGTGTTTCAATACCATTTTTATCATCTTCAATAATTTTTATCAACCTGGATGGATGATCTTGCAATAGTGGCAACTTTTGCATTTATAATTGTTTATGCATTCATTTGATTCTGCACAATTGTTTTTTGCAACTGTGCAATTTCCTTGAGGTATTATGCCATATTCTTATCCTTTACCTTGCACATTTCCTCCAATTTCTCTATAGAAGAGGACTCATCCTCCATTGAAGCTTGATGTTTGAAATGCACCATTTTATCATATAGGAAAACAAAAATCTACCATCAAAATTATAACATGGACTGACATTGTACTCATGTGCCAACCGTTTTGGAGGAATTCTATGAAAAATACTCTCGCTAGGAGAGGGAAAGGCATCATTACTTGGTTCCATTTCACTGTCCATTAGCTCCTACCCCTGATCTTCAACTTCATGTTCATTTAGCAGATTTAAAGTTGTAGCAACAACAAGTACATCACTGGCGACAAAATCACTACCCAAACTATCATTAGATATGTCCAAATCATCCTCATTGTGCTCAGAAGACTGTACTAGCACTCCCTCATTATGCTTAGGAGACTATACTGGCACTTCCTCATTGTTTCCCTTCCCATTACGTTTCCTGAAGTATGTTTTAGAAACTTGTGGTTGTGGTTGATATAGATCAATAATTTTCTGCAATGTGCCAGGGAAATTGAACTTAATATTCTTCAATTGGCTCTATTGTAAGATGTAATGCATTTTATTAGCTAATAGATGAGGAACATCTATGGGTTTGTCTTCATCCCAATGTATGACTAGCCTCATACACTAACAAGAAATATCCTGCTTGTGATGATTCATAATGGTCCTAAGGACAATCTGAATCAAGGTTTTGTATAGTCAAGGGGGGAAATCCTGTTCTAAACCATTCCTTGGAACAAATACATTTTGCCCACAAATTTTATCTGCCATCTCCTTCTTCTCACGTTTTAGTGTTTTCCTGGAGTTAAACATGGCTCCCTCTCTGCACGGAATTTTGGTTGCTTTGGCAACCAAATCAGGGTCCAAATATACCCTCTTCCCAAAAATATTCAACTCCATGGCCCCAGTATCATAATTAAAAATGGCTTCATCTATCTCCTCCTTAACAAAATCGGACTATCCAAACAAAAAACCATACATTTATGCTTTAATGAGGATATTTTCCATACCTGGTGGCCATTTGTTTTCATCTCTCCATGCACCAACACACTACTGGATTTTTTTTATTGTGAGCATCCATGTTTCAACTTTGGCCACGGTAGAGTATGCCCCTGTTTCAAGCTACGATAGGGTCATTATTCCTAGTGATATATTTTACATATGATCCAGGGGATCTGGCGATATTTGGATTGGACCGCTCACAGTTGAGAGTTGTATTGATGATATGTGTTTCCTCACTACTGGGAGTGGGCAGCGGATCATGCTACCTATCAATAAGAGAGAGTGTTACACCTAAAATATTACCATCCTAAGATTCAGTGTATACATCCCTAAAGTCTCCTTAACTAAGTTATTGACCTAGAAGAGATATTATCCCATTTATACTAGGTTTTGAGAGGTCGTCGCAGGCTACCCTCATGAAACATGTGACGTCACAACTTGCTCTCTTGCAGGGTGTGACGATGTCAGTTAATGGGTAAAAATAGCTCCTTCGAGCCCATTCTCGAAGCTAGCTGACATGGACCCTTATCCCTGACCTCTTGGGAGAGCTGGAACTCGGTTCCTAACCTCTTGGAAAGATCCCCTATCTCTCTCCTACCATATCTCAACCTACCCTATCCATACCCTATCTACTTAGTCCTATATAAATGAAGCTCCATTCCCCTCCAAAGGGAGGAAGTCTATAGTGTCTACATGCTGGTGAAATCATCTTAGAGATATCTCTACTCATCCATTGAGAGACTTACACTTCCTTGGGAGGATATGGCATTGGCTTGGATGGAGAAGGGCTACCACGTTAAGCTTTGGTTGTAGTCATTCTTATCTATTTACTTTCCATATATTTACAGTAATATAAACACTTTCCACCAATATTGTTGTGTTGATGATATTGTGTAGTTTACTTGCTTAGTTGTTTACTTAGATCGGTTATCGTTTGGATGTTTTTACTTGTTTGTCTTGTTTTGTGTATCTTGGCAGGTCTTGCAGCTTAGATCTAACGACCGCGAGGCGTGGAACAACATCCAAGAAAAAGGACTACAAACTTAAGGTAAGACATCCGATAACTTGATCCTTAACTAGATCTAGGAAAGTGGTTTATAGTCTGTACTATTTGTTCTAGACTCACATTGAGCTAGGGAGATCCGGCTCGTGTCCGCTCGAGTGGATTGTCCGTCAAACAAATCTAGCGACCATACTGGGGAAGAACATTGCTTTATAGTTGTCAATTTGAATGTCATTTTCAATTGATTTCTTGTTACAAGCCTTTTTATTGGTCATTTTCCTCTTAAGATGGTTTCACCATCAGATCTTCACTTTGAAGAGCTTGGTTACCTTCCTTTGAGTTTGTACTTCTCATTTTTAGACCATTTCATTTCTCATTGTCTGGAGAATTGGTTCATTTTTAAATTTAGATCTCGCCTGTCGCACCTAGTCAGTGTACCCAAAGTGACACTGTGTCATTTTTTATCTTTGTTCTTTGTCTGTGAGCCTATTGTCACAACCCTTTCATTGGTCTTTTGCGACACCGTCGCACTTCCCGCATTGGTAAACTGAGACGTCGCACTCTGTACAAGCACAGACTATGCCAATCTGCCAAAATTGCTATATAGGCACCCCTTCTCCATTTCTGATTTGTGCTTTGGTTTGTGTACAAACTCCCTTTGTACTGCAAGATCCAGTCAGAGACCCCATTTTGATTTGTGTGATTGAGTTGTTTGGTTTTATTTGGAGTTTTTTTGGGTTCCATCTTGGACAAGTCTGAGATTTGGTAGTAGTGGACACTCTTGTCTCCCCCACCTGCATCCACTCACCCTTGCATTCCCTCCTCTCCTTGTCATATCTAGTCATTGTATTGGATCGGTTTCCAGACCTCATTTGCATACATTTTGTGAGCCTTGCTTGCTTTAGTGTTGCTTGTTACTGGTTGATTTTGAGTGTTTGCATGTACTTTTAGTCCATTGAGTTCTCATCTTTTCTTGAGATTTTCTGAGTTATTGGAGTGCTGCAAGTAATCTTTTCATTCCAGTATTTATGTTTAAAAGCATCACTGTCATCGAATTGTTATTTTGATACTTCAATTGAAAGATCAAAAGTACTTTATTTCCATCATTTTTTTCAAGCTCATTTGAATAATTGTATGTGCATTGGAACGTCTCATTTGTAGATCTATTGGAGAAGTTGAAAGAAAATTGAATTAGTTGTGTTTTTCACGAATTATGAACTGCTCATTTTCTTGAAAAATTCGAATAGATATCAAGTTTTGTGAAAGTAGTTCCATGCTTGGAAAGTCAGATGCATCTTTTGGTTTTTATGCTTTTGGGTCATTATAGTGAAAGTGAAAAGCTTGCATACTCTACTTAGGAACTCTCTCTTTTCATCACTTAGAATCATTTTTGTTTTTGAAAAGATAAAGGAAAAATAAAAACATGCTTTGATTTGGCTTAGTCGTGTTGTGTTACTTTTGTGTTTCTCTTGAAAAGGAAAAGAATACTTCATAGTCATTTTTTGGTAGATTTGGGATTGCAATTGCATTGTGTTGCTTTGGTAAAAATTTGGAAAGAAGTTTCTCCCTCCCATACATAGAGTTCATCAAAAGAAAAGTGTATTTTTTGCATGAAGTTAGGGCCTGCATTATGTTTATGATTATGTACTCACCTCATGCATTCACCTAACCATCCAGATAAAATTAACAGTAGAACTAGGGTAAAAATTTTAGTAACTTGTGTGTAAGTTAGAGACGTGTTTTGAAGTCGTTAAGCGTGGCAGCTGTTGTTATTTGCCAGCATTGTATCTTGGGTTGGTGTAGTCTTCCACGTACTTATCGGTATATCGAGCTCTTTCACGTACTTGGCGTATATTGAAAGGTGTTTCACGTACTCAGTAGTATATCGGAAGGTCTCTTGCCAAACGGTTGTGCATTAGACAGCACCACTACGGATTTGAGCTCCCACATACCTTATGTATATCGGGAGACACCACTAGGATCCCTGAG
This sequence comes from Larix kaempferi, assembly GCA_027924585.1. Classification (NCBI taxonomy): domain Eukaryota; kingdom Viridiplantae; phylum Streptophyta; class Pinopsida; order Pinales; family Pinaceae; genus Larix; species Larix kaempferi. The sequence goes on along the minus strand of BSBM01000806.1, from coordinate 14,657,811 downwards.
ACCAATTGAGTTAACCTTTTGGCCGTCTTGGCAGAGCAATACACTGAGAACAACACTTGGGGAGATTACTACGCATGTATCATCCAGGTAATCGGGTATTCAGGCAAGGGTACGGTCCCAATCCTCCTTGTTGCGTTTTATTGTTGGACCCTGCGGTATATAGCGATTTGCGAAGCCTTGAAAATCCTTTGAGGTTCCAGACCTTTGAATCCACTCTTATCACATAAGTTTGCTTGTGGCCTTAGTTTGTGTAGGGTTTTGTCTGGTCTGCTTTTCTTTTATGTAGCTTGCCTTAGGAGAAACTTTTGTTTCAGTCACTCTGGCTGACTTTCCTTAGAGAAGGTCCTGTAGGATTCAGAACTTGCCACCCGAATATCCCCTTAACCAGGAGGTAATTTCGAGGGTAAGGATGGACCCACAAGCCAGGGTCAGGTCACATGAAGTGGAAAACCCCACTTTGAATGTTGGAGGACTTTTGTTTCCTCACACTCCTCCAGATTCACCTGCCTCTCATCCCCCGCAGGGTGAAGAAGCAAAATACCCACTTCACAAGACTTACCTCCCGTTTCGTCGGGAGAGCCTGGATCGTTGAAATGGATAAATCAACCCCAGGACAACCCCACGGCAGCTATTGGCCCTTCAACAGCTTATTGGACATCCTCTCCGGGCCACCCAGTGGCCCATTTTGCCATTGCATCCCCACCCAGTTGAACTAGTCCCGACGACCGTTTAGCACCTTATCGTGAGCAATTGGCTCGTTTACGTGCTATGGGTGAGGAGTTTTGACGACGAACCAATCCCAGGTCGCTCTTTATCTTTTGAGTCACCAGAATCATCCATGCAACACGTGACCATTGCTGAAACTAGTCAACCATCCATTCCTGCACATACGTCCCCTAGACAAGAGACCAGTTTAGCACCTCTCACAACCTAACCTGTTGAAGGACAACAATCCAACACACTTGTGACTACCGCAGTTACGTCACCTGCTCCTCCCCCACCCCAAACTTCGAGGGGAGGATACTCTTTACCCCCTACCTTCTTTACAGGTAGTGGTAATCCTACGGTGAATGATCAACAACCGATGTTGGGTCAACCTTTACTTAGTGGTCAGCAACATGATCAACAACCGGTGTTGGGTCAACCTTTACTTAGTGGTCAACAAGTTGTTGCTGGGGGGAAAACCCCCGTCTCTTAACCATAATACTGCAGCAGGAGTTCCCATTGGTCCTTCCATTGGAAATTCCTTACCTCCTGGACCTTCCACTACGGTACTATCCCATGTTGGGGGACCATCCAACGTAATTCAACCTTCATCGAGTCAAGCGTATCTAGGTCATCCTAACCCTGTGCCGGGTCAACTTAATCCCGGAAATGCACTCTATGGGGTACCCTACCCCGACAACCCTTACACTCTATGGGGACAGCAGAATGTTTTACAACATGGACCCCCACTCACAGTCCCTCAAGTCCCTCCACCCCCGTTTGGTCCACCCCCACCTCCCTTTGGAGGCGGCGGGCCCCCACATAACTTTGGAGGAGGCGGACCTCTACCTTATGGCGGAGGACCACCTCACTTCAGTCATCATGGCCCACCCCCCTGGTGGCGGTGGTGGAGGACTATCCCATCCGAGTGGTGGCGGCGGACCATCCCATCCTGGTGGTGGTGTTGGAGGACCATCCCATCCCGGTGGTGGTGGTTGAGGACCTTCTCATCCTGGTGGCGGTGGTGGTGGACCACCACCATACTATGGTGGAGGTGGCAGAGGAGGCTCTTACCCTTACGATGGCGGTAGTGGCCCACCACCCCCTCTCGGCGGAGGTGGTGGAGGCCCACCTTATTTTGGCAGTGGGGGAAGACCACCAACTCCTCCCGGTGGAGGCGGTGGCCTCCCATCCTACCCTAGCGGTGGTGGTGGACCCCCACCATTTGGAGGCGGCCCACCCCCTCCCGGTGGCGGAGCCGGGCCCCCACCTTATGGTAATGGGCCACCTTATTATGGTAATGGACCACCTTACTATGGCAGCGGACCTATATTTGGTCCGGGCAGCTCATACCCCTATGGCCAGTTTCCTCTTGGAACACCCTATGGTTAGTTGATACAAGGTCCCACGGGTCCCTACATTCCTTATCAGTACTATCAGTACCCGCAACCTAATTCGCAGCTGCCCTTTTTGGCTACTTTGGACCTACTCGACCTGTCTCGCCTAACCAACGACCCCATCTACCACGGAACTAATTGGCCACCCATTTTAGTGAAACTTCCATTTGATATCCCAAAATTTGATGGCAAGCCGGGTGAGGATCCTAAAAACCACGTGATGACATACCACTTGTGGTGTTCATCCAACTCCATGATGGACGACTCGATCCGTCTTAGGTTATTTCAACAGACTCTTACTGGTTCGGCTGCCAAGTGGTATATTGAACTACCACCCCATTCTTTTCTTGATTTTGGTTCTCTTTCTATGAACTTTTTGACTCATTTCCAGCTGCCTATACGGTATGAAACTAGTACAGAGCTTTTAACTTCGCTACGTCAAAATACCGCTACTCACATCTCAGATCATATACATGAGTGGCAGAGGAGACAACGTCTCATTAAGGCTCCTATTTCAGAACAACTCCTAGTGGACTGGTTTACGAAGTCTCTCATACCTACCATAGCATGAGATGTTTCCATGGGAGACGTTGTCACTGAGGAACAAGCCATTTCCCGTGCCCACTTACTAGACTTAGTCTATGCTCAGTTAGGCACGTTGTTTGATATTCTTCCTGACGCACCCCACAACACTTACAACCCCATGAAACCACCCAAGGGACCCCAAGCCGATGGCATCATTGGATCCCTTACCACCCAGCCTTCTTCTCAGATTGTTGGTTCATCGAACCCCCAGGGTTCTTCCCCATCACCAACACAGGCTAGTCATGGCACCAAAAAATCATCCACTCCGACTGTCACCGAGGAAGTGAATTATGTTTCATCAGCTTCACCTCAGAATTCTGGTGGTAGGAAGAAGAACAAAGGGAAACCTAAGAAATCTTCCACCCAGCAGGAACAAAAGAGCACCCCTAATGATACCAAACAGAAAAGGAAGTTGAAATATCCTTGTCTACTGTGTGGTGATGACCACTTTTATAAAGAGTGCCGCCATAGAGACAAAGTTCAAAAGTTTCTTAAGGGAAAATCCACACCCGCAATTCTCAACAATCCCTTCCCTGCTCAAAATCAACAGATGATTGCTCACACTTCTCCTTCCCAGGGAGAAGCATCTACCACCGCTCATGTTCCCATGGTGCGTAATGAGACCATCAACTTGAACACCCGTTCCTGTTTGTATGACTCTATTCCGGCGAAGGAATCTATCGGAAGTAATACTGAAAAAGCTTCCACTTCGATGCCCGACGTCACCGTACCGGCTGCTCCTCTCACCATTGAGAAGCCCTCTTTCAAGTCAATGTTGCGTCCACCCAAGAGCATGATTAGAAAATCAGTTTTCAATCCTAATGCTCGGGCTACTCAAAACTACAACATTGTAGAGGACCTAGCACAAGCTCCTTGTGCTATGTCGACGCTCGAAGTCTTGCAAAACTATCCTAATCAGCGCAAGACTCTCCTCACTGCCATCGGTGCAGTGAACCCGTATTCATCAAATACCATCATGTTCCCGCTTGAGTACTTCAAACTGAGGCTCTCCCATCAGTTGGCATTTCAAGTTGCCACAAACATTGCTGGTAAGATAATACATCATACCGTTTGTGATGAAGGAGCCTCTACGTCAGTCATGCCGATCGCATGTTGGAGAGCCATTGGCTCTCCCGAGTTGAACCGTTCTCCTACCACTTTGAGAGCATTCGACGGCGTGGCTATCAACCTCATGGGCTGTTACAAGCTTTACCGATCGAGCTGGGGGGAAATACCACAACCACTAACATGGAAGTAGTCGCTGCCCCGTTGGATTATAAAATTCTGCTTGGTCATAATTGGTTTTACGCCATGACTGCAGTCACATCATCTGTCTTCTGCATAGTACAATTCCCCCATCAAGGCCGAATTGTCACAGTCGACCAACTGGACTTCTGCACACCTAACATCGCTATTCACCCAGGCGATAATGTTTCGTCCATTGGACAATCTTCGCAGAAGTATGAGAGCGTGGGGGTCGGCCTCCTTAAGGATTCATCCCTTATGGGCGTCTTTCCTACTTCGGATCCCCCAAACCATGTTGCCATGGTGAACATGATCTCCTCGCAATTTTCACCTATCCCCAACTCCACTGATTCATGGCTTGTACTTGATGAAGCCACCACACACCTGATTGGAGACACCATGCCTCTGTCACCCACTGAAGTCATGTACGAGGCTATCCAGTCAGCACCGGAGGACCACTTAGTTGTGGCATCCACCTCTTGTTCTCCACAACAGACATCATCCATTCCTCTGCTACGGACTTTTCATTCTGGCGAGTCCATTATGGAAATCATGAGTGTAGATGATCCTCCGTGGGAAGACCTCCATCATCGTTCGTCTTTCCTTCCTTTTTTGGATACTGTGGAGAACGACATTAACACCATCTTCACACCGGATGTCTACTATGGGTCTGAGTCCTCGATACTTACGTGTCAAACGGACTCTGAAGGCAACTTAGCCAACATTGAACCCACCACTTCGATAGACATTTTGGTTACTCCTGGTGTACTGGAACACATTCATTTAGGCCATAAGTGTTCCCTCAAAGAATTCATTACTTATACGGCCTTATTCAAGTGATTCTGAGACGTGTTCGCTTGGACCTACGAGGAGATGCCTGGGATATACCCCACCATTGTTATACACGAGATTAAAACCTATCCCAACATCAAACCTGTCCGCCAAAAGTTGCAACTGGTACACCCTCGAAAGACTACGGCAATCAAGGCAGAGATTGAGAAACTCTTGAAGGCAGGCTTCATCTATCTTGTCCCATTGACATAATGGGTCTCAAACGTCGTCCCTGTTACCAAAAAACATGGTACCATTCATGTCTGTGTCGACTATCAGGATCTCAACAAAGCTTGTCCTAAGAACAACTACCTGACTCCCTTTACTGACCAGATTATCGACAATTGTGCCGGAAGTGTCATTTTTTCATTTATGAATGGCTTTTTCGGATACAACCAGATTGAGATCCACCCCGCCGACCAACACAAGACTGCATTCATTTTCCCTTGGGGAACGTTTGCGTATCGTAAACTTTTGTTTGGTCTTAAAAATGCTGGTACCACATTCCAGCAGGCCATGTCGTACGCCTTCCATGATGTGAAGGAATTTGTGGAACCCTACTTGGACGATCTCCCCGCCCATTCAAAGCAGCGTGAGTTCCACATAGATCATCTGACAGTTGTTTTCCTCAGATGCAAATGGTACAATATACGTTTGAATCCTGATAAATGTATTTTTGTGTCGAGTTTGGACGCCTCTTAGGGTTTATCATCTTGAAAGATGGGATCCGCATTGATCCCTTGAAGGTTGAAGCCATCGTCGCTCTTCCACCTCCAACCAATATTATGAAACTTCAGAGTCTACAGGACAAAGTAACCTATTTACGGTGTTTTGTTTGTAATTTCATACAAAAGACGCAGGGCTACATGAGATTGATGAAGAAGGACGTCCCATTCATCTGGGACGACCAAGCTCAACAATCTTTTGATAGTTTGAAATATGCCATCATGCATGCCCCTGTGCTCCAACGCCCGAATTACTATCGAGATTACATTTTATATCTCGTTGCTTCCGACACCACTATTGCCATGGTTTTGGTACAGGAAGACCAGAACGCCCAAGAACATGTGATATACTATGCTAGTAAAGGTCTCATTGAAATTGAAACTTGCTATTCACATATTGAGAAGCTCGCTCTCACAGCGGTCATCGCTGTGCAGAAGTTCCGACATTACATCTTGCTTCGCACCACCACCATCATCGTCGATTTGAACCCCATGTACCACGTTCTGAATTGTTAGGTGCTTGGGGGCAAGTACTCATGTTGGATCATGATACTGCAAAAATTTGATCTTCTTTTTGAAAAAGCCAAGTCTAAAAAATATTTGGTGTTTGCTGAGCTCATCTGCGACCTTCCCCGTACTGATGTAGAATCTGATCCCAATGACTCTTTTACAGATGAGTCGTTGTTTCTTATCAGTACGTCTGATCCGTAGTATGGAGATATCACATTGTATCTTCAAACCCAATGTTTCAGCCCTCAATTGTCTCACGACGACCGTCGTCGAACACGCCACCATGCGAAGTATTATCTAATTATCAGTGATACTTTGTACCGCCGTGGTATCGATTCTATTCTTCAACGTTGTCTGACTCATGATGAGGCTGAACACGTCCTAAATGACTGTCACACTAGGGCTTGTGGCAGTCATCTCTCTGGGATGGCTATAGCCCAAAATATTTTGCGCGCAAGATATTATTGGTCATCTATCTTCAAGGATTGTATCGAGGCCGTAAAAAAATGTCCTCCATTTCAACATTTTCATACGAAAAAGTGCACCCCGGTTATTGCCGTTGGCCCCTTCCATAAATGGGGCATTGATTTCATGCATTGTAAGCCTACCTCGGCCGGGGGGCATAGTTACGTCATTGTAGTTGTGGACTACTTTACAAAGTGGGCTGAGGCAATGCCTACATACACGAACGACGGCAAGACCACCACACTCTTCATGTTTAACCATGTAATAGCACGATTTGGAGTTCTTCAAGCGATAGTTATCGACCATGGTTCTCACTTTATGAACCATATGGTTGACGAGTTGAGCGATAGATTGGGTTTTCGTCATGAAAAATCAACGCCATACTACCCACAGTCAAACGGACAGGTCGAGGCCATTAACAAGGTCTTGAAAACTATGGTCCAACGTATGGTGGGTACGCACAAGTCCAACTGGCATAATATGCTCTTCTCCACACTGTGGGCTTATCGAACATCCGTTAAAATCGCCACTAGGTTTACTTCCTTCCAACTAGTGTATGGATTGGAGGCGGTCTTCCTATTGAGTGCGAGATCCCATCCCTCAAGCTCGCCATCCAACTTCTCCCCAACACTACTACCGAGGAAGAACGCTTCCTCTACCTAGCTAAGCTCGATGAGACTCGCCGAGATGTCGCTCTTGCCAACGAGGCCCATAAGAGATGCATCAAAGCGCAGTACAACAAGTCGGTAGAACCTTGCGCCTACAGCAAAGGAGATTTGGTCCTCACATATGACCAAAAACATGATAAGCTAGGGGCAGGAAAGTTTGAGTGCAGGTGGCATGGACCTTATGTAGTGAAATGTGTCTTAGGGAAGGGAGCTTATGAGCTTGAAGACTACGATGGGATATCTTTAGGTGAGACCCACAATGGGTTCTACATGAAGAGGTACTATGCCTGAGTCTTTCATGCATGAGTACTTTTGTATATACTGTACATGGCGTGTGTGTGTTTTTGTGTGGTGTGACGCTTTGATTTTTTGCATGCTTAGGTCTTGTTTCGTTTCTTATACCATGTTCTGTCTGCGTGTCCAGATGGAAACATGCTATGGATTCACAGACAGTGCCAGCCGACATACCTGTAGCCTTGCTTCGACAACCTGGGTACTCTATTCACCTACTGGCGAGCTCATCATCTCAGGGGGAATGTGTCTAGGTTTCGCGACCAACAATGCTGCAGAATATCAAGCAGTCATTGGAACCCTAACTGACACCATTTCTTTGGGTATGGACCATGTTGTCATCCACTTGGATTCTCAACTAGTGGTCTCTCATCTTAACTGAGTCTATGTCATCCGCGATCCCACTTTACTCCGTCTTTATAGACGAGTCCATCTTCTGGAAAGGTCCTTTGAGTCCATTCAATACCTGCACATTCCGCGAGACGTGAACATAGTGGTTGACTTTATTGCCAACTTCATCTTAGATTGGTACATTGCACACACATAAGCATATTCATGAATTGTTAAAAGTAGACATAACACGTAAATAACTCATTTTATAAGCAAACACATAAACAAGACCACACCATTCATCCATTTAAAACACATAATGTATAAAACCGCTAGAATGTCTGTATATATATGTATCATCATAAAAAGTAGTGCTGGTACAAAATCTGAAGCATGATGGCTTTCAGTGAGTCTATACAAAATCTGAAGCCCCATAGCTTTCAGTAGTACAAAATCTGAGGCCTATAAGCTCTCAGTACATACATAATAATAGCATAAGGCCTAACGCTTGGCCCATACACCCCTAGGTCTAATAACTCTATCCTACTTAGTATGGAAGCAGTCAACTGCTCTCGCGACCCTGCGAAGCAGTGCATTGAAGCGCACAGCTGCTCCTACCGTATATCCCTGCATAGGCCGCGGTAACTCATCTACCATCAGCTCTGGAACGTCTAACGTCAACCCACTCAGGTTCGTGTACACATCCTCCATCTCTGCGATGGCAACATGTACGGCTGGAGCCATGACTACTCCCTCTCCTCTCTCTCTCCTCGCAAGAAGAGAGACTCCCACTGGTCGTACGGGGCCCACATCCGCACACACATGTTGTTAACTCATCAGCACTATAACAAAAAAATCATAAATATACAAAACTAAAAAGTACAAGGGTTTTTTTTCTTACCTATGTCTCCCCATACTGCTCCCTTGGGCAGTGCCAAGTCCGAGTCATCTCTATAATCCGTACCACTTTACGAGTAATCCTCCACCATGAGCAACTGGCCTTCTATCCAGGTGAAGAACTCAGGACCATATCCGATGATGGGGCCATCACCTCTGTCCATCTAATCATGTGAGGATCCCTAGGATCCCTGTCATCCAATGGTACCTGCGGGCGCAAGAGGGGGACCCGCTCCAATAGGAACGAGATCACTATCGACCCGTAGCCGAACTGTTTGAGCTCTCCCCGCCAACACTTGGTCAACTGAGCTCGAATGTTCGCGAAGAGTCCCTCGCACCAGTTGAAGACCTTCAGAGACATGTAGTCTCCGCATATAGCATCTGAGATCTGGTAGTTAAGTGAGGATCTTGACTCCCTGCCATCCTCGTAAGGGTAAAAAGTATGGCACGCAGCGGACGTTACTGTACTTCTTTGATGGGAATCTTCCCACTATAAGCATGGGTCTGAGGAGTATAATGCTGTAGGATCATGTCACCCACGATCCGATCACTTCCCCGTGATCTAGTAAGAAGCACATTGTCCCCCCTCTAGGACAATCCAGTCAGGAAATAAATGTCCTCGACATCTATGGTAAGTATGTTCTCACCGATCATAAAATACTGCTGAGCCGCATCCCAACATCTAAGCATATTCGTCAGCAGGGGGATTTGGGCCCTCATGCCCTGGATCTGGAAGAACTTTAAAAGACCGCAGTTCCTTAGCGTCGTCACACATAATGGATCGTTTACAATTTGCATGTCATCTATGTCATGCTCTCGTTCTCGCCACTCCAAGACCATTTTGGCTGCTATCAACCTGCCAAAAGGAGCGTTTAAACATTGTTAGGACTCACTTCAACCATTAAAAGTTCATCTTTTGGGCTAGGTTTGATGGTTGGGTTGGACGTTTCTGCTGTCGCACCCCATCAATTCTGACAATGCGACGTCATCGCAATCCACCTTTGCGGGATTTGCGACGATCCGGGTTCGTTGCAGATCCCGAAAGGGCGACCTACGACGACCCAAGGACGCAATAACCCTCCACAAATCCACTCAAAACCCAAAAAACTGAACTAAAATAAAAAATGTAAACCACTACAAATACACTGGATGAAGTTTAGAGTTACCTGCTCTGAACGGTTGGGGAAATGGTTGCTCGCAGCTCCCGGAATCAACAAGTGAAGTTTTGGCTCCAAATGGCACTTCTTCTCCCCAAATTGGAAAATGAACAGTGGTGACTAGATTTGGTTTTTTGTTTCTATTTATAAACAAAAGGCATATTCCTTTTCAAATATTTTGATGCTTTTTAGGTCATTTGCTATAGTTTGGATTATTTTCATGACATTTGAATACCCGCTTGATTTTTTGACCTAGTTTTCAAGTGTGCAGGAGTTGTTAAGTGATCTTTGCACGCCATTCTCGCATTACAACGATCATCTCAGGTATGGACAACCCCTTGAATGTTTTGTCATTATTTTATAGCCGTTAGGTTGTAATTATTTTATGGTGACGAGCTTACTCTTTGTTCTTTCTCGTGCTCTTGAAACTATGAGAATAAGTTACCGAGTTATGATTTATCACTTTTCCGGGCTCGTTAAACTCCTACGGAAAAGGAACCCCCCCCGGAGTTTATCTTTAAGCTCTTTTCAGGCTCTCGAAATACAAAAAGATTGCCAAGCGAACTTGTCGCATTCATGCTTGTTAAAGAATTTGAATGGTCGTCTTCCTGGTGATAGTTTACCCCTTTTCGGACCAGGGAGCACTATTTATGAAAAAGGTATACTCCAGCCAATCATGATTGGAAGAGTCCTCCCCCGTGTTGTTTTACCCTTTTTCGGGCGATGAGGCTAACTTTATGAAAAAGGACCGTTGGAGTCTTCTTTAGTTCTTTTCAGACTCTCTAAACATGAAACGACGACCGAGTTTACCTTCTATGGACTCGTTAAACTTTTACATTGAAGGGCCTGTCATGGGACGAACCCCTCCTATCCCAGGTTTGAAAAATATTTGGGATTGGATTCATCTATGAGATGAGCTATACCGAGCATCTGGTTACCCTCATCAAGATCGTAAAAAACACATGAGGCACTCATCGTTCATGATGGGGAAAAAGGAAAGCTTTTATGTTACACCCTTTATCAGTGGCAGTACCTAGTCATCTCTTGAACATGGCACTCGTTTGCATTTGCATACTGCACTTGGATCATCTGTTTGTCCTTGAGTTTTACTTATTTCCTGAGTCTTGTTTCTCCTTTGAGTCATTCAAAGAACGCTTCCGTCATCAGTTGCATTAGGAGTTGGTATCATAACTTGTCAAGTCAATACTGCTAAGGCATGCCATGCCCATGTTCAAGAATATTATCAGCATTCATTATCTGCAGTCAGTACACCTTCCATCATGTCGGTCTACTCTGAGTCAGTCTTGCATGTTACTGTACCGTCTGATCTGCTCTACACATCCTTTGTCGTGTTTCGTGTTGATGATGGGGGATTCATCATGGCCCTCCTTTGACGGATTCATCCTTGTTGACTTCAACACCTCATCCGAGGATTGAATCTAGAAACCAACCAAGTATCTTGGCCCTGCATGCCTCAATGGTAGGTTACCTCACTTTCAACATGCGTTTACATCATTGAATCTTGATTGAAATATTTCATCTCGTGTTCGACTTCAACTCATTTATTCACGCTTGATGATATGTACTGTGATACCTTGGGAATCATTGACATTAATGGTGATTTCCCTCACGCTTGTTAATGGTATACATCAACAACTGGTAATCAAGTGGTTTCTACCGTGTTCGACGTCAAGACATTTGTAATCACATGGATAGATAAGTATCATTGCGGATTCAGCTTGAAAACCCTGGGGAGTCATGTTTTACCCAGGTTGCGATGGAGTTTGTATTGATTTATATCACACGGATCCACATTTGTATTGGTCGTGGCTGTGTTATCATCTCATCATGGATCTACGCTTGTGTCTAGCATCCATGATTGTGTTCAGTTGGTCATTACTACCATGGATCTGCATTGTATTGGTCGGTAGCCATGTTGTACGTCAAATGAGACTGTATACTCAAAGTCAGTTGTACTGCAACAACGTCTTTCATTCAATAAGCCATTGCCATTCCTTTTGTCAAAGCATTTCACCTGTTCGATTTTCAATAGCTTCATGCTTTGGGGGGCATTACACCTAAAATCTTACCATCTCAAGATTCAATGTGTACATCCCTAAAGTCTCCTTGACTAAGTTATTGACCTGGAAGAGATATTAACCCATTTATACTAGGTTTTGAGAGGTTGTCTCAGGCTGCCCTCATGCAACCTGCGATGTCGCAACTTGCTCTCTTGCAGGGTGCGACGATGTCAATTAATGGGTAAAAATAGCTCCTTCGAGCCCATTATCGAAGCTAGCTGACATGGACCCTTATCCCTTACCTCTTGGGAGAGCTGGCACTCGGTTCCTAACCTCTTGGAAAGATCCCCTATCTCTCTCCTACCATATCTCAACCTACCCTATCCATACCGTATCTACTTAGTCCTATATAAATGAAGCTCCATTCCCCTCCAAAGGGAGGAAGTCTATAGTGTCTACATGCTGGTGAAATCATCTTAGAGAGATCTCTACTCATCCATTGAGAGACTTACACTTCCTTGGGAGGATATGTCATTGGATTGGATGGAGAAGGGCTACTTCGTTAAGCTTTGGTTGTAGTCGTTCTTTTCTATGTACTTTCCTTATATTTACAGTAATATAAACGCTTTCCACCAATATTGTTGTGTTGATGATATTGTGTAGTTTACCTACTTAACTGTTTACTTAGATCTATTATCGTTTGGATGTTTTTACTTGTTTGTCTTGTTTTGTGTATTTTGGCAGGTCTTGCAGCTTAGATCTGACGACCATGAGGCATGGAACAACATCCAGGAAAAAGGACTACAAACTTACGGTAAGACATCCGATAACTTGATCCTTAACTAGATCTAGGAAAGTGGTTTATAGTCTGTACTATTTGTTCCAGAATCACATTGAGTTAGGGAGATCCGGCTCGCATCCGCTCGAGTGGATTGTCCGTCAAATAGAGAGTTAAGGGATTACATCCCTAACTTGACTTGAGTTAGGAATCCTCTTGGCTGTTTAGAGTAGGTAGGTTTTTGAATAAGCTCGCTTAAGAAGTAGGTTTTGAGTGTTTTTATTTTCCTGAGTTTTGAAGGGTCCCTAAGTCTTTTGAATTTCTTCTGAGTGTTGAGTGTATTTGTTTTTCTTCAGTGCCGAGTTTCATTATCCTGAGTGAGTTGAGTCTGCTCCTTTCCAAGCCTTTTTCATCTCCTGCATTAAAAATAATAAAATAAAAATGTTAAATGTTTGGATTAGCATTTTCGCTTTCATGCATTTGAATTTATGCTCTAGATTAGGAATCATACAACTGGGTATTGGCTTGGCCACTTAATTGTGTGCAGGTAGGAGAACTACCCCAAGCTTGCAGGAGCACTGCATTTACTCTGAATAGGTTGTGTTAAATTGATTCTCTTAATGGATGAGGCTTAAAAGGCCCTGGAGCATCCTGGAGCTTAGGAGTACTGAGTTGGATGTTGGGTTTCCTACTTCCACTGAAATATCCTAAATAACATGGAGTACAATTTAAGGGTAATTTAAAAACATATACTCTAAACCTGGGGGACTATGAACTCAGCTCGGAGGTGACTTGAAAGCAAGGTGATCTTGTTGGTCAAAGGCTGGGAGGTTTGTGCTTGGTTCCACTGGTCTGCAGAAATACATATAAGTGTCTTTGTCCTATTTGTATAAGTTTTTATGGACATTTGCTAGAGTTTATTATGCATAAATTTGATTTACTGTTTATTTACCAGATCTAAGCATGATTGTCTTATTATACCGAATGTTGTATATGGGTCAGGAACATACTTTTATGTCCTTTGTCATTTTGGGCAGATTTACGATTTAATGCTATCTTTCAGTTTTCATAATGTTGTTTGAAATAGAATGACATATTCTTTATGCAATAAATAGACTAAGTTATGTTATGATGATTGATGTACAAGCCTGAGAGAGGCAGATCTGAATGATCATAGTTTATATTAACCCTAAGAAAATGTTGCAAGTATTTAAATATAGTGCAGACCATTTTCATAGCAGATCCTATTTAACGGCAGGATGTATGTTTCTCTTGTTATGAATGAAACAAGGCAGACATGTAAACCCAAGGGTTTACATGTCAAGCCATTTAAATTTATAAGTCTTTTATCCTATATTATAGACAAAGCTTTGAGATTAATGTAACCTGATCTGTCTCTGTTTTCTTGGACAAAAAAATAAAACCTGTTTATGAATCAAATCTACAGTGAATGGATTTAAGTCCATTTGACAGAGTTACATTATAGTCGAATGTCATTTATATAAATAATGTTTTATTTACCCAGATTGGATTTATATGGTTTCATAACATTTTTGTAAACATATTCCTCGAACTAATATCGAGATGCGTTCTGGTTAGTTTTGGGTTGATTCTTTTATACTTGCCATGACTCTAGATTTGAGAGAGAGCGAGGTCCATGAGCAAGCTACGACCCAGGTCGTTAAACCCTTCACGACATCTCTGTTTACAAACCAGCATCAACGCTGAATGCGTTTGCCAGAGGTGGGCTTGGTATTCCTTCCACGCAGGCGAGGGTTCCACGAAGGACGTTTACACTAAGTCCCTTTGTTATTAACGTTGATTCTTAATACATTAACGTAAATCTTATCGAAGGTAGAGAGCATGCTTAATGTATTATGTATATATATAAGTATAGGCTCGAGGGCTTTTATTTTACAGTTTGACTTCAATAATCCATAAATTCTGTAGCCGGGATAAACTCCTTGCATAACATTTTAATAAACAAGTCGAATGTATAGATGGGAGACCCCATCGTATGGCGCCTTAGGTTTATCACACTACCATCGGGTAGATCGTGCTTAAGCTTTAAGTGGGTGTGCCTTATTCGCGGGAATGGATACCCTAGTGCGATGGTCGCAGGTGTGATGTTATTTTGCTTCTATCTGAGTTCTAATGTATGATAATTCTACTGCTCTTTTACATTGCATTGTCCACTCTTCTTCTATTTTCCTGCTTAATCTTTCTTGTGAGGTATACATTAGCTCTTAGATTTGTTGTGAGGATTTTCACATGTAGTATATTCAACCACTTTTCTACAACATATGCGTCTATCTGACCTTCAAATATAGGAATATCAAAGTTGATTTGTACCTTGAAGGGGGCGATGCTTCCACTCGAGGAAGACGTGTCGCCTGTTGGTAGCCACCGAAGGATTTGCGCGAAACTATCCATCATCTCATTCCTCTGTTGCGTGAGGGCTTCTTCAAGCAAAATTTTGAAAGGATCTCCTGTCCCGTCATCTTTCTTTTCTCCTACCATGAGAGGTCACTTGGGCGTGCGAGAGATTTTGTTGTCAAGAGAAACAAGCTCGAGACCCAATTCTTTGTACCCTGACCTCGTTGGGGACACGCATTAAGACGACAAGGATCAGATCGCTCTGATACCACTGATCCAGATTTTATGAGCATAAAGAAATGAATACAAATTATTAAGATGCTTAACACAAAATAACAGAGATGCAGTAAAACTGGTTTTCTATTCAATAAGGAAATAAGCTAAAATTGTAAAATGCAGCGGAAAACAAGCTTGCTGGAATGGTGGCGGCTTATCTCTAAGAAGAGATGTGATGGTTGTGCTCGTTCGCAAGAAGATGATTACAATGAGGCTTTGAAGGCCTTTTTACAATACCCAAAATCCAAAACCCTAACCCCGGAAGATGAAAAGCCAACAGTTTTGTGGACCCCGTTTTGGGTAGTTTGGTGTATCAACTTCCCAGGGGCATAACTTTGGCCTACGATATCCGTTTGGGGCGCACGATAGCTCATTGGAAATATCTATTTGATAACTACAACTGTTGTGGAAAATTTGATGATCAAATTTTTTGGTAGAATATACCCCAAAAAACGTTGTTTAGGGCCTCAAAACGACTCCCGAAGTTCAGGACCCAAAAAACTGCTAAAAATACTAAATTACCAACATTGCCAGAAAGCTGTTTTGAGCCAGTTGGAAAAGGTGGGTCGCCACCGATATCCACCTAGATCACCATCCAAATAAACTATCATGGAGGAAAAATTCCACTAACTTACTAGTTCCCTAGGTTGGGGGTGGAAGCATCAAAATTTGGAATAATGGAGTTACAAGACCCAAAATGACCTTAGACTTACAAATTCACATTAAATGGGCCAAATAAACAATAATAAAGAGGAAAATGAGGTGGCATTGGATCATGAGGGAGCATAAGAGGTTGTGGGACCCACATGTGGCAAGATTCCCCACTGTGACACTTGGCATCATTCTCTCACCAATTTGAGTCCAAGGTGGAGGGTAACATACTTGGGGGAGATGAAGAGGCAATATTCGTGGCAAGAATCTAGGAAGGTCGAATTGGAGTGGAAGAGTAACTCCCAAGGAAGAGAAACATGCATTGTGACACTTGTAGCTAGATTCCATGGCATCTATGACAACAATGATGAAGGAATCTATGACAAATATGACAAATTCAGACCTGATTGCATACCTATGACACATTTGACATATCAGGGCCAAAAATAGCCACCAAGAGGGCACATAGAGGGAGTTATGGTCAGCCAAGATTCCCAATTCGAATTCGGGAAAAAGGAATGCAAGGAAGAAGTGGAGAAGACTTGTCTCATGAGAGAATCTATCACTAATTCGAGTTGAGTGAAGTCTCTTGGACGGAATTCGAGCTCTTGAGTTCACTTGAGGTTATTAAAAGAGGAGCAAGTCGAATTGGGTCAGCTTTTGGATCATTTTCAATTGCACTCTTGGAGAGCTTAGCTTGTCCTTGCAAGGTGGATGTTCATCCTCCCTTCTATTGAACCAATTTCGAAGGTGAAAGATCCCTGCCCAATTTGGTTAGAGGAGAGGCCTTTCAGACCTCTTATCAAAGCTTAATGAAGGTGTTTTGATGCAGGTTCCAGTCCCATTTCAGTTCAAGTTCATCTACTATCTCCTTCTCCACTATCTCTTCTCTCAATCTTCTTTTAATGTCCATGTTCTACTATTGATGGTGCACTCATAGTTGAGTATATTTTGTGGAGGATGATTTTTTAAATCCATGGTTATGTTATATTATGTGTATCACTATAATGAGCTGCACATTGGATCCATAGCTTGAAATTCCATACCTTTCATGTAATCTTTCCAAGCAAACTATTGATTCGAGCTAGTTTCCCCTTTATCTTCACATGAAGTTGTTGGAGTAATTTTGTATCTGTTTTACATTAGAATTTCTCTGAGTTTTTGTTGATGTTTTGAGCTTCTTATGATGTAATATTGATGACCAAAATACTATGTGCAGACCATTTGATTTTTTATTAAATATCGTGCAACAAATATTATGTCCATTGTTAACAATTTTATCACAATTTCTATCTCTCACAACATTCGGTTTAATGGGAGTTATAGAAGACCCTAAAACCTGAAGTAATGCTGCATTTTGGTTTCCCTTGAGGTCCTCTATCAAAGCCAAGTCTTTGTTCATAAAATAGGGAAGGTCGTACAGTGTTTGGGAATTCAAAAAGTTCATAGACTAGTGGGCTTTTTTAACCATCGAATTCACTAGTACTTTTCCCCTTCTTTCCTCCTTGAGAATTGCAAGCCCTGAATGTTTCCAATGGATGTTTAAGTGTCTAAGATATGCATTAGGATGTCTCAATACCTCTCAAGCCCCTCCAAAAAGAATTCGAAAGCATTTGGGTAAATTTGGAGCAATTTGGGTTCACTAGTCTAAGGTTCGAAAATTGGCCAAAATTGAGTAATTGTTTCAAATTAGGGATATTACACTTAGCCTTTTGAATTCATGAGCATTATATATAAGTGTGAGGATATTGAATGTCAAAGTGAAGGCATTTTCTAACACTCATTTGCAAGCCACATCCACCATTAAGAAGCCACCACGTTTATGCAACGTACAAAGAGATACATCATGCCACGTAGAATGCAGATGTATCGAAATGTGCTCCAAACTCCTTGTCATACCCATTTTACCAACCATTGAAATGCAATGCCATATCCCTAACCGATATCACTTCTACTTCATTGTTTAACATGGAAATAACTTTTGAGAACTTTAACCTCTTCCTTATTTATATGATGTTTAATTAAAAATCTTATTATTATAATGAAATATCTCACTATCTAAATTTTTTCTTATTAATACTCTTCTTTTTAGTTATGTTGCTACATTGACACATCACTATATAGGGATTTGGTCTTATCTTAATACTTCTCTTCTTTAATCTTGTTTTATAATATATTTTTTAGAGGTGTAAGTTCCAAAGTTGATGTGCATGCATTTTCTCTCATTCATATTTACATTATAGATAAATATAAACTAATCTTGTAACATAATAATGAAAACAATTAATAAATAAACAAATTTAATCTTGAAATTAAAAAAATAAATTAGAAAATAACTTTTTCTTCCCTAAAATATCCTTTTTCTAATAGCAAATCTAATAAAAATATAACAAAAATTTCTACTCATGTTTTATCCCAACATAATAAAATAATGTTATATATTTACATTATGGATAAGTATAAACTAATCTTATAACATAATAATGGAAAAAAAAAAAACAAATTCAATCCTACAATTAAAAAAAAAATTAAAATATAACTTTTTCTTCCGTAAAATATCCTTCTTCTAATCACAAATCTAATAAAAATATAACAAAAATCTCTAACAAATCAAATAAAAATATAACAAAAATCTCTAACATTACTAAAGTTTTATCCCAGCATTCTGCTGAAAAAAAAGTTTTATCCCAGCATGATAAAATAATATTATAATAAAAATATAAAATATAACAAAAATTTCTAACATTACTAAAGTTTTATCCCAGCATGATAAAATAATGTTATACTAAAATTTGGATCAAAGCTCTGATCTACCGTAAATGATTTCTCTACCATAATCCATTTTCATCTCTAACTTCTTATTATACCATATACACTTTCAATAACTTCTTCACTCTCGTTAATACTCTATCTCGATCCCATCGATATCAGTCCCTTCGGGAGTCGTGACCATCCGAGTATTCGTGTTGATCGCGGAAATACAGATTTGCTTTGATAAGTTTCCTCCAAAGGAAAAAAACAAAAGTTTCCTCCAAAGAGGCGTCAACCGTCTACCCGATCGAAACCCATAAAAGTTAATAATACGAATAATAGGGAAGATTCGAAACCTATATAAATTAATAATAATCATCAAAATGGGAAGAGGCGTCATCCGTCACTATTCTTGGCCAGTGTCCGCTTCGTCTCTCAATTTAATATTTTGAACGTTGCCCATCACTAAATTGTCCCCAAAAATTGGGTCCTGTAAATCGTCTAAGGGATTCTGTCGTGAAGATGATGAGAAGGATACTGCAAAGGAAGCTGTTTAATTCTTCATCATACCCATTTCACAGTGGTAGAAAAATTTGTTTCGAGGTCTCAATTCAAAATCACAAATGCACGGAGTCATCACAGAGATTTCCTTATCCGGCTAGAACGACACCGAGCTTTGCACATGAAGGGGTGAGTGACTGTAAATTCCCTTTGTTCATATAATTAATTGTCATTCAGATTTTGTCTCTCATGTTTATGCAATTCTTTATACATCATTTAATGGCTGCGCGGTATATGTTCTGCATTTTAAAGGTGAAACTTCATGGCCAAACGAAGTTCAGATTACCCCTATTTTGAGTTTCAAGATGTAAATCTAGTCAAATTCATTTAAAATTTTAAGCATTGCTTACCTAAATGATTCGGTGCTATGTGGACAGTTAGTTGAGTGAGATCCCTTGCCGTCACTGTGGACTCTTTCAATTGGTATATAAGATGGGGTATATATATATATACAGCGCCATATGGCATATATGTTGAATATCTACCAATGGCGTAGGTATCTTGCTGAATACCGTGGTCGATAGGGCGTTTTGGTTGACAATCCGTATCTACATTTAGTTTGTCTAATTGATGTCGAGTTTGATCCTTGCCAATGCCCGTGCATCGCTGCAACTCCATTTACAACCCAAAGTGTTGAATTTCTACCATGACACACATACCTGGCCTAGTTGTCTATTATTAGTATAATGCTTAGATGCTGCGGGCCTTTTATTTAAGCCATCCACTAGGGCTTCATTTTTGCTGTGGCCTGCTCGCTAACTTGGCATCTCGGAAGGGTTGAAGTTGGGTAAAAGTTGCCACCATCAATTTTGGTGGAATAGATACCATCAGATCTGGCACCTAAGCCAAAAGAAGTTCGCGTTATGCAGTGCAGCCTTCAACCTTAGGGTATATTTCTCGAATCAACTTCCAAAAATACACACAAAAATCCTGTTTCAGTACACAGAACTTGTTTCAACTTTCCAGTAGTCCAGACAGAAAAAGTTTTTTTGGAATTATTTTGGTAGGTTGCAGTTGCTGAGTATTGGTCATGACCTCTGTTAAATAGAGTCTGAACTCTAGTGCCAGACACTGATGCATACGGCAAAGGGAAAACTATGGCACTATCATTTTGCAAGACTTATTAGTTGTCTCTTCCTCAACTGGCCTATACATCCGAAGGAGCCTGGTGTTGCCAAGTGATGTACCCTATTATTCAAATACGGATACGCTATAGACTATTAATCTCCCTACAAGAAAGCACACCAGCTGAAACTGTTCTATGTGTATTAGTACTTCTGTACTTTGAGATATGGTAAATTCTAGGCTGTTGTGTACAAATAAATGATAGGCCTTTTTGTTTGGTAAAGAAAAATATCCCCAAATTCTCATTTATTGTTATCAGTACTCTTTAAAGGAGAATGTTTTCAGCTTAAGATTCACTGGCTTGCTGATGGGGCCTTGGTTCCCTGGTAATTTTGATAGAGTATTAAACCATAGAGGATTTTGATAGAGGATTCTTGATGATGCTGTCCATTCATGGAATTAAGGTGCTGTGGCATGTCTGTATCATGTTCTCTGTCCAGCAAACCATTATGATCACTAAGGGCTTAATTATGCATATATGCTCCAGATGTCGTCATGGCTTAATGTATTCTTGACGTAATCATTAGATAATTTGATTATCGAACTGTTTTTTAATCTACGATGTTTTATAGTGAGTATTTTTAAAGGTTAAACTGGTAGAGTTCATATGCTATCTATGTCGTCATTCATTTTAAGGTAATCCTTCATATATTCAATTTCAGTGTTTGGTGCAGTTTGGGTGCTTGTTTGCAATTCAAACGCATTTTCTCTCAAGTCAAGCTCAAGTAAACACTGCAGGACCTATTACAGGAATAGTTGAAGTTCCATTGGCACAAACAGGCGAGGGGATTGCAGAGTGTGAGCTCCTGCAATGGTTTGTGCAAGAGGTGAGTGCAAAAGAGTAGTTTCTTTTTCAAGTGCTATTGCATCCAAGTAAATTTAAAATCCCGGGTTTATATGCAAACCTTCTATCTGTTTACTCAAATTCCATTATGAGATATGTTTTTAAGAAGAGAGTTACCATTTATGATGTGCTAGATAGTCACGTGTAACTCATCTTGATCTAGGGACCGTGGAAGGAGTCTTTACTCTAACTAAGGGACTAACAGGGGTACTTGTTAACATTGAATTTTCCCTAGGCATGTTCAATGTGAAGACTTCAACACATTCATAATCATGAGTATATCTTTTGGTTCTAGTGTTCAAGATCAATGGAACACTTGGAGCATCCATAGGAGAGTGATTGTTTCAAATGGACACTTTCTGATTTTAATATTTTTTTTTGGTAATGTATATATTTTATAAACTTATCTTAGCATTTGGTTGCAGTTTTTAGCTCTGCTGCATGGGAGCGCCCCTCTCCCCCCCCCCCTTTCGCTCTTGCTACGGAGCTCGCTCCCAGAACGCTCCCGAGGCGCTTCCTACCTCTCCTATACTAGGTTGATAGTTTGATGACAATGTTATGGTACCTCCCTTCTTTGCCAAGCTCCTATAAAAGCTGTTATGATTGATCATTTGATGACAATGTTATAAGTTATAACTACTAGATGATTGATGTTATATGGTTTAATCCATGTTTTCTATAGCTAATTTAACATCCTACATGTTTTTTAGATATAAATCCATCAAAATATATTAAAATATATACTATATAAAAAACGCTCCCAAAATGCTCCCGAAACGGGAGCTTTTGAAAATTTCGCTCCGCTACGCTCTGTGCTCGTTGCTCCCGCTCCCGCTTTCGCTGCCTGCTCCCAACAACTTAGAGTGAGATATTTAGGGCTCTATAGTCCCATTGACCTACTTTTCTGGTCATTTGTTAGACATTAATAAAATTATTTTATCTTATCTATAGGTTGAGTTTTGGAGTCCAGAGGTTGTGTTTATTGAGTTGAGTGGGAGTCAAGTTGAGTCAAATTAGTTTTTTAGGGTCATCTTTGAGTTGGGTGATTTGAGTCTTTGATTTGTTCCCAAGTGTTTGTTCATTTCTTTCATCAACATTCAAAGTTTTGGGATTCTTAGTATCCCATAGGGGGCTCTTTCCCCAAGATGGAGCCGTTGTTAACATTGAATTTTTCCTTGGCATATTTAGTGTTGTTGATGTTGAATTTTTCCTAGACATATTAAATGTTAAGGCTTCAACATGTTCGTGAGTGCATCTTTTGGTTCCAGTATTAGAGATCAAGGTAACTTATATTTTTAGAGATTTTCAAAATGACCTGAGGGACAACATATTTAGTGCTTCAAGTTAGAGTTTAGTTCTATTTTTAATGGAGTTCCTATGCATTCATATTGCATGCAACACTTGGAGCATGCATGGGAGAGCAATTGCTTCAAATGGGTACTTTTCGATTTTAAACTATGTTTTTTTGGGAACGATTCTATTTAGAAACTCACTATTTTTAGCAATTAGCTGCAATTTTGAGTACACATATGGTGGTTTTTCAAAAGGGCATTCTTTGATTCTCCAGTTTGCTGGTTTCAAAAGTTTTTAGTTTTAGAAACTTACTATTTTTTGAAACCATATATTTTTTTGATACCCTTTTGGAGGAGAGCATGTGTGCAACTTTTCTTCTATTTTTGAAACTTGCATGTAGTGACAAATAAGAAAACCCAGAAATTTTGAATTTTTCCTAGGCATATTTAATGTTAACACTTCAACACGTTTGTGAGTACATCTTTTGGTTCCAGTGTTTGAGATCGAGGTAACTTATATTTTTAGAGATTTTCAAAGTGACATGAGGGACAACATATTTAGTGCTTCAAGTTAGAGTTTAGTTCTATTTTTAATGGAGTTCCTATGCATTCATATTGCATGCAACACTTGGAGCATGCATGGGAGAGCAATTGCTTCAAATGGGTACTTTTCGATTTTCAACTATGTTTTTTTTGGAAAGATTCTATTTAGAAACTCACTATTTTTAGCAATTAGCTGCAATTTTGGGTACACATATGGTGGTTTTTCAAAAGGGCATTCTTTGATTCTCCAATTTGCTGGTTTCAAAAGTTTCTAGTTTTAGAAACTTACTATTTTTTGAAACCATACAGGTTTTTTGATACCCTTTTAGAGGAGAGCATGTGTGCAACTTTTCTTCTATTTTTGGAACTTGTATGTAGTGACAAAGAAGGAAACCTAGAAATTTAAAGTATTTTCAAGAAAGTGAAAAATTAGGTCAAAGCTAGGGCATCATGTGTAAAATGTGATAGCTTGAATGAGTTGTACATGGAGTAGTGGGTTATGGTTACTTGTGAATGCAGGTTACCATGATTTGGTAGTGTTGGTGAATCATTCCATGATGAGATATTTTTGGCTAATGTTCCCTATTAGTAGGCAGCGAGTTGAAATACTTCTTCTCATAAGTGGCCCACCCACACACAAAAATAAAGGAAAAAGGAGAAAAGGGCAATCATAGAAAAGGAAAAAAAAAGAAATAAAGTAATTTGTACAAGCAGGGGTAAGGTTAAGTTGATAGATTAAATGCATTTTTTGTTTTGTTCTAGATTAGAGGTCTAGGCCATATTCAATTCCTTTACTTTGAGTTTGCAATGCAATTTGAGTTGTTTTCTTATGTATTTCAGCTCTGCACGGTAGTTATTTCCATCAAATGAAATTAGGTTAGTTTCCATTTATAGTCTTGAGTTTATATCTTTCCTTTTGATGCGGTATGTATTGGTTTTCAATAAGTGTCGTTGGACACATTAGGTTGCTAGGATTGGTTGTAAGAATCCTTCTCAATGTCTCTTGGTCTATTTATAAGAAAAATATAAGATAATTTTATTAATGTTCAATAAGTGACCAGCTATCACACAACTTGTAATTGTTCCAAGAGGTTATCCTATCCAGGATGGTAGAGGTGTTGGACAACTAAAGAGGTGACCCAAGAGATGCTGCGGTTCCCAATGCAATTGGTTGTCACGCTAATCGAGGCACTCTTCACTTTAGATCAAGCCTAAGCAAGACCAAGGGGGAGACCCTAGCCAACCTATGAAGGCTAGCGAACCTACTCAAGACCTCCTAGGGAAATGTGTAGATGAAATAGGAAGAGATCAGGAGTAAATGGATCTAGATCTAGGAAAGATAAGTGGACCCAAATAGTTAGGGCTTGGTTGAAGAGGCTTATAGAATGGACAAATGTTGAACCAAGGAAAGATTAAGCCACTTATGAGTTAAAAATAGTAGATCTAGATAGATCTAATGCCAAAATGAGAAATCCAAGTGGGGCCCACCCTTAAAATATGTAAAATGATCAAAATGGGGGTCCACAAGGTGAAGATCAAGATGAAATGGCACTAGAGGGGTTGCTACTCAGTGGATCTATGGATTTGATGAGGAACTAGCAACACCCACGTGATGGATCTAGCAAAAGCCCACCTACCCAAGAAGTGCGACCTCCCTTGGAGAGGCCCAGTGCCTTAGATGAGGGGGTAAATGGAGTCGGATGCCCACCAAATTTTAGATCCAAGGTTCATTAATTATTATTGAGGTGGGTTTTAATTATTAAGCCCATGCAATCGCTAGATCTCACCGGATCTGAAAAATAAAAAAAATGAGGGTTTTGATTTTAAGGGTTTGAAGTGACCAATGGGTAAAAAAGCATGAAACTAGATACATACCTTGTAGAACATACCTCAAAAGCTTGTAGCTACCTTGCAAATCGATAGTCTTTCCCAAGTGAGGCAATCAAGAGTGAGATCCAAGTGCTCCAAGTGCAATCGCTATCTCTCCAAGTCGACAAGTGCGTCCTCCTCTTGCAAGAAAAGATCTATATGAGAATCGATCTAGCAAAAGAATGACTATAAGGATGAATAGATGAAAGAGAAAGCATCAACTATGTCACGAAGTTACAATAATGATACTACCCGAGACAAAAAAGAAGATCCAAAGGTAGGATATGGGGTTTCCCCACAATAACGTCCTCCTCTTCACCCACACGACCTCCACGTTTGAAGCCCAAGATCCACAATGATACACAGAGAAAAGATTGTATATTCAACTTGCAAGAGCATCCAACAAAGCTAGAGAAGTAGATCTGCAAAAGTAGTATTTTTATTCCAAGTTTTCCAGAGCCCAAAGGTCCCTTTACAAAAGGGGGGCCTCTTCCTTAAATAGGAGGAGAGAGACCAAAACCCTAACCACTTTTTAAATGAGTGGTGGAGATCAAAAGATAAAATAATACAATCAACGGCTAAGATGAGTTGGTACAATATAACATGGATCACTTAGTAGAGGGGGGTGCACACTCACTAAAAGAACCCCTAGGGGGGTGCGCACCACATAAAGATGACTAAAACAAGTATATGCCACATAAGATAACTAGGAGAAGTGACTAGGAGCACAAGGTGGGGCTAGGAGGATTTATTATCCTTCACTAGCATCACCCCATGGCACAATGATATAACATATGACTCAATAACATGTCCAAGTGACTAAATGATCAAATCGTGGCCCCCTTAGCTGAGAGAAAAATACATCAAATGACAACCCGGAGAGTGTGTGGACCCCACTGAATGCTGCAAGCTGATCTGGAAGGAGTGGGATACATCACAGATGACCTCTGAATAGACCTCATGCCAAAACCTTGCCTCAATAGCCCAAATCGATTTCCTTAATGACCTTTTTATTCCATTTTAATCCCACCTGAAAAACCATCAAACTGCATGTAGCTCACTGTCTGATGCCTGGGCACAAAATCTGACTGTACCATCATGTCTGGAGTGGGGGTAATATGGTAATAACAAGTGGCTGGACCACCCCTCTCCTTTGTAGCGCCCTAGGTAAACGTGCTAACTCAGTGCAACTGCTGGACAGGCCATCTCTGCATGGTGAAACAGGTTAAGTGGAAAACTGATCATATCATCACTGAACGTGCCTGAAACTGAAAATTGAGTGTCAATGGATCCAGAAGACCCAAATCTACTAGAGATGAGCACCCATACACCCTGTGGCAACCAATAAGATCATCTGCCTCAGCCATACCCAAACAATAAAATATAATGGTCTAGAAATAATAATAAACAGTAAAAAAGTGCATCAACCATCATTTGAAACCTGTGTCCAAAATATGGAGTCATCAAAAAGGTGTATCAAGGACCATGGATCATCATCACATAGCATGACTGGTCCAACTCATCACGGATCCCAAGGTTGACTTGGTCAAAATAGGTTTGATCGGTCAAACTGATCAAAATATGACCCAGGCTAGAAAAAGCCTGTTGCTGCAAGTGCAAATGGTTAAGACATGCTCTTTTAATCATTCTCATAACAAGACTTAAAGCATGAAGCATCATTTCACTGGCAGTTAATATATAATTATAATCAAGCATAAGTTCAAATAATCATTTACTAACAAAAGAACCTTAAGGATATACTCATTCTATAGACATGATCATTTTGCTAGCAAAGGGTGAGGGTGAAGAATTCAAGGCTAGGACAAAGGGGATGACTCAACTGACTCAACACTGTGATACTTTGGCTAGGGGAAAAGGGAATACACACTCAAGCATATGTTAGATAATAAACACACAGGGAATGTTAGTGTCTCACAAACGGGATAAGTTGTTCAGAGCAGTGTTTATTCAACCTTCGCAAAAATGTCTACAACTCACATCCATGCTGCATCAGCTTCGTGAGGATCTTTTCTAGAACTGCCGTGGATTGGGTGCCCGACTAACCCTAACTTGAGGTTCTAGGGGACACTTAGAATTAGCTGTCCCTTACTCCATCTCACATCATAACCCGTGGGCTCTGTGAGGAATTAATCATTACATTTCATTTCCTTGGCCAACAGTCTTTAGATTTAGCATTTGTTTAACCATTGCTTTCATCAGGCCTATATAACCCTTTTGGGGATTTTACATGTGCTGAGAAGCACAACTACTAAAGCTTTCATCCAGGGTGCTTTAAGTTTCCATTTCATTTCATTTAACAACCCTTTTGGGGATTTTGCATGTGCTTAGAAGCACAACTACTCAAGCTTTCATCCGGGGTGTTTTTCATTAAAGTTTCCATTCAAATTCATAGCCCTCTTTCATTGTGCTGAGAAGCATAGTTTCAGAGTGTTTCCATGGGCGTTCACAAGATATAACAATAATTTCGAATATGTAATGATGGTAGTACAATTTGCTTCAGGTTTTAGTCAACACAACTCAAGCAACTATGGGGATTTTCCACAATCGAGACCAAACATCGGGGCAACCGACTAGAGTGATCAAGGTATCAAATCCAACTCACCAAAGGTAAGTTTTGTTGCCAACTCAGAGCCGAGACACAAACTAACAAGGATGCTATCCAACATAGAGGCAAAAGTGGGCAGGTCCTCCATATCACAGGCTGAGGTATAAGCCAGGGTAAAAACCAAAAGTGGGAAAGATAACGGATGGATGGGGAAAGTGAAGGTGATGCCTAAGCTAGCAAGCCATAAAGGTGGGAATGATCATGTCCACACTCCTAGGAGGGTAAAACCAACGAGTATAAAACACGAGCTTCGAAGTGGAAGTAATACAACCATTTAGATAATCAATAACAACCAATTTCATTTTATACAAATATACTACCAGATCATGATCACTAGATACTAAGTCAAGCTATCAAAATGACCAAAAGAGCAAGATAGTAAAACCAATGCACGCATATACTTGCTGGGTCATATACTTGTATCTGCTATTTGGACCAACTATAACCACTGAGAACATTGCTGCTGAAGCTCTAAGCACTGCACTGCATTTGTATGGGATAAAAGATTATCTCGGTCATCAAATCTGAGGTCAAGAGGCTCAACCTTGGCATAAGGTCTACTGCATGTCTGATATGGGGTTGCTCTGATGTGTGAGTGGTCATAAATAATATTGCTCATCATAGCTGATCTCACTAAAACTGCGTAAAGGCCAGGCTTAAAAATATGCACATAACTACTCTGCAATCATGGTAGACTAGCTACTATGGATGTGATAACATGACCAAGGTCAAAGGGATTAGAAACAATGCATAATGGAAGGATGAGTGCATCTCCTATCAAAACATATCTAACCTCCAAGGTCTAGACCTAGAATTTAAGTATATTGCTTAAGAAATAAAAGATACAAAGTTGGGAGTCCTAGAGAATAAATGATCCTTCTTAAGAACTCGAGCACTAAGAGAAATATTTCGATTGGAGTTGCCTGGAAAATGTGCTCAAGGTCTGAAGATAATTATTTGAATTGCATGGATAGAGTTTTACTTGGGAACAAGGTCAATCTTGGTATTGTTTATTGGATGTCTATATTGAGTCTTTGAGTTTGGATGTTATGTCTTACATCAAGAATAAGTCAAGT
Organism: Larix kaempferi; assembly: GCA_027924585.1. Classification (NCBI taxonomy): domain Eukaryota; kingdom Viridiplantae; phylum Streptophyta; class Pinopsida; order Pinales; family Pinaceae; genus Larix; species Larix kaempferi. The sequence goes on along the minus strand of BSBM01000806.1, from coordinate 14,629,216 downwards.
TGAGTCAAGATAGGTTTTAAGGGTAATATTGGAGTCTTTGATTTGTTCTCAGGTGTTTGTTCACACGTCTTTCATCAACATGTAGAGGTTTGGGATTCTCACCATCTTGTAGGGGGATCCACTCTTAACTATGAATTTTCCGTGTGCGTATTCATTGTTAAACTTGAACACATTCGTGAGTACACTTTTTTGGATTCAATGATTGAGATTAGGCCAAGTTTTATTTATTATAGAGATTTTCAAAGTGACTCAAGTGGAACCATGTTCAACGCTTTAGTTCAGATCCCATGCATGCTTGTTTATATGCAACACTTGGAGCATGCATGAGAGAGTGATTGCTTCAAATAGGTACATTTCAATTTTGAGATTTGTTATTTTGGATTTTTTTTTATTTTGGATAGTTGATTGTAGTTGAGTAACCATTTGCATCTTTTCCACAAATTCTTCATTTTCAAATTTGCTCTTTTGGAAAATTTCTATTTGTAGAAGTTTACTATTTTGGAAAACCTATTAGGTTTTTAGGTACCCTTTTTGGAGTAGAGCATGTATGTGACTTTTGGTCACGATAAGGGAAATTCTACTTTTAGTTTTTTTTTTTGGAATGTGCTTTACATGGTTGGGTTGGTGTTGTGATGGAGATAAGATAAGATTAGATAATTTTATCAATGTGCAACAAATGACCACATATAGGTCAATGGGCCTCCGACTGCTAAGTACAACCTTGTGAGATTGAAAATGGGAGTTCAAAGGACAATCCTAGAAAATCATGATATAATCAAATCTGCCCTATGCCGAGAAAGGTCCAAAGTCTAAAATCTAAGATCATGGAGCAGGGAAACAAAGCGACATTGCAGATACAATCAAGCACTGCCAAGAGCTAAAGACCTATTGCACAGAGAATTGTCCTCTTGCTCTTGATGATGCGATGTAGCATGAGGGTCTATACATTATCCTCTTGGCCCATCTTGACTCAAGCAAACTAACCCGCCACACCTTCGAACCATAATGGACCATGGGATGAATAATAGAGTCCATGAGATCCATATTGGAAAATATGTCCTGGAAACATTACTGCTCAAGGAGAGCAAGGGAATCATGCCCCTTATTGATCCAAGGTTGGAGTTCCTATCTCAACCCAAACGTAGGCCCTAAAAATTGGACCTCCAAGTATGCATAAGCTGTTGTGATCTCAACCTCCTCTCCCCAAATAAAGAAATGAAATTCTGTGAGGACATTCTTCAACTTGAAGAAAGCTTTTCTTTAGAAAGCAAGGCAATTCAAAGATTCCATCCGAAGTGGGGTGCACTGGTCGGGGAAGGATGCCTAGTGTCAACCAACAACTCATCCTCCATGAATTGTCTCAAGTGAGGGTGCACAGCTTCATGGGATCCAAAAAGGTGACATGTGTTGCAATTGCAAGGTGACACATGTCATTTTTTCGACCTAATCTCGATGTGCTGCAAGGTGACATGTGTTTCAATTTTTGACCTAATTACTGTCGGGGTCAAGAATTAGGGTTTGCAGTTTTGGATTGTTTTGACCACAGATCCAGAAGAAAAGGTGGTTCACTCAACTTGCCTTGGAAGGACGCATTCACCTATAGAAGCAAATTTCTCAAAATCCAAAGTTCAATTTTGACCTAGCTTCTGCTAGGGTTTTTGAACCAGTTTGCAACCCTCCTGTTTCTCAGTGAAGATGACAAGCATCAAGGTTGAAGATAGGCTTGATGGATCTTCAAACTTCCATTCATGGAAGTCTAGGGTGCTTATTGTCCTAGAAGAAAATGCCTTTCTAAACTTTGTTGAGGAAGGAGTACCAGAACCAGAAGAAGAAGTTGGAAAGACTCAATGGAAGAAGAGTAATGCCAAGACAAGAAGGATCCTAATAGATTTAGTCAAGGATCATTTGATTCCTCAAATTTCTCAAAAGAAGGTAGCTAAAGCCATGTTTGATACCTTGAAGAAGTTGTTTGAGAACACAAATGCCAATAGGGCTCTTGCCTTGAGACAACATCTCTCAAATGTCAAGATGACTAGATCAGATTCTATTACATCCTATTTCATGAAGATCTTAGAAATCAAGGATCAATTGGGCACTATTGGAGAAATTATTGCAGATAGAGAACTAGTCATGATGACTCTAAATGGCCTCCCTCAATCTTGGGAACCATTCATTCAAAGCATAAGTGGAAGATCCAAGCTACCCAATTTTGAACGATTGTGGGAAGATTGTACACAAGAAGAGACCAGATTTGTGGCTAGAGGAAATACTAGTGCCTCTCATCATGAAGAAAACCAAGCTCTTGCTACACATACCAAGAGAAGAAAAGAAAGAGGAAAGAAGAGTTATGGTAGAAAAGACAAAGGTGAAAGATCAAGTCCAATTCCAGAACATAAGAGGAAGAAGGATATTTTACACATCCAATGTTAAAATTGTAAGAAGCACAGTCACTATGCCAGTTAGTGTCCTGAATCGAAGAAGAGAAAACACCATGCCTTAACCGCTGATGTTGATGAAGAGACTTCACCAAAGAAGTCAAGGAATACAAAAGATGATGACCGTCGAAAGGAGTATTTCTTCTTGTACACCAATGATTGCATTATCTATAGATGAGGAGATTGTCGTTGGTGATGTATGAAGATCCAGGTTGCAGTAAACTTCCGACAAGCAAGAAGACAAAGATCTAAGGACTCCAGTGATCCCTGCAAGGAGGCATAGATCAAGAGAGAGCCCACAAAACAATAAAAGATAAGTATTTGTATTTGGATTATCATTTGTCATTATTGCTCTTGTAGATCAGATCTGAATGTTCATAATAGTTGTATGCAGATCTGTATTCTTAGAATCATGAAGTGTGTTATGCATGCTAATGTAGCATATTATGCATTTATATATGACCAAGATTGACTAGTCTAGGATGAAACCTCTTTGCTACATATTGGAGTAGTGCACACTCCTGACAATATGTTTTGGTGATGGAAGGCATCCAGATAGTCACCAAGTATGTTTGGGATATGGATGTATGTTGTGCTCAAGCATTGGCTAAGATGCTTACATGTCTGTGTGACCTATTGTCATTGCATTGAAATATGATTTGATTTTCGTGATTATGCAATGTTGCTGACTATTTGACAAAATCTGACTTGTAGGGAAAGACCATATGCTATGGCCTACAAGAGAAGGACAATGGGACTTGTTCTGAAGAACAAGTGATGGATGTGTAGTCAGCTAGATTAAGATCCCGTTGATATTCAGTATTTGAGAGGGAGCAGGATGCTCAGAAATGGCTCTCAAGATCAGATATCAGGATGGTTTCCGTGATAGAGGGAATAGCTACAGTGGATGTGATGACTATTCAGCAGTAACAACAGACATATGTGGATCGAGTACATTCAGTCATATGTGGACCCATGACCCATAGGTCCAGGAGATCTCATATGAAGACTGACGATTGGTCTCTCTCTACTACAGATGTTCATCCTTCCGATGAACATAAGGAGTTGCAGTTAGTAGCGGCAGATAAGTTCTCTGAAGTTCATCGGTTACTTCAGTATGCTACTTGAGATGTGGGGACTACATGAATAGAAGTTGGCTTCCAGTTGAACATTGCTTGTACCTGAGTGGAGAATTAGCATGCTCCAGGACAAGAACCACTCAGGTTACCTCAAAGGAGGTGTAGTATACATATATCCAGTTAGAGCAGTGGTTCAGGATTCAGCATGTGCAGATGACACGAGTTGTTGATGACGATTCCTTGATCGTGATGTTGTATACTAGTGATTAGGTCCCCATCGAGACATAAAGATTTATTGACAGGTACAGAGGGAGTTGGCCTCTGAGTTCAAGATGAAGGGTCTCAATTTGATGCATTACCTCTTGAGATTAGAAGTATGACAAAAACCAGATGAGATATCCCTCAGTTAGAGAGAGTACACAGTTGAGATCTTGAGAGATTCAGGATGTAGTTTAGATTGCCATCAAGGATGACACCTCATACATAATGATGTACTAGTTAGTAAGCAGCTCCAGAGGGAGAGTATGATGCAGAGTTGCAGAGGGAATTTGCAACAGAGATCCAGAGGGAGTCTAGATTGCCATCTAGTATTATCGAGAGAATAGGAAGTTCATCTCAGTAGACTCAATTGATGAGACATGACACTAATGGATGAGCAACGATGTTAGTAGTACAACTTGCAGTGGTATGCTCTAGTGTAGAGGGAGCGGAAGATTCCAACACCGAGGGAGCAGTTGCAGCACATCGAGATTCAGTACGATTATATTAGAGATATGGTGCAGAGAGGAGCAACTCAACTCCTGTATATTCTGATTGATGATCAAGTTGCCAACATTCTCATCAAGTCTCTCTCCAGAGTGAAGTTTGTATACTTCCGTGAACGACTTGGAGTGTTAGAGAATGCTTCCCTTAGTGAGAGGGAGTGTTGATGAGTCATGTGTGCACAATGGCTCTGTATGATAGTCTTGTGTGGACGGACGGTCCTGTGTAGACCGAGATGAGTTCTGTGTGAACTCCTAGTCCTGTGTGGACGGGCGGTCTTGTATAGATCGAGATGAGTTATGTGTGAACTCCTAGTCCTTTGCGGATAGACGGTCCTGTGTAGACTGACATGGGTTTTAGTCCTGTGTGGACGGATGGTCCTGTGTATACTAAGACAGATGGTCCTGTGTAGACCGAGATGAGTTCTCTGTGAACTCCTAGTCCTGTGTGGATGGACGGTCCTATGTAGATCGAGATGAGTTCTAGTCCTGTGTGGATGGATGGTCTTGTATAGATTGAGATGAGTTCTGTGTGAACCGACGATCCTTTGTAGACCGAGATGAGTTCTAGTCCTGTGGATGAACGGTCTTGTGTAGACCGATATGAGTTCTGTGTGAACTTCTGTGCTTGTGTGGAATGTTATCCTATGTGGAGAGGACTCTTGTGTGGAGTACAAATGTATCCTTGTGTGGGATGTTGTCCTATGTGGATTGTATTGACCTTTCTTATGATGATGAGATGTACAAGACAAGCCATGACGATCAGATGATACTCAGATGTGTTCCAGCGTGATGATACCTCCCTAGCTAAGAGGAAGTGTTGTTGTTGTAGCTACGTGAGGTATACTCCCGTGAGGGATCCTCACTAGTTCAGGCCGACCTACAAAAATAAATAAAACAAATTGTAATTTATTTACTGCAAAAGAGAAGTCGACCCAATGAAATAGACAAGTCGGCCCTAGTTGGAAAAGTCACTTCAAAATCATGTATAAATAAGAGGGACGCCTCCTCATTTGGATACATCTCAAGCAAGTTCACTCAAGCAAGGATAAGTTCGATTTCTGGTTGTAGAAGACAATTTTCTGGGGCTTCTTCTTTAGCATCTCTTCTCTTTGTAATCTTCATTATTCAAGATCACTCTTTCTTTGATGTACTTGTATTATGTACTGAATCTCCGAGTAAGAAAGGTTTGTTGGGTTTTTCTCGAGTTTGGGTTTTCCCAGGGTAAACTATTGTGTCTCTATTTTGTTTCTGTGCATAGTTATTTTTTCCGTGATCATATATTTGTTTCTAAGTTGAAAGAGATGAAAATTATGCTGCTATTATTGAAAATTTAACAGTCAAGTGAATCACATCAGTTGATGCACTCAAGGCTCAAGTGCATGGAAAATGGTCTTTTTTTGCATGTAGCTGCTGGATGATTGTTGATGGAGAGAGACACCCCATGATTTTTTGACCCCATGTGCTGCCCATTACATGGACAATGGTCTTGCCTAGAAGTAATGTAGGATAGATTTGTTGTAGTAATGTGATGATTGCAACAATGAATTTTTGATAGCCAATTGACTTGAGGAATAACCCCTAATGTTCATGTGCTAGAATAAAAAATTTAAAAATGTGTAGTTCTGTTATCTTTATATTGACAAGGCACTCAATTAAAAGTTGAGTCAAAACATCAATAGTTCTTCTTATACCTCAAGTGTTACTTGCAACAATCCCTTCTTCCATTTATATTTACAATAGTGAGATACGTTGATAACATTCTCAAGTCAACTACTCTTTTCCTATAATATCAACCTTAACTTTTAGTAGTATAGAAATAAGATTTCTTCAGTAAGAATATAGTGTAGCAACTAGTTCACCATATTTTTAAAAATAATGTGACATGTTACAACAAAATCTAGCACCCCCATTTGATGTAAAGTCCCAAGCATCAAAGGGTTAGTCTTGTGCAACTTAGGAAGGCTACCCATTGTCACCTCGGTATCTCTTTCTCTATTTTTAGGTTGGCGCTTCTCCAACTCAAGGGGGGTATCCCTAAGTAAGATTGCTAAGGCTATGGTGTGGAGGCTCTAGGTGATATAGGAGAGTAAGCCTTAACAAAATGTGTGGTAATTGTAGTATAGGAAATGCGAAAAGGGATTGTTATCACCTAGAATGTAGCTGCTATTAAGAGAGATCCTATCCAGGATGGTAGAGGGCAAGTAACTAAACCAAGTGACATTGTAAGGGCCTCGTCCACTACCGACGGAGTAGTTGTCACACCAGACGGGCTCTTGTCACTTTAGGCCAAGCTAAAAGCAAGATCAAGGGGGAGACCCTATCTAGCCTAGAGTGGCTGACACAAAGACAAGACACAAATAACAGATGAGAGCAATTGCAAGTGGTGGTATCTTGACTTAGTATCCTAGATCCACAAAAAAGAGTACTGAGGTAAGGATTTAAGGAACAGGTTGAGAGGCTTATTGAATGGCAAGAATGTCAACCAAGATGATTTTACCCCAATAATTATGGTTATGAGCCAGATCTAAGATAATAAAAGTGCCAATGCAAAATACCCAATTCACTCCAGCTAGGGTTTATTCACTTTGTTGCCGCTGGATTGCGCACCTGGTTAACGCAGCATAAATCTCACTACTGTTCGGTGCACCCTTTGGGGTAAGTCTCAAGTCAGGGCTGTCACTTGATCCTGACTCCTCCGTTTAGGCTAATTCCTAACGAAGCCAAGGGGGGTTGTCCCTACGTAAAGTTTCTAAGGCTGTTAAATGTTTTAGAAAAGTTAATTAAGTGGGGGTCTTTTTAGGAGTTAAAAGGGTGTGATTTTACTGCCCCAGTTATGCAAAAGGAATTAAAGACAACAGCATAAAGTTAAACCATTGACATGATGAAAGCTTAAAAATATAACTATTAGAATACCAGTGCCTTGGAGTCAAATTACTTAAATAAAAATGTTGTTGCTGAAAGTAAAATGTTTTTGCAAATGTGTCTTGGTTAGTTTTAGGATTATTAGAGGTGGATTTAATTAAGGGAAAATGGGAGCTCTTGATATATCGTGAGGTACAAGGAGTAATGTTCGGAAATTAGGCAAAGGTGGCTCCACACGAAGACGTGTGGGCTGGAATGGAGTCTCAAGGGTGTGTTCAACACTACACCACCAAGGGTGTAGCCTAACGATGCCCTGAGGTCACTTTCTAGTGGTTTCTGCTTCTTCTGAAAAATTCCCCCACACAATACTTAATGTTCGAGTGCCGGATTTTCACTATTTTTGAGGTTGTTGATTTGATTAATGTGAGTTTTTAATTAGATGTTTGAGAATTAATAAGTTGCTGCAACTCTTTCTGATTTCCCCAGGACCAGGCCAATGCCCGCAAAGGGAAAGAGCATACTCTGAGAACAACAAAATGTTTGTTCCGGATTAGTGCTGGAAATAAATAATGCTTAAAAAAATAACTTGCAGAAAATAAAGATATAGATCACCAAGTTTATGTGTCACTCTTTGATCAACTACCACTAATTGACAATGCCTTTATGTGGTTGTGAGAGCATACTTCGTGGCAACGAAACTGGTTTTATTTTAACTACTTGCTAAAGAATGAAAAGAAACAAAATTAAACAATTAAAACTAAAGTATACAAACCTGCAATGAAATGTGATTGTGTGCTTGTGTTTGTTAGAAAAAATTATTCCACAAAAATGAGACTACAAATCCCCCCAGGGGGATGAGGTGTGGGCGCTGTGTAGACCACTTGCTCTCTTTTAATATTTTTACAATTTTTTGCTCAAAAGAAATGCCTCTTAGTCCTTTTAGACTTGGATCTAAGGGATTACAAGTTAGAAGTTTGAAGCTATAATGTAAGGGTCTTCGGAAGGTAAATTCGGCAAATTATGACGAAATTTCGCTAGAGTTTCCTCCTCTTTTTCCTCAAAACTGCTAAAAACCAGCGAGCAAAAAGCATTAAAATTAGTGGGTTAAACAATTATAAAACAAAATTTTTTACAAATTTTATACTTGGAAATTTTTGACTACTTAAAGTATAAAAAATATGGATCTAGATCTAGTTTGAAAGTAAAAACTTGAAGCTAATCTAGATCTGATATATATGCTTAATAAAAGAAGATTTATTGATTTGCAAATTGTAGATCTAACTTTTACTAAGCAAAGGTAACCAAGTAACCAATAAATCTTTTAAAATTTGAGAGATGATAGAAGAAGAAACCCTCAAGCTCAAGCTTGAACTAGAAGATGAAGAAGAAGAATATGTGGACAAAAACTTGTTAGATCCAAAGCTTGAAATTGATGGAGAGAGGGTGGATGCAACCGAGCTCCAAACTCCCTTCACCTTAAGGCTACCTGCAAAGCTACACACTTCTCCAAGCAAGCAAGATTAAACTAGTACATTCATCAATCAAGATAAGGAGAATAATGGTACAACCGAATACATCAAATTACTCCTAAGATCTTGAAAGCATGAACGTAAAGCAGGTAACTTGACAACTGCAAATACTTATTCCAATAGAGCTAGATCTAATCATTAAACTTGCATAAGAGAAAGTAAGGTAAATGGATATCACCTCAACCAATGATGCATGCATGAAATGGAACAAGAGCCACAAGTAGACCTCCAAAGCCTTCAAATCTTATTAATCATAAAAACTTTAAACATTACAGGAGCAGAGGTTCTATGCTTTCCATCATGAAGAATGGAGCAAGCAAGACCTTGCTTATATCGCAAAATGAGAGAGGGGGAAGTGCACTTCGCAAGATAGATCCTCTTTGACACTTGGAGAAATGGATTGATACACTTGGAAAAGGCTTGTTGATACATGTGAGAGGTTTGGGGAGGTTAATGACACCTTTCTCCAACCATTTGACTCTTTTCAACCTCCACTTGATACCTCTCCAACCACAAATTCACCCCCCCTTTTGTGGATCTCTAATCTTCAATCAAATCATCATTTATTTGCTCAATATTCTCCCTGATTTGATTGCCAATCAAAGGAGATTTGATTCCAACACATTTCCTTGATCCGTGGGATTGGGATTTTGCCTTTATTATGTCTTTTTTGCCAGTTAAATTGGTCTTTTTGGCCTTTTTCGAGTAAATATTTATTTTGGAGATAAATACTCACTTGAAACTTAGGAAAAAGTGGTTCTATGGGTTAAATGGGTGCTTTGGCTTAGAAAATGAGCATCCACTTGTCAAATTTAACCCACAAACCATACTTTTATTAGATTTTCAATTTTTCCATTTAAACTATTAAAAAACAGTCTAATTTTATGGGAAAAATAATTTTTCTCGGAAATTAAAAAAATTTCTAGGGGACCTAACACATGTCCATATGACTCAATATTGATGGCTAGCATGTAAAAATACATAGACACTTAGGCTTTAATAACCTCCCAAGGTTTGACCACTAAGGTAAATACTCTAGCTTTGGAGGTATGAGTAAAAAACTCAGGAATTATACGCCATTGAAGTGCAACACATAATTCCTAAGGAAAAAACACTCTAGAGTACCACATTGATAGATAAACCTAAGGTAAGCCATGCCTGTTACAGAAAGGACCATGCTAGACCGACTTATTACAATAACCCCAAGGGGCATGGACATGCAATTTTTGAAAACCGGGCCAAAATTGGCTGACTGAACTTTTGAATGCTGGCAACGAACAAGTACATTGCTCCAATCTTTGCCGGCTCACTTGGCAACCAACTAAGTGAAGAAAAATGACAAAAGTATGAAATTGCTCATTCACACATTCTGTCAAACACTTAAACATCTAGGGTTTTAATTAAAGATTAACTCATAATACTTTGAAACTAAAACCACCAATTCAAGATCCCTTCAATTACTGAAAATTAACAAGCACATAGAACACATGTATTTTTGGTCAATCTAGATCAGGCAAAACCCCAATTTGGGGAAAACCCTAAGAGGAAGATTATTCATTAAGAAGAGTATGCTCATAAAATTCTGTACAATGAATTTTTCTTCTGTCCCTTACTAACAAAACTACCTCAAAATCTAAGCCAACCTCGAAATCTGTGCCAAAAAGCTGTTGTATGTGTTGTACGGTACTGTACGGCCTGCTCCTCTTCTGCCTCGATTTCTGAGCCCACACGTTCCTGCAATTAATGCTGTATAGTCTGCATTTAATGCACAGTCAATTTCTTGGGGTTTGAGCCAGCTTTCTTGAGATTTGAACCCACACGTGTGACTGTATTAAATGCTGTACGATCTAGTACAGGCAGCCTTGGGATGCATGCTGCTCCTTTCTCTTGGAAATCGTGCCCTTCTTTGCTAGGGAACTCTTCTTGGTCTTCAACCTCCCTCTTCCTCTCTTTTGATGGTGAGTGTATTCTCAATGCCCCTTCTCTCATTGTCTTTATACTTTGTCTTTTGTAACTACCTTGCTAACTACCCAATCTAGGGTTTAGATCAATTTACAAAATCAAGGGTCTAAATTAAATGCTCATTTTTAATAATTAAATCACTTAAATATTTCACTTAAGTGAGACCCAAACTCATAAAGTACAAAATATCACACTTTATTTATATAAAAGTCACTTTTTACATAAATGTACAAGGAACAAAGGCTTCAAGTCCCCCTCATCACACCCACACCAAAAATATGAGGGAGGACCTTCAGAGTTATCTTTTCAACACTAAGTGCAACTTAGGTGGTAACACACTCAAAATGGAAAGTGGCCATGAACTGGTGTTTTAATGATTTAATGGCACCACAAATTGTTGCTAGATGCAAGATGTGTCAATTTGAGAAGATTCAAGCAACACCCAAGTCACTCGATGAACAAATCAAGTAGTTACCCAAGGAGGGCGAATTGCCCCTAGGAGGACCAGTGCTACCAAATGGGAAAATGGAGTTGGATTTAAGCCAAACTTGGTCTCTAAGGGCTTTATGCAAATTCCAACTTGGTTTTCAATGGTGAAAGCAAATGGTGATCGGAAAGACAACTTTTACAAAATGAGGGTTTTAACTTATTGATTTTATTAAGCGACTAATGGAATAGAAATTGAAACAAGAGAAACAATAGTAGAGATTACCCGAAATTCTTGCAGATGCCAAGTGCAATGATGATCTTTCCTCTTTGTATAAATTTCGAGCAAAATCGGTGGAGTTCCAAGTGAGGTTGATTTTCCCCAAGGAAGCTAGTGCGCCCCTCTCCCTGCAAATACAAACAACACATGTTAGATTTGATCTACAAGAAGAGAAATCTATAAATGCAAGACAAATCAAGAAGCATTGACAATGATATAAGACACAATTGCAAACTCACTGAATTGAAAAATGTTTTGGAGAGAGAGATTTGGAGATCCCCCACAAAATCGCCCTCCACAAAATCGTTACCCTGTAATACAATCCGGCCTCCATAGAATATAGCATGAAACTACCACAAATTTACTCAATTGCCTTAGAGAATCGATTTACAATCAAACACTAGAACATTCTATCAAAGAAGACATAAGATCTCTGCAAAATATTTCTTTATTAGCTGAATATCCAAGAGCCAAAAGTCCATTACAATGAGTGAGTTTATCAATAAATAGAACTCTTAAAGCAAAATCCCTAGCTCCAAAATGATGGAGGGCTAGGATCAAATCATAACTAATCAAATCAATGGTGGAGAGAGTCTCCTCAAGTCACATCGAGCTATCATCAAGAAGGGGTCGATTTCTCTAGAGCGCCCAAGGTAATCACTAGGGGATACAACATAAAGTTATAACATGAGATGGGGGGTCACCAAGGGGTGTATGTCTCCCTTAGGTGCCCCCATTTACAACATAATGATGATATAATGTAATAACATAATAATCACCACATCAAGTGCGTCCCCGGGGAAAGACGTCCTCCCTAGGAGAATAAAATAAAGTGTGGCCCCAACAAGTGATATACACAATCAAACATGGTCTATAGAGCCTCTATGCATCATACAAAATCATTCCAAGTCATTTCCTTGCCCCTCACTAGCCAAATCAATTTCTTGGCTAGGCTATGGTCACTTTTTATTGAATTAATTTGCTTGTAATACTTCTGAGCGAATAAAATGCCCATATCATGCCTTTCTTTTGCTTGAATCATCAATCTAACTACATAATTGAGATTAGAGACCTCAAATCCACTATAGGTGACTACTAGCATCCCATGGATCCACTTGTAGAATAATTTATAAGCTCATCCATGTCCAACATATAAAATATGGTCCATAATAACTTATAATAATAAAAATAACCATGAACTGAAGCATATAATGGCCAACTGAAGCATGGGACATTGTGGTGGGTACCAATAGGTGCCAAAAACACAAAATTGCAACATTGGATCCAAAGTCACCCGAGATTACCTGATGGCCGTGGTCAAACTAGTTTGACCAACTCAAAACTGAGCAAAATAATGACTTGAGCTGAATAAAAACTGATCCTGCATGTATAAGTGGTACATGATGCTCCATTATCTATATTAGTAGCCGACTAAAACATAAGTGTCATAAACAATGGTGATCAAGCATAATAAAATTAGACTTACACTAGATTAGCTTCACAGTGTTTCATGAAGTCCTAAGCATATGCTCACTTATAAAATTGACCAAATTTCTAAGATGGGTGAAGTGGATGCAACAAGGCTAAGGTTTAACAGGATTGACTTATTTGACTTCGACAAAAATGATCTCTTGGAGAATAAGGGACAAAAATGAAGCCACAATGGCATATGCATGATGGAGAACACTAGGGAAGGGAGGTGTTTCACAAATGGGTAGAGTGCTTGAGCTGCCTCCACTAGACCTTTTCGAGCAACCTATAACTCACTTCCAAGCTTGATTCAACCTCCATGAGGATCTTTTCTAGAACCATTGTGCTAAGTGCATAACCAACTGTAACTTTAAACTCAGGTTCTAGGGGACTCTTAGAATTAGCAGTCCCTTACGCCATCTCACATCCACGCCCTTTTGGGCTCCATGAGGAATAATCATTACATTTTATTTGATAACAATGGGCAACGGTCATTTTGATTTTCAATTGTTCCTCATTTGCTTTTATTTTGGCCTTTTTCAATTCATATTTAGCCTTTTTGGCTTGATTTTTCTTTTACTTTCATAAGGCTTCTTGGCTTGCATTTCTTTTGATATAGCAAGTGTAACACTCATCCATGTAATGATGATAGGATAACTTGCTTCAATGACTAGTGGAAGGCAACCCGGTGGACAACACAATCCTAATTGAACCTCAACATCAGGGGTAAATGACAGGAAGCGGATCGACAGGTCTAACCATGTAGCTACACACTCTAGATCTGAGACACAATAAAAACATGGAGCCCGTCATGCACAGGGGTCAAGGTGGGGGGAAGCTCCTCAATCTCACCAGTCTAAGTCATAAGTCGGGAACAAAATCATGAGGAATGAAAATACTGGATGGATGGAGACAATGGAGAATGGTGCCAGACATAGCAGGGGTCATGGTCAAGTTTGTACAAAGTGGGCAACACTTGTGAGCATATACAAAGGCCTTAACAATCAAGACTGTTCAACTACTCATGATAATAAGTCCACCAATGAAAATCAATAGAAAAACATCACCATTGTTAGCCACTACATGCCTAGTCAAAGCTATTAAGATAGACAATAGAGACAAATGATAACACCCAAATACCAAATATATACATGGTCAACCATATACTTGTCTTTGATATAACCATGAAGAACTGCTCTGACTGCATGGGGGAAAAAGAAAGTATACCAACTGCTGCTCTGCTGCCAAGCTATGTGAACCATAACCCATCCAACACATCTCAATGGGGTCGTGAGGGGCTCAGTCATGACAAGGGGAACTGGAAGAAGTGCTTTGAATCCTCTGAATAGCTTGGAAAAATATCTCCACCATATATCATCATCGACTCAACTCATGTAAAAGGATTGGCTCATGCCTTTGACAGGTTGATTTGCATCATGGTAGCCCTGTTACTATGGATGTGACAACAGGGATGAGGGCATGATACGGAAATGAAGTATAAAGGCAAGGAGAGAAGAGATGGAGAAACCAGTGCCTATCACTCATGGTTTAATGGAGTCATGAGATGTTACTAAATGGAGGGACTAAGATTGTCACATCACAACTACTTCAATGAAGGTGTCAAGTGGATGAAAGGGTTGTTTTCCACCTCCAACCATCAATGGATAAAGGGTTGCTTGCTACATTCATCAATGGATAAAGGGCTGTTTGCTACATTCTCCATTCTAATTATGTGTAATCAAGGAAAGAAAGGTTAATTTGTCACACTCAACCTTAAAGTGCTTGTTGGAAATTAACATGGAAATAAATCTTGGATGGGCCTAGAAGGTACCAATCATCAATAAATATAAAAGTGTTGAATTTTTTCAGAATTATTAATCCAAATCTTCAATTAGTTTATTAGAAGAATGGTAATAAAACAGAAATAAACAACAAGCGAATCAAAAGGGAAAAATTGTTAAGATCCTAGTGAGCGACCTTCACCAACACCTCGAGGTTTTGGTGTAACGGTTCGTATCATTTGGTATTAGAGCCTCCACCCAGGTTCAAGTCACAGAGCGGGTGGCAACGTCGGCATTGCAGTGTTCGCCTGGGGTTCGTACGGCTCAAAGGGGACACCACTGTACGGGCGCACATCTAGCCCAGAGTCTGGACTTCGGAGCGTGGTGGGATGTTAAGATCCTAGTGAGCGGCCTTCACTAACACCTCGAGGTTTTGGTGTAACGGTTCGTATCATTGATGTGAAGCACCTGCAACAATTAATTAATAAGAATATGCGAAATAACAAAAATGACAGAACTCAGAATCACTTTTATATTGATTGCAGGCCACTTCGAGGGGGCAACCTCCTTTGAGCAAGCTCAATACAAATAACTTCACAGTGCCTTCATAGGCCTCAACACACACTTATATACTAAGTCTAGGCGCCAATACTATGGGTCAAAACCATGGGCCACTACAAACTACGGATCAACAATACTACGGGCGACTTACAAAGCATATGCGCCAACAACAATAACACAAACTATTGATCAACAAATACTACGGGACGACTTACAAAGCATATGCATCCAACAACAATATACTAACAAAGTAAAGACATGGGTTCCTAACATCCCCTCCCCCTTAAAAAAAGCTTTGTCCTCAAATCTTTAGATGTGGAAATTGTTGTTGAATCTGAAGGAGTGTTTCCCATGTAGCATCCTCTGGTTGCATGCCGTGCCACTGAATTAAGACCTCTGTGATAGAGCGAGAGCGAAGCTGACAAGTGCGCCGATTGAGGATGGCCTCCGACTCCAAAAGGATGGATCCTTCATTATCCAGTTCGGGTAAAATAGTTTGTCCACTGATGTTGGTGCCAAGAACTTTCTTCAGACAAGAGACATGAAATACTGGATGAATGCGGGAAGGAGGAAGTTCCAATTTATAAGCAACAGACCCAATCTTCTGAAGAATTCGATATGGCACATAAAACTTTGGAGTGAGCTTATGACGCCCATTGAGTTTCAAGGAGGATTGCTTGTACGGATGGAGACGAAGAAAAACCATATCGCTTGCTTGAAAAGTGCGCTCAAAACGGTGCCGATCAGCTTGTTGCTTGATGCGATTTCTTGCCATGTGAAGATTGTCCCGCAAAATGCGAAGAATCTGATCGCGGTTTTGAAGGACCATGTCAACTTCATGAACTGGTGAACTGGTGGGGGTGTATGGAACAAGAACTGGAGGTGCCTGACCATAGACTGCTTCATATGGGTTCATTTTAGAGGCAGTGTGGTAAGAGGTATTGTACCACCATTCAGCGAGAGGGAGCCACTTTGCCCACTGATGTTGTTGTTTAGAGGTGAAGCAACGAAGATAAGTTTCCAAGCATTTATTGATAATTTCAGTCTGACCATCTGTTTGTGGGTGATACCCTGAACTCATCTTCAATTTGGTGCCAGTGTCGTGAAATAGTTTTGTCCAAAAATGACTGGTGAAAGTCGCATCACGATCCGAGACAATGGAAGAAGGGATGCCATGAAGACGAAAGATCTGGTCCAGGAAAATTTGAGCGACTGAGGAGGCTGTATAGGGATGGCTGAGAGCACAAAAATGACTATATTTGGAGAGGCGATCAACCACAACGAGAATCACTGTCTTCCCTCTAGATTTAGGGAGCCCTTCAATGAAATCCTTAGAAATATCTGTCCAAATCCGTGTAGGTATGGGAAAGGGTTCAAGCAATCCTGGAAGGAGTGTCGTTTCACCCTTATTGCGCTGGTAGGTATCACATTTAGCCACCATCTGTTGAATTGTCCTTTTCATGCCCTGCCAAAAGAAGTTACACCGTGCCCGTTCATACGTTTTGAGGAACCCAGAGTGCCTTGTCGATGGAGAAGCATGGAGTTCATAGAAGACAGCTTGTTGAATATCTGTGCTTTGGGGAAGCACCAGACGACCCTTGTATCTCAGAGAAGCACCATCCCAAGAGTAATGTGGTACAGCAGAAGGGTTGTTGGTCAAGCGTTGGATGATTTGAGATAAGGAAGAGTCATTGACATAACCCTGTTGAACAGATTGCAACCAATTTGGAACAGACATAGAAATAACTGAAAGAGAACCTTGGGCATCAAATGTGCGAGAAAGAGCATCTGCCACAATATTGTCCTTACCCTTCTTGTACGTGATCTCATAGTCATAACCTATGAGTTTGCTAACCCATTTCTGTTGTGCTGGGGAGGAGACACGTTGTTCCAAGAAATATTTCAGACTCTGGTGATCAGTCTTGATGCATAAATGATTCCCTAAGAGGTATGGTCGCCACTTCTGTACTGCATGCAAAATAGCCATCATTTCCTTCTCATATGTAGATGTAGCTAAATTCTTCCCTGAAAGGGCTTTGCTGGTGAACGCAATGGGGTGTTCATCTTGAAGGAGAACAACACCAAGTCCATTGCCGCAAGCATCACTCTCAATAGTGAAGGGCTTGGAAAAATCGGGCATAGCTAGAACAGGTGTAGTACACATAGCTTGCTTTAGTTTGTCAAATGCACATTGAGCAGTAGATGTCCAGGTAAAAGCATCCTTTTTCAATAGAGCAGTTAATGGAGCTCCAATCTTCCCATAATCCTTGACAAACTTGCGGTAGTAGCCAGTCAACCCCAAAAAACCATGAAGGCTCTTGAGTGTCTGAGGATGCGGCCAATTGTTCATGGCAGCGATTTTGGCAGGATCCACGCAAACCCCTTGTGCTGAGATAATGTGCCCGAGATACTCAACTTCCTTTTGTCCAAAAACACATTTAGACTGCTTGGCGTGGAGATGATGGTCAGAGAAAAGTTGCATGACAAGATTCAGATGCTGGAGATGTTCAGCCCATGTTTTACTGTAGATGAGGATATCATCAAAGAATACCAGAATGAATTTCCGCAAGTAGGGCCGAAATATTTTATTCATTAAGGCCTGGAATGTGGAAGGAGCATTAGTGAGGCCAAAGGGCATGACCAAAAACTCATAATGGCCATCATCTGTGCGGAAAGCTGTTTTAGGGATATCATCCTCATGAACCTGAATTTGATGATACCCAGAACGGAGATCCAACTTGGAGAAAAATTGAGCCCCATGAAGCTCATCAACAACAGGAATTGGAAACTTATCCTTGATGGTGAGGTGATTAAGTGCTTGGAAGTCAATGTAGAGGCGCCATGATCCATCTTTTTTGCGAACAAGAAGAACTGGAGAAGAAAAGGAACTAGTGCTTGGGCGAATAATGCCTTGCTTCAATAAGTCCCGAACGAGCATTGCAATCTCCGTTTTTTGGTGAAATGGGTAGCGATAGGGCCTGATGTTGGGAGGAACGCTGCCAGGAAGGAGCTGAATACGATGGTCTTTTTGGCCTTGAAGGTGGCAATCCCATTGGTTCCGCAAAGACACCTGTATATCGATCCAGAATTTGTTGTACATCCAAAGGAGTAGCGGAGACCGCTGATGGTTGCATCTGAATGGAATGGATCTGAGCGATGACACCATGTGAATTCTTCTTGAGGAGTTTTTCCATGCGACATGAACTGATGATGCTGAGAGACCCTGGTTGTAATCCTGTCAATGTGTGTTTTTGTCCATTGGGGGAAACTGCATCCAAAGTTTAGCAAAATCCCATAAGATAGGGCCAAGTGTGCGTAGCCATCGAGCGCCCAAAACCACATCACATCCGCCTAAGGTCAAGGCAAACATGTCAGAGCGCAAGGTATAATCTCCCATAGAGATACGCACATTTCGACACTTCCCTTTGCAAGGTAAGGTGCCCCCATTGGCAACCATGACTTCAAAGTTGGAGCAAGAATGGATAAAACAATCAGCTTGTTTGGCGATTCGAGGGTCAATGAAATTATGAGTGCTACCAGAATCAATGAGTATTGTAAGAGGAAGCTTCTTGAAGTAACCCCTGACCCGCATTGTTTGGGGGGTGGTGATTCCAGCTAAAGCATGGAGAGATATCTCTGGCTGGTCAACCTGAGACGGAGGGTCAATAGGCGGTTCCTGAATGTCGACCTGAGCATCCATTGTATCTGGATCTTCGTCATCAATTTCAGAGGCAGGCGGAGAATCCACATCCAAGAGATAGAGCTTTTGCTGAACACATCTATGTCCCTGAGTGAATTTCTCATCACAATTATAGCAAAGCCCATTTTCTCTGCGTGCTTGCATCTCTGTTTCAGACAAATGCTTGATAGGAGGTGGTCGAGGAGCTTGCGGTATGGGTGGTCGTTGAGAACGCATATTTCGGAAGGGAACAAAAGTCGGCTTGGAGCACTGTTGGGCTGCAATCTTGTCTTCTGCCAACTTAGCCAACCCTAGGGCTTCCATTATTGTGTTGGGACAGAACATTTTGACCTCAGAGCGGATGGCATCCTTTAGACCATTGATAAAACAACTCCAGTAAAAGTCATCAGACAATCCTTTAGTGTGGTTGGCTAGTTTCTCAAATTCGGTTTGATACTCTCTCACAGTGCCAATTTGGCGAAGTTTAATGAGGGCTCTTGTGAAGTCATCAAAAGCACTGGGACCAAATCGTTGCAAAAGGAGCTGGCAAAAGTCTGGCCATTTTGGCTCTTCATGAGCCTTGATGTACCAATGGTACCATTGAAGAGCTTCCTATTCCAAATGAAAGGATGCAAGCGGAACTTTGTTGACATCAAAAGTATTATGCAGACTTAAATACTATTTTGCACGATAGATCCATCCAGTTGGATTAGTACCATTGAAGCGAGGAAAATCAAGCTTTGGACCACGAAAATTGCTGGAAGAAGAGAACCCATTGTCTGATGAAGACTCGGACTGCCGTTTGTTGTTCATAGCTGAATGTTCAAGATGGAGGCCAAGAAATTTTTCATCCAGATCCTGGAGTTTGGCTTGGATGGCTGCAAGTTCTTCTTCCATGGTTTTTGCTCCTGCGCGGGTGACAACCATAACCAGGAGTTTTTTTT
Organism: Larix kaempferi; assembly: GCA_027924585.1. Classification (NCBI taxonomy): domain Eukaryota; kingdom Viridiplantae; phylum Streptophyta; class Pinopsida; order Pinales; family Pinaceae; genus Larix; species Larix kaempferi. Next base: position 14,609,444 of record BSBM01000806.1, on the reverse strand, counting down.
TTTTTGGGGGGGGGAGGTTGGGTTGACTGGATAGAAAAACAAAAACAGAAGCTGCTTCAGTAAAGGAAAATCTTGATTTGGGAAAAAATTTGAAGGGTAATTGGGGTTTGACGAGGTTTTGGACACTGTCGAATGGACGGGGAAGCAGAAAATGAGGATTTCAGAAGCGGGGTGAAAGAATGGGAAAATTTGGCAGAGGGGGACAAAGAAGCAGAATTAGGAAAGGAACTCTGTGGTAAAATTTGAAGGTGATTGGGTGAAATCCGAGAAAGTTATGGCAAACCCTAAAAATAGACAAACGTGGGATTTCGGGCTTTGGGAAGTGGAATTTGGGATAGGGTCCTGAGGAATGAAATATGCAGAATGGGATTACAGGGGTTCCCGAGAAGTTTCAAGGGAAACGAAGTGAAAACGAGGGAGATATGGAGAAAAAAGTTGAATTTTATACTTTTTTTTGTTTTTCAGAATAGAGCGGCTACGGCTCGGAAGGGATCTGAAATAGATAGATCTGCAACGACCCAGAAGTGAGCGGAAACAGAGGGATCTGAAACGGTGCCGAATGGATTGAAAACGGTTGGATTTGAAATAGATCTGAAACGGCTGGATCTGGAACGGCTTTCAGAATGGATTTGACGGCTTGATTTGAAACGATGCAGCAGTGATCGACAATAGTTCAGCTGAAAATAGATATGGACCCTAGGTATGTGCGGCTTCCTAATAGTTCAGGGGTTTCACTCGGCCACCAATGCTGTCTGACGGCTTGCGTATTGGGGCAGTACCCCTCACTCCACGGCTCAGGTAAAATTGATAACCGCTTTGCCACAAACGACAACTCTTGGTTTACCTCACGGGTGGGAACTAGTCAATCAGGTAGGGGTCGTTGCCCTTTTCACTGGCAGGTCCTCTCAATGGGCTAGCTACTTCGGGGTTCCTGTGGTACTCCTCACAATGAGTTTTAGGGCTTATGTCCAAGTACTTCCCACAGTTAAGCGGATAGGGATTATTCCCAAATCCGAACCTACAACAGATGCGAAAAAAAATTTGGCAGAAATTTCACCCAGCGAGCCCAAGAAAGTGCTCTGATACCAGATGTGAAGCACCTCCCACAATTAATTAATAAGAATATGCGAAATAACAGAAATGACAGAACTCAAAATCACTTTTATATTGATTGCAGGCTACTTCGAGGGGGCAACCTCTTTTGAGCAAGCTCAATACAAATAATTTCACGGTGCCTTCATAGGCCTCAACACACACTTATATACTAAGTCTAGGCGCCAATACTATGGGTCAAAACCATGGGCCACTACAAACTATGGATCAACAATACTACGGGCGACTTACAAAGCATATGCACCAACAACAATAACACAAACTATTGATCAACAAATACTACGGGACGACTTACAAAGCATATGCGTCCAACAACAATATACTAACAAAGTAAAGACATGGGTTCCTAACAAAAATCTCGTCACGTTGATTTACTCCTAAATATAATACTTAGGGTTTTATATTAAAATTGAAACAAGAAAATTTCTTATATAATTTCACAATAATGAAAGCATGAAACCTTACAATCAAATAGGGAGTTATACCTCATGTCTTCATTAGTCTTTAGTCTTCTAAGTACAAGGGAGCTCCATCAAACTTCAACTCCTAAGGTCCAATGCTTCATCAATTCTCTAACTCTTAACTCCTCAATTGCCAATCACAAATGAAATGGAGAGAAATCTCCTTTATATAGAGTGAGCTAGATCTCTCTTACAATAAAATACGTTATTTGCCTAACTAACTTCTTTACAAGTCAAAGAAATATTATAAAAAAAGTAGTTATGTATTTTCCAAGTCAAAATAAGCAAATAAGCAATGAAAATATCCTAGAGAGGGAAAATCACTAAAATAAACTTAGTTGACAAGTCAACTAGCTAAAATATGCACAAAAATTTCACCTTCCAAGATGCATGCATGCCAAATATAATAAAATAATCTTTAACATAGGAAGATGTACTCAACGTCCACCTAGAAACCACTCCTAAATTCACCCTCCAAGATGCATGAGTGATAAAGTAATTTCCCCTAGGAGGGCGCTTCACAACAAACTCCTCAAAATAGTAAGTGGTCAACCAAAAGGCATATATAACCACTCACATGTGTGAAAGAAGAGGGTGCTCCAACAAACTTCATAGATAAATGTGCAACATGCCAACTAATTGGAGCGCTTCACAAGAAAGTAGTTGGTCAACTCCTCAAAATAGCAAGGCTATTTCTCCCATGTGCAACAAGCTCAACAAATTAATAAATAAATTCGTAGGTAGTTACAACTCATTAAAATATTCAATTCTCAACAAACCTCAAATGAGTGTGCCCTAGGGAGGTGTGCCAACCTCCTCACACATGTCAACAAGCTAGGCTGCTCCAAGACAAATAATAATGCCAAGTGTAGCTTTGACCATACAACATGAAGAAGAGACCACCTAGAAGAGGTGTGCCCTAGAAGAATGTGCCACGTATCCACCTTAAACCACCAACAAAAAATAAACACTGGATGCATGTGCCAAAACCATGTGTTGTTTTCAAAACCATCAACAAATTTCTTCAAAATCAAGTGCTCCAGAGGGAAGCAACCTAGAGAGGTTTGCCAAGGTTGTTACACCCCTCGCAAAATAATCCTTCACATGCCTTGGAATCTATGCCAACGAAGAGTGCTCCATAATGTAACCTTCAAATAACCTCTTCCATGTGTGAAAGGAGCCAATGAAATAGGGAAATTAAGTATTAGCCTTCAAAAGGATTAATAAACCTCAACGTGTGTGCACAAAGCTAATATTTTAATAAAACCATAGGCCAACTTCCCAATTAGTCACCAACTGATTAAATCAACATGAACATGTGTGCCAAAAAAGGCGAGGGTGTGCTCCATCAAGTGTGTACCATGTGTACAAGTTGTTTTCCCTAGCAAAACCCCACCATGATAACAACATAACAACGAAATAGAAGCTATACCTATGTTTGAACCTAGGGCACACCACCAAGGGACTATTACATGACTAATACCTCATCAAACCTTAGCAAAAAGGTTTGATCTTGAAGAATATATGTAGTACCCCTCTTCTCTAATTCAAACATAAGAAATAATAAAACACAAGGGTACTAACATCATTCATTACACATCCCCACTAGGTGATATCTAGCAAATGTTACAATGATAAGTCGTATCACCTAGGAAACTTCCAGCAAGGGAAAGTGCACTATAATCAACACCAAAGGAAAGGGGACATGAAAGAAAATGTTGACTCCATCTAGCATCAAGTATGTCCCCATCACACATCAACCAAAAGGAAGCATGTAGAACACCCCCTGCTAGTGACACCAATAATACAACATCACCACATATTGTCACTGGGAAGCATCCATATGTCAAAAGAATGAAGCAAGTGCATGAAAGTAGTATCCAACCATAAGATGACCATCAACTTGACCATCACCATATAGAAGTGACCATCCATCACCAAAGGTATTTGTCAAATATCCCATCACGAAGAAGAGAAGAAGCTCCATGAAGATGTAGACAGATCCCCCAAGTCCATCAAGATGCTCCAAAGGTGCCAGCTACAACCCAATGTGAAACCTCATACAATATGAGGTGTAATATGACTTATGTACCAACTCAATCTGGTGAAGTTAATTAAATTAATAATTTATGTGTTTGTACACAAAATATAGTTCATGAATTGTTAGCACAATATGTGTGTCTTTGTGATTTCGTACTTGAATATAGTTATTTAGGCTTCGAGTGCTCCTTTTGAATTCTAACTGTGTGTGCTGATTCCCTTGTCTCCATCCCTTTATAGGTGAATCACTGAATGGTTAATCCTTCTGTTCATACAAACAATGAGGGAGAATGTCAAAATATGGTTTATGACTTCCATCTAAAAGTTGCAAAATCAGATTCTAAACGTACTTACTCTAATGTTGCAGACCTTTTTAATTCTTCACAAATAGTTGTGACCAATGCATGGAACATTATAACTGGCAAGGGTTTTCCTTATATGAGTATATTACTTTGCTTTGCAGGGAGACTCAGTTGAAGAATTTCAACGACTTTGTGAAGTCCAAAGTGATAAAGCAACTATTGAGATCACAAGTCGCTACAAGGGGAAAGTCTCCCAAGTGAGATTCATTCCAGGAGATATTATAAAGGTGTGAAAATCATCAGTGGCTTTTGTGATTGGAGAACTTTGTAAAGGAATTTTATAACCTAATGGTGTACAATTTAATTTGGATGATCATTACATGTGATAATTTTAATGCATCTTTATGTATTGTAATCCTGTTTGTTTCAAGTTTCAACTCGAAACTCTGCATGAACTTTCAAATGCCTTTACTGTAGAAACATTCTTTTTTTAAGTTCTAGATCAATAAGAGACTTATATAGTATATACAGGTATACTTCCTCATAAATGCTTATTTTACTAAAAGAGAAGCATATAGCTTATTTTCCCTTATTACAGGGTAGATTCCAATATGATTTTATGTTAAACTAACCATAAACAGTTGTTCACACCTCAATTGAGAAATTGCCATGTAATCAGTCATTATGAAGTCTATAAGATTTGGCAGAATGCATTATCCATCTGGCATCTACTCAAAGAGAATACCTCTCCATGTTGAACCATAGATACTGCAAAGAGAGGAGCATTGAATATCACAATGTTCGTATTCTGTAGATAGTTTAGTTTCTCTGTCAAAATATTTCAAGAAAACTTCTCAAGTAATAGGGATAGTGAGTTTCATGTAGAAATGTGCTTTCGTCAGAGTTACCATCAATGTTCATTTTTGAATATATGTTAGAAAAGATTACAAAATAAAGCATGTTACTGAAAAGAACCTAATTTACTATGCATTGGGCATTATCTATAAATAATGCATTTTCAAAACTGCCTCATGATTTCCTTTGCATAGCTATGGTTTTCCATTCCTTTAGAAAATTTCAAGACATAGTGCAGCTTTCTTTTCTGTATGAAACTCAGGTCATGCTTGAGAAAGAACATGCTAAAAACAAGGATCCAGGTAGAAATTTGAAATTTGACAATCATTGCAGAAATTATAGGTAAAATGTTTAGTTCAAAAGTGTAATAAGCTCCAAGCAAAACATGTATTCTTATTGTCAAAGTGAGTAACACAAATGTCAGAAATAGTTCAGTAGGATTAATACAGTTTCTGATCTCTATATAGACAGCCAGGGCAGAGCAGGTGTTCTCCATTCCTGGAATCATCTTCTTTCAAAAGTCACATCTTAGTTGAAAATTAGCATACCTTTTTTAAAGGCATCTTATATTACATCACTGCACAAATAAAGGAGTATAGCAAGGGGTATAAATCAATGGGCCAGTGTGCAATCATACATACCACCCCTCCTAAGTCCCAACACAGGCAAGGAGTGCCAAGATATCTGCCTTAACCCCTATCTCGAGAAAGTCTACATTCTTCTAGCTTGACATTTCCTTTTCCATAAAAAAATAGATTTTTGTCAACCTTTCAACCTTATGGCGTTCCATATTCCTCTACCATATCTTTTGTCGTCTGCCTGTCTCTCAAAATGACCCCTTTCCAGAAGATGCTTGACAAAAAAGGGCGTACTTTGGGATAAACCATTCCTAGAATACTCTGGCAAGTCTGTAGTCGGAGAGCACATGCTTGACAGTTTTTGTTTTGCAACAAATCACATAACCACTTCTTAGACTTGAGTGGTGAAGTCTATCTTTAATTGCTAGTCTCTGGATGAGCACCAACCATCCAAGCACCCTAGTCTTAAAGGAGTGGCTTTTCTGAATATCTTGACAAATGCTGTATGACCCATCTTATATTAAGCTGGCACAATTAGGGTCCTTGGCCTGAATTCTTCATATAGCATTTAGCATTTAAGTTTTTTTTTTTAAATATTTCTATCTCGAGAAATATGTCTTATAGACTCTCTTTGGCTAAGCTGCTGCTCTATGAAGGGTGTATCTATGCTTTGTTCTTCATGGTTTCCGGATTCACTATGTCAAGGTGGGGTTTATACGATGTTTCAGCAATTTACACTCTTCTTACCTATCCTGAAGATGGACTGCGTATCGCAGGTCCGAAACGTCGATAAACCCCTCCTTGACACAGTGAATCCGGAAACCATGAAGAACAAACCATCACACTGTGAAAGCCTGAGAAAACATGTATCTATGCTGTCAAAGTAACCCAAGACTTGCACCTGGTCTCATCTGCACCCACTTGGGGGTTTTGAACCTGGGTCTCTGTGTTAATACAAGCCTGGTCACCTCACTGCTTGCTGCTAGACCACACTTCTGTGGGCTTAGCATTTAAGTTTTTAACGCTGTAAATTATAAAAGGCTTATCACAGGTCCACTTCCAGTCCTTCGAAATTGGTCCCCCAGCATCCAAATTTATCTTGAACAAAGTAGTGTCTGGAACATCTTTGCTGACGTTGTAAAAGCTTGTTTTTTAGCAGCCTGCAAACTTGTGTATGATTGAAAACTTTCCAATTCAAGCATCCTCCCTTCTTTATCCAACAACTCTTCTCATATGTGTAAACCCATATTAGATAACTCCTTTCATGCTAAACAAGGAATTAAAATAAGTTTTACTTTATGAGAGGGAAATGCCCATAATACATATGGACCTTGCCACTAAACTTCATGTGTTCCTTGGACCTGTTATCACACAACTTGTAGTTGTCCCTAAAGGTATCCCATCTGGGATGGTAGAGGAGATGGACAACTAAAGAGGTGACCAAAGAGATGCCAGGGTTACCAATGCAAGCTGCGTGTCACGATAACCAAGGCACTCTTCACTTTAGATCAAGACTAATCAAGATCAAGGGGGAGACCCTAGCCAATCAATGAAGACTAGCTAACCCAAAGGTTCCTAGGGAGATATGTAAGTTGAGTCACAGAAACCAATGGTAAGTTAGATTAAGTGAACACAAGGGTTTAAGTGTGGTTGAAGAGGCTTAAGAGGTGACAAGTGTTTCATCCAATGAATGACTAGGGCCACTTATGAAGTTCAAATGGACAGATCTAGTGCCATGGAAATTACACAAGTGGGGCCCACTCCTTAAAAAGTGGAAAATGGTCCAAATGGGGCCCACAAGGTCAAGTTAGGGGTGAGATGACACTAAGGGGTATGCAAAGGATGGATCTATGATTTCAAGATGAGAGAGGCATTACCCACATGTGGGATCTAGCAGAAGACTACTAGCCCAAGGAATGCGATTTACCCAAGGGAAACTAGTGCCTAAAATTGAGGGGGCAAATGGAGTCCAAATTCCACCAAATTATAGATCGGGGTAGTTAAGGCAATTATGAAGGTGGGTTTAAGTTATCATGTCCAATTGCTTGCTGGATCTCCATAGAACTGAGATTGAAAATGCATCACCAAGTGACCCAAGTGGGGCTCAACCCTCAAAATGAGGAATGGGGTCTACAAGGTGAAAATCAACAAGGTGAAGCACTAGGGGTAGGTTATCAAGGGTGATCTATCCAAATCAAGTGGGATGTCACCTACCCATGTCAAGGAACTAGCCCAATTGGCCTTCCTCAAGGAGTGCAAATTGCCTCAAGGAGGGCTAGGTGCCTTGGGAAGTGGGTCAAATGGAGGCCAATCACCACCAAACTATAGATCCGAATTGTCATGGATGCTATAGAGGTGGGTTTTTAAAAATTATCCCCAAAGCCAAGCTAGATCCAAGTAGATGTAAAAAAATGGAAAATGAGGGTTTTGATTTTAATGGTTTATGTGACCAATGGGATGGAGAACAAGCGAAATAGATACGTACCTTGTAGATCTTACCTCAAAAGCTTGCGGCCTCTTAGCATATGGTTGATTCTTGCCCTTAGTTACAATTCCAAGCTTGATCCAAGTGTCTTCAACCCAAATCGTCCAAGCCCTAGGAGGAGAGAGGTCCCATGCAACCTGTAAATCAAACTATAAGATGTTAGATTTGATCCACAAATCAATGAGATCTAAGCATGTCATGTCAAAGAAGCAATCAATGGACAAAGCACAATTGAAAAACTCCCTCAAGATGAAGACGTCTTGCCCATGGGGGATGTGAGCAACCCCTACAATCTTCCCATCAAGCAAGTCGCACTCTAGCTCCAAAGCAATTAGGCCTCCCTCTGTAGAAGTCGATTTCACCTGTTACAAGCAAGGATGTCTAAAAGAAGAGATGCAAAATCATATACAAGAGTAACCTAATCAAAACCAAGAAGTAGATCTCCAAAATAATATTTTCATTCCAAGTTTTCCAGAGCCCAAAGATGCTTTACAAATGAGGGGGTCTTCTCTTTTTATAAGAGAGGAAGACCAAAACGCTAAACCACAAAACCACTTTTTAAAACTAGTGGTTGAGATCAAAAGATATAACAATCTAATCAACGGCTAAGATGAGCCAATACATAATATCACATGGATCACTCAAAAGGAGGGTGATGTCATGCCTAAAATGTCTCTAAGGAGGGTGACATCACACCTAAAGGGTGGCTATATGACATGGAGACACAACATATGACATGTACAAGACACTAGGAGCACATGGTGGGGCTAGGAGGCATTAATATCCTTCACTAGGATGTCCCCATGGCACAATAATATAAAATATAAGTCTATGACATGTCCAAGTAACACAAATGATCAAATCCTGTCTCCAAAATATGAGAGAGACATGCAGTAAAAGACCTCCTGTAGCCACTGTGGACCCCACTGACTGATGTCAACTAATCTGGAAGAAGGGGGGTTCACCATGGATGACCTCTGAGAAGACCAAGTGCCAAAACCTTGCCTCAATTGCCCAAATCGAATTCCTCAGTGACCCTTTTATTCCATTTTTTAATCCTCCTGAAAACCCTGAAGGTGCCCCGAACTGCCATCTAGAGTGTCTACGCTGTCAAACTGAAGGTACCAGGCTGTTCGGAAGGGGGGTGTAATGGTAAAAACAAGTGGCTGGACTACCCCCTTTCTCTGTAGCGCCCTAGGAAACGACTGGCCTCCAAGCCCTCTGCTGGACAGGCTGGATCAGCATGCCCAAACTGGTCAATAGGTGGATAACTGCTTCTATCATACTCAGAAGTGCCTGGAACTGAAAGATAAGTGTCTCAATGGATCGAGAAGACCCAAATCCACTAGAGATGAGTACTCATACACCATGGGTTGACCTATGGGGTCAACTGTAGGGTCCACCATACCCGGACAGTGTAAAATATGATGATCTAGAAATAATGATAAAACTGACTAACTGCATCAATCATCATCTGAAGCATATGTCCAACATATGGAATCATTAATAGGTGTATGTGGGACCACAAATCATCATCCATAAGCACAAGTGGTCCATCTCATCAGGATCCCAAGAATGACCATGGTCAAACTATGTTTGACTAGGTCAAAATATAACCAAAGACTAGATTATAACATTAGACTAAGACATGTTCCTTTAATCATATTCATGGCTTAACTTAAAGTATAAACATCATTTAGTGGCAGTTAATACATATATATTTTATTGTTATTTATAATTTACTTGCATAAAAGCTTCAAAGACATACTCATTCAACTGACATGGCCTAACTGCTAGCAAAGGGTGAAGGATAAGAAGAAGGCTGGGCAAAAAGGGATGACTTGACCAACTTTTCTAAGTGACACTTTGGACAGGGAAAAGGGGAAGCTACACTCTGTGCTGGACAAACTAACAAAGGGAAGGGCAGTGCCTCACAAATGGATAAGTTGTTTAGAGAGTGTTTATTCAACTTAGGCATCGTGTCTACATCAAATTGATCCAGGTTCATTAGGATCATTCATTTCGTTTCCATGGCCTTTTTGGCCTATATGACCCCTTTGGTATTTCATATGCGCTAAGAAGCACAACTAATCGCAGCTTGCATCTGGGGCATATTTATAATCATGAGGTCAACAAAATTTAGATATAGCATTTATTTAACCATTGCTTTTTGGACCTTTCTATACCCTTTGCGGGGTATTTTAGCAGTTCATTGATTTAGCCTTTATTTACGTGCGTTAAGAAACACATTCTAGAATTTTAAGTTCATAGGCTTTCATAATACATTTCCAATACAAGTAGTACATGTGCTTTGAGTTTTAGCCAACAACAACTCAAGTGACTAGAGGGAGTTTTGCACAATGCCAAACATCGGGACAACCGACCAGAATGATTTAGGCATACAATCCAACTCACCAAAGGCAAGTTCTGTCACCAACTCAGAGCCGAGACACAAAACAAACATGGATGTGGTCCGACACAGAGGTAGAAATGGGGAAGTCCTCCATATCAAAAAGTCAAGAAGGCAGGTCAGGGTGAAAGCCAAATAAGGTCGGTCATGGATGGATGGAGTCAAGTGAATGTGGTGCCTAGGCTAGCAAACAAAGATGTCATGAAAGACCATGTTCATGCTCACAAGAGGGTAATGAAACCAATGAGTATTGTCAGGAAACCTTAGAGTGCAAGTAATACATCCAATTTTATATTTGTAAAATCATCCAAGATATTTCATTTTATTAGTCTAGATAGTACTGCCACATCATGAGTTACACACCAAGTCAATGCTATGAAGAGGACTAAAGCAACAAGATAATAATCCATGACAACAATCACAAGTCCATAGGTCACATCATATCATATCAATAATCATCATCCACAAATAACTGAAACACTGCTGCGATAACTTCTGGAACTTTAGGCACTGAACTGAAACTGTATGGAACAAAAGGTCACATCGGTCATCAAATCTAAGCTCTTAAGGCTCAGCCTTGGCACAAGGTCTACTCAATGTCTAACATATACTACTCTGATCTGTGAGTGATCTCAAATAACTCTGCTCATCATAGCTGATCTTTGTAAAAGCAAAGCTTTGGAAAGTGCATATATCTGCTCAACAAGAATAATAGCCCAGCTACTATGGTGTGATAACAGGACCATCGAAATTCTCTTGTAGCTCCTTGGCTAGGAGTTGCAATACCTGCCAAATTCTCTAGTGAATGCTTGACCCAAAATTTTTAAATCACTAGCTCGGTCAAGCACATTGGAGTTACTGAAAGGACTCTTTGTGTCACTGACATGGACAACATTCTCTGTACCATGGTGAGCTAGAACTTGCCACAGAGCCTTTCCTTTATTAGCCTTGACAATTCGTTTCGTTGCTAATGTTGCCCCAAGCTTGTAGATCATTCAAACTAAGCCCTCCAACCTCCCTAGACATAATACAAATATCCCATTATGCTAGTGAGAGACCTCTCTACCCCTCCTACTCTCCCCAAAGAAACCACCTAACGGAGCATCTCCATTTCCTGAATCTTATTGCAGAAGGAAATAGCCAGGAAGATTAATAAATATGACATGTGGCCAAGGTTCTATGGTAATTCTCCTTGCCAAAGAACTCTCTTGCCTAATACACTTTTTTGGAGCAGATTCACACACGCCAAGTTCCCACTAACACAAATGTTGTTGAGGCATTAAATGTGCCTACAAGCTAGGTAAAAATACTCCCAAATCCTAGCCGAGATAACATATCTAGAATGAAATCCCACTCAATCCTATCAAATGTTTTGTCAAAGACAATCTTGAAAAAAGTGCCCTTTCTCTAGTTTCCCTTGCCCATTCAATTTTTTCCTAACTCGTAATAAGTTTGTCTAGTATGGACCAACCCATAATGGAACATGTTTGCCCATACTTCACAATCCTTGCAGCACTAGACATAATCTTGTTGGCTAAGGCAGCTAACACCTTTGAGGAGATATTACGCTAGGTGATCAGTCTCCATCCTCAGACTATGTCTCCCTTGGACCCCTTAGGAATAAGCTTGATCAAGCTTGTGTTCACGTGCTCTCGCATATGATCTGATTCAAGTGCTTCTTGACACATGTTAGATCACCACCGAGCATAGACCATAATTTCTTATGGAACTTACAAGGGAGGCCATTTATGCTTGGAGATTTTTCCCTTAACCACATCTTATAAAACATTGGATTATTAATCCTAATCCAAGGGCTACAATAGATAGATTTACTCAAACATTGTTGTACTTTAGAAGGAACAACATCCCTTAGCCTAATAGCTTATGTGGCCTCGATTCTATTAGCATTACATCTTCTAGAGGTAGAGATCCTTCGGAAAGTGATTTTCACAATTTTTTATTTTTATTTTTTCCCTCATATTATGATTGGATTCTAAATTCAAAACTTAAAAATTAAAGATTTTAAAATAAATATCAATGGCTTTGGTACTTTAGAAGGAACAACATGCCTAGTAGCTTTCGTGGCCTCATTTCTATTAGCATTACATCTCCCAGAGGTAGAGATCCTTTGGAAGTGATATTGAAAAGGAATTTTATTTTCCTTATCTTCTGATTGGATTCCAAATTCAAACTTAAAAAATTAGGCCATTCATGCTTGGAGATTTTTCCCTCTACCACATCTTATAAAACACTGGATAATTTATCCTTATCCAAGGGCCACAATAGATAGATTTGCTCAAACATTGTTGTACTTTAGAAGGAACCAAGGCTGTTGGGAGTGGGAGTGGAAAGCAAAATTTTCAAAAACTTCCGTTTTGGGAGCATTTTTTATATAATATATATATTTTAATATATTTTGACGCATATATTTAATAAAAAACACGTAGAATGCCAAATTAGCTATAGAAAACATGAAAGCATAGATATGATCATTTAGTACACATATAACATCAATCATCTAGGAGCTATAACTTATAACATTGTCATCAAATAATCAATCGTCAACAACATCAACCTTCAAGTTTCAACATATAATATTTATAATCAACAAACTCTAACAGATAACATCAACCATGAAATGAAACAGAGAATCATATTCATTACCAAAGAGTTGTAAGATAAAGACAAAGCTCCTACATCTGAAAACCTACTGGTGGTTGGGGGTGTGGCATCTCTGTTGTATGAATTTGATCACCATCCTGATCACCCAATAGTTCATCCTCCAAGCACTCTAATGCTATGGTGCCATCCTCCAAATTAGCCTCCTCTAGATTGTTGTTCCAAGTCAAATATGTTCTATCATTCTTGGCCTTGTTGCCGCCTTTTACGCACCTGGGGTTAGCGCAGCAAAAATATTCAAGCTACTAGATGCATCCTTGGGGAAAGTCTGAGTCAAGTACTGTCACTTGATCTTGACTCCTCCGTTTAGGCTTAACTCCTAACGAAGCCAAGGGGAGTAGACCCTATTAATGTTACTAATGCTTTAGATACTTATTTCTTCTGGATGAGAGATGTTATTTAAGAGTTTTTTGGAGTTAAAACATTTGATCAAGACTATTGCAAAATAAAGATAATTACGTAGCACATATGAATATAAGTATCAAGACAAGATATTATTTAAAAGTAAATAACCAAAATCAGAGACCAGTGCTGTGGAGTCAAATTAAATGCTGTTGTGAAAGTAAATGTTTTGCAATTGTGTTCTTGGTCAATTTTAGGAATTATTAGGATGAGTTGATTAGAGGGGAAAATGGGAGCTCCCAATATACCATGAGGTACAGGGAGTAATGTCCAGAAATTGGGCAAAGGTGGCTCCTCACAAAGACGTGTGGGCTGGAGCGGAGTCTCAAGGGTGTGTTCAACACTACACCAACAAGGATGTAGTCTAACGGTGCCCTAAGGTCGCTCTCCAGTGGTTCCCGCTTCTCTTGAGAAATTTCCCCACGCGTTACTCAATGTTCGAGTGCCGAATTTTCACTATCTTGAGGGTTCCTATTTTTATTAATGTGAGTAATTATTAAGTGTTTGAGAATTAATGAGTTGTTGCACTCTTTTTTGGTTTCCCTGGGACCAGTGTCCGCAGGGAAAAGAGCATACTTCGAGAAACAACAGAATATTTGTTCAAATTTTTAGTGCTTGCAGTATATGAAATTAAATCAATAACTTACATAAAACAAATAAACTTGCCGAATCTATGTGTCACTTTCTAATCAACCTCCACAAATCAGCAATGCCTTTGGGTGGAGGTGAGAGCATACTTTGTGGCAACGAGATTAGCTTTATTTAATGAAAAGAATACAAAAATTAACTATCTAATCAAAGTATACACCCTGCACAAAATGTTAGAAAAATTCACGCCACGAAAAAGGAACACGCGAATTCTCCTAGGGGGGATGGGATGTGGGCGTTGTGTAGCCCACTTGCTCTCGTTTAATATTTTTACAATGCTTGCTGAAAGAAGTGCCTCTTAGTCCTTTTGAATTTGGATCTAAGGGCTTACAATTTATAGAATGAAGTATTGGTGAAATAAGGTCCTCGGGAAGTGTTTTTGGCACTTTCTGGCAAAAATCGGCCAGAGTTTCCTTCTCTTTTTTGTTGGAGCTGCTAAAAACTAGCAAGCTAACAACACGGAAATCAATGGGTTAATCAAATAAAATACAAAAGAAATTTCAGATTTTATACTTGGAAAATTTTCAGGAAAAATGCCTATTTCAAGTATAAATAATTGCGTATTTAGATCTAGTTTAAAAGTGAACTCTGGAAGCAATCTAGATTTGATATTTGTATGCTTAATGACAGAAAGCTATTGATATGTGAATGCAGATCTAATTTTCATTAAGCAAAAGTAACTAAGTGACGAAGAAAAATTTAGATTTATAGTGTAGAAGGAGCACAAAACCAGCTTTGATATTTGAAAGTTCAAAGAGCCCAATATGCCTGCAGTTCAACAATAATTGGATCAAGATAACTAATCATCTAAGGCGGATGAGGATGCAACTAAGCTCCTTTCTCCTTCCTCAGACTTTGTCCTCCACTGTCACAAACACTTGCAAAAAATGGATTAAATCTAGAATACACAATTAATAGAGATTTGAAGGGCATTAGTACAACTGAATACACTTGCTGCTTCACAATTTCTAATTAATCAAGCATTTATAAGAAAATCAAAACAATGAATGCTTACACTATCGACACAAAGGCCATCTAAGCTAGATAATCACAGAATATTTTTTGCAAAATGACGAGTAACTAGTGAGATATCACCTCAGAACATCAACAAAGCATACATCCAATGAGACAACTGCATAGCATATGGCCTCCAAAGCCTTTCAACTTTATTTCAATTAAACAAATTACAAGAGCAGAGGTTCAATGCTCAGATGCTTTACAATTGAGCTAAGCTCCTCAATATATAGCACACAATAAGCAAACTAGGGCGCAAAACCCTAAGGAGCTAGATTGTAGAGCAAGGCAAGCTCACATCCAATGGAGATGCGCCTCCTCACATGGAAAAAGAAGATGCTGAGTTGGAGAAAGCTGCTCACGTGAAGATAAGGCCAAGAGCAAGATGTTTCAATTCCTTCGTGGAGCCTTTCGATGGAGTGTTCTGATTGGATGCTTTAAATGGATGCCAACCATGTGGGTTGCGCCACCTCACAAGAGGTAGGTGCCCACACCTTAGCTTATCTTCATCAAATCCGTACACTGCCATGTGGGAGCTGACCCACGTGAATGAGAGAGCGAACCTTAATGCTTCCATTGGATCGTTGGATGGTGGGGTCGAATGGTTGATTTAGAAAGGAAGTCAAACCGAAATGGTTGTGTCACCTCATATTGCACTTATTATCAACCAATCTGCGTGAAGCTTTTGTGAGGGTGATGCCAAGTATTAAGAGTGGGCGCACTCTCTAAAATGTGACATGTCTAAACTTTTAATTCGACCACCAAATAACTATGCTTTGACCCTTTGAGATAGTCGACCATCTAAAATGAACCTATGCCAAGTCATTTGGCATGTGCCAAATATCAATTTTTTACATTTTGCCATGGTGCATTTTAATGCATTTTTAGCATTTTAAGTGCCAATTTGTAGCTCTGATAGGCAAAACTGCTCCACGGGATGTTTCGGTCGCCCGAAACATAGGAAGATCGGGTACTAGGTTAAAGAGGATGCTCTGAGCTTGAAAATGAAGAGGATACTCTGAGCTTGAAAACGAGCATCCCTGTGCCAAAATCCGACTCCAGATCACACTTTTATCACCACTTGAATTTTTTCATTTAAACCATTATAAAATGGCTTAAAAATGCAAAAAAATTAATTTTCTCGGAATTGACTGAAACTTTTGGGGGATTTAGCACATGACCAAACGAAAAAAATTTAGCTCCTTGCATGTTTATAAACATTACAAAATGGATTCTAATAACCCCCTAAGGCCAAACCACCACTTTGGGCATTCCATCTTTGGAGGTGCAGGAGAAAAACTCATCGATTATACTCGGCTAAAGGAAAAGCATAATCAACAAGGGAAAAAACTCCTAGGAATACCTTCTTTGGTTGTCAAGTCCTAGGGAACTGAGTCACTCAAAGACCACCATGCTAGCACACTTCATTACAAACCCCGTGGGGCATGGTCATGCAAAATTACAAAAGGACCAAAAATGTCCTGGTGAACTTCGGAACATATGTGATGAGCAATTGAATTGTTCAAGTCTTTGACTGCTTACTGGAAATCCACCTAAGTGCAACTTAGTGGATAAAAGGCCTCATCACAATAATGGGACAACAACGCCAAGTTGTAGTGCACATAAACCAAGCTTCCTGCTCGATCTACATTCAAACTGTGGATGAAGTTGTAGGTGCTCCAACACCTATCTGCAGAAGAAGTGTTAACAACCTATGAAAGCACCCTCACCGCCAATTTATGCAAATATGTGGTAGAGGGGCAATACATGTTCCACCATTCGATAGGAACCAAGCTATCTCGATCTTTGGTTGCATGTAGGTTACCAAACATTCCGTGTTCACTGATGTATTTGCTCAATTCACTTTATACTTGAGCACACTCCTCCTATGCCCGATCTACATTCAAATTGTTTCTCTTCATGTTGTGGATGAAGTTGTAGGTGCTCCAACACCTCTGTACAGAAGAAATGTTAACAACCTTCGAAAGCACCCTAATTGCCAATTTATGTAGATATGTGATAAAGGAGCAATACACGTTCCACCAATCGATAGGACTCAAACTATCTCGATCTTTGGTTGTATGCAGGTTACCAAAGACTCCTTGTTCACTGATGTATTTGCTAAAAAATTCACTTCGTACTTGAGCACACTCCTCATTAGGGACAACTTGTCTAATGCAATCATATACCCATTCTGCACCTCTAGATCTGTGTGGTTTTCTCCTAACTCCACCCCCAGATGCTAGTTGGGCCAACCGGGATGGAGAATAATATTTTGGTGCAAGGACATATGCTAGGGCATGGAGTGGAAAATTCAGGTAGAAAAAGCTTCCCATGCTTAATAAGTGTTTTTGCTTGGTTGAAAGGTACATTTTTATTAAGGTCATAACAGAGGAGTTCAATCAACTTCAACAATTAAGCATCAACACTACCAACATAAAGTTACATAGAGAGGTTGATATGCTTGATTAAATTCTAATCCCTTATCCTCATACATGATAGAATCCGATGGAAATGTTGCAATCCTGAAATCTTGAAAACTATTAAGTCTGCTGAATTCTGAATGGGATCTAAAATTCTACTTTTTACATATGAAGTTCGATGAGGTTGGAACCACTCTCAAGCATCCTGAAACAATTAATGGTAATGTTAAAAATTTAAGTAAAATGATAGAAAATGAAAGTTAAGGAGAATGTCACTTTTAGTTAATATTACCATTACCATTAAATAAACCCCCTAAGGATAGAACATTACCATTTAATAAATCCCCCAAATGAACCATAACCATGCCTAAAGATCCAAGTGGAACCATGTCTTGGTTCCAAAAACAAAAAAAAGATCGCCTCAATTCTTGGGAGTGCTGAGAGAGCGATTAGGGAGTGTTTTTTTTGCTCCTGGGAGCGACTAGGGAGTGATGAGGGAGCACTCTGGGAGTGACGCTCCATGGTCGCTCCCTAAAAAACTAGGGAGCGTTTTTTTCATCAGGGAGTGTGCTCCCTAAAATCGTTCCCAGAAGTGAGCGATCAGGAATTGTGCTCCTAGGAGCGATTCTTGATTGCTCCCTCAGAGAGTGCGCTTCAGGAGTGAAGCGTTAGGGGTGGGGCGCACCCCTGCAACATAGGAATGAACAACATGCCTTCCTCAATTCTATTAGCATTACATCTTCTAGAGGTAGAGATCCTTTGGAAGTGATTTTCACAAAAAAGCTTTTAGTTTTTTTCCTTTTGTTATGATTGGATTCTAAATTCAAAACTTAAAAATTAAAGATTTTAAAATAAATATCAGTGGCTTTGGTACTTTAGAAGGAACAACATGCCTAATAGTTTCCGTCTCCTCATTTCTATTAGCATTACATCTCTTTGAGGTAAAGATCCTGTGGAAGTGATATTGAAAATGTTTTCTTTTATAACTAAAACGGGTAATTTTATATTTATAATAGGCTGAAAAAGATCAGCAGAACAATTTACAGTAATTCAAAACAGAGCAACAGAGATTGTCTTGAGCATTGTTCTGCTCTATTACATCTTCCAAAAATCTTGTTTCTTTTTTGAAGAGAAACTGACATCTACTAAACAACTATATACTTAAATATATTGGCCAAGCAACAAAGCAAAAAAACAAAGCATAGCCAACTAATCTTAACCAGTGCTGTGACCACTTTTCATGATCTATGGAGTGGCGTTGTCCCCTGTATGTCCATTGGAGCTTGAGACGTCCACAATGGCGTGTGGAGGTTGCAAAACAGAGTCTTCATCCATGCATCTGCTTCCAGCTTGCCAAGAGACCCTAGAGTGTCTTGCAGTCAGCAGCTCTTGATGGTGGTCTAAAGTAGTCATCATGGTCTCCACTTGATGACCATACACACGAATGTGCTCTTTTGCATCTTCAAAATGAGTATCCAGGCTCGAGGTATGCGAGGTAATTTGACAAATAGCCTCCAAAACTCTGACCAACTGTGAATTCATCCATGAAAAATTGCTCTTAATTTCCCGAATGCCAGCCCTTACATCTCTTATTCCCACTGTAAGCTCCGCAAGCCTCTATTTTAAAAATCGGTCGACTCGGACTCGAACTTGGTCGAGTTGTTCGAGTTGACCCTCCATCGAGCTGACTCGGCCTTCAAACTGGATTGGGTGACCGGTTCAGTACCGAACCGGCCGGGTTGGTGTCTGACTTGGTCGGTTTGGTACCGAACCGGTCAACTCGCCCGTGTCCCAACCTGAACTGGCCGAGTTGACTGTAAAAAAGTCTGCTCTGTTTAGTTACTCAGTAGTATTTGGTACTATTAAATGGTAATATTAATTTCTTAAAGTAAAAGTGATATTCTTCTTGTCTTTTATTTTCTATCTGTTAATTAAATTTTTAACATTACCATTAATTGTTTCAGGATGTTTGAGAGTGGTTCCAACTTCATTGGACTTCATACGCAAAAAGTGAAGGGTACATTTTTGTTAAGGTCATGACAGAGGAGTTTAACAATAAACACCACCAACATCAAAGTTCATAGAGAGGTTGATGTGCTTGATTAAATGCCAATCCCATACCCTCATACATGATAGAATCTAGTGGAAATGTTGCAATCCTGAAATCCTGAAAACTGTTAAGTTTGTTGAATGTTGAATGTGATCTAAAATTCTACTTTTTGCATATGAAGTCCAATGAAGTTGGAACCACTCTCAAACATCCTAAAACATTAATAGGATTTTTAAAAATTTAAGAAAAATGATAGAAAATGAAAAATAAGGAGAATGTCACTTTAACTTTAAGAATTTAATATCACCATTTAATATTACTGACTTTAATGTCACTTGTACAAAACTGGCTGGGCTCGTACCAAACTGATCCCTAGGCATGACAGAGGAGTTCAACAATAAACAGAGGAGTTCACCAATCAGTAGGGCCTTGGAGATGCCAATGTCTCTAAGCCTCTGGAATAGGGCCTCTCAAAGAATAGAATCAAAAGCATTTTGAAAAGAGAAGCTTTTTGGTCCCCACTGATTTTGCCAGTGTGACATGGTCCTTTTGATTATCATTTCTTACTTATCAGCAATTAAGGTGTCTTGTTGGACAATATCATAGATGATACAACAAAGACTACATGTATTGCTCTGCTTTCTTCTTTTAGCAAGATTTGTTATAGTTTTAGTCAGATGTTATTAGGCCTTTTTCTTGACCCGTATGTTCAAAAGGATATGTTTCTGTCCTCACTGATTTTGCCAGTGTTGCATGGTCCTTTTGATCATCATTTATTACTTGTGATCAATTAAGGTGTCTTGTTTTACTATGTTAGATGTTACAACTACGACTAGAAGCGTTTCTCAGCTTCTCTACTTTTAGCAAGATTTGTTAGGGTTTTAGTGAGATGTTCTGGAAGCATTCTAACTGTATAGAAGGAGCCATTTACTTATCTCATGAATTGATTTATTCCTTGACCCCTCATTTTATAAGCTAAATTCATTTAAATTACTGAATAGTCCCGTTCTATTTCAACCCCTGTGACTCAAAGGCACTACCTTAACATGAGATGGATATTTTTTTTTTTCTCAGAGGTTAAAAGGTTCCTCTCGGTTATATGGTACCTTCATAGTTGCACTCTTTATATGGTCTATTTGCATATGTCCAACATTTTTTCTCTGGATTCTGGAGTTCCTGAATTTTCTTTCTTTATTGAAGCAACTTTTGGATATGAACCTTCTTTATATGCTTATCATGTTTGGCAGGTTGGAGAAACATTATTGGAATTAGTTGTAGGTGAAAATCATAGTAACACGACACCTTTAGGCTCAGAGGGAGTACAGGTGGGTTTCACAGACATAAACTCAGGGGAGCCTGTTTTAGCATCTTGCGGATCTCCAGAAACCAAAGAAAGCAGGAAAAATGTATTGTCTACTCCAGCTGTTCGTCATATGGCAAAGGAATATGGTGTCAATGTAAAAGACATTCCCAGTACTGGTAAAGATGGAAGGGTATTGAAAGAGGATATTTTGAAATATGTAAATGATAAAGAGAGCTTGTGGGGTGAGATTTCAACCATTGCTCAAGCCACTCGACCCTTAGAGGCCGAGGTTATGGATTCAAGATCAGAAGTAGAAGTGGACTTATCCCATCTAAAATCAACAAGAGAAAAAATCCATGAAGATAAAAGCATTCCCCTCAGGTATGGTAATAGTATGCCTCTTTTCTGTGGTTTATGTGATAATTGTTCATGGACTCAGAGTTGACATTGTCATGAAATTACTGGTCTTAGCTTAGTTCTTGGAGGAAGTGTAAAATCAAAGGTTTGCCCAGGAAAGCAATTCTACATTAGTATCTTTAATAGTGTTGGAGTTGACAACTGGACTTTTGCCTCTCTGTTTCATTGAGGCACTTGAGCTTGATGTGATTCACTACACCATGGGTGATGGTAACATGTGCATAGATTGCCATCAGAAGCCTGAACTTGACTTTCTGGTGTTTCCCTTCCTTTCGATCAATCTCTTCTTGTTAGCAAGAGAGCACTGGTAAAAGCAACCTGCTGTAACAAGGACCTTGAATTTCAATATTTGACCTTTAATTCTTGTTACAACTATTGTTATCTCTTGGAGGCCTTTTTATCAACTATTTGATACTATCTGTTCATATTGTGCTGCACAGTCAGGCGTTTCTCAAAAATATTTTATGCACTTGTCTTTTCTATATTGTAGAATATGTTCTTGTGAAGCCCAACCTAGTGAATATAGTACAACTGGATATTTTAATGGGTTTTATGCCGTCTATAGTAAATTACTTCCTATTCACGGTACAGCTTGATTGAGGATATATTTTAGTACTAAAAGTACACAAGATTTTTACTTGAAACAGGAGTTAATGGGTATTTAAAAGAAAAGGACCCACTGTCAATTTTACAGTCATATTTTCAAGCCTTACTTTCCATTTTCTGTTTTCACTTTTCATCTTTCAACTGCTTAATCATTTTCATTTTTAACTTATCACATTTTTATTCTTGTGGAATATAGTGTCACAAAACTCTGAAATCCTCCTTATTTTTACAGAAAGTAGATTTTACTTGGAGAGGGATAATAATTTGTAAACATGCCAAGTACACTTTTATTGCGAATTTCATGTAAAGATAGTGGTTTTGAACAGCATGCAGAGGGAAAGTGGATGCAATTATAAGTATCAAGCATGTGGCATGAAGCTCTGCCGCCTTGTGATATAGAAGTTCGGCAGGTTAGGAGAGTTTATGCATCAGGACTGAGGCTTATTTTTCTTTTCAGGGGATTCCAGCGTGCTATGGCAAAGACTATGAGCATTGCAGCCAAAGTTCCTCACTTCCATTATCTGGAAGAAATTAATGTTGATTCTCTCGCGGAGTTAAAAACAGCTTTTCAAGATGCAACAGCTGGGCAAAGTGTGAAACATACGTACTTGCCGTTTCTGATAAAGTCATTATCATTTGCTCTGATGGAGTATCCTTCAATGAACAGCGTTTTCAATGAGGATGCCTATGAAATGATTTGTAAGGGTATGTAACTAAGATCATAATGTACAAATATGTAACGGATGTATAGCTTGAATTAGTAGCAATAGTTTAGCAACATAATGAAACTAATTTCAGAGCAATGTGCTTAGACTGAGATGGACATATATCATTCTATTGCACATGACTTTTGGCCTTTGTCTTTCCTTCACCTATGAATCTGTGCAAACAAACTTCATGTATGGACACAAGGGCCCATACGAATAACATTCCAGGGATCATAACTAAATGAATATATATATATATGTGTGTGTGTGTGTGTGTGTATTGTTTCATGCATGCATGTGCCATGCAATATAAGGTGTTTTAACTTACTCAGACTGAGATGGACATAGGTCATTCTATTGCATGACTGTTGGCATGTCTTTCCTTCATCTAAGAATCTGTGCAAACAAACTTTATGTGTGGACACAAGGTCCCATGTGAAGAATGGTCCAGGGCTAATAGCTAAATGTATCTATGCATATTATATATAGTTTCATGTTTGCAGGTGCCATACAATGTAAGGTATTTTTACTTGCTGATACAAAATCCCTTGCACTCTTGTTTATGTATGTTTTTGCATATGCTTGCTTGTGTGTGTGCCAAGCGAATCCATGCAGACGTGAAAGATAAATAAAGTAATATTTAAAGTTTACAGCAATAGTTTTTTAATGAAAACTCTGAAGCTTTTTAAAAGTATCAATCAAGCATATTTGCACCAAGAGAAGCAAGGTGTTCGTACTGTTCAGTTTGATGAGATTTGACAAGTGTCCCCATTGCCAAAAATTCTTGAAGTTGTCATTTCAGAACTTAAGGTGCTTCTGATTTTCAGTTAACATAGTTGGCAACGCATTATGAAATTCTTTTGCTATATCAGCACATATCTGTTACATTCACTGGAACATGAACACATTCTCAAGGATTCATCCTTTTACATCAGGAGCCTCCATACATTGTACCATGATGTGCAAGCATACATCCTATACATCCATCCTTTCATGCGATGCAAGCATACATTTGATAATCCATGTTAAAAAGTTAACTAGGGGAGTTATTCTCAGGTGGGCATGAAAAGTTTTGCATGCACATATGCATGCAAAGGTGAGTTTTGCATGCACCCTGTTTTAGGTTTTTGGTAAACCTAATTTTTTAGTGAGTTGATAGAAGGAGACCGAAGGCGTCTGTTAGCATTACCGAGCCAACTGATCTGAGATAGATCCAGTTGCGAGGTGAGCGACTTTCCTTGGGAAGGAGGGCGCATTCTCTGAGGAGTGAGAAGCTCGTACCGCATCCAGTTGAGCGATTGAGTGTCTGAGACTTTCAGAGTAGCCTTGCCTCAGCATTTGAGGAAGGTATGTGACGATCAGAGCTCAGATCTGATTCAGTACAAGCATTTGTTATCTTGAGGGAGGGCGCACTTATCCATGCAGAGGAGGACGTGATTAGCAGTTGGCCTTCTTCTGTTGCAGAGTAGATCAAAGCAGAGGATTGAGAGAGGCAGCATAGTCAGAGCTACCTGCAGGGTGACTCAGATCCAGATTGACAGCTAGGGCAATTTTCCTTAGTGCATGCATCAGCTGATGCATTCATATCTAGGGCATTGACCCGTTTAGGGATTGAGTGTTACATTTGAGGTAACATTGTTGTATTTCTTTCTTTCATATATATGCTTTGGGCTTGAGACTGAAGATAGCCCCACAGGATTGCTGGTTTTCCCCGTTTGGGGTTTCCAGGGTATATGTAGTGTCCTATGTGTGAATGATTGTCTTTATGTTGTAAAGAGATCTAGTTGTTGAGTTTTATGTCTTTAAGAGTTTATTGATATACGAGACTCAAACCGCTTGAGATCTTAGGGCTATCCAGAGGGAGTAGTGATCTCTGGATTAAAATTTTCAATCCAACATCTTCTTAAGCATTTTGTTATACAACGATAACAAAAGGTTTGGCCCAAGGATCCTTGGTTTAGGATTTCACATGGTATATGAATGTAAAACAATATAGAAGACATACAACTTCCCAAAAACATGAATCTGCCTCATATGGTATACATGCAATAGCCATACACAAGATAAAAAATGTTTCAGATTTGAATCTCAAACAAAGATGCATGCATGAATAATAGAATATCGAGACATTAATTCCCAGTATAAACATTCATTCAAATTGGATAAAAAATTGTAAAGCTCATGACATGGTCTGAGGTTTAGAGAACACCATAAGAATAACACAATAGGTTAAAGAAGTCATCTTCAAAGCGATCGCATTCTCTTGAATCCCCTTGTTGCCGTCTAATTTGCATCTCCAGGTGAGAAAAATCTTAACTCACTGGGCACGTTCTTGGGGGAAAGCCTCTAGTTGGGTCACTATCACCTTTGTTGATGTTCTCTAGGGTTCCAACATTGGGAAAACATTCCCAAGATCATTCTCCTAGATGGGCTTGCAACCTAGGGAGAATGGCCCTGTCGTAGCCCTTGACTATGTGTCTTATGGCTCGGATGCTTAGCCTCTTCTAGTCATGTGTTGACTGGAGTGGTAGTAGGCTAGAGGTCACATTGTGTACTCCATGTGGGAGTGTTCCGTAGCGGGAGTGATCTATTCTTATAGAGTGAGATGACTTATCTATGTTACAAGGAGATCTTATCTCCTTGTATATTAGACAAAGTCTAATCTAATGTTGAATTTGACAGTTGGCTCTAAGAAGTGTCCGAGACTTCTAAGAGTATGGTCAAATCAACATTAGAGCTCTAGTGAAGAATGTGATCTCATTTGAGGAGATATGAACGAGGATAACTTTTCTATGATGAAGAAATAACCAAGGAGTCAATACAATCCATTGAAGAAGTCCCAAAGAAAGTGGAAAGCAAGAAAGAGCACAACTACCCCAGTAAAAGGGGTAAATTGACCCTAGAAGACAAAATGACAAGTCAACTTGAAGATAAATAAAAGATAAAGTTCAAACTAGCAAGTTGGCCCCACATAGTAAAAATCAACTCAACTGAAGAATATAAATAGAAGCGTTCTCACACTTGATTTGTCACATTCAAGCAAGCTCATCTTGCTCAATTGGTGTGCACTTCTCAAGGAGGACAAGTGAAGATCATTAAAATTAATTTTGGGGTTATCTTATCTCTCTCAAAGGTTCGCTAGGGTTTCTTGTGGAGGAAGGGCACACTCTTGTGCTAGGGCTTAATCTTCATGATTGGTATTGTTCTTATATTGGATTAATTTATTCTGAGAAAAGTTTGGTGGGTTTTCTCCCGTTTAGGTTTCCCAGGATAAATCTTTGTGTTTCTTGTGCATGGTTATCTTTCAGTGATCCTTGTTTTATTTTCTGCTGCAAATGAATGATGCTATAATTGTGGGATGAAATGAATTATGAAATTAAAGTTGAAAGAAATGAAATTTATACTGCTAAGTTAAAATTCAACATGGTATCAGAGCAGTACTGAATACAATCCATTGCTAGAGATTGTTTATGCCATAATATGGAAACTAGGGATTCCAAGTTTGTACTCTTCCCTCCATAGTTTGGACTTGAAAAGAGCATTGGGGAACTCATCCTAGGAGGGCGCACTTATCAGTGGAAGTAGATCTCAGTTCTGTGAAGTTTTATTTTTTACCTAATTTCTGTTGGAATCTAGAAATTAGGGCTTTAAGTTTCTACCCTTTCTGACCTCACATCGGGTTCGATCTTAGCACCTTGGAACTCGCCCTAGGAAGGCGCATCTATCTGTGATGTCAAATTTCAATTTTGACCTAATTTCTATTGGAATAGGGCTTTCAGTTTTGAGCTTTTCTAGCCACAAATCAAACTAAAAAATAGTGTATTGGAGTTCACCCTAGGAGGGCGCATCTATTTGTGGAGGCAAATTTCAGTTTTGCCAAACTTTAGTTTTGACTTAGCTCCTGCTAGGGTTTCAACTTTCTCGATCAGAATTTCAAAATGGTGTTTAATCTTAGAGTGGAAGACAGGCTGGATGGTGCTTCAAATTTTAGGTCTTGGAAGACAATAATATTTTTCATCTTGGAAGAAAATGAAATCCGGGATTATGTAAAGAAGGATATCTCAGGACCAGAAGATGATGGAGAGAAAGCCAAATACAAGAAGAATGAAGTGAAGACAAAGAGGATCTTAATAGATTATGTAAAAGATCACTTGATTCCTCATATTTTCGAGTTGAAGAATGCTAAAGCAATGTAGGATGCTTTAGTTGGAGTGTTCAAAAGCAAAACCACTAGCAAAAGACTATTGTTGTAATTGTAACTTCGGAAGATATTCCATTGTATTTTATATTGTTATTATTATTGTATTTTATTTGTACCTCCGTTGGAGATGTTTTTCCTCCGCTCGAGGATGTCATTATGATGCTTAGTCATACTAGGTCATTGAGGTAAAAGCCTCCCATGTAAGTCGGGGCAATAGTCGCCCAAAAAAGTCAATTGTAATTGGTTTACTAGGTCTCCTAGAGAAGTCGACCCAGTTGGGTAAAAAGGTCACCCCAAGGTAAAGTATAAATAGAGAGCAAAGCTCTCTCATTTGGACACACACTCACTCACTCAAGTTCGCATTAGTGAGAGAGAGAAGACAAGTTCGCATAGGAGGAAAGAGAGAGAGAGTTGCAGAAGACCATCTTGTTATGGGGTTTTACTTTTGTGATATTGTATTGGTTACGATTCTATCTCTGAGGAAGTTGCGGGGTTTTCTCCTTTATGGTTTCCCCGAGGAAAATCTGTGTCTATTGTGTTATGTTGTGCTTGTTATTCTTTCAGATAAGATCCTAGATAATATTGATTAAAAGTTGAAAAAAACTAACATGGTATCAGAGCTAAACTAAAAAGAAGACATTGTGCAGCTGTGGGAAGCTAGGGCTTCTAAGTTTGAGCTTTTCTCTCCACAGATCATTCGAAAAAGAGGCTAGGCTAACTTGCCTTAGGAGGGCGCATCTTTCTGTTGAAGTAGAATCTGATTCTGAGAATTTTCATTTTTTTGCCCGCCACTACTGCTGGAGGAAAACTAGGGCATCAACTATCTCAGGATTCTGTTCACAGATTTGGAAGAGTAAGTACATTGGACAACTCGCCTTGAGGAGGCGCATCTACCTGTCCAATTAGAAGTTCCAAATTCCAAGTTTGGAAAATTAGGGTTTCTCTGACAAACCCTCGGCCAACTAGCTCCAGATCCAGCTTGGGCATCTCAAATTGGTAAGATCTAAATCTTTGCTATTTCCATTTGAGGTTCTCATTTCAAAATGACTCACCACACCAAGCTTGAGGATAAGCTTGAAGGAGCTGATAACTTCCGAGCATGGAAGTATAGGATTGCACTTGTCCTTGAAGAAAATGATTTGGACAAGTATGTCAATGAAGAGGTTCCAGCACCAGAGGATGATGAAGCTAAATCCATCCACAAGAAGAACTTGGTTAAGGCCAAGAGAATCATTGCAGATTCTATTAAGGATCATCTCATCCCACATGTGTCATCTTTGAAGACACCCAAGGAGATGTTTGATGCTTTGGCAAAGCTATTTTAAGGGAAGAACATAAATCAGAAGATGACCTTGAGGAACCAGTTGAAGAATGTGAAGATTCAAAATGTAGAGACCATACAGTCTTACTTCACAAGGGTCTCTCAAATCAAGGAGCAACTTGAAGCAGTTGAAGAAAAGGTAGAAGAAGGAGAGATCGTGATGACCACCTTGAATGGTCTCCCAAGATCATGGGAATCATTCACTCAAGGGATATGTGCTAGGAAGAAGTTGATCACATTCAGTAGACTATGGGAAGAATGTATACAAGAAGGAGCTCGACTTGTGGCACGAGAAGAGAAGATGGGAGCCAATGACGATCAAGCTCTCACATCACACGCCAGAAGAAATCATAAGAAGGAGCACCATCACCACAGTAAGAGGGAGAACTATAGAAGATCCATAAGAGATCTATCCAACATTAGATGCTATACATGTGATGAGAAGGGACACTATTCTAGAGATTGTCCTAGAAACAAAAGTTTCTCCAACAAGAAGAAGACCAACAAGAAAAGACACCATGCTCACACCGCGGAAGATGATGAACTTGCAAGAAAGAGAACCAAAGAAGAAAGTGATGAATCTTCAAGTGATGAAGAGTATGTCCTGATCTCCACACTCACGGGCACTGTCACACATGGGAGTAATGATTGGCTTGTGGATAGTGGAGCTTCCAAGCATATGACGGGATACAAAGAATCTTTTACAAATCTATCTGAGCATGAGTCACCTCACAAGGTGAAACTTGGGGATGATTACCAATACCCCATAAAAGGAAGTGGAGAAGCTTCATACAAGCTAGACTCCGACAAATCTCTGAAGAAGATGTCCTATATGTTCCAGGACTAAAGAAGAACCTTCTCTCCATATAAGCACTAGATGCTAAAGGTATGAGGGTTGCATTTGTTGATGGCCAAGTCCTAATGTGGCCAAAGGGAAAGACAATAGATGATGCGACTATGATTGGAGAGCAAGAGGGAGGTTTGTACAAGTTGAAGGGCCAACCTGAACAAGCATTGGTTCATGACTCCATGGAACCAAGTGAAATATGGCATAGAAGGCTTGCACATGTGCACTATAGAGCACTACCTATTGCAAGCAAAGCAGTTGTAGGACTTCCAGAAATCCAGACAAAACATGAAGGCGTTTGCAAAGGATGTGCGAAAGGAGAGAATGTGAAGAAAGCGTTTCCAAGCAGCGAAAGCAAAGCGAAAGGGATATTGGAGATAATCCACTCCGATGTTGGTCCCATGTCATCCAGCTCATTAAGCGGGTATGCATATTATGTTTCATTCATTGATGACTTTTCCCGTAAGACTTGGATATACTTCTTGAAGGGTAAAGATGAAGTATTCAATAAGTTCAAGGAATTCAAAGCCTTGATCGAGAATCACACTGAGAAGAAGATCAAGACCTTTCGATCAGATAATGGTGGAGAATTCACTTCGAAAGATTTCAAGAACCTATGTAGAGAATCTGGGATTAAAAGGGAGTTGAGCACTCCCTACAATCCACAACCGAATGGCGTTGTAGAAAGAAAGAATAGAACGATAATGGAAGCAACAAAAGCAATGCTTCATGACCAGGATCTTCCGATGCACTTATGGGCAGAAGCTGCAAGGACAATGGTATATATGTACAGAATCGTACTCCTCATCGAGTACTAGACAACAAGACTCCAGAAGAAGTGTTCTCCGGCGAGAAACCACAAGTCAGCCATCAGGATATTTGGCTGCCCAATGTACATACACATTCCGAAGGAAAAGAGAACAAAGCTAGATCCTTCAGGAAAGAAGGGGATATTTGTAGGATACAGCGAAACATCAAAGGCCTATCGAATATACTTCCCAGGATTCAAGAAGATCGACATCAGCAGAGACGTGACATTTGACGAAGACTCAGCATACAACAAATCAAGAAGACTGCCTATTGAAGAGGCTGAAGAACCCGGAGTTCCCAGGATTAGAGATACAACTATGGAGGAAGAGATTCCAGAAGATCATGAAGACCGTGATATGGAAGAACCACAA
This sequence comes from Larix kaempferi, assembly GCA_027924585.1. NCBI lineage: Eukaryota > Viridiplantae > Streptophyta > Pinopsida > Pinales > Pinaceae > Larix > Larix kaempferi. The sequence goes on along the minus strand of BSBM01000806.1, from coordinate 14,579,401 downwards.
GAACCTGTAGATCCACCTCGAGAGAAGAACTCCCACAAGAGAAAACCAGCATGGGTACGAGAGGCAATACAAGATGCAGAGAAGTATGGCACTCCAGAGGGGATGCACAGAGAAAGCAAGAGACCTAGGCCATACTCCAGCTCAGTGTTATCGGAACCGAAAAAACCGGCCGGTCTGACCGGTTTACAGAGGTAACCGGTCCGGTCAGGGACAAAAACCAGTTGAACCAGATTTTTGTCTGAACCGGCCGGAACCGGTCAAAACCGGCTGAACTGGCCAGAATCGGTCAAAATCGGCCCGAACCGACCGGTTCGTACAGTGCACCCATGAAACTGATTTTTATTTTTTTTAAACACAATTTTTTTTTTCTATGCTTCTATGATTAGTTTATTGTTATTCATTAGTACTATGGTTTCCATTTCGAGCCTCTTTGTTGATGTACTTTGGTTCAGAACCTCAGAGATGTATTGCACTGGGTGCTGTTTTGGTTATTTGCACCCATACTTGCTATATATATGAGAAACTTTGCATATTTGTGTATTAATGGTTTGGATTCATATGTATGCACATGAATATATATGTTTTTGACAAAATATGAATATTTTATGTATTTTTTAGTCGATCGGTTTTTTTTCGGTTCCGGTCCGGTTCACATTTTGGGCTTCACCGGTTCGATGACCGGTCCGGTTCCGATAACATTGCTCCAGCTATGTAGCCCTGCTGTGCGACATCATTGACAAAGAACCTTCCAACTATGAGGAAGCAACAGAGAAGAAAGAATGGAAGGATGCCATGATCGAGGAGTACCAGTCGATTACGAAGAATGATGTCCGGGAGGTAGTTCCGAGACCAGAAAGGAAATTTGTTGTGACTTTGAAGTGGATCTACAAGATCAAGCATGCTGCAAATGGTAGCATTGAGAAACACGAGGCAAGGTTTGTAGCACGTGGCTTCTCCCAGAAGGAAGGCATAGAGTATGAGGAGACATTTGCACCTGTAGCTAGATACACTTCCATCAGATTTGTATTAGCATTGGCTACAGTGATGAAATGGAAGGTACAACAGATGGACACGTTAAGACAACATTCTTGAATGGTGTAAGTAGAAGAGGAAGTGTACGTGGAGCAACCACTTGGATTTGAGACACATGACAGGCAGACTCATGTGTCCAAGTTGAAGAAGGCCTTGTACGGATTGAAACAGGCACCCAAGACGTGGTACGACAGGATGGATAGCTTCCCGATGAGTTTAGGCTTTACCAAGAGTAAAGTGGATTCCAACCTTTACTACAAGGTTGAAGAGGGTAATCTAGTGATACTTCTACTCTATGTAGATGACTTGCTTGTAATAGGAGAGGATGAGCTTATCGCTGATACGAAGAGGAAGCTTGCCGCAAAGTTCGAGATGAAGGACCTAGGTATGATGCATTATTTCTTAGGCATGGAGGTGTGGCAGAATATAGATGGAATCTTCCTTGGACAAGGGAAGTATGCAGTAGAGATTCTGAAGACGTTCAGAATGATGGACTGCAAGGCTATGGCCACACCCATGGCATCGAACTTGAAGCTACTGTGTGATGCTTCATCAAAGTCAGTTGATGCCACGATGTATCGTCAGATGATTGGTTCATTGATGTACCTAACGAACACGAGACCAAACATATGCTTTGTTGTGAACATCTGAGCCAGTTCCTAACGGATCCGAGACAACTTCACCTGGTTGCTGCAAAGCATATATTGAGGTACCTGAAGGGTACAGTTGATTATGGGCTTAAGTATGATGCGAATCAGAAGATTAACTTGCAGGGTTATGTTGATTCGGATTGGGCAGGCAGTGTCGTAGATAGGAAGAGCACTTCAGGATGCTGCTTCAGTATGGGATCCAGTATGATCTCCTGGTTTAGCAGGAAGCGGTCGTGTGTGGCACTGAGTACAGCTGAAGCAGAGTATGTTGCAGCTTGTTCGGCTAGTTGTGAGGCAGTATGGCTTAGGAAGCTACTGTCTGATTTGTTTGATCTCCAGTTAGAGGCGACTTGTATATTCTGTGACAACCAGAGTTGTGTGAAGTTGTCTGAGAACCCAGTGTTCCACGACAAGTCGAAGCACATTGAGATCAAGTACCACTATATCAGGGATATGGTGCAGAGAGGAGCAGTGAAGCTTCAGTATGTTGCGACGGACGAGCAGATAGCCGATGTGTTGACCAAGCCGTTAGCCAGAGTGAAGTTTGAGTACTTCAGAGAGAAGCTTGGCGTTATCCAGATTGAGGTTCCTCCAAAGAGGGAGAAATGAGTCCGGAAGACGCAGATGCACATGAGCCATTCTCGCATGGTGGTAGGAAAGTCCTCCCATGTTGGTAGATGTAAGGGATGAGCCATTCTCGCATGGTGGTAGGAAAGTCCTCCCATGTTGGTAGATGTAAGGGCTGGGTCTCGCATGGTGGTAGGTTTTTCCTCCCATGCTTGTAGACATGGGTCTCGCATGCTAGTAGACGTAGGTCTCGCATGCTGGTAGATGAGGTCTCGTATGGTGGTAGGTTTGTCCTCCCATATCGGAGACGTTGTGATGTCCACTGGTCATAAGACACTGTGTGTGCGCCTAGGGAAGGAACTCGCATGGTGGCAGGTTTGTCCTCCCATGCTGGTAGATGCGGGATGACCGTTGTGGGACATGAGATGTGCATCTGGGTTGTGCTCTGTGTGATGATGAGATGATCTGGATATGATGAGGCAGTAGTAGGAGACGCAGGGGATTGCTGTGGCAATGTAATGACTGGTTCTGGGCTGTACCTACTTGATGGCTTGCTTGCAGAGATGATGAAGACCTACAGGAGAGCTAGGCCTACATCCAACATGAAAAAGGGTTGGCTCTGTAGAACTTCACACGACGAGTAGATTCGAGAGATGTCACCAATCGATGATCGACATGATGAGGATTACAGCAACATCGACGATGATGATCCAGTGTTGATGACGATGTTCCAGCGTTGATGATGTTATCCAGACCTGTGTCCAATGGGGTTGATGACTGTGGCTAGAGAATACCTTCCTAGTTAAGAGGGAGTGTTGTAATTGTAACTTCGGAAGATATTCCATTGTATTTTATATTGTTATTATTATTGTATTTTATTTGTACGTCCGTCGGAGATGTTTTTCCTCCGCTTGGGGATGTCATTATGACGCTTAGTCATACTAGGTCATTGAGGTAAAAGCCTCCCATGTAAGTCGGGGCAATAATCCCCCAAAAGAGTCAATTGTAATTGGTTTACTAGGTCTCCTAGAGAAGTCGACCCAGTTGGGTAAAAAGGTCACCCCAAGATAAAGTATAAATAGAGAGCAATGCCCTCTCATTTGGACACACACTCACTCACTCAAGTTCACATAAGTGAGAGAGAGAAGACAAGTTCGCATAGGAGGAAAGAGAGAGAGCTGCAGAAGACCATCTTGTTTTGGGGTTTTAATTTTGTGATATTGTATTGGTGACGATTCTATCTCTGAGGAAGTTGCAGGGTTTTCTCCTTTATGGTTTCCTCGAGGAAAATCTTTGTGTCTATTGTATTATGCTATGCTTGTTATTCTTTTAGATAAGATGTGACGGCGAGAGCATACTTCGGGAAAGCAATGCCAAGTTTGTTACCGAAAGCAAAGACTGGAAGTAAGTTGTTTGAACTAATTACTACACGAATATCTTTTCCCTTTCGGTACTTCGATAGAGCGTGGTGGGTTAGTATTGATTTCTTTGGCAAAAATACTTGAAATAATAAGATCTGCTTAATATGCAAAGTATACTACCTACGAATAACAAAGTTAGTTGTTCCTATGTCCTGAGTGAGTTTGAAGGCCGATATTTGGATCGGACACTTCAAACGTTAAATTTTAACTTTAGATTGATTTGTTAAACAAAAATAAAACTAACTATGCAAAAAAAACAAAATCACACAAAGATGCCAAAACCCCCCAGGGGAGTTGGGGTGTGGGTGCTGGGTAGCCCACTTGCTATTCTTTTATTTATAATTTACAATGAACTTGGAAGAAAGAAATGCTTTGGATCTTTATAGATCTAGATCCAAAAGCTTACAAAATTGCAAGTACAAACTGCCCAATGAAACTAGGAAGCTCCAGGAAGCTTTGGATTGGCCTCAAACTTGATTTTTTGCCACTAAAGTCCAAAAAACATGCTAAAAATAAATTTAGGACAGCGAACAAATTAGCGTTAGAAAATGCCCAAAATCACTTTAAAACTAAGTCACCTGACACGGGGACACGGGACACGTAGGACACGAAAATACGAGAGTCCGACACAGACACGATGACCCCCGAAATCAGGACACGTAGGATACGTTTTATATACATATATATATATTTTTAAAAATATATTAAAATTTCCCAAATATAGACATATAGATCCAAAAATATTTAGAAACTAGAACATTTACAAATATTCAATAGAAATTAGAATAAAAACATATTAATGATTACACATTTGTCATTCACAAATCACGATTCACAACACATTTGTCATTCACAAATCACAATGAGACACAGATGCATGTCGGAACCATATTTCTCATTAAGTCATCAAAATCAAAATGTATACATATATGTCGGAATGCCACTGGGCACTGGGCCACTGGCAAATGCCAAATAGACTAATAGTAAATACAAAAAGGGGTGGATCAAGATGGGAGAATCCCATATGTCAGTAGTCCTCCTCCATGCCTGAATCAACATACTCATCACTGCCACTGCCACTGCCCTGATCCTCATCCTCCTCCCCCTCCTCCTCCTCTCTGCCCATCTGACAATCTGCATCTGCTGCTGTGGAGGATGACCCCTCTGTACGATCACTATCATCAAAAGTGACCGGCTCTAGCACTGGATCATTAAGATCCATGTTGGCTAATGCCAACTCAGTACTGCTGTCCAAACCCATATCATTAGGATAGACATCCCACATCTTTGTCTTTCCCTTCACCCACTCCTCCCTCTTCCTGTAAATAAGACGAAGGTTGGAGTGCACATACACCATCGACTCTGCCCTGGATTGCTCAAGCCTGCTCTTCTTCACACTGTACAAGTTCCCATATGTGCTCCAATTCCTCTCACAACAAGAGGATGATGTAACTTGAGAGATGACCCTGAAGGCTAACTTCTGTAGAATAGGGGATGTTGCCCCGTGAGTTGCCCACCAACGATAGGGTGTCTTACCCTCCCTATCTCTAAGCACATCATAGCCTCCAAATCTCCCAGTGCCAGTGGAAAAATCTACAAAGCCATCCTCCACCTCCTCAAGCATGTCTCTATCTTGAAATAGCCGTCTAAGTGCTATCTTCCTCCCATTTGCAATCTCTGCATCCATGTGAGGAGGGACTCTGTGTGAGGCCCCCGATCCACTAGTGAGCCACTCCTGAGTGTAGAACTTGGGGTTCAAGGAGTGGGCCAAGCAATGCAAAGGTGTGCAATTCTTATCCCACCTGGAGATAAGAATATCCCGAATAATGGTCCATAAGTTCTCTGCCGATGTCCCATACTCGGGACACTCATTCTCCATGACAATGGACCTCGTGGACTCAATCATGGAATCCCACCCCTCATAAACCTCTGCTAGGATGGGTTGGTCCGTGTCTGCAAACCGCAACAAAGAAATGATTGGCTCCATGATCTTAATGCTAAGATCTACCATGTCCCACCAACCATCATTTAACACCGTGTCCTTCACCTTTTGTGAAGCAGCCTGATCCGTCTTTCTCCAAAAAGCCCAAAACTCTGAAATCACCATGGACCCAAGAGCGGTTTTGACCTCCCTCAACCTCTTGAGCATGATGAATGAGGAAGCAAATCGAGTATCTGCAACCTTCAGCAATGAAAGCTGTGTGTATTGTTTGTAGATGGTGAGGGCATTTGTGTGGTTTTGCACAAAGTTACGGATATGGCGTGCATCCTCAATAAGGTTTCCAATCCATGTCACATCCGAAGCAATGGCTTTCAGTGCTAAATTTAAGGAATGGACAATGCAAGATGTCCAAAAAACCTGTAAGAGCAATAAAAGCATGTATCAATGACTCTACAACACTAACATTGCAATGACCAAATTCAAACAATGAGCAAATTAGAAATGAAAGGTGTCCAAAATGAACATACCTGTGGATATTTAGCTTCCACAATCATGCCAGCAGCCTTGCAAACAGGTGCATTGTCCGTGATGATTTGTACACACGAATCAACACCTACTTCTTCAATGGTTTTGATGAATAAATCGCCCATAAATTGTGCATCCTTGTATTTCCCAAGAGCATCCACCGCTTTCAAGAACAACGGTCCATTTTGGGAAGATACCATGAAATTGATGAGTGGATGGCGTGCGGGATCCGTCCATCCATCAGAAACAACACTCACACCGCATGAGGGCCATGTTGTTCTAATTGGCTCAAGGATTTTATCTACCTCCTTCTTTGCTTTAACCAACAATGTGGTTCTAAGCTTCTCTGAACTAGGAGGCACATAACCACTTGGAGCTCGATCCAAGATAGTTTTAACCGTCTCAAAATACAATGGTGACCGTGCAACATTGAATGAGATGAAGTTGAGGTAGAAGAAAAATGCAATGGTAAGGTCTACCTCTTCTCGCGCCTCTTGTTGGAAAATCCTATCCATTGGACCATCGATAGATTGCCTCTTTCTTGTTTGATGAGTATCCCCACGCCCATGACTGCTAGAGCTAGGTGGAAATGGAGGCTTGGTGCTAGAGGGCTTTCTCAAAAATGGAAGAGGATCATCCTCTTTTTCTTGCTTGCTGTTGCCACGTTCCCTAAGCCAACATGATCCTCTCTTTCCATATCCCTCCTTTGCTGAACAGTCACCGCTTTGCATGAAGAAATCCCACAAGAAGGAAGGGCCAACAAATGGCCCTTAACCCGGAAATATGTGCTCATGAAGTCATGCTTGCAAAAATTGCATCTCCAAGACACATTACCTCCCCCACCAAGCTTTGCCCCGGGCCCATCTTTTCTTGTCACATACTTCCACAAAGGGTATTTTTTCTTTCTTGGGCTTGCTGTCTTGCTAAAACAGGGTTAAATGGAGCATGAGCTTGAGCTCCACTAGCAGCCGATGGAGCACTTGACGGAGGAGGAGAACCGCTTGTGCTTGGTGGAATACGAGGGGAGGCACTAGATGGTGCATTTCTCCCTCTCCTTTGCCCCCTACCTCCTGCTCTAGCTGATTGAGACATTCCTTTTGTTGTGTGATGGTTGAGCTTGCAATCCTCTCCAGAAATCCACCGGAATGCACTTGGAATTGCTTGGATAGCCTTCAAATCGCCTTCAAATCTCCTTCACCTGCACATACAATCACTCTTAGCCAACTCCTTTCCTTGCAAATGATAAAAAGAAACTCAAAATTTGGTTTTATAACTTACCAGGCCGCACTTTCCTGTTTTTTCGCACACTTAACGTGTCCTGTTTAAGGGACGCGTGTCCGACAGTCGGGACACGTTACGAATTCGTGTCCGACTCGTCTAAAGTGCGTGTCGGAAAAAAGGATTCGCTGAAAAATCGAATCGGACACGACCTCAGGTCGAATCGTGTCCGATTCGATAGGGACACGCCACTTGCCCTGTTTTGAACGAATCCTGTTTCTTAGCTTTAAAAGTGATTTGGGCGAACTAAAAAAAATATTGGAAATTTTTTTAAGTTAATCTACTTGCAAAAAATGACTAAAATGACTCAAAAGGACAAGTCCTTTTGAGGATCTTGGCTTGCTTTTGAGGGCAGCCAATGAAGCACTTTAACTTTTTCCAAAGAAAACGTTTAAAGCACAAACTAACTTCTATTTCAAGCCTTGAACTTTTGCTATGAAATGACTTGCATAAAGTGAAGCTAACTAAGTTAGATCTAGTAGAATGAAGCTTTAAAATGCAAGATCTAAACAATATTTCAGATCTAAAAGAAAATATAACTTTTGGAATAATAGATCTGAAAGTAACCAAGAAAAAATTGCGTTTGTTGAAGGAGAAGGAGAAGGAGAGAAGAAGCTTTGCTTGTTGTCGGAAAGATCAACCAAGAGGCATCTTGGTGGGATGTCGAAGGACTATGTCTAAAAGAGTTTGCTTGGAGATGAGAAGAAACAAGCTAGATCAACTCTTCTTCCAAGCTTAAGCTACTTGCAATCTAATCACACTTGAACACATACCCGTGAGATCCGATAGTATATATAAAAGAGAACAAATGAACATGCATATAAACTTATAAGCATATAAAATATAGATCTCTAATCACATATATCTAAGAAGAAATAGAAAGTAAGCTTACTAACTATCTCTTTTCTATCAACTGATAACAACCCTATCAAGATCGGATTCACAAGATACATACACAAGAAATGTAAAAAATTTACAAGTTACCTCAGTATAACCATGACAATGTTCATCCAACACAATGGCACCACACACTTAGCGTCCAAAGCTTCTCTTTATTGAGCAAAAGAACAATGATAACATTACAATGGGCAAGCCTTTCACTCCTTGACTCTAACTAGTTCAAAGTAGGAGAGAATGCTTGCTTTTATAGCAAAATGGGAGAAGGTAGGGCGCAATCCTCAACTAGATGGGCGCAATCCTTGATTGAACGTGAAGAGCGAGTCAATGCAAGAATCAAGGGATGAGATTGGAGCGATTAAAGGGATAAGGGGAGTTGGGGGATGAGGTGGGTGCCACCTCTACAAGAGGTGCACCCCCTCTCCTTGGAATGATCGCCTATCCAATGAGTGGGCGCCCACATAGCAATCACGTGAAGATAGAGAGGGAAGGCGCATCCAAAAGAGATGTGAGATTGCTATCCTAAGTTTTGGATTTATAACACATGCTTTATTCATCTAATGGGGTCGCCCTTCATTTGACATGGCATGCCAACTCATTTGGCACATGCCAAATGAATTTTTATTATATTTTTTAATTTTTTGCTTTGGTAGAGATTGTGTTTTTTTAGCGTTTATTTGCCAATTTGTCTCATCTTTAAGGAATAATGCTCCCAAAGATGACGTAGTCACCCAGAACATGGGGAAAGTGGGTCTTAGGGTTAAGAGGACGCTTTGAGTGTGAAAACAAGCATCTCCATGCCAAAATCTGCCTCCAGACCACACTTCTATTACAATTTGAAAATTTCCAATTAAACCATTAAAAATGGCTTAAGTTTATAGAAAAAATTATTTTCTTCGGAAATTAAAAAAAAACTTAGGGGGACCTAGCACATGTCCATATGAATCAATTTTAATATCTAGCATGGTAATATACATTGATACCTGAACTCTAATAACCTCCTAAGACTGAGAAATCATGCCGACCACCCCAACTTTGGAGGTATGAGTGAAAAACTCGAAAATTATGTCATTTATTCAACAACATATAATTGACAATGGAAAAACACTCTGGGCTAGTCGGATTGATATCTAAGTCTTAGGAAAGCCGAGTCCTTTACAAAACCATCATGCTATTACATTTTTTACAATTTCCCCGCAGGGCATGGACATGTGATTTTATTATAAAAAGGCCAAGGTGGCCTGCTAGGACTTCTGATCTTCTGATTATGAACAAGTAGACTTGTTCTATCTTCACAGGCTCACTTGAAATCACCTAAGTGCAACTTAGTTGATAACAGGAATCATCTATTCAGTGTGTTTGTGGAAGAGAAGAGTTACCCAAATTTTATTGTCTATGGGATGATTGTGTTCAAGAAGAGGCCAGAGTATTATCAAAGAATAACTCACAGAAATCTCAAGAAGAAGAAAATCAAGCTCTTGCAGCTCATGCAAGAAAAGGAGGAGGAAGAAGAAAGTTCGAAAAGAAGAAAAATACAAGTAAGGATCAGCCCCGGCTTAAGGGAAGAAGGATCTTTCAAAAATAAAGTGTTACACTTGTTAGAAATTTGGTCACTATGCTTTTCAGTGTACTCAAAGGAAAAGGAAGGGAAAGCAGCATGCATTAACAATCGGTGTTGATCTAAGTCATAGGGTTTTCCGAATTTCGTCCTTGAAGTTCGAAATTCGATGAATTTAAAAAAAAATTCCAATTCGATTTAATTCGGTGAATTTCTAACCCTAAGCTACCCCCACCGCTGCTCTTTTCCCACGTTCTCTGCTCAATTGGTCTGCCGCATTCGTTGCTCATCCCGCCACCCTTGCTCATTCCACTGCCCGCATTCGTTATTCATCCCGCTTCCGGCATTCGCTACTCATCCCACCATCCCTGCTCATTCGGCCACTTGCATTCACACTTTCAACTCGCCGAGTCGCGACTCCACACTACCCTCACACAGGCTCGCCGACGGAGCTCCTACAGGGTAATAACATTGCGCCTGGTCCTTACAACTACGAGGTTGATAATGAGTACAGGTAAGCCAAATAGAAGAATCGGGGAAGCCATTTTATTAACTGCCTTAGTTTTTGTTTGATTTTAATTAGTAAATACCTATGTAGCATGGGAATCGCTCTCGGCTTTTAGGAAACTCGTTCCTGAAGTTCCGATGTGTTACCAACTGAGTTGCACATCAGTTGGACTTCCAGAGAGCCGCCAAAGTTTGCACAAATACTTGTGCATTTCAGTGTTTGGAAGTTCAAATCAGGCCTTTTCAGGGCCCCATTTTTAGTTTTTTAAAGCATGTCCATGCCCCACGGAGTTTGTAATAAAGTGTACTAGCATGGTGGTCTTTTGAGTAACTTGGCTCCCTAGGACTTGGCAACTAATGAGGCTATTCCAAGGAGTTTTTCCCTTGTCAATTATGTTTTACCTTTAGCCGAGTATAATTAACGAGTTTTTCTCCTACACCTCCAAAGCTGGAATGCCTAACTTGATGGTTAGGCCTTGGGGGGTTATTAATTTCATGTGTCAACATATATAAACATGCTAGACACTTAAATAAAGTCATATGGTCATGTACTAGGTCCCTAGGTGTTTTTTTTTAATGTTTTCAAAAAAATATTTTTTTAATAAATTAGACCATTTTTTAATGGTTTAATTGAAAAAATTCAAAATGTAATAATTAAGTGGTTTGTGGGTGAAATCTGACAATGGGGTGCTCGTTTTCAAAGCCAGAACACCCATTTAACTCATAAACCCACTTTTCCTAAGTTTCGAGCAATTATTTATCTCAGAAAATAATATTTGCTTGAAAAACCCAAAAAAGACAAAATAAATGTCAAATAAAGACATATTAAATAAAAAGACAAATTCCTAAATCACTGGAAAGTGTCCGGAGTTGAACTGAGGATGAAAGAAAGTCATTGTATAGTCAACTAAAGGTGATATGAGCTTCGATTCAGTTGATTCCAATCAAATTTTGGAAGATCCAGTTAACTCTCCCTTGAGAAGTGCGTCCTTCTCCATGCATGGGCGACTTTGTGAGGTGGGGGCTTGTGATTAAGGGTGATGAACTCGAGGTTTGGGTTTCCTACCTTCTCTAGAGGTGGTGCAACCTCCTTTCATTGGCATTCAGTTAGCTTCCAATCAAGATCTACCATGCTCAGTTCAACTCTCTCTCAACTCATGCGCCCTCCTTGGGATTTGCCCCCCCCCTTTTGCATGTAAATTGCTATTTAAGCAAGCATTGGCCTTCTCTTTCACTAGTTGGTGTTGAGAGGCAAAGCTCTACCATTGTTGTACTTCATTGAGATTATTTGAGAATAAAGAGACTTTGGAGGTCGAATCCTTGTGTTGCTTTGATGTGTGGATGCATGATCATTGTGTTGAACGAAGGTGACTTGTAGTGAGTTTCTCATTTGCTTCCTGCTTCGATATTGGTTTACTATAAGGAAAATTACTTGTTTGGTAAGCTAGATTAGTCAAGTTTGTTTACTTTTCTAATCTTGTTGTTTCATATACTAAGAGATCTAGTTTTAAAATATTTCATTTGTTTATGAGTATTTTGGCATTGATTTCTTATATATTTGGCTTCCAGATCTAATACTTTGTGTATGAGTTGATGTAAGCTGTAGGTACCCTTTTGGTTGAAGGAGAAGAGAACTTGTTTGTCTCTCTTTTCTTTATCTATCTGCTTTCTTTTTCAAATCTAGTCCCACGACAATCCAGGAATTCATCTCTAAGTCTTGTGGTCTCGCTTGAAAGAGCTTCCTTTACCCCTTCTCCTCATTTATTAAAGCTATTTCGGTTCCGGTTACTTTTATGATTTGAAGCATTAATAAATCTACATTTTTATAAAAAAGTATTTCTCTTGAGTAGTTTATTTGCTTTAAAATCATATGAAGATCTAGATCAAGCTTTCAAGTTCATTTTCAAAGTTCTAGATCTAAGTAGTTTAGGCTTTTCAATACAAGTTATAAATTTGGCATATTGAAAGATTTGTGTTGTTTAGTCTTACTATTCAAAGCTTGTTTAATATTTGGCAACTAAGTGCCTCGGTTGGCTTGACTTTCCCAAAAGCAAGCAAAGATCCTAAGGAAAGTAGCTTTTTAGCTCACTTTCCTTAGTCATTTTACTCTTTTTGCATCTTTTAAGTTAGAATTGCTTTGCAAATTTTGTAGTATGGCCAAATACACTTTTAAGTGTTTCTTGGCTCTTTTATAACAAATAACGCTCACTGTTTTTTTGATATTTTTGCAGGTTTGAACATTAAAGCGACCAAAATTTGGGATATCGAGGCTTCCGTGGCCATCCGGGGAACTTGTTCTACCATCCTTTGCTTTCTATAATATTTTGTAAACTGTATTGGTACCTACTGATAAAGGACCAACAGTACTTCTTTAGTTTCTTTTGATGTAACAAAAAAATAAAAAGAGCACAACAAGCTATTCTAGCGCCTGCCCCTATCCCCCTAGGGGGATTCACACTTTTTTTTCATTTTTTTTTTTCAGTTTTTTGTTTTTCTTTGTTTAAGATTAGTTTCTTTAAGTTAATAGTAATTAAATCACATCACAAAGCACACAAACGTCCTTAAAGGACTTATTTAGATCTGATTTACTTATCTCATGCTTTGTTATTTTTACAATTTTTCCAATAAACCTTAACAATTGTGCCCTTGCTTTCCTGAAGTACTGCACCATTTTTGGTGTGTGGAAAATAGACTCTTGGGCTTTAGATTAGTTTAACAACTCACCTTGCAATATTAAATAAAATCAATCAAGACTTGAAACCCAAAGTATGCTCTTTACCGCTGTAGCTTAGTTTGAACAGTTGGCTCAATCAAAAAATGGCGTAGAGTGGCTAGTTTTAATAGGGCAATCCTACAAGGTTTCAATCCTAAGAATTCGGGAGGTCGAGTGAGGCTAACTATAGAGTCAGCAGGATTCCTTAAGAAGGTTCATCCGCGCCTGGTTGGACACTTGGTATAGCTGTCACAACGGCCAATTCAAATGAGCGATTCTAAGTTGGGCCAAACCAACAATCAACCCACTCCTTTAATACCCACTAATAATTTAAAATTTACAACAAGCCTTTGCAATACTTTCACGACTCAACACAGCAGCACTCGCATTCACATTTTCGACACTGGTCATCATACGTTATAATTTTTTAACTTAAATCATAAAATGCCGTGAATAATCTTTATATCATGTGCTGTTGTAATTAAACTAAATTCCAAATTGTTCTTGGTTGTAATATTTTTCATATCCATCATTAACTCCTAGAATAACTTTGACTTGTTTTCATAGTTTAAAAGCCTTAGATTATTTTCATAGGGACCACCTCCCTTGGCTTCGCTAGGAGTAGCCTAGACGAAGGAGTCAAGTAATCAGGTGACAACACTTGAATCTCACTTTCCCCCAAGGACACATCGAGCGGCTTGAAGGTTTCTTGTCGCATTCCACTAGGTGTGTATTAAGCAGCAACATTTTGGCGCCGTTGCCGGGGATTTACCTTTCTATTCTCGGGTCATGACCTTTGTTTCTTTTTGTTGTTTTTACTTTGTTTGATGCATCTTGTGAACCTTTAAAATTTACTTGGTCCATCTGGCGACTCCACTTTTAAATAATTCAACGAGGTATTTGTTATCACACCATAGTAGCAAGGCTACTTTTCTTGCTTAGCAGATATCTGCACATTCCAGAGCTTACATTATTCAGAGCTTGGCTATGATGACTTTATATTTTGAGATCACTCATGATCAGAGCAGTGTATTTTTCAAACTTATGTTAGACCTTGTGTCAAGGCTGAGCCTTGAGAGTTTAGACTTGATGACCAATGTGACCCTTTATTCCATACAGTTTCAGTTCAGTGCCTAGAGATGTATTGCAGCAGTGTTTCAGATGGTATATGATGATTATTCTTATGATGATGTTGTATGACCTATGGATGTATGATCATTGACTGTGGATTATTATTTTGTTATTTTAGTCATGTTCACAACATTGACTTGGTATATAATTCATGATGTGGCAAACTGTATAAAATGAACTATCCTGATAATTATTTAAAATGGACTTTTTACTTGCACATTTAGGTTGTTTGACAAAACTCACTGGTTCACTACCTTGCATAGATATGGTCTTTCTTGACACCATTTGTCTGCTAGCTTAGGCTCCACCTTCACTTGACTCCATCCATTCATGACTTTCCTTATTTGGCTTTAAACCTTGACTTGTCCTACTTGACTTTCTGGTATTGAGGACTTCCCCTTTTTCTACCTCTGTGTTTGGACCGCATCCCTATATGGTTGGTGTCTCGGCTTTGAGTTGGTGACAAAACTTGCCTTTGGTAAGTTGGATTGTAGGCCTAAATCATTCTGGTCGGTTGTCCCGATGTTTGACACTAGCTCGAACTCCCCCTAGTCACTTGAGATGTTGTTGGCTAAAACTGAAAGCTCATGTACTAATGGAAACTTATATAGATTCGCCCATAGAAACTAAAAAGGGCAAGAGATATGAACTGCTAAAAAATACAACTCCAAGAGTATAAGAAAGGTCCAAAAAGCAATGGTTCTTAAATGCTATATCTAAACAATTGCTGACCTTATATGTATATGTAAACATGCCCTGGATGCAAGCTGCAATTAGTTGTGCTTATCAGCACACTTGAGATACGAAGGGTTATGTAGGCCAAAAAGACCATGAAATGAAATTGAATGATTCCAATGAACTTGGATCAACTTGATGTAGACATGATGCCTAAGTTGAATAAGCACTCTCTAAACAACTTACGCATTTGTGAGGCAAAACCATCCCCCGTGTTATTTTGTTCAGCACAGAGTTTGTAGTTTCCCCTTTCTCCTAGTCCAAAGTATCTTTTAGTTGAGTTTAGACAATTCACCCCCTTTTCCCAACCTTGTTCCTAGCCTTCATCCTTAGCTAGCAGTTAGACCATGTCCAATGGGTGAGTTTGTCATTTAAGCTATTGTGCAAGTAATTACAAATAACAACGGAATATGCTAACATGATTAATGCCACTGAATGATGCTATACTTTAAGTTAAGCTGTGAGTATGATTAGAGGAACATGTCTTAGTCTACTGATATGATTTATCCTTGGTTGTATGATGACCTAGTCAAACCCGGTTTGACTATGGTCATTTATTGGGATTCGTGATGATGTGGGCCATATATATATCTATTGATGATGATGGATGGTCCCACATACTTTTGATGATGATGCTATATGATGGACATATGATTCAAATGATGATTGATGCAGTTCAGCAGGTTTTATTATTACTTCAGATCATCAGATTATGCACTATCCATATATGGTGGACCCTACAGCTAGCCCATCAGGGCAACCCATGGTGTATGAGTACACATTCTTAGTAGATTTGGGTCTTCTGGATCCAATGAGACACTTATCGTTCAATTCCGGGCACTTTTGACAATGATAGATGCAGTTTTACACTTGTTGACCAGATTTGGGGTTGATTTCCTAGCCTGAGCATCAGGGGCCATGAGAGGCCAGTTCACCTAGGGCGCTGTATGAGGAGGGGGTGGTCCAGCCACTTGTTATTACCATTTATCCTCCCTTCTGGAGAGCCTGGTAGGCTCAATTTGATAGCGCAGGTGCCCTAGGAGGCAGTTTCGGCACTTTCACAGTTCTCGAGGCAGTCTAGAAATGGGATAAAAGGGTCACTGAGGAATTCGATTTGGGCAATTGAGGCAAGGTTTTGGCACTTGGTTTTCACAGAGGTCTTCCAGGGTGAACCCCCTATCTTCCAACCAGTTTTCATCACTTGGGTGGGTCCACAGAGGCCACAGGAGGCCTTTTACTGCTTGTCTGTCACAGATTTTGAGGACAGATTTGATTATTTGTATTTATTTTGGACATTTTATATTATTTTATTGTGCCATGGGGATGAGCTACCAAGGATTGATGCCTCCTAGCCCCACCATGTGCTTTATGAGTCATGTCCTAGTCATATGAGGTGGGCCCATTGTATTTTGCCCCCTTTAGAGGATGACGTCACCCTCACTTTGTACCATTTAGCTATGACGTCATCACCTTTTGAGTGATATATTGTTATGGTTCATTATTAGCCATTGATTATGTATTGAGCAGTGAAGCACCACTCGCCGGGGACTCGCGAGTCTCCTCGAGCGGCCTCCCACACCGCGTAACCGACAAAGACTCGGCAACTGACTCGCGGACTTGCCCCACTCGCAGAAACCAACATATACTTGTCGAACTTGTTGTTGACTCGTGGAACTCGGCAGTAGTGAAAAAGGGATGGACGGACGAAGCTGAAGGTCGACTTCGGGCCGGGCGTCTTCGACTTCAGTTGCTTGTAGGGCCGGTCTTCAGTTGCTTGTCGGGTTCATGTTGGAGTCTTCGTGTTCAGGTCAGGTAAGTCTGCGACTCGGCTTGTGCTGTGCGCTGTGCGTTGTGCAATAGTTTTTTTATGTTACATAATATGTTTTAATATAGTTTTTAATATTTTAATATAGTTTTTTATTACAGTTATATAGGTATGTTATAGTTATATAGTTTTTTTTTATGTTACGTAATATGTTTTAATATAGTTTTTTATTACAGGTATGTTACAGTTATATAGTTTTTAATATTTTATTATATAGTTATTTATTTATAGTTTTTGTTATATATATATTTTTTTATTTTTATTTTTTTTGTTATATATTTTATATATAATATATGGCATATGTAATTTTTATTATTTATATTTTTTATTATATAGTTTTTGTTAGATTTTTTTTTATATTTTATATTTTTTTGTTGTTTTTTATTTATGTTAAATGTTTTAAATTTATATTTATTAATTTTTTTGTTATGAATTTTTATTTTTTATTTTGTTTTTTTGTATTTTGTATTTTATTTTATTTTTGTTATAGATTTTATAGATATATATGTTTTAATTTTATTTATTTTAAATTTTATTTTATTTTAATTTATATTGGGTTATATATTTTTAATTTTTGTCATATTTTGTCATATTTATGGCTATGATTTATGTTTTATGAACACTATGTTTTATGATTGCTATTTACATTTTTTCATATAAAAATTGATTGTGTTATGTCGCATAATCATAGTTTATGAGACAATGTTTTGAATTATTGCATAAACTGTAGTTCTATAGCTTACATGGATTGGAAATGCTTTTAACCTCCTTTTTGTGCCCAAAATGTACAATATTTTTATTTTTTTCCTATTTGCCGAGTCTTGCCAAGTATGTCCCGAGTCTTTCCCGAGTCCACGAGTCATATGCCAGCCGAGTCTTTGTCGAGTTCGAGTCGTGCAACATTGGTATTGAGATCTTTTAATCTCAACCACTCATATTTTGTAAAGTGGTTTTGAGATCTAGGGTTTTGGTCTTTATTATCCTATATAAGGTGGAGACCCCCTATTGTATAGCTCACCTTTGGAGCTCTGGAATATTGGAATAGAACACTTCTTTGTGGAGCATATTTTTCTTGTCTTGTGGATTCTCTTGCATCTTGAGTATACAGTATCTCTTCTATGTATCATTGTGGATCTTGGAGCTACATCTTGTTTTCTTGCAGGGAGGCCGAATTGGTGGAGAGGAGGACGATTTGAAGAGGATTATTGTTGGAGGGATCCACATATTTTCTCTTGGGTTGATCTTGGTGACAGGGAGTATCATTATTGTATCTTTGTGACATAGTTGATGCTTTCTATTACATCTTTCCATCATTTTCATAATCATCTTACTTGGCTTGTTTCACTTGATCTTGTCTTGTAGGAGGAGGACGATTTGGCATCTTGGAGGAGGACGTTTTTGCTTGGAGCTCTTGGATCTCACTCTTGAATATACAAATAGGAGAATGCTATCAATTTGCAAGGTGGCCATAAGCAATTGAGGTAAGTTCTACAAGGTATGTGCCTAGATCCATCCATTCTTCTTCATTGGTCACAAACCCTTAAAAGTCAAAACCCTCATTTTTGTTTTTCATAGATCTACTTGGATCTAGCCTAGCTTTTGAAAAGATATTGAATACCCACCTTTATAGTATCCACGGCAATTCAGAACTATAGTTTGGTGGTGATTGGGTTCCATTTGACACATTTTTCAAGGCAAAATAGCCCTCTTGAGGCAAATCGCACCCCTCTGGAAAAGCTAATTGGGTTAGATCCAACACATGGGTAGGTGAGATCCCACTTGATTCATACTCTCCTCACTTGATAACCTACCCTTAGTGCTTCACTTTATTGATTTTTTTCCTTGTGGGCCCCATTCCTCATTTTGAGGGTTGTGCCCCACTTGGGTAAATTTGGTGATGCATTTTCAATCTCAGATCTATGGAGATCTAGCCATTGGATGCCCTTGATTTTCAAGATCCACATTGATAATTGCCTAAACTACTTGGATCTAAAGTTTGGTGGCCATTGGACTTGATTTGACACACTTTACCATGCTTTTAGCCCTCCTTGGGCAAAGTCGCACTTCTTGGGTGATTGGGTTGTCCCACTTTGAGAAACTGTGTGTTTGAGATCCCACTTGTTTTGGAAAGAGCATACCTTGAAACCTATATCTAGTGTCTCACTTTGGGAAGTTCTGCCTTGGGGGTATCATTCCTCATTTTGGGGATTGTTGTCCACTTGGGTCACATAGTGAAATATTAGATCTAGTAAGATCCAGCCATCACATCTCGAGTAGCCCACTTGATTTGCATCCTAGGTGTCCCGATCTATAATTTGACATCCTTTTGACTTCATTTGCCCATCCACTCAAGGCACTAGTCCACCTAAAGCAATTCGCACTCCTTGGGAGTTGTGTCAAATGCTAGATCCCATATGTGGGTATCTCTAGTTTCATCTTAGATCCATAGATCTACTCTTTGCATACCCCTTGGTACCATTTGCACCCCTAACCTCACCTTGTGGGTCCCATTTGAACCATTTCCATATCCCAAGGAAGTGGGTCCCACATGTGTCTTTTATGGTACTAGATCTTGTTATCTTGTCTCATCATGTGGCCTAAATCATTTATTGGTTGAAACACTAGTCACCCCTTAAGCCTCTTTCAACCATACTTAAACTTCTAGGTCCACCTAACCTTGCATTGGTTTCCGTAACTCATCTTTCACACTTCCCTAGAAACCTTTGCTTTGGTCCAATCATCTTTGATTGGTTATAGGGTCTCCCCCTTGGTCTTGAGTCATCTTGATCTAAAGTGAAGAGTGCCTCGGTTGACATGACTCCCAGCTTGCATTGCGAACCGTGGCATCTCTTGGGTCACCTCTTTAGTTGTCCATCTCCTCTACCATCCCGGATGGGATACCTTTAGGGACAACTACAAGTTGTGCGATGACAATATTCAACAAGAAGAAATTCTGAAGGGTTACTCAATTTCATCCTTGAACCTTAAAAGGTTTATAGGAGGAGATTGAATAAACAAAAATCTCGGAGAATCCTCGAAAATCTCGGACTTGAGTCTATTTTTGATCTTCACCATTTATTTCAAGAATTTGATTTAGAAGAAGATAATATGGGTGATTTTTTCAGTCCCTTATAATTTACTGCAATAGTTGGTTACCCCCATGTTGTAGCTGAGAAGGCAATTGAAAAATTGCCCTCATTTAAGGGTATAATGCAATAAGTGCCAAGGCACATCTATTTTTTTTTTCACAATGTTATAACAAATGGTGCTTAAATGCTAAATTTGAAGATGTGCAGATGAAGCTGTTTGCGCTATCTTTAGAAGAAGACGCTTTTGACTGGTTCTCAGATTTAGATGATAATAGCTACAAGAGCTTCAAAGAATTTGAGAAGGGTTTCTTAACTAAATGGGGAGATAAGAAGGAGGATAGATACCTATTGGCCTCCCTTTACAACATCAAGAAGAATGAGAACGAGACCATGGAAGAGTTTAATAAAAGATTCAACAATCTCATCTCTAACCTCCATGCCGAGATTAAGCCTCCTGATGGCTCAATCCTCATACATTACATCGAATCTTTCAATGGAGAGATGAGATATCAACTTAGAGACAAGGAACCTAGTGATCTAAAGAAAGCCCAAGTCATAGCTGAAAAGATTGATAAAAACATGCAGTCTTTAGGAAAGTCCAATATCCCAGGTTTCACCAGAGGTACTTCTTCATCAAGATAGTCAGATAGCAATGATAAGTCAGTAGCAACAAACAGTAAGGACCTAGCAAAAGACCCTTTGAGAGAATTAATAGATGTCATCAAGGCCATGGAAGCTAATCATGCTGCACAGATTAATGCCATACAAAATAGACTTATTGCCATGGAAAGAGACAAGTCTCACATTCCTGCTCATAGGTTTCCTCCCAGACAAAATAATGAATGGAAAGCAAAATATCCATCCAACAATCAAAGGATTCCTAATCAACTCGAGTCAGCCAACATGGTCATGGAAGACGTTTCTCCTTTCTGCAGAGCTTGTAATGCATTCCATGATGAAGCAACTTGTCCTAAATTCAACTACATCAATGAACAAGGTCCTCCTGAAACTAACAATTTTGTAGGGTATCCAAATCAACCAGAATACATCAACAATGCTGGAAAAACTCACAATGTGTCTAGAGAAATTTGGAAACAAGCTAAGGAAATGGCACATGAAAAGGATAATGTGACTACCATTTTTGGAGAAAAACCTACCCCTGAAGAGATCAGAGAATTGGAAAAGTTCAAAGGCTTCACTTATCAGAGAAGGAAGACTTCCATTCCAACCAAGTCGGATCTGCATATTCCAAAGGTAACTCATCTTCCATCCCCAGATTTGAATATTGATGTGGTTAGCTGAATGGCTAATGCTAAAATGCTTGTTTCCATAACTGAGATCCTTAAGATCGCAAGTCAAAAGGATAAACTGATAAAAGCACTAGAAGCACCTAGTGAAAATATTTTTGAAGAGCACAGGGAAACTATTTGTGAAAAACCTAAAGAAAAGGTCCCAGATAAAACTAAGGATAAAATTCAAGAAGAACCTAAAGAGGTCATCTCTGAGAAACCAAAAATTCCTGATGTTCCTAAAAAAGTAAATGAAGACCTTCCTGTTATATTGCATAGCATGGATCCTTGTAAAGAAGATCAACCACCTTTCTATGTGTCCTTAGTTCTCAACAACATGTTACTTCATAATTGCATGCTTGACTCGAGTGCTGCATCCAACATCATGACCAGAAAAGTCATGGAACAATTGAACCTGCAAATCACAAGACCATATCAGAATGTTTGTGCAATGGATTCCAGAGAAATTGATGTCATAGGTATAATCATGAATTTTCCTATTAAGCTAGAAGCCTATCCTGACATAAATTTAACTATTGATGTAGTGGTGATTGATGTTCCAAGCACATCATCATTTGTCTATTCAGACGAGACAGTAGAGCCAACAGAACAAGGGGATCTGCTAAGAGATGATGTAGTGACCAGACAACAGGCCTGCAGGAAGCCATGATGAAAGAATAGTAGTCCATCATGAAGAATAGTGCCGAGACTTGAAGGAAAGTCAATGGTGACTTCCAAGTAGATCTATAAGATCTAGCATGCAGTCCAGTTTAGAATCCGAGATGGCACATTATATAGGCTATGGAGTTAGCCATTTTTGAAGATCCTGAGAAAGTCTTGGATGGTATTTAGTAGACCCATGTGATGGCAGGTGACACAAATGGATGCACAGGGGAAAATAATATTCCATGATCCTGAGCTATATGGTGTGGGGAGATTGGCTCAATAATAGAGTATCCAGATGTAGTGAGTGCAGGATACTTAGATACAAAAAGAGCAGAGTGTCCAGATGTAGAGGGAGCATGATACTCAGAGGGAGTAGCTGTAGCACAACCTGTTGATGATAAAGAATACCTTGTACGGACTCAAGTAGGCACCCAGGACGTGGTATGGAAGCATAAACGTGTACTTAATAAGCTTCGACTTCACCAAGAATCATGTGGATTCCAACCTTTACTACAAGATTGGTGATGGTGATCATTTGATCTTGGTATTATTGATGATCTGTTCCTTTACGTAAATAGAGAAGCTCAGTGTCGAGTATAAGAGGGAGTGGGTCTCTTAGTTCGAGATTATTGGGATTGGAGGTGTGATGAGATCTTCCTCAGGAAGAGGGAGTAAATAGTTGAGATATTGCAAGATACAACATGATGGACTGTAAGTCCATGACCACACCCATGATGACGGATTTGAAGAAGATGAGTGATTCTACTTCAGATTCAGATCGGATGGATCCCACTATGATGACAAATCTGAAGAACCTGATTGATTCTGCTTTAGATTTAGATTTGGTGTACTTGGTTAACACCAGACCATATATTTGCTTTGCAGTAAACACCGTAAGATAGTTCATGGTTGAGCCAATACATGTACATTAGGTGGCAGCAAAGCATGTGCTAAGGTACCTGTGTGGTACAGTTGGATATGATCTAAGAGATGTCTCAAGTGATGAAGTGAAGCTGCAAAAGTTATACCGATTCTGACTAAGAGGAGTGCAATGGAGAGAGAAAGCATCTTGAGGTATTGCTTCAGCTTGGATCAGTTGATATCTTGGATTAGTGGAAAGCATGCTTCTGTGGCACTCAGTACAACAAAAGCAAAGTGAATTGCAACCAGTATCACAGGGCTATTTGATCGGGAGATCAAATACCACTTCATCCCAGACATGGTGCAGAAGGGAGCAGTGAAGCTCCAATACATATCCACATATGAATAGATAGCCGACGTTCTCACCAAGCCTTTGTCCAAGTAAAAGTTTGTATACTTTAGGGACAAGCTTGGTGTGATGGAGAATGCCTCTCTGAATTATATGCGACATCGTGATGATGAGCAGGAAGATAGTCATATGAGAGATGAATGGCCCAAACACCGTGATGATGAGCAATAGACATTCATATGAGAGATGAGTGGCCTAGACACTGTGATGATGAGCGACAAACATTCATATGAGTGATGAATGGCCTAGACATTGTGATGAATTTATAGATGAGCAGCAGACACTGATATGAGATGAGTGGTCCAGACATTGTGATGATTGGATAGATGAGTGGCAGACATTCACGAAAAGTGAATGGCCTAGTATAGATGGAACATAGATATAGTACAGATGCAGATGCAATGCAGGTACCGTATAGATGTAGATGCAGTACAGATGCAATACTGAAGGATATTTTCACCAAGTATGCATCTTGGTGTGACGTAGAATGTCTCCCTCGTTGAGAGGGAGTGTTGATGTTCTCCAGGGTTCCACCATCGGACAAACATTTTGTAGACCATTCTCCCAGATGGGCTCGCAACCCAGGGAGAATGGCCTCGTCGTAGCCCTTGACTATGTGTCTTGTTACCACTCGAGTTGCACTCAGTTGGATTTCCAGAGAGCTACCAAAGGTTGCACAAATACTTGTGCAGTTCAGTGTTCAGAAGTTCATCATGCCTTTTTCAGGGCCCTTTTTAAAACCTTTTTTTGCATGTCCATACCCCCATGGGGAGTTGTAATAAGTTGGTCCCGACATGGTCTATTTGTAACAGGCTTGGCTTGCCTTAGGTTTATCTCTCAAGGGGATACTCTAGAGTGTTCTTTCCTTAGGAATTATGCGTTGCGCTTCAGTGACGTATAATTTTTGAGTTTTTCACTCACACCTCCAAAGCTAGAGTATTTACCTTGGTGGCCAAACCTTGGGAGGTTATTAAAGCCTATATGTCTATGTATTTTTACATGCTAACCATCAATGATGAGTCATATGGACATGCACTAGGTCCCTGTTATCACACAACTTGTAGTTGTCCCAAAAGGTGATCTTATCCAGGATGGTAGAGGTGTTGGACAACTAAAGAGGTGACCCAAGAGATGCCATTGTTCCCAAGGTAAATGGTTGTCACGCTAACCGAGGAACTCTTCACTTTAGATCAAGCCTAAGCAAGACCAAGGGGGAGACCCTAGCTAACCAATGAAGGCTAGCAGACCTACTCTAGACCTCCTAGGGAAATGTGAAGTGGAAAGAGGAGAAGATCAAGAGTGAATGGATCTAGATCTAGGGAGTATAAGTGGTCACATGGAGTTAGGGCTTGGTTGATGAGGCTTATGGAAGGACAAATGCTCAACCAATGAAATGATTTTGCCACTTATGAAGTTAGGTGAATAGATCTAATGCCACTCAAAGAAGACCAAAGTGGGGCCCACCATTAAATTAAGGAAGTTGGTTGAGATGGGGTCCACAAGTTGAAATTAAGGGACATATGGCACTAGAAGGTTGGCTAAGTAGTAGATCTGAAGTTTAAAGGGAAAAGTAGCACAACCCAAGTGATAGATCCAAAAATATGCATAAAACCCACAAGTGCGTACCCCTTAAGAGATGATCAGTGCCTTAGATCGGGGGTCAAATGGAGTCGGATCGAAACCAAAATTTAGCTATGAGGTTCTTTAATTAATTAAGAAGTGGGTTTTATGTTTTAAGCCCTAATAATCGCCAGATCTATTAGATCTAAAAATCTAGGGTTTTAACAATGAGGGTTTGAATGACCAATGGGTAAAGCAAGATGAATGCTTAAAGCAACTTAGGAGTTGATTTGAAAATAAAATAGTTATCTAAACAAGACAAGAAATTGATCTAGCAGCTTATAGAAATAAAGATAAGGAAATGTAAGATAGTCCCAATGACCACTTAGTACTCACAACATGATATATGATATGACAATTAAGAGACCAGTTCCTTAAGCAAAATGTGATCTAAGATAACGATCTAAATACTACTTGCACTGTGGAATCTTTAAAGTTTGTTAATCGAGCTAAAATCAAATGTGAGTTAATTACTACTGATTGCTTGTTAGTCCTAGACTAGATTGTAGTTAGTAACCTCTGTATTGACGGACAAGAAAGGGAATATCTAATCTATGATTAATCAGAGCACCATATTGAAATGTGGTCTGTCTAATTACTAATGACATCCATGTTGATGGACGAAAAAGGCTAAAAACTCTATGATTGATTTTAAAACGCCCAAATGAAGTGTGATTTAATCTTAAGCTAGGAAACAGATGCATGTGAAAAAATACACAAAAAAACACGAAAATGACGAAGGGTAGGGGGGATGTGACACCACCACCCTACTAGGTTGATTACAAGCTGATTAGATCAGCCTTTAGAAGTGCTTACTGTTGGTCTTAGTGGCCAACAGTCAAGCTTACAAAATGGCAAAAAGGAGAGAGGAAATATAGAGGAAAAATGCCTCTTTTGGCGATTGGACTGGGATGGACTGTCGGATGGTCAAGGCTGCCCCCTTTGACTGTTTATATGCTGTCCAAAAACAGTAAGCAAAATTTTTTCCGGATAGCGACAGAAAATGGTAGAAATTGTCTCCTGGATGCTCCGGAAGAGGGGTTTTACCTGCACAATCAAAGTAAGGCTGCAACCACTCGTTAAGGGGGTTAGTATGTCAAATGTACAAGGACGTAAGTGTTCGTAACACTTTGTTTTTGGACTGGCGAGGCAGTGGACAGTGAGCTAAAAATGCTAAAGATTGCAAATGAACAGAATTTTTAGTGGAATTAAAGTACTAGTCTTAGTGGCTAATGATCTAGACTTGATTGTAAATACTTATGGGCATTTGTATTTTAGATCTACTTAATAAAATGTAAATCTATATGCATGCAATTATAAGATCTAGATACAATGACTTTGAAACATTGAGATCTAATACAATGACTTTGAAACATTGAGATCTAATACAAGCTTGCATGTAACTACAAGAAGACAAGATATACTTTGAAAGAAGGTTGAATGAAGAGAGATAATGCCTTTTAAATGGGCAATGGAGCTCCAAAGTGGTGCACAAAGGGACTAGTCCCTTTTTGAGCCACCAAGCTTGAGGGGATTATGCAAGGATAACCACCCACTCCTTGATGGATGAAGAACATGCAAAGTTAGATTAAAAGCCAAGTGGGAGATAGGACCTCTCTTCTTACTCCTTCAGGTGCAATCCTACAAGAAAGGGTTAGATAAAGCATCAATACAACCGAAAAAATGCATAGATCTAATTTCCTATTAGTAGTTTGCAGAAAATCTCAAGAGAAAGCTATCTAATGAGATTTACCCTACTAGGTGGTAACACCCTTTCCAAGGCCTATGCAAAAAAAAAAATTCAAAGCAATTAAACTAGATACAGTAACATCATATATGTATAACTTGAGACAATGGCATCCACACACGAAAGTGCAACATGGATCTGACCTCCAAAGCCTTCTTTATTAGCAATTCCAATAGAGCACAAGTACAAGAGCTTGAGCACAAGCTTCACCAGTAACTAACTAACAAAGAAAAGAGAGGGGAGAGCTTGCTTAAATAACATAATAGAAAGAGGGGGGGGAGAATTTCATGGAGTGGAGTGAACTAGAGTGTCATATGACACCCCGTGGAGTTAATTAGAGAGTAATTCGACACCTCATGAAGTTAACTAGAGCTTAAGGGCTCCTCATTAGCCACCTAGGAGACAAGGAGGGGACAAATAGGGATTGATTGAGACCAAATCCAATAAAAAATGACACCTCACTCATGGGGGGCGAATTAGGGAATATTCCCTTTTACCAACCTCCTAAAATCACTCAAATTTGTCTCCAACATGCAAAAGTCATGGGATTGTGTCTCCAAGCGGGCGTACTAGGCTAAATTAAGTGGTCTAAAGGGTCTAATACATCATATTAAGATGTTTGACACCCCATTTAGCCACATAAATAAAATACTATACAGTATACACCCCTAAGACACCTAAATTATAATTTTTACATGTCCATATGACTAAACTGTTATCACACCATAGTAGCAAGGCTACTATTCTTGCTGAACAGATATCTGCACATTTCAGAGCTTTGCTTCTACAGAGATCAGCTATGATGAGCTTATATTTTGAGATCACTCATGATCAGAGCAGTGTATTTTATCAGACTTATGTTAAACCTTGTGCCAAGGCTGAGCCTTGGGATCTCAGATTTGATGACCGACGTGACCCTTTATTCCATACAGTTTTAGTTCAGTTCCCAGTGATGTTATTGTAGCAGTGTTTCAGATGATATTGATGATTATTGTTATGATGTGATATAGCTTATGGACTTCTGATTATTGACTATGGATTACTATCTTGTTGCTTTAGTCATCTTCACAGTATTAGCTTGGTATATGATTCATGATGTGGCAAACTGTTTAAAATGAAATGAACTATCTTAATGTTGTTATAAATTGTAAAATGGGCCTATTACTTGCAGACTTAGGTTTCTTGACAAAACTCACTGGTTGTATTACCCTCCTATGCATAGATATGGTCTTTCTTGACATTATTGTCTGCTAGCTTAGGGACCACATTCATTTGACTCCATCCATCCATGACCTTCCCGATTTGGCTTTCACCTTTGATTTTCCTTTCTTGACTTTTTAATACCGAGGACTTCCCTTTTTCTACCTCTGTGTTGGACCGCATCCATGTTTGTTTGGTGTCTCGGCTCTGAGTTGGTGACAAAACTTGCCTTTGGTGAGTTGGATTGTAGGCCTAAATCATTCTGGTCGGTTGTCCGATGTTTGGCACTGTCAGAAGTCTCCCTAGTCACTTGAGATGTTGTTGGCTAAAGCTGAAAGCTCATGTACTACTTTGTATTGGAAATCTTTATAAATTCGCCCATGGAAATTGTAAACTCTAGAATGTGTTTCTTAACACACGTGAGTAAAGGGCAAGAGCGATGAACCGCTAAAAACACTCCTTGAAGAGTAAAAGAAAAGGTTCAAAAAGCAAATGTTACTCAAAAGTTATATCTATTATTGCTGACCTTGTATATGTATAAACATGCCTTGGATGCAAGCTGCAATTAGTTGTGCTTCTTAGCACATCTGAAATCTGAAGGGTTATGTAGGCCAAAATGGCCATGAAATGAAATAAATGATCCTAATGAACCTGGATCAGTTTGATGTAGACATGATGCCTAAGTTGAATAAACACTCTCTAAACAACTTATCCATTTGTGAGGCACAACCCTTCCCCGTGTTATTTGTCCGGCACAGAGTGTACCTCCCCCTTTCACCGTCCAAAGTGTCACCTAGTTGAGTTTGGTCAAGTCATCCCCTTTTGCCCAACCTTGTCTTAGCCTTCACCCTTAGCTAGCAGTTAGGCCATGTCCAATGGGTGAGTCTGTCATTTAAGCTATTGTGCAAGTAAATATAAATAAGAATGGAATATGTAAATATGATAAATGCCACTGAATGATGTTTATACTTAAAGTTAAGCTATGCGTATGATTAGAGGAACATGTCTTAGTCTATTGATATAATTTGTCCTTGGTTGTATTTTGGCCTAGTCAAACTTGGTTTGACTATGGTCATTCTTGGGATCCGTGATGATGTGGACCATATATGCTTATGGATGATGATTGATGGTCCCACATACTCTTGTTGATGATACCATATGGTGGACATATGATTCAGATGATGATTGATGCAGCTCAGCAGATTTATTATTGTTTCCAGATCATTAGATTATGCACTGTCCAGATATGGTGGACCTTATTGTTGACCCCTGAGGTCAACCCATGGTGTATGAGTACACATTCTTAGTAGATTTGGGCCTTCTGGATCTAATGAGACACTATCATTCAATTTCGGGCACTTCTGACAGTGATAGATGCAGTTATCCGCTTGATGACTTGTTTTGGGGCTATTTTCCCAGCCTGTCCAGCAGGGGCCATGAGAGGCCAGTTCACCTAGGGCGCTATATGAGGAGGGGGTGGTCCAACCACTTGATTTTACCATTGTACCCCCCTCCCAGAGAGCTTGGTGGGCTCAGTTTGACAACGTAGGCACTCCAGGTGTCAGTTTGGGCAGCTTCACAGTTACCGAGGCAGATTAAAAATGGAATAAAAAGGTCACTGAGGAATTCGATTTGGGAAACTGAGGCAAGGTTTTGGCATCTGGTCTTCACAGAGGTCTTCCAGGGTGAACCCCCCATCTTCCAACCAGATATCAGTCAGTGGGGTCCACAGTGGCCATAGGAGGCCATTTACTGCATGTCTCTCGTAGATTTTGAGGACAGGATTTGATCATTTGTATTATTTGGACATATTATTGTGCCATGGGGATGAGCTAGCAAGGATTGATACCTCCTAGCCCCACCATGAGCTTATTGAGTCATGTCCTAGTCATATGAGGTGGGCCCACGTGTCTTAGCCCCCTCCTAGTGATGACATCACCCTCCATGAGTCACTTTAGGCTATGACGTCATCCCTCTTTTAAGTGATCCATGTGATATTATGGATTGGCTCATCTTAGCCATTGATTAGATTATGAGATCTTTTAGTCCCAACCACTCATCTTGTTGTATTATAAAGTGGTTTTGAGATCTAGGGTTTTGGTCTTTATTATCCTTTATAAGGAGGAGACCCCCATCATTGTAAAGCACCTTTGGGCTCTGGAAAACTTGGAATGAAAATAATATTTTGGAGATCTACTTCTTGGCTTTGATTGGGTTACTCTTGTATATGTTCTTGCATCTTGTTTCTAGACATTCTTTGCTCTACAGGTGAAATCGACATCAATAGAAGGGAGGTCGAATTGCTTGAAGCTAGCTCAACGATTTGCTTTGTGGGAAGATTGTAGGGGTTGCTCACATCCCCCATGGGCAAGACGTCTTCATCTTGAGGGAGTTTTTCAATTGTGCTTTGTCCATTGATTGCTTCTTTGATATGACATGCTTAGATCTTATGGATTTGTGGATCAAATCTAACTTGATGTATTTTGATTTACAGGTTTTCATGGGACATCTCTCCTCCTAGGGCTTGGACGAATTTGGTTGAAGACACTTGGATCAAGCTTGGAATTGTAACGAGGGCAAGAATTCTCCATATGCTAACAGGCCGCAAGCTTTGAGGTAAGATCTACAAGGTACGTATTGATTTCACTTGTTCTCCATCCTATTGGTCACAAACTTCATTAAAATTTAAAACCCTCATTTTCTATTTTTTTTAGATCTACTTAGATCTAGCTTGGCTTTGGGCAGGATATTGAAACCCACCTCTATAGCATCCACGACGATTCAGATCTATAGTTTGGTGTGGATTGGGCTTCATTTGACACACTTCCCAAAGCATTTAGCCTTCCTTGGGTGAGGTCGCACTCCTTGGGAGGGTGAGTTTTGCTACTTCCAAGACATGGGTAGGTGAGATACCACTTGATTTGCACTCCTCTCACTTGATAACCTACCCATAGTGCTTCACTTTTTTGATTTTTGCCTTGTGAGCCCCATTCCTCATTTTGAGGGTTGTGCCCCACTTGGGTCATTGGGTGATGCACTTTCAACATTAGATCTATGGAGATCTAGCTTACCTTGGGGCATGCCACTCAAAACCCACTTTGATAATTGCCTTAACTATCCCGATCTACATTTTAGCATACTTTGGACTCCATTTACCCCTTCATTTCAAGGCACTATTCTCCTTGGGTCAATTCGCACTCCTTGGGGATTGTGTCATGTGCTAGATCCCATATGTGGGTGTTGCCTAATCTATCTTGGATCCATAGATCCACATCATCAAACACCCCTTAGTGCCATACCACTCCTAACTTCACCTTGTGGGTCCCATTTGGGCCATTTCCATATTTTAAGGAAGTGGGCCCCACTTGTGTATTTCATGGTACTATATCTATCTCTTTGATCTCCCTAGGTGGCCTAACTCATTCATTGGTTGAAACATTTCTCATATCTTAAGCCTCTTCAACCATACTTAACTTTTGGGCTCACCTAAACTTGCATTGGTTTCTGTAACTCAATTTACACATCTCCCTAGGAACCTTTGCTTTGGCTAATCTTCTTTGATTGGCTATAGGGTCTCCCCCTTGATCTTGATTTGTCTAGATCTAAATTGAAGAGTGCCTCGGTTATCGTGACTCCCAGCTTGCATTGGGAACCGTGGCATCTCTTGGGTCACCTCTTTAGTTGTCTGTCTCCTCTACCATCCCGGATGGGATATCCTTAGGGACAACTACAAGTTGTGTGATAACATAAACTATGATATGTATGGGATACAAATTGACACTAGACTAGACACCATGCCAGGGCAAAGACATTAAGGCTTACTATGGCTTTAGAGGCATGAGTGAAAAAAACTTTGACAGACTCAGACCACAAGGGCCTAAGTTTATCTCAGTGAAAAAAACACCCTAGAGTAACATTAATGTGATTGTCCTAGATGAACGAGCCTTTTATAGACAAGGAACTCATATCATCTCATTTTACAATTCCCTCGTAGGGGGTATGGAACATGTAGATACAATCGAGAAGAAGAAGAAGAAGAAGAAGAAGAAGAAGAAGAGGCATGTATGCTTGGCAGAGCTCTTACACTGCAATCTCTTTTGTACATTTTCATCTTTAGTCTTTGTGATCATCCAATGCAAATTGGGTGGTAACACCCCTTTTGAGTATAGTGACACCTCTTCTTGTTGATGGAGAGATGAAACAAGAGGAGGGAACTCCCTCTCTTTATAGAGCATATATTAATGTGTAATGATAAATATAGAATCTTGACATGCTTACTTTTATTATTCTAACCAAGGGCCTCACCTTGCTTCCAAGATTTTGGCATCTATCATGGGATGGACATCATGTAGATCAAGAGTGTCAAATGTGTGATGAAAATTGCATCAACATCCAACCAAATTCTAAATGGCTATTAGCTTTTATATGCATTTCCCCTATAGGCCTTTTTACCCCTCGTGTTGTTTAAGGCCCTATACTTGTGATTTTCATCAGACCACTTGTGATTTTTATCACACTAGATTTTACTTGTGATTTTCATCACACATATCAAAGGTTTACAAATTGATGGAACATTTGATTAACATATGGGGATTATTGTTGGTGCATACACTCTCCTCAACACTTCCCTTTGTGACATTGTTGACCACCTAGGTGGGTGCTAGGGTGTTTGGAGGAGAGTTCTTTTGCACACTTTCCTATCGTTGAAGATCCCTAGAGCACATCACCACGAGGGGATTGTTTTAGTGGTTCATTATTGGTATATCTTGGTTAGATGATGTGCATTATCTTCATTATTTGATTATTCATCATGGTTCATGACTCTCCCAGTGGATCTTTCCATTTGTCCATACATTTTTATGATGATTTATCCTTCAGAAGCTTGTGCTTTTGTATGGTTCATGATGCATAGGCTTGGTGACATAATGCCCTAGTGGATATTAAAAGTTTGGTAGTGATGTGGCATGCTTTGAGTGGTTGGTTACTTGATAGAATAGAACACTGCCCTTGTTTGGCATCCTTACACATATTCAGACTCCAGAGGCATTGGGATACACATTGCACATTGCTCTAGGTCACTCCACCTTGGCACCATGGTCGTCACTTGATGATGGTATTTGCACATTGGTTCATGTGGTGATCATGATTTTGAGGAGGTGTTATTGTTCTCTTGGGAGTATATGCCATTACCTATGCACTTGATACTATGTTGCAACTCTTATGAGCTCTTGATGTAACATGTGGCACCCTTATTACAGACTTTATTAAAGCACTTTCCTTATTTTATGGGGTTAGTTGAAGACCTAGAGTTGTACTCATATGGATCTTCACCTTTGCACATGATTTGAGGTCTCCTTGATACAAGGAGGTTGTTTTAACAATTATAAACCACCTTTGGAGCATATTCCCTTGATTTGTTGGATCTTGGAGAGGATGTCTTGGATGTTTTTGCTCTCTTGAGCATATGGTTGTCATTCTATGGAGATTTACTTGCTATTATAGTGGAGCGCTCCCTTATTTGTGGTTTCATGGCACATTTATTGAGGTTAACCGCTCGTTATTGCAGTTTTGTTAGGGTTGTTGCCTCATATTATGGATCTTGAGCTTATTTTGAGCACCTTGCATATTGATATCTATGCTAGCATGCCAACCTTATGCATGGATCTATTATTGGCACATATTTTGATGATGGTTATACCTTGGAGGTTGATTTTTTTGACCCTAATATGGAGATGTCCAAGATGTTGGAGCTATTCTTAGCTTGTGGTTAGCATTTATGGCACTCCATCTCATATTTTAGTGGGATGTTCCATGGTTTGGAACCTTATTGCACATATTTTTAGGAGATCTAATGGAGCACTCCTCTTGGAGAGATTCTAGGTAGACCGTTGGAGCATATTACAATGGTTAAACTACTAGCTAAAGAATTGCCTTTCTTGGCGATCATGACATGTGGCATTCCCACTTATCATTTGTCATTATTTACTATTTGTTTGACTTGTCACTTAAGAGTTAGTTAAGAGATATCATTTGTTTATGTAATCCTAGGAGAGATCATGAATCTAGCTTTGGATATTAATATTCTATTTTGAGGAGGTTTTGAGCTTGTTCTCTATATAAGAGAAGCTTTTCCTATTGTTTTGGTTTGTTGAAAGTTTGTGGGATACCAGATAATTGCTTGGGGTTTTAATTGAAGGTTATTGGAGCTTGAGGTACATGTTTTTTAATGTACTCAGGGATGATGAAATGGGGGTACCTAGGGAGGTACCCAAGGGGATAATGAATGTAATGTAGCCATAATTATGGAATAGGCCCACTTTGTAGTTAGAGGAAATAATATAGTAATAAGGGGTAGTCGACATAGACCCTGTTGCCGCCTAAAACACACTTGACCGCGGATAAGTCTCCCAACCGCTATGTGTGTTCCTGAGGGCAACTATGAGTGTAGAACCCAATGTCACCTCGGCCCTAAACTCCTCTGTTTAGACCACAACTCCTAAAGGTCAAGGGGGGTTGCCCCTACTTACTAAGTTTCTTTTAAGAGTTTCTTCTTTTAGAGTTGTAAATTATTAAATGACAAATGACAATCAAACGTGCAAAGATGCAATAGTTTCTATGACAAGCAAACCTTTTCAACAATAAATCAAATATGATTGCAAGAGAGAAATAAACGATGATATAACAAGACCAGTGCTTTCTTTACTCGGGCTATGGAGTCATAAAAACCAGATTATCAAATACTTTTCAATAGCATTAAATCATCCACTTAACAAAATATCACATCAAACCTTTACTTGTAGTAAATGAACAAATTAATGAACCGAAGATGCATATACAAGATTAAGCCCAAAAAATGAAATGCTTTCGAAGTGAAGTACTATTAACAATAGTAACAATGTTGTGCAAATGGTCCTGTAAATTGTAGTTTATTTTTAAGTCTCACTTCAATTTAGGGGATTAAGGTTTTGTGCAAGAAAACTAAGCTACTCTATGTGTCTACCCCGAGAGACTATCTCTTTCGATTTGAAAGAGATTGCCGGGGTGCTCAACTTGAGAACACAAGGTTCTCAACTATCTCCATGGGTCAATTGCAAAACTTGTTGGGTGCTCAACTGGAGGACACAAAGTGTCACGACGCTCCCAACAGCCTCTACCCCACTAGCTCCACAGGTCAAGTCCATTTTTTCCAGTTCTAGTAAAGATATGTTTCTGACTGCCTATTATTCTAGCCAACTCAAATCCTTGCCCTTTCTTGTCGCCCAGGATCGGTCAAACCAGCAAGGGGAGTGAATACGGGTCAAGAATCGGGGCTTAAATTAATTTTTTAACTTTAAGCAAAAACCAAAGCGATACAAGCCAACGCGATTTCACAAGGGAGGCAGAGCCTTTCCACTTATGAGGTGCGGGCAAAAGTAAATACAAGCCAACACGATTTCACAAGGGAGACAAAGCCTTCTCACTTGTGAGGTGCGGGCAAAATAACTTAAAACAAGACTTAGGAAATAAATTACAAACCACCACGATTTTGCATGAACGGGCAAAGTCTCTTCTCATGCAAGGTGTGGGCAAAAAAAATGCAAACCAACGCGATTTCACAAGGGAGGCAAAGCCTTCTCACTTGTGAGGTGCGGGAAAAGTAAATTACAACAAAGGAAAAAATGCTAAACTCAAACTACTTACAAGAACAATGCAAGGGTGGCAGTGCCTCCTCTCTTGCATGCAATGGAAAGCAAACTAACTAAGCACATGAACTTGAAATAAAATATGAGAAATCAAGCCCAAGAGACTCTCTTGGGCTTGTTACAATGATACAAATTTCAACACTTGGTATTTTGTAAGAAAAGAGGGGAAAGAGAGTGATTTTGACCGTTTTCTCCCAAGTGGCTGGAATGATAGCTTGTGGAGGCCTTTTATGCTTGGAGATGGCCACATATGGGTTGCTTAACTCCTTTGAAATGTGCAGACCTGCTAAAAACCAGCAAAGCAAAAAGTTATAGAAAAATGCCCAAAATCACTTTTGGGCAATGATAGTAATATCATACAAAATTTACAAACAATTCTGAAAATTTATGAGTATTTTTTTCACAAGATAATATCATGTAAACAAGATTTGAAATCTGATTTTTGTAAGAGAAACATGTAGAAATTAAATGCAGAAAATTTAAATGGAAGGGAAGAGATTGTGCTCTTTGCTCATCCAATGCTTGGACCAGTGGGGTATTCGACCAAGGAAATTCACTCTCGAAGCCAAGTGACCTACAACTTGTAAAATATTGTTACACAACTGAAAGAAAATGTGAGTACCTAATGAAGAGATAAGAAATCATAGACTTCGACCAACAAGCATATGAAGTTCTTAACTACTAAAATCAATAGCATAAATACTAAAGATCTTACCAAAGTAAAATAGTTTGCTTGTTTGACCTCCCAAAGCTTGAGTAGCTATGACGTTTAGAAGCAAACCACCATTACAGAGCAACACCAACACCAAATATCCTCCAAAGAATTTCTATTATCAAGCCAAATGGATGAAAATTACAATGGCCCAAAAATGAGGCAAGATGAGAGCAAGATAGAGTGAGAAAATAAAAATGGAGCAAGAGCATGAGAGATTGTAACCACAATGAGGAGGAAGAGCCTCCTTAAGTAGCAAAAGAGAGGGAGATGACCCCTCTTGCATGCTTGCCAAGTGTCAAATGGGAGAGAGGGTGCCCATGGAGAGGGGGGCGCATTTGCTCAAGGAGGGCGCATTCCATGGTTGAAGATCCAAATAATGCGGGGGGGGGGGGGGACCCCTTTAATGATTTCATGCCAACCTTAAGCCAAATGGGGGGGAAACCACCCAAGTGGGACCCCTCCCATTGACTTTCACTCAACCCATGAGCTCATGAGGAGGAGGGCGCACTCCCTAGAGTGGACATTTCATAACTTGTTATACAATTGCTTAGAGGGCCCCTTTTATCATCCAAAATTGTCTTGGGGACATAACATAATCTTTTGAAACATTATTTGGCCACCCCAAGTGACTATAGTCACTTTTCCAAAATTTGCCTTACTAATTAAATGCCCAATTTTTTGATTTCCTTGACAAACTTGGGAAAAAGTGTCCAAAACCTTAGCAAGGCTTGTCCGAATGATGTCAAACTTGGTCCAAGGGTATATGGGGTCTCATGCCATTTATCTTGAGTACCCATACCCCTATACAACATCAAAAAAGACCAAGTATTCCTCTTTTACATTACAACATTTTATGATGAGGGACATTTTTTAATCACCAAAAATAAAAAAATCCTATGTAAAACCTAATGAAATTCTGTAAGACTCTGGATAATGTCTAGCATGGTAATATAGAACATTCCTAGGCCTCAATCACCCCATGGACTCGATCATTAGAATGCCTTTCACCACTTTGGAGGTATTTTTGAGTGAAAAACTCAAATAATTAAAATCACTAAAAATGAATTTTAATTATCCAAGTGAAAAAACACTCGATGAAAGGACTTCCCTAATGATAAAGTCTCAGGCAATTAAGTCACACAAAAATTGACCCTCATGCTGATATGTCATTACAAAATCCCTCGCGGGGGTGAGGAAATTTCATGGAGAGAAGATAAGAAGAAGAGATGCCTCGCTTGAAAAATTCACTATGTACTTCCTTCTCATCTTCAAGGCACATTGAACATGTGCAAGGTACACGGTTGTCCACCTAGTCGGTTTGGTGGTCAATAGACCCCTAGGAATACTAATTGGAAAATATAAATACACATGAGTATCATTGTATTAAGATATGTTGGATGTTGTTTATTGTATTGTACCAAGCGTGGTTTGTGAAGTGATTCTTTCCTTAAGGAGTATTTGATGGTGTTACCCTCCCTAAAGGGTTCTCTCTACATTCTTGTGTTCTTTATGGCATGAATGCATTTTGGTATTTATGAAGATAAAGGTTTACTCAAGTTTAAGGCTTTACTTTTCATATTTGATCTTTTATCTATCAAGGTTTACTATAAGTGGTATTGGAGCTCTTTCTTTGGCAAAAAAGTGTAAATATTTTTTTTTGTAGATTTTTCAAGGAAAAAAGAGGATGGTGGTATTTAAATTCATTTCTAGAACAAAATCTAAAGAAACTGTAGATCTGAGTTCCTCTCAAAAAAATACTCCAGTTGAAAAAAATCCCCCAAATTGGAATCCAAGAAGTGAAGATATTGCTGATTTAAAATCAGCTATTTTCAGTTTTTTTCTAGTGATGGCTTCACGAATTTTAGAGCAGATATTTTTGATAGTGCCTAGATTTCCTTCGAACCAGTGCCATTAGATGTAGAATAATTATGACATTTCATAATTTGGTCATAATAGAGATTTCAAGCAATATTTAGTGTGTTATGAACATTTCAAATTTTTGTTGCAAGAAATGTGGTATGGCTTGTTGTATTGACCACATTTCAGTACAGAAACATGGAAACACTTTCAATATGGCTTAGAAATGAATTCCAGGCTATATGAATATGTCCCCTGTGTAGGAAATGCATTTTGTACGATCGAAAATGCATATTTAGGCCGTACACATGCTCTATGGCCAAGTTTTAATGATTTTTTCCGTTTTTTTTATAATGTTGGGAGCCACAATGTCTCAATTAATCACTAATTTTAGGTTTAATATTAATTAATGAGACTTTTGGAAGCCTCTAAACGTAAATATAATTTATTTTATAAAGAGGATTTGTCTCTCATTTTACCTCATGGTTTGAGAAAGGGCGATTTGAGAGGCAGCTTGAGCAAGGGTGTTTTCAACAAGAGAGGTGCATTCTTTTGAGTAGCTACAAGCATCAT
Organism: Larix kaempferi; assembly: GCA_027924585.1. NCBI lineage: Eukaryota > Viridiplantae > Streptophyta > Pinopsida > Pinales > Pinaceae > Larix > Larix kaempferi. Next base: position 14,540,912 of record BSBM01000806.1, on the reverse strand, counting down.
TTTGTGTAGCTAAAACCATCCTTGTTTGTTGTTTTGTGGTGTTACTGGCTAGTTTCAACCATAACAAGCTTTTTATGGTGTTTTGGGCAGCTTCTACAACAATTTCCTATGTGTTCAAGTGAACAACAAGCTTGTTTGAAGTTTTTTGCTAGGTTTTAGGGTTTATGCTTCCATTTTCCACTTTATTTAATGTAGATATTTTTTTTTGTAGCAACAATGGCTTCCAATCAAGCTACTTCTCTTTCTCCAATCCCTAAGGCCAACAAGAGGACTTACTATCATCTTTAGAGGCATGTTACAAAGGTTGCAAAAATTCTTGATGGCGGTTCATGGGAATGGCACTCCAATGTGTGTACTAAACCCTACAAGGGCTCTTATCCAAGAGTGAAAGCACATCTTTTGCAAGAATCAAGAAAGAGTGTGGATTGTTTCCCGAAAATAGTTGACCCGGTCACCCAACAAAGAAGAGAAAGTATGAGAGTGAGAAGGAGATGCTGATAGGATTAAAAGAAGACATGATGAGCTTGCTAATGCTACTCTTAAGCTACAAACATTGAGCCAAGGATTGTGCATGAAGCAAGGAAGAGGAAAGTAGCTCAACAACAACAACAACAACAACCACAAGCATCGAAGAATTCTAAAGGTTCATTTCCGCATTTTGCAATTCAAGAGCGCAGAATAGTTAAAATGGTGAATGTTCAAGGGAGAGAAGTTGAAACAAGAGTGGCAAGGGTCATCTATGCTTGTGGTATCCCTTTTAACATGGTTCGGTCTCTGTATTGGCAAGATATGGTGAGGGCAATTAACACAACTCTTCAAGGGTTCAAGGGGCCTAACTGATTTGCTCAAAAAAGAGAAAGATCTTGTTGAATATAGTTTAGCACCTATTTGTGCTTCATGGAGTAGCTCCTGGGTTACTATTGTCTTAGATGGATGCATAGATACTAGGTGTAGGCCATTGATCAATGTTATTGCCACTTCACCAAAAGGAACAATGTCTTGGAAGGTTGAAGACTATTCAGGGAAAGTAAAGGATGCTCGATTCATTGCTGATATTTTAATCAAAGCTACTGAGCAAATAGGGCCTGCTAAGGTGGTGCAAGTTATCATGGATAATGCACTGGTTTGTAAAGCTATAGGTTTGATTGTTTTTTTTTGTAAGCTAGTACCCATGGAGTTTCGAACTGGTGGCACAAGGAGTGCCTTAACAATACACCCATTCACCATCTATTCTACGCCACATGGGTGCTATAAGTTTGATTGTTGAGAGGAAGTATGATCACATTTTTTGGACTCCTTGCGCTGTCCATAATTTAAATCTGATCTTAGAAGAGATTGACAATAAAGTTCCATGGATCAAGGAGTCCATAGGGAAAGCAAGGGAGATAATCAAATTCATTACCAACCACCACCAATATCAAGCAATGTTTCGAGAATACTCCAAATTGGAGTTGTTGAAAGTGTGTCACCTTGTTGAGGTTAAGAAACCATTAGTTTCTATGGTGGTGAGTCAACTTTGGGTTGAGTGGAGATATGCAGATTCAGAGGGGGAGCATAGATGGTGTTGATGAGGAGTGGTGGAGCAAGATAGAGGTTAAGAAACCATTAATTTCTATGGTGGTGAGTCAACTTTGGTCCGAGTGGTGATATGCAGATTCAGAGTGGGCAGCGTAGATTGTGTTGATGAGGAGTGGTGGAGCAAGATATATTTCTTGCTCAATTTCACATCCCTCACTTCTTTGAAGTGTCAACACAGACAAACCATTCTTGGAAGAGGTTTACAATGGTAAGGATACCATGGGTGACAAAAATATGGAAATCATTTCACAGTTGTCTCCTAAGCTTTTATTTGTTGATGCTTACTAAGCTTTTAAATCAAAGCATGACTTAATTCTTCGACTATTTGGACATTACGTCCAAATAGTTTTAGAATTACTTGAGTTTGCAAATTTATTGCCAATTTGTTTTCCAAAAAATTGCTGGTCAGACCCTAACTTCAGAATATAGGTAGGTTTTGCATTCTTTTTTCATTTATTTTTTTGGTTTATGATTCCTAATTTCTGATTTTGATTGCTTGACAATTTTTTGCCAACCTTCATTTTCCAGACCCATGGGAAGTCATTGCCAAGTTTGAGTTTTGCAACACTACCCATAACTAGTCATTTCAAAGTGAATGACGACTTCCATATGTTGACTTAATTCTCCAACTATTTGGACATTATATCCAAATAGTTGGAGAATTACTTGAGTTTGCCAATTTATTGCCAAATTGTTTTCCAAAAAATTGCATGTCAGACCCCAACTTCAGAATATAGGTAAGTTTTGCATTCTTTTTTCATTTATTTTTTTGGTTTATGATTTCTAATTTCTGATTTTGATTGCTTGACAATTTTTTGCCAATCTTCATTTTCCAGACCCTTGGGAAGTCATTGCCAAGTTTGAGTTTTGCAACACTACCCATAACTAGTCATTTCAAAGTGAATGATGAGTTCCATATGATGTAGTTTCAAATATGATGATACTTTAATTTAGGGCTTTGTTTAAACTTTAGATCCTGTCAATAAGAATCCTTTAAAATGATATCTTAACCAGTAAAATATCATGCGTCCCATACTTTGTGTTAGATCATAGATGACCACTTTTAATGCTGGTTTATAACAACTACATGTTATGATTTGTGAAAAAAATTAGATCTATCATAAATCCACTTGCTTGAATTTAGTAGATTTAACATGTACTGATTCTGTCTTCTTATTTGGCTGTCATTATCTTTGATGTTCACATGGCAAGCCTACTATTGATTTTCTGAATTTGTTTGGATGGGAAGATCCTATATCTATTGAGCTGGTCCCATTATGTGCTATGGCTTATTATTTATTAATTGTATTGTTAGGATATATTTATTTCAGGTCAATTTTGAGGGATCTGTTTTATGGTTGGACACAATTCAATCTTAAACTTATTTGTCATGCCCATGTGACCCCTTCAAATATATGATGCTTTGCTTATTGTTCTTGCCCTTTTTGTTGTTATTTACAATTGGACAACTTCCATGCAGGCTCACACAATATAGGAGTTGCCATGGCAACAACTCATGGCTTGGTTGTCCCCAACATAAAGAATGTTCAATCACTATCCATATTAGAGGTTTGTCTCCTTACCTATGCCCTACGTAGACAATGAAAGCCATCATGCTTTCTTTGTCAAATTTTTGAGATTAGTAAGTGCATGATATACTAATTGGATTAAGCACCATAATGATTTGAAATTTCACAATTTAAGCAAACGCTTTAAAATTTTTAGCTTTACCTTTCCTAAATGAATAATATCTTTAAAGACTTGCCATCTGCATCTTTGACTTTTTTTACATAAAATAACTTTTCCATTTATGTTGAATACCTTGGCATGCTCAAACTGCTCTCACTTTTCTCATATGTTGTTGAGTAATGCAACAGAAAGAAAATAGATATACTTTCTTGGTTGTAATGTACAAATATGAATTCATTTGTGCAATGGCCATTTTGGTAAACTGCAATATTCTCTAGATATATTGCTCACCTTATCACTACTAGAAGGAATTATGAGACAGAAATTTGGGGACTCATATAGTTCTTTTTTAGAATCTCTTCTAATTCTTTAGATCTCCTTAAAAAATTCTCACATCTTCATGATTATCCAAATGAAGATTACAATATGCCCTTTCGCTTTAATTTGTTTTTTGGAAAATATATCTTATATTAACAGAAAATATTTACAAAAAGCAATACAAAAATTGGGAGGGTATATACAATGAACATCATAACCTTTTCCTTGAAGCTACTAAAACTGCATTGAAATCAGAGTACTCTATAGGACCCAAAGATCGGTCATCCTTGATCAACAGAGCGGCCTCACCCCAAAGCTGATGGTGTACCTCATCCCTCCATATAGAACAAAAGGCAGACAAAGAGCTAGCCTCAAGATAAAAAACAGACTTACATTTGATTTTCCAAAGGATATAAAGTTGGGACCTGCAACCCCATATCCCAGAGAATGCTGAATGAACCAGAGAGCAGTTATATCCAAACAAGGCAGAATGCTAGGGAATCCTACCCTGAAAGTTTGAAACAACATTAGAAACTTATCCTCAATATAACTCTAGCAATATTTGGCAAACAAGCACTCCCAAAAAATATGCTTCACAATATTTGAGCGATAGTAAACAAGACAAAGGTCATAAAAAACTCCACCCTTGGCTAGCCGAGCCTTGGATGGAAGCCCGTGATAAACTACAAGCCATTCAAATTTTTTTAGTTTATAACAAAGTCGAATTGACCAAACACTGACAAGCTAAGTCACCTAACACAGGGACACGAGACAAGAAGGACACGAAAATACGAGAGTCCCACACGGACATGGTGACCCTCGGAATCAGGACACGAAGGGCACGTTTTATATACATATATATATTTTTTAAAAATATATTAAAATTTAAAATATAGACATATAGATCCAAAAATCTGTAGAAACTATAACATTTACAAATATTCAATAGAAATTAGAATAAAAACACATTTGTCATTCACAAATCACGATTCACAACACATTTGTCATTCACAAATCACGATTCACAACACATTTGTCATTCACAAATCACAATGAGACACATAGATGCATGTCGGAACCATATTTCTCATTAAGTCATCAAAATCAAAATGTATACATATATGTTAGAATGCCACTGCGCACTGGCAAATGCCAAATAGACTAATAGTAAATACAAAAAGGGGTGGATCAAGATGGAAGAATCCCATATGTCAATAGTCCTCCTCCATGCCTGAATCAACATACTCATCACTGGCACTGCCCTGATCCTCATCCTCCTCCCCCTCCTCCTCCTCTCTACCCATTTGACGATCTGCATCTGTTGCTATGGAGGATGACCCCTCTATACGATCACTATCATCAAAAGTGACCAGCTCTAGCACTGGATCATTAAGATCCATGTTGGCTAATGCCAACTCAGTACTGCTGTCCAAACCCATATCATCAGGAAAGACATCCCACATCTTTGTCTTTCCCTTCCCCCACTCCTCCCTCTTCCTGTAAATAAGACGAAGGATGGAGTGCACATACACCATCGACTCTACCCTAGATTGCTCAAGCCTGCTCTTCTTCACACCGTACAAGTTCCCATATGTGCTCCAATTCCTCTCACAACAAGAGGATGATGTAACTTGAGAGATGACCCTCAAGGATAACTTCTGTAGAATAGGGGATGTTGCCCCATGAGTTGCCCACCAAACATAGGGTTTCTTAACTCCCCTGTCTCTAAGCACATCATAGCCTCCAAATCTCCCCGTGCCAATGGAAAAATCTACAAAGCCCTCCTCTGCCTCCTCAAGTAGGTCTCTATCCTGAAATAGTCGTCTAAGTGCTATCTTCCTCCCATGTGCAATCTCTACATCCATGTAAGGAGGGACTCTGTGTGAGGGCCCCAATCCACCAGTGAGCCACTCCTGAGTGTAGAACTTGGGGTTCAAGGAGTGGGCCAAGCAATGCAAAGGTGTCCAATTCTTATCCCACCCAGAGATAAGAATATCCTGAATCATGGTCCATAAGTTCTCTGTCGATGTCCCATACTCGGGACACTCATTCTCCATGACAATGGACCTCATGGACTCAATCATGGAATTCCACCCCTCATAAACATCTGCTAGGATGGGTTGGTCCGTGTCTGCAAACTGCAACAAAGAAATGATTGGCTCCATGATCTTAATGCTAAGATCTACTGTGTCCCACCAACCATCATCTAATACTTTGTCCTTCACCTTTTGTGAAGCAATCTGATCCGTCTTTCTCCAAAAAGCCCAAAACTCTGAAATCACCATGGACCCAAGAGCGGTTTTGACCTCCCTCAACCTCTTGAGCATGATGAATGAGGAAGCAAATCGAGTATCTGCAATCTTCAACAATGAAAGCTGTGTGTACTCTTTGTAGATGGTGAGGGCATTTGTGTGGTTTTGTACAAAGTTACGGATATGGCGTGCATTCTCAATAAGGTTGCCAATCCATGTCACATCTGAAGCAATGGATTTCAGTGCTAAATTCAAGGAATGGACAATGCAAGGTGTCCAAAAAACCTGTAAGAGCAATAAAATCATGTATCAATGACTTTGCAACACTAACATTGCAATGACCAAATTCAAACAATGAGCAAATTAGAAATGAAATGTGTCCAAAATGAACATACTTGTGGATATTTAGCTTCCACAATCATGCCAGCAGCTTTGCAAACAGGTGCATTGCCCGTGATGATTTGTACACACGAATCAACACCTACTTCTTCAATGGTTTTGATGAATAAATCACCCATATATTGTGCATCCTTGTATTTCCCAAGAGCATCCACCGCTTTCAAGAACAACTGTCCATTTTGGGAAGATACCATGAAATTGATGAGTGGATGGCGTGCTGGATCCGTCCATCCATCAGAAACAATACTCACATCGCATGAGGGCCATGTTGTTCTAATTGGCTCAAGGATTTTATCTACCTCCTTCTTTGCTTTAACCAATAATGTGGTTCTAAGCTTCTCTGAACCAGGAGGCACATAACCACTTGGAGCTCGTTCCAAGATACTTCGAACCATCTCAAAATACAATGGTGACCGTGCAACATTGAATGAGATGAAGTTGAGGTAGAAGAAAAATGCAATGGTAAGGTCCACCTCTTCTCGCGCTTCTTGTTGGAAAATCCTATCCATTGGACCACTTGTAGATTGCCTCTTTCTTGTTTGATAAGTATCCCCACTCCCATGAATGCTAGGTGGAAATGGAGGCTTGGTGCTAGAGGACTTCCTCAAGAATGGAAGAGTATCATCCTCTTTTTTCTTGCTTGCTGCTGCCACCTTCCCTAAGTCAACATGATCCTCTCTTTCCATATCCCTTCTTTGGTTAACACTCACCGCTTTGCATGAAGAAATCCCACAAGAAGGAAGGGCCAACAAATGGCCCTTAACCCGGAAATATGTGCTCTTGAACTCATTCTTGCAAAAATTGCATCTCCAAGACACATTACCTCCCCCACCAAGCTTTGCCCTGGGCCCATCTTTCCTTGTCACATACTCCCACAAAGCGTATTTTTTTTCTTGGGCTTGTTGTCTTGCTAAAACAGGGTTAAATGGAGCCATAGCATGAGCTCCACTGGCAGCAGATGGAGCACTTGACGGAGGAGGAGAACCACTTGTGCTTGGTGGAATAGGAGGGGAGGCACTAGATGGTGCATTTATCCCTTTCCTTTGCCCCTTAGCTCCTGCCCTAGCTGATTGAGACATTCATTTTCTTGTGTGATAGTTGAGCTTGCAATCCTCTCCACAAATCCACCGCAATGCACTTGGAATTGCTTGGATACAATGGATAGCCTTCAAATCTCCTTCAAATCTCCCTCACCTGCACATACAAGTCACTCTCAACCAACTCCTTCCTTGCAAATGACAAAAAGAAACCCAATTTTTTGTTTTAAAGCCAACCCGACCGCACTTTTCCACGCTTTACGTGTCCTGTTTTCGGGACTCGTGTTCGACAATCGGGGACACGATGTCAAATCGTGTCCGATTCGATCCCCACGGGACACGGGGGGGGCTTTAGGACGAATCCGGTTTCTTAGCTGACAAGTCCACACACCCATTTATCCTTGGGATCCTTGGACAACCAATGTGCATTAAGGACTATTGCTGCCTAATACGCACCTCAGATAACGTGGCATAAATCTTCAAGCCACTGGGTGCATTCTTGGGTGCAAGTCACGAGTCAAGTACTGTCACTTAACACTTGACTCCTCCGTCTAGGCCAACTCCTAGCGAAGCAGGGGGGGTCCCTAATAAAAGAGCTAAGGTTGTTTATGCTAAAGCATAAATAAAGTTTTGAAAATACTGAAACAAGAGTAGCAAATATGAATTAAACCAGAAGCACATGAATAATCAAGCAATCACAACATATTAAATTCACATAATCAGATGGTCCTAAAAGTAGACCAGTGCCGAGAAAGTAAATGGATGTTGCCGAAAAGGAAATGTTTTGCAATGCTCTTGGTCAGTTTTAACTTATTATGGATGAGCTGATTAGAGTGGGTTGATTTTTTGGTTTGGCCCACTGAGAATCTATCCGCTTAAGATGAGTGCAGAGCAATAGTACTAGTTGTTCAACAAGGAGAGACATAATCTGCTTAAGGCATCCCTCTGACTCCGTAGTATGTTCAATGCAACCTCTCACTTTTTAAAGATAAACTTCAAATGGGTTTCCCTATTTACACTAGCCACTAAGTATCCCTTTTTTCATTGTTGACCATAGATCAAGCAAGCCTGTGATGGTCTAAGATCATACTGGGGGAAAAATAGTTGAGGTTCAATTACTTTAAGCAAAAATAAAATAAATGAAAATATTTACAAATCTAACCAAGAAAATAAAACTATGCTAAGGTTAATAACTAAAATGAAAGCAGAAAGAAAAAGAAATTCATGCCATGAAAATGACACAGATCCCCCCAGGGGGATGGGGAGTGGGCACTAGGTAGCCCACTTGCTTTATTATGATTTTTTACAAGTTTTGAAAGGGATGCCTGTGGTCCTTCATAGATCAGGACCAAAAGGCTTACAAGTTTCAGGATCTGGAATCAGATCAAGGTAGAGTGCTATAGGGGGTCCCGGATGGCCCAAATCTTCGAAATTTCGCCAGCACTTCCTTCTATCTATTCGTCAAAAAGTAAAAACCAGCCACCTGAAAAGCACTAAAGATGATAGATAAAGCAATAGAAGCATATAAATATTTTCCTAGACTTAAGCACTAAAAGATAGACTTTTTAGTAAACTGAAGGCTAGATTTCTCAGCTATATCTATTAAAAAAAAATAAAGCCTTTAAAGTCAGATCTAGTTAAGATAATGCATACTTAACAAATTAGCTTTTTGATATTTTATAAAGGAAAACTACTTTGAAGTAAGTATGCATACTAGTAACCAATTTTTTTTTAAATAAAAGTGAAAAAAAGAGAAAGGAGGCAACTTGAAGCTTGGGAACTTATGGGGAATGGAGTCTGTTGGTGGAGAGTGGAGGGACTATGTTCTTTCGAAAGAGCTTGAAGAGATGGAAGAGTCAACCTAGCTCAGCCACTCCTTCAAGCAAGATCACCTGCACAGTTTAAGCCTTAAACATTACTGCAATCAAAATGTCATATCCGATATAACCTACACCAAAGATCATAACAGCATGCATATAAACAAATATCACATACAAATCCTAGATCTCTATGCATAGATAAATAAAGGAATAAAGTAAGTAAACAAACTTGCTTATTCTCTCCCACTGATTAATAATAATCCTATAAAGGCCGGTTTTAACAACAGAGGAAAGGAACATGAAACTGATACATGTTTACCTCATAAAATAACAATGATCATCCACACACATACTGATGCACTACACCACAGATTTGCCTCCAAATTCTTTTATTCTAAAGATAGTAACAAAATTATAACAGAGCCTAAGCAGCCTTTCGGTCCTCTGACCATGAAGAATGAGGGAGCTTTGCCTTGTTTAAATAAGAAGAGGGGGGTGCATTTGGCCCAAGAGGGAAAATGACAAGTGTAGGACAGGAAGCATAATATAAACAACCAGTAAGCATAATATAAAGTATCACCAGTAAACAATCACCATATACCCAGTCAAAACTACCTAGATAAAGGAAAGAGCACATCAGCAGTCCAAATGCCAAACCATATCCCTGTTGGATCATACACCTGAGTCCCTGATCTGAACATTTGAATAAAAAAGAAGCACTGCAGCTAAATACATCATGGGAACTGTCAACAATTTGCTCTGGATGATAGAAGAATGGCTAACTCAGTCATCGACCTGGGGTCATGGGGCTTAGTCCTGGCATGAGACTGTCAAATAATAAAGCTCTGGATCCACTGAATACATGAGAGTGATCGCCAATATGCTGCTCATCATCAACTGATCTCATCCAAAATGTGCAAAGGACTGGCTCAAAAATATACTAGGAACTGATCTGCAATCATGGTAGCCCGACTACCATGGATGTGACAACAGGTTGCACAGAAGGCTCTACATGTGGCTCTGGACCACATTGAGTAGGTAGTATTGAATCAAATGGTTTCCTCATGCCCATCACCTCCTCCATAGACACAATAGCAAGCGAGACTTGCCAACCTGTGGAAACCAAGAGGTGGGCGGGTGGGGGTGGATCACGCCTTTAATATCCAAAGTACCCTGAGGCTAGTCCTTACTTGCATCGATTTCTTTCGAATCAGGGCTTAGGCTCACCACAAGCTCCTCCTCCATGATGACACCAGCTCCTTTGAAGGAAGAGGAGGTTACTCATGTGTGTCCTTCCTTGAACTAGAACCCTAGCTCCCTAAAATTTGGCATTCAGAGGACAGACCATTGCTTTGATAGACTGATCACTCTTAGAGCAATTGAGTGCGATGTATTCTAGAGGAGATCTCTCATGGGATTGACTTTTCTGGCAATACACATTATCCCTTTCCCCAATAGCACTCCTAGTGCGAACTCTAGAGAAGCACTGACTCCCAAATTTCCAATACCAATTGAGCCTGTAGAGAACTAAAACCCACAATAGATGTTTTAATAGCAATTTTATGACCAAGATTGCCACATGTTGTCTAGGGCCTCTAGGGCCTCAATAAATTATCATCTCATGCCATGAATGTACCCAAAATTTGCCAAGAATGCTGGATGGCTCCTTAATTGGTGACTCACTGACTAATCATTCTTGAAGGGGGTTTAGAATGCCACATGTCCTCATTCCATGAGGGGCATTCCATCAAGGTTCCACATAAACCATGCCAACATGTCAAATAATGCCTCCAAATATGTAGAAAATGCCTCGTGAGTGACATATTTCCATGAAGTTGATGATGCCTCCAAATATGCAAGTATGCATCAGGGAATGTGAACATGCATCAGGCTTCAAAAGTAATCTTAATGAAGGATTACACATCAAAAGGGGTGACAATGCTCCATTATCTCCAACACGTGAACATGCATCAGGATTCAAAAGGGTGACCATGCTCCATTATCTCCAACACCTTGCATGATCCAGTGATAATACCAGGTATAGGCATCCAAAAACGCCATGCCTCCAAATATGCAATTATGCATCGGGGAATGTGAACATGCATCAAGATTCAAAAGTAATCTTAACGAAGGATTACACATCAATAAGGATGGCAATGCTCCATTATCTCTAATACACTGGTTTTAAGTTTTTAACCCAATATTATAGACAATTCTCCAAAAACATCTTCAGAGTTATGCTCTGTAACAATTTCCATCTTCCACTTTCATTCCCTTCAATTCTTATAATAGTCATATTGTCTTGTAGAATTAAACTGCTAATTTCCAATTCAATTTCTATGCCAATAGGCATATATTCCTATTGACAACAATGTACATAATTTTGTGGACTCTGGAGGTGACCTAGTTTTTTTTCCTTGTTTTCCAAGTGCCCAGGGGCTGGGACATATCTAGTCCCTAGCTTCTTTCCCTTGCAAGTGGGTGTTTTCACTTTCAATGTCATGTATGTAGGGGTAAGCTTGTAAGTATGACATACATAATCCTATGCCCAGTTGTTTTTGTTCTCTATGAAAAAATGCAGTATAGGTAAATTTCTAAGGAACTTGTGATTCTAAGAGAATAAATGAAAAATCTCTTTTTCTGCAGCTTCCAAGTTTTTCTTTCATGAAAGATACAGTAATATATTATTTATTTAATGATTACACTCTTCTTGTTTTAAAGATTACACATGAGCTTCAACGTCTTGTTCAAGGAGCCTCCAACAACAAACTGACCTCAGAAGATGTTTCTGGGGGAACAATAACAGTCACCAACATTGGGGCCATTGGTGGTAAATTTGGATCTCCTCTTTTAAACGTACCTGAGGTTGCTATAATAGCAATTGGAAGAATTCAGAAGCTTCCTCGCTTTTCAGATGATGAAACAGTTTATCCTGCTTTAGTTATGAATGTAAGTTATCTCTAGCACTCGGACACACATGTGCGTTCCTGTTTGTGTGCTTGCATTCTTTTGTTCACTTATTTGCTTCCTTGCATGCACATTCATTTGCGAAGCAACAAATATATGATTTTACTATTTTTAAGGAAATACACCTTCATTGGTTTAAGGCCTAGAGCTTGTAAATGAATGAACCTTATAATCATGCACACATCCATATTCTCGACTTTATTGTTTTTCTCTGTAGGTTACAATTGGGGCTGATCATCGAGTCATAGATGGTGCGGCTGTGGCGAAATTTTGCAACCGGTGGAAGGCTTTGATTGAAAATCCAGAGCATCTTCTGCTTCATTTGAGATGATCAGATGGTGTGGCATTTACACCAACTTTCTACATTCCGCTTGAAACAAATAAAGGCTGAAGTCAGAGTTCTGCACCAAGAGGCTAGAGTGGCAAGTATGCTCTGCAGATTAGTCTGACTTAGGACAATTTGCTTGTTGCCCTTTTGTTTTTATATTGAACATACATGCTTATGTTTATCAGCAGTACTTTGGAGTTTAATGGTTTTTAAGCATGGCCTAACGCCATGTTGTAATCTTGTTTTACTGTTAATACAATTTTATCTTCACAGGAAGGTTTTTGTGCATATGTTTTTCTTCTTGTTATTTGTTTTCTGTTGTTTAATTGTTTGCTTTTTGATGAACAAGAAGTCATCAAAAGCTGTGTTCTTTTACATTCATAAGAAATAATCTGAATTGATATTATTGGCTGATGACAATTGAATTCGGATGTTTGTTTTATCCACAGCTGAGAAACCTTTGTAGATTGAACACCCCTGGGAGTACTTATAATGGAATACTGTGAATGCCCCTATGTCCTCTGTATTTGTTATCGGTCCACTTTATTCATTTTTCCATTAGCAGTTGATCTTCAAACTTCCACCGTGTACTCTGAATTTCTCTCTTTGGGATACTTAATAGGTATGCATAGCAAATGGAAAATACCGATGCCAAAACCCAGATGAAGAACCAGCCTCTACCCTCCATGGTATGCTTGTTTGTTTACTAGTTGGTTGGTGATGTTTTAACAGCCAGGTTTTATATCTTTCAATGTAATGGTCATATCAAAGAAGAAATAAAATGATCATTAACTAAGGGTTGTTAAAGTGTATTTCAAATTCGTTTAATTTTGTTTTGTTGATAAATTATAAAATGCTTTTCTTTAACTATTGATATAAACAAAGATATACATATGTTAGTGTTTTGGCTTATAGCAGCCTAATAAACATATAAGCAATAAAACGATCACTGGAAGAACAACTATGCACAGAAAACAATAGAGACAATAAACACAACACTTTACCTTGGGAAAACCCAAACTCGGGAAAAACTTGACAACCCTTTCTTACTCTGAGATTTTAGTACAAAGAAGATAAAAAGTACAAACCGAGTCAATGCTCAAGAAATCTGCTCCACAGGTCTTCTCCAACCCAGAAAATGCGAACCACTCTACTTGAGCGAATTTGCTTGGTGAGAATGATGAAATGAGGGAAGTAGCACTTCTATTTATACATTACTTTTCACAAAATTCCCTTACTGGGCCGACTTGTCTTTTATAATATAAATTTACATTTATTATTTGTTTTACATGTGTAGGTTGGTTGGGCTAGTGAGGATTTCTCACATAGCTATAACAACAACACTCCCTCTTAGCTAGAGAGGTATCATCACGCTGGAACTCATCAAGCATCGTCTGGTCGGCACAATTGTACTTCATAGATCTTGGCATCATCTGAACGTCACGACTAGACTTGTACATCTGGGCATCATTTGAACGTCACAAGTGGACTTCATACATCTTGGCATCATCTGAACGTCACGACTGGACTTGTACATCTGGGCATCATCTGAACGTCACAACTGGACTTCATACATCTGGGCATCATCTGAACTCGTACATCTTTTGATTGTCACGGCTGGACTAGTACATCTCTTCATCATAAGAAACGGGTCAACATCGTCTATACAGGATGAAATCCCATACAAGGATCCAAACATACTCTATACAAGAGTCCTCTCCACATTGGAGAAAGTTCCTTACAGGAACAATAGTCCTAACTGAACTAAGCTCATCATGGTCAACTAGACTGAACTCCTTGTCGGTCTACGAGGACCGCCTATTCTAATTGGACTGAACTCATTATCGGTCTACAAGGACCGCCCGTCCTAACTGGACTGAGTTCATTTTCGGTCTACGGGGATCGCCTGTCTTGAACAGAGTTCATTATCAGTCTACAAGGAACGCCTGTCCTACCAGAGCTATGCTCATTATGGTCTACATAGGACCACCTGTTCCAATTTGGACCGAACTCATTATCGGTCTACGAGGACCGCTTGTCCTAACTGGATTGAGTTCATTATCGGTCTACAAGGACCACCTGGCCAAGACTATGAGCACTCCCTCTCACTGAGGGAAGCATTCTCCAATACTCCAAGTCTTTTACAGAAGTACACAAACTTCACTCTGGAAAGAGGCTTGGTGAGAATGTCTGCAACCTATTCATCTGTCGAAATACATTGGAGCTGAACTGCTCCTCTCTGTACCATATCTCTGATATAGTGGTACTTGATCTCCGCATGCTTCGATCTTGTCATGAGATACAAGGTTCACTGAAAGCTTCACACAACATTGATTGTCGCAGTGAATAACGATAGGCTCAAGTGTCTGCTTGGATAATCCTACAAAGAGCTTCTGAAGCCATACTGCTTCTTGTGCCGCCACACTTGCTACAATGTACTCTACTTCTGCATTGCTCAATGCTACTAAGAGTTGCTTCCTACTGCACCAAGAAATCACTGCAGACCCCAAATTGAAGCAACACCCTGAGGTGCTCTTTTTGTCCACGACACTTCCTGCCCAATCCGAGTCTGTATATCCATACAATCTCATGTCATTCCTAAAAGCATATCTCAGTCCATATTTCATAGTGCCATGTAAATATTTAGCACATGCTTCGCAGCAACCCAATGTACCTGTATTGGTTCACACATAAACTGACTGAGAGCACTCATTGCAAATCAGATATATGCTCTAATGTTAACTAGATACATCAGTGAACCGATCAACTGTCTGTACATGGTAGGATCTATCAATTCTGACTCGGAAGCTGAGTCACCCAACTTTTTAAATGGGTGTGTTCATGGACTTACAGTCCATCATACCAAATCTCTTCAAGATATCAATAGTATATTTTCCTTGGCTCGGGAAAATCTAATCCTGTCTCTGCCACACCTCCAAACCTAAGAAGTAATGCATCGGACCAAGATCCTTCATCTCGAACTCAGAGGATGGCATCTTCTTGCACTATTCGGTAAGTTTCTCATCTCATGTGAGAAATAAATCATCAACATACAGTACTAGTATCAATGGTCTGCCATCCTCAACTTTGTAGTAAAGGTTGGAGTCTGCCTCACTCTTGGTGAATGCCAAGCTCACCAAGTATCCATCAATCCTAGTATACCATGCTTGTGGTGCTTGCTTGAGGCCATACAGGGCCTTCTTCAGTTTGCACACGTAGGAATCCTTCCCATGAATATCGAAACCCTCTGGTTGTTTGATGTAGACTTCTTCTTCAATTACTTTGTTGAGGAAAGCAGTTTTAACATCCATCTGATGTAACTTCCATCCCATAGCTGAAGCTAGAGCTATAATTGACTTGATGGTCGTGTATCGTGCAACTGGAGCAAATGTTTCATCATAGTCGACTCCCTCTTTTTGAGAGAATCTTCTAGCCACAAATCTCGTTTTGTGCTTCTCAATGCTACGTATCATGAATATCTTTGAGGTTTCTTGGTCTCCCTGAATGTACCTGGGGGAAACATGCTTTTCTGCATCCTCTAAAGTTTGTTGAGCCCAATTAGCCTTTTGCTGCCAATATCAAGATCTCTCGGAACATCTCTGGGCTCTACTGGATCAACTAGATCCATTGGATCTACAAAACCTATTGGATCTGTCAGCTCCCTTTGAAGGCCATCCCGTCATCTGATCTTGAGAGTCAATTTTGAGAATTCTGCTCCCTCTAAAATACTGAATATCAACGGGATCTTAATCTGGTTGACTATACGTCCATCACTCGCTCTTCAGAACAAGTCCCATCATCCTTCTCTTGTAGGCCATTATCATATGGTCTTTCCCTACAAGTTAGATTTCGTCAAATAGTCAGCAACATTGCATAATCACGAGAAATTAAAAAATAGTTCACACAGTTATGTAAGCATCTTAGCCAATGCATCAGCGCAACATCTATCCATACCCGACTATCTGGATGCCTTCCATCTCTACTAGAACATACTGTCAGGAGCGTGCACTGCTCCAGTATGTCAGCAAAGAGGTTTCATCCTAGATTAGTTCCATCTAGGGTTCATGGAATGTTGTACAACACTACAGGCCGTTTACTCAACACATGCACAATATGAGCCTACTGCTAGTCAATCTCAATCATATAACATGCTATATCATAACATGCATAACACACTTCTTGATTCTAAGAATACAGATATGCATACAACTGTTATGAACATTCAGATTGATCTACAAAAGTAATAATGATCAAAATAATTATCTCTTATTGTTTTGTGTGGGCTCCCTCTTGATCTTTGCCTCCTTGCAAGGATCATTGGATTCCTTTTATCTTCTTACTTGGAAGCTAACTGCAACCTGGATCTTCATACAACACTAATGACAATCTCGTTATCTAGAGATAATATAGCCATTGGTGTACTAGAAGAAGAACTCCTCCCAATGGTCATCATCTTCAACATTCCTTGACCTCTTTGGTGGAGTTTCTTCATCTACATCAGTCGTGGAAGCATGTTCTTTCCTCTTCTCTGATGTACATTGATTCTTGTAGTGGCCAAACTTTCTGCACTTGTAGCATTGAACCTTTGAGATGTCCATCTTGTTCCTTTGATCAGGATCTGGACTTGATCTTTTGAGTTTGTCTTTTCGTCCAAAGTTCCTCTTTCCTTTCTTCTTGGTATGTGTAATGAGGGCTTGATCTTCTTCATGAGGTTCATGTATTTTGCCTCTAACCACAAGTCTGGATTCTTCTTGTGTACAGTCTTCCCATAGCCTTTCAAAATTAGGTAGTTTCGATCTTCCCGATATGCTTCGGATGAAGGGTTCCCAAGATTGAGGGAGACCATTCAAGGTTATCATGACCAACTCACTGTCTGCAATAAATTCACCAATTGTTGCTAATTTATCTTTTGTCTTTGTGATCTTCATGAGGTATGAAGCTATGGTGTCTGATCTAGACATCTTGATGCTTGAGAGTTGTTGCCTTAGGGGAAGAGGCCTATTAATGTTTGTATTCTCAAACAATTTCTTCAATGAGTCAAACATTGCTTTTGTTTTCTTCTTTTGAGAAATATGAGGAATCAAATGATCCTTAATTGAATCTATTAGGATCCTCATCTTGGCATCATTCTTCTTCCATTGAGTCTTCTCTGAATCTTCTACTGGTTTTGACACTCCTTCTGTAGCAAAGTTTAGTATATCATTTTCTTTTAGAGAAATAAGTACTCTAGACTTCCATGAGTAGTAATTTGAAGCTCCATCAAGCCTATCTTCAACCTTGATGTTTGACATTTTGACTGGGTACTAGATCTGCAGAAACCTTAGCAAGAGCTAGGTCAAAAATGAATTTTGGATTTTGAGGAAACCACTTCCACAGATGAATTTGCCCTCCTAAGGCGAGTTGAATGAACCTTCTTTTCTTCCAAATTTGTGGTCAGAACACTGAAAAACCAGCAAACCCTAATTCTAAAAAATTAGGTCAAAAATGAAAATTGTCAAAATGAAAATTTGATTGCACAAAAAAATTCGCCTTGCTGAGGCGAGCTCAATGAAGGTAAGATCGAACCAATTTGATGGTTGGAAGTTGGAGAAATTCCAAACCCTAGTTCCCGACAATAGTCACTTTCAACATAACTCTGATACCATGTTAGTGTTTTGACTTATAACAATGTAATAAACATATAAGCAATAAAATGATCACTGAAGGAACAACTATGTATAGAAAACAATAGAGACAATAAACAAAACACTTTACCCTGGGAAAACCCAAACTCGGGAAAAACCCAACAACCCTTTCTTACTCGGAGATTTTAGTACAAAGAAGATAAAAAGTACAAACTGAGTCAATGCTCAAGAAATCTGCTCCACAAGTCTTCTCCAACCCAGAAAATGCAAACCACTCTACTTGAGCGAACTTGCTTGGTGAGAATGATGAAATGAGGGAAGTAGCACTTCTATTTATACATTACTTTTCACAAAATTCCCTTACTGGGCCGACTTGTCTTTTTACAATATAAAATTACATTTATTATTTGTTTTACATGTGTAGGTCAGCTCGGTTAGTGAGGATGCCTCACATAGCTATAACAACAACACCATAGGCATTTTATATAAAAAACATGGGCCGCAGCTGCCACACACATTGGCTAAGTTCAAAATTGCTTTGGTATTGTTGTCGCACAACCAAGCAACACGCAAATTGCAAGGCGGAATTGGCTGCTAACCTAGGGGAACCTCAGGACACTACCCAAGTGTCACATGGGCATGATCCTTTCTCTTTAGCTTTCCCAAGTCCACCTAAGCAGACTTTTTTGGGTATTTGCCTAAAGTTATAGCTTTCCCACAGTACTCGCTTTAACAATTTCTAAGGAAATAATGAGCCTAAGAGAAATTAACAAAGGTCTGAAATGTGGTACACTGTTGGAAGACTAAAGGGGTTTGAAGTTTGAGATATGAAGATACCCCTTTAGGTGAATGAAAGTCAGAGTAACTCTTATGATAATGGGATGGCAAAAGTGCAAGCTACCCTGAAATATGGATTGTGACACAACTAAGATCTAGGCTTAAATGTTAAAGTGGCTGCCTCAAAAGCTTAAGATGACAAGGAAACTAAAGTCTAAGAACAATTGAGTTAAATGTGCCTAGGAGAAATGTATGCCACAATTAGCTTAATGTGTTGAGTTGGAATGTTTACCAAGATTAAGTTTAAGTTCTTATCTTGGTAGATTTACAAGGTGGTTTTCAAATCTGAAAATACTTGTAATAAATGATGTTGGTTTAGGGTTAAGAAAGGCTCAACACATAGGAATATCTTGTTGGTTTAAAAATTTCTAAGTATAAAAGACTTGTAACAATAAGCAAAAAGGTGCACACTAAGCTAAATAAACAAAACCAAGCTATATGAAATGCAGAGTTTTAATTTCTAGTGTGTTTCCTAGAGTTTCTAGTGCAAAGGTTTGTATGCAAATAAATTTTAGATGCGTGCCTAGAAGCAAAGTATTCTACCCTAGCAATGTAGATTTATCCTAGTGGGAAACAAGATGTGAAATTCAAATACCGAATGAAAAACCTGATCTGGTGCATTGGTGTTGGGATATGGAGTTGATTAATCCCTCCTAGCACACTGGCATGAAGATGAGATCCACGAATTGTAGAGAGCCCAAAGCAATCTACATTTTTGATCCAACTAAGGTGCCCCTTTGAACCCCGCGCTCCTCCAAACTGCGATATTGAGTAAACCCTTGAAGATGGTAATCATTGCATTGGTTGAGAATCCGCAGTTGAACATGTTTGTATTTGCTAGAGATTCTGCGGTAGAATTCATTGGTTTGTCGATGTTTTGAGCCCCCACTTAAGCTCATCTTTAGGACAATAACGATGCCGAGAAGACTTCTAATCCTTTCCCAATATACAAATATGAAATAGTGCCTTCTTTCTGTTAACATGAGCCGACTTTCTAAATAAGAAAGAGATGTCTTAAATAACATTTAGGGAAAAACAAGGGTCATCCAATATAAAAAATATTATAATTTTCTATAATTATAATTTATCTCATTATTGTTGGTAACCATATTTTGCTACTGATAAGCCCATCATCCCGATTATGGCAATTGGTACATTTAATTATTTCAATGGCTTCTCTTATTCTTCTTTTAGCCCAATTGTTCACCTTGGCTAAAATGGTTGTTTCTTCAAATTTTATGGGATGTTTTGCGACATACGAATGTTTTGCCAAGGCATATTTATGCATTCTATTCAAATGAATATACGCACTGTGTTCCTTAATTCTAGTTTGGATATGCCTCCATGTTTCCCCAATGTAACTTTTTCACATTCACAAGGAATTTGATAGACTCCTTTTTGTAACAATGGGTCAATAGGATCCTTCACTTATTGCAGAAGCTTCTTGATGGTATTTAATGGTGAAAATACCACAATAATGTTCTTCTTTTTCAATTGTTTCGTGATTTTGTTAGTAACCCCTTGAATATAAGGTAGGAACAACTTATGTTCTTCTGTATTGTTATCTCTAGCTCCTTCAATTCTTCTCTCATGCCTTTCTTCTTTTTTGAAGGCCTTATTGACTTCAGAACAAGAGTATCCATTGCTTAAGAATATCCTACGTAGATGTTCTTTTTCTTTATCCAGGTGATCCTTATTAGATATCCCTGAGGCTCTAGTGATCAACATATTAATGACACCCATCTTTTGGCTAGGGTGATGGTGTGATTTTGCATGCAAATATCGTTGTATGTGTTTTCTTTTGATAAACCTCATGTGCCACACCACCATCTTGCTTTCTACTTGTCAAAACCAGGGATTGACACGTCTGGTAGGCCTGTGTCTCAATTCAACATTTTCAGCTTCCAAGGAGAAATATTTGAGCAAACACAAGCCTACCAGACGTGCCATCAAAGGCTATCATTAGCAGAACATGGTTACCAACAATCATGAGATAAATTATAATTATAGAAAATTATAATAATTTTTATATTGGATGACCCTTGTTTTTCCCTAAATGTTATTTGTTGCCGCCCAATACACATCTGGGGGGAACGTGGCAGGAAACCTTCAAGCGGCTTGGTGTGTCCTTGGGGGCAAGTCAGATTCAAGTGCTGTCACCTGATTACTCGACTCCTCCGTCTAGGCTTACTCCTAGCGAAGCCAATGGGGGTGGTCCCTATGAAATTAATCTAAGGCTTTTAACTACAAAACAAATTAAAAGTCTAATCTAGGAGTTAAAGTGATGAGATGGAAAAATAGTAGAACAAAGCATCATTTGCAATTTTAAAACAATTAATAGACAAAACACATGACTGATATGCATTCACGACATTTTATAATTATAACTTAAAACATGGAAAATTGAAGACCAATGCCGAGAATGTGTAATGTAATTGTTGCTGTGTAGTGTCGTGAAAGTATTGCAAGAGGCTTGTTGTATATTTTAGAATTATTAGTGGGTATTATGGGAGTGGGTAAATTCTTGGTTTGGCCCCAAAGAAGTCTAACCTCTTGAACTGAGTGCTATAACGACTTAAGCAAGTGTCCAACAAGGCGATGATGAACCTGTTTAAAGTAGCCTTCTGACTCTATGGTATACAACCATGCAACCTCCCAAGTTCTCAAAGTTATACTTGATTGGATTTTCCTATTGAAGCTAGTTATCCTACGTCCTTTTATGATTGAGCAAATCTCTTCAGTCTAACCTACAACGGTCAAGAGCATACTTCGGATTTCGAGTGTTGGTTTATTCTATTTAAAAAAATGTGGTGTGGATTGTTAAAACTACACTACGCTCCAAGAGTCTCTTTTCCACACACCACAGAATGGTGCAATACTTCGGGAGAGCAAGGGGAAAATTTTAAGTAAATTTTATGAACAATTGTATTGTTGAAACACATAAGCATATAAAAGATTAATCGATTTAAAAGGTCCTTTGAGGACATTTGTGTGCTTTAGTGTTGTTATTTAATTACTACAAACTTAAATGAAACTAATCTAAGCAAAAAAATGAAAATAATGAAAGAACGACACGAATCCCCCTTGGGGGGATGGGGTCAGGCGCTGGAATAGCCTACTGAGCTTATTTATTTTTTGATTACAATCAAGGAAATGGAGAACTGCTGCTTGCCCTTTATCATTAGGGAGCAAGTCCGTTTATAGTACAAGATAGAAAGTGAAAGTGCATGAAGGTTCTCCAAATGATTCTGGGTGCTTTCAAATCCGAGTTTTTTAGCTTTTAATTGTTGAAAACTTCTATGCATGCAAAATGGACCAGCGAGCTTAGTTTATCATATAAAATCGCCAAAAACATTTGAATAGTGCTTCTGGCAATACTACAAAATTGCCTAACAAAGACTAGATTGACTAGTGAATGAAAATTGCTTTCCGGATGACCTTGAAAGCCTCTAAATCAAATTTTAATTACAAACCTGCTATGCATGCAAAACATACCCGAAAACTCTTTTTGTCATGAAATGGCCAAAAACACTCAGAAAGTGATTTGTCCACTCATGCAAAATATTCCCAACAAACTATGAAAACTAGCTAAAACAAAATGAAATAAATGACAAGCTAGAAAGCTTGTCTTCTTAGGATCTTTACTTGCCTCTTTAAGAGATGGCAAGTAAATGTCTAAGCACTAAATTGTTTGAATAAAACTTTAAACTCATAATTTCTCTTTTATTTGCCTCTTTAGATCTACACTTTAAACCTTGCAAAAGAAGAGAAGCAACCTAGATCTAGATTTATCAAATGAAACTTTTAAGATTGCAACTATTTAGATCTATTTAAAATAAGATTTGTATCTAGATCTAAAATGGAAAAAAGGGAAAATAACCAGAATAGATATGAAAAGATGGATATGAAAAATAGAATCATTGGGGGTTGAGTGTTTGAAGAAGAGGTAATGGAGTCAGCTCCTTGATGCATGGATGAGATCTATTGCTTTGTTCAGATCTACTGAATAAAGGGATGAACTAACATGTTCACCGACTCCTCTAGATTAGGCTACCCGTAAAACAACTGCAAAACTAACAAGGGGATAAGAGCGTATGTGTAAATAATGAAGAGAAAGCAACAAAGTAATGGATTCAAACAAGAAATCTCACTACTATAAGCCTCCTACTATTATCGACAAGAGTAAGCAAACTATAAAGTATTAATCATAGATCTTAAAGAAGATAGCTTCCCTTTGAAAGACATCTAATCCCGACAATATTTAGTATGAAACCATGATAGAATTTACCTCAAATATAACAAGCATGAAGATCTTGACACCACAGACAATCACTAGACTAACCTCCAAAGCCTTCTTTATTAAACACAGAAAAATATTACAATATAATATGAGCAGAGGTTCCACCTTTCGATCCTGAACAATGGACCAAAGCCCTGCTTAAATAACAAGAATCATGCAGAATAGGGTGTAACTACCAAGGAGAGGGCGCATTCTTGATTGATGAGTTAACTGGATATGATGGAGTGATGAGCTTAGAGTGATGGGGAGTTTAACTAATGAGGGATGCGCCACCTCTCAAGAGGTAGGCGCACCCTCTTCCTTGATATTATCACCTCCAACCACTATTCGCCACCTAAGAAAGTCGCCCATGCAGAGAGGAGGGCGAATTCCTTGATTGAATGTCAACTGGACCTGCAGTGCAAAGAAGCTCATCCCACTGAAGTATTTGGTCGCGTAACCCTTTAGGAGATTGAAAAGAAAGACTCTCACAGTGCCCACGAAAGACTCTCAAGTGTATCCCTGAGGAAACCCATGCGGTATATTTCCACCATCAAAGCAGAAGTTTCACTGCCGAGAAAACGTTCTTCAAATCTGAATATGGCTTTGTAGTTCCAAGTAGGGTTTGCACCGCCTGTTCTGTCAATCTGTGTCGTCAGTTTTTTCTCAAAATTGATCCACACAACAACATAGGTCCTCATCCTCCCAAAAATATGTATCTCCTTCAGATCTTGAACTGAGATGATGTTAAGTTCCAACTACGTGTAAGTTTCCTCCATGATGCAGTAGAGCGAATTTAATGCACAAAGAGCTGCAATATTCAGAGACCACCCTGATTGAAATTACAGGATCTCGAAGCTCCTCCAGTGCCTAGACCTGTAAACAAAAAGAGGCGGAAGAAAAGAAAATACAATTTCTGGACTTGCAAATACAGTTCCGAATAGGTTGGCGTATTGAGTGAAACCGCATATCCAGACCTGGTAGCTCTCTGAGAGAGTATGGGAATTGGCTAAATTCTAAATGTCTTGCATAGTAATACTAAAATTCATTTTTGCATATGTGAATCGATTGATACCTGAGAAATGACTCCGAAAATCCCCAAAGCATTTAGATCCTCGTCTGCTTCATCGAAGCTCACAACCTTAGCATATCCCTCGTCTTGCGATGCCGGGACAACTAATCTCATGCCCACAACAAATTCATGAATAGCACTGCCCTCTTCGAAGAGGAAACTACCGTGAGCACCAGTTCCTAGCATCCCTGTAATGTTAGACCCAACCAATATGGCGAATGAGGCAAAGAAAGACCTTTGTTGGTAGCAACATCAATTGAAATGGCTGAGCGGACACCTGGATAATTGAACCAAAGCAAGACCAGAAAATAAAAACAATTGAATGAACCAATGAACCAAAGCAAGAGCAGAAAACAAAAAACAATTGAAATCGCTGAGCGGACGCCTGGATAATTGAAACGATTGTACGCCTAGATAATCCGCGTGGCAAGAGGGTTCGATTAAACAAAAGAAATGTTCTACCTTTCTTGTCCCACTTGGCAAGAGACTTGGATTAAGGAAAAAAACAGTTGATTAGTAATCAACCTTTCAGTATGTTATCCACCCACATAAAATCTGGGCCGTTTAATATCTGTGTTAGACAAATCTTTTTGGAGATATATGCCCTAGCAGTAAATCTCCACCACCCATCCTTAATTAGGGATTAAAAGGTTGCGATAGCCTCCCACTACAATTCTCATTGTAGCGCCTATCGATGAACTAGCAACAACCACATTTTTAAATGTAGTTGATATTCGCCGATCGGCGTATATAAACCACGACCACACATTTAAAAGTGGTTGATATTCGTCGATCACCGAATATCAACCACATTTAAAAATGTGGTTGTTGCTAGTAGACAGCCGGCCCGCAAAGAAATAACGAAATTAAAATTTTAATAAAAATGTTATTTCAAAATAAAAATGAAAAGAAATGCATATTAACTTTAAAAAAAATTAAAATAAAGTAAAAAAATAAAATAGAATAAAAAATAAACTAAAAAAATAAAAATAAAATAAAGTAATAAAAGTGAAGTGAAGTGAATAAATAAAGTAAAATAAAGTAATAAAAGTGAAGTGAAGAAATAAAATTAAAATAAAAAATAAATAAATCAATATAAGTGAAAAAAAAACTTGGATAAATAAAAGTAAAATAAAAAATAAAATAGTAAAATATATTTGAAATGTCGATGACAATCATGGTTATTATGGATTCTCCGAGACATGAAGATGATGATTAGCTATTGTTGACTAGGGTTTATTTTGTTTGACTATGGTTAATTTTGTTTGACTATGGTTAACTTTAGTTGATTAATTGACTATGGTTGACTATGGTTGACCATGGTTGAGTATGGTTTACTTTGGTTGGTCATAATTAACTCTGGTTTACTATGGTTAACCATGAATAACTATGGTCAGCTATGTTTGACTATGGTTGACTTTACTTGACTAATTGACTATGGTTTCCTTTATTCGACCGCAATTGACTTTGGTTGACTATGGATGACTATGGTTGTCATTCATGGAATATGGTTGACTTTGGTTTACTATGGTGACTAATTGACTATGGTTGACTTTGTTAGGAAGTAATAGACTATGGTTGAATTTGGTCGACTAATTGACTATGGTTGACCTTGATTAAAAATGGTTGCCTTTGGTTGACTTTACTTGAATATGGTTAACCATGGTTGAGTATGGCTGACTTTGTTTGAATGTGGTTGACTTTGGTTGACTTATTCAATATGGTCAACTATGGTTTACCATGGTTGAGTATCGTTTATCATGTTTGACTATGGTTTACTATGATTGACCATGGTTGAACATGGTTGAATTTTGTTGAATTGAGTTGACCATGGTTGATTATATTGACTTAGGTTAACAATGGGTAATTGTGGTTGACTTTATATAACATGATTGACTTTCGTTAACTATGGTTGACTATGTTGAAGTGGTTAATCATGGTTGTCTTTAAAGCTAACCATGGTTGGCTTTGGTCAAGCATGTTCCATGTTGGTTAACTGTGGTTGGTTTTAGGAATGGTTGACTTTAGTGCAACATGCTTCACTATGGTACTAGTTCACTTTTCTACATCATGCTTCACTATGGTTTACTATGATCAAATTTAGTTAAAACCATGGTTGACTATAATATTTAACCATGGATGGCTTTAGTTAAAACTATGGATGGATTTAGTTAAAACTATGGATGGCTTCAGTTAAAACCATGGTTAACCACATCTCTTCATTGACCATGTTTGACTTCAATTAACCAAATTTAAATTAAGGTTGAATTTTGGTTGAGAAAATCACTATGGTCGACTACGGTTGACCATGGTTGACTATCATTGGCCATGGTTGACTATGGTTGGCCATGGTTGAACATGCTTCAATCTAATAAACTTTGGTTGACTATGGCTGTATTATTTTGGCCATAATTGACTATTGGTTAACCATGGTTGACAATGGTGGAATATGGTTTATTATGGGTGACTATGGTTGACGAAGGTTTATCGTTATTGACTTTGGTTGAGCTTGGTTGACCATGATTGGTCATTGTTGATTATGGTTTACTTTTTTTTACTATGGCTAACTTTGGTTGACTAATTGACCATGTTTGAGTATGGTTGGCTTTGGTTGGCCATAAATGACTATGGTTGACCATGATTAACTTTGATTATTGTTGACTTTCGTTGACTAATTGACTATGGTTGACTTTTTTGGTCGCAATTGACTGTGGTTGACCATGGTTTGCTATGGTTACTAATTGACTATGGTTGACTTTGTTAGGAAACAATTGACTATGGTTAACCTTATTTGACTATGGTTGACTTTGGTTGAGTAATTGACTATGCTTGACTATTGTTGACCATGGTTTCAGACTATGATGGAACATGGTTAACTTTGGTTTCCTATGGTTGAATTTGACAAAAAATGGTTGACTATGGTTAACCATGGTTGAGTTTGATTGACCTTGTTTGAATGTGGTTGAATTTGGTTGACTTATTCACTTTGGTTGCCCATGGTTGACTATGGTTGACTATGATTGACCATGGTTGACTATGGTTGGACATGGCTGATTTTTTTTTACTTTGGTTGACCATGGTTGACTTAGGTTGGCATTGGTTAGTCATGGTTGACTTTTGTGAACCATGGTTGACTATTTTGACATTGGTTAATCATGTTTGACTTTAGTTAAACATGGTTGAGTTTAGTTAAGCATGTTTTGATGTTGGTTAACTATGGTTGGCTTTGTGAATGGTTCACTTTAGTGCAACATGCTTCATTATGGTAGTGGTTCACTTTTCTACATAATGCTTCCCTATGGTGTACTATGATCAACTTTAGTTATCCATGGTTGACTATGGTTGCATCATGGTTGACTATGGATGAATTTAGTTAAAACCATGGTTGACGAGATCTTGTCAATGACGATGTTTGACTTTGGTTAACCATGGTTCACTATGTTGATGTTGGTTAACCATGGTTAAATTGAAGTTAGTCATTGTAAGTGTTGACTTTAAACTATGGTTAATCATATTAAACCATGGTTGACCTTATTTTGGCCATGGTTGAATTTAGTGCAACATGCTCTACTATGATTAATTATGGTTGACTCTAGTGCAACATCTCTACCATGATTAATTATGGTTGACTTTAGTATGTCATGCATGATTATAGTTGTATCATGGTTAATTATGGTCAACTTTGGTTGAATATGTTTGACTATGGTTTTCAATGTTTGATGTTGTTCACCATGGTTGAAGATGGTTGAATTTTGATGTTTTACCTTTTAATGATTGACTTTTGATGTTGTTAACTATGGTTGAAGATGGGTTAGTATTTTGATGTTGTTGACTATGGTTTATGTTGTAGACTATGGTTGAAGATGGTTTTCTTTTGATGGTTCACTTTCATTATGATGTTCCTGAATGGTTATGATGTATTATGATATTCATATTGGTCAGCTTCTATTTTCATTTATATGTTTCTCAATGGCTATGTCGCATTAATGGCTGTAAAGTCTCATGTCAAATGACCATGGATCCCTTGTGATGTTTTACTATGGGTGACTTTGGTTGAATATGGTTGAATGTAATACATATTGTTGAGTATAGAACCATGGAACCGTGGTTGAGCATGGTTTACTATGGTTGTTGTTCATCCATGGATATCTTTGTTTGTGTATAGTTGAGCATGTTTGACAATGATCCTCTATGGTTGAATTCATATCCTTGTTTGTGTATGCTTGAACATGTTTGACAATGATACTCTATGGTTGAATTTGGGTGACTATGTTTCGCCATGGTTGATGTAAAGCCTTATGTCAAATGACCATGGATCCCTTGTGATGTTTTACCATGGGTGACTTTGGTTGAATACATGGTTGAATGTAATACATAGTGTTGAGTATCGAACCATGGAACCATTGTTGAGAATGGTTTACTATGGTTGTTGTTCATCCATGGATATCTTTGTTTGTGTATGGTTGAACATGTTTGACAATGATCCTCTATGGTTGAATTCAAGGGTGACTATGTTTCGCCATGGTTGAATATGCTTGACTAAAGTGTATAATGTTTGAATTTTGATGTTTAAACATGGTTGAATATGGTCGACATGGATGGTTGATGATGGCTGACTTTTGATGTTGTTGAATATGGTTGTTGTTGTTGAACATGGATCAAGATGATCGACTTTTGATGGTTGTCTTATGATGCTTCACTTTTGGTGGTTTAATTTTGATGTTGTTAACTATGATTGATGTTGGTGACCTTTGATGGTCGTTGTTGAATATTTTTCAATGCATCTTGGTGAGCTTTGTCAAATTATAGTGTTTCTCAAAGATTATGTTGCATTAATGTCAATATTAATATTAACTTAATTAATGTTAATGTTTTTACTATTAGTGTTATCAATGTTATTATTAATGATAATAATAATAATATTATTAATGTTGTATAACAATAATGATATTGTTACTTTTAATCATGTTGATACTAAATTTATTAATGATAATATTAAGATTAATATTATCAATGTTGGTAATATAAGTAAATATTGTTTTATGTTATTATTAATTTATACTTAGTGTTACTAATATCATATTTTATTAATTTTAACATCATTATAGCTAAAGTTTCATTAAGATGTTTATGAAAGGTGATGATGCATTATAATAATCATATTCCTCACTTTCTATTTGAATTTGTTGTGTCGTATTGCGATGTTGATAATCCTTGTGTTAAAGAAGTTATGTTGTTTAATTTTATTAATAATGTTATTGATATTGTTATTCTGTCCATATTTATACAATGAATATTAATATTGACTTATTAATTGTATTAATAATAATGATGTTGTTAATAGCTATTTGTATTAAAATTGATGTTGTTCATTGTTATTATTAATGTTATTAATTTTATTAATAATCTTATTAATGTTATCAATTTTATTAATATTGTTAATATTGTTAACCATGGTTGACAATGCTTAGTGTGGTTTATAATATTAATAATAATGTTAGTAATATTATTAATATGGGCTTATTATTATTATTTTTATTTAAATTGTTTTATTATTATTGTTATTAATGTATTAAAATTAAAGTTAATGTTATTAATATATTTTTAATTTGGTTATATTTTTATTATTACCATTATCTATATTAATATGAATGTTTTTAATATTTTATTGGTGTTGATATTAATTTTGACTTTAATGTTATAATGATAATAATATATTATAATGATTAGCTTAATAATAATGTTGTTAAATTTGTTAATAAGATAAATATTAATTTAGTTAATATTATTAATAATATATATATATATATATATATTATTGTTATTAATTTAATAATCATAAATATTTTATTAAAAACTAAAAAATTCAATTCAATTTTAATTAGTTGGATATAGTAAAATCCATTTTTTTAAGTTTATTTTGGGATGGATGATTTATAATGATTTCAAAGTGTTATCTTTTTATTGGAGGATTCCCTATATAATTTGTTTTATTTGGTATTTATAAAACCATTTCAAATTATTGATATTGTATTTGCTTAAAATAAAAAAAGGTACACATATTTCTTATATAAATGTAATCTAAGGATGCAAATATCATTAAATACATGGATGTTATAAGCGGCTAAACACAAAAGAATATGAATTATCTACAAATTAAAATTATATTTTTGAAATTGCACCAAGATGAATTCATTTTACTCATCATTGTATTTCAACCTCTTTACCTAAGAGCATGGAATATTTTAAATAAATAAGATATACATATGGTCTCCAAATAGAAGGATAATACCATATTTTGATATTTATGAGATTTTTTATATGGGAGAACTATTTTGAGAAAGAAAATACATAAGTTCAATTAATTTTGAACTGTAGATATCGTTGTGAAAGAATTAGGCTAAGAGAAAACAAATCCAATTGTTTATTTGCACATATAAATTAAATATTCATAATATTTATGTAATGAATTAAGAAACAAAATACCAATTATTATTTATATGAACAAAATTATTTATATAAACAAGCATCCAAATGGATTGATCATAAGTCATAGGACTTAAATACCTTTAACATTATTGTGCTCATAAATTATTACAATACACAAGCATTATATGTAAGTGCCATTGATATGGGAAGAGAATATATACAGTAACCATGATGCTATTGTAATATAAACTATCAACAATTCACTGGAATAGAGATAAAATCAAACATTAGAAAATATAATTCTTGTAGTCACGCATAGTGCCAATGCAATCCATGTAAATATTATACAAATATCTGAAACAAATCCATGAGCGGAGACGTCACCAAACATACCAAACATACTCTTAGAGCAAGTCGTGAGGCCGAAAACCTGTGTGCATATTTTATAACAACTGATGAGAATAACGATTCAAAGGAAGGGAATTCAATTTTTTCCCTTCATTCCTTCTCCTTGCTGAGAAAATGCAAGAGCAGGAAGCCAAATGGAACGGTTTGGCACATTTAATTCGGGATTTTAATAACGATACATAGTAGTAAATACAATAGCATATATCTAGAATAGAACTTCAGAGCTAGTAATACAACTATAAACAAGTGGGGAAGGGGAAAATGCCATCTTTCCTGTACTCCACCTACCACATGAAGAGCCTAATGGGAAGAACATCATAACCACGTGACAAGAAAATATTAAAAAATGTTAAATGGTCATCTCACATTAATGCCTAGGACCTAGGAAATCACTCTACATGCATTTAATGGATATACGATTGATAAGTGAAATTCTTATCCATTTAATGGATATACCATTAACTCTAAATAGTTCCAATTTCAATTAATTTAACAGTTCCAGCTTTAAACCAAATCCCAACCCCAACCCTTCAGATGTTGGCAAATAAGTTATGTCTTCATAAATAACTTGCAAATTTTCTACCAGATGATTGATTTAGGTTGGTTGTACTAAAATACTGGTTTTTTTTTAAAACTTTCTTATGTTGCTGATATAAATCTTTCAATTTTGATGCTTCCCAAAAAAACTTGTAAGAACTGGTCAGCTTAGTATTACTTACTGTGATAAGATTCTTGTCCAACAGACCATATAAAAGACTAAACAGAATTTCATTGGTATACTTTGGATGACCTTGGATGCCCAATATATATACTCTCCTTATTACTGGACCACTATACTGTTTTATTACAGTCTGGGTATATTTTTGGTATATGACTGTGCATAATTATATACATAAAATTGTGAAATTTTTAGTGGAAACTATGCTGCATAAACTGCCATCAATTTGTTATAAGCTAGAGCAAATACTTGATCTTTCTTAGCACAAAGTTTATTTTCAAATGGACTAAGATGAATTTTTGAAGCCCTATTCCTTAATCCAACCTTTTTTTTCAATTTTGGAACCATGAGAATATAACAACATCCAACGGCCTTCTTCTTCTCGGTGATTTCGTCACCACTTTTGTGCTTCTCTTGATCTGTGCCTTCTTCCTTGCATATATTGTTGAAGTCTTGACAGCAGGACTGGATAGGGATGAGAAAAAACCGTGAATGATGAAGCATATCAACAGTTTCATCATGTTGATCTGAAAGGATCCTCTGATAGTAATTCTTTGTGAAAACATAAGACCCAGGTTGCTCCAAATCATAAGGAACCTCTGTATACGGAGACGATGGCTGACACTTCTCTTCAATAAGTTGTATCTAATCTGAATCCTCATTGTACTACTTCTTCAGGTTCTTATTGTTGATGCTCATGCATGGCTCATATGGATCATATGCCAAAAATTCATGTTCCTTTTCCATGCAAAGATTTCCCAAGATCTCAAAGTCCTAAATTCTCTTTCCTCATATATGTCATATACGGGATTCTCAAATATGCTCTCAAATGATTCTGGTTTATTATTTACTTCTTCAGACATGGCATAGATGGTGTTATCACTCAAGATTATCCTGGGTTGCAACAGAAGGGATCATGAGGTAATTGTTTCAAACCAAGCTTTGTTGGATTGAAACTAGCATTTCCAACCACAAAGAGGGCTCTCTCTTTCACAATTCTTCAACACATTATTATTTGCACAAGCTGGTTATAGGTAAAGGTGGTGGCTAGACCTTCATATATTGACGTATAGGGCTTTTTCAGCTGTTTGGGGTTAAGGACAGGAGCACCATTGGACATGGAGTCAAACTTAAGTGGATTTATAGTCACAAATGAGTGATTTAGACCACAATTTCAGAGGCATAGGAGAGGTAGATGAGGTTTTTTCAAGTCCAAGATATCAGTAGATGAAGGAAGAAAATGGAACAAATTCCATCACAGAGTTAGAGCATTTGTAACTGAATTCTAACCTACAACTTCAAGAAGAAAGGGTGGAATACCTAGTCATATGCATTTGAAGCATACAATATGAATTTCAGACCATTTAGTCCTGATCTAGATACTGCAGAAGCAAACAATCAATGGGAAATACAAATGAAGGACACATGCACAGTAAATAACAGACATCAAAACACTCATCGCAAAAATCTTTGCTCCATAATTGGTTCTTCTCATTAATTCAAAAGCCGAGTTCAATACATACGTAGAGATTTTAATTTCTCAGAATCCAAGAACATCCAACCCTTTGGTCCTATTCAGAACCTCCCTTTATAGGCTTACAAGACATCTGAAACTTCTAGAGCCCTTCGGCCAAGTGTGGTTGTTCATGAAACCGGTAAAATGCAACAGATTCTTGGTCTATTAGGCACGCTGATGGGGACACTTCAGTGCATTGTCATGGCGAATCTCAGGCCGTTAGAGCCACCTGTTACCCTTCGGATCGAGGCGTTTGAGGCTGATTAGGAAGGGGAACAAGATTATGCCTCTCTTCTGCCTCTAGATCGACTCCCAATCATGGATCCGTTGGGTTTTTTCCTTGCGAAATTCTACATTTCTCGTGGCCGCATCCTGTTCTGCTAAATAATTTTCGATTCGCAATGCCCAATCCGCAATCCGTAATGCGGGTTTCGGAACTCGGGACAACCTCGCCTGATTTTGCAGAAATTACCCCCGCAATCCGCAATCCGCAATGTGGAATTCGGAAGTCGGAAACTTATCCTCGCGCTTGGAAAATTACCGCTCTGCAATCCGTAATCTGCAATGCGAGTTTCGGAAATCGAAAGCTCGGGTACGCTTCTTTGGAAAAATAGGGCCTCTGCAATCCACATTCCGCAATGCGAGGCTAAAAAAGTCAGAATTGTCGAATGAACTTTGCCATATTTCACTTCCGCAATATGCAATCCGCAATGCAGGTTGTGGAACTCGGAATACCATTCCCTAATTTCACAGAAATATTCTCCGCAATCCACATTCCGCAATGCGGCTTGTGGAACTCAGAAACCCACATCTGTGCTCCTAGAAAAAAAATATGCCCCCACAATCTGCATTCTGCAATGTGTGTGGTGGAACTCGGAAACCCAACTTTTCTCTCTTGGAAAAGTACCATTTCGCAATCTGCAATCCGCAATGCGGGTTCAGAAAGTCGGAAGGGTGGAATGCCTCCAAATCAGACATGTTGCAGATCGCTTCCTAGCCGTAGATCTGGCTCTGTTTTTGAATTCCGATCGTTCAACCTCTGTCGATTGTGGAAGAACTCCATTCCTTCTTGTTTTGTTTGATTTTTCTCACTACGACTCAATCACTTGGGAAATTTGTTGATACTCAGCCATTTTTTGGGTTCTTTCTTCTTCTGTTGGTGTGAAAAGTC
The DNA here is from genome assembly GCA_027924585.1 of Larix kaempferi. Lineage (NCBI taxonomy): Eukaryota > Viridiplantae > Streptophyta > Pinopsida > Pinales > Pinaceae > Larix > Larix kaempferi. The sequence continues at coordinate 14,506,470 of BSBM01000806.1, read as the reverse complement.
GATAGGCATGCTCGGGGTTTCGTTAGGGGGGTGTCCTTTTTTTCTTTCCTTGCGGGAGCTCTATAAGAGGTGTTAACATTGACTCCAATCGGGGATGCTATCCTCCCTGTGAGGTAGCAAGAATAGTAGACTAGTGGCCTCTTTTTCTTTTTTCTTTTTTGTAAAACAAAACTGAAACATAGCTAACCCAAACTCAAAAATGGTAATGTACAATGGGGGTGGATTGTCAGACTTGTTTGTCACTGGAGGTAGTGCTTTAGGAAACGCCCATTGACGAGTCCCTTTCCTACTGGTTCGTCATCCTTGTTCTGCAAAAGGAAAGCGTTGTTTCCATGGTAGGCGATGACTGTATGTGGACCCTGCCAGAGGTTGTCAAATTTCTGGGCTTGGTCTTCTCTTCTGGCATCCCATTTCAGTACCAAATATCCCACTTGGAAATCATCAACCTTGGTCTTTCTGTCAAAAGTCTTCTTAACCTTCTCTTGAGCTAGCATAGACTCAGTGTGTACTTTATCTCTGATTTCCTGTATCTCAACCAGTTGGTTAGTTCTCCTTAGCTTAGGGCTCGACTCTTCTTCTTGCTCATGTAGCAACCTCATTGCAGGCCCTCTGAGGGAATAAGGAAATATCACCTCTGTTCCATATACCAATTTGAAAGGAGAACTTCCAGTGGATCTCTTAGAGGTGATCTTATCATCCCATAAAGTAAGGGTCAGCTTGGTGTGCCAAGCCCTTTTGTTTTCTTGCAACAACTTCTTGATGATCTTAACCAGGATTTTGTTGGATGACTCAGCTAACCCATTTCCTTGGGGATAGTAAGCAGTAGAATGGCCCAATTTTATGTGGAACTTGTCACAGAATTTGAGCATTTTTTGGATTTGAAAGCTTGAGCATTGTCAGTGATTATTTTAATAGGGAAACCGAACCTGGACATGACATTTTCCTCTAGAAATTTGATGATAACTGTGTCTGTGGCTTGCCAGGTCATATTGCTTCAATTCATTTAGTGAAATAATCAATGGCAGTCAATATCCACTTGTGCTCTCTAGAGGAGCTAGGAATGATTTCACCAATGAAGTCTAGCCCCCATTGTTGGAAAGGGGCTTCCACATAGATTGGTCTCAAAGGCAAGGATAAGAGCTTCCTCTTTCCTTCAAAAATCTGGCATTCATGGCAAGTGGCTACTTCTTTGTATGCATCTTTGAACATGGTGGGGTATTGGTGGGCCAATAATGTAATGTCCCCATTCAAATAAATTTCAAAAAGAGAAAATTCCACCAATCTACTAGTTTCCTAGGTTGGGGTGGAAACATTAGATTTGGAATAAGGAAACTATAAAACCCCAAATGGACATTAGCTTGACCAAATATATTAAATGGGGAATAAATAAATAATTAAAATAGGAAAATAAGGTGGCACTTGGTCATGAGGGCACATGGGAGGTGTGGGCCCCATTTAAGCAAGATTCCCCATGCCACATGGCATTCCACTCTCACCCATTCAAATCCTAGGTGGAGTCCACATTCTTGTGGGATTTGGAAGGTCAATATACTTGGCATGACTCAATGAAGGTCGAATCGGAGTGGAAGACTAACTCCAATGGAAGAGGAAAATGCATTTGAGAGAAATTGAGACACTTGGGCTAGATTCCCTAGCTTCTATGACAACAATGATGAAGATGCTATGGCACCAATGACACAAATCAGACCTGATGGCTGACATCTGACAAATATGACATGTCAGGGCTAAAAATAGCCTCCAAGAGGGTGCACAAGGGAGTTAAGGCATCCAAAGAGTCACCCATTCGAATTCAGTGGAGGAGGAGGGTAGGAATGGAGGGACAAGTGGCACACATTGAAATCTCTTCCCAATTCGAGTTGGAATGAAGCTCATGGATGGAATTTCAGTTAAGGAAGCCTTTGGAAGTTTATAAAATTCAAGAACAAAGAAGGAGACCGGCTTTTGATCATTTCTCATTTTGCATATTGGAGAGCATAGCTTGTCCATGCTAGTGGAGTGTTTACTCTACTTGCCTAACTACCAATTTCGAGGGTGAAAGATTCCCATCCTAATTTGAAATTGGAGAGGCCATTCAGACCTTTCATTTGGAGATACAATGGAGTCATTTGTTGCAGGTTGAAGCTACATGGATGCTCGTGACATTCTCATCCTCAATTTGCTTCCATACCTTTCTCACTTTTCCCTTCATATTTTGGCTCTTGGAGGAAGGGCACACTTGGTGAGATGTTGTTCTCTTTGGGGGAGCTCTTGTGGCCCAATTTATTTGTAATATGGTGTATTTACTCTGTATTTTCTTCTCAGAAGATCCTTAGGTCGAAAGCTTGAAGTAGCTCTATTTCGACTTGTATCAGCTCATCTTTGTGATTTTTATGATGTATGGAGAGTCATTAATGTCTTGAAGAAGTTTCATATACATTGCATAATCCTTTGTAACATAAATCTCGAATTTCATGGAAAATGGTGAAGTTTCTTATCATTTTCCCCTATGTGAAGACATGTCCACAAACCTCTGATTTATGGGAGTTGCAGAAGCCTATACAAATTGATTGATGATGCATTTGGGATCCAATTGAAGTCCTTTATCAGTACCATGTCTCTGTTCTGAAATTTGGGAAGGTCGTACAACATTTGAAAAGCCATCTTTGTTTCCTACCCTTAGGGGTTTTGAACCTCGATTTGACTAGTAAAGTTCCTTATTTTTATCTGATTATAAATGAATGTTGCAGAAGTGTTTTGAGAGTGTCCAAGCATCCATCAAACTAATTTTGATGTCTTAATACCTTCCAAACACATTCAGACCCAATTCGGAAGCATTTGGATCCATTTGGAATCATTTGAGTCATTACTAGTCTAAGGGTCGAATTGGCCAAAAATTGCAATTTTGCCTAATTTTTACAAATTCATTAACTTGATGTGGTTTACCATTCATGAGGAAAAGAAGTCAGGGAACACCCTTAGAAGACGAACCTAAAAGTACTTTTGTTGAAGAGGAAGAAGTAGGAAAAGAAGTGCATTTTGTTGAAACTATGGCTAGGGATGAGAAGGGAACCTCAGAGGAGAATGAGGAGTTTATGAAATTCATGAAACCATTCTTTGAAGACATGAAAAAACAGATGATGAAAAGGTTCGAATTTTTGGCTAGTCAACTTGGAAGCAAAGGGGCAATATGAGGTAACAATAGTTCTCCTTTCGAGGAAAAAAAGGCAATGGGTGAAAGTATTTTCTCAAAGACAGGACCTCATAATTGACCTCAAGAATTTCAGAGTTCAACAAGGCCTACTACACCTAAATTTCTTGAGGCCAAATAAAAACTTAACACCCAACATGATATTCAAGAAGTTATAACAGAATGACAAAAGTTGAGTGAAGATTGTAGAAGGACTCTACCATTTGTTCAATACTTTACTGTCTCAAACAAACTCAATATGAGGGAAGGTAATAGGACTCTCTTTCAGAATAAAGAATTGAATTATGCCATAGGTAAAATGCCTCTTCCTAATTTTGATAGCTCATCTCAAAGTTCTGCAAATAATTGGGTACAAAAACTAGATGTGTATTTTCAGCTGAGTCCAATGGTTAAAGAGGATGCTCTAAAAATGGCTATTTCGCATTTCGAAGGAGAAGCCAATGATTGGTGGTTCCATGGAATTAAAAATTTGGGACATGATCATGTTACAACATGTGGAGAATTTTTTGACATGGTATTAGAAATATTTGAGCAAAAAGACCCATAAATTCCTTTAAAAGAAGTAGCCCAATTGAAGCAAGTTGGAACCCCTGCTGAATATATGTTGGAATTCCAAAAACTATCAGTTAAGGTGGTTGATATATCTATAGTCAGATTAGTATTGCTATTTACTGAAGGTTTGGCTGAACCTTTGAAGGGTTTAGTTAAGGCCCACAAACCCACCTCATTGAAAGGTGCCATGAACTTGACAAGAGACCTGCAAAATATGCTACCCAAGACAAGGTTTCCTCCCAAGCCTAATTTTCCTTCCAAGTTCAGATTTGAAAAGAAGCCATGGAAAAAAGATACATTTGGAAAGGATAAAAAAGAGGGACCAAACAAGGAAGAACTCAAAAGAAAGAAACTATGTTACACATGCTTCCAACCATGGGTACTAGGGCATAAATGTGCTAAGGGGAAAGCGCAATTCATTGAAGTATTTTCTGATGATGATGAGTATGAAGGGGGTATGGAGGAAGAAGGACATCATTCAACCCAAGAAGAGGGATATGAAACAATAGAAAAATATAAACAAGAAGAAGATCACCCATCACCTGACAAAGGGAGAATGGAAGTGCTTTTAGGAGTGCCACGTTTTCACATTACTTGATGCAAGGCAGTAGTACAAGGACAAAGGGTTTCAGTATTGGTAGATGGAGGAGCCACACATAAATTCATTGATGCATCCACGGTGGAGAGGATAAAGATACCTACTGAACCATTCGATGGCTTCACAGTAAACATTCCAAGTCACAATACTATGGAGTGCAAAACATGGATTCCAAAGTTACAGCTCACCATAGGTAATGACATTTTTTTATAGATTTTATGTGGTTGATGTTGTTGATACTAATGTGGTCTTGGGAGTGCAATGGATGTAATCTATAGGGAAACATACAATGAACTATCAAATTCCTGAAATGAGATTCAAGTATTCAGAAGGAAAACAAAGGGTTGTGAGAGGAATGCACACCTATCCGAATCAAGTAGTGTCCATAGTATGAGTTCCATACTGAGGCATGGAGATATTGAATGGGCCGTTGAATGTTGCATCACTTCACCCAAACCAAAAATAAAGATTTCAGAACATCCAAAAGAGATAAGGCAGCTACTACACAAATATGAAAAGGTTTTTGGAGACTTTCCTCTTGGAAGGCCACCTGATAGAGGAGTTGAACACAACATTGTTTTGGAGGTGGGAACTTACCTATACAAATCCCACCATATAGAAATCCAAAAAAGTTCAGAGAGCAGATTGAAAAGGCTATTCAAGAGCTCTTGGAATTGGGATTCATTAGACCAAGCTCTAGTCCCTATGCTTCTTCAGTTGTTTTGGCAAAGAAAAAAATGGGACCTTGAGAATGTGCATTGATTTTAGAGCTCTAAACAAGAAGGAAAATAGATATCCCATCCCAAGAATACATGAGCTCATGGATGAGATACATGGAGCAAAATTCTTCTAAAATTTTTATCTTAGATCTGGTTACCATCAAATTCGAATGAAGGAGAAGGATGTACAAAAAACAATTTTTAGATGTCATTATGGCCATTTTGAGTTTCTTGTCATGCTTTTTGGTTTGACCAATGCTCCAGCCACATTTCATTCATGCATGAATCAAATATTTTGCAAGCAGCTCCGTAAGTTTGTTTTGGTTTTCTTTGATGACATTTTGATTTACAGTAAAACATGGGAGGAACACTTGCACCATCTAGAAGTTGTATTGAAAATTTTGCATGACCAATCTTTGTTTGCTAAGTTGTCCAAGTGTGAATTTGGGTTGAAAGAAGTTTTATATCTTGGGCACATCATTGTGCAAGATGGAGTGAAGGTGCACTTGAAAAAAATAAGAGCTATTCTTGAATGGCCATCACTCAAAAACATCACAGCATTGAGAGGCTTCATTGGAATATGCACTTACTATAGAAAGTTTGTGAAGGGGTTCTCCAAATTGGCTACTCCACTTACTGATTTGACCAAGAATAACGCTTTCAAATGGGATGAAGAGGCTGAAAAGGCTTTCCAAAGAATGAAAGAGGTACTGAGTAGTTGTCCAGTACTTGCATTACCTGATTTTTTTAAACCATTTGTCTTGGAATGTGATGCATCAGGATAAGGGATAGGGGCGGTCCTAAAGAAAAATCAACACCCCATAGATTTTGAGAGTAGAAAGTTGCAACCACATGAGAAGCTCTACTCTGTTTATGACAGAAATGTTAGCCATCATGCATTCCTTGGCCAAGTTTAGACAATACTTGGTGGGAAACAGGTTTGTAGTCAAAACTGATCATAACAGTTTGAAGCATTTTCTCACACAAAATGACCTCAATGAAAGGCAACAAAAGTGGGTAAGAAAAGTCCAATATTTTGATTTTGACATTGAATATGTTAAGGGGAAGAATAATATTGTAGCAGATGCATTATCTAGAAGACCATCATTTTCTCTTATGGACATTTCAAAAGATTGGAAAAATATGCTAATAGTTGAATTTGCCAAAGATAGTTTTGCTTGTGATGTGTTAGATGGGGTCAAAGGTGATGATAGGTACAATATTTTGGATGGTATAATCTACTATAAGGATAGAATATACTTGGTTCATGGTTCGAATCTCAAGCACAAGATTTTGAAGGAAATTCATGATTCTCCTCTAGCGGACCATCTTGTTTTTTTCAAAACATATAGACAATTAAGGGAAAGGTTCTTTTGAAAAAAGATGAAAGAAGATGTTCTAAAATATGTGAATGAATGCAAGTTATGTCAGCAAAACAAATCTGAGCATATACATCCTGCTGGTCTATTGCAACCATTGCCCATTCCACAACAAAAATGGGAAAGTGTTTCCATGGATTTCATCACAGGTTTGCCCAAGGATTTGGGTAAGGATTGCATTTATGTTGTGGTGGATAGACTCACCAAATTTTCTCATTTATTTGCTGTTACATCATATTTTACTGCTGCACAAGTGGATGATCTATTCTTTAAAGAAATTTTCAGATTGCATGGACTTCCCAAGAACATTGTGAGTGATAGAGATAGTAGATTTATGAGTTCCTTTTGGCAAGAACCTTTCAAGTTGGTGGGAATTCAATTGACTCCAAGCACAAGCTATCATCCTCAAACTGATGGACAAACAGAGAGAGCGAATCAATGGTTGGAGGGGTACTTGAGGAACTATGTTGGTGAGCAACATAAAACATGGGTGAAATAGATACACTTGGGTGAGTTTTGCTACAACACTACCTTCCATATGTCCATTGGCATGTCTAATTTCAAAGCACTTTATGGTTTTGAAGCACTCACATTTGTTGAGCACATCTTTGGTGATAGTAGAGCCCCAAAAGCCAAGGATTGGGTGGAGGAAAGTCAAGAGATTTTGAAACTTTTAAAAGACAATTTGCAGGTTTCTCAAAATCAACAGAAACAGTATGTGGATCAACATAGGGTGGAAAGAACTTTTCAAGTGAATGATTTGGTCTATTTGAGGCTACAGTCATATAAACAAACATCTTTGAAAGTGAAAGTATCAGAAAAGCTCAAACCAAGATATTATGGTCCATATAAGGCAGTTCGAAAAATTGGGGAGGTGGCTTATGAGTTGGAACTTCCAGAAGGAAGCAAAATCCACAATGTATTTCATGTTTCATGCCTTAAGGACAACTCATACTTATTCCGGAATTTTTTTTGAAGACAAGAGATAGGAAATTGAGGAGCGGAACCATAAGGGATTATTTGGTACAATGAAAAGATTTTCCAAGTGAGGATGCCACATGGGAGGAGGAACAAATTTTGCAGCACCCTAATTTGGAATTACTTGAGGGCAATCAATCTTGGGTGGGGAGGACTGTAATGTCTTGTTGGCCGGATTTTATGACCAAGGCCAACTAAGGAAAATCAACCCACACAAGTCGCTTACTGTAGCCTCCGGTATGTTTGGATTAATTGATTCTTGCAGGTTGTGGTCCTGCTACCATCTAAGTTTTCACTCTTTTAGGAGTCCAACCACTTTAACTTAGAGAAAGTAGATCCTAAATAATTAATAAAAAATAAATTAAATCCTAATTAAAACAACTAAATTAAAACTAACTACTTATCTACAAACTATATTAATCTATCTACAATAAGATTCCTATTTAAAAGCTGCAAAATGAAATTTAACTGTTTATGTCTAATCTATGCTTGCTCTCTTAATGAGAGTCTCAATTTTGGTTAAATATATTTCCTTTTAACATCTGCTAAATTTAAACTAGGGAATTTAAGCTAAAAAGAGAAATCTAAATGCAATTTAAACTATCTGAAACTATCTCGACCAAGAACAAATCTTATCGACTAAGTTGACAATCTGTTGACAATATAAATATCTGAAAGTGAATAACTTAACTCAAAGTCAAAATTATAATAACTTTATGATTCAATAATATTTTATGATAAAAAAGCAATAAAACAAGAAATTATTTTGTTACTCCAATAACACAAATGCCAAAGAATAATCAACGTTTAGCATTTCAAAATCTGAATATAAAAGTGATTAACTAATTATCAAAATATTTGTAAAAATACAAACATATCAACTCATCAGTTAATAAAAAAAATGATATCACACAGTTAACCTTATCAAGAAACTGTAATAAAATAACATATCTGATATCTGTATTAGACATAGAAATGAACTAGTGATTCGAGTAATTTTTTTCCCTAGAATACATACAGATTATATCACAGCATAATCGTACATAAATAAATTGAGAAAGTCAAATGTGGAAATATATATATATATATATATATATATATATTATGTTTCAGAACGGTAACAAGATGATACCAGTCATAGAACTAATGCTTGAAAATATCGGAGAGAGGAAAGCTTCGACATAATACCAGCAACACACATTAAGTCTTTACTCAATATACGAATTTCTCAGTCATACTCTCTTCACACAGAACATAGATAATAAAACCAGAGAAAGGAATTTCTCAAGCTTCATAACATGTTCTCCTGGCAGCAGTGTCTCCCTCAATTCTTCTGAAGAATATTTACAAAAGAATAAGAGTTGTGTTTAAGAGAAGAACACAGTCATTCTCTGATCCACAGAGACCTCCCCCCTTATCAGTCGAATTATCTCTGCTTAAATAGACAGAAGGCATCATATCAATCTCCAAAAATTGCTGTTACAGCTGGACGCAACATAATTTTTTGGGAAAAATACGGTCTAAACAAGCCCGAAAATCTCCCAACTCCTTCACAATTTTTGGAAACGACCCACGTCAAGAGGTAAAATACCCTATTTGGGAAGTGGGTTTTGAACAGAATCGCCTGATTCTTCACGGTTCGGTGGAAAATGGGGCTCGAAATTTGCCCCTTTCAACTGGTGCGCGCCTGTCTACGCCTGGCAATTTCATTTGGCAATTCTCCTTGAAGGCTTGATCCGGTATTGTGGAGTGTGCATGTGGTAAAACGTTTGATATTTAATCCTTTCTCAAATGCAATTATCTTGTAAATAGAGTAAACAAATGTATGTTTTTTTTTCAAGTAACAGCTCTATCGTATGCAAACCATGAAAAAGAAACAATGTAGTATATATTTCATCACATGTAAATTTTATAGGTTTACTCTTTTCTAAAAATACACACGGCGGCTATTTTAGACAAATGATATTCACTATATAGAAAGCAAAAGATTTTAATTATCACTCATCTCCATTCATATCCAAGTAATGATTTACAAGTTTAAGAGCATAGGGATTAAGTGTAAGTGTACCTTAAATTGATTTGATAAAAGTATCAAAATATTATTAAAATGAAACTTTTAATAATATAAATGTTTAATTTCTTGTTGTTCATAGTTAATCCACAGTTCAGTAATTAAAAGCCAGAGGAGTCAATTAAAAGCCAGAGGAGTCTGCGGAAAGAATTTTTCAATTCGACAAGTTTCGAACCTGTTAAGTAGGTTCATCCTCAGGAGAATGAATCCTGAGGATGAACCTACTTAACAGGTTCGAAACTTGTCGAATTGAAAAATTCTTTCCGCAGACTTAATTTCTTCTCAAAAATTTGGCACTTTTGAGATAATGATGTTACCTAAGGTAATCTTTTGCTTTTGAATACAGCCAAAATTATGAACGTGTCTTCTTATATTAATTCACATCTAATTCTCAAAATTATGAACTTCGTATAGTAATTCACATGACTAATTCTAAAAAGCTCACTTATGGAAGCAAGATTTATTTTGAAATGCTAGTATAATCATGTGTGAAAACTTTTAAAACTTTTCAATGTGTGAATGTAGAAGAGTCGAGCATTATAACTTCCCACAAGAAGATAAATATAATTCATACCTGGATCTCTATGCCCTTACCTTCAATGCCACCTAATGCCACCTAAGATCATTTTCCATTGACCACTTTTTGCACAAATATGTTATATTGATATAATGTTGGGTTAATGGAAATTCAATGCAAGCATATTATATAAAAGAAGATTAAAGTAGCCATTGTAAAGTATGTATTTATGAGGAATGAAATCAATATTTGGAATCATCGACTTTGTTTATGATAGGAGGGATATTAGAAAATTTTAAATAGATTTATATTCTCTTTATTTGTTTATGATAGGAGGTATATTAAATTTTTTTAAATAGATTTATATATTTTTTTATATATATATAAAATAAACTTCAAGTTAAATATCATAATTTTGCCAAAAAGTAATTTTTTGAAGTTTAGTTTAAAACAAGAAAAATACAAAGTTATTCTAAATTTCCCAATTATAATTATAACACAATTATGATTCAAGTTGAGTCATGAAGATTGTTTCATATAAAAATATCTTAAAATTTTAATAATTAGGTACTTAGAAACAATGCCTCTATAGTTAATTCCATCAAGAGAATAAATATATTCAAAGTTCATGATTAAAATTAAAATTTATGTGAAACAATCAAGGGTAAACCATACTAAAAATATCATACTGTGTCCAAATAAGAATCAAGAGACCAATATAGAATGATCCAACCAAATCATCCAAATCGCATCACATGAGTGAAATATCAAGCATGCAAAATCCAAAGGATTTCATCAAGGAAAAATGCCATGAAATCACCTACCAAATCCAACAAGATAAAATGAAAGGAAACTAAGTATTTACAAAATTCTAATGGGGGCCCCTTTATTTCGTAAAATTAAGGAGAGTTGTTGGGTTGCCAACATGTCCCCATTCAAATAAATCTCAAAAAGAGAAAATTCCACTAATCTACTAGTTTCCTAGGTTGGGGTGGAAAAATAGATTTGGAATAAGGGAACTATAAAACCCGAAATGGACATTATCTTGGCCAAATATATTAAATGAGGAATAAATAAATAATTAATATAGGAAAATAAGGTGGCACTTGGTCATGAGGGCACATGGGAGGTGTGGGGCCCATTTAAGTAAGATTCCCCATGCCACATGGCATTCCACTCTCACCCATTCAAAACGTAGGTGGAGTCCACATTCTTGTGGGAGTTGGAAGGTTAATATACTTGGCATGACTCAATGAAGTTCGAATTGGAGTGGAAGAGTAACTCCCATGGAAGAGGAAGAGGCATTTGAGAGAAATTGAGACACTTGGGCTAGATTCCCTAGCTTCTATGACAACAATGATGAAGATGCTATGCCATCTATGACACAAATTAGACCTGATGAATAACATATGACATATATAACATGTCAGGGCTAAAAATAGCCTCCAAGAGGGCGCACAAGGGAGTTAGGGCAGCCAAAGAGTCACCCATTCGAATTGAGTGGAGGGGGAGGCTAGGAATGGAGGGACAAGTGGCACACATTGGAATATCTTCCCAATTCAAGTTGGCATGAAGCTTATGGATGGAATTCGAGTTGAGGAAGCCTTTGTAAGTTTATAAAATTCAAGAACAAAGAAGGAGACTAGCTTTTGATCATTTCTCATTTTGCATATTGGAGAGCATAGCTTGTCCATGCTAGTGGAGTGTTTACTCTACTTGCCTTAGTACCAATTTCGAGGGTGAAAGATTCCCATCCTAATTGGATATTGGAGAGGCCATCCAGACCTTTCATTTGGAGCTACAATGGAGTCATTTTTTGCAGGTTGAAGCTACAAAGATGCTCGTGACATTCTCATCCTCAACTTGCTTCCACACCTTTCTCACGTTTCTCTTCATATTTTGGCTCTTGGAGGAAGGGCGCACTTGGTGAGATGTTGTTCCCTTTGGGGGAGATCTTGTGGCCCGATTTATTTGTAATCTGAGGTATTTAATCTGTATTTTCTGCTCAGAAGATCCTTAGGTCGAAATACCAAACAATGTGTAAATGGTGCCATTTTCCTCATATATTGTTATGAAAGCTTGAAGTTGCTTTATTTCGACTTGTATCAGCTCATATCTGTGATTTTTATGATTTATGGAGAGTAATTAATGTCTTGAATAAGTTTCATATACATTTAATAATCCTTTGTAACATAAATCTCGAATTTAATGGCAAATGGTGAAGTTTCCTATCATTTCCCCCTATATGAAGACATGTCCACAAACCTCTGATTTATGGGAGTTGCAGAAGCCTATAGAAACTGATTGATGATGCATTTGGAATCCCATTGAAGTCCTTTATCATCAACATGTCTCTGTTCTGAAATTTGGGAAGGTCATACAACATTTGGAAATCCATCTTTGTCCCCTACCCTTGGGGGTTTTAAACCTCGATTTGACTAATAAAGTTCCCTATTTTTCTTTGATTATAAATGAATGTTGCAGAAGTGTTTTGAGAGTGTCCAAGCATCCATCAGCCTCATTTTTATGTCTTAATACCTTCCAAATACATTCAGACCCAATTCGTAATCATTTGGAGCCATTTGGAATCATTTGAGTCATTACTAGTATAAGGGTTGAATTGGCCAAAAATTGCAATTTTTCCTAATTTTTACAAATTCATTAAAAGGGACACTACAAATAAAACCCTGCCCTGAGAATTTTGTTAACAGTGGTCTTCCAGTAATGATTCCCCCCACAAACACCTTTGTGTAATTCTTTCAAGGTCACTTTGGCTTCATCTTCCACTATACAGTTCAGTAGGACACCCCCAAGGTATTTCCAATAAAGGTAGACATTCAATATGCAAAAATTTTCATCCTTCATCTTGGTTGACCTAGATTTGCTTTTACCCATCTCAGGGGGATCTTGTAAGTTCTGCAAAACATATATAATGTCAGAATACCAAGGAGATGATAGAAATTAGTTTGATACCTGCAATAGTGGGTCTTGAGCAGTTTCTTCTAGCATATGTGAGACCAAATTCACACTTAGTGAATCCCAATTTGATATTTCAGCCATGAGCTTGGCCATCCCTTGTCCTTTGTAGGTTTGATATCCAAGTCATATTCCAGTAGCACAGCTATCCACTTAGCCCTGGTGCCCTCTGGATCAGGTTGTGTCAATATATATTTGACATCAACATTATGAACATACGCAACAACATGGGAGTGCAAAACATAAACAATGAAATCTTTCAAAGTTTTTATCATGGCATATGCTTGCTTATCCATGATGTTGCATTTGAGCTCAACGTCTCTAAGAGATCTGCTAAAGAAAGCTATGGGATGCTCATCTCCTTCCCATTTTTTTTGTAAAAGCACCCCAGCTATGGAATGCTTAGAGGAAAAAGAAAACATAAGAAACTCTTTTTCAAAATCAGGACTGATTAGTACATGTGCCTCAACAATTTCCCTTTTTACGTCTCCAAATTCTTGTTTGGCTTCAGCAGTCCACCTGATTTGAGTGTCCTTCTTAAGCATGTTTGTGATTGACCTCATGATTTCTGCAAAATTGGGGATGAACCTTCTTAAGTAATTTACTGTGACTAGAAATGATTGAACCTCTTTTTTACTCCTAGGGAGTTCAATTTTCTTTATTGTGTCAACTCTGCATGGGTCAATTTTGATCCCATCTTTAGATATTATGTGACCTAGTAGCTTGCCTTCTTGCATGGAAAAGTTTGAATTTTGGGGTTCAAAGAGATTCCAAATTTTCTGCACTTGGAAAACACTTGATGCAAATGTTTCAAATGCTCTGTATCAGACTTAGAATACACAGTGATCTCATCCATGTATATGACTGCAAATTTGTCTTTCTCTTCTGCAAAATCTATGTCCATAGCTCTTTGAAAGGTAGCTCCAGCATTCAACAGACCAAAAGGCATCTTTGCATACATGAAGGTCCCCCAAGGTGTGGTAAAGGCTGTCTTGTCTTTATCTTCTGGATGTACGTTAATCTGATTGTACCCTGAAAATCCATCCAGCATGGGCATTCTTGCTGCCCCTACAACCTTCTGTAAAATGTGGTCCATTTTGGGCAGGGGATAGTTTTCCTTTAGGGACACTTTGTTCAGATTTCTAAAGTCAATACACAGTCTGATTTCACCATTTTTCTTCCTCACTGGGACTAGGTTGGTTGGATACCCACTTTGAAAACCTTTAGGAGACTATGATTTTGGCTTCATACAACCTCTTCACTTCTTTTTCTATCAGAGGGAGCAACATAGGATTCATCCTTCTCAGTTTCTGCCTGAATGGTTTCTCCCCTGTCTTGAATGGTATGGTATGTTGGATTATAGTAGTGTCATATTATTTCAAGTCTTCATAGCACCATGCAAACACATCAGAAAAGTTTCTCATTAAATCCACGTAGTAATCTTTAGTGCCTGGGGTTAAAGACTTTGATAGTTTGAAAATTTTGGGCTCTTCATCATTCCCAATGTTACAGTTTTCCACTTCACTGTGGTTTGGAGCAACCTTATGATTTTTGGCCACATCATTTTCATCAAACAACTTTTCCAATGGTACCAACCCTTTGGGTATATAATTGCTCTTCAGCTGCAGAATCTCTTTATCTCCCAATGTGGTCAGGAATTTTGGTGGATCAGGTTCCCATTTATCATTTGCACAGTTCTCTTGATCAATCTGGGTATTGGAATACTCTTCAATCATCTCTAGAAATTTCTTGATCTGTTGATCATCTTCAAATATTTTCCAATGTTTGGTATTGTCTGGAACATAGGGTCTATGCCTTATATTGATCATGTAAACTCTGGTAGGATAGGCAAGGAGTTGAAATCTGCTAGCAGAGCTGGCCAAAATGTTTGCTATTGTATTTTGCTCTCTAGGAATGAAAGAAATATTATGCTCTGTGAAGAAATTATCAAACATATCCCAAACAACATTTTTGTAAGCCCTCATTTTGGGATGTTTTGTCTCATAATTTCCATTCACATGTTGGATTATTAGCTTTGCATCTCCATAAACTTTTATCTTTTTAACTCTTATATCTTTGAGCGCATTCAGACCCAACAGTAGGGCTTCATATTCTGCCACATTATTCGAACATTCAAACATTAGCTTGAAGGTATGCAATATGGTGCCTTCACTTCCTTCACCTGGAGGGATGATCCATACGCCTGCCCCAATTTCTTTATTCACAGCTCCATCAAATATCATAACCCAATGATCTTCTTTTTGGACTGTGGTTGTAGCTTCTACTTCTAGTTTTTATTTCTCATCACTTCCTTTCTCCATTTGCTGACCACTACCTTCTAGGTTTGCTGAGGTGTCAATGCATTGAATCCCTTGCTCATTACTAGACTTATAATTTGTTTCAGGCATATCAGTAATTTTCACACCTTTCTCTTCTAAACCAAACTCATAATGGAAGACTAAAGAGCCTATATCAGTGTCTACAACAAATATTGGGTGATTATTAGGTTTTCTCTTACTGCCTACTACATAGGACAATCTATGCTCTCTGTATAGTCTTCTGTTTTCCCCAAAAACATGGATGGTGGCATAAGACATGTCCATCTGTAGAGTTCCTTTCAATTTTGATGCCCAAGACCTAGATAATAACATCCCAAATTTGGGTGGAATATCAGCCACTACCACATCCATTATCACATTTTTATGAGGTATTTGAGTTGTGAGACAACCATGTCTTTAATGAGCCCTAAACATTGGACTCTTCTAGACTCAAAGGAGAATGGATCTTTATAGGGCCTTGTGATTTCTAACCCTAGACTATCCACCACTGATCTTGGCATGAGCTTATGTGAGGTTCCAGAATATAACATATTATTGTGTAATATATGATCATGTATGTTTAGACTGATATAGAAGGGAGGAACATCATCTTCTGGAGCACTTTCAACATGGGGTCCAAACATGAGAGTGGGCTTATCATCATGCAAATTGAGAGTATCAGGCTACTTTCCTTCTTCTCCATTCACTATTTTTAGAATCTGGTCTTTATACTCTGAGTTTTTGACCAACTCATTTAAGGGGATTGAGATTTTTATTTGGGGTATTCCATTTTCTAAACTAAAAGCAGAATGGATCTTTTATATTGTCTTTATATTACCTTCATCTCTCCCTTCTGGGCCCCTTTTAGGAGCTTCTGCCCCCTTCTCAGCTGCCTTATCAGAGGTTACATTTTTTGGGTCACTCTTCCTAGAGGTTTCTTTTCTTTGTGGCTGAGAAGAGGATGGATCAATAATAGTGTTTCCTTGGTCTATTGTTACCTTCCTACCTCTCAAATTATGCTGCCTCTGAAATTCATAGATTGCATTTTGGAAGCCTCATTGGTATTGATCAAATTCTGATTCTTCTAGGCTACTATCTAACAGCGGGGATGATTGGTCATGTTCCACTTTAGTTAAATAGAATTGGGGTTGGACTTGATCAAAGAGGTGGATCTGATATTCAGGGGGGGCATATTCTTCTTCTCCTGCTATTAGGTTCTCAACAAAAGGTGGCATGATTGGCTGATTCTCAGCATTTCTATGATCCCTTGGCTCTCTTGGTATTCCCTATGGGGAAGGGGGTCTCCTATAGTTGTTATTTCGAGCTTGAGACTTCAGGTTTTGCTTGGGAACATGAGGGATTTTTGAAGTAGCAGGAGTAACAGTAGGTATTACAACAATGTGGCTTGGAACACCAGGCGAAGTAGTTAGGACTTGGGTATTCTTACTAGCTGCTTCAGTGAAGAGAAGTATGTTACTGTTTTCTTCTTTAGCTTGTAAATTTTCCTACAAGGCACTCAGACAATGTGTTTGGAATTTTCTTTGGTCAAAAAGGGTTTCCTTTAGATCTGATTCAAATTTAGACCTAAATGAGGACTGTTCAGTTTTTAAATCCCAGGAGACAATCTCTATAGCTTGTGTGTAATGTCCCTCAAATCATGAAATATTTTTTTTTTGTACAGGGTCTATTTATGATTAAGACCCAATATTTACTTAGAATTAACTTCATCACTGAGTGTAAATGCTAAGAATAACATGATTCTGGTATTCTGACTATGATGCTTCCGTTGGTTGTTTGCATAACCTTTATCTAACATGTTTTGGCTTAAAACTGTACATTTAAGTGTCGGTAAAGTTACCCTATGAGTTTATTTGTTTCATACCTTATAATGCATGTTTGTTGGCTTTGATGCATGCTCCAAACTCTATTATTTCTCGTAAAAATGATGACTGTGCTTTCACCATGTTTGGGTCTAATGACCTCTGCTTGTGATTTCAAAGTTGGTATAAAGGTTTGCAGGGTAACTGGTCTTACTTAGCTTTATGTGAGCTCATGCATATCAATGTATCATACTACTTTTTTGCAGGTGCCCTAATGGGGCCCTAAGCTAACACATTTGATTGAAAAGCAAGGCTTAAGTAAAACAAAGAGGAAGTGGCAACTATGGTTAAAACCAAAGTATATCTCATAAGCGCCTAAGCACCAAGCCAAGTCTCCACTATAGGGAGACTGTAAAATCTAAACCAAAGAGGAGTTAGGTGAGACTTTATGGTGACCCACGTGATGGCCACGAGGTTCCTTTCCATGTTGGTTGGGGAGTATACCCTAAACCCCTACGCACTGCTGGTATTGTTTCGTTTGGCACTTGGAGAGGGTGAGCTCTCGACCGTTCAAGGTTGTGGGGAGAAAAAGCGCATGACCAGAACATAGCTCTCGGTTTGCGCATGTTCTTGTTAGGAACCCATGTCTTTACTTT
The DNA here is from genome assembly GCA_027924585.1 of Larix kaempferi. NCBI lineage: Eukaryota > Viridiplantae > Streptophyta > Pinopsida > Pinales > Pinaceae > Larix > Larix kaempferi. The sequence goes on along the minus strand of BSBM01000806.1, from coordinate 14,488,678 downwards.
GTTAGTATATTGTTGTTGGACGCATATGCTTTGTAAGTCATCCCGTAGTATTTGTTGATCCATAGTTTATATTAGCCCATAGTATTGACCCGTAGTATTGGACGCATATACTTTGTAAGTCGTCCCATAGTATTATATGTCCCATGGTTTTGACTCATAGTATTGGTGCCTAGACTTAGCCCATGGTTTGTATTGACACATAGTATTAACCCATGGTATTGGCGCCTAGACTTAGTATATAAGTGTGTGTTGAGGCCTATGAAGGCACCGTGAAGTTAATTGTATTGAGCTTGCTCAAAGGAGGTTGCCCCCTCGAAGTGGCCTGTGATCAATATAAAAGTGATTCTGAGTTCTATTATTTCTGATATCTCGTGTATTTGCATTAATTAATTATTGCAGGTTCATCACATCTGGTATTAGAGCACTTTCTTGGGCTCGTTGGGTGGAATTTCTGCCAAATTGTTTTTCGCATCTATTGCAGCTTCGGATTTGGGAATAATCCCTATCCGCTTAACTGTGGGAAGTACTTGGGCATAAGCCATAAAAATCATTGTGAGGAGTACCACAGGAACCCCAAAGTAGCTGGCCCATTGAGAGGACTTGCCAGTGAAAAGGGCAACGACCCCTACCTGATTGACTAGTTCTTACTCGTGAGGTAAACCAAGAGCTATCGTTTGTGGCAAAGCGGTTATCAGTTTTACCTAAGCCGTGGAGTGAGGGGTATTGCCCCAATACGCAAGTCGTCAGACAGCATTGGTGGCCGAGTGAAACACCTGAACTGTTAGGAAGCCGTACATACCTGGGTCCCATATCTATTTTCAGTTGAATTGTTGTCGATCACTTCCGCTCCAGATCCAGCCATTTCAGATCTATTCTGAAAGTTGTTCCAGATCCAATCGCCATTTCAGATCCCGCCATTTTCGATCCCTTCCGTGCCGTTGCAGATCTATCTGTTGCGGATCCCTTCCGATCCGCTGTTGCCGATCCATTTCTGATAAAAAAAAATAAAAATAAAAAAATTCGGCCATATCTCCCTTGTTTCAACTCTGTTTTCCCTGAAACTTCACTGACATCCCTGCAATCCCATTCTGCATATTTCATTCCTGAAGACCCTATCCCAAATTCCACTTCTCAAGACCAGAAATCCCACATTTGTCTATTTTTCGGGTTTGCCATAACTTCTTCGATTTTCACCCGATCACCTTCAAATTTTACCACAGAGTTCCTTTTCTAATTCTGCTTCTTTGTCCCTCTCTGCCAAATTTTCTCATTCTTTCACCCTACTTCTGAAATCCCCCTTTTATGCCTTCCTTTCCTTTCGACAATGTCCAAAATCTAGTCAAACCCCAATTACCCATCAGATTTTTTCCCCAATCCAAATTTCCCTTTACTAAATCAGCTTTTGTTTGTGTTTTTCTACCCATTCCCCCCCCCCCCAAAAAAAAAAAACCCTGGTTATGGTTGTCACCCATGTAGGAGCACACACCATGGAGGAAGCACTTGCAGCCATCCAAACCAAACTCCAAGATCTGGATGAAAAATTTCTCAGCCTCCATCTTCAGCATTCAGCCATGAACAATAACCGACAGCCAGAATCTTTTGCAGCCACCGGGTTCTCTTCTTCCAGTAATTTTCGTGGGCCGAAGCTTGATTTTCCTCGCTTAAATGGTATTGATCCGACTGGATGGATTTACCGAGAAGAACAATATTTCAGTCTGCATAATACTTTTTATGTCCAGAAAGTTCCACTTGCATCCTTTCATTTGGAACAGGAAGCCCTTCAATGGTACCGTTGGTACATAAAAGCTCATCCCGAGCCAAACTGGACAGATTTTTGCCAACTCCTTTTGCCACGATTTGGCCCTAGTGCTTTTGACGACTTCACAGGAGCACTCACTAAACTTCACCAAACTGGAACAGTGAGAGTGTATCAGACGGAATTTGAGAAACTAACCAATCACATAGAAGGATTGTCTGATGAATTCTACAGGAGTTGTTTTATCAGTGGTCTCAAGGATGAAATCTGCTCAGAGGTCAAAATGTTTTGTCCCAACACAATGATGGAATTCCTAGGGTTGGCTAAGCTGGCCAAGGACAAGATCGTAGCTCAACAACGCTCCAAACCCACCTTTGTTCCCTTTAGAAATATGGGTTCCCAACAACCTCCCATCACGCCTACTTCTCAACCAACTCCTATCAAGCAATTGTTTGAAACAGAGATGCAGGCACGCCGAGAAAAATGGCTTTGTTATAATTGTGATGAGAAATTCACTCGGGGACATAGATGTGTTCAACAAAAGCTCTATCTCTTGCATGTGGATTCTCCGCCTGCCTCAGAACTTGATGAAGAAGCTCCAGATACAGTAGATGATCAGGTCAACATTCAACACTCGCCTGTTGACACCCCATCTCAGGACGACCCACCTGAGATCTCTCTCCATGCTGTAACCAGCGTCACCACCCCACAAACCATGCGAGTCAGGGGATACTTCAAGAAGATCCCTCTTACCATACTCATTGATTCTGGTAGCACTCATAACTTCATTGATCCTCGGATTGCCAAATAGGCTAATTGTTTCGTCCATCCTTGCTCCAACTTTGACGTCATGGTTGCCAATGGGGGCACCTTACCTTGCAAGGGGAAGTGTCACAATATGCGAATCTCTATGGAATATTATAATTTGCGCTCTCACATGTTTGCCTTGTCCTTAGGCGGATGCGATGTGGTTTTGGGCATTCAATGGTTATGCACACTTGGCCCCATCTTATGGGATTTTGTTGAACTTTGGATGCAGTTTTTAGTCAATGGGACACAACACAAATTTATGGGCTTACAACCAGAGTCTCTCTGTATCATCAGTTCACATCGCCTGGAAAAAATACTTAAGACGAATTCACATGGTGTCATCGCTCAGCTCCATTCCATTCAGATGCACCCATCAACAGTATCCACTACTTCCTTGGATAGATATGCAGGTGTCTTTGCTGAACCAATGAGCTTGTTGCCTTCAAGAGACCTTTCTGGTAAGAATTTAGCCGCATCTACCTCTCAGCAGGAAATGATGACTATTTTGCATACAGTACATAAGTGGCAGCCATCCCTATTGGGGAATTATTTTTGCATCAAGACTGATCTCCAACGTCTGGAAAATTTCTTGGAACAATGGGTCTCCTCCCCAACACACCTGAAATGGGTTATCCAACTCATGGGTTATGACTATGCGACCACTTACCAGAAGGGTAAGGACAATATGGTGGAAGATGCTCCTCCTCGCACATTTGATGACCCAGTTTCTCTTACATCTATTTCTCTGCTTGTTCCAAATTGGTTGCAATATGTTCAACGGGACTATCTCTTCTATGAACTCCATGCTTCTTCATCAGTAGGGCACTCTAGGTTCCTCAAAACGTATGACCAGGAACAATGTAACTTCTTTTGGCAGGGACTCAAAAGGACAATTCAATGGATGGTGGTTGACTGTGATACTTTCCAGGTCAACAAGGGTGAAACGACCCTCCTTTCGGGACTGCTGGAACCCTTGCCCATCCCTCCACAGATTTGGAAAACTATTTCTATGGATTTCCTAGAAGCCCTCCAGTGGTATAGTACCACATCTCAAAGGACACCATATGAAGCAGTCTCTAGACAGGCACCACCATTTCTTCTTCCATACACCTTCAGCAGCTCCCCAGTTCAGGAAATTGACTCAATTCTTCGAAACCGTGATCAGCTTCTTCCCATTATGCAGGACAATTTTCACATGGCAAGAATTCGACTGAAACAACAAGCCGATCAGCATCGTTCTGAGCGCACTTTTCACATCACTGATATGGTTCTTCTTCTTCTACAGCCTTCCATGCAATCCTCCCTGAAACTCGAAAGGCGCCAGTGGCTCGGAATGCAACCTGAGGATGCTACAGGGGACCCACTCCTTCAAATTCTGAATCAATTTCCACATCTAAAGCTTTGAGGACAAAGCTTTTTCTAAGGGAGAGGGGATGTTAGGAACCCATGTCTTTACTTTGTTAGTATATTGTTGTTGGACGCATATGCTTTGTAAGTCATCCAGTAGTATTTGTTGATCCATAGTTTATATTAGCCCATAGTATTGACCCGTAGTATTGGACGCATATGCTTTGTAAGTCGTCTCATAGTATTATATGTCCCATGGTTTTGACTCATAGTATTGGCGCCTAGACTTAGCCCATGGTTTTTATTGACACATAGTATTGACCCATGGTATTGCCGCCTAGACTTAGTATATAAGTGTGTGTTGAGGCCTATGAAGGCACCATGAAGTTAATTGTATTGAGCTTGCTCAAAGGAGGTTTCCCCCTCGAAGTGGCCCGTGATCAATATAAAAGTGATTCTGAGTTCTATTATTTCTGATATCTCGTGTATTTGCATTAATTAATTATTGCAGGTTCATCACAGTTCTCTACAGAGGAAGTCGTTGCATACAGGTTGAACACGAAGCCAGGTAAAGACTCTGTCTTCTACGGCCATGTTTGGATTTCCTTTCTTTTTTTTTGCAGAGATTTAACCATTCTTCGTTGTAATGTTGTATTACATTTGGGTTGTGGTTTACATGCCAAGAAAAACCTGTTGGGACATCTATCGCGTGTTTGGCCCGGAGGTTGAGCGCTTTGGGATATGGAAGCTTCAGATGGCCCTGGTAAGACCTGGGCCCCTTGGATCACCTCAATCCATGAGATGCATAACTCCTGCCCTGTATGAGCTTGTGCACTGGAATAAAAAGTTTATGGTTGTGTTGTGGAGTGACAAGGAGTTTAGCATGATGTCCCCTATTTATTTATTTTGCCGGGTCATTCCCTTTTTGCACCAATGTTGGTCTTTAGGAAAAGAATGTAGTTTCTGTAAGCCCCCTTGTGCGTAGTTATTGAAATGGGAAGCGTATGTTTCGATACTTCCAAGTTTGAAACCATGGAAATCTATATGGTGTTTCCTGTACATGATAACTTTCGAGTTTATCCTCCAACTAAATTCAATGTGTTAAGGTTTTGCTAATCGGGATTTCTATCTTTGTTCATGGTATTCGCATTGGTATATTTCTTTGCCGAGGGTCTCACCACTGGGTTAAATGTCATTTTTATGATCTGTATCTATTCATGACTCTTGGTTGTCTACAACTATTTTACTGAAGTTGGGTATTATCCTGTTTGTGAATGTATTGTGTAGTTTTGGAAAAATAAACCCTTTCGGGCATGAGATTCGAACGTTTGATCTATGCTATTGAGGTTTCGTGCATTTTAATCTAAGTTTGCATTTTGTATGGGAAAGTTCTATTTCTGAAATTGCGTTTTCGTTTAGGGTTTATCCGAGCGTCTTCGTTATCTGTCAAACGCTTAGGGTGTAAATCTAACTCCGTGTAAATTAATTTATCTCTAGATTATCCTTTATATAAAAAAAGATCTAAGTTTAACTTCTGGAACTGTGCTCAATTCATTTATGGGGTTGATTTTACTGGAAGACATGATAATCAGATTAGGGAGACTCTAAGGGGTTCAATCCCGAACTTTGAGAAGAATGACCTACGATTTAGAATTTATGTTAATAATTCTTTTTAACATACAATTGATGTTAGAATCTCTATGGAATTCTTTTGAGAGTGAGTTAATCTTTATAAGGGTGCTGAAAACAATGCCATCTCAGTTTATCCACGTCATACATTCTTCTGTATTTATAAACCAAAACTCTATTTTAAGAGCTATGCGCATTTTGTTTATGTAAGTCTTAAAAGGTTTATTTCCTATTACGGACTGTGAGAGCCTTGTTTTCTTAAATATTTGATTTAATATGTGAGTATTTAATTGTGTATACATATATATCATCCTCATGTATAAGATATATATACTTTATCAATATATGTATTTATTAATATGTTATGGAAAATAATTTCCATTAAATCCCTTTCATATGGAGATATTATAGTTAGGCTTTGTTTATATAAATAATAGTTCTGTGTGATATGTTTCCCTAATCGTTCGACCTACCTATGCATATTTGTAAGTATATATACATACCCTATATTATTAGATTTAATATAATTGCTTTATGGATATATATATTTAATAACCCACTATGTTTTGATATATAGTTATCATTACGTTTTTTTATATGGAAAAATACAATGGTTTAAGTTAGGTACCTAAATGAGGTCGGCACATACATATTACAGTAACTCTATTTTGGTTTATGAAAGAGATATAGGCATGCGTATATAGTTGGTTGACTAGTGGGTAGATCCTACATAATAATATAAATACTATATGAAAAATATATATTAAATACCCAACTAGAATTTAGGGCTTTTCCCGGAATCTTGTTCTTGGGATTTTCTTTCTGTGTATGGTTAGTATGGGATCTTTCTCTCTATAACAACCCAAAATCATGGCTAAGCAGATTCTGCCGATGATTTTATTTAAAGAAAACACACATTCCTATTTTAATACCCAGTCAATATGACAATAGATTTATAAACGGAAATTCTGCTAGGAATATAAACGCAGTAACATTTCAGGCAGCCTTCAAACATGTATAGCCTTCAACAAAGAACTTTATGAAGATGGTATAAACCCAAGAAATACTGATCCCTAATATGAATTTTTGAAATATAACAATTGAAGAAAAACCTGTAGATACTTATCAGTATTTTATTGCTAACCGACTGAGGACTTGATTGCAATGTTCCTCCTATCCAACTAACCTCTGTCCGGCGTATGTTTTCCCATAGAGAGACCACCCCCGAGCTGGGCACAAATCCACTAGGGATAAAAGTAACACTCCCTAATTCTTTCTCAACCTTATTTATTTCCCATAAATTATTGGCTTCCGAAGATGATGCTCCTCCCATGGGTTCTTTTCTTTTGTTCCCGAAGATCCCCCTTAAGAGAACAATAGTGCCCTATTTATAGTCAAAACTAGGTTTGGAGTAACAAGATAAGTTCTCGTTAGAACTTAACTTAATTAATCTTTAATTAATTTTAACTGATGGATTTACTCAGTCAACCTTTGGTCCTGACTAAATTTAACTTTATTTAGCTTTATCTAATTACTTTAACATAAATAACTTGTATTTAATTTATCTAATTAACTCAAGATCTTTAATTAGTTCACTTCACTTATCTTTTATTTCTAGCTAACCATAAATGATTGACTTACATAGTCAATCTTTAATTAATTAATTAACTAATATTTAACTTTGACTTTAACCTAGCTTACTTAAGATAATTATATTATTTGAACATAACTAAATGTAACTTGGCTTTAACCACCAATTTATATAGTTAACATACTATTAACATCTAAGATTTTCCCATGCATACTTGTGCATTTAGTTATTGTTTATCCATTCAGAACCATGCATCCACTACTAGTTAACACTTTCTTCTTTGGTAGATAAACTGTTATAGTTCTTTTTAATCATTTTAAAGCTTTTACTTTTAATTAAGGACAATTCGTCCTTATTTGATCTTACCTATCTTATTTATCTTTTTAATAACATTTATTTATAAATACCAATCTGTTTCCTTGGTAATAATAAATCATTTATCTTTTATTCCTAGATTATAACCAGGAAAATATTAATCATTTTCCACTTAGGAACTTTAACGACATATTTTGTCGAGGCTAGGCTACCAATGTTCTTTATGTTAATTTCTTATTTTTATTTAATGGTACTTAGTATAAATTAGCCTTATTCTAATAGTTAGATTATAGGAACTTGTTACTGCCTCACGACGACTAGAAGTTTCTTCGACGTCCTTATCTAGGACTAATCTTTAACATACTTTAGAGTTAAGTGTTTTTCTTAGTGAACATCACGGTTCACTTTAAGTGCTCACAGCACTAGGATGACCATTGTCATCAAAAATCATGGCTATCAAGCCGTTCACCCTATCCCCCTAGTGGATTCCATGCCCCATCTATTTCATTGCGTCAAGCCTTCAGTATCCTAAGTCTACAAATTCACTTATCACTTAGGAAGACATAATCATACTTACAAAGTTTTACCTATGGATCTCTTGCCATGAGATCCTTGCCGTTGGTGGGTACAGAGTTGTACTTTATGTTGCAAAAACCCTAAGAGAGAAAAGAGGGATATTACATTCTGCCTCTTTTTTAGGAAAAGAAAAAGACATAGTTAATGGGTAAATACCCGCTTGCTCTTTCTTTGCTTTTTTGATGATCTTCTCTGTATCTGATACAAACTTTGCTAGTTTAGGATATGGATAACTTCTGGTAGGTATCATTCTAGAAGCCAAGATTATTCCAAGAAACTTGCCAATTTGAATGTTGGAGTCGCAAGGGAAAATGTTACAACCTTGATGTATCTGATCTTTTGTTTTCCCTCAGAGATCTGATTTGATGCTTTGAAATTCTCGTTATGGGAAAGAAGTCCTTTGAATCTCCCCATCACATGGAGATTAGTAGATATGTAAAATTTGACGAAGAAGCATCTCTTAAGAGATCCAGAAAGTGCCATTATGAAGAAGTATATGAAGAAGATGTACCTCCCATAAATGTAGAAGCTGCACCCTCCCCCAAATTTGAAACACCAGAAGACCATGATATTCTAGAACCTCCCACTATGAATATGTCACGAAAGAGAAAGATTGCTTGGGAAAGAGAAATTATACAAGAAGCAGAGAAGTATGGAGCTCCAGAAGGCTCCACAAGAGTAAGCAAGAAGCCAAATCCATTTTCCAGTTATGTGGCTTCGATGTGTGATCTTGTAGATAAAGAACCTACCAGTTATGAAGAATCTATACAGAAGAAAGAATGGGTAGAAGCAATGACATAAGAATACCAATCAATAATGAAGAATGATGTTTGGGATATAGTTCCCAAAACATAGGGAAAAAGTGTGGTATCTTCCAAGTGGATCTACAAGATAAAGCATGCAGCTGATGGAAGTATTGAGAAATAAAAGGCAAGGTTTGTGGCTAGAGGATTCTCTGAGAAAGAGGGAATTGATTATGAAGATACATTTGCGCCAGTAGCAAGGTACACTTACATTAGAACCATCATGGAACTTGCATCCATGATGAAGTGGAGTTTACACCATATGGATGTGAAGATAGCTTTTCTGAATGGTGTGATTGAGGAAGAAGTGTACATAGAACAGCCACATGGATTTGAATTTGAAGACAGACAGACTCACATATGCAAGTTGAAGAAGGCTTTGTATGGATTGAATCAAGCTCCTAGAGCTTGGTACAAAAGGATAGATATATTTTTGACGAGCTTGGCCTTTACCAAAAGTAAAGATAACCCTAACCTTTACTTTAAGGTTATGGATGATGAACCTGTCATATTATTGTTGTATGTGGATGATTTATTTCTAACAGGAAATGAGAAACATATTGTAGAGTGCAAGAAGAAACTCGTTGAAGAATTTGAGATGAAAGATCTTGGATTGATGCACTATTTTCTAGGTCTGGAAGTATGGCAGAACCTAGAAGGAATATTTCTCGACCAGAGAAATTATGTTGTGGAAATCCTAAAAATATTTGATATTTTTGGAATGTAAATCCATGGCCACACCCATGGATACCAACCTGAATTTGTTAGCTGATGAATTGTCAGAGTTAGTGGATGTGACTCAGTACAGACAGATTATTGGGTCATTGATGTATCTGAAAAATACCAGGCCAGATATATTGTGAACACCTTGAGTCAGTATCTAGTTGAGCCTAGACATGTTCACTTGGTAGATGCAAATCATGTGATGAGGTACCTGAAAGGTACGATAGACTTTGTTCTATACTATGTTGGAGATCATGACTACATATTGTATGGTTATACAGATGCAGATTGGGCTGGAAGTGTCTAAGACACGAAGATCACCTCAAGTGAATGTTATTGTCTAGGATCCGCCATGATCTCATGGTTTAGCAAGAAGCAGTCCAATGTTTCTCTCAGCACAGCTGAAGCAGAGTATATAGCAGCTTGTTCTGCTAGTTGTGAAGCCATATGGCTTCGAAAATTGATGTTAGGTCTATTTGACCTAGAGTTGGATACCACGATGATTCTATGTGACAACTAGATTTGTATAAAGATGACGAAGAACCTTGTGTTCCATGACAATTCAAAGCACATAGAAATCCGGTATTTTTACATACGGGATATGGTACATAAGGGAGCTATAAATATCCAGTATGTGAGCACTGATGAGCAAGTTGATTATGTGTTAACTAATCCTCTGTCTCGAGTGAAGTTTGAGTACTTCGTGACAAGATTGGTGTGGTTCGAAAGGACCTTCCTCGAAAGGGGGAGCAGTGATGATGATGTTGTAGTGGGATTGTATCATCCCTGGACATTAGTCCTAAAGTGATCCACATAATTTTGTCTCCGTGATGTTGTTGGGATTGTATCATCCTTGGACATTAGTCCTAAAGTGATCCACATACTTTTGTCTCAGTGATGTGGTTGGGATTGTATCATCGCTAGATATTAGTCCTAAAGTGATCTGCATACTTTTGTCTTCGTGATGTGGTTGGGATTGTATCATCCCTGGAAATTAGTCCTAAAGTGATCCACATACTTTTGTCTCTGTGATGTGGTTGGGATTGTATCATCCATGGACATTAGTCCTAAAGTGATCCACATAATTTTGTCTCTATGATGTGGTTGGGATTGTATCATCCCTGGACATTAGTCCTAAAGTGATTCGCAGACTTTTTTCTCCGTGATATGATTGGGATTGTATCATCCGTGGATATTAGTCCTAAAGTGATCCTCATACTTTTGTCTCAGTGATGTGGTTAGGATTGCATCATCCTTGGACTTATGTCCTAAAGTGAGAGGGATTGATCATCACGTAATTGGATAATGTGTGTTGCAGGTTATGTTGTTGCAGATGAAGTTGTTATTGATCGAAATATCAAGAGTTGTTGTTGATCGAAATATCAAGAGTTGTTGTAGACGATCGAGTGATCGAGTGTTGCAGAAGATATAAAAGATGAAGAATCAATGTTGTAGAAGATGATGCTCCAGTACTGAAGATGTTCCAATAACTGTTCCAATTGTTGATGTTGTTGAAGAAAACTTCCAATGATTTATAGATGTATCACCTTGATGTTATTGATGATGCTCTCTCTCCTTTCTCCTACAGTTGAGGTTGTTGTTTTCAGTAGAATACCCTTCTTGTTAAGGGGGAGTGTTGTAATATTGTAACTTCGAAGAATATTCTATTTTATTATTGTAATTTGTTCGAAGATGTTTTATTCCTCCGTCAGGATGTTATTATTGTATTTGGTCATCATAGAGTCATGAGGTAAAACCTCCTTTGTAAGTCGGGTCGATAGAACCCTCTAGAAAGTAATATTATATTGCTTTGATTCTTCCTAGGTAAGTCGGCCCATTTAAGTTTGTTGGGGCCAACCTAGTTAGTGAAAAAGTCAAGTGGAAGATAAAGTATAAATAGGAGTGATGTGCTCCTCATTTGGACACACACACTCACTTGTGTAATTCACATAGGAGAGAGAGAGATATATCTGCAAGGAGAAGGAGCACTTGTTTGGGGTTTTGTCTTTGTACTTTTGATCATTTATATTGAGGAAGTTTTGCTGGGTTTTCTTCCCCTTGAGGGTTTCCCAGGATAAATACGTGTCTATCTTGTGATTGTGTTTTTTCAGTGATCTTGTATATGCTATTGTTGTGAAATTGAATTGAATACTGATTTTATATATCTTAGCATATTAAATCTTAACACTCTAGGACTCTCAGACTTAGGGGGATGGAATACTAAACTCCCCTTCTAATTGACTGAATTTAGGCTCCCAATACAACTCTGATTCTGGAAGGGTGGACAAAATTTTGGGTAATGTCGAGGATGTGTACGTGCCCTTAAAAATTTGTATGTCCTCTTCTCCTTTGGATGAGGACATGCCACAACCAGCATGGGACACATCCCTTTCTCTGTTAGAGGCATCTGGTAAATTTCCAATCAACACCTTTGTTGGGGATCCTGACAGTAGGGATACCGATGACCCTTCTATCTTGATTTCCTCGATTAGGTATCAAAATGTGACCACCCATAACAAACATAAGAAGAAGATGGTTTTTAATCATTCGAAAAATCCTTTGTGGGTTATGTTATCACACTATAGTAGCAGGGCTACTATCCTTGTTCAGCAGATATCTACACATTCCAGAGATTCCATTATTCCATAGCATGGCTATATATTTTGGATCACTCATGATCAGAGCAGTATATTATTCAGATTTATGTTAGACCTTGTGTCAAGGCTGAGCCTTGAGAGTTCAGATTTGATGACCGATGTGACCCTTTATCCCATACAGTTTCAGTTCAGTGCTTAGAGATGTATTGCAGCAGTGTTTCAGATGGTACATGATTATTATTATGATGATGTTGTATGATCTATGGATATGTTATCACCGACTGTGGATTATTATCTTGTTGATTTAGTCATGTTTACAGCATCTGCTTGGTATATTATTCCTGATGTGGCAAACTATTTAAAATGAACTATAAATCATAAAATAGACAATTGCTTGCACATTTAGGTCATTTAACAAAACCCACTGGTTTTCACCTTACATAGATATGGTTTTTCTTGACACCAGTTGTCTGCGAGTGTAGGCTCCATATTCACTTGACTCCATCCATACATGACTTTCCTATTTGACTTTAAACCTTGACCTGTCTCATTTGACTTTCTGATACTGAGGACTTCCCCATTTTTCTACCTCTGTGTTTGGACCGCATCCCTGTATATTCAGTGTCTCGGCTCTAAGTTGGTGACAAAACTTGCCTTCGGTGAGTTGGATTGTAGGCCTAAATCATTCTGGTCGGTTGTCCCGATGTTTGGCATTAGCTCGAACTCCCCCTAGTCACTTGAGATGTTGTTGGCTAAAACTGAAAGCTCATGTTCTACCTATGGAAACTTATAAATTCGCCCATGGAAACTAAAAAAAAGGGCAAGAGCGATGAACAGCTAAAAATACTCCTCGAAGAGTATAAGAAAGGTCCAAAAAGCAATGGTTCTTAAAAGTTATATCTAAACAATTGCTGACCTTATATGTATTTGAAAACATACCCTGGATGCAAGCTGCAACTAGTTGTGCTTATCAGCACATCTGAAATACGAAGGGTTATGTAGGACAAAAAGGCCATGAAATGAAATTGAATGATCCTAATGAACTTGGATCAATTGGATGTAGACATGATGCCTAAGTTGAATAAGCACTCTCTGAACAACTTATCCATTTGTGAGGCACATCCATCCCTCGTGTTATTTTGTCCAGCACAGAGTTTGTAGCTTTCCCCTTTCTCCCAGTCCAAAGTATTGTTGAGTTAAGTTAGACAAGTCAACCCCTTGGCCCAACCTTGCTCCTAGCCTTCATCCTTCACTAGCAGTTTGACCATGTCCAATGGGTGATTTTGTCATTTGAACTAATGTGCAAGTAATTTTATATAACAACGGAATATGCTAACTTGATTAATGCCACTGAATGGATGTTATACTTTGAGCTTGGCTGTGAGAATGATTAGAGAAGCATGTCTTAGTCTACTGATGTGATTTATCCTTGGTTGTATATTCTTGGGATCCGTGATGATGTGGACCATATATATATGCTTATTGATGATGATTCATGGTCCCACATACTTGATGATGAGATCATATGATGGACATATGATGCAGATGATGATTGATGCGGTTCAGCTGGTTTCATTATTACTTCAGATTAGTGGATTATGCATTGTCCATATATGGTGGACCCTACAGCTAGCCCATTTGGGCAACCCATGGTGTATGAGTACACATTCCTAGTGTATTTGGGTCTTCTGGATCCAATGAGACACTTATCTTTCAGTTTCGGGCACTTCTGACAGCGATTGATGCAGTTTTACACTTGTTGATCATATTTGGGGCTAATTTCCCAACCTGAGCAGTAGGGGCCATGAGAGGCTAGTTCACCTAGGGCGCTGATGATGGAGGGGGTGGTCCAGCCACTTGTTTTTACCATTTACCCCCCCTTCTGGAGAGCCTGGTGGGCTCAGATGGACAACGCAGATGCCCTAGGAGGCAGTTTTGGCACTTTCACAGTTACCGAGGCAGTTAAAAAATGGGATAAAGTGGTCACTGAGGAATTCAATTTGGGCAATTGAGGCAAGGTTTTGGCATTTGGTCTCCGCAGAGGTCTTCTAGGGTGATCTCACTATATTCCAGTCAGTTTTCACCATGTGGGTATGCCCACATTGATCACAGGAGGTCTTTTACTGCTTGTCTGTCATAGATTTTGAGGACAGATTTGATCATTTGTATTATCTTGGAAATATTTTATTATTTTATTGTGCCTTGGGGATGAGCTAGTAAGGATTGATGCCTCCTATCCCCACCATGTGCTTATTTTGTCATGTCCTAGTCATCATGAGGTGGATCATTGTACTTTTACCCCTCTAGTGGATGATGTCACCCTCCTTTTGTACCATTTAGTGGGGGCGCTATCATTATATTGGGTGATCCATGTGATGTATTGTTATGATTTATTGTTAGCCGTTGATTAGATCTTTTGATCTTTTAATCCTAGCCACTCATGTAAAAAGTGGTTAGGATTGTACTCTCTCCCCATCCTATTTAAGGAGGGAGCCTCCCATTGTAAAATTCATCTAGAGATTTTTGGCTCTTGGCTCTTGGAATAAAATTTCTATCTTTTGGAGTACATGCTTGGATTGGAGTGGATGTTGGTTGTTTCGATTGTAAATGCTTTTGTCCATTGCACTGGAGGATCTATTGTAGCTATCTTGCATATTTGCCATATTTTATTTACAGGTTAAGAGGACGTTTTTGGACAAGTGCGAATTGGTGGGGAGGCTTGCCCTTCAAGCTTGGAGGAAGACGTTTTGGCTAAACAGGGAGTAGTTTTGTCTTTGTGCCAACTATTCTTTGCTTATCTCTCTCTTGCTTGTATCTACCTTCAACATGTTAAACTGATTGATGCTTTGCTCCTTGGTTTTGACAGGTTAGAGGGACTCATATGTGGTTTGGAAAAATTGATTTGGCAAGAGGGATTCAACAATTCTCCATTTGATCTTTGGCAAAAGTAATCCTCGTCTCAACTAGCATTCATCTCTTCATCCAGGTATGCTCCAAGAGGTATGATATTCTTCTTCCTTGAATCATCCATAATTTCTAGATCATAAAAACCCTAATTGATTAAAACCCTTGTTTTTGGTTTTTCTTAGATCTACTTAGATCTAGCCTTGCTTTTGAAGAGATCTTGAAAACCCACCTCTATAGCATCCACCCCTAGTTGGATCTATAGTTTGGTGGTGATTGGGTTAGAATTGACACACTTTTCAAGGCAAAAAGCCCTCTTGAACCAAATCGCACTTCCCTAAGAGAGGCTTGTTTGGTTAGATCTAGCACATGGGTAGGTGAGATCCCACTTGATTTGCAATCTAGACACTTGATAACCTATACCCAGACTGTTACTTTGGTGATTTCTACCTTGTGGGCATCATTCCACATTTTAAGGGGTTAAAACCCCCTTTTGAATTTCTTGGCACCTTAAAACTCAGATCTAGTAAGATCTAACCCTTGGATTGACTTGATTTTTGGGATCTACATAGATCGGGGCACAAGCCATTTGGATCTACAGTTTGGTGGCCATTGGACTTGATTTGGTCCACCTAACCCCTCTTTTAGCTCTCCTTGAGCAAGGTCGCACTCCCCTGGGAAGGTGAGTTTGCCCACTTGGAGGAAGTGGGTGGTTGAGATTTTTGTGGATTTGGAATGGCCATACCTTGAAACCTAGGTCTAGAGTATCATTTTGTGATGATCTGCCTTGGGGGTAGCATTCCTTGTTTTAAGGGATTGTGGTCCACTTAGGGTCACATCATAAAAACCTAGATCTAACAAGATCCAACCATTCTATCTCAATTAGCCCACTTGACTGGGCTCCTAGGTGTCCCGATCTACACTTTGACATACCTTTTGACCCCATTAGCCCATCCAACAAGGCACTAATCCTCCTCAAAGCAAGTCGCACTCCTTGGGAATTGTGTCAAACCCTAGATCCAGTACATGGGTACTCCTAAAATCAACTTAGATCCATAGATCTACTCACTAAATAACCTCTAGTACCAATTGCACCCATTAGCTCCACCTTGTGGGTCCACTTCAAGCCATTTCACACATCCCAAGAAAGTAGGATCCACTTGTGTAGCATATGGTGATGTACCTTAACATTATACCTAATTATGTGGCCTAAATCATGCATCGGTTGAAACACTAACAATCTCCCAAACCACCTTCAACCATACTTTAACATCTAGGTCCACTCAACCTTGCATTGGTTTCCGTAACTCTCCACTTACTTATCCTTAGAAACCTTTGTTTGGGTCCAATCAACCGTGATTGGTTATAGGGTCTCCCCCTAGGTCTTATTTCACCTTGACCTAAAGTGAAGAGTGCCTCGGTTGACGTGACTCCCACCTTGCATTGGGAACCGTGGCATCTCTTGGGTCACCTCTTTAGTTGCCTGTCTCCTCTATCGTCCCGGATGGGATACCACTAGGGGCAACTACAAGTTGTGTGATAACAGGTTAATCGTAAAGTTTCCTCCATCACGTCTATTGCGTTGGCCTTATCTTTTGACTCTCCCACTTATGATGTTGTCGAGGATCTTAGAGAAGGTGTGCCCCATCAGGGGGTTTCCTAATGATTATGTTGTCTTTTAACATCAGGGGGATCGACAGTTCCCCCAAAATAACTGCTTTCAAGAGGATGCTTGATAGACTTTCCTCGGACATTGTTATAGTACAGGAGACCATGTCGGTCGGGATTATTTCTTGCGATTTTTTTCTTAAGATTAAACTTGATTGGAAGTGATGCAGTGTGGATGATAATGGGATGTATGGCAGTTTATTAGTGGCATGGAACCCCGTCTATGTTGATTTCTCTCCTTTCCATACTTTTGCAGGTATTTTGATTGAGGGTCGTGTTAGGGGTCTTGTGAGGCCGCTCAGTATATTGAACATATATGGTCCTTACAACAACATGAATATTTTTTGGGATACGGTTTCAAATGATGGATTATTAGCAAATCCCTCGCTTATTGGTGCAGGGTACTTAATATGACAATTTTTCAGATGAAGTTTGGGATCAAAAGCCATCATTGGTCTACTCGCTCCTTATTTTAAGGACATTTTTGAGAGGGATGGTTTATTTGATGTTTCGCCAAATGCTTTTACACCCACTTGGTCAAATGGGCGTGTTGTAAATGCAGGTATTTCTAAATGAATATACAAGTTTTTGATGGTTGAGCCCTTGGGTTCGGCGTTGGAAAAGTTCTATACTTGGTCTATCCCAATTGGTGTTTCTGATTACAAAGTAATCACTCTACAGCTGGACTATGGGAACTACTTTACTTCCTACCTTTTCAAGTTTAATAGAACTTGGTTGAATGAAGAGGATATATATTCCTTGGTGAAGAATTTTTCGTTGTCCTTTCCGGAACAGGTTACTCTTTCTCCATTACTGAGCTTGATCAAGAAGTTGAAGATTTTAAGATTTGAAGTGGAAAAATGGGATAGAGATAAGAAGAAGACTAATGATGCAGACCTCGTATTCATTGAAAACAAATTTGCAGATTTAGATAGAAAGGTTGACAAGGATCTCTTCATAGAAGAGAGGAAGGTTGTCTTGAAGAGTATGGAACTACAAAGGGAAAAAATATTGGTGCAAGCTGAAGCCACATGGAGACTAAAAAGCAGATCTATCTGGATTAAGGAAGGGGATAATAACACGATGTGTTTTCAACGTTATGCATCTCATCAGAAGAATTTCAACTCAATTTTGGAATTGAGGAACAATGATGGTGTCCTCATGACGGATCAAAATGATTTAAAAGGTGAAGTTGTCTTACATTTTGCAAATTTATACATACAAAACTCCTCTACCTATCTAGAAGACTAGTTAAGAGTGTTAAAGTTGTACCCAAGATTTTTCATCCTTGAAGAAGGAAGAAAGGTTGGTAGGTTAGTTGAACTTGATGAATTCAAGGAGGTGCTTAAAATTTTTATGAAAGACAAAATTCCAGGGCATGACTGATGGACTGTGGAGTTCTTCCTACATTTTTTTATATTGTTGGTCCAGATTTACTTCAGGCAATTGAAGAATCCATAAAGAAGGAATTAATTTCTAAAAACCTTAATACCATGTATATCATTATGATTCCGAAAAAGGATAAGACTGAGTCATTCAGGGACTTTAGACCCATTTCACTGTGCAACTTGGTGTATAAAATCATTACTAAGCTCATCTCAAACAGAATTAAGCATGTATTGGAAAAATGTGTTTCTCTTGAGCAATTTGGTTTTTTGTCAAATAGGAAAACATTGGATGCAGTGGGAATCACTTAGGAATGTCTCCACTCAGTAAAATCAAAGAATTTGCAAACTTCCATTTTGAAAATGGATATTGTTAAAGCGTACGACCGTGTGGATTTGTCATTTATTAGTTTTATGTTAATACGGATCGGGTTTCCTGTTGGATTACATAACTCGATATGCAAGAACTGTCACATCTCCAACTGAGTGTTCCATCCGCAGTGGGATTAATGTAGTTAGAATCATTCATAGTCATTTTGTAGATGTAGTCAAGGTCTTGAGCTTCGGATTCTTCTTGAATCGGCTCACTGTATCTTTCTCCGTCTAAAGGGTCTAATGGTGCAATGACCCTGAGATGTTGTCCTTCAAAGATCATCTTCTTTGTTTTCAAGTTTATAATGGCGAGGTTATCCATTGCACAGTCTATAACCAATAGTGTTGGATAAGGTTGACTATCATCCACAATATCGATAACCTCGAAGTCTACATGACTTCGCACTCCATCAATGTCAACAATAACATTGGCTAACCTTCCAAAGGGTATGACATTCTCCTGGTTGGAGATTCTCAATTGTATAGGTGGCCATAGCAACTTTGGTCTCCCCATCTGCTGCCATGTCTGTTTAGTTAAGACATTTACTTCAAATCTCAGATCGAGGATGATCTCATCCATCTCATAGTCTCCTATCTGCGCGCTGAGCCTCATTTCTCTTCCTATTCTTTTATGTTTCTTGATGTGATGAACTGTGCTCTCGGCAGTTTCCATCTCGTTGCGTGGTTCATATTGGTTTAACAGTTTTTGCAGTTCCTCTATAGCGTCTGAGCTCTTCAATAGTTTCATGCAACTCTGTAGGAACTGCGCAACAAAGGTTCTTGTCTCTACTGCGTGGCATGTTTTGTCATAAGCTGTCAGCATATCCTCTATATGTGGTATTTCATTGCGCAACAAGATTATTGGTGATCTAGGTGCTTGTTCTTTGACAATGTCTCGTGCTTCTTCAAAAACTTCTTTATTTTTCTCTAGATTGAAGGCAGGTATTTTCCCAGTAGCTTTTCTGATCCAGGTCGTTTCGAGAGGGGTCTGCTTAGTTTCAAAGCCTCCAGAAGTCGAAGCTTCTTCTCCTCTATCTCTTCCTGTCGTAGTGCCACTTCTCGTCACTACATTGATACTTGGATCCGCAACCCTTCTCTCTGCTGCGATGAACTGAATGTTTGGGTTCGACACATCTTGCTTTCGTTTATGCATTTCTACCACTAACACTAGGAATACCTCAATAACATGATCAAAAGATTTGTAGTAATTGCAAGTAGTACATTCATTGGTACAATATCTGGATAAGTGACCTGCCTGGCCACAGTTGTAACAGATCATCTGGCCTCTTCCCCTTCCTTTTCCTGGGCCATTATTTCTTCCTCTTCCGCAGAATCCTCCACAGCCTCTGTATGCGCCTTGGTCATATTGCACATTATATTGCTTCTGTGGAGTTGCTTCTTGGACTCTGTATACTCCACTTTCACGCATATGCTCCATGTCTCGCTTCCTTTCCTGCATGAGCTCATATGCTCTACAATTGGATTCATCATGTCCAACTGATTTACATAAATTGCAATATATATTCTTAGGGGTGTGCACATACTTCTGTATGAGATAACAGTCTTCAGGCCTATGGCCTTGCGTTTTACATATTTCACACCATGGTGCTTGATTCTGATTCAGTGGATTCGGTGTTCCATTGTTAAGGTATTCCTTAAACAAAGGACAATGCTCTCTAGTGTGCCCTTCTCCTTTGCATCCTGTACACTAGACTTCTTGTCTCTCTTGTTTTCCCTTCTTCATATCTTGTAGTTGTAATGTTAGGGTAGCTAACTGGGTTTGAATCTGAGACATCCCAGTGCTAGTCTCTCCAATTGGTGAAGCTTCCAACTTCATCACGATCTCCAGGGCTTCTACCTACGAAGCCACTTTCTGTTTCATCAACAGCAGTCTGATATGGGGAAACAACGTGGTTATAAATCATTCTTGGTGTTGTTGCGGTGCTATGACGAAACTTACTTGGTCCAATAGTGTCTTAAATTTTTGGTCAAATTCCCAAATTGTCTCATTAGGTTTTTTCTTAATTTCCTTTAGTTCTGTTATACATTGGGATTCTGACTTCAGTTTCTTGAACTCACTCAATAGTGCAGCCTTAATCTCTGCTAAGTTTTTATGATGTCTAATAGAATACTTCATGAACCAATTCAAGGCTCTATCTCTAAATGTGGTGATGAGTTGCGCTTGCTTCACAGCATCATCCTGAACTTGCTTAACACTCCACATGGATTCACATAGAAACCAATGTTGCTCAGGGTATTCTAGACACATTCCTTTGAATATCGACAACTTAATATCATCATTCATCCTTTTCCTAGGTGGTATAGGGTTATGCGCAGGGTTCTGAGCGGCAAAAGTAAAATTGGTACTGCATGGAATGTTCTGAAGTGGAATATTCTGAGTCGGGATAGTCGGATTCGGAATGGTCTAAGTTGAGATGGTCTGAGTACTCACTCCTGCGGTGTTACTGGTATTGACGTTCTGAGGATGCGAAATATTAGCAACTGGAGCCTTCTTGATTGACTGATTCTAAGAGATAGAAGGCGCGGTACTTGCAACCGGCGGGTTCTGCGGTGTAATAGGATGATAGGTAGCGGATAGAGGTGCGGTTTGTAAATCAATATCTACGCGGAGTCCATGTTCACCGGAGGTCTTCTTAGTGGTATACTTTCTTTTTCCACTTCTCAAATTATGTGTTTCTTCGTCATAATCACTATAGATGCTATTGACCATTACATATTCAAAACTTCTAGGGATCTTTACTGCATTTTTAAAACACCTTTTTGAGCTAAAATCATTTTAATGTATAAACTCAAATTGTTGAGGTACTTACCTATGAGATTTTTGAAAAAATTTGCTTCGGCTGTGCTATAAGACTTCAGGGTGTCCACAGTGAACTTTGTCACGAATCCTTCTAGTATACTGTCAACCCAAAAGTCAACTGCTCTAAAAAATGGAATATCTATTGCTTTGAGCCTTGAAATGAGATCTGGAGTCCACTCGATCGGTACTTCTGGTGAGAAATAGTTCTTGCACTCTGCGAGCCTTGACAACCACTCGTGCGACTTGTTTCCAAAAGATTCCCAAAAAAATTTGTGAATATCTTTCCATAGGTATTTGTTCAACCAATCTATGTCAGAGAGATGCGGGTGTCTGTTTTCTTTCCTTGCGAAGTCTCTTTCTATCTTGTCACACCAAGCCCATATTTCTTTCTTTTCCGGATGCCAAATTTTTGCAATCAACGGGACCTTTTCTTCTGAGCACATCACTTATTTCAAGTGCAGCAACTCATCACGGATTATTAGCCCGACAATGGAACCATTTGTTGGCTTACATAACTATCTTGATCAGGTTTTCTATAAAGACCCAGGTTCATCACAGTTCAAGGAACCAACAAAACCCCTTTTCACCGGCCCTTTCGGCAACAATCTGAGAACAAACTGAGGTCTCACTCGAGGCGAAGTAATGGGGGAGCTATGGAATCAGGCTTCCACAACCACGTGATGAGTGCTTAAACATATCTGATGAGCAGTGCACTGCGGGGCTCGCACTGCGGAATGAGGACTGTGCGAAGATCGCCTTCTTCGCAGTTAGCACTTCCACAAGCTCAGACGCTTGCACGACTCGTGCATCCAAGGACTACGCAGTTCAAAAATTACTCAACAATAGGACGACGCAACGGATAAATGCGCTTCCTCTTCAGACTTAACCAACTTCAATATGCTATACTTAGTGTTTTATCCATTCATCAGTTGTCTTATGTTATTTATCTTATGGCTTATACAATATGACAGAACACAAAATACTGCACACTTTCGGTGCTGCGCTTCGAGGGAGCTGCACAGCGTGAGCTCTACCTACTTAAGTGTTTATCTAACTGAGCTATGCATTCATTCAGGCTTAGAAATAATTATGCATCTAGCATTCATCCATACATGCGATACTTAACATATTACTTCCATCTCATTCCTTATGGCGAATACATATAAAAGTAAAACACATAAGCTAATAAGCAAGATCTTAAGCATTCATTGTAAGCAAATAAACAGATTCAAACATGT
Source organism: Larix kaempferi (assembly GCA_027924585.1). NCBI lineage: Eukaryota > Viridiplantae > Streptophyta > Pinopsida > Pinales > Pinaceae > Larix > Larix kaempferi. Next base: position 14,466,143 of record BSBM01000806.1, on the reverse strand, counting down.
AAACAATCACACAACACAGGAATTTAACGTGGTTCACCCCTAGGATGGGAGCTACGTCCACAGGAACTGTTGTTGTATTAGTCTTTGGGAAGGGTACAACAGTTCCAGTCTGCGCACTCAGCTGCAGACTCTCTTCTCTCTCAATAGGCCTTTGTGCACACAGCTTGCAGAGCCTTACAATGGATTCCAATACTTAGACTATTTTACAACGAAGATTACCCACAATAACAACCCTTTCCCTTAAAAAATTGTTCCTTCTTATAGATCATGCCCGTAGGTCATGTCTTTACAATGCATAGGCAAAAAACCTAAGGTTTCCCCAAAACTGTCACGGTTTTCTCTTAACCGGACTTGATGGCTTCTGGTAGCGAATCTTCCGCCATGGCCATCCTCTGCGCATGGTCACATCACTTTCATCCTGCCCTGTCGACCGCATGCCGACTGTCGATTTCACTCGGTCGTTCCTTATCTAACGACCTTATGTGGCCAGCTCACGTTGTGCTTCCTCCGCGCATGTGACCGGTCGCTTTCCTTCCTCCTTACTCCTTACCCTCCTGCTTGGTAATCACGGAGTATCTTAACCAAAAATAGGTCGCTTTCACCCAACCGAAATTACCTTCATTCTTTACCCAAAATGGGTGCCCTGCTGGCACATCACGGCGCTACTACTTCGCGGAACCGGTCCTCAGCTGCGCAGTTCCCATCCTGCCGATACTGTGCTGCGCTCACATCGTAGCTCCCCAAAAACTGTCTTGCCAAAAATTCTTCATCTGAACTGCGCTCAACTTCGTAGTTCCAAAACTGTTTTGTCAAAAATGCTCTACTTGGGTCAGGCCCAACATTACCTGTTGAGGTCACAAACTGGATCATGGCTTGCATTATCTCAGATTCCTTTGTTGTATTGATCAACAGATCACCTACTTCATTTTTTAGCAGGTGTGGCAGAGGTTTAATACAAGGGTTCCCATTATTGCCATTATTGCTCATTCTATTCATTGAAGGACTCAACAGACTCATAATCAAATCAAAGGAGGAGCATAAGATCAAAGGTATACAAGTATCCGATGCTTTGTCCATTACTCACTTACTTTTCATTGACGATGTTTTTTTGTTAGGGTTGGGTAATGTTGACAATGAAAACACTTTAGGTACATCATTGACTGCTTTTGCAAAGCTACAGGGATTTTAGTTAGTGTGGAAAAATCGACATTCCTTCACAATAATTCGGAAGCAGGGATCTGTGAGCAAATATGTAGATTGTTCCCCTATAGAGTGGAGAAGCTTGAATAGGGTTTCAAGTATCTTGGCTACTTGCTTAATCCAAACTGTTATAAAGTAGAAGAATGGAATTGGTTATTGCAAAAATTTGACAGAAGGATTAAGAACTGGACTTTTCATTGGCTGTCAATTGGAGGAAGGTTGGTTTTAGTAAAATTTGTTCTCCAGATTCTTCATGTTTATTGATTTTATCTTACTTAGGTGCCCAAGTCAGTGATCAACATCATTAGAAAGATGATATTTCATTTCCTTTGGTTGGGTGGCCATCTAGATTCCAAAGTGCACTTATCCTCCTTGGAAATCTTAGCTTTACCCAAGCAATTGGGAGGATGGGGCATCAAGAGATTGGAATGGTTCAGTCTAGCCTTACGAGATAAAATCCTATGGATTTGTTTATTTGACACCGATATGTGGAGTAGAACAGTACATGACAAATATCTAAAATGGATGCCAGTCAACATGTGGATCCAAAAGCCAGGTTTAAACACTACAAATTCCTCTCTTATCTAGAAAGGTCTTATTAATTCATTTCCAATACTTGGTCAGTAGCTTACTTGGAGAGTGGGAAATGGTATTCAATTCTTCCTAGGAATTGATCCTATTGTTGGACTATCCAATAATTATAGACTATCCATACCACTAATTTCTTGATTACACCACAAAAATATTTTTGTATTGGCGCAGGTAAAAAGAACTTGGGTTGTGAGAATCGAGCTGCTTCATATTGGTATCAGGAGAGCGAGCTGGTATTGACCGATGACGTTAAGGAGGAATGGAATGGCTTTGTAATGGAAATGTACAATGCGGGGTTTATGTTGTCTTCCATATTTGATTCTTTAGTCTAGGACTGGGGTGATGCAAATGGAATGCTAACTGCTAAGAATTCCTACGATGCTATCATTTCCCAGATGGGAACTTTATCCAATTGCTGGTGGTCGATGAAGTTGTTAAAGAGAAAATTACCTTTAAAAATCAAATGCTTCACTTGCCTGTGTATAAAGAACAAAATTCTTTCATAGGATAAATTGACTAGGCGTGGTTTTGTTGGGCCTGGTAGATGCGTTTTCCTATTGGATGTGGAGAGTGTCTCTCATCTTTTCTTCCAGTGCAGTTTCTTTAGAATTATTTGGAAACATTTGAAATTAATTCTCAATCATGAGGACAATTGGGGCAGCCACAAGATCAATGAATGTATTCTTCATTGGCTCCTTAAAAGAGTCAAATTTAAAACTCTACCTATGCTGCTCATTTGGGAAGTGTGGAAAGCCGAAAAGCATTTATCTTTGAAGACATAAAGCCATATTATTACCATGTATGTGCTAGAGTCCTATGTGCTCTTCAGAGCTATAATTCCAGCAAACATATTTCAAAGAGCAGTATTATTAGGCATCTTGTCACAGATGAAGATTTTTCGATCGACTATTGTGACGGGGCTTCAAAAGAGGGTGCATGTGGAGTGGGGATGATTTTATATATCAATAAGATGCATCAAATTAACTTAAGGATGGAGGTTGGCAGAGGCAGCAATACTTGGGAATAATTTTTGGCCTTATGGGGATTCGTATGGTTTTCTCAAAGGAGAGGTGTGTTTAGAATCAAGGTTTTTGGTGATTCTAAAGTTGTTATAGATTGGGAAAATTGTATGTTCCAGATGCACATGATAAATATGGAACATTGGATGAAGAGGATCAAGAACTTAATTGAATATTTATTGGTGATTTCATGTGAGAATGTTTACAGGGAGCTAAACATCCAGGCATACACCCTCTCTAAGTTGGTTATCGGTCCACTAGATGGGTGTATTTTTTATGACGAATAAATTTTAGATATGATGGTAGATTCTGGAAGCTACTATATTTTTGATTTGTATAGACAACCCTATTGTTTTGGTCTTTTAGTAGCTTGTTTTTTTGTTAGTATTTCTTGGAGTTAACTCTTAGTTGATGGGCTCTTTGTTTTGATGCTCAATATTGTTGTATATTTTTTTTGGAAGACATTTGTCAGTTGTTTGGAGTGGACTATTATGTTGTCATTTTTCCTGGAAGGCTTACTATTGGACCAGATCTTTGTAACTTTGATTTCTCATCAAATAACAAGTTACTACTTTTTCATTTCTGAAAAAAAAAAAAAAATCATTTATGCAAATTGTAGACAAATAAAAGAAAACTTGATATTTTCTCTTTACTATAGAAAAATAAAAATAAAAATACAAACATATTGTAAGCATTTTACCCATTGATGATACTAACAATTAGATTAACCTCATCATGATGTACTTTAATATTAAAGCTTAAATGTTTCAATGTATTAAATATTTTTTTCAGAGAAAAAAACAGTAACTTGTTATTTAATTAGAAATCAAAGTTACAAAGATCCAGACCAAAATACATATTTCCAGTCCAAAATACAGCATAAGAATCCACTTCATACTACATATCCAACAATACTGTGGCTCAATAACAAAGAGCACATCAAGTACAAGATAACCACTAGCATGATCCATTAAGAAAACTATTACTCAAAGACTGTAAAAAAAAACATCACAACTCATAAAAAATAGTAGCTTCCCAAATCCACTATCAGATCTTATATGTATTCTTAAAAAAAATTATTTCCATCCATTGGACTGAAATCCAACTTAAAGAGAGTGTCCGTCTGGCAGTTTAATTCCTTGTAGATATGTTCACAAGAAAACATAGAGAATTCTTCGATTAAGTTCCTGATCCTTTTCAGCCAGTGTTCCATCTTAATAATGTGCATTTGGAATAAAAATTTTCCCAATCAATTGCAACCTTTGAGTCACTGAAAACTTTGATTCTGTACACACCTCTTCGCCGAGCAAACCACAAGAGCCCCCATAAGGCAAGAAATTCTACCCATGCATTGCTACCTCTGCCCACCGCCATCCTTAAATTGATATGATGAGACTGCTTGATAAATATGATCATCCCTTCTCCACATAATCCCTCTTTTGAATCCCCATCAAAAGCCAATCGACAAATCATCAACAATGGGAGGGAGTCTAATAAATCTGCTCTTTGAGTTGGTTTTGGTGGCAATATGGTCCCGAACAGCATTGAGGACTCTAGCACAAACATGGTAAGGAGAAGGATTTATACCTTCGAAAATACAACGATTCCTCGCTTTCCACAATTCCTTGATGAGTAGCATAGGAAACGTTTTGAATTTGACACCTTTGAGAAGCCACTTGAGAATACTATCCATGAAATTATGGCATCCCCAATCGTCCTCATGATTTATCATTTCTTTCAGTTTTTTCCAAACAAGTCTGAAAAAAACTACAGTGGCAGAAAAGATGAGAGACACTCTCCGCATATAACATACAGAGAACACATCGAACATGCCCAATAAAACCATGTCTAGTCAGGTTGTCCCACGAGAGTATTTTTTCTTAATACATAGCCACGTGAAACATTTAATCTTAATTGGAAGCTTTCGCTTACACAACTTCATCGAACACTAGCAAACAGAGAGGGATCTCGTATGGGCTATGATGGAATCATAGGCCTTCTTGGCTTTAATGAATCCATTTGAATCTCCCCTGTCCCAAACTAACGAGTCTGATTCAGAAGACAATATCACTATCACACTATTCAGGTATTTAACAAAGCCATTCCATTCCTCCATTACATCATCAACCAGTCTCAAATTTCTATCCTGATACCAATATGAAGCACTTCGACTATCACATCCTTCTTTTCTAACCTGCACCAAAAAAAATGTTTTTGTTGTGTAACTGTGAAACAAGTGGTCTGGACAGTTGGTAATTATCTGATAACCCCACCATAGGATCAATGCCGAGAAAAACTTGTATGCCATTTCCCACTCTCTAGGATATCCACTGACCAAGGATGGGAAAGGAGTTAAGAAGACCTTTCCAAATAATAGATGAATTTGTAGAGTTTAAACAAGGCTTCCAGATCCACAAGCATATTGGTATCCATTTTAGGTATTTATCCTTTATATTTCAACTCCACATCTCAGTATCAAATAAACCTCTCCATAAGCTTTTAGCTCGAAGGGCTAGACTGAACCACTCCAATCTCTTGATGCCCCAACATCCCAACTATTTAGGTAGAGCTAAGCTTTCCCAGGAGGTTAAGTGAAATTTGGAAATTGGATGACCACCCAACCACAAGAACTGAAAGAGATTTTTCCTAATGCTGTTGATAACAAACTTGGGTACTTTGGTAAGGGAAAACCAATAAACATATATACTCTGAAGGACATATTTAACTAAAACCAGCCTTCCACCTAGTGACAACCAACGAATGGTCCAATTCTTAATCCTTCTGTCAAATTTTTTATTTAACCAATTCCAGTCTTCAATTTTATAACAATTTGTCTTCAACAGATAGCAAAGATACTTAAAACCTTGGTCAAGCTTCTCCACTCTATAGGGGAATAGTCTGTATATTTGATAAAAGATCCCAGCTTCCAGGTTGTTATGAAGGAAACTCAATTTATCGTTGTTGACAAGCATCCATGTAGCTTTACAGAAGCAATCAACAATATCCCTGAAGTGCCTCCATTCGTCAACATTGGCCAACCCTAACAACAACACATCGTCAACGAAAAGTAAGTGAGTAATGGACAAAGTACGAGAAACTTGTATACCTTTGATCTTTTGATCCTCCTTGGATTTATTAATGAGTCTGTTGATTCCTTCGTTGACGAGAATGAACAATAAAGGTGACAAAGGGCACCCTTGTCTTAACCCTCTACTTCTTTTGAAGAGAGAAGAAGGTGATCATGTGATCAAGACAACAAATGTAGCCGAACTAATACATGCCATAATCCAGTTAGTGACCTCAACTGACAACCCAATATGGATTAACATGAATATAATAAAATACCAATCCACACGATTGTATGCCTTCACAAGGTCCATTTTCAGAATGAAGGATTTTAAATGCTTTGTTTTCATAGAGTGGATGCATTCCTGAGCAATTCCCACAACATCCAATATTTGCATGTTTGCTAAAAATCCAAAATGTTCAGGGGAGATACAGTTCTCTAGAACAGGTTTTAATCTGTTTGAGATGAGCTTGGTAATGATTTTATACACAAGGTTACAAATAGAGATAGGTCTAAATTCATCAAAAGACTCAGCCTTATCCTTTTACGGGATCAGAGTGATGTATGTGGAGTTGAGGTTCTCAGGGATTTGTTCCTTCAATATGGACTCTTGTCTGGCCCAACAATATCAAAAAAGTGTAGGAAGAACTCAACAGTCCAGCCATCAGGACCTGGAATTTTGTCTTTCATAAAATGAAGTAGAACCTCCTTGACTTCCTCAAGTTCAACAACCCTTCCAATCATTCTTCCTTCTTTAGGGATGAAAAATATAGGGTATAGATTTAAAAATATTAACTATTCTTCAAGATTTGAAAGGGTTCTCTGCTTATAGATATTGGAAAAGTGTATGACAACTTCAAGCTTTAAATCCTTTTGATCTGACAGGAGGACACCATTATTGTTTCTCAGTTTTTAGATTGAATTAACATTCTTCCGGCGGGATGCATAGCGCTGGAAGAAATTCATATTATTATCCCCTTCTTTAACCCACATGGATCTACTCTTCAGTCTCCACGTGGCTTCAGTTTGTGCCAATATTTTATCCCTTTGTTGTTCCAAACTGTTCATAGCATATTTCCTCTCTTCTGCAAAGAGATCCAAGGCCACCATATTGCTAAAATATGCAATTTTGTTTTCAATGAGGGCCAATTCAACTTCATTGATCTTCTTCTTTTCGCGGTCCCATTTAGCCACTTCTGTTCCTAAAAGATTCAATTTATTAATTAAACATTACATTGGAGAAGAGTTAACCTGTTCCAGAGAGGATAACCATAAATAATTCACCAAGGAACACAAATCTACTTTAGTCAAACAGGTTCTATTGAACTTGAATGGGTAACAATTAAAGAAGTTCTCATAGTCTAACTGCAATGCAATAGCCTTGTGATCCGAAAAACTAGTCGATATAGACCAGGTGTGAAACCTTCCCAGCATTAAACCCAAGGGCGCAGCCATCAAAAACCTATCTAGTTGTTTGGCTATGCCTCCAATGTTGGCACGTCCATTTGACCAAGTGGGAGTTAAAGCAGCTGGCGTAACATCAAAAAGACCAGTCTTCTCGAACAAGTCCTTAAAGTATGGTGCTAGTGGGTCTAAGGCTGCTTTGGATCCCCATACCTCATTGGAAGAGAGAGTCAAATTAATGTCCTCGGATACGATAAGAAAATGATCCACTAATAAAACATCCTTTGAAACCTTATCCCAGAAACACTGCATGTTACCTTAAGGACCGTAAATTTTCAAGATATTGAGCAGCCTTGCCAAACTCCTGATACGAACCTCAACCAAAATACCTGCAAAAGTATGAAAAGGCAAGAAATCAGCATATACAGGGTTCCATGCCACAAGAAGGCTTCCAGACAACCCATTAGAATCTACATTGTAGCACTTCCAAGTAGGTTTGATCTTTAAGGAAAAAATCACAAGCAACAACCCCAACCGACATGGTCTCCTGTAGTAGAACAATGTCCAGAGAGATTCTATCAAGCATCTTTTTGAAAGCATATCTTTTAGGGGAACTACCTATCCCCTGGATGTTTAAGGATAACATGATCATTGAGAAACCCCTTGATGGGGCACACTTTATCTAAGAGCCCCGACAACATCAACTTTGGGTGAGTCAAAAGATAAGGCCCTCGCAACAGACATGATAGAGGAGACCTTAGGGTTAACCCACAAAGGATTATCTGAATGTTCAACCACGAGATTCTTCTTTTGGTTTTTACGGGTGGTCACATTTTGATACCTTATCAAGGCTATCGGATTGGAAGGGTCATCTACATCCCTACCCACGGGAGCCACAACAAAGGTTTGGAGAGGAATTTTACCAAGATCCTTAGACAAGGAAGGGGATGGACCCTATGTAGGTTATGACAGCACTTCATCCAATGGGGAAGAGTATAAACAAATTTCCAAGGGCCTAGACACATCCTCAACAGAGCCCAAAGTCATGACAATGCTTCCAGAATCAGGATTTCACTAAGGGCCTGAATCAGGTAATGGTTGCGGGGAATATGGTAAACCCTCCCCTAACCACTATGAATCCTAGAGAGGGTTGTCCACCTGCAGAGACAGTGACATCAGGTTCGAGGGATTACAAGAGTCACTAGATCCCTTATAAGGAGCATGTAAGGACATAGCATGTAAAATTTCATCTACTGTAAGAAATTTTCGTAGAATGGGAAGAAAAATACGAAACTTACCCATAAATTCATGTGCAGAATCCCCATCTAGCGGCAGTGGAAAGGTGATATAGTCCTCTGAATCCTAGGGCTCCTCTTGAGAGGAGGAATCATTAGAGTTTCTCTTATATGACCTCGTGCAATTATAGCTCAAGTGGTCGGTATAGTGGCACCAGAAACAGTGAAATGACACCTTCCAATAGCCGAGTCGCTAAGTGAAAGAACCCTCATCCCACTGAACTTCAATGCTCTATAGTAACCCTTCGGCCATGTACACATCAACTAAAATATGGGGCATCTTTCTATCATTTGACATAAGGGTTGTCTCTTCGGCCATGATGAAATTCCCAATGGTGTTTCCTAGCTCCAGGAAGGCTTTAAAATTCCAACATTGTAGCGGCCAATTAGGGAGTATCACCCATAAATCTCTACGCCTGGGTTTCTCCTTCCATGGGTTAAATGTCTAATGCCAATTGCATAGCACCAGGGAGCCTACCCCAATAACCCAATATCTAAAAGCAACCGTATGTTTTCTCTATTCCGACAGAAAATGGAAGTATACCCATCTGTTACCGAGCATGATAACACACGGGACATGGTGTATCAACGGATTCCAAAGCCGAGTTATCCATTCCACAATTTCCACCCTGCTAAGCTTAATATATTCGAATTTCCCCAGTAAAGCATGAGTAGATATCCCTTGAACCATGTCTAGGGTTATGTCCTTCCCCAACACACAGAGGGATTTTGCCTTCCTAAATTTTTCAGCCTTAATCCGTCGTCACGAATGTGCTTTATCCCCCCTCAACGCCTGTTTAGTCACCTGCTCAACATGAGACTCACCCTTTCTAGGCTTGTGGCCATCAATGTGAGAGGGAAAATCATCAAATATTAAATGCATTTGGTAAGTTAACGTTGCCCGAACGCTTGCTACCCTCTTTAGTCCCCAGATTCATTGACGAGAAAACAATCTGAGCACACGGGTTAGTCTAGATGTGAGTGTTCTTGCACAAAGAGTGAGATGACCCTTTTCAAATGATTCTCCAATCCTTTCCAAAAGTACCACCACCACCCAGTTCACAAGGTTTCCCATTTCTGACAAGTGTCTGCACAACATCCACTGAGCGTAAAGATTAAGATACTGGAGACATACCGATCACCATCCTAACCAAAAAACCCATGACCAGGAACAGTATGCCTGAAAAACCCAAAAACAATACAAAAACTGATCGAAACACAAAGAAGAAATCACCGAAGTAATAGAGGAACGCAAAGTCGGGCGAACGCACTGTTCGTGAAAGAAAGAATACTTAGTGCAATGGAAAGACGATGAGTTGCAGGAGGCGACATGGATTTCCAAAGAAGAGTTCAGGAGACTGACGGAGCAATCGAGTTATTTTTCACTTGGGGAGTCTAATGCAAGAGCATCAGAGCCTAGGAAAAGCAGTCGAAGTTGATTGACATGAGGAGTCAACCAGGGGAATTGCCGACGAACACTAGTGCGAAAGGAAGATTGGATGTCGAAGTCAATAAGTCGAGCAAGAACTGTCGAAGTGCGATGACAGAAGGAGAGAAGAGGTTGAGAGTCGACATGATTGGAAGTCAACAGACGACAGGGTTGCAGTGGAGGCATTGAAGGTCGACATGTTGTCGAATCGTGACACCGACAGGTTAAGGAGGAATCCAAGAGAGGAGGAAGGGGAGGACTTGCGAAGCCGAAGGTGTGGAAGAGAAGCCGATGGATATGTCGAAGGCTGATGAAAGACAATATGGTCGACGCAGGAGATGGGGCCGACTACTTTAGTAGTGTTAGAGATGTTCAGAAGTCAAGGCAAGTACTTGGTAGCCGTTTGGGGTTTCTAAGGAAGTTATGAGCAGTTATTGAAGGTGGTTGGGATCAGGACAGATGTCACCATAGGTGGAGGTTATGCACCACGGCCAGGAGTGCTGACAACTGTAGGTCTGTAGGATCAGGGAGGATTCGACAGAAAAAGGAAGCATGTCTTGGGGATCGAAGTGATCTTAGGAACAACAACAAAGCACCAGCAGGGTAAAATACTGGTGCCCAAACACAGAGGAGGGAGTCTAGTTCGGTCAAAAGAGGATCGAAGAGAGATCAGTCACTCGTGAGTTGATCAGTAGATTAGAGAGAATAGTCACTCATCAGCTGAGCGCATAAGAGATCAGATCCATAGCTCAAATTTCCATAGCGAACGTCGAGAGGGTGAAGATCGACACACAAAAAGAGCACACCATTACTTATGTATTGTAAAGGTTGAGGCCGACTAGTTAGTGTTTTACATTCCTTGCATTCAACATTGTAACCGTAATTCAATTGAAGTAATAGAAGCCAGCTTCTGGCATCCTGTTTACATCCAGTTCATGTGAATGTGTGTGTGTCTTGTGTTATTGTTAAGCAAGAAGGTCTGACCAACCTGACTTGCGTCAGTTGTGCTCTACTCTGCGTATTACTACTATCACACTTTTCTTTGTCACACTCTGTTCTGCATAAGAAAATATTCACTATTGTCACACTATGCTTTGTTGCACTCTTTTGTGTGTAATACAATCTTCACTACTGTCACACTCTGCTCTGCGCAAGGAAATATTCACTACTGTCACACTCTAATCTGTGTAAGGAAATATCCACTACTATCACACTCTACTCTATTGCACTCTGCTCTATGCAAGGAAATATTCACTAATGTCACACTCTACTCTGCACAAGGAAATCTTCACTACTACACAATATTCAACTTCTGCACTACTCTCAACTTATGTACCTCATCCAAAGAAGAACCTAGAAGAAAACACCCCTTACTCTTACAATGAGCGCCTCTTCTTCCTTGGATAACCGTAGAAACCTTTAAAAGAATATCATTAAGAATATCTTAAAAACCCAGAAAACATCTTCAAAACCATCTTCAAACCCTAGAAGACCTTCCTCTTCCACAAGTGTACACCTTTTTCAGAGCTCCATGAATGATTGAATAAAAAATCAAATAAGGGAGTTCTCCACTTATTTATAGTGTTCTTAAATCACTTTCTGGGTCGACATAACATTGTTCAATATCTTTGTGGGGCCGACCTAACATTGTGGCTAGGTTGATTTTAGAAATGTTTCCATATCTCCTCATTCCTATGGAGTTAGAGGGACTTCCATATACTATTGGAAAGGTCTCGAAATAATAATTCCAACCATATAACCTATACTCCCATTTGAGCTAGGTATCTAGAGTAAAAATGTGACATCCCCTCCCATCGATCCAACGCAAGGAAGGGAACATGATACCGAAATCTGGGGCTTTTTCATAAACTCAGCCCATTTCATTAGATTCATATGAATAAAAACAAATGGTGCATATGAAAATCAATCAAACATGCACAATGGAAATAAACCTCATCCACACACATTTCATATTCTTTCAACATATCAATAATAGTCATCAATTTAAAGCAGTGCAGAGGAAAAACACATAGATAGAAAAATACTTATCTTTATTATGAAATGGTCCCAAGAAACTAGCTATGTCACTGCATCATTCCACCCAACCATAGGTCTCTTCCCAGCCTGTATTCTTTCAGCACTTAGAGACCACCCCCGAGCTGGGCATGATTTCTACAAGGAAAAGGGGACATTCAAGCTCATGCACAGCCAAATAAACATTTCATCTAAGCCAAGCCAGTCCATAGCTGGGTTTATCAGGCTAAATATGAATCCTCTTCATTTCTGGATGCTTACACTCAAGCTCAAGCCAAAACAATGTATAGCCATAACCCATACTCCAACATACTATATCTACACACAACAAGCACAATCATTGGGCATGGATACACATGTTTAACAATGGAATTTACAAACAGGATGGTCATGGGCTTCCCCCAAATTGTGGATACACAAAAAAAAGACGGTGGGAAGAGGAATTCGACCCTAGGGAGCAAACCCGATTTCTCCCACAGGTTATGAGCATTCCAAATCGCCAAAATGGCCTCAATGAAACCCAAAATCGAGCTCCCTTCCTCCCAGCAGCTCTACAACACCCAAAATGCCTTCTTCCTAGCCATAAAACAAGGGAAAACCATAAAAACGTGAAGGGAAAACGCCCAGGTAGCTCCAAAAACGTGAGAGAGGCAGAATCATGGGTGAAGAATGGCTTGGGGAGCATTTTGTGGCTCCTTTCTTTCCCAACAAATGAAACACGATTTTCTATGAAGGGTGGCTTTCCCATACCCGAATTTGGATAGGCATACCTCTCCATTCCCCAAGGTATTAACTACTTTACCCAACTCTTGGGAGAAATGAATGATTGGGTACAAAGTCACCATGGGTAGTTGAGGGTTTTATGGGTTCTCTCATTGACACTTGGCTTGACTTGATTGGCTCAAGGGTTTGAATGTTTCCCTCCCAATTCCTTGTAAAATCATGCTCCCATCTCTTGTTGCATTGGATAGCTAGTTGTGGGTATTTTATTAAAATGCATATTTACATGATATTTGAAATTCCAATGTGCTTGGATAGAATGTAAACCATATGCATCACGTAAACCATGAGAACCTCACCATGATTTTATAACAATATTACATCATTTACATTTTAATGCAATGGGGTCATGATCGAGATATCACAAAAAATGCCTTCAAAGATAGGGTATCCAAACTAGGCATCCAAAAACAATATTTCCAACAATCTTCATCTTGCAATCTCTATTTCTGGTCTCCCCCTATCTTTGACATTAATGAAAATAATATTTCCTTTCCATTGACATCAATGAAAACAATATTTCCAACAAAGGAAAGAACAGGGATTACTAAGAATAATTTAAGGGTAGTGGATGTTGGTAATGATGTCAAGAGGAGAAAAAATGTTAGATTGTGGATTTTCAATATTGACATAGTTTGTACCCATCATCTCTATTAATTTGCATTGAAGAAGATGACATTTTATTCAGCTTTGACGTAGTGTCCTTATACACCAAAATCTTGATCCTTGAGGCCCTTAATCTAATCGCTAAACTTGTAGACCCTTAAACGCTTAACCTCATCTAAATTTTTCTAACCTCTACTTTTTTCATCTTCAAAGAAAATTCTATGAGCAAATTGAAGGCACAACCATGGTCTCCTCCCTTTCCCCAGTAGTTTCTAATATATTCATAGAAAAATTTGAAACTCTGTCTCCTAATAGCTCCCATCTCAAACCAAAATGTTGTTTTTGATTTGTCAATGATACCTTCATCATTTGGCCTCATGGTTGTTCTACCATTGATTCATTTCTCAATCATCTTAACAACATTTCTCCTCATATCCAATGCACCATGGAAATCAAACAAGACAATTCCCTCCCTTTCTTAGATGTCTTGGTCATCTACCATCATGATGGTTCCATGTTTCACCAAGTTTACCGCAAGAAAATCCATAGCGACACATACCTTCACACCCAATCCCATCACCACCCCACTAAAAAATATGTGGTTCTTAAAACCCTTACATCTAGATCCATTCACATCTTTGGTCCCCAACATCTCCAAACCAAAAGAACCCACCTCACTGAAGCTCTCCTGGCCATTGAATACTCCCTAACCCAGGTAAACAAAACCTTTCATCCCGCCCTCCATCCCAAATATAAATTGAATCTCCCCAATGACCCCCCTTTAGCCACAACTTCCCTCCCTTACATTCATGGAATCACTGATCACATTGCAAACATCTTAGCAAAAAATAAAATCAAAACTCTATTTAAACCCCATTAAACTCTTAAAAAATTATTTAGAAGCATCATGTGAAGAAATGATAGAACAAAATACGAATAAAAAGAAAACACACACAATGAAGAACACGATTTTTACCCTATAAACCCAAAACTGGGAAAACCAACAATAACAGATCCATTACCCTTAACCACTCTGGCCAAGATATGGCCAATTTAGCCATCACTGGCCACTTTAGGCCCCTTACAATGGAGTTACTCAAGCCTTTAAGAGGGCTTCATCACATGCAATACCATGGGACACCCAAAACTATGGGCCCATAAACCACCAACAATAAACCCATCGATGACTCTTTAGTCAAGTCAAGATTACCCTAATACGTCAAAGACATAGTCTAACCCTCTTCTAACACAAGGTGTTTATCAAATCCCTTGCTCCTATGGAAAATACTACATTAGTCAAACACACAAGGTGATCCAAACCTGCCTCAAAGAACACATAATCAATACTAGTGATAATCACCTATCCAAATCAACCATTGAAGAGCATTCCTACAACACTAAACACCTTATCTACTTTGATCAAACCAAAATCCTTGCTCCTATCCCACATTACTCGACTTGACTTATCCACAAAGCCCTTGAAATCGAAAAGCACGACCAACAATTTTAATAGGGATGATGGATACAAATTAAATCAATCTGGAAAACCCATCATCCACCATTTTTGCTTCTCTTGACATCATTACCAACATCCATTACCCTTAAATTATTCTCAACAATCTCTATTCTTCCCTTTTTATTTTTTAACAACCCACCAACACCCTTTTTACCTTAATTGTATTATTAAAAATACAACCCCCCCCCCTCTCCCCACCTTCTTTCTTCATCTTTACCTAACCCACATCTATCCCTTCATTCCCAATATTTGTTTCTCCATTTATCCCCTTTATTTTCTCTTATTTAATCTCAGATCCACTCACTTCCCTTGGTTTATGTTAGTCTCCTATCCCTCCCCCCCTCCCCGCCTTCTTTCTTCATCTTTACCTAACCCACATCTATTCCTTCATTCCCAATATTTGTTTCTCCATTTATCCCCTTTATTTTCTCTTATTTAATCTCAAATCCACTCACTTCCCTCGGTTTATGTTAGTCTCTTATCCCTCTAAATTAATTTAATTTTAATACTTTCTTCCATTTTTTGTTTATTTCTTTACTCATCTTCCCCATTCAATTTCTAATGATCAATTTCCTCTTAAATTATTCTCATGAATCCATAATATCCTCTCTTTGACTTTTAACAACCTCACATTTTTCTTAATTATATTATTAGATAACCCCTTCGCTTCTTGTTATAAGTTTACTAACCCCCTTTTTTCCCTTATTATTGTCTTCGCGACATTCCTTTACCCCTCCTCTTATTTAAATTAATTTAACTTAGTTTTTATTATGTCCCCGAAGGGGAACATAAATGAATCATCGGATGCCTATTATTGTAGGCTATTGAACCTAGAAATTTACCCTAGAGCTATAGTTTGGATATAGTTTGAATATGCTATATTAAATCCAGTTTTTTAAAATGGCATTTTTTTAAAATATGATTGGTTGTAGAACAATGACGCTAGCCTAGTTTTTCCCACCCCAAGAGGGGGCGGTGGGTTGGCATCATGGTGGTTTCTGGCTTCCATGCAAGGAGTTGCAGACTTCGTATTGGAGAATAGAGAATACATTTATTGTTGATAGCGAATACATTTATTGCTTGTGTAACCATATTATAACCCAATGCATTGAGCGTATGGGTGGCAAGTGGTTACATGGCTCAACGCATTACATGGATTATTCACAATCTATGCATGGTATGGCCACCAGTAATTGTTGTCGATTCCATATATCGATGCCTTGCATTAATAATAGACATAGTTATCGGTACAGGCTAGAGCCTTATTAATGAGCGCTTTAATTGTTGTTTATTGTTTATTATTATTGTTAAACAGGTGACGTAAGCCGTCTTGGGATTTGATAGTTTGATTTTATCGTGCACATTGCATTTGGTAATAATAGCCAAGGTCTTGATAGCAATACAACTCGTAAAATGTGACCGAGGATGTGAGTCACCACCCCGCCCCTGGAGTTTTTAATAAATGTTAATAAATAGTGTTATGATGGCAGCGTCAAATCTTTGTATTGCCATGACCTTTGGCTCTGCGAAGAGGCTTTATCCTGTTGCATTATCTGGGAGGCGTTAACAGATGAATGGTAGAAATTCTAGCCGATAGTTCTGGAGGAGACAAAGGGCGTGAAAGGTCTCGAATTGGAGGTCTATGAATTTTTTGTGATGCAGTCGAGTTACAGTCTTGGAAGATAGAGCTTCTGACAGGAGCTAGATCCATGTTGAAGAAGCGCATGTCATAGCTTTGGGGTTTGGATGATTGCAGAGGCGCAGCTTCATACCGACATTGAATTGAGACTTTGATTCTTGTTTCTGGTAGGTTTGGTCACAGTAAATCATACACTTAGACTGTTTTTTAGTTACTTATCTATTGATTCATAAAAATTTCCCTGATTTAACTTATGTGTTGTACGTGATGGCAGGTTGCATCGAGGTTACAAAGGCACAGCTTCATATCGACGTGAAATTGAGACTTCAATTCTCGTTTCTGGTAGGTTTGGTTACAGTGAATCATAGGCTTGAACTGATTTTTGCTTGCTTACCTATTGATTCATAAAAATTTCCCTGGTTTAACTTATGTCTTGTACGCGATGGCAGGTTGCATCGAGGCTACAAAGGCGCGGCTTCATGCCGACATCGAATTGAGAGTTCAATTCTTATTTCTGGTAGGTTTGGTTACAGTGAATCATACACTTAAACTGTTCTTTACTCGCTTACCTATTGATTCATAAAAATTTTCGTTGTTTAACCTATGTCTTGTACGTGATGGCAGGTTGCATCGAGGTGTTCAAACTGCGTAGAAGCACGTGCTGCTCCTCGGGTAAGAAACAAACTGTTTGCTGCAGGTTTTCTACGTTTGTTAGAAATGAACTCAAGAGTGAAAAAGACCCTCAAGTTCTGAGGATCCCACACCAGTTGGTAGCTGCGGTCCAACTTGTGCAATTGACAATAGTTCTGTAGGCTCTGAACCTGATTATTTCTGCTTGCTCGTTTGGGTGGTGCAAATAAGTCGTCGTGTAGATTAGTTATAAAACGAAAGCTCATAATAAGTGGTGTGGTAGTCTCAATCGTATCATCCTTCCCTTGTAGTAGATGTTGATCACTCCCATTCGTTCGTTGGTAGATGTTCTATCTATCAGCGGTAGTAGATGCTCTCCATTCTTAGTTCCTTCCCTCAGATGGTCGTATATTTACTCTCATTGCATTCCAATCCATTCCATTTATTGCAATCTACCCCCTGCTTGTAGGTATAAGTCATTTTATCAGTTTAAAGGATTGCCTCGAAAGGTGGGAAGCATAGATTGCGACGGATGATATTACGTATAAATAATATGCCCTCTAACGTAGGTTGTTTAGTAGCACTTCTTTATTTTTGCAATAAAAAATAGATTAAGCCCTCTTCCTGCTAATATCATTGTTTAAAGCACAAGCCCTAAGGAAAGTCCTGCTAGATCACAACCTTCAATTTAGCAATCCAGGCTTTATAGACCGGCTCACTTAACCTACCCCAATTACGTAATGCCCCAAACTTACAGCGCGTTGGATCGCATGGAAGGTGCAACCTTAAATATGGCAAATAAGCTATTTTGTTGGGTCGTGAAAATAAGTCGTCGTGTAGAGTAGTTAGAAAACGAAAGCTCATAATAAGTGGTGTCTTATTATATACGTGATAATAGAAAGGTGATTCTTAAAGAATATAAATGCCGAGCGGATGGTTGGGAGAGGTGTCTGTGGGTCATCATTTCTGTGAGAAAGGGCGCTGAGGGTAATAAATCCACCCATACCTATGGGCACAATCCCAGCGTCTGTGGCACCTGCAAGCATGATGTCTGCTTCACCTCTACGAATATTGGACTTAAACTGTTCTTTACTTGCTTACCTATTGATTCATAAAAATTTCCCTGGTTTAACTTATGTCTTGTACGCGATGGCAGGTTGCATCGAGGTTACAAAGGCGGGGCTTCGTATCAACATCGAATTGAGACTTCGATTCTTGTTTCTGGTAGGCTTTCTTACAGTGAATCATACACTTAAACTGTTGTTTACTCAGTTATCTATTGATTCATAAAAATTAGTGGTTTAACTTATGTCTTGTACGTGATGGCAGGCTGGATCAAGGTGTTGAAACTGTGTACAAGCAGGTGCTGCTCCTCGGGTAAGAAACAAACTCTTTACTGTATGTTTTCTACGTTCGTTAGAAATGAAATCAAGAGTGAAAAAGACCCTTAATTTGTGAGGATGCCACAGCAGTTGGTAGCTGCGGTCCAACTTGTCCAATTGACAATAGTTCTGTAGGCTCTGAACCTGATTATTTGCCTATTATTCTAGGCTATTGAACGTAGAAATTTACCCTAGAGATATAGTTTGGATATAGTTTGAATATGCTATATTAAATCCAGTTTTTTAAAATGGCATTTTTTTAAAATATGGTTGGTTGTAAAACAATGACGCCAGCCTAGTTTTTCCCACCCCAAGAGGGGGCGGCAGGCTGGCGTCATGGTGGTTTTTGGCTTCCGTGCAAGGAGTTGCAGACTTCGTAATGGAGAAAATCATTTTGTTTTATTGTTTGATAGCGAATACATCAATTGTTGATAGCGAATACATTTATTGCTTGTGTAACCGCATTATAGCCCAATGCATTGAGCGTATGGGTGGCGAGCCGGCGAGCTTATCCTAGCACTCACACCATGAGTTTGGAACTTAGTTAAAGCAATTTCGATTGCACACATAGTAACTTGGCATCTTATTATTATTATTACCATATAACTGTACCATATTGATACTAATACCTAACACACACATGTATATAATCAACGCATTACATAATCAAAGGATTAGACATGAATCGGGCCTGCCCATAATTTTCAATGTCAATTTGTAAACTATTGGGTACTACAAACCATTGAATGTACTACATATGATTTGATTGATCTATATTCAAACATTTATAATTATAAACATATTGGTTACCATAAAAGGTTACATGGCTCAACGCATTACATGGATTATTCACAATTTATGCATGGTATGGCCACCAGTAATAATTGAATTGTTGTCGATTCCATATATCGATGCCTTGCATTAATAATAGACAGAGTTATTGGTACAGGTTAGAGCCTTATTAATGAGCGCTTTAATTGTTGTTTATTGTTTATTATTATTGTTAAACAGGTGGCATAAGTCGTCTTGGGCTTTAATAGTTTGATTTTATCGTGCATATTGCATCTGGTAATAGCCAAGGTCTTGATAACAATACAAAATTTAAACTCGTAAAATGTGATCGAGGATGTGAGTCACCACCCTGCTGCTGGAGTTTTTAATAAATGTTAATAAATAGTGTTATGATAACAGCGTCAAACCTTTGTACTCCCATGAACTTGGGCTGTGCGAAGGGGCTCTACCCTGTTGTACTATATGCGAGCCGTTAACAGGTGGATGGTAGAAATTCTAAGCGATAGTTCTGTGGAAGACAAAGGGCGTGAAAGGGTTTATTCTACTATTTTTTTCTGGTGGGTCTCGGGTTGGGGGTCTATGAATTTTTCTGATACAATCGAGTCACAGTCTTACCAAATAGAGCTTCTAACACCAGCTAGACATGGGTTGAAGAAGCCCATGTCATAGCTTTGGGACTTGGCTGATTACAAAGGCGTAGCTTCATACCGACATCGAATTGAGACTTCAATTCTTGTTTCTGGTAGGTTTGGTTACAATGAATCATACACTTAAACTGTTCTTTACTTAGTTACCTATTGATTGATAAAAATTTTCCTGGTTTAACCTATTGAAACATGGAAGTCTCATCTTGACTATAGTCATTTTTTACACAATAGGTGGGGTATGGTATTAACGAAAGTCTTAAATATATAGTTGTGTTTCAACTATTACGGGACCAATTCGTATTGCAGATTGCCCATAGCGTACTAGAGGGTTAAAATCTTAAATAGTTAAATGGACAGCTTCTCAAAACTAAAAACTTTCATCTGTAGGGTTGACAACTTAACTACACAATAAGAGATCAAATAATGCGAGATCAGGTCTCAAAACTATTAACCATAACTTATATGAGATAAAAAAAATACCAAATTGCTTGCAATGGAGATGGGATGGAGCTTAAATCATGAAGGGAGGTGCCGAATGATTCCATCTAGTAAAGAAATTAATCGAAATCCAAAATTAGTAATATTAATCGTTTCACCTGGATATATTTATAGATATATATTTTAGGATGTAGCGTTAATAGGTGCTTTCATATATGTATTTTTTTGCTATGCGCCATTAAGAGCTGCATTTATATATATATATATATATATATATATATATATATATATATATATATATATATATATATATCGATTCTCAACTGTACATGGCAATCCCAGCTTTAAAAAGACCAATTGTGGTTGCCAAGCCATCTGAAAGCACCCAAGTGGTGACGGTACTCAGCATTGCACCTGTGTTTTGATAGGAAAATAAGGGTAAACAGGGGGATTTTCAACATAGAGTGTCTTCATGGATAAACAGAGAAACCCCTAGTAAAATTTTCATAAGGATGCCAACGGCTGGCAGACTCGATATCTTGATAAAATTTGATACTTTATTCTTTTTATTTTCGACGGAATAAAATTTCGAAGGGCTACCAGACTCAAAACCCTGAGAAATAGTCTATAAAACATTAACGGAACATCTTATACATTTTAACTTCAGGCTATAAGAAAGTCTCTAAGTGATAAACCAGAATTTCCTGATAGCAAGCACAGTTACTCTAGCTCGAATAATATTGAGTGTAATACGAAGATGTTATTGCAAGCCCTGTAAAGAAAAATATGGTTGAAAAGAGAAGAATAACGAAGCTTAACTAAAAATAAATTCTAGGTTTAGGAGGATGTAGTTGTAAACATTTACCTGTGCAGAGGTAAGAATCCATGTACCTGGAGGAAACTCTCGTCTCCTATCGAAGCCATAATCCTCCACAAATTTCTACAGTCGCCGCAGTGGAGTGCAGTGCTCCGCTCGAGCTCTCAATATAATTTTTTTTTTCAGTCTCTGCGGTCCTCGAGCTTTCTGTATAAACACAATATGTTGAAATAGGGACATGAGCTAGATGAAGGAACGCCGGTACCAAGATTATGTTGTGTCACAACGATTACAAAGAAACAGGTGTCAACAAGATACACCACCCATACTATCTGCTTGCAGGTGCTATATAAGCTGGCAAATTAGCGTCTGCATGCAAGACAAGGCTAATTGTTTATAATTTCTCCCTTGTGAGTAGTGTAAATGCATTGGTAGAGTGCGCTCAAGATTTTAGACGCTAAATAACAAAGGTGGCTACAACTGCCAAATGTAGCGTATGCATGGAATCATTGTTACTTGATTAATACTATGGCATCGATACACGACCGACATGTGTTTATACGAGTTGAATCTGATTATATTTAGTCTCTGCGGTCGTACAGCTATCTGTATAAACACAAAATGTTGAAGTAGGGACGTGAGCTACACGAAGGAACGCCCGTAGCAAAATTATGTTGTGTCACAACGATTAAAAAGAAACAGGTGTCAACAAGATATACCGCTCATACTATCTGCTTACAGCTGCTATATAAGCTGGGAAATTAGTGTCTGCATGCAAGACAAGGCTAGTTGTTTATAATTTTTCCCTTGTAGGTAGTGTAAATGCATTAGTGGAATGCGCTCAAGATTTTAGGCGCTAAATAACAAAGGTGGCTGCAGTAGCCAAATGTAGCATATGCATGGAAGCATTGCTACTTGATTGGTACTATGACATGGATACACGACATGTGTTTATATTAGTTGAATCTGATTATATTGAATAGATATATTCATAACTGTTCAGCTTGTTGAAATATGTATGCTCCTTTTTCTACATCGGTGGATTCAATTCAATTCTTAAAAATATATTTAGCAAAAAAATATACTTTAATCTGGTACGAACATCGATTCACTAATTTTATTTAAATATGACAGGGTTGTGCTCATTCTCTGTATGAAAAGTTTCATGTTAATCCCTGGACTTTGAAATGATTAGTGACAAATGATCATAGGATCAATGCCTAGACATTTTCTATGTTGCTAGGATGAATGCTTACGTTTTTTGTGGCTTCAATGCTACAAACTTTAGCATTTGTGTCTTTGTTAAAACCGGCGTTTAAAATTACAGACAGTGTCATTACTTTTAAGCTCTATTAAACTGCTAAAGTTCTGTTTTTCCCTCCGCATTGCAACAAGCTTGAGCCATCGCAAAAAGTTTTTACAAATCAAAACAGAAACTATAAATTAATCACTTACTCTATTTTCTTTTAACTAAACTTCAACCAATTTAAAATCAACAAAATTAGATTCTTTGAACAAGAGATTTAAATATGACAAAGATCCTTAGTTAAAAAATAGAAATTACATTCTTTGAACAAGAGATTTGAATACGGCAAATATCCTTAGTTAAAAAGTCAACAAAATGATATTCTGTTGTGCAAAACTTTGAATACAACAAAAGTATCAAGTCCAATGTGGCTTCCTTTTAAATGACTATAGTTTTTTCACATTATACATAAAACGGGCGTACTTATTGGCATTAAGTATTGTGGTCTAGGTTTAAAAATTCACATTTTAATATAAAATTTTAGATGTATAGGCACAATAAAATTTTAGATGGATAGAAACAAAGATTATTTAGATTTGATAGATGAATAAAAATAAGATAAAAAATATATGTTTTGATAATAAAAAAAATCACTTCATTATAGAAGTTTATTGCTGGCAAATTTTTCCTTCGAACTCGCTTATAATATGTATATGAGTGGTATCAATTTCTACTAGTTTGTGGAGACCATGATTTTGTTGTCTACAATTTGTGAGTGCTATTCGGCTGCGGTTTTTATGCTTGTGAGCGATTTTTTTTAATGTCCGATGTTTGATGGTTTGCATTGCTGGTTTTGCCCTTGTATTTTCTTCTGTTGCAATTTAATAGTCGCTTTGTTCAATATTTTTTACTGATTTGGGATAGGTTATATTACTGAATCGAAACGGTTTATATAGACATAGTTTTGAAGCTCTGTATTTTGATTTTCAAGCTATTTGATGGTTAGTTTTCTTGCAATGCCATATACTTAAATATGCTTTGATAACATCTTTGACAACTATAAATAAATTTTAATACAAAATTTAGAAAGAGATAATGTTGAATACTCTAATCTTGGTTATACTGTCGTCAATTCAACATATGTTTGCTGAGAAAATCCCTTGCCTATGAGGTTGCTGAATTTCGCTTTTGCATTGTTTGCCTTTTTCCTTGCATTTAATTAAACAATTCATTACTAAGTGTGAACAACTTATTGGCAAATTGATTATAATTTATCGCCCAGCCTAGAAGAATTTATGGCGATAGTCAATTGAGTGTAGATTGAGTGGTTCGGAGGAATGTTGTTGTCCTCCCCACTTAGGTTCAAAACTCGCTTTGTGGCACTTGCTCCATGGGACCTAACTTTGACTATGTAATCGAGCTAGTCATAAGTGGACTTCAAGAAAATTCTAGAAACTCCAAAACCCTGACCCTAATCAAGAGTTGAGGCATATATAAACACTTAAACTAACCCTAGACAGTTACTAGGCTATGTTAAATAGTGGTTCATTATGAGGAGAAGGGGTTCCATTATGATGATCTTATTGTATTATTTCATGGCTTACCAACAATAAGGGAGTGTATATTAGTTTATTCATCATTTTGTGAAATTAAGCTAACATGATGAATTAAGTTGTCAGATATCTTGTGACGAACTATTGCAATGGAATATCCATGGCAATTTATAGATCAGTTGTTGAAGAATGGTTAAGTGCCCTTACTAAACTAAAGACAAATCCTTGTGCAATATTACTTTAAAATCGAGGTCAATCCCTCTCAATATTTGATCAAGATACTAGATTTTGAAATTTTGAGGGAAGATGATACAAATCAAGAGGAGGGATAGAAATAATGTATCTAGAAATGATAATATGAGCTGCCTATGAAGGTACCAAACAGGATAATGCATGAGAACCACGATGAGCGCACCAAGGCACAGAAGTTGAAATGGAGACCAAGGACACAATGATGAAATACCATAAGAGCTTTGTATCTAAATATCAAAGTTGAGCATGGGTGAATATAGAAAAATATTTAGGAGCCATAGGCCACAAATCCTTCAAAATGTATTGTTGTTGAGCTCAAACACTAGAAACTTGATATTGGCTTCTTCCATTTGCAAGGCACCCATGAAAATTGCTTTCCACTCAGAAACTAAATCCATTGTGGCTTAGGTTATTGAAGATTGGCGCATGCAACAATAATCCATTATGGATAAATTTGAATTTTTGGATCAAAAGTATGACACTTTAGGCAAAATTCTTTGGGACATGGAAGTAATAGGCAAGGAGAAGAATCAATATAAGCAGATCCTAACTACCCATGTGGACTCTAGATTTGAAGTGGAGGACTAGGTTGATAGGTATTCTAAATCATTCACATATAACTGATTTTTAATACTTAGTATCATATCATTTGTCTTGTGTGTGCACATAGGAGATTATTTTTAATGCCTTCTTGGTTGCCTAATATTGAGGAGCACTTGAGATCTTATCTACAACCATCTCTATTATTGTACTTAGTTGCTAGTTTTAAGAATCTTGTTCAAATTTTTCTCTCTTTGTTTTCATAGTTAGTTCTCTTTATGTAAAGCTATGTAGGCCTATGTTTACTTAGTAAAAATCAATTAAGAAATTTATTTATGGACTTTGATTTCAAACTCCGCTCATGAGTGAGAATCCCCACATCATTGGTATTAGCGCAGGTTTCCAATCTAGCTTGAATTTGGGTAATATTTTATTCAAATTCAATTTCAACTTTAGGTTTTTTAGGAAGGAATCCTATGATTAATTTCCATAAGTGATTGAGTTAGATTGATTTAAGTCTACAATTCTATTGTCATCAAGACCTTGAATAGATTTTGATTGATCCACCTACAAAGCGATCATGTTCACCCCTCATAGCCACATAGGTACATATTGCATTAGCTTGAAATCTAATTTTTACTACATATCGAGCCTTTCTCTCATAAGGTGTGCATTGTTCTTATTTCCAAATTTTGTAACTTCATAGTGTGATCTACGTTACTTATTCTTAAACATGTAGAATCGCTTGAGACATTAAATCACCATCTCTATTATTGCACTTAGTTGCTAGTTTCAAGAATCTTGTTCAAATTTTCTCTCTTTGTTTTCATGGTTAGTTCTCTTCATGTAAAGCTATGTAGCGCTATGTTTACTTAATAAAAAGAAATTAAGAAATTTACTTTCCAGACTTTGATTTCGAACTCTGCTTATGAGTGAGAATCCCTACATCATTGGTATTAGAGCAAGTTTCCAGTCTAGTTTGAATTTGGGTAATATTTTATTCAAATTCAATGTCAAGTTTAGGTTTTTTAGGAACGAATCCTATGATTGATTTCCATAACTGATTGGTGTTGAATTGATTTAAGTGTGCAATTCTATTGTCATCAAAAGCTCGAATAGTTTTGATTTATCCACCTACAAAGCGATTATGTTCACTGCTCATAGCCACATACATACATATTGCATTAGCTCGAAATCTATTTTATATTATATATCAAACCTTTCTCTCATAAGGTGTGTATCGTTTCTATTTCCACATTTTGTAACTTTATAGTGTGATCTATGTTACTTATTCTCAAACATGTACAATCGCTTCAGACATTAAAGCACTATAAGAAATTATTGTGGGCTCAGCAAGTCCCTAGCTGCTCCTTGTTCTGGCTATACCAAACAATAGGAATATGGCCATCCACACAAACAAACATCAAATTCTCGTCCCTATTATATTTGAGCAATGTCAAGGGCCTTTTATGACCCTTCACCAAAATCAGCCTCATCTTGCCTGCAATATAATGCCTTGATTGATGGAATTTCTTCTTTATTTAGATAGGCCTTCATAATCAAATTCAAGTATCTAAGATTAAACTAATGTTATCGATGCTTAGAATATAATTCAACGCATAACAATGAGTTATTTTATTGTCATTCTATCCATGACTAGAAAAATGAAGGTTGCCAATTCATTCGATATTAAGGACATGGTGTTCCCATTATTGGAATTGATTGTCACAAGCCACGCTACATATTCTTATCTTTTATGCATTTTGCATATTTGATTTTGTTCGGTATGCTCACTGCTTTGTGTTTTGCACATCCAAAATTCATGGCTTAACAATTATTTCATGCTTAATGAGTCCCAAGTATGATGTTTATTTGTTATGTACCTCAACAACATAATTGGAAATTCATAGCATAAATAAAAAAAATAAAGCAAGATTTCAATATGAAAAGACATAATTACCACAACAATAGATAGTTCTAGATAACAAAATATTATAATAGAAATATGTTTATTAATTAAAGCAATATTCATTTGCCTCTTCAAGGGGAAAACCTCCAAATGAAGCCAGTATACAATTACAAAATACTTCACAAGACATCTTGTTTCATTGGTTCTACTTCTAGATATATAGTTTCTAGTGAAGGAACTTTTTACTAGGCTGAACCTTCTAATAAGCGTCCTTAGTAAAGGAACTTTCTAATAGGTAGACCTTGTAATAAATTTTCTTTCAAATATTGTTTTCATGCTATAGATATTTTCTAATAGGTGGAAGCTTCTAGTAAACATTTTTACAAATATTTCTTTCACACTAAATCTACTTTATTGACATGATTTAATATAGATGGTCTCAATACATAACAATCTATCTATTAAGACGGTTAGGCCAGGCCACTAGCATTAATTGTTTTTTTTTTTTTTAATTGGGGTTATGTAACATTTTCCTTCATTTGGACACGATGGAAAATTTGGAAGAGATGTTGATAAGAGGCATTTACTTCTATCATTGAAATTGACTCTGTAAGATACACACATAGTGATTTTGGATGTTGATGAGACAATGTTGAATAGCTCTTTTTATATGGGCTCATTTCCTAGGGTTTCATTGCAGCTTCATTGACACTATACACTAATCATTTTTTGTTGTTATGCATTTATTAACAATCTCCCAAGTTTTTAAGTAATTGATGGTGATATTCATTGATATTTGAAGATGTTCTTGAGTCTTCAACTTTGTTTACAAGACTCTTGACCTTTTATTTAATAGAGATTGATAGATATTTGAAAGCTGTTTTGAAATTTTTAATACACTTTCAAAGAAATCAAGTTGCTAATAGTTGTATTAGTGGCCATATCCCCTGGGTATCAATGATGACTACTATAAGATCCATGGAAATAATGATGTTACACAAAAGAATGGTGGAAGTTTCCAACATAATTGCTTTGTTTGCATAAAATGTTAATAATATTTTTATCAACAATTTATGTCCTCGATGTTAAAAATCCAAGCTTATCATTTATGATGAACCCATGGTTCGAAAGTGCTCCAAAGTTAGATTCTTGACATAGACACTTGGTTTAACTATAATCTGTTTCTTGGTCTTGAAAAGGTTATGTCCATTAACTTGAAACTCACAGGGATTTGTAGGCATGATGTGAATCAAAACTCAATCACGATTTGGACCGAGTTTGTGGAATCCCTTTGTTGGAGCCAAGGCCGCAGCTATGGTAAAAGCTGCGAATTTTGAGGAAAAAGCACAAGTATGGAAGAGAAAGTGCTAAGTTTTGAATAAGCACCAATTTTGGGACAGAAGAAGACGGTGCGCAGTACGGTGCCAGATGGATAATCTCAGCGTAGATTACGGACCGAAAATCGTGGAGCTCGCGCGCACGTCGGAAGAGAATGAAGGTAGCCGAGTGGAAAGCCCAGCTACCACAATCAATGAAGAAATGGAGTAGAGGGCTCAGCTACCCTCATTTAAGGCTAAGTACAGAAGTTATGGTTGCTCGGATCAAGGAAGAGCAACGGACCAAAGCATTGAAGGCGAAGGACAAGGCACCCATACCCGTAAGCTGCGCTGGAATTCATGGAGCCTGCAGGAAGCGGCGACATGACTGCAAGCGGCGCCTACAGTACACCTAGCCATGTGCGTGGTTAGGGTTTTTGGGGATTACTGCTGGGAAAGGCCCACAGTTTTGTAAAGGTGCGACCGCCATGGCCACCTATATATATGTATAATTGTGAAGGGTAGATGTTAGTTGGTTAGACAGTTAGCTAGCTAGTCTGTGAGTTGGTTGATTAGTGAGTCAGTTAGCTAAGCCTCTGAGTGAGCTAGCTAAGATAATTGATGCTAGATGTAAGAAGGATTGATCGAGTTGATCATCCTCTGTTACGATCTTGTTGATTGTTTTCTACCGTGTTGCTAGAAAACAGGAGTTAGAGCTGGTTAGCAGTGAAGCTAATCCTTGAGTTGCAGACAGTCCGAGGCGACGTCTGAACTATTGTAATCTCTGGAGAGGAAGAGACTAGATCGAGAGAAGGGCTCCCAGCTATGTGCGTGGAGTTTCCTGGAAAGATCTAAGGCTGCAGCTGTGTGCGCAGCATATTGTATAAGTCTATCATTTTCTGGGTAATATAAGATACTCCCATGGACGTGGATTTCCCCGTGGAGGTGGACTTCATATTTCTCGTTGTTGTAATGTTGTGAATGAAATGATTACCTGTTTTGAGTTTACTAACGAGCAAATACAGATATTGCATTACCTTTATGAATGTGTTGAGTAAATCAGTGAAGCTTCCTTGGGAACTATAATCGTTAAGGGTCGAAGGAATCGGTAAGACGATGTCGCCGTTGCGATAGGAGAACCTGTTGCTGCGACGAGCACGCAAGTGAAACTACGCGTAGAATATCCGCGTAGAGGATAATTGGTCCTAGCGCAGGAGTGGAAGTACCGCGCAGTTCAGCTGCCGAGCAGGAGCTTGAGAGTTGTTGCGCTCGTAAGTCTGAAGAGAGAACAGTCTCCGCGTCGCCTAGGTTAAGGAAACCTGATTCCTTAGCCTCCCCATAGCCACTTCGAGTGAGACCTCGAGCTGCCACGCAGCTCGTTGCCGAGAGGGCCAGTGCGCCAGGGGGTTTTGTTGTTGCGCTTCATTAAAACCTGGGTCTGTCCAAAAAGCAGCCAACAAATGGTTCCATTGCCGTGTGAATGAGACTTGTTATTTCAGCGACACGCGAGATCGAGGCGAAACCCAGAGAAAGAAAGGAGCCAACAAATGGTTCTGTTGCCTTGTGACTTGTTACTGTGAGACTTGCTATTTTTTCCACGAAGAAGATTGTTGATTGAGCCAACAAATGGTTCTGTTGCCTTGAGACTTGCTCAGCTAACAAATGTGTTACTGGAATCCTACAACTACAGAAATTCAGGAGTGGTTCGATTTAAAGGCTAGAGAGTTCGCTGAACAAGCAAACAGAAGCTCTAGACTCCAGCCATAAGAATGGTTGCAGAAGTATATCTATACTGACCTTCACGAAATTTTCTTTGTCACATTTGCACTTGAGTTACATGCTTGGATAGCCAAGTTAGCAGATACTAGACCCACTGTGCATATTGATCGACCAGTCGCTTGGACCCCTGAGCTAGTCACTATTTTGAAGCGGGTAGACAATTCTATGTCCCGCGCAGTAGACTTTTGGTTGAATAGTCTGCTGGAAGGTTTCATCACTGAGTTTGCAGTGGATACAAGAAAGAGTTTCAGTGAAGCTGAGAGGAGTTTCTTTCAAGCAAATAGAGGTAAGTTCTTGAATTCTTTGAACTTATTGATTAAAATGCTTCTGTATGAAAAAGAAAAACTATGTATAGCTTCAGATGAATAGCATAGACAAGTAATGTCCCTAGACTCTGATAGTGACCCTGAAGTTATTGGTTGCACTCGTAGTGGAAAACGGTATAAAGTAGGCCTTGACCAACATTCTTTTGAGTCAAGCCCAGAAGACAGTCAAGTTCCTAGAGCAAGCCACATAGAAAGACAAGGGAGCGTTCATATCCCTTACCACCCTTTTACACCGCAAAAGCCAGACGAAGCTCAGTATAATCCTACAGTAACACCTTCTAGTAGCCCACACAGTACTTCTAGTACCTCTGTACCACCTTTGTTCAACCAGCCCAGCACTGCTACAGCACCTACACCTCAACCTAGCGCAAGAAAGATGGGTGATGACATGAAACTACCAACTTTTAGAGGAACAGGAATAGAAGACCCTGAGCAACACTGGTTCCTATGTGAAGCCATTTGGACAATTAAGCAAATTAATGATGATGCTGTTAAACTGGTTCAGTTAGCAACCACACTAAGAGAAAGAGCCTTAACTTGGTTCATGAAATACTCAGCAGCACAGAATAGAACGCTTGCTGAGGTAAGAAATGCCATGATTAGAGAATTCAAGAAACCTAAATCAGAATCACAGTGTATAACAGAGCTCAAAGACATCAAGCAGTTACCTACAGAGTCAGTATGGGACTTTGACCAAAAGTTCAAAGCCTTGATAGATCAAGTAAGCTTTGAGTTTGCACCACAACAGCATAAGGAATGGTTCATTGCTGCGCTGCTTCCACACATTAGACTTCCTCTTATGCAACAGAATCTCACTACTCAGGAACAAGCTCTAGAGATGGCTATGAAACTAGAAGCTTCACCAATTGCTGGAACAAGCAACGATGTTGCGCAGTTGCAGAACCAATTAGCAAACTTAACCTTACAAGTGCATGATATTAAGAAAGGCAAGGATGTTAAGGAAGAAATATGGTGTACAAAATGTAAAGCACAAGGTCATTCAAAGGACCACTGTCCCGTTTTCATAGAGTATATTGCAACTGGAGCACCTAACCCTTTACCACAGCCACAAGGGCCTTGGTGTGAAATCTGTAGAACTAGAGGTCATAGACCTCAAGAATGTCACTTACTTCAGAAATATGTACAAACTCCAAAGAATCTATATTGTAATTTCTGTAAATCAGTAGGCCATGATGAAAACAATTGCAGAGCATATGACCTTATGATGGAAAGGAAACATGATGTTTATAGAGTACAGTCAGAAGCACAAGGACCCGTAGTAGGTCCACAGTATGACCAAACTCGCGACGGCCGAACAAGAAATTACAGAGGCCGCGGACGTACAACAAATTTTGGCCGCGGAAGAGGCCAGATCACTTGTTATAATTGTGGAGCACAAGGTCATTTTGCAAGAGATTGCCAAAACCCTACAACCCTTTGCAGATATTGTAAATCTTATGATCATATCATTGAAGAATGCCCTCAATTGATGACTAAAATGCAAGCAAAGACGCCACAGGTCAACCAGAATATTCAATTGATTGGAGCAGAAAAAATGGAACCAGACCGTACAGTTAATATTGTGACGCGCAGTGGAACAACCACTGGTGCGCCAGAGTCGGGAACTGGAAAGCAAGCGACGCAATGGGTGCGCCGCGCTAATATTAAACCCACCCCACTTAATCTGCAGAAGCAAAAAGAAGCATTCAAGCAAGCCCAAGAGTATTTCTCAGATCCCAGAGCTTCAAGTTCTGTCGCAACTCCGCATAATGATATTAGATTGCAAGTGCTAAGACAAGACAACCTGGTACCAGAACAGGCCACTACATCCGGAAGGCCCGATGAAGATGCACTAGGTACTGTCCATAATTTTGTAAGGAACTGCTTAAAGTTGTTGCGCAATGAAAAAGCAACTATGGAACTTCAACACCTATTGGATAACTGTCAACAATCTGCTTCGACGAACACGCCCCAGCGTGCTATTCATCAGATTGGGAGTCACATTAGAACTGGAAAAGAGATGAGGCTCACAGCGCAGATTGGAGCATTTGAGATGGACGAAGTTATTTTAGATTTGGGCTCAGAAGTTAATGTTCTCACCATGCAGACATGGGAACAGATGGGAAGTCCTCAACTTACAAGATCCCCCATCCAGCTAAGACTTGCGAACCAGCAACGAGTCTCTCCATTGGGCAGATTACCCAATGTACCTATTGATATTGAGGGAGTAAGAAGTTCTGCAGACTTTGAAGTAATCAAAATACTGGATGATAGTAGACCTTACCCAGCACTTTTAGGTATAGACTGGGCATTTGATAATTTGGCTGTCATCAATTTGAAGAAAAGACAGATGACCTTCGAGGATGACCAGATTAGGGTCATTGCACCGCTTGATCCTATTCAAGGACCAAGGTATATAGAACCCATTCGGGCAGAAGAAGAAGCGCGCCAAATGGAAAGTTTGTATCAGATGACTGCTAGTCAGAGTGACTATGTCAATCCCATAGCAGATGGCCATATCAGCTGGCGATGCGATAGTTCGTGCACATCAGACTCAGATGGAGGATTGGAAAACTGGCAGAATCGCTTACATGAGGTTTCTACAAGACGTTGCGCCATGATGACTAAATCCATTCGATGGATTGGCACAGAATTGATTGACACTCCAATTTTTGATGGTCTAACTAACGTAAGTGAATTCATACAGGCATATGAACAACAGCTTCCAGAACAGTAGCGCATACACGCATTAGATGTATCACTGCGCGCTACACCCGCAAGATGGTGGGGTGCGCATAAAGAGAATATTCACACATGGCAAGACTGTCGCAGATTGATACTGTGCAGATTTCAGGACACTACAGCAGAAGTGTCGCGCAAATATGAGGGACAGAGTGACCCCAGGTCACACATTGAAGCATGCATTCAGCAATGGTCGAATATTCTGGACGATGAGTGGGTTCACCTATTCATCCACACATTGGACACAGTTCCAAGGAACTGGTACACTGAAATAGAATTGCGCAGAGGCACTCTTACTTGGCCTCTTATGATAGAAATTTTTCAACTTACCTTCAGCTTTGAGTCAGAGCATCCGAGTGTTGATCAAGCTCTGAAGTGTATTAAAAAGAAGGTATTTGAACCATGTCTATTACCAGAATATTCCCAACCAGATTGGGCTGTTCAGATAGAACATGCCCTGGAATGCTATAATTTCACCACTGAAGAAGAGGAGGATGATCCTCGCAACATCAATATCCCAGAATCAGAAGGGATGCGCAATGTTGAAGGTCCTCAGCTTGATATCCCTGCCATTATAGAACACATCAAGCTCAAAAAGGTTAACATTGGTATAGAAGCCGAACCCAAGTTTGCTTCTATAGGAGACTATTGGGATGATGAAACTATTGGGCATATTTCAGATCTATTACGTGACTACCAGGATATATTTCCTACCAAGTTCACAGAAATGAAAGGCATCCTAGGAGACTTAGGAGTGATGCGCATACCTCTGAAACCAGATGCCAAGCCAGTAAAGCAGCGCCCATACAGGTTGAACCCGCGCTATAAAGAAAAAGTCAAAGAAGAAATTGACAAGATGCTCGCAGCAGGTATTATTGAGCCAGTAGAAGAAAGCGATTGGATTAGCCCTATGGTTGTACAAGAGAAGAAGACAAAAGGTGAAATAAGAATTTGCGTGGACCTGCGCAAACTCAATGACGCATCAGCGCATGATCCATTTCCTACGCCCTTTACGGATGAAGTGCTTGATAATGTTGGAGGACAAGAGGCTTACTCCTTCACTGATGGATTTTTGGGATACCATCAGATCAGAATCCATCCAGACGACCGCCATAAGACTACTTTTGCGACTGAATGGGGCTCATTCCAGTACACGGTAATGCCCTTTAGTCTTAAAAACGCTCCTGCTATCTTCTCTAGAGTCGTTGTTGCTGTTTTTAAAGAATTCATCCATAAGTTCTTAGAAGTCTATTTTGATGACTGGACTGTATTTGGCTTATTAAAGAACCATATAGCGAACCTACGAATGATGTTAGAAAAATGTAGACAGCATCAGATTTCCCTTAACTTGAAAAAATGTATCTTTTGTGCTCCTTTTGGTATTTTGTTGGGTCACATTGTATGCAGAAAAGGACTCCTGATGGATCCTGCGAAGGTTGCCATCATCGCTAATTTACCTGCGCCCAACTCAGTCAAACAATTGCGCACTACATTGGGACATACTGGATACTACAGAAAATTTATCAAAGGTTATGCAAAGATCACAGCACCTATGGAAAGATTGCTGAAAAAGGATTCGAAATTCCAATGGACAGAAGAATGCCAACAGAGCTTGGACACACTTAAAGACAAGATGATCACTGCGCCAATTCTAGTTTTCCCAGACTGGAATAAACCCTTTCATGTTCATGTCGATGCTTCTTCTATAGCATTGGGGATCGTACTTACACAACCAGGAAAAGGAGGTATCGATCACCCCATTGCTTACTCTAGCCGAAAGTTGTCCACAGCCGAGAAGAACTACACTACTATAGAGAGAGAAGGACTAGCTATGGTGTACGCCCTACAGAAGTTCAGACACTACTTACTGGGCGCACATTTTAAAATGTATACTGACCATTCTGCTTTGAAATACTTGGTCAATAAGCCAGTGTTAGGGGGAAGAATTTGCAGATGGCTACTGCTCTTTCAAGAATATGATTTTGAGGTTATTGTAAAGCCAGGTAGATTGAATGCAGGACCTGACCACTTATCTAGGATTGAGTCAGGAGAGGAACCTACAAGTCTGGAGGACAATCTGCCTGACGCGTAGTTGTTCTCTATTCAAGCAGCAGATGAATATTATTCTGATATCCTTGAGTTTCTTACTACTGGACAAGCGCCAGTTGAGTTTACAATCCAGCAGAAGAAACAACTTGTCGTCAAAGCCGCAGACTTCACTTTGATAGCAGGCCAGCTTTATAAGTTGGGCCCCGATGAAGTCTTGCGCAGATGTATCCTACCGCATGAAAAAAACTCTATCATCGCAGAAGCGCACTCAGGCACCGCAGGAGGCCATTTCGTAGGAAAGCCGACTGCTCAGAAGATATTAGCCGCAGGTCTTTGGTGGCCGACATTGCATAAGGATACTAAGGAATTCTGCAAATGTTGCGATGTG
Source organism: Larix kaempferi (assembly GCA_027924585.1). Lineage (NCBI taxonomy): Eukaryota > Viridiplantae > Streptophyta > Pinopsida > Pinales > Pinaceae > Larix > Larix kaempferi. The sequence continues at coordinate 14,430,757 of BSBM01000806.1, read as the reverse complement.
TGCCAGCGAATAGGAAAAACTTCAAGAAGAGATGAAATGCTGCTAAGACCTCAGATAACACTACGTGCTTTTGATAAATGGGCCATTGATTTTGTAGGTCCTATCAACCCTCCAGGAAAAAGAACCGGCACAAGATACATCATCACAGCTACTGAATACCTCACCAGATGGGCTGAGGCTAAGCCAGTTAAGAACTGCGACGCTGCCACAGCCGCACAGTTAATTTTTGAGAATATTATCACTAGATTTGGATGTCCACTGATTCTAATGAGTGATCAAGGTACACATTTCCTCAATGAGACTATAGAATCCCTTACTGAAGAATTCCAAATTAGTCACCATAAGAGTACACCCTACCACCCTCAAGCTAATGGCACGGTGGAGGCATTCAATAAAATTCTTGAGAATGCCCTGACGAAGATCTGTAATCAACAAAGAGATGATTGGGACCTTAGAGTCACAGCTGTATTATGGGCTTATAGAACTACCTGCAAGAAATTAACAGGCCACACACCTTTCAGTTTGGTGTATGGACGAGAAGCAGTTATGCCTATGGAATACATTATTCCCAGTCTCAGAATAACGCAAATTACAGAAATGACAGATCCTGATACTATGAGCGCAAGACTCTCACAATTGCTTGCCTTAGAAGAAGACAGACTTTTAGCTGGATTCCATCAACAGGTACAGAAGGCAAGACAGAAAGCTAGGCATGACAGGCATATTAAGAATAAAGTCTTTCAGGAACAAGACTTGGTACTCCTCTATGACAGTAAATTCACCAAGTTTCCAGGCAAGTTTCGTGTACATTGGTTAGGCCCTTTTCAGGTAATAAAAATAACAGAAGGAGGAGCAGTTCAGCTTGCGAAGCTGAATGGAGAAGTACTGCCTACAAAGATCAATGAGAGTCGGCTCAAGCTTTACCGCGACGGCCACTCCGCCCTGTCGACTTAAATAGTTGCTCAAAGAAATGCAGACGTCCAGTGTAGTTGAAAGAGGCATCGCATTATCAGTCTACACGGAAGTTGCGAGACACTCAGTCTCCGGCTTCCCGCGCAGTTTTTTTTGAAACATCCGCGCATGTCTATAAAGTTTGGTTGGAGCGAGCTTATATTTGCGCTCTTGCGAAGGTTCTCCCCGGACCGTTGAACTGTCGCTCTTGCGAAGTTCCCTGTGTCAATTTGCCGCTTGAAGAATTCTTGTTGTGGACCCTTATAGGCACAGTTCCCTAAGTTGAAATGACCCGCCGAAAATTTTGAATTACAGCAGTTATGTAGCCGCGTCTGAGAAATAAATGAAGGATAAACCCGGCATTTAAGTGTAGCCACTCTGACAGATTCGAATTGATCCCCGTAAGATTTGCATTTAAACCATGTGCCGGAAAGTTTTAGCTTCTCCCGGAAGCCTGTCAGAGCCCGTCCATCACAGTAAATGCACCGCAGAGGCGAGGGGGATCGTAGGGTTGTCAACTCATGCATAGCCGCCTACAGCTAGTAGCCCCACTTGCCCGCATTTACTATCACCTTAGCTATAAATACCCCACACTTGTATAATTTCGGGTTACTTTTCTTGAGCTGCATAGTCTTGTTTGAGAATCTAAGCCATTGTTTTCAGAGCCGAGTCGTGCAGAGTGTCTTCCTTGTAGTCAGCATCCATATCCCACCCTGTTCCGTTGTTTCTGTCCGAAGTTCTTGTTACCTATACCCGTTCACGACGGAGAACCTGTCGACTGAAGAAGTTGTTCGTCAATTCCTGCGCCGAGGCCTAGATTTCGGCATGACTACCCCCGTGACGGCTTCGACTTATGTACATCCTGGTTATCAGGATCCCAGACAATCTCCGGCCACAAGAGCATCTCAGCCACAGCCAGAAGATCCCGTTGCAGAGCCATTGGCCACTATGGTGAATTATATTCTGCCGCGCCCAGAAGATGCACCAGAGGTGCATATTCCGAAGAATGCAAAGTATCCGCTTCCGTTACCTCCATTACCGGCTTGCGTGCGAATAGAAGGGTCCTTGCTCGGACACCTTCCACTGGTCAAGTTCTCTGATTTCAACCTGGGAGACTATAAGACATATCCTCAATTCCAGCTAGACCGATATCTGACGGTAGTGCATAATCCCACCAGAAAGGTTGACGAATTTATCCCGAAGGGATTTGCAGCAAATCTTGAGCGCCCTGGACTCCTGAACTTGTTAAAGCTACCGCATTTCGGGCGTAGCAATGAAGTGAACACAGTCGTTAAAACACTGCTATGTTGCGTTCATGGAGGTTACCTTTGGCTCGGGAGGCCAATCGATTTAAATGTCGATTTGATTCATCGCATTACTGGCCTGTCTAAGGTTGGTAAGGATCCCAATATCCATTTTATGGGAAAGGAGAAGGATAGAAAACTGGCTGCAAAGCTGGTGCAGAAATACAACCTTACAAGAGGAGGTCAGGCCTATGACCTCACAATAGTAGAAGACGAAGCACTGAGATTTACAGGAAGTTTGCTCGCGGGCAGACTTCTCACGAAGTGCAGACCAAAGGAAGTTACTGGAGCTGTCGTGGAACTCGCCATCGCAGCTGCGGAGGGAGAGCAGTACAACTGGTGCCTCTTCCTCCTCAATTCTTTTTTGGAAGACTGCCGGAACGTTCAAGATAACCCCGGTCAGTCGTTCCACTTTTCTTGGCTTTTAATTTTATGTGCTCTCGTCGGGTGGAAGGAGCCCCCGAACACTCAGTTCCTTCCGCGCCGCGCAGGAGAACCTGTCGGAATCCGCTATGTTAACCTTTGGGAATCCCCTAATCCCGCGAAGCGCAAGATGAACCGCGCTGTATTTTGTGAATACTACTATCTCCTCAGAGATACCATTCAGGAAATGCCAAGGCTAAGTGAGGAGACAGCGAGGATATATGAAGGGAAGTTGGCCTTTACTGCCGACTTACATCAACTTTACCTCCGTCCTTGCGGCATTCAGGAGGAATGGGCCGTAGGTCTTTACAGGATGACCACAAAAGATGTTGAAGAAACTATCAAGTCTTGGTCGGACGAATGGAGAGAAGCCACCGACATCGCGTCCGCGATGCCACCCGCCGCTGCGCAAGAGAAGGATAAGGGCAAGGAAGCCCCTGAGCAAAGAAGTGATGAAGGCTCGACAGAGCCGGCGACCAAGAAACAAAAGGTGTCGCATCCCTCTGAGGCCATTCCCTCGGGGATCGACCAATATTTGAAAGAGCAATTTCGTGAGCTGCGCAACACGCACGCTCCCATCAGAAGTGCTCTAGACCTGCAGTTTGTGGAAATAAAAGGTCTCGCAGGAAGGATTGCGCAGACCCATGCGCCAGCATCTACTTCGCAGGCGCCACAAGAAATTCCAAGTACCGAGCGAGTTGAAGAACTCATATAAAGGCATACTGTCGTGCATATTCCGCCTACGAGCATGACACTTCCAGATCCGCTAGCTGCACTACAGGTAAGCGCTGTTGGGCCCGTTGAAATCAATTTGTCTCTAATTCCTATAGAGACTCTACAGCTAGTGCATGAGAAAGTTTCTCTTGAGTTGAGAGCTAGAGAGCTCTCTACATTCCAGGAAAATCAACGACTGCAATCGCAGGAGATAGACATGAAGGCAAGCCATAAGAATATCTCCGAGAAACTTGCACTTTATGAGGCGCAAGACATCGGCATCAGAAACACAGTGGATGAGATTGCCTAGGAATTGCCGGCTTGCGAGATTCAACCAGACCTCCCTCTGGTTGAGAAAGTTCAAATTATTGGAGGAAGGGTGAAAACCCTGGAGCATGAAATAGTTGCTATGGCTGAGGGCCATAGAACCCAAATCGCTGAGCTAGAAGCTCGTGTTGCCACGCAGTTTACAGATGATGCGTAGGAATAATTTGAAGCGCTGAGCAGAGCTTCCACACAGATGAAAGACAGAATACAGGAAGCCGAGAACCTGATGAGCCAAGCTATGGAAGCTTGGACGGAGCTTGAGAAGCTCCCTTTTAAAGTTGGTCTTTTGGAACAGGTGCAAGCCGCAGAACAGTCCCTAACTGTTCTGACTGAAGAAGCTAAGGCTTTAACAGGCTTACCAAAAATGAAGAAAATGAGTGAAGTGCGCAGAATGCAACAGCAACTGCACAAGCTCAGAACTGAAGATGAGAAGCTCACCAACAGCATTCAGCCATTCATGGATGAGTATGCTGATATCATGGGCCAAGTCGAGGCAAAAATCAAAGAAATTGCTGAATCTCAAGAGGTGATTGATGCCATCACTAAAGAAGAAGCCACTGCAGAAACCGTGCAGACTGCTGTGGAGTGTGTCGATGAATTGGACTCCGCTATTGCGCAGTGGAAGAAAACATTCGCGGAGACTCAAGAAAAAGCAGATGCGCAAGTAAGGCGACCACACGCTAGTGCGAGTGGCTCGAGGGCGAGCCACAAGTAAGTGTTAGGGGCCTGTTGGAGCCAAGGCCGCAGCTATGGTAAAAGCTGCGAATTTTGAGGAAAAAGCACAAGTATGGAAGAGAAAGTGCTAAGTTTTGAATAAGCGCCAATTTTGGGACAGAAGAAGACGGTGCGCAGTACGGTGCCAGATGGATAATCTCAGCGTAGATTACGGACCGGAAATCGTGGAGCTCACGCACACATCAGAAGAGAATGAAGGTAGCCGAGTGGAAAGCCCAGCTACCACAATCAATGAAGCAATGGAGTAGAGGGCTCAGCTACCCTCATTTAAGGCTAAGTACAGAATTTATGGTTGCTCGGATCAAGGAAGAGCAACGGACCAAAGCATTGAAGGCGAAGGACAAGGCACCCATACCCGTAAGCTGCGCCGGAATTCATGGAGCCTGCAGGAAGCGGCGACATGACTGCAAGCGGCGCCTACAGTACACCTAGCCATGTGCGTGGTTAGGGTTTTTGGGGATTACTGCTGGGAAAGGCCCACAGTTTTGTAAAGGTACGACCGCCATGGCCACCTATATATATGTATAATTGTGAAGGGTAGATGTTAGTTGGTTAGACAGTTAGCTAGCTAGTCTGTGAGTTGGTTGATTAGTGAGTCAGTTAGCTAAGCCTCTGAGTGAGCTAGCTAAGATAATTGATGCTAGATGTAAGAAGGATTGATCGAGTTGATCATCCTCTGTTACGATCTTGTCGATTGTTTTCTACCGTGTTGCTAGAAAACAGGAGTTAGAGCTGGTTAGCAGTGAAGCTAATCCTTGAGTTGCAGACAGTCCGAGGCGACGTCTGAACTATTGTAATATCTGGAGAGGAAGAGACTAGATCGAGAGAAGGGCTCCCAGCTGTGTGCGTGGAGTTTCCTGGAAAGATCTAAGGATGCAGCTGTGTGCGTAGCATATTGTATAAGTCTATCATTTTCTGGGTAATATAAGATACTCCAGTGGACGTGGTTTTCCCCGTGGAGGTGGACTTCATATTTCTCGTTGTTGTAATGTTGTGAATGAAATGATTACCTGTTTTGAGTTTACTAACGAGCAAATACAGATATTGCATTACCTTTATGAATGTGTTGAGTAAATCAGTGAAGCTTCCTTGGGAACTATAATCGTTAAGGGTCAAAGGAATCGGTAAGACGATGTCGCCGTTTCGATAGGAGAACCTGTTGCTGCGACGAGCACGCAAGTGAAACTACGCGTAGAATATCCGTGCATAGGATAATTGGTCCTAGCGCAGGAGTGGAAGTACCGCGCAGTTCAGCTGCCGAGCAGGAGCTTGAGAGCTGTTGCGCTCGTAAGTCTGAAGAGAGAACAGTCTCCGCGTCGCCTAGGTTAAGGAAACCTGATTCCTTAGCCTCCCCATAGCCACTTCGGGTGAGACCTCGAGATTCCACGCAGCTCGTTGCCGAGAGGGCTAGTGTGCCAGGGGGTTTTGTTGCTGCGCTTCATTAAAACCCGGGTCTGTCCAAAAAGCAGCCAACACCCTTTCTCTCTCCTTTAGTTCTTCCTTCTACAAATAGGATATGAATATTAAGTGGCTTCACCTAAGTCAAGGATTCATCATTCTTGCATGAGAGTACTTCCATCAATTCAATCAGTTGTCCATTCTTCTCAATATCACTAATGCATTTGATAATCTTAAAGAATGTTTGTAGCTAGAGCTGACGTACATGGAAATCACTATTCTTTACGTTGCGTATAATCAAGCACAATTGATTGAAGATAAGTTTTTAGATTATTGTAGAATTCAACACCAATCATCCTCCTCAATTGTTTGCATATCTACATTTTCAAAACTTGCACTTCCTACTACTACAAGGTCATCTTGTTTCTCACAATCTGCTTTTTCTTTTCTCCATATTCTACTAAGTTTCGTAAATATTGTAATAAACAAGGACATGATTAGTGCAAATGTTTCAAATCCAAGAAGAAGAAAAAATGGTTTGACAGTCTCCTAATCAGGGAAACCATAATGCTCGCATTGAGGTATTTGATGAAGACACAAGTTATGAAGAGTTAAGTGCACTCAATAAAGTCACCATCTAATTACACCCCAATCTTGCTAAATCTTGATATAGTTTGTTTGTCACTCTCTTTGACACAAAATATGATCTTTCGCATTCCCTCGCCAGGCCTAGCGAAATCACTAGTGTCAAAAAGAAAGTTTAAGGTGTGAGTGTTTAATACAAAAGCATAAATGAAACATTATGATATAAAAGATAAATTATAAATCATGTGTTAAAATTATAGAATGTTTCAAATCCAAGAAGAAGAAAAAATGGTTTGACAGTCTCCTGATCAGGGAAACCATAATGCTCCCATTGAGGTATTTGATGAAGACACAAGTTATGAAGAGTTAAGTGCACTCAATAAAGTCACCATCTAATTACACCCCAATCTTGCTAAATCTTGATATAGTTTGTTTGTCACTCTCCTTGACACAAAATATGGTCTTTCGCATTCCCTCGCCAGGCCTAGCGAAATCACTAGTGTCAAAAAGAAAGTTTAAGGTGTGAGTGTTTAATACAAAAGCATAAATGAAACAATATGATATAAAAGATAAATTATAAATTATGTGTTAAAATTATAGGTTCATAGCTTTAATCTATATATTATAAGGTAATTACAAATAAAATTCCAAGTAGTAGCAACTGCTTATAAATTAAAGTTCAATAGAAAGATTAAGGAAAACAATAATCGCAAATTTGTTTTTGAAATAAATTTTTTATGTTCAGTCTTTAATTTTCTATGCTTTATTATTACTTTGTCTTGAGATGCAAAATCATTGTCGCTTATGCCGTTTATGTTTACATTTATGAATAGTATGAGGAATCAATATTAGCTATGCCACTATTCTAATTCACTCTTACATTGGCAATTAATTAGTAGTTGAATGGTTAACAATCAAGGTACAAACTATAGCATGAGCATACAGCATAGTGGTATACTGAGTTTAAATATTTAAACATTTCTTAACACACATAGTTATATTTTATTGATATATAAAAGTTTAAAACTATAAATATGTTTAAACATTTACTAATTCACTTTACCATATTTGTTTATTCTTCTAAATTCTTGCTTTGCAAAATTATAGCTTGCAATATTTTGCTTACCAAAAAATAAAAAAATAATGTCATTTCACCTTTCAAGAAACATTTTGAACTAGGCTTATGCAATAAGTATATTATGTAAGACAATGCACATGTGTCGTAGCCTATATTTTATCAACCATATGGAAACATGACAAAAAAGATTTTTCTATTTTGTGGTCGTTTAGAGCCTTACTTCGCACCATCTTCATCAATGATAAGTAGCAAAGGCAGGCGTCAATTTTGTCAGCAATAGGTATTTTCCTCCTTCCCTATCTTCCTTCAATTCCTTTCAGTGCAAAGCACACATGCTTCTGCTTATGAAATGCATGTGAATGTAGACATGGATATGATTGATGAATAGAGTTTTTAAACTTATATCGATTCTTTTAAGAGCAGTTGGATTTAGTGTTTGATCTTGGCAACTTGACATCATTATATTATTATGATTAAAAGTTTCAAGCTCTAGTTATAGTTATAGATGTTAATGAATATTAGAAGCAAATCCTTATACTAATACATGGGATTGGGTTTATGTTTATCATCATATCTGCTTTAGATATATGTAAAAGGTTATGTACAATGATTCATCGACATTAAATAAGCAATATAATGCCTTGAGTTTGATTCCCTTTGTTATAGGTCACCAATAAATCTAATATTGCATTGAATCTAATGATTCCCCCTGACTAGAATAAGAAATCAAGTGTGTACTAATGTGTCATGAGAAACATTATTACCATATTTCTTGATAAAGTGACTCTGACCTTTTAACCTTTTAAGTGCCGAAAGCTTTCCCTTTGACCAAAATCGTGTCTACATAGTTTCCTACAAAAAAACATTTTAGTGGTTATAAGATAACAAACTCAAACATAGCTTCAACAAAAAAAGAAAGACAAAAAACACACACAGAATTTTCTTGTTTGCTAATTGCCATTTTTTTTGTATTGATACCAAATTTTGCATATTTAATAATTTTAGCTTAGCAATTAACATGCTATTTTTTTCTATTCTAGTAGTAAGACAAAATACATTTCATTTGAAATTTTTTTTGTTGTGAATATGTTGTTCCCTTTGCTTTGCTTATTTGCAATGACAACAAAAATCTACAATGTTTACAACATCATGGTTTGGAAAAAAAAACCATGGCCTTTGCTTATTTTGTTTTCCTTAGGATTTGTTTCTCTTCACTTGCATGCAGGTTTTCCCATATAAACAACTAGGGACATAGAAAAAACAAGAACAAAAAGCAGGAAAAACATATGCCATCGCAAATGTGTTTGTAGACAATATGGGAAAAGACAAAGGTAAAGGCGACAATGTTTTAAGGGCAAATGGTCTTGGCATCAAATATTCTAATTGGCAAGAAATTGATGAGGCTTTGGCTACAAGCAATTTGTTTCGACTAGACAATTTCCACTATGAGCCAGGAAATTGCTTGTTTGATGCACTTGCAGTATTATTGCATTTTCGATATACATCAATAGAGATAAGGAAAGAGATTGTCAATCATTTTCGTGTTCGTCTAGATCAAAAAGATCCCTCTGCATTGTTGTCAATGCGCACAGAATTGACAGTTGACTATTTGGTGGAATTGCATAACATAGAAAATGCCAACGAATATCTCAATCGCATGTCGCAGTCTGCTTCGCAACCAGATAATCAAAATGTATATGGACTATGGGGTGATATATTTTGCATCAAGTGGTTTTCAAAATGGTTGAATGTTCCAGTCGCTATTTGGTCATTAACAAAAGGAACAAAATACCTTCACTTCAATTCTGGAAGATCTGAATATTGCTACAATATATTGTTCCATGACCACACACCAGCTTCTGGCCACTTTGAACCATTATTGTCATATAAAACAATGCAAGCCGAAAGACAAGTCACTGATATGCTTTGTCAAAGTGCAAATGTAAATCGATGTTTATACAGGCAAGTTGAAATGTCATTTCAGCTTCAAGGCAATTGTCATGACTCCTTGTTCGAATCAATCTCCGAATTGACACTCTTCGCTGATGGACAAAGTGTTAGAAAAGCAATTGCGCAAAGCTTTTATAACTCTATTGCTTCAAATGATATTAGAGCAATACAATGCTTGGACATATATCTTGATAAAAACACATTAGCAACTACACCTCTTGTTAGTGGATGGGAAACCTATATCGTGCATTTGGCAGAGCCATATATCATTGGTCACATAGAAGGAAATCAATTTGCTCTTCAATGGTTATGTGAGCTACTAGACACTAACATACATTTATGGAGCAATAATTTGCAAGAAAATATTGCGACATTCCATGCAACAAATAAATCGTCAAAAGTTCTATGCCTGATGCAACATGTAATAGATAAAATGCACTCACATTTCCAACCCTTGTTGCAACAACATTGTGGAAATAAAATGCTCTTTTCGCTCAATTGCAACAAAAATACTTCTATTGCAATTGGAACGGATAATTTTGAAAAGAACAAACAGACAATAGCGAAAGAAAACACTATAGAAAAGAACATTGACAACGGACCATTCAACAAACCAATATACATAGATGCAATTAAATCAAAGGAACAAAAACAAAAGATAAACATAGGGAAAAAAAAGTCTTGCATTGCCGATCAATTTTCAAAAACCAAAATCAAGACGTAAACATGCATTGATGGCAATATGCAAAAAAACTTGCGCTTGTTGAAACATAGTATGCATAAACAAGGAATGGACATTCTTCAAAAGCAAAAGGAATGTGCAAAAGCAAAAAAAGCAGTTGTTACATACTTAAAAGTTATTCAAGACACACCTATTCATGCATGTTCCGTGTGTAAACAACTGCATTTTAAAAAAGACATTTCTAGTGTAAACAACACAGTTAAATTATCCTTTCAAACTCTTACAAGTACAAAAGATGTGACATACCCCATGCTACTTGTTCAAATTTGTAGGCCTTGCAAGAAAGCAATCGCCAATGGGAAATTGACCATGTTTACATCGCCTACACGAATCCGGTGCAATAACATATTGCCATCTGTAGCTATACTGACTCCTTTGGAAGAACGATTGGTGTCACCAAGAATAGCCTTTGCACAAATAAGACAACTTGGTTATAAAAGAGCACAAATTGGGCTGACTGGCTCAATTATCAATGTGCCTGCAAATTTGGATAAAGTTCAAATAGCATTTCCTAGAAGTCTAGATGACAATTTGACAGTTGCAGTTATGCTAAAGCGAAAATTGGAATACAAAAATGCATATCTATCTGGAAATATTCGGCCAAAGATCATTATGACTGCGCTGAGTGATTTATGCAAAACCGAACTTTAAAAAATTGAAGGCATTGTAATCAATACTAGTTGGGAAAAAATATTTGATGAAAAAGCCAAACAAGAATCAAATACTCAAGAAACAACATAACAAGTAGCTGATGATGAAAATGAAATAAACATAGAACCAATATCAGAAACATTGATACATGGATATGGAGAAACACATCTAATAGATGATCTAGACAAAAAAATCATAGAAATTGCACCTTCAGAGAGCTTCCGACCATTGAGCATTTTCCAAGACAAATACTCTGAAGAGCTAAACTTTCCTACAGTTTTCTATGGATTCAATCGACCCAATGAAATTTTCAATCACTTCTCTTATCAACAAATATCACAGTGGGAGCTACAACATGAAAGTACAGACTTTGAAACACATGGCACAAACATTTTCTTCAAAGCAATTAAAATCATAATAAAACAAGTACAAAACACTGCTTGGATATCAATTCGCATGGGAGAGTTAAAGGACAAAAAATTATTGGCAAAAGATGTCAAGTCAAAAGACAATCTTGTAAAAATACTCCAATCTTCGATCGGGTATCGTACATTGAAAGCAATTAGAACATCACCTGGTTACTTTGAAAATATGAAAAAAGATCTATTTGCAATGATTCAACAGCTTGGTCCTCCTACGTTCTTTTTAACCTTTACGAGTGCTGAACACCTTTGGGCACCTTTATGCAATGCATTGAAACAAATCGAGGAAAAACATTTGGGAAAGTTAGAAGACAATGCATTGGAAGAAAATATTGACACGTTAATAAGAAGACACCCAGTGATTTGTACTCGCTACTATAGACACAAAATAGCAGCACTAAAGTCTCTTATGTTAAAAAACAACAAAATATTTGAAAAAATACAAGATTTTTTCTTTACGACCGAATTTCAACAAAGAGGAAATGAGCATGAACATGGACTAATTTGGATTCAAAATGCACCTGTTTATGGAAAAAATTCAAATGAGTAGATTGCTGCTTTTGTTGATCGCTATATATCCACAAACTCGTCTTTACTTGATCAAAATCTTATTCAAATTCAAACGCATCGTCACACAAAAACATGTAGAAAACATCGACATTCCACATGCAGATTCAATTTCCCATTGCCTCCTATGGATAGTACCATGATTCTAGAGCCACTAGAAAATGCTTCAGATGATCTCATTCAAAGAGCAAAAAAAGTGTTCTCTCTTATTGAACATAAAGAATATTCTAGAAACGTGTCGTTTGCACAATTGCTTCTAGAGCTAGAACTAACCAAAGATGAATACATTTTGCTACTACGGTCTTTGCTTCCTCGTCCTACCTTAATACTAAAAAGAGATCTTGTTGACATTTGGATCAACTCATTTGCAAAAGCAATACCAGAGTTGTGGCAAGCAAATACAGATGCACAATATATCTTAGATGCTTACGCTACAGCAACATATGTAAGCTCTTACATCACCAAATTTGATAGATCCATGACAAATGCTTTCAAAAAGATCAAAGAACAATGTCTTATTGAGAATGATGGAAAGATTGAAACGATACGTAAACTTGGAAATGTGCTTTTGAACATGCAACAAATGTCTACTAGACAAGCAATACATATCATACTCTCGTTACCTCTGCATTCATCCTCCAGGAAGACTATTTTCATCAACACTGGTCCAGATGACAAAAAAATAGTTGTCTTGAAAAAACCATCGCTTTTGGAAAAAGAACCAGATGACTCTGATGACATTATTTGCCCATCAATTTTGGACAAATACATTGCACGTCCTATTGAGCTTGAAAACATCTCTTTGGCAGAATATGCATCTTCCTATTCTTGCATGCACTCAATTACAAGAAAAAGAAATAGACCATGTATCATACGATCTATTCGCTACAACAAACAAAAAGACCCTGAGAATTTTTTTAGAGAAAATATGATCCTCTTTATGCCACATAGAGACAATTGCAAGCTACTAAAGAGCAATTTCAAAACATGGTTTGATGCGTATGTCAAATTCAAAGAACAAATAAACATTGTAGAACAAAAGTTCATGGCATCAACAACGACAAAGTGGGGTGACCTTGATAATGCTGCTGAAACAATTGAATTGCAAGACATAGCTATGCCTCCTCTAACAACAGACAAAACAACAACTATGTCTGGATTAGAACAATATGACATTCAGCATGATCTAATCCGCAAAACTATGTCCAATGCATCAAAACCTGGGATTGTGTGCAACTTGACAGAAAAGCCATTTTTGTTGGACATGCATCAACATCATGCAATTCGAAGAAATCTAAATACTCAACAACAATCAATCGTGAAAGAAGTTATTGCAAGGAAAAAGAACAATCCCCTCACTCCAATTCACTTGTTCCTGACAGGAGGAGCAGGAACAGGTAAAACTTACACCGCAAAAGCAATCTATGATGGTCTTCTACATCACTATGACAAAGAAATTGGTAGTGATCCTTTAAAGAAAAAAGGACTTATAGTTGCATTTACTGGAAAAGCAGCATATAATGCAGGTGGCGTTACAGTCCACTCTGCTTTCAGACTGCCATTAAGTTCAAATATGCTTCCGCTAAATTCAAACACCCTAGATCTTTTGACAAAAGATTATGAACAACTTCGAGTATTGTTGATTGATGAAGTCTCTTTAATAGGGTCTCGAATGCTATACAACATTGACAAACGACTACGTGAAATCATGCACACACCAACAAAAGCATTTGGAAACCTTGATGTCATATTCTGTGGTGATTTGTGTCAAGCACAACCCGTTCATGATTGTTGGATTTTTGAACAACCAAGATTCCAACAGAAAACATTTCCTTACACATTTTGGTTCGATGCGATAAAATGCTATGAACTTACAATAGTTGTACGTCAGAGAAATCAAACATTCATATCAATCTTAAATAGAATTAGAACATGCTCACAAACACCGGATGACATAGATTACTTAAACCAACATTGCTACAGACAACCACCAATAGATGCAACGTTACCTTATCTTTTCCATAGTAATAAGGATGTTCAAGAACATAACTCAAAAATGTTGTCAGCTATGCAAACAGAAACATTCACGCTTGTAGCACATGATAGCAAAATTGATTCAATTGAAAAAAATGACCATAGACAAAACACATTGCGGCTTCCGTCTATGATAGTAGTGAAAAAGGATATGCTTATTGAACTAGTTGGAGGCAACTACTCAACTGAGGATGGGTTGGTTAATGGTGCAGAAGGTGTGTTTAAACACTATACACAAACAAACCATGATATTGTTTGGATTGAGTTTACAGATCCAAAAGTTGGAGCCAAGCAACGTGAAACTATGCAACATATTTATACACCTGTTGTAAAGTCCAATTGGACACCAATCAAAAGAATTGTGATACAAACAACACTTGAAAATAAAATGAATATTATGCGAACACAATTCCCAATTCAGTTAGCATGTGCAAGGACAATCCATAGAGCACAAGGATTAACAATGAACAAATTGGCATTTGACCCAAAAGGAATTAAGAGACATGGCCTTGTTTACAATGCGCTCTCACGTGTTAGAGATATCGATTGTCTTTATCTTTTAAATAAGTTAGACCAAAGAAATTTTAAAACTTGTCCAAAAGTCGCCACTGAAATAGATAGATTAAAAACACATGCAACTTTGCAATTTGAATACAGTCTGCATTCAATGCCAAATGCAAAGCAATTACTCATTGCATCATTGAACACATGCAGCTTGCTTTTGCACTATGATGATGTTGTAAATGATCATGAACTTATGCAGGCAGACATTTTATGTTTGCAAGAAACTCACATGCACACACTTACCAAATAAACGATAATGATAGAAAAATACAATTTCTTCTCAGCATTTTCAATGCATGGAATCCTTACATTGATTAAAAAACAAATTGCCATCACCGATTCTAAAAACTATACAAAAAAATCGACCGAAGCAATTTGCGTAGATCTTGAATTTGGCTACAATGTGTTGAAAGTAGTGAACATTTACAATAGACCATGTGGTCTGCTTGATGATCTCTTTCATATATTGAGTTGCATTTTGTCAACTTGCACACAAACCACTCAAATCCTAGTAGCTGGTGACCTGAACATTGACATGTTGCAAGAAACAACGTCAAAAAGAAAATTGCAATTGTTTATGGAAATGAAAGGCTTGACACTGAAAACAACAAAGGCAACAACAAACACTGGTTCAATGCTGGACCACTTTTGGACAAATTTGAAACACATAACTATTGTTTTCAATATTTCAGATGCTTATTGGACTGATCACTACTCAACTTTCCTATCAATCTGTGATAACAATGCATAGTCTATTCAATTTTGCATTATCTAATTTTATTGTCCTCTTATCTATGGACAAATCCATGGTATCATATTTGCACAAAATCAAAAGCAGGTACTATTCTTTCTCTTGCAACTTGCATGCACTTTAAACTATATCAATTTGGTTTTTTCCTATTTGTAGTGAGCTAAATTTAGATCAGCTTTGGGAATCTGCAACATTGATGTCATAGCTATGAGTTTAAATTCTGTTGAACTTTCTCATATTTTTATAATCTAATTTGTGATGTCAAATTTTGGTTATTGTTTATTGTTGAAAGTTGTTTACACTTTAATTTGTCCACAATTCAGATTTTAAAAAACTAGCCGTTATTGCATAACATATGTAGACACTCTTTACAAAAGTATTCACATGCTATTTCCACTTTATAATAATCCAGACGATATATAAGCTACATAGAATGTTTTAATAACAAATTCTTATGTTCAAGATAATTGTAAATGAAAATTTGTTCAATATTTGGCTATAGATAACATAGTTTTCAGCAGTTGTTTTGTTGAAATTCTTGGCACTACATAGACTTCATGCTATGCATATGTAAAAAATCTAGTAAAAGAATTATAGAAATTTGCTTTTTTTTTTCTTCCTATGCTTCTTTGTTTTAATACTATCTATTTGTTTCCATATTTTCCATTTGTTCTAAATCTCTTCTACTATTTACATTAATTAACAATGTTAGGTACATTTGATTTGCTTAATACTTCTTGCATGTACAGCTTTTGAAACTAAAATCCAATATTCCAAAACAATGGAAAATAGTTCTTTGCCTATGCTCAACACAACAAAAACAATATCAACATCAGACAGCTCAACAATGGAAACAATTTTACCTGTTCAAAGTCCAAAAAGGTGTGCAATTATTTTGGTTCTAATTGCTTTTTACATCATTTTTAACACATGAAACTTCTTCATCTTCTTTTATGATTTTCTAGCACAGAAAACAATAGAATATAACTATTGCATTGACAAATATTTTCTCAATCTTGATCTAAGTTTGAAATTTTCTGCTATTAATTGCTGATAATTTCTTTCTTGGCCTTCTTCTCTAACTATAACAATAGCAGGTTCAAACAAACAGCCACAGAAGCAGCTACTATTATAGAGCTATGCACAATAACCCCAAAAATTGTTTTCGAAGGAGACATCTTGGCCGTGTATGGGCCTGCAGAAAACAAAATACAAGGTTCTCCTGTAAAGGCACAAATACTGCATGCAGACTTTGTTGATAGAGATGGGCTGATGACAATCACTGCTGGAATAAGTGACAACTTGATCAAACGTTTTGGTAGCTATTTCTCAACCAGCAAAAGCCTAAGAATCACTCGATTTGGGCTCAAGAAAAAAGGCCAGTACGACAGAGGCGATGCCAAGTATTCAATAGTCATATTCCCACATACAATAATTGAGACAATTGATCAAGTTTGCAAAATGAGAAAGCTAGCTCCAGATATGACAATTGCTGATCTATTGTCATTGAACGACTCCTACTCTGTTGGCTCTGTCGCAGCAATTGTTGTTGCATGTGAATACAACAACAAGCAGTTCGACTTGTATATCAAAGATGGTGGAACGGAAAATGACCATGCAACAGTAAATATGCCATTTGCATGTCTAATGTTCTTTTGGAATTGCTATTTTTTAAAGCTAAATAAAATTTCTGTTGTTTTATATAAACAAGAAAATAGGAAAAAAACAAATACAGATAGCTTTAACGATTTTTAATTGCAACCTATGCTCATTGACTAGTGTCTTCTACTATTGCAGTTACAAGTCAATGAAGCCTTCCAACAACTGCTCTTGCAAATTCAACAACAACTTGCATCTGATAATCCTCCATTCTATCTGTTTAAAAACATTGTCTGAAATGACACTAAAGGAAGCCACATGCTCCGGACCTGTGCAGATACCTTTATTGACCCTCTTAATGATGATTATGCAATTCAAAATTTGCTTCCAATCATTGACTCAAAGACACAGGTTCGTTGGAAAATTGCTTCTTTTCCATTTCATCAACAAGGAAAAACAAGAACAGAATTTACTTTGGTGCAAAGTAGTTTCATTGCTTAACAGCTTCTTCTATTTTTTTGTCTCTTGTTCATTGTCTGATAGCATTGACTTTGTTATCTATAGTAGGCTTTAGTTGGACACTTTTTTAAATTGTTGTGATCTCTTCAGAACATTATCATCAAGACTGATATAGATTTTGCAAACAAACTGCTATAGGACTTCCTTTTGACTGTATAGCTACTCACAAATTTATCTTGATTTCATTCTCCACTTCTATCAGACATTTGTTATGCAAATTTTGAAACCCCAACCAACCTTTCCATGCTATAAAAAAAGCAATATCGGCTTTAGTCCCCAGTAGTTAAATCTATATAGACTTATTTAAGTAAATATTATTTTATCCATAAGTATGTTAACTTTAAACTTACTTAACTAAATATTATTTTAACCATAAATATGTTAAGTTTTTGATAACATAATCCACTAGGGAAAAAGTTTTCGGCAGGCTAAATTTCGCTATTGTCAACAGACATAGTTATATATATATATATATATATATATATATATATATATATATATATATATATATATATATATATACACACAAACAACTCCACAGTGAAAAGTTCTTGCAACAAGCTCCATGACACCAGAACCTGCCCCTGCCAGAAATAGAAATTATTGAATATAGATATGTGCAAAAAAAACGGCCTAGCCGTATCAAGTCTGCATTTTACCCATCCTTGATCTATGAACACTATGAAATCATTCCATCATTGCATAGTTGCAACCATGGCTACACAACCTGCCCTTGCCACAAATAGAAACTACTAAATATAAATACGTAGAAAAAACCAGTCTAGCTTTGAAAAAGGAAAATGTAGGAAATATTTAAAATAAAGATAATATCTGGGAGACTGCTGTCAAATATAAAAAATCCAAAATTAGTCGCTTCTAAAAATAATATCATCTCTCGTATAGATCAAAGCAGTCTCATTAGGCTCACTTTTTTACAAGGAGCCCAAACATGTGCTCAAAAACTACATACAACTATTGATTAGCATATTGCTAAAAATAACTATTGTCATGATTCACTCATGACATTGATCATATGTTGGCTGAAATATGCTCATCTCATGAGCTTGTGATGACCCAAAATATATAAACATCTCTCACATGCAAGCCCAGAAGTCTAGCTCCCAAAAAAGCAAGTTGCAAAAAATAATAGTTTCTCAAAAACTGATGAACCCAATTGTCAAACAAGCTTCAATCGCTGTGAAAGTCTAGATGCACTTGTATTACCACCAACGTGATGTACTCTAACTAAATGTTAGCACTTTATTTCTGCAATGAAAAATGGCGGTTAACATTTCCCAAGTACATCCTCCCAATCGGTGGACCCTTTGATATCTCCTCCTTGACCTTTTTGTGGTTTTTGACTGCATCTTGTCTGAAATATGCTCAACGACATCGTGAGCTTGTGATGACCAAGAATATTTAAACATCTCAGATACAGAGTCCGACAAGCATGCATCTCTTTGCTAAAAATCTAGATGCTATTGAAACCTCCCTTATGCACAAATGCATCATTCAATATCAAAGTGCACCTTTTAAACTACAGTGAACTGCATCTAACTGAAGCTAAAAAAATAACACTTTCAGGGATCCTGTTCACTTCTTGCTGTGATGTAGTTCACTGCTGTTTTATCTTTGAAGTTTTATTCAATAATGGACTATTAACATTGATTTAAATTTTTTTATGCTGATATATGTAATTGGATTTTGTTAAGGTGTTATCCCAATGTTGTAGGCTTCAAGCAATTTTGATATGTACAGATTTATGTAAATGGTATTATAGCAATATGGATAAAATCTACTTGATTGCAATTTTAGCAAAGTCTATGTTGATCAAAATGCTTTGGCACCTTTTGAATGTAACTTTTCCCTGCTTGAATATGAAGTTGCAAGTTTACAAGATTGAATATGCTTTGGCACCTTTTGAATGTAACTTTTTCCTACTTGTGACAACATCTTTATCTCAAGATGTAATCAATATCAAGCTCTCTTTGCAAACAAGGCTTTTAAGTACCAAAGGTGCATCCAACCAATTCATTTTACCTACCACACCTAAAATTATTAATGCTAGATAACACAACAGTGACATAACTAGATTTCTGTGATCAGAAGATACATCCACCATGCTTACAGTGCCACGAAACGGGTTTTCCATTTGTTTAACTCGTCAAAATTGCACTTGCAATGGCATTCGAGATTTGGATTTTCTTCTTTTTGCAGAAAGTGCATTGAATATTTGTACTTTAAATCTGAGAAACAAAAGTATGAGAATACAACCTTGCATCTCAATTAAATGACAATTGTCTTTGCACATACAATATTTGTTGCATGCTAGGAAAATACAATTTGTTCTCTTTCTAGGACTGCTTGAAAACATTGTCTGCAATGCAACAAATTTTACATTCAACCCCAGAACTTTGTTCACAACACTCTTATTCATCAATTTGCAAGAATTGCTTTTGCAATGTTTCTTTGCTTTTACCCAACCGCTAACAACAATTAGCCAATGGTTACATTGTGCATTCGCATTGTAACTAGTCATAGTGCTTAGAATCTAAGTTTAATTACTATTCAAATAGAAAGAAATATTGGCATAATTCTATTTAAAAACATGCTGATATTATATGCATTTTCTATCGTCATTTGTTCTGAGACTTTGACAGATACACGAAATACTCAAAGCAAGAAATCCATTTGCACCTCCGTATCGATGCATTTGTGCTGAATGTAAACAACCACTGATTCAAAGCTCTGTGGTCTGTGCATTTTGCAAAAAAGAAATGGAAATTATATATGAACATAATCTGGAATGCAATTTGGACACAAATGATGGGCTGATATAATGCACATTGTGCAACCCACAGCTAAAAGAGCATTGTCCAGAAGTAGCAAATATTTCATTTGAACAATACTCAAAAATCATATCATCAACAATTTTCAATCTGCGAAGGTTTTCCTAGCAAGGGCTATTTACATTGGCCCTGGATAACAGAATCATCAACTTAAAAAGAAACTGATTTCCAGGTACATAAATCTATTTTCTGTTCTAAAGAGTTCAAGTTTCTTATTCAATATTACCGACCTCTGCAATCTGTGTTTAGACAGCAAGTCCCGCAAGATCAATAGCATTTTAAGAAATATATTTATGTATTTATATATCTTAGGAAAATAAAATTGAATATGAAGTATATCCTTAACCTCCTTTGTCAAAAACTTTAATAGTTGACTTTTATTTACGTATGCTATATTTTGAATATTGACCTTGTTTTCCTAAAGCAATTTCTCATAACATTCTATTAGTTGAGGAATTATGAAAAAACCCTGTACTGGGCCAAAAGAGTGAAATTACATATTTTCTATAATATTTTCGACGTAGCCAATCAAATTGTTGATTCATATTTTACATCTATTTCAGCCTTTTAATATATTTCTTGCAAATATATAGGATATTGTTTAATATCGGGCATTCCTTCTTGAGTCAATAATAAAACGTGAGCATAATTTTCCTTGCAAACCTAAACTGATATTGTGTTCTTTCTAGTGTGACTTTCCAATCTAGACTTTCTTTGTCTAAAATCAACAAGTTTAAACCCAACTCTTGCGATTGGAACTTTTTTCCCTTAGAAATCTCTTCCAACATTTGCATTTGCTACACCCTCTTCAATGCATATTCAATCAAGGTTGTCATCAGACTCTGGTCTTACTTACAATATTTTATTTGGATTTCCCGCTATCTTCTTCTTCTTATGCGATTGATATGCAATGGTTTTTTCTTGATCTATTATATTCCCTGAGATATATGCTGCACCATTTGAGATCTGGCTTCTACTCAACTATAATATTTACCTGTGACAAAACAACAGATTCTGAGAGCCATTACGAGCTCATCAACTAAGACCTGTACAAAGATATTGCAATAGATTCTAGTACAACTCACACAACACCAACATAAAAGGGATATCCTCCACATCAAATTACATGGCTACATCATTTGGGCAGCAAGATATATCTCAGGTCAAATCCCCCAACATGTCTATATCATCTAATTGGTCATCTCTCATCAGCTTCTTCACTTTCGCCTCAGATGTTAGAAGAGAGGGATTCAAGAGTCATTGGGCTGCTTATTTTAGACATAACCTCCTCCTTGCTTTCCTTTTTGGAGATTTTGTCATTGCGTTCTTAGTAGTATGCTTTAGCTTTTCTTTGTGATTTATATATTTTATAAGAGTGACCTGTGCACTCCCATTTGTATCCTACACTATTGTAATTAGCAATCCCTTTGGCCTATTTGTGGTTAGTACTTGGGCATTAATAAAATTATCTCATCTAATTCTCAAGGCTAAATTTTCATTATTGCATCCTACTCTCTGTGTCCAAAAACAACAAAAAAATATGGTTATTTATTATGCATATCCCTACATTCATGTTATTTGTATGTGTTCAGAAGTTTGTTATCCTCGCTAGGAAACTACTAGAATTAAATGGATTCATTGTTGATTCTTTTGAGCTGCCTCATTCCTTTGAGGACATAATTGATCACCATGCTCTGAGATGCCACATAATTCTCCATCAACTAGATTTTGCTGAGGCTTACTGGTTCTTATTTATAATATGATGATTTGCGTATAGAACTATTTACATTATCTACCTGGCAAACCTATCCATTACTCTTCTTTCTGGCTCAATTGCAGCCTTGAATTTTATGCTCATGTCTCACATATCTTGAGCATGTGAAGCAGAGAACAGAGATGATTCTTCCATTTTGAAAAACACTGCACACATCCATCTTTCTCCCTCTATCTCTATAATGCTGCATTGGCCACTATTGTACCACATGCCTAACGGCATCTAATTCAGAGATCGATATTCTTGGACATGGCACACTTGCTTCAAAATTGACTGTCTGTCTTTCCATGCTACTCCTGATGCATACATTGTCTTCTTTCTCCTCTCTGGGCTCCTCATTGAAAACTCTGGTTTATTCTTGGACATGACACAAAACAATTTCCTCTACTACGAAGTCTGCAACTCCTTGCACGGAACCCAGAAACCACCATGGCACCCCCTCTTGGGATGGGAAAAACTTGGCTGGCGCCATTGTTTTACAACCAGTTATATTTTAAAAAAAATACCAATTTAAAAAATTGGATTTAATGTAGCATATTCAAACTATACTCAAACTATAGCTCTAGGGAAACAGAAAAACACCTTTTTTCATCCCTTTTGCCATTTCAACCATGAGATCTACATTGTTGTCAATTGATCCAGGATTTATGGGTCCAAACTACTCAATTTCGACAGCATGTGCAACAAAAAATTCCTCTTTATATGCACCTGCAAACAATATTCATAGAGATGAAGCAAACATCATGCTTACAGGTGCAACAGACACTGGGATTGTGCTGTTAAATTTTCAGAATTTACTTCAATCTGATCTAGGATCTTAACTGAGAGAACAACATGTACAGCATATCTACAGCATATCAATCATGGAGACAATAATGCAAGCACACAAGAGACACAAAGATTTACTTGGGGAAAACCATAAAGGTGAAAAACCCCAATAACTTCCTCAGAGATAGATAGAGCAATGATACAACCAACCATAAGAGATAGACACAACCTAGCAGCAGATCATCCTCCTCCATAAGTGCGCCACTCCTCCTTAAGTGCATGTGTAAGAAGTGAGTGAGCAAATAGAGTGCCTCCCGCACTCTATTTATACTTGACTTGACTTGCCTTTTTACCTAACTCATGTAGGCTCGAACTTAACCACATAACATAATGCTGACTGGGCCGACCCCCAATAGGGTGGTCTAATAACCCTTCGACCCACATGGACGACCCCAATAGGGTGGTCTAATAACCCTTCGACCCACATGGCCGACCCCCAATAGGGTGGTCTAATAACGCTTTGACCCACATGACTTATACAGGGCTGACCCCAAACAAGGTGGTCTAATAACCCATCAAGTATAAGTTACGACACTTACAATATAAATAACGACACTTCCGTATAGAGGAATAATAACATCTCTATAGGAATACAATATACATATATGTGAAATACATTTCGAATTTACATATACATCAACACTCCCTCTTAACTAGGAAGGTATTTCTCAGCACAGTTCTTCTAGCACAAGTCATCTTCTCTGGATCATCGTCACTGGATAATCGTCATTGAGTAATCATCATCGTCACTGCTGCTGCTATCTCAATCAATCTCTGAATCTACTCGTCATAGGAAGTTCTACAGAGCCAGTCCTTTTTCATACTGGATGTAGGCCCACCACCTGCAGGTCTTCATCATCACTGGCCATACTATGGAATCCTCAGGACTGATTACGTGCGTCACAAAACCTCGAAAGAGCATCCCAGGCTGTTACGAGCACACATCTCTACCTATAGGATCTCCCAGGGCACCGAATTACATGTGACCTCACCACAAAACCTCGCAAGAGCATCCCAGGCTGTTACGAGCACACAACTCTACCTATAGGATCTCCCAGGGCAACGAATTACATGTGGTCATGGAAAAACCTCGCAAGAGCATCCCAGGACTGATTACGGGCACACAGCCCAACCTATCGGATCTCCCAGGGAACCGAATTACATGCCATAGGACAAAACCTCGAAAGAGCATCTGCCAGATATCCCAGGGAACCAAATTACATGCCATAGGCAAAACCTCGAAAGACTATCTGCAGATCTCCCAGGGCACCGAATTACATGTCCTCCCAGAGCAAAACGTCGAAAGAGCATTTGCCAGATGTCCCAGGGCACCGAATTACATGCCATAGGCAAAACCTCGAAAGACCATCTGCAAATCTCTCAGGGCACCGGATTACATGCTCATTTGCACAACCTGATCCACGACCACAGAGTATCAACCTGATACTCACCATACATCATCCTGATGTATCCATGATCATCCTGATCATCACTGCAACATCCTGCTGCATGTCATCTGGAGCAACATCCTGAAGCTCATCATCTATGATCATCACTGCAACATCCTACTGCATGTCATCTGGAGAAACATCCTGAAGCTCATCATCTATGATCATCCTGATCAGCACTGCAACATCCTGCTGCATGTCATCTGGAGCAACATCCTGAAGCTCGTCATCTATGATCATCCTGATCATCACTGCAACATCCTGTTGCATGTCATCATACCTGATCCACCTGATCATCAATGCATCTACCTGATGCATACCAAGTATCTACCTGATATATATCATCATACATGATCCTCCTGATCATCAATGTATCCACCTGATACAAATACAAATACATGATACATATCACCATACATGATCCACCTGATCATACAATGTATCCACCTGATACATATATAGATACATGGTCCAAGCATCCAACATGATGCATACATACATACATAAAATGATCCAACTGATCATATCCAGCATCCACATGATGCGTACATACATACATAAAAATGATCCAACTGATCATGTCCAGCATCCAACATGATGCGTACATACATACATAACATGATCCAACTAATCATATCCAAGCAGAAACCAGAACATCATCCTGATGCTCGTCATCCAGCGCTTACATCCACAGCCATGTGAAGGATCCTCCTTCCAACATGCTTGGAATGGCTTCAGCAAATGTGTCCATCACTTCTTCCTCGAAGTGTCCTCGATCTGAAGAACGCCAAGCCTCTCTCTGAAGTACTCGAACTTCACCCTAGCTAGTGGCTTCGTCAGCACATCTGCAATCTGCTCGTCCATCGCAACATACAGGAGCTTCACAGCTCCTCTCTGCACCATATCCCTGATATAGTGATATTTGATCTCTATGTGTTTCGACCTGTCATGAAACACTGGGTTCTCGGACAGCTTCACACAACTCTGGCTATTACAGAAGATACCAGTAGCCTACAACAGGAGATCAAATAACTTAGACAGTAGCTTCCGTAGCCATACTGCCTCACAACTTAGTGCTACGCAGGACTGCTTCCTGCTAAACCAAGAGATCACACCTGATCCCATACTGAAGCAACACCCAGATGTGCTCTTCCTATCTGCAGCACTGCCAGCCCTATCTGAATCAACATAACCCTGCAGGTTAAAATTTTGATTCGCCTCATACCTGAGCCCATAATCCACTGTACCCTTCAGGTACCTCAGAACATGCTTTACAGCAACCAGGTGAACACTCCTCGGATCCGTCAGGAACTGGCTCAATGTGTTCACAGCAAAGCAAATGTCTGGTCTCATGTTCATCAGGTACATCAAGGACCCAATCATCTGACGATACATAGAGACATCAACTGGCTCAGATGAAGCATCACATAGAAGCTTCAGATTTGATTCCATAGGTGTGGCCATGGCCTTATAGTCCATCATCCCGAACCTCTTCAGGATCTCTACTGCAAACTTCCCTTGTCCAAGGAAGATTCCATCACTCTGCCACACCTCCATGCCAAAACAAATAGTGCATCAACCCCAAGTTCTTCATCTCGAACTCGGCAGTAAGCTTCTGCTGCATGTCGGCAATCAATCTATTTTAACCTGTAACAAACAGGTTATCCGCATACAACTATTCAAGAAAGCAGGTTATCTAGTGTATCTTCTATTTCATCACTTTCATATTTCTCTATGCTGCCATTTGCAGCATGCTTGATCTTGATAGATCCATATGGAAGTCATAACAAACTTCCCTTCAAGTCTTGGGACTACATCCCAAACATCATTCTTCATGATCGATGGATCATGGCATTCCATTTCTTCATCCCAGATCCTGGGAACTTCAATATCTTCAATATTTTCAATATATATCTTTGTTGCTGGAACAAATGTTGTAGTCCTTTTGTAGGTGAGGATATACGGTCTTTCCTACAAAACAGGTTAAATTGCATGATTAGAAACATCTCATAATTTTCATAACAAATTCTTACACATAAAGAAATATGTCATACAGTCATGCAATTATCTTAGCCAATGCTTCAATACAACATTTATCCATATCCTGTAACTTTCTAGATGCCTTCCAATCTCTACCAGAACATTGTTAAGAGTGTGCACAACTCCCAACATGTCAGCAAAGAGGTTTCATTCTAGATAAGTAGCGATGGAATGTTGTATAGTGCCATAGGCTACTTACCCATGCATATTAGTAGTATATTGTTCATCAATGCAATTATTCTAATGTACATAATACACAACCTAATTCTAGGAACATCAGTATATACATCATTGAACAGTTATTATTTAAACAAGCACATATGCAAGAAATGATAATTAAAAATACTTATCTTTGTTTGGTTACTGGGTGGACTCCCTCTGAGTCTTTGCTTCCTTGTAGGAGCTGCTGAAGTAGCTTCTTCTACACCTTTCTGTTATGGAATGTAGAAAGATGGTCAACTCCCTCTGAATATCTGCATCCTTGCAGAAACTACTAAAGTGTGCTCCTTTGCTTTCTTGCAGGAACAACTAGAGTGTGCTCCCTCTTGATCTTTGCTTCCTGAATTACCTGTTCTTGAGCTCATATTCATCCTTGGTCCCTATGCATGCTTATTAGTATCATGATTGTGTTATCCTTGTGAACTCATATAAAATCATACATTCATTAGTATACTATTAAAACACAATAATTTCAAGCATGTATAGTCATGATCATTTCAAACAGAAATAGTAAGCATTATTATTCAAGGTTTATGTAGGATTCTTATGGTTTAGTCAAATCATAAGAAACATAACATATCTAAACCTATAATTACTCAAACCTATGACTCTTCGGGTTAGTTGAATCATCAATCAAGATAAGAGATATAATATGCATAAAAACCCGTGATTATTCGAACCTATACCTTCATGATTCTTCTGGTTAGTCATATCATCAATTATGGTAAGAAACATAATATGCATACAACCATGATTATTCAAACCTATGACTTCATGAATAATCATTATCAACAACAGTATAATATCCTAACCCAAGGTAGGATTCTATCTTGATATAGGAAAAACATACCTGGATTAGCATGCTAGTTAGTTATGTCTAACATACTCACATGATGTCTTCTTGTTCTTCTTCAATGACTTGTGTTAGTAACCTGTATATCTCATAGGTTAGCCATTATAAAACCAAGTTATACATACCTCGTAAATGGATCTTCTATGAGATCCATGACAATGGATGAGTCTTTATCCTCATGTCATCATGATCATATGTTCTTTGAACTGGAACATGATTTGTCTTTCTTGGTGTACCTTTCATGTTAGTAGACAACATAAACCTCATACAACACCATGATGCATTAGTACAATCATAAGTGTCAACACCCTAACCAATGAATATCTTCTATCATGCATTCATAATTTTGTTAAGGTGATACGACAAATCTAAAATCAAAATTGTACTAACCGTAATAACATGAAGACAAACATACCATAAACTTAATCATGAACAAATCTCAAAACATACCTCAATGAGTCATACTTGTCGAGATCGCTTGTAATCTTCTTATGTAAGGCCTTAGCTTCATCTCCCTCTGAAACAGGAATATCTTCACTTATGCAGGTGACCAATCCATATTCTTCTAGGATTAAACCACCACTTGATTGCAAGAAATGGACCTAGATCTAGATATGGGTTTGTCAGAGAAACCCCAAAAATTCAAACTTTGAATTTCAAACTTTCGAAAGGATAGAAATATGCGCCTTGATGAGCTGATCAAACTGGTATATTCAGAATTTGAAAACTGCAAAGTTTCACTCCTCAATTTTGCCTTTGAAACTTCTAGATTCACTGGACGTGACCCTGAACTGGGGTTTGATGAAGCCCACTCTTTTGCCCCATAAAAAGGTTTGATCCAAATCTCTAAGCTTCTATTTTTCTGAGGAACTTCCGGCCGTGGTCACAGATTTCAAAAATTCCCATTTTTACAGAAGCCCTAATTTTCCACTTTTCTGATCAAAGTCCCGAACTAGGGTTTGATCAAGCCTGGCCTTCTTCCCAACCAAAAATTCTGATCTTGGTCTCTAAATTTCTATTTTGATGAGTAGCATCCAGCCGTGGTCTCCGATTACAAAAATTCCAACTTTCTTCAAAGCCCTAAATTTCGGAAGTCATGAATGAAGGTACTCAAAACTAATTCTGTTTTGACAGAAATATGTACCTGATTGTTTCTGGTGTAACTCCAAACCTTTTGATCCACAGGGTCTGAAAAATGTTTCCTGAGATAGCCTGACCTATTACCTTTCCATCCTGATAGGTCTGAACTCAATTGGATTCTCTGAGAGAGAGTTATGTCAAATGTCGCAACGTGACCTGTTTTGGGATAAAACAGGAGAGCGAACTTGTACGGCTTGCCACGTGTCACTGTTTGAACTTCGGACTCTGAAAACGTTTTCTGAGATAGCTCGGCCTATTATCTTTCCATCCTAACAGGTCTGATCTCAATTGGACTCTCTGAGAGAGAGTTATGCCAAGTGTTGCAACGTGACCTGTTTATGGGATAATACAGGAGAGAGAACTTGTACGGCGTGCCACATGTCACTGGTTCAACTTCGGCCTCTGAAAACGTTTTCTGAGATAGTACAGTCTGTGTACTACCTGTTACTTTTTACGAAATTTCATTTGGAGCTTCCTAGCCCAGGTTATGACCTTTTTCCCAAGGTCACCTGATTTTGACTCAGATCTGGAAGAGGCAGAAACCCTATATTGTACAGATCATAAATCACAAAGTACAACGAATTAGAGGTTTTCCTTTGGAAAAAAGGTACCTGGAGATTTAAGCTTCGTCCTGTAACAATTTCAGATCTGAAAACTTTGCCAAAACGGATTTATAGCGAAAGTGCTACAATGACTGGTTTTTGCTATATCAAGCACTAGCATCGTAAGTGCAACAAGTGTCATACATGCCATATCATGCCTTCTTTCAGGCTAGCTCTGATACCATGTTAAATTTTCAGAATTTACTTCAATCTGATCTAGGATCTTAACTGAGAGAACAACATGTACAGCATATCTACAGCATATCAATCATGGAGACAATAATGCAAGCACATAAGAGACACAAAGATTTACTTGGGGAAAACCATAAAGGTGAAAAACCCCAATAACTTCCTCAGAGATAGATAGAGCAATGATACAACCAACCATAAGAGATAGACACAACCTAGCAGCAGATCATCCTCCTCCATAAGTGCGCCACTCCTCCTTGAGTGCATGTGTAAGAAGTGAGTGAGCAAATAGAGTGCCTCCCGCACTCTATTTATACTTGACTTGACTTGCCTTTTTACCTAACTCATGTAGGCTCGAACTTAACCACATAACATAATGCTGACTGGGCCAACCCCCAATAGGGTGGTCTAATAACCCTTTGACCCACATGACTTATACAGGGCTGACCCCAAACAAGGTGGTCTAATAACCCATCAAGTATAAGTTACGACACTTACAATATAAATAACGACACTTCCGTATAGAGGAATAATAACATCTCTATAGGAATACAATATACATATATGTGAAATACATTCCGAAGTTACATATACATCAACATGTGCACGCAGGTACGGGTGCATTTAGTGTCCTTAGGGCTCTTTCGTAAAGGAATGATGACCCACAGACCCCTCTCCCAACCATCCATTCGATTTTTTTATATTCTTTAGGAATCAACTTTTTATTACCAGGTATATAATAAGACACCACTTATTATGAGCTTTCGTTTTCTAACTACTCTACACCACCACATATTTGCACGACCCAATCGACCAAGGAGAAATAACCAGATTCAGAGGATACAGAACTATTGTCAATTGGACAGATTGGACCGCAGCTACCAACTGGTGTGACATCCTTAGAACTTAAGGGTCTTTTTCACTCTTGGGTTCATTTCTACCGAATGTAGAAAACATACAGCAAACACGAGGAGGAGCACGTGCTTGTACGCAGTCTGAACACCTCAATGCAACCTGCCATCACGTACAAGACATAAGTTAAACCACGAAATTTTTTATGAATCGATAGGTAAGTAAGTGAAGAACAGTTTAAGTGTATGATCCATTGTAACCAAACCTACCAGAAACAAAAATTGAAGTCTCAATTTGATGTTGGTATGAAGCCCCACCTTTGTAACTTCGATGCAACCTGCCATCACATAACACTAGGACAATTTGGCCCCTTTTTGTTTTAAACTACAAATACATTGGTTTCATGATTATGAAGATACTAATAACATTCATATTAGTTTCTGCATATACCTGTCCTTTGGACATCTACAATTGATACACATAATCTACATTGGGTTATTCAGAAGGTTGAATCTCATCATTCTCAAAATCTAGATCTGTCTTTCAATTTTCCATATCATTGCAATCTGCAACCATTCCCAACTAATGGTTTGACAACTCAATCATTTTATTTGTCAAGTCCTTCTCCTTTAAAACTTGTAATATGTTGTACATGAGTCTTTTTTCCATGTAACCATGCATGAGAAACCGCTGCAGACACCACCATTGTCAATGGATGCTAACCAATGTAAATAGTCGACATAAACTATAATATGCCTAACCTGGCAGCGACATTGAATATTGGAGTGACCTTTTTTCCAATGTTTCCAGTGATGCTTATGTCTAGCACTATTCATTAATACAATATTTTTATGTTTTTCTCCTTAGAAATTACATGGTTATAATCCAATGCACTCTGTTTTCATCTTCTTGATTGAATTCTTAATTAGTTTTTTTTGCATTTTTATGCATCTCAATGTATTTTATTTATGACTCATGCATTACTTGTATATTTGCAGGCACATTCATGCAGATAAGCATTTAAATTTTACAATTCTACGTGTCTCATTAAATTTAATGAATTCTTATCTGCTCCATCTCTTACGATTTTGTTTAACTCTTGTGTTTAATATTCAGGATATAAAAGATTATTTGCTTATTCTACTTCAGCTTGCATCCCTTTCAACTACTCGACACATAATTTTGGCTGTAATTTTACGATTTGTTCAGCAACCAACGCAAGAATTGATTCTATTTTGGCTGTCTGATTTAACAAATATAGCACTGCAATTGGACTAACACCTTTCTCCTGTTTTTGTATATGGCAGGGCTCAATGATAAGATTTGATGACGATCAACTCTGTGTTGGTTTACTTACTACTGTTTTTTGTATAACTAACTATAGACACTGATCACTGGTCACTTATTACCATGTTGAAGCTACTATGAAACGTTGTGTATCTCAAGTTTTTTGTTGACTGCTAGCTTTCTTCTTTTGTTTTTCCATTTAAACAAATAAATCATGATGCTGGGCAATTTTAATAGTATTGATGCTTACATTCCCAATTTGTTTCCACTCTCGATAAGTCTGCAGTTTTAATACTCTTGATGGTTAAGTTCCCAATTTCTTTTCAATCTCAATATGATGATTTACTACTTGCATGATAAAGGAATTCCATAAATAAGTTTGAATTTTTTTTTCCATCAGTAAAATTTACTTAGAAAATTAATTTGATTTCTAAATAGTTGTTACGTTCCAGGGATATATAATAATAACTCATTTGTACCCATCAATCTGTTTATACATCTTTCAAATATTTGAAATTACATGTCCAAGTCTGATATAGTTTCAATTTTACTAAACTAGAGTTTATAAAAATAATTTATAGTGATTATCATTAACTAAGACTATACCTTAGTAATGTTGTCCTTGAGTTTTAGAGTGACTAAGGATTTTAAACTTGTATTTTGTATATTGAATGTAGTGTATTTTTACATGCATAGGTTTTAGATAATTATTGGTATAATTCTTTTCACTTTTGATTCAAGATGGAAATTGGTCTCCACGGATTTTAGATTTTTGAGAAAATGGGACAAGTATATTGAATGGAGCTTAATCGCCACTGAGTTTAGATTGCATGAGAATGAGACAAGTTTACAGTCTAGATTGATTTTATGATCATGGTTAATTTCCATCTCTTCTGTTCAAATCAGTTAGTAAAGCTACTGAATATTTTGTGTTTGGATCATTATTTCCCATTGCTTTTGCCAAACAACTCATGGTAGCTGTTTCTACAAGTACAAAATACTTCACAAGACATCTTGTTCCATTGCTTCTACTTCTATATATAGTTTTTAGTGAAGGAACATTTTAGTGGGTTGAACCTGCTAACATGCATTCTTAGTGAAGAAACTTTCTAGTAGGTGCACCTTCTAGTGAATCTTTTTACAAATATAGCTTTCACACTATAGAGACTTTCTAATAGTTGTAACCTTCTACTAAGCATTTTTACAAATATTGCTTTTAGACTAAATCTACCTTATTGACATGATTTAACATAGATGATCTCAATACATAACAACCTATCTATTAAGAGGGTTAGGCCAGACCACTAGCATTAGTTGCTTTTTTTTCTTTTTTAATTGCAGTTATCTAACAATCTTCTTCATTTGGACATGATCAAAAATTTGAAAAGGATGCTATTAAGAGGAATTTACTTGTATCATTGAAGTTGACTCTGTGAGAACACATAATGATTTTGGATGTTGATGACACAATGTTGAATACATTTTTTTATATGCGCTCATTTTCTAGGGTTTCATTGTGACTTCATTGACATTATACACTAATCATTTTTTCTTGTTATGCATTGCTTAACGATCTCTCGACTTTTTAAGTAGTTGATCGTGATATTCCTTGATATTTGAAAATTTTCTTCAGTCTTCAACTTTGTTTACAACACTCTCAACCTTTTATTTAATAGAGATTCATAGATATCTGAACCTTGTTTTTTTTGGAATTTTTAATACATTTCCGAAAAAATCAAGTTGCTAATAATTGCATTAGTGACCATATCCCCTGGCTATCAATGATGGATACTATAACATCCATGGAAATAATGATGTTATACAAAAGAGTGGTGGAAGTCGCCAGCATCATTGCTTTGTTTGCATAAAATATTAATAATATTTTTATCAGCAATCTATCTCCTCAATCTTAAAAATGATAGGTTATCATTTATGATGGATCCCATGTTTCGAAAATGCTCCAAAGTTGGATACTTGACATAGACACTTGATTCAACTACAATCTGTTTCCTGATCTTGAAAAGCTTATGTCCATTAAAATGAAACTCACAAGGCTCTTCAAACATGCTATCAATCAAAACACAATCACCATTCCGACCGCGCTTATGCAATCTCTTTATCTCTCCTTCAATTCTTCCTTCTACAAATATGATATGAATATTAAATGGCTTCACCTAAGTCAAGCATTCAACATTCCTGCATAGGAGCACTTCCATCAATTCAATTAGTTATGCATTCTTCTCAATATCACTAATGCCTTTGATAATCTTATTCTCAAACTTAGAAGTGGATTGCAAGAATGTTTGTAGCAACAGTTGACGTACATGAAAATCACCATTCTTTACATTGTGTACAATCAAGCACAATTGATTGAAAATAAGTTTTAAGATTATTGTAGAATTCAACACCAGTCATCCTCCTCAATTGTTTCCATATCTACAGTTTAAAACCTACACCTCCTACTACAAAGTCATCTTGTTTCTCACGATCTTCTTCTTCTTTTCTCCCTCTTCTACTAACTTTCGTAAATATTGTAATAAACAAGAACATGATTAGCCCAAATGTTTCAAATTCAATAAGAAAAAAAAATGATTCTACAGTCTCTTAATCAGGGAGACCATAATGCTCCCATTAAGGTATTTGATGAAAAAACAAGTTATAAAAAGCCAAGTGGACTCAATAAAGTCACCATCCAGTTACACCCCAATCTTGCTAAATCTTGATATAGTTTCTTTATCACTTTCTCTCACACAAAATGTCTTGCAAACATAGAATGTCTGCCTGCATAGATTCATGATCATTCAGAACATCGTCATAATGCAAAAGCAAGCTGCATGTGTTC
This sequence comes from Larix kaempferi, assembly GCA_027924585.1. NCBI lineage: Eukaryota > Viridiplantae > Streptophyta > Pinopsida > Pinales > Pinaceae > Larix > Larix kaempferi. Next base: position 14,396,520 of record BSBM01000806.1, on the reverse strand, counting down.
AATGATGCAATGAGTAATTGCTTAGCATTTGGCATTCAATGCAGACCATATTCAAATTCCAAACTTGCATGTGTTTTTAATCTATCTATTTCAGCAGTGGCTTTTGCACGAGTTTTAAAATTTCTTTGTTCTAACTTATTTAAAAGATAAAGACAATCAATATCTCTAACACATGAGAGCGCAGTGTAAACAAGGCCATGTCTCTTAATTCCTTTTAGGTCAAATGCCAATTTGTTCATTGTCAATCCTTGTGCTCTATGGATTGTCCTTGCACATGCTAACTGAATTGGGAATTGTGTTTGCATAACATTCATTTTATTTTCCAGCGTTCTTTGTATCACAATTCTTTTGATTGGTGTCCAATTGGACTTTACAGCAGCTGTATAAAAATGTTGCGTATTTGCACGTTCTTTGTCTCCAACTTTTGCATCTGCAAACTCAACCCAAACAATAGCATGGTTTCTTTGTGTATAGTGTTTAAACACACCTTCTGGCCCATTAACCAACCCATCATTAATTAAGTAGTTGTCTCGAACTAGTTCAATAAGCATATCCTTTTTTACAACTATCATAGACATAAGTCACAATGTCTTGTGTCTATGGTCATTTTTTTCAATTGAATCAGTTTTGCTATCATGTGCTACAAGTGTAAATGTTTATGTTTCCATAACTGATAACATTCTCGAGTTATGTTCTTGAACATCCTTATTGCTATGGAAAAGATAAGGAAACATTGCACGTATTGGTGGTTGTTTGTAGCAATGTTGGTTTAAGTAATCTATGTCATCCGGTATTTGAAAGCATGTTCTAATTCTACTTAGTATATGAGCATTCTAAATCCAAGATGTATATGAGCATTATGACTCTCTTGCCTAAAACCACAAATTAGCACATGTTAAAGTTTAATTACAACTAAAAATTGAAATTTTATTTTAATCTTACTTAACATGTCTTCCTAAAGCAATTGCTCTTTCTTTCTTTCACAAGAGCCGACATTGCCACATCATGGCTCTTGTTTTAATAATTTCTTCCAATTACTTTCTTTCAAATAATTTATCATTTTTCTTTATCCAATTTTCAAAGATTATATTTCTCTTAAAATTTATTTGTCCAAAAATCCTTTATCTATATAATCTTGGGCTTTCATGAGATCTCTGAGGATGAACGAAGTGTCTACTCAAAACGTAAGATTAAGATATCTTTACACATTAAAATCCAAAAGATAATACAATAAATTATAACAATACTCAAACCATAAATATTATTTATTACATTAAACTTTCTTAAATTTCCTTATTAACAATATTAATTTGTTTTGAATTCATATATATTATATATTTAATTGTGACTTTAAAAAAAAACATATCCAATTAAACAAATATATAAACATACCATTAATAATAAAAACATTCAACACGTTATAAAATACCTAACACCACAATTTAAACAAATATTCATATAAAACGACATTATATTAAAATGAAGAATTGTTTGTAAGTGGGAACAATGCTAAAACAATGAATTTTATTGATTACATTAAACTTTCTTAAATTTTATTTTTGATAGTATTGATTTGGTTTGGTTTCATATTTTACGTTTAATTATTATTTATATTTTAAAAATAGGATAAATATATAATATTTTATTAATAATTATATAAAATTATTTATGTTAAAGGTCAAATCAACATATGAAGTTATTTGTTTTACATCGTAGTTATTAGTCCCTGCTAAGACAGGGATTATAGTAATAGGTTTATTGTCAAAACTAAATTGACTTTTTATTAATTTTATCAATTTAATAGTTGTTTTACAAATGTAAAAAATAATTATTAATATTATTTTTTTAAAATAATATAATGTTTTTTAATTTTTGAAATTAGAAAATACTATTTTATTATTGGTTGTAAGGTTTGATTTGACAGGGATTATAGTAATAGGTTTATTGTCAAAACTAAATTGACTTTTTATTAATTTTATCAATTTAATAGTTGTTTTACAAATGTAAAAAATAATTATTAATATTAATTTTTTAAAATAATATAATGTTTTTTAATTTTTGAAATTAGAAAATACTATTTTATTATTGGTTGTAAGGTTTGATTTGACAAAATACCCCTGGTTGGAGGTGACAATTAGTTTTTAAAAAAATATTTAAAAAATATTTCATTTAAATTTTTTTTTCTCAAATTGACACATAGTCATAAATAATACATATAATAATTATTTTACAAATACCAAAGCAACAACTAGTAGTACACATTAATTGTGGATGGTGTTACATCAGCAACTAGTAATACACATAATAATTGTGGAAGACTATGATCAAATTATTTTTCAATATATTATGGTTAATAAATCTTCTACTCAAATTATTTTTCAATATTTTAATGACGAAATAATTTTTTAAACAAAAACTATGATCAAATTATTTTTCAATATTTTAATCATGTTTTAATGGCTGGATAATTTTTTAAACAAAAGCTATGATCAAATTACATTCCATATTGATTGATCACCATGACCGCACCATGACCGCTAGGATCGCACAGTCTATATGTTGCTAACAGTCAACATTAAATATAAGATCTCATGGTATACATACCTTACCCGTACAACATTAAATGTTTTTGTGTTGGAAGGTGTTTACGGTTAACATTCTATAATATTATAATAGATATCCAAAGGCATCATTTTTTTCAATGTTTTTTTGCGTGAGACATTATTGATGGGTTTTTAAAACAATATACAATACTCTTTTTTGTGATATAGTGGTTTTTTAATTTACCAGTCCAATTAACAATTCAAAAAGCAATATTTGTTTCATTTTTCATCAACAAATGAGATATAATTGCACACTTTACAAAAATAATATCATATATATATTAAAAAAATAATAGGCAAATAAATTATATAATATATATGAAGCTTATAAACTAACAAATTATATATTAGATATGAAATATATTTTTAATAAAAAAAATACAACTTATCTTGTACATGTTAAAGACTAATTCCTTTAAAACCAAAAATATAAATTAACTTTTATTAATTATTTTTACAAAAAATTCCAATAACAAATAAACATATCATAATTTTTTTTTTCTTTCAATAAACATATATTATAGCTCAATTATAAACCTAAGTTTAAAGTAGGTACTAGCTGCTTTACAGCTATTTCCTTTATTTAAATGAAATGACTTGTCTCACATGAAAGTTATTTAAATATTTAATATATAGTTATTTAAGTATTTCATATTAATTTGTATAATGTACTTTTTAATTTTTAGATTAGAATCAATCATTTAGATAAATTTAGACTTAAAACTTCTGAGTCATATTTATTAATTGTTATAAATTGTAAAAAATGGTTAAATAAAAAAAAAAAAAGCATTCACTAAAAAAAAATCTCTAAAAATAAGGCCTTTAGTTATACTTTTTCTTGGTATAATAAAGGAAATGAGATTAGTAAGAGGATCCATAGTGTGTGGCATCTTACAAATTCACTGAATGCAGCTTCAAGTTTTTTATTGACCGTCTTTGTCGAAGTTCACAACTAAACGATAAGACTTCATTGAATGTGCCTTTAATGATAGAAAATCAATTTCACATATATTCATTTGAAATAAAAAGGAAACTCGTTAGTAGTCAGCCAGGTTTAATGGTTAACATTTGGGATTTGTGGCAATGATGAGATAAAGTTATAAAATAAAATTGCAAGATTGCATTTACTTCATTATTTTTAACTCGAGAGAAATCATATTTAACATGAGAGATGTATGTGGACTGCACCTATGTTAATTTAGTCAACATTCATAACACCAATGCATTCCTTATGAAAACATCCATATGACATGGTCAATAAAGCTTACAATTAAATGAGAGATGCCATAGCCAATTAGCATTAAATTTCTGAAGACCATGTCCATAAAATAATTAGAACATTACATTAGTCCATTCATATGGTGAATAAAACTTAGGGTTGTTAAACTGGACATAGTCAACTATTATTAGAATTCCAAAATCTAGATAAATGATATTTAAGTTCGAAAATATAAAGCAACAATTTATGTGATGTTTTCAACGTCTATAATAAATGTTTTTATAGTTTCAACAATTATAACAAGTTACAATGCTACTTTCAATGTTGTTTTTTTCTCTACATAATAAGTTTGCATTAATATTCTCTACATATTCAGATTTATCTTCAGGTAAAAAAATTGAAAAAAATAATTATTTAATTATTTATTTATAGTGTACTAATATTTCTTCAATATTGTATTTGTAAATTATATCGTTAACAATGCCACTATCAAAAGAGAAAGTTTAAGGATTATTGTTAGGATAAGGAAGCAACTTGGTGATGGTAAATGTTGGTGCCCTTGCAAAAAGTACAGGGGATTAAATAGAAGAATTTTAAATGCTTCAATTAAAAAAATGTTGGGATTATGGGCACTTTGAAGAGGAGCATGAATTTCATCCATTAGTAACTAGATGTTCTTTGTGACAAGTTTAATTTTTATTATCATTAAATTTTTTTTTAATATTTCACACACACACACACACATTAAAATATTTGATTGTTTGTAATTACAAAGAAGTGTCCTAGGGCTGGATTGAACGACAAGGATGGGTCAAATTGTAGTATAAATATTGGCGAACAAGCTAATGGAGATCATGGAGATCATAAAGTTAATCTTATGGTCGAGGAAAATGATGATACTGATATGATTGAGAATGATGGGATAAATAGATTGATCCATGACCCCTTGGGTCCATTGATGGATGATAACTTTGATGAGCATGTTCATGATGTACCTCTAATTGATAAGGCACAGAAACCCTTATATGAAGGCTCAAGAACAAATTTTATTTTTGTGATTTTATTTTTGGTGAGCTTGAAAGTGTTGAATGGTTTGTCAAACACCTATCTCACATAAATCCTAAGTTATGTAATATATTTCTTCATACATGAATATCATTCTCTTTCTTTTTGTTTTTATTGTTAATTATATAAAGGTTGATGCAATATTAATGAATATTCATTACTTTAATTTTTTGTTTTAATGATGTAGATTGTCAAGTGATATTCTCCTACCACCATCAAATAATTTACCCCGTGCATACCATTGATGCATGTCCTAATGACCATATTATATATTATAGACAACATGCAACAAAATTATAATTCCCCCAATGTGGAGTCAGTAGATATCGAACTAATCAAGTAACAAATAAGGTGCCCCACAATGTTAATTTTCATATTCCCATAATTCCATATTTCCAACGATTAGTCAGGCGAAAAAACATGGAACAATTTATGGATTACCATGCACAAAATAGAAGTGAAGGTGGTATTATGCAAATGCCTATAGATGGTACCACATTTAGGGACATCGTGGAAAGATGACCAATTTCTAAAGAAGAACCTCATAATGTTAGGATTTCATTGGCAATGGACGGTGTTAATCCATTTGGAGGGATGAGGTCCATTTACTCATTGTGGGCTATTTTTGTTATAAACAATAATATTCCTCCTTGAATGTTGATAAAGAGGGAGCACACAATGTTGGAAATGATTGTTCCAGGTATTTGTTCAAAATAATGTTTTAAAGTACATATCATTTCAATTGTATTCTAGTTGTTTGTTACATTAAAATTTGTTATATGTTCACTTTAATAAGAAAGATTGGTTGCTTCTGAGGGTGGGGGTCCCATAGGTGTCTTTGCGGAGGTGATGATACGAGGGGAATTGCAAAGGGTAAAGTGCTCATGGAGGCATGAGAGATATTTGTGAATTTTTCTCGTAACATGTGCCAAGGGATATGATGAGGTTTACTTGGTGGAGTAAATGCGCAATTGTAAAATGATACTCTAAGGGAGGGTCTTTTCAAGTTGGGACAGATTCCTTAGACTTGTGGGGGGTCGACATCATGGGTGTCAATTGATGACTGTGATAGAAATGATGCGCACACCCATGGGGGAACATGATATTCTCAGTAATGATGTTGATGGCACATCAAGGATCGGAATGAGAGCCCTATGGTTATCAGCGAGAATACTAGTAGATGCATTATAAACGGAGGGTAAATAGTGTCTATATGTCAGTTTCAGAATGATACCCGTGGTAGGGTGCATGAACCCACGGGGGCTTCACTCAATAAACCGTTATCATAGCACGTTCGTTCGTGGCATATGAAATAATACCCCTAATTTCATAAATATTGGAAAATACCTTTCAGAATCATTTTTTTTAACCCCCTCCCAATACGCCTTCCCAATTTTAAAAAACCCCTATTTTCACTAGATATTGTATGTATCAACTTTTTCATTAACATTTTTTATACCCCTTTATATTTCTACCTAGTATATTGATATGATACCCCTCTTATGACCCCACATGCATTCTACAATGCACCTTGCTTCTTTCGATGTATATTATGGATGCACATTACTTCACCCACAATGCAATTACTCAACCACATATCATTATGATTTGCAACATCTAATGGTCTAATGAAGAGATAGGAGATCACTTCTTGTATGTCACTAGAGACAATGCACATAGTACAACATTTAGATTGCATGTTGCAGTTCCCCAATCACTGACTAAGCCTGTTGTGGGCTAGGTATCCAAGCCCCTAGGGCCTGTAACAAGCTCTAGGAGGCTGAATAAACCTCCCAAGGCTTGTAATAGACACTAGTGGTTGGGTATTCAATCCCCCAAGGCCTATCGAGGGCCTATAACAGGCCCCGGAGGCTTAGAGCCTCCCAAGGCTATTGGTAACAACTGGCTGAGTGCTATTGGTAACAATTGGTTGTCAATGACCACTGTCTCTCGACTATGATCGACTGGAAACCCACTTCACCACAAAACCCCCTGGCCTCAAGCATGCCTCAAGACATGATTTCCCTGTGTACTAGTAAGCCCGAGCCTTGCCTCAACCTGATTTCTCATCCGATCGTGATCCCGCCATCTCCATTTGACGGATATTTGTCAACCCACCCATATAAAAAAGACCCCAAAGTATTTTTGTATTGTTACATTAATTTAAAAAAACTCTTTGCCCCTTAATATATAAGAAATATAATTTTTAGGTTTTCATGAATATTTAATACTGCAATATGAGTGAACGTGGTATTATATTGCCTTCTAGTAAAGCCCCCGTGCGTGAACCCTATTGTTAGAGGCTCCACCTTGTCCTGATCAAGATCCTGCACATACGACGCACATAGCCAAGTATAGTGAAGAACATGACAAAGGTATTGACAATGTATAAATTATATAGCGAAACAAGGAGTGCTTGTGGGGTACCGAAGTAAAATAGTGTCATGATGAAACTAGTGGAATTCTTGAGTGGTTGGCTTCATGTTGAAGAAAACAGAGTACTAATCATGGTGGTGTGAACGGTTTATGAAACAGATTTACGGTTTGTCTATGGCGTTAGTTGGAAGTTTGGGTCAAATGACTATAAATATGGGTGGGGCCCACTTTTCGAAATCATGTGTTCCTCCTGCCCATGACCTCCTAGAGCACGTTTTGAGTGATTTTGGGAGATCCGGGGCACCTTTCAATGAGCCGCAAGATTCAAGTATGCCTTAACCTTATACTCTTTGATTTTTTCTAGGTGGAATTAGGGTTAGGGGTCCCCTGGGTGGCCAGGGGACATTTTTAGGGATTTTGGGGCTACCGTCCAGGATTTTGAGGAAATCCCGTGCAGTTGCGTGAGATTTTTGGAAAATCACACGCTACATAGCGCGATATTTTTTGAAAATCGCGTGAGGTGTAGTGCACCTCAATAACGCGGGTAAAATGTATTGTATTGCGTGTAGCATAGTACAGTAACGCTTCAGTTGTGCACTGGTTTAGCGCGACTGAACCTTGATCAGTCGTGCTATCAGTGTGGTCGAATCGTATATATTCCATGCGTTGTTTTCTCGCGTCCGAACGATGGTTCAACCACGTGACGTGCAAATATATTTTTGATAGTCACACTACGCACGAATGTTCTTAGGGAAGGCCGTGCTGGTATAGTTTTACGGTTTTACATGTCTAATGGTTGGGCATTGTCCTTGTGCAGGTTATTGGTTATTACTCATGGATCATGTGGGAGTTGTTGAGTGGATGGAGAGAGAGTATGATTATCTCCGTAACTTGGTGCTGGGAAACCTACCGGAGACACAGACTTTACGCGACGTAGGGCTCTTGAATTTCTTCAAGTTCCCCTTGATGCGATCATCAGATTACCTGTTGTGGAGGTTGCTTGACATGTGGGTCTCGGACCGAGGGGTTTTCTGGGTTGGAGAGGAGGACCTGAGTATTACCACTCAAGATATATATTTTTTGACGAGGTTGACTCACGGGGGGGTGAGAGATCCTTTCCCTCCACAGATGGTGGGAGAGACGATCCACACTCTAGTGGATTGTTTTTTTAACGGTGACCAAAGTGTTGTCAACTATGGTGTGATTTTGATGATCCATTTGAGGGCTCTTCCAGTTCAGGATGTAGTGATAGTTGTGGTGATATTATTGGGGGAAACCTCCCCCAACCAGGTCATGGGAGGTCAAATCTAGTTGGTCGAGAGAGTCTTGGCGGATCGATAGGTAGCATGGGGTCCTCTACTGTTGTAGTCGATGATCCGAAATATTTCGGAACTGCATCGTGGTGGGGATCGGACCACCTTCTGCTTGTGAAATTCTACAGGTGAAGATCGCTTTAGCTTGAACAAACCTCACAAATTCACTCAATAATTGCAGAGAAGAAGAGATAGAATTGAATCAATATTCACACATGAAACTCAAAGAATGTGCAAAAATGTTGTAATGTCATTCATCATCTGTAAGATGGAAAACATATGAGAGTACAATAGAATGGATTCGATTGCCCCAAAGGTGATTCGAATTATTCTCAAGGCATGGCTTGGACTGCATTGGAACCATCACCCAATCAGTGGTAGTGACCACCAATAGTAAAAGGTCAGTCAAAGGTGAGTTTAACTGAGTCTAACTATGATGAATGTGAGCACTAATAAAGGGAAGGAGACTCCAAGGGCGCATGACAGATTGTTAGTAGTCAAGTGGCACTCCGATATAGACATTTGGGAGCTATAGTCAGTTTAACTGAGCAATCAATGCAAGAATTGACTGATCAATGCATGAATTGACTGATGGAATCCTAGAGGTGTGTAGTAGGGCGCATTAGTATCCAGATGATTAAAAAATGTGCAATAGATAGGTAGGAGGCCTACTGATGTCTAGAGACAAGATCCAGGGGTTGGGAGACCACCATATTGATGACTGGATACATGCAGAATGCATGCAAATACAACAATGATGGTGAGAATATTCCAACACTTCTATGGTAGTGTGTTGTGCGCTTATTTTTTCAAGCGCTACCCTTCATTAAGGCCACATGTCGTAGTTCCATCGAGGGGGCTGTAGTAGCCTCAGATGGTGTAATGGGGGCAGATTATGCCTTGTAGTGGTGGTGGGCCTATGGGGGCTTACTATACACCCTAGGTTTTGGATGTCTGGGAGGGTTGTATTGGCCATATGGAGTGGTATCCCTAGAGTGGTATGTACTGTCGGGGAGATCTAGAGCTGCTTGCCCCCCTTGGGGGTTTCGATTCTACAAGTACATTTTTTTATGGTTTTGTACTATTTTGCATATATATTTGTACATACTTGTATTTATGCACATTTATGATATACATGTTTATCAGGTACTGATAATGGTTTCCTCCTTTGCGATGCAGATATAGGTCCTGTGAGGCCACCTCATCTACCATGGCCCAAGAGAGATCGCCTTGCTGCTAGGGCTGGGAAGGCCATTGGACGGCTGGTGCAGCCGAGTGTGGGGCTGTTGGAGCAGGAGGACTAGGTGTCGGAGGAGATGCTGCAGGTGGGGAATCTACCGAGGACTAGATGGTAGCTATCCTTGAGGACTTGGAGAAGCAGTTTGGTACTTTTTATGCTGGGGTCGATGACCTAGGTGTTGCAGACCTTGAGGATGAGGAGTTGGTCCGTACATTCCACCTAACAGATGAGTATGGGCCATCTTGGAGGCATATCATGTGGTGGGTAGAGTTAGCATTCCACGTGGCACGAGAGGTGTAGGGAGGTGCAACTCCTCCTCTGTGGTAGATACCACGACAGGGACCAGAGCCAGCATGAGGGGAGGTGGTGCGACCGTTGGCCATTTTGGGACCCTAGGATCCACCAGCTGGCAGGGCAGCTTGATTTTTTGTATAGGGATATGATCCCTTTGTTGTATACTAATTTTGATGAGCCTATGGGAGGCGGGTTGTATTTGATGTATCCCCAATAAGGCTATTTCGTATATGCCCCAAGAGGGCCATTTTTGTACATGACACACATTTTTTGATGATATATATATATACCATTTTTGCGGCACATGATTATGCGTCACTTTATGTATGTGATGTATGTATACTTTGTTTTATGTTGCCTAAATGTTGATGTGATGCATATGTAGTATTTGATACTAGCACATTTGTTTGGGCATGGTTTATCGACTTAGGACTTTATGATGATGGTATACATGTATGTGTAGCCGCAGGTGTAACACATATATGTATTTATGAATGTTTGGTATGCAGGTATATGCAGTTAGGTTATGTATAAGGTGCTAATTCAACACCTCATTGGTGACGGAATCAACAAATACATTGGAGTTTCTCGATATATGTATGAAAGTAATGGTTTCAAATTGTCTAATGAGAAGGTGCACACGCATAAAATTCCGAAAGAGGAGCAAATTGCGGACATGAAATACATTATTCAACTGTGAGACAAGTTGTGAGTCGCGATGCACTTGTAGATGGCGAATGACCAGGTGTAAGGAATCACTTAATAGACCTATTACATCATCGTATTATGCTTGGTTGTTTGTAAGTTCCCCCGAGCAAACTCCCCCAGTGTGGTGGAGTTTATGGGAGGGGTATTTATAGCCCAAGCAGCTGATGCTAGATGTTTGGACCATCAACTGGCACCATATGCATATCCTATGTAGATGTCTGACTGGGAGGCCATCCGCATTTGAGAATAGATGGATTTTACTTTCTAATTCAAGATAATGTGAAAAGAAAGTAATTTTTTAACAAAAATAAGAATATCAACAGTTGGTGTTAGATGTATTTTTTGTGTTGCGGGGGTAAACTCCCTATTGATTTTTAATTATGTGGAAGTTCTTGCAGGTGGTCTCTGTCTTCGTCGAAAGATGAGGTATCACTACAAGTAAGGACACCGACTAAAGGAGATTCAACATTGATGGTATTTGGTAAGGTACTATTACTTCCTCTGTTTGTAACCTTTGCGGGCTTATATGGAGGGGTTGTAATTGGCCTTGCAGTCTCATTAATTCGAGATGAGATTATCATTCAATGCGCAAAATGGGGCACTAGAATGAGAAGTGGGTGGTCTCTCCACAAGATCAGCAAGGTTGTGTTACTCGTGGATGGAAGCGCTCTTGGACTTCATGGGTTATTATTTGCTCCATTATGAAATCCATGGTGCTAGGAGGAAGCATGTGGGTGGAATTCCCACAAGAAATGTATTCATCATTTGGTGGCATTGTCGTAAGTTTGGATGGGTCTTGCGACATTGTGGGCTCCAACACAATTTCTGCAACTGGTGGGACATCTATGGGAGGGGCGATTAACAGTGTCATGGATGTGGTGACCACATTAATAGATGTTGCTTCATGGGATGAAGAGGGCAGATCCTTGATTTTCATATGAGTGAGAGTATGAGTGATGCTAACGGGGGTGTTGAAAAAATTCCTTAGCTTCGGAAAAGTAGGACATAAGTTTGTTGCGTGGCATTGCTGCCCGCAAAGAGAACATAGCGGTGTGACCCTTTGATTGGAAGTGTTGATCATAACTGGTTCTTTTAACTCCTGCTAGTTGATGCCCCCTGCTTTAGGCTTAGCAGTTTCTATTGGACTGGATGTTGGGTTGGGTAATAGGGGACCTTTCAAATTCGGTTGTTTGGTGCCCCCATTGGCGGTCTTAGCGATGACCGATGGTGGTTTAGTTGTGGATTTCATAGGTTCGGATGTCGTAATTGATTGTGTTATGGGACTTGCAGCCGTACTAGCCGAAACAGGGACAAACTCGTAATGGGAGATGGGTTTGGAATCCATATCTAGGTAGGGTGGTGTAAGGTACCATACTGGGATCCCCAAAGTTATCCCAAGTAGAGTTAACTGAGCCATGACCGGTATCCCTTGTACACATGTGGGAGGATACACGAATGGGATTTGGAAAATTGGTGGTACGAATGGGATCAATGTTTTTTCCATGCCATGACTCAGCTGTGGTGCTGATGATAGTGTTGAGGTGGAGGCGACACCATTTTTGGTGGTGAAAATTGTGCACATTAGGCCATCGGTCGATGTAGGGATCATAGGTGGTGGTCCCGAATATACTCCTAACAAATTGGAGTCCTTGAACATGTAGGGGGCAATGTCAAAATACGGTTGTTCATCGCCTAGTACAGTCGGTAGGACACTATTGGGATTGCTTTTGGTGTTGGGGTCATAGTAGTTAAGCTGTTTGAGGGTAACTATCTTCCCATTTAATGGAAACATCATGATACGAAATACCGAGGAGGCGATCTCCTTCATGGCATACATATAACTATGCCCCAAGAGGATGTTGTAGTCAATTTTAGTGTCGACGACTTCGATATCGATAATAACCATCTTTCCCCACAACTCTATGGGGAAATTTTGGTACAATCCTCTTGGTTTGGATGGTCTCCCATCATATGCATGAAGAGAAATAGATGAGGGGGCCAGCTCAGGGGATCCTAATCGTTTCCAGACTTTTGCAGACATGATGCAAGTGGATGCGCCTTCATCGATGATACAACAATGGATCATGACGTTTTTCACAGTGACTGGAACTTGGAATGCGACTGATGATGGTAGTCATGGATCACCTTTATCGAGATCAAAGGTCATGAGGTGCAAGTCAGAAGGACCAACGATGCAAAGTGCATTGAGTAATTCCTTTCTCTGTTTTTGGAAAGACTGTAACACTTCTAACATGGACATGGCTGCAAGGGATTGAGCCAAGGCATCCACAATACTATAATTGTGGGTGGATTTCATGTGAGGGTTATTAGGGGTACGTTGAAGTGGAAATTTAGGAATACGTGGGATTTATTGGGTGTTCGGTCAAGGTATTTGTAGAGGGCCCCCTGAGGGGATAGGAACATCTTCCACTTGGGGGTTGGAAGGCCCATCATAAACTCTGGCTCGTGTCTGAAGGTTTACATCCAACGTATATATATTTTGGAAAGAAACATTGTCGAGTGGGTGAGGGTCTTATTGTTGTGTAAATACCCCTTGATTCGCAAAGGGTTGTTCTAATATGACAGTTTATGGTTGGGGAGGGTTTGCAGCCAAAGGAGGATTTGTCACCGTATTGTTTTTTACTTCCACTAATTGTTGGCAGTCGGTGATAAGAGGACAATGATGCATGTAATGGCCATAATCGCCACAAAAGGAGCAACAATAATTGGTACTTAGGTTGGGAGTCTTCCCTCGTTTGGGTGGATTGTTAGTCCCTATATTTTGGTTACCCGTATTCTGGTTTTTTTGGGAAGGGGTGTTTCCAGGCTTGCCATGGCTGCTGATTCTGTTTGTTCTTACCTTTATTCTTCTCTTGATTCTATGTATTTTGGGTGTTTGCGGTGTTCAATTGCTCAAATTGTTGATATTGTTGAACGTAATAAGGTTGAACTAGGTTAACCCCCATGTGGGGGGAAGGTTGCTGACCAGTTGGGCATGGGAAAGGATAATATGGGTTATACCCCAGGGGTGGGATAAATGCGGTTTGCATTCTATAAGAGGTGGACATAGGAACGACTTGCACCATTGGCGGTGTAGGAATCGTCGTCGCTTGGCTAACGTTTGGGTACGTAGGACTATACGGTCCATACTATAATTGACCAATTGGTGGGGTTGGTACTGGTGTAGGGGGCACCGACATAGGTGGCATGGATGGGTAGTGGGGAACCATATTGAATGGCGCCAACATGGTAGGATGAACCTTTCCTAAATGGGAAATAGACCCAATAATCCCATCCATCGAATGTGATGAGCCCAAAGGTGTAGTATCCAAATACCGATGTCAAGGGGCATCAAGGAGGATAGTATAGAGGTAGTCGGATTGTGCATATATGAGATCGAAATGTTGTGTTTTTAGAATAACCTCTTCCTCACTTTGCGGAATGGAGGTGGAGAAATCTTTATCTATAGCGGGTTGGAGAGATTTAATAAACCAATCCAACAAAAAGGGAGGTTGTATTTCGATCTTACATAATGTGCGGCATCTACGCCACTCATGGATGTTGTTCGCGATGTGGGTGGAAGTATTTTGCTGAAACTCAGTGAGAATTTAGAGGCCTAGGTCATGTCGGATTGGTAGTTGGAAGTATGTAAGAAATTTGGTGGCCAATATCGCAAATGTGGAATGGGTCCCACTTGTTAGGTTCACGTACCATTTTGTTTTCGTTCTGGTGAGGGTACATTGGAAGAGGCGAAGCCTCACGGGGTCATCCACTATGCTATTAGATGAAAACCATAAGTGGAAATAAATGACGTGATTGGTGGGATCGTCTCCCTGCTTTCCTTCGAATTTGGAAATGTCTGAGGGAATATTGATTGGCATAGTCGGCCATGTTGGATCATGAATGGGATCATTGGTCAGTTTGGACAAATCATGTAGATTTAAACTAGATATGAATGGTAAGGTAGGGACCACTGGTCTTTCCATTGTGTGTGGGATGTGGTTTCCACGAGGGGGAGACCCAGGTGGTGCTGTAAGCAACGATTGACCTCCTACGAGAGAGGATGTGTCAAAGGGAATTGAGGGATCTCTAAGGGTAGAATTCAGCAAGGTACCTCCTCCGATTGGGGAATAAGTGGTGTAATTAATAGTTTCTCCGAGAGGATAAAATGCACTTAGAAAGGCTTGGCCTTGTCTAGATGATCCTATCAATGTGGCATGGGAGCAGCCCTGACTATAGTACCTTTCGTGTGTACCACAGGTGGGGGGAGGTGTAAAAACACCCCTCGAGGAGGGGATGGGCCTTGTAGTATATGAGATTGTCTTAGGATGTTGTTTTGTTCCTCAATGGTGAAGGCTTTGTGTTAAATGAGAGTGATAGTGGAATTTAAACACAATCAAACAAATGCAAAAATATGTCAACCACAATAGATGCAAAATGGTGCAAGAAGTGAGTGATATGTGCAAAGTTGGTTTTAGTGCATGAGTTCCCAGATGTAGGTCCTTTTTATTACGAGTTTAGTGAACTTGTAGTTAAAAAAGAAAATAAATGTAAATTCCCTAACAAGACCTAACTTACTTCCCCTCAAATGTAATTGGGCCTCCCAAAAGCACAATTGATGTTGATAATGGTATCCACTCACTAATCGACTAGCGGAGGTAACAAAGGGCCATTTCTATTGGAGATGGGGCCAATGTTCCAATCAAGAAGACTTGTCAACAGCTCCCAAAGGCAATAGCTAACTTCGGGATTCAATTGCACTCACAATTTCTCTTTGGTGATATCCTAAGTTGGGCCACTAAGATACCTTGTGTCAAGCATGGATTAGTGGTTCGGCCTGCACGGTATAGTGTCATCTCCTTAAAACAAGATGAGTGGCTTGTAGGGGAGAGCCTCGACTTTCACATCCTTTGTCACAGTGCACTTCTGATCCGGGTTTTCTTTTAACACTTGCTTATAGCAAGATTTTGTAAGTACCCTATAAGACAACAATGTTATGTTTCAAAATATCGCTAATGAAACTAGATTGGTGGGAATTAATTATTGCCTATCCCAATCAATCCTACCAGTAACTAAAATATTCTTTTGTGACCTCCTGTGGAGGATTTTACTTGGTTTAGACAATTATAATGTTTATTTTAAGGGGTTTGATCTTCACTTATGGAGTGTAAGAGAGATATTTCACAATCCCTACCTTTCTGATTCACAAAGCTCACATGAAGTGCAAGGTGAAGAGCATACTATGATTGGGGGAGTCTTTAGGTCTCTTAGTGTGTGCTAGTGGTGCAAACACATGTGATGAAAGACAATTTATTATCTACAAATTAATTAGAAGAGTATATCAACTAATACGTACTTTTCACTCTAAGAGATGCTCATGGTGCTTTGCAAATAAAACATGTTAACTAATAGATAAGTTTGCAATGGAGGTATTTCACACTTTTCACCCTTTTCTGATTCACCAAGCTCACATGAAGTGTAAGGTGAAGAGAATACTTCGGGAGACAAGAATATTTAGGTCCTTACTTGTGAGCAAAATGTGTATTCTACACTAGCATTGATACTAAAAACATGCCAATTGTGCAGAAACAAGAAATGGTCTTGAATACTAGTGACAACAATGAAACCCATTGAAAGCCTCAAGGTTGGTTACCTAGGTAAGTTTAAAGAGATATGAACTCTTTACTTCCTAATCTTGGTCTAGGTGAAGTAATTACTAACAAATTAAGTAATTATGTGAATTAGCCTTAATTTAAGTTCATTAGTAAGCAGTAATTGGACTTCCAAACTAAACTGCAGATAAAGAGCAAATAAAAAATGGTAGCGCTGCTAAATCATGCTCTGCCACGCGCACCGTGCGGGTAAATTAAAAATAGGTGTGTTGAACAGAGCGGGTGGTACATTAAACAGTCGTGCATATCTGCTTAGTGGGGTAGTGCAGGTCTTGAACTGATTACCTGCGTTGACTGTGTGATTGTTAGAGTCGTTTCTTCGCTAGTAGCGTGACCGAGAGGCCAAGATCCACGCTACTGTGTAAAAATAAATTGGGGCTGACTTGGGTCCAAATTATGGAAGCAAGAGGTGGAATAACTGATCTCCTACAAGTGAAAAATACCCAGAACTAATTACTTAGCATAAAACAACCTAGTTTAATGAGAAATGAACAAAAATAAGTATGGTCTCTATTAGAACTGTTGTGGAAAAAATTGCACAAGTGCACTCTTCCACTTGGTAAGGGGCTATGCCTTGTAGGTTGTAGCAAGGCCTCAGTCCTTGGAGCCATTGTGTGTGTTGGTTGGTATTCCTTTAAGTGATCCTGCAACAGATTGTAGTGTAATTAATTCACATGCAAACAAAGAAATATTGATAAAAAGAAAAAGAAAAGAGATGGGGGGAGAATGTAAACTCCTTTAACAATCCAAGATATGCTAAACAAATTTTTTATTTCCCAATGGTATAGTTGTACAACACCTAGGAGGCGTGGGATTCAAGGGAAGCCAATAATCTCCCTTAGGGAGGCCCTGCTTGTCGAAACTAAATGCTAAGTAGATGGTATAACAATGGAGAGAAACCCTTGTCCCTTGAAGGAAGGTGACAAGGGAGCTTGGGAATGCTCACAATGATAGGAAGTGATGGGATATGAGGAAGATTCAACTCAAATCCAACAACATAACCTTTCTCTTTATTTATCTCTACCAAATGCATGCCAATGGATTCCTTTTATAGGCCAAGAGGTGGCAACTAGATCCAAATGTGAACTCATCTTCTCCATGAACTAGTTACAAGGTACACAAGGGGGGCTAATTAATGCCACCAAGCGTGTGAGGTTCCAAATTCATATCCTTGGAGAGGATTGAGCCTTCAATGCACCATTTGGAGTTAGTGGTCCCCCCGTTTTGACAGTAGAGTGACTATCGAAGGTAAAGCCGCGCTGGTGCAGCGTGGGCATTGTTCAAGTAACTTGTGCTATAACGTGGGTTAATAGTGTATTACCCGCACTACCCTTTCTTTTTACTGCTTTTTGGCACTTATGGACTCATGTTGTATTTTGTATCTATTGAGGATGCCTATGGTGAGATGAATTCTTTATGTTGATGACACCTTACTGGAAGAATCGTCGAAATGTCGCATGTGTGTGACTTTTAGGCGTTAACGGGATGATTATGTGGTGTAGCAAGATCCCACCCATATTACTAATTTTTCTTTGGCAGGAAGCTTGGTAAAAGTAAGAAGGCTTGGTGAATGAAGATTCTATTGAAGGATTCAAGAGGATTCAAGGGGAATCCATTTCAGAAGGTCATCAATACACAAGAATAAAAAATTTCAAATTTTTTATGTAATATATCATTTGATTCATGAAAATACATCATGCAACATTGAAATACATTTTTTTGAAGTTGGTCTACAACAATATATTCATATCTTGCAAACTCTTCACTTTTGGGGGATATGTAGCCCAACTACGAATCATCCAAAAATACACGTGTAGGTCAACTTAGGGATTTAATTCTTGATTTTTTTATGTGGATTCCTTACATCAAATACACCCCTATATATCCAAAATATTCCTTTAAATATAGTTTCTAATCCAATTTGAATCATTCAATTTGGATCTTAAACAAAAAATTTATGACCAAAACATTGACTAGGTGTAGAGTAGCAGCTCAGAAACAGAGTTGGGACAATCACTTTTTGGGGGCCCAAATGGATAGATATTGCAAACATATTTCCAATTCATATTATACTATGAATCTAGTTTACAAAAAAATTAAATCACTCAATTTTGATATCATACAAGAAAGTTATGCCCAAAATTCTAACTATCTATCCTAGATTAGCACTCCTAGAACTATGTCTCCTAGGTTGTTCATTGGCATAGTTGACCCATAAATTATTCTTAAGTTTAAAAAATGTTTCTATTGGAGGTACATATCAGAATATAATTTCATATCCAATTTTAATCAATTCAATCCGTCATCAAATGAAAAAAGTTAGGTGCAAATGAGTAACTATCGGTCTATGCGATAAGTTGCAAACAACTCTGTCATGCATGATGTTATTTAGCATATTTGGCATATTATCTTAAGGAATTTTCAAAATATATTTCTAATACAACTATCCCTCTGAATATACTTGTATTTTTATTTGGAATCACTCAAATTGGACATGAAATGAAGAAGTTATTATCAAAATACTACTGGGTAGGCTAGGCTGGACACCACTCCCCAATGGGTAAAAAGTACATTTTTCTTCATTTATTTTCCTTGGATTTGTTTAATAAGCACTATTTGTCATTTTTTTTCATATGTATTGGATGAAGAGAGACCGTACACCTCTCTTCTTCCATGATCTCATGTTTTATTGCATGTAAGTGCTAGTATTTTGCAAGTACTAGGAAGATCAAAGAAGGTCAATCTATGCACAAGTGATTCATGAAGACCAAATTTTATACCAATGGGCATGCCCTCCAGACATACATCAATGAATTTTAAATATCATGAGATGGCATGCCATGTTTGAATCTCAATTTACTAGAATATTAGTTAAGCGGTGTCTCAACTAGAAATAACAACGAGAAGACTTTTTCAGCCAAATCACATATGGATCCAGAGAAAGATAAATCAAGAAATGATTCAAGGAATTTGAAGTTTGATGTTATAGAATTCAAGTTCCATTTCCACACTCCCCATTGCTGCATATACTATGCCATTTCTACAAAATAATCATTCCATAATACCTAAGGTTCATCATGCTCATTCACCAGCGCCATAGTATGCCTATGCATTTCCTTCTTCCCATTTTGATATACATGCATGTTGAAGTTAATAAATCTTTCATTTTTTTATGTGGTTAACCTTTAAATCCTATATCCTTTGCTCGTGAACATCATCTATGTCACCACTTCCATCATATTAACTTCAGCCTCCATCACTCCATCACTTCCATGAATTTATGCTCCATCCATCCCTAGCTTGTTATCCATAATTTGTGCTCATTGCATTGACCTAGAAACTGACCTTTGCCGTGATCCCTGAAGCACTTAACCTGAGTAACCGATCCCACTTGCTATATTCTATCATTCACCATTTTTGGCAGCATCGACGCACCTTGCATAACTGACAAAGGGTGTCAATTTCCATTGATGCGATCTACTATATAAGCATATTTTGCTATCGATGCAATTTTCCTTCATGTCAACCTGCATCGATGAGTTTCGACGCACTTTGATTTACTATTAAATCACGTCGATGTCCATACAGGAAAATTATTAGGTTTTCAAGAGGTTTATAGAAGTGGATCTTAGCTGGACACTATCACCGTCATTCTAGCTAGACTCACCCTCATCTTACTTATCCTTTGGGGTCACATCTCACCATTATTTCCATCCCTATATCCCTATAAATACATTCATTGGCCAAGGGGGTGGAGTTAGTTGAAAAGAATAGGAAAGCAAGAGTGTTATGCTGAAGGAATCATCCCAGGGTGATTAATTCTAGATCTCAGTCTATCAAAGGAGACCATCGGAGTAGAGGAGGAACCCATTGGGAAGGAGCTGCAACGCCAAGGAAAAGGTTGTAATTTATTTCCATTATATTGATCATATTACTAGTATTCCATTGCATGTTTGTCTAGTATCGTGCTTGAAAGGTGATCTATTCAAAGTGGGTGAAAGGGAGCATTTTAGCGCTAGCTCAGAAAGGGAAGAGCATTCTTCTATCAAGAGGTAAACCGTCAAACCTTCTACCTGGATCAAGTTAGGGGAATAAACATGTTTTTTCTTGTTCTGTTTCTAGCGTAGGAATTGGGCTAGGGAGGTCAACTCATATCCGTATTTGCAGACTAATCCACTATAACAAAATTGGCGACCATACTGGAGAAAATTGCTCAATTTATGTAGATCTAGCTCCTATTAATTTAAATCTGGTCTTTTGTCAGTTTTGATCTGTTTTACAGAGTCTCTGAGTCATTCAGAGAACTCTTGGGCATTCTAGGTCCACTCGAAATTTTTGAGCTCAGGGGTTTTTAGTCTTAATTTGGAAAAAAATATACCTACAAGAGTCGATGTGCTTTCCCTTCTTTATATAATGTGTCATCGACGCAGGTTGTCGGTTCATCAGATCGCGTCGATTGAGATCGACGCATGTTGCATACCTGACAGACCGCGTCGATATCCCTAATTTTTTAAATAGGCCATTTTTTCCCTGAAAGTTTTTGGATCTAGTTATTTCTGTGATTTCCTGAGACCCTCATCAATCTATGCAAGCTCTTTGCATCTCTGTTCCAATCCTCAATTTTGTATTCATAGCAGTCAATATTCTCGTGGATCCCTTTTTAGTCAAGTGGTCGCCAGCCTAGTTTGGGGCACGTTCATTACCTTGCAGGTATGACTAGTCTTGTGGACCTATAGAATTGCTAGATTTGTTCTATTCCGAATCTCTTTGTTGCTACAAGTATTTTGCTTGTTTTATTGTCAAATTTGGTGCAAGCATTAGTTGAGTTCTTGAGTTTTTGGTGAAAGTGTCTTTCTGCCATTGTTTTATGGAATTTGCAAATCAACAAAAGAAAAAACTTTCTTAAGTTTCTTTTTACAAGTATTAGTAGATCATTACTATCACGTGAAGAGAAAACAATGCATATAATTTTTCATTAGTGTTGCATTTGGATCTTTGTTGGATTGAAAGAGTGCATGTTTTGTCTTTTGGTCTTCATTAGTGAAAGGAGTTATTTGTACATTTGTTTTAAGGAAACAAAGTTCTCTCTCTCTCTCATAGTTAGCGTTCATCAAAATAAAAAGTGATTGATTCTCATACAGTTCATGCATGATTTGAGGTCAGTCCACACACCATAAGTTCACTTAATAGTTCAAGATAAAATTCATTGTTAGCCTAGGCCTAAAATTTTTAGTAATTTTGAGTGATAGGTTAGAAGACGTGTTCTAGCTTCTATAAACATAGCAGTTGTCATTCTGGGTTGGCAGGAGCGGGTGGAGTCATCTATGAATCTAAGAGGAATAAACAGAAGGAGTATGCTTTGGGAATAGGGAGTAAATCGAACAATGGAGTGGAATGGATGGCATTAATCAAAGTCTTGGAGTTAGCAATGAGCATCAACATCGAGGAATTGGTCATTATTGGTGATTCCCTAATAGTCATCAAAGAAGCAAGGAACTTGACGAAGAATCACAAGATTGCTGCTACAAATATGCATTATCTCTTGAAGTCTATCGTTAAGGAATTCAAAGCAATTAATTTTCTCCATGTGCTGAGAACCTTCAATCAGCAAGCGGATAGCATGGCTAATAAAGGAACAAGATTAAATTGTGGCATTTGGGTGATTAATCAACATACCCATGATAGAAATTGGATCCCTTAATCCAATTTTTTTGGTTAATAGAATGGATGGACCTAGAAGTCCATGGAACAAGGAGGAAGCACCTTCCTTCTAAGATGATTGTTCGCTTTGCCTTGTGCATCTCAA
The DNA here is from genome assembly GCA_027924585.1 of Larix kaempferi. Taxonomy (NCBI): domain Eukaryota; kingdom Viridiplantae; phylum Streptophyta; class Pinopsida; order Pinales; family Pinaceae; genus Larix; species Larix kaempferi. Next base: position 14,374,224 of record BSBM01000806.1, on the reverse strand, counting down.
TCCATCTTCGAAGTTAAAATTAGGGTGGCGAGATTTTATGGCTCACACACTTCTCGAAATCAACCTTTGGATCTGCTCCCACGCCACATTGAATGAGAAGGGGAATGTTATGTGTTGTAGATAGTTGGAGGGCATGCGTTGTATCCATACGACGGATATACAGGACATGATGGTTATAACTACAAGCATGCAGAGCAGAATTCACATAATCTCTATTTTTAATTTTGGGTAGAGTTTGGAGAAGAGGTAGCGGGTCTGTGATATGGGGGATTTCAATGCTCAAGCTTGGGATTGTGTTTCGGCTCCTTCCTGGTGTCTGCGGTGCAAGAAATCAGTGTGGAAACGTGAGAGGCCTTCACGCATGGAAGATTCAAAGGATTACTCTGTGACGGATGATAGCCAAGAGACTGATGAATACATTCTGGTAATCCCTCACACTCATACACCTCGTCAATTTGATTTCCTAGGACTGGAGAGAAAGTGGGTTGCTCCATTGACGAAGAATGAGCATGGAAGATCTGGTTTTTCACAGTTGTTAGATAGAAAAAATAATTCGGTTGAAGTCATTAGCTATATTAGGGGAATAGATGATCAAATCCGTTTTCTTTGTAGTGAGAATCTGGACTTGAAAAGGGAAATCACTCGCCTCTTCTCGTTATCCCAAGCCACGCATTCAAAGGTTAGTTACAACAGCTATGGGAAAGTTAAGGCTGGAATTCTGGAGGAAATTAATGATAGCGTCTCTGTTGTCAACATGAAACATATCAGTAGGAGCATGAAAGATTTGGAATAGAAGTTAGATGCTTTGAGTACTGAGGTTGGAAAACTCATCTCATCCCAGCATTCAGTTGGGGACTCGATGGTCGGAATACCTGATGAATCTCCGGATGGCACTCTTCTCAGGGATCCAAACCGTCAACTCTAGTCTCCTAGATTTGTTATGTTTTTTATCTCTTGATATGGCTCCCTTCTTTTGAAGCTCACTTGTTTGTGCTTTTTGCGGTTGTCGAAGTTTACCTGTTTTTCTATATACGGATAATGAACTAGTGCTACAAGCCATAGGAAAGTCTAGTACAGGTATTTTTTTGTTTTATTTGGTTAAAAATAAGATGCTTGTTTGGAAAGTTATGACGGGAAGAACGACACTATCTATTTCACAGGCATGTTCTATTTTTGTCTTCTCTAGTTTGGACAGTTTGTAAGGAGATACAGTATCCACAGATTAGGGAAGTTTCATGATAGTTTTAGAATATAAAAATATGAGCAAGGTGTACTGGACATTGTACTTCTGTGGGAGCAGTCCCCCCTCAGTTTTGTGTAACCTTTGTCTTTCTGTTATATAATCAAAATCTCTTTAACCCTTTCTGTCAAAAAAAAAACATAGCAGTTGTTGTTATTTTCCTGCATTTCATTCTCGAGATTGCACGGTTCTTCCACGTACTCTTAGTATATAGAAATAACATTTCACATACTCTAGTGGTATATCAAAAGTTTCTTTCACGTACTCGAGGTATATAGGAAGGCCCCTTTCATACGGTTTTGCATTAGACAACGCTAGCATAGACTTGCACTCCCACGTACCTTGCATATATCACCTTCTAGGATCATGAAACCATCTAAGTCATCCATTTGGTCGTCTTGTCATCGCAATACATCGAGAATATCACTCGGGGAGATACTACGAACATACTATCCAGGTAATCGGGTATATAGTCAAGGGTACGGTCCCAATACTCCTTGGCTCATATATTGTTGGACCCTGCAGTATATAGTGAGTTGCAGTGACTTGACAATCTTGTGAGGAATTTGATCTATCAAACCCCACCTATCACTTAAGTTTGCTTGCGGCCTTATCTTGAGTAATAATTTGTGTGTGTTTTTCTATGAGTCATTCTTATTGAGAGAAGCGTTCCACAGCCACCACAGCTGAGCAATTTGTGAGGAAATATTGCAGACTGCAAGGTTTGCCACCTAATTTCCCCCCAACCATTGAGGGAAGAGAAGAGGTAACCATGGAGCAACCGGTTACATCTAGTTCACATGTTCAGGAGGTGGTTGTATAAACTCAAGGGGGTGTTTCACTCCTAGAAAACCTGCCCATCCTTCCACAATTAATTATAGAACCTACTGCGGAGAATCAACCTTCATCACATGATACATCTTTCCATATATCATTGGAAGGATATTTTGGAGCTATAGATTGGATTCCCACACGACTCCCAGAATAACCAAATATCTCTATCCTTGGTCCTGTAGCTCCATTTTGAGGAATTTCCTTGGGACATCCTATTCCTCAGTTTGGTACACCATCCCTGAGTCCTGTTAGAGAATATCTTAGTCCACTTCATGAGACCTATCCAAAATGAGTCAACTCAGACAAACTGTGAGGCAGAGGTATTTTCCTTCTGGTTCCACTCCAGGAGTAGTGCATATATAACATCAAACTTTGATTCATACTTTACCTTCGACGGGAATACCATTGTCTAGTGTGATGTCTATTGAGCCAAGCCAACCATCTTTTCCCGCCTCATTGCCTCAAACTAAAATTCCTAGTTCAATACCTCTTCAAAACCAAATGACTAGAGGGAAACCCCCAGCTAATGTTGTTGTCATGCCTGGGGGAAATCATCATCCACTCGACAACCTATTTCGGTTATGCCACCATTGGTTACTGGGGGGCAACCTTCAGTTAGTGGCTATAAGGTGACCGGGGAGAAACCTTCGGTTAGTGGCTACAACGTGGCTAGAGGCCAGCTTTCAGCCAGTGGTTACAATTCCCATAGAGGGAACCAAATTGTTAGTGATTACGATGCGACAGGGAGGAAAACTATGGTCCAAACCATTTGGGTCCATTCTCCCTGGAATCAACCACCATTAAGTCAAATGAACCCAGGAAATCCTACTGTACCAATGAATCAAATATACCACCCTGTTGCTCTAGTACATACGCATCCTGGAGTACCTTTTCCTGGAAACACCAATCCAATACGGGGGGAAACAGATCTGGTATACAACCCCCCGACTGGACCACCAGTTGATGGACATCTTCCCCAACCACAACTATCATCATATCACCCTTATGCCCTGCCACCACCTCCATCACATGAAGGACCACTATCTGGAGCACTGGCTCCCCACAACCCATGGGAGTATCACCCTATGATCAAGTTTTCCTTGGTCCCACTGGTACCCTAATCCCTAATCAATATTACCAGTATCCACGGCCGAACCGTCAATTACCATTCCTGTCTACTTTAGATATGCCATATTTTGTGCATTTGAATAATGATCCCATATGGAAAGAACCTCATTGGCCACCGATTTCTGTCAAATTACCATCACACATCCCTAAATTTGATGGTAAACCCAGTGAGGATCCAAAGAACCACATGATGAATTATCATCTGTGGTGTTCATCAAATTATTTGATAAATGACTCCATCTATTTCAGACTCTTTCAGAGGACCGTTACTGGTCATGCTTCCAAGTGGTATATTGAGTTGCCACCGCACTCTTTCCGGGACTTTGGATCCTTGGCTATGGATTTTCTGACGCATTTCCAGTTTCCAATCCATTACGAGATTGGTACCGACCTACTTACCTCCCTTCTCCAATCCACATACACTCACATTTAGGATCATATCCATGAGTGGAGGCAGAGGTGTAGATTAATAAAGGTCCCCATTCCAGACCAATTGCTTGATGATTGGTTTATAAAGTCATTATTTCCCACCATTGCTAAGGATGTAGCCAGGGTGGAGTTGTTACGGAAGAGTAGGCCATTGCTCGTGCCCAATACCTAGACCTTGTCTACACGCAATCAATAATTCTTATGACATTATTTTGAATGCTCCACGTCCCGCAAATGACCCATTGTGACCACCTTTGGGACCACCTGCTAATGGCATAATTATTTTTGTTCAAACCCATCCTTCATCTCAATCAAATGGATCTTAAATTCAGTCAGCTTCAAGCCCAGCTCAACAAAAGGCTGGTAAAAATAAAACACAATCACCCGATCATACCCAGACCGTCGACGTAAATATTGTTCAATCAGAATCAACTCAGAAATTTGGTGGCAAGAAAAAGAATAAGGGTAAATCCAAGAAATCTTCTGAACAACAGGAAACCACTCAGGACACCACTGACGCAAAACCTAAAAGGAAGGATAAATACCTGTCTCTATTTTGTGGTGATGATCATTTTACCAAGGAATGTCCTCATCGTGAGGAAATACATAGAATCCTTAAGGGAACTTATCAAACCGCCATACTAATTGACCCCTTCCTGCAAAAAAACAACAACAACAGATGGTTGTCCAACAACAATCATCTCCGCAAGGAGACCATTCCAGGACTGTGGATGTGCTGATGATGAAAAGTGAAACGGTCAATCTATCAACCAGGACACAGACATATAGCCTACCTCCTCCCGAGAAAAAGGATAAGGTCAAAGGGACTAATGAGAAACCCTCCACGTCTCAGTCGAATATTCCTCCATTAAACGGTCCTCTCACCATTGAGAAATCGATATCAGATGCAGTTTTGATACCACCAAAGAACACAATCCGTAAGACAACATTCAATCCCAATGCCAGGATGCCCAAAACTACAACGTTTTTGAATACCTGGACCAGGACCCTTGTGCTATGTCGACTCTCGAGGTTCTACAACATTTCCCTGGTCAGCGAAAGATAATGTTATCTGCCTTAGGATTCGTCGACCCACAAATGTCCAATACTATCGCGTTTAGGTTGGAGGACTATAAACAAAGGCTTTCTCACCAGCTAGCATTCCAAATCAAAACACGCATTGCTGGGAGAAACATTCATCGTACCGTTTTGGATGAAGGAGCCTCTAAATCGGTCATGTATTTGCATTATTGGAGAGCTATTGGTTCTCCTAAACTGACCAAATCACCCACTACTTTGAACTCCTTTGATGGATGAGGATTCCAGACACATGGATTCCTCCAATCCATAGTCATTAAGTTAGGAGGCAAGTCTGTTTCCATTCAGGTGGAGGTGGTAGATGCCCCTCTGGACTATAATCTATTACTTGGAAGAAACTGGTTCTATGCGATGACTGATGTTGCATCCTTAGTCTTTCATACCTTATAGTTCCCACATCAAGGGCGAATTGTTACGATCGACCAGGTAACTTTCTATTCACCTCCTCTTACCTTTCAGTCGGTGGATGACGTTCCTGTTTTAGGACAGAATCCACCTCAATATGAGAGTGTGGGGGTAGGAATCCTCAAATATTCATCTCTCATGGGAGTCTTTCCAATAGTAGATCCCCCAACACAACAAGTTTCCATGATACATATGATTTCATCCACAAACCATAATTCCTCCAACTCATCAGACTCACAGATTTATTTTATTCCTAATGAAGGAGACTTGATCGACAATCACTAGCCTCATAGTCTTGATGAGGCCACATATCATGCAATCCAATCAGTATCCAATACTCCTGTTTCTTACGACCATTCATTCATGGCGTCAGATGACTATTCTCGACCGTCTTGGCTGGCCTCGTCTTCTCCATCATCCGATGATCTCATTCAGACTTTTTCATCTAATGAATCAATTATGGAGACCACGTTCTTAGATGAGCCACCATGGGGGAATAATCAACATCGATCATCTTTCCTTCCACCTCCAGCCACGGAAGAGGAGCATATTATCTCGCCAGATGTCATCCTCATCCCTCGATATCTGATTTTCATGCAAGACACGGTATTTGAGGGAAACATTACACTTCCCATTACGATTGACCTCTCAGTGAAAGATGGTGTCATAGAACACATCCACATAGGCCAAACTTGCTCTCCTGGTGAAATCCAAGCATAGTTTACCTTTGGTTTCGAGCTTGTTTAAAAATTAAACCATTCCCAAGCATAGTTTACCTTTGGTTTCAATCTTTGCGTAAAAATGAAACCAACTCCATGAGCATATTTCTTTTCTTGTTTCAAGCTCGTTAAAAAATGAAACAATATCCCACGAGAATAGTTCTATTTCAATTACAAGCTCATTAAAAAATGAAGCATACATCATGAGCATTCTTTTCACCCGTCTTCGAGCTCATTAAAAAAAATAAGACGGTATTGAGCTTACTTTATTCTTTTTTTGTACTGTGGATTAATACATGGAAAATATTTTGAGCACTTTTGATGTTGTTCTCGTTCTCGTTGCCTACCTAGTAAAACAACTTCTCATTTACTATTCACTGCCCCATACTCGTAAAACAATGGAACAAATCGAGTGATCTTGCTTTCCTTCAAACTCGTTAAATTTCTTAAAGCATCATGCTTACTATCGAAGGAGCGTCTATCAAGTGATAGTTTACCCCTTTTTTGGACCTATTTGACTAATTATGAAAAATGTATACTCTAGTCCTTTCTGGATAGAAGAGTTCTCCCTTGGATTGTTTTATCCTTTTTCATCCCTGGGGGACTAAATTTACGAAAAAGTTCACCCTAGAGTTCTCTTTAGATTTTTCAGACTCCCTAAAAATGAAAAACAATTGAGTTATCCTTCTTTGGACTCGTTCAATTAAACATCAAAGGGCCCCGATGGGAACGAGCCCCTCCTTTCTCAGTTTTGTAAAATATATGAGATTGGACTCATCGAAGCATCGAAGAGGGACTCCTCCATTATGATGGGGAAAAAGGGAAAAGGAATGTATCAATATTTGTGTTAATGGCAGTATAGTCACCCTTGAACATGGCACATGTTTGCGTCTTATTCCAACAGTTGGGTAATTTGCTAGCCTCTACGTCATACCAATTTCATGAGTCACCATACTCCTTTGGGTCATCCGAAGAATGCCCCAACCATTGTCGCATTATGTTTTGGTCTCTTTCTCATTGATTCTATGCTTCCAAGTCACATAGTGTCGTGTCATGTAATGTTCAAGGTGCATCCCAGTCAACCTTTGCAGTCATTTAAACCTTCCATCATGTCAGCCTATACTGAACCAGACCCAGTATTGTTTTCCCATACACCTTGTGTCATTCCATTCTAAGTACAAAAATAATCCTATATTCATTTTGTGTCGATGACGTGGGAATCATCATGGCCCTCCCTCGACAGATCTGTCCCTGTCGACATCAACTCATCATCCAGGGATTAGATTTAGAGACAACAGAGTACCTTGAAGTTTGCACACATCAATGGCATGTATTCTCTCTCTGGACAGTAGGTTTCCATCATTGACCTCTGATCGAGTGATTCCACGGATGTTCATCCATAACACATTTATTCACATTTGATGGAATGTACTATGATACCTTGGGAGTCATTCTCATCATCGGTGATCTCCCTCGCACTTATTAACGCTTCACATCATTGACTGGTAATCAAGTGGTTTCTACCATGTTCAACATCAACACATTGCAATCACATGGTTAGAATCATATCTTTGGAATTGGTTTGAAGACTCTGGGTATCTCTTCATTTGTTTCCCAGGCTGCAATGGAGTATATTGGTTTACTGATACATAGATCCACATTGTATTGGTCGGTGGCTATGTTCTCTCCATTTCATAGATCCACTATGTATAAATCTCGTGGTTGTGATTGAGTCTCATTTAATGATATGGATCCACAATTGTCTTTTTGTGGCCATATCCACCTCCAGTGTCTCCATGGATCTGCAGTGTATTGTTTGGAAACTGTATCATGAAATGTCTATTTCATGAACATTAGTATATGTACTGCATAAGTCCTTGATTGTTGTTGCAATTTCTCTGACCGATGGTTCCTTGCTCCATTCCTCTGCTCAAATTACTCACCTATCGGCATACCCTCTAGCTTCATACTTTGGGGGGCATTTTGTTATCCATAATTTGTGCTCATTAAATTGACCTGGAAACTGACCTTTGTCTTGATCCATGAAGCACTTAACCTGAGTAACTGATCCCACTTTCCCTATTCTATCATTCGCCATTTTTGGCAGCATCGACGCACCTTGCATAAATGACAAATGGTGTTAATTTCCATCGACGTGATCTGATATATAAGCAGATTGTGTTATCGATGCAGTTTTCCTTCATGTCAACCTGCATCGATGAGTTTCAACGCACTTTGCTTTACTGTTAAATCGTGTCCATGTCCATTCGAGCAAATTATTAGGTTTTTGAGAGGTTTATAGAAGTGGATCTTAGTTGGACACTATCACCATCATACTAGCTAGACTCTCCCTCATTTTCCTTATCCTTTGGGGTCACATCTCACCATTATTTCCATCCCTATCTCCCTATAAATAAAAGCATTGGCCAAGGGGATGGATTTAGTTGAAAAGAACAGGCAAGAAAGAGTGTTATGTTGAAGGAATCATCCTAGGGTGATTAATTCTAGATCTCAGTCTGTCAAAGGATACGATCAGAGTATAGGAGGAACCCATTGGGAAGGAGCTGCAATGCCAAGGAAAAGGTTGTAATTTCTTTCCATTCAGTTGATAATACAATGACATGTTATGTTTCCCATTTATGATTAGTTTCCATATATTATGTATTTCCTTGGACATACATTTAGCTTGATCATATTACTAGTATTCCATTGCATGTTTGTCTAGTATCTTGCTTGGCAGGTGATTTGTTCAAAGCAGGTGCAAGGGAGCATTGGAGTGCTAGCTTGGAAAGGGAGGAGCATTCTTCTATACAGAGGTAAATCATCAAACCTTCTACCTGGATCAAGTTAGGGGAATAAACATCTTTTGCATGTTTTGTTTCTAGATTAGGAATTGGGCTAGGGAGGTTAGTTCATATCCGTATTTGCAGACTAATCCACTATAACATATCCCACACAATAAAGTCATCTTGGGTCACTTACAATGCCAAGACCCCTCACCGCCCTACCCCATTTCAAATTAAATTTGATGGTGAAAACCTGTCTTAGGCACCATCAGACCTTGGAATGCTTGAAAACTAGTTTCCTGGTGGGAATTCCTTGGGAATACAAAATTCTAACTATGAAAATCCTATGGGAGAAGTTGGATAGATCTTGTTTGAAAACTAGCTTGCTAGCAGACAAGGTTTGTAAATAAAGTGAGAAATAAAGAATTACATCCAAGTTGTTCTCCAAATAAAGATTTCCATAATTTTCTACTTGATTAGAATATCACATTCAGCTCCATATCTCAGTTACAATCCATCATGATATGAGGTCCAAATTCCACACTGCTCTTTCTTGCAAGTTTCTACATCATTGTGGACCACATCAAATCTTGATCTTCTCAAGATGTTGTTGTCAATTTTATGACATTCGTAGGTAGGTGCAGGTATGCTTATTTTTCCTTATTGTTAGTCAAATTCAATGAATGCTATGGATTTGTATTTGGAAAATCACTTGATCATTTTCCCTACTTCCTCCTTATTATATGCCATGTTTCTAAAGGAAACAAAAGTATTTAGTTTGGGGGGGAACACTATTTCCCATCATTACTCTTGTCCTTACCTCACCATCATGGTTCACTCTCACACCATCCATCATTACTCCCTTTGAATCATAACCTATACTTCATCCATAATTGATTCCATTCCCACACTCCCCTAACTATCCCAGCATCAAAAGTCTTGGTTGCTTCCACACAAGAACTAGTAGTAAGAAGAGAGATCAAATGATACCTTATTGTTGTCACACAAGAACCAACAGTAGAAATTCATATTGTTGTCACACAAGAACCAGTAGTAAAGAAATAGGAAGAAGTTGATACACAAGATGATGCCACTACTGGAGAAAAATAATGAGTTACTCCATAAGAACCTACAGTAGAAGAAACTATTGTAGAAGCCATTTTTTCTTAAGCACATGAGTATAAAACAGAGGTATGAGTTCATTTTCATGGTTCATTGGTGCATATCTTGGTTTACATCTCTGAAAGTTGTTATTGTTCGATCCATTGAAGTTTATATCTCATTAGTTATACATTGCAATCAAAATAAGCTAAATATTAATAAATGTTTTAGAATGAATCTTGTAAGTGTAAGACTAATAATTGTATTGGGTAAGACATATAGATCCTAGAAGAGAGGGGAGTAAGATCATTATAGTATGTAGAAACTTTCATTATATCATGTTGAAACTTTGACAACCATTAACTCACTTTAATAAATCTAAGAATCTTGACCATTTTTTAATCATATATAAAGAACAACCAAGAAATATAAATAGTGCATCATCTTAATCTTACCAGACGTTGTTTTTGTATTATTAGAAGTTGTTCAACATGGATTTGCATTAGTGACACATATATGTGTAAAGCACGCCTCCTTGAATTGTACTACAAGTCCTTCATTATAATGATATTTTTCATTTTGATGTTCTTAAAGAGAAACAAAAATGCATGAAGGCACTAGCAAACCCAATAGACATAGAAGTCCCACCACTGGAAGGGTGGGAGCAATGGAATGAAGAAATAAACAGAAAAGTGGATATGTTCAAATTTTATTATTGTTATCTTTATTATTAAAGTTATTAAAGTTAGTAAATGTAAACTTGCAAAATATATATATAACATTTTAACATATATACTAGATAAGTTTGTTAAAAGGTAAGAAATCAAAATTCATACATATATAAAATTTCAGTAAAGAGTTTATTTGATTAATTAAATTCTTAAAAAAATGAAATTTTATTTTAAATTAGGAGAAAATGGTTTATCAAAAAATCTAAACTTAAATATTAGTATTATGAATTATATTTATCTTGTAATTTTACTAACTTTTATATACAATCAAATTTAATAATTTATATATATATATTTTTTATATAAAATATATTCATTTTTTTAATGTTTATATAGATGTGTGTTCGTGAATATAAAATTATTTAATATTATGAGTTATTTATTTAACCATAATAAAAATACAAAATGTTTTTATTCCAAACTAAGAGAAGAATAGTGATAGTAAATGGACGATTTAGCTTAGAAAAATATTAGTAGGAAATGCGATGAAGAGTAGATGGTGGATGGATGATAGAATTTATGTTCTATCTAACTATTGGTCAGAAAATCTCAATATTGAGGTAAGTTAATTTTTAATTTTATAAATTCAATTAGTTTAAAATAAAATATTATAGTTTATCGATAACTTAAAAAAAATGTTTTCATTAAATATTATTAAAGTAATTGAATTTATTTAGATTTATGATTGAGATAATATTTTTAATTTTCATAAATTTTATTAATTTTAACAATTTAGATTTATGAGTGAGATAATATTTTTAATTTTTATTAATTTTAAATAAGTGTATTGAAGAGATGGAAAACAACTTAAAACTAAGTTGAGATACAAAGAGTTGAGAAAAAGACACATAAAACAACAAATCAAATTGTTCTTGAGTACTTCTTAATTCTTGTCAAGTTACCTAATAACTATAGAATGGTATACATGAGCAAATTTCTACTCTAAATAGATGTGTTTCATGGATAGATTATGGATATACATATTTATCAAAGTATTATAAATGAGTGACTAGTTAAGATATGATATCCATATGATGCATGTGAGTGTATTGAGTGTTGTTGATGGTTAAAATTTGTTTCGCAGGGTCACATGGTTTTTTTTAGGGGTATAGAGATGGAATTGACTTTATAATCTCTTACATAAAGTAATTAATCTCTTTCTATACTAAAGTTTAGACATTTCTAGTCGTGAAATTGATTACAACATAAGTTATGTGTAACATAAATCCATTAAATTTTGTTCTTTAAAGCACATATATATTATAACTAGTCAATAACTTAATAGACATATATTTTAACTTTTATTAATTATTATTAATTATCGCAAATTGATTATACTCTTACAATTTATTCATTTACTTAATTTATTACCATGTAGGCATTCTTTTTTTGAAAAGGGTTGAGTATACCACAATCTAAATGATGGTGATTTTCATTTGTGAAATCTTGCAACATCCATTTGTCAATTCAATGTTATCCCACCTTCCACTTCCTTTCATAGGTTTCCACCTATCATGTATTCACTTCCTTTCATAGGTTTCCACCTATCATGTATTGTGGTTCCTTAAATTTAAATCTTGAGTTAAGAGAAGACTCTTAAATAAGATAAGAATGCCAAAACAATTCTGCTTTATAGGCGATCTTTAATAGAGGATTTGTATATAATATTCACATTGAAGATGCCATTCTTTGGAATTAGTCGTTGAGTTGAGATATTGATTCCAAGGATATGTTGATCACATTAAAAACAAGCCCAGAATTATCAGACAAATACTTCATTTATTCAATGTGAAACATTTTTTCATGTTTATAAATGAAAGGGACGATGTCTTCCATGGAAACCGTAAAGGAAATTATACTCATTGGCTCACATTTACCCTTTTTATGCCTTTTCCCAATTCATGGCATAAGAGGGTTTTTTTCAATTCATGGCACAAGAGATGTTTGCACTAGAATGCCATTCAAATGAAATGCAACACATGTAGACATATTTTGTTCACTAAAAGATCTCCATTTAAGGGACATTAGTGTGAAGCCTTATATGTTGTGAAATTACATTTATATTATTATATTATTATTGTCTTTAATGGTTAGTTATGACCTTAGTTATGACCTTAATTGTAATTGTAATCTTCGTTTCATATATATATGTCTAGGATAACTAGTTTTAGGGTCATATCATATTATCTTCTGTATCTGATACATTGTAAAAGGAGGTTTCCCCCTTGAATAGGTTTCTTATTCATCGCTTTATTTCATTCTCAAGGAATTGAGGTACTCTTTATTTCTATTTTAATGTTATTTTGTGAATTGGGTGCACAACAATTGGTATTAGAGCCATTAGCTTTTGGGGGGGGGATTCTTAGATAGAAAAAAAGGAGACATAGGGAAGCATGATGCAGGAGCATCACTGGTGATGAAGGATATCCTGCACATTTCTATTGATTTCAGTAGTTAGTCTAATATATATGTGGCTTCATAACATATTCAGGATACATAAGCTATTACAAGTTGTTCTAGATCACAATGTTGCAGATCCATGACAAGTTGCTACAGATCTTATTGTTGCAGATACATGACAGGTTGCTACAGATCTTGTTGTTGCAGATCCAGGACATGTTTCTATATATCTTATTGCCGCAGATCCATGACAAGTTTCTACAGATCTTGTTGTTGCATATCCATGAAAGGTTGCTACAAATCTTATTGTTGCAGATCCATTACAGGTTGCTATAGATCTTGTTGTTGCATATCCATGACAGGTTGTTATAGAGCTTATTGTTGCATATGCATGACAGAACCATTTCTTCAAGATTGCCTTGATATGAAGAAGGTGGCATGTGCATGAGCAACCAAAGCATGGTCACTAATGCCTAGCTAGTGTGCATGAAAATAACACCATATTCATTAATCTATGGTGGTCACCATTTCTACTTACAATACATCCTATTTGATTCAACATTGAGATATATTTTAGGGTTGTGTTCCCTAGTTAAAAGGAGGAGTGTTTCGTTATCCCTAATATACACTCTCCAACAAATAAAGTTGTTAAAAAACATAGGGAATATTAAATGAACAATATGGGGGCACTTGAACAGTCCCGATGCTTGTAATTCCTCGAGCACATTATATGAGTGATTTTCTTACAGCAAAGAGGCAGGGAAGAGTGGAAGCAACTGATTTGGGATCTCATTTTGGGCCTGTAGATGCTACAGAAAGATGGGTGAGCCATAGTGAGAATTGCGGAATTTTAGTCTAGAGGATTCCCTCCATATAAAATAAAGATGTAGATTACGTGTTTAATTTCTACTTGTGGTGTCTAATTTCCATCATGGTCATTTCTTTTCCTGAATACTTAATATTGGTTCTTTCATGTATATATGTATTTCGTTGTGCAACTCTGTGTGTAGATATATTGCATCAAGTGGTATCCGAGCAGGTTGAACCTGCAGTGGGGAGGATCAGAAATACTGTGGTTGAAAATTGGGTAACCTATGAATGTTGTTGAAGTGGGGAGCATGCAAAAAGAGATCTCAAATAAAAATAAAAGGGATGGTAAATAGAGGAAGGGATCGTGGAATACCTAGAAAACAAGAGGCTACAAAAGATATGAATGAGCTTGCAAAAATGACGAGGACAATTAGGCCATAATGGATACAATAGAGGCAATCCAAAGCAGTGTTGGTGTGTTGTCACCTTCCTTCCATTTGTATTATTTATCCCAATTATCAATAAGGGGGATTGTTAGAATATGCAATGATGAATTATGGATATATTGGTAAAATATCATTTAAAGGGATAAAATAACTCTAATATTATAAAGTAGAGTTATCCCACATGCATCATTGTAATTATATCATTTGTAACCATTCTCTATATAAAGAGGTGGAAATCCATTTATCCCACATGTGTTATGGGATGTATTGTAATCCAAACCTCTTGGTATATAAGAGAGGTGAAGGAGACCCTTTTGGGTACGTGTTGATTGTAGTTCATCACACATCACATGTTGTGTATGTCATTTGTACACACATGATTGGGTGATGGATGTTGATGTGATGCATATGTGAGGACGCCATGTAATCTTAGAGATCTATTTTCATAATAATGAAAGATGCAACCCTTCCCATGAATGTATCCCATATTGGGTGAACCACATATATCGGTGTTCTCTTGTTGTTCTCTTTTCTCCAATTTTATTTCATGTTTTATGTTGCTTGGTAGATAGAAGGATATACCAGTAATGCTTTCCATAGTTTATATTGTGTTATGATATTATTCCATATGTTCACAATATTCTAACAAGGAGAGCTATTGCACATGGGGTGCGAGATAACAGTGATGATGAAGCAGAATCAGTGAGTACAAGAGAAGAACCTGAGGGGAACATGACAGTGGAAGATAGAATAATCAAAGCCATCAACGGTATTGGAGGTAAGCCTAGACTTGATATTCCTATCTATTCTGGAAGTTTAAATCCTGAGGAATTGATAGATTGGATAGGATAAATGGAAAATTTCTTTAAATTTGAGCAAATTAGAGATCCTATGAAGGTTAGGTTTGCTAGATCAAAATTTAAAAGACATGCTTCTTTGAGGTGGGATAAGATACAGTTGAATAGAGAATGTAGTGGTAAAGGAAAAATCAAAACCTAGGATAGGATGGTGTTAGAATTGAAATGTAAATTTTTACCTATGGACTATGCTTTGAATTTGTTGAGAAGACTGTAGAATTTGAAGCAACTGATGATGTCAGTAAAGGAGTGCATAGAGGAATTTTATAGGCTTTCTATAAGGTATGGACAAAATGAAGAGAGTCCATAATCAATTGCAAGGTATGTGAATGGTTTAAGTTATTCCATTCAAGATGAATTTACTATTTTTAATTTTCATTCAGTGGCAGAAGCTTATCAAGAAGCCTTGAGGATTGAGGAGAAATTGTTGAGGAAACAACAGAATGTGACTCAAAATATTTAGGATATGGAAGAGGGCAACATAAATAAAAGCAAGCTGAAGAAGGTGAAAGCAATTCCAGTGTTGTGGAACATCCTGCTGGAAGGGGATCTAATTTTGATAGAGGACAAGGTCGATCAGCAAGAGGCAGAGGTAGAGGAGGAAAATTTGAAGGCATTTGCTTCAGATGTTGAGCACAAGGCCATAGGGAATTTGAATGTCCATAAATTGTGAAGGATGGAAGAAGGCAGTAAGGGAGAACACATCTTACGGAAGTTGAACCAACAATAACAGATAATGAGGTGAATATGTTGCAACCAGAGAAAGGGGAAAATTTGATGATGAGAAAGATATTGATGCAATATGAGAAAGAGGATGAGAGAGAACTCGAACAGAGAAAGACACTCTTTAGGAAAAAATGAAAAATAGAAGGTAAGTGTTGTGATTTGGTTATTGATGGTGGTATTTATGAGAATTTGGTATCCACTAAAGTTGTTCAAAAATTAAAATTGAAGTGTACACCTCATCCAGATGCATATAGGGTGTCATGGTTACAAAACGGGCATAGGGTCACTATAAACAAGCAATTCTTGGTTAGATTTAATATTGGGGATTATAAGGATAGCATTCTATTTAATGTTTTTCCCATGGATTTGTGTCACATTTTGTTGGGGAGGCCACAGAAATTTGACAGGAATGTGATGCACGATGGGAGGATGAACACTTACCAATTTGAAAAAGATGGGAAGAAATTCAAATTGAATCCACGTAATGATGAAAGGGATAAGGCTATAAAGGGTACAATATTAGCATATGTGAAAGGGTGGAGCAGTAAGAATGTGTGCAACAGTGAAATAAGGAGAATAAAGACAAAAACATGAGTGCTATAGCAGCAACACTCTCAAAGGAGGAGCAAATGAGAAATTGTCATTCTTAAAATGCTTTGTATGGTTGTATGTTTGCAGAAAATGCAAAAAAGAAGGTGGGAGATGTATCTAAGAAGAGGATGGTTGAAGGTAAAGTTGACATAGAAGAGAGTGATTTAGTTGTGCAATTAGTACAATGGGCAATGCAATTGGTGCATAAGTGGAAGTACTTTCAAGAAGTAAGAATCGTTGGGGTAAAGGAAACTAAGGTAGCACAAACTTGTGGAATGGATTCACAAGAAAAGGATGGAACCTCAAAGAGTGGGGTAGATGAAATACAATGGTGGGTTATAAGGTTGAGGGAGAGAATGTGGATATTAGCAGCAGAAATGGGTAGAGGAGGATGTCCAATTTGCACATGTTTTTCACCTACATTTTGAGAAATATGCTCAAATTTCCAACCAAGGGAGTATGATGCGAGATCATCCCTAGTGATGAAGGCTATCACACATTTCCATTGATTTCAGTAGTTAGTCTAATATATATGTTGATACATAATATATTAAATATACATAATTTGCTACAGGTTGTTCTAGATCACAATGTTGCAGATCCATGACATGTTGCTATAGATCTTATTGCTGCAGATCTGTGACAGGTTGCTATAGATCTTGTTGTTGTATATCCATGACAGGTTGCCACATATATTATTGTTGCAAATCCATGAAAAGTTACTACATATCTTGTTGTTGTAGATCCATGATAGGTTGCTATAGAGATGATTGCTATAGATCCATGAAAGGTTTCTACAGATCTTGTTGTTGCAGATCCATGATAGGTTGCTATAGATCTTATTGTTGCATATCCATGAAATAACCATTTCTTCAAGATGGCCATGATATGAAGAATATGGAATGTGAAACAACAACCAAAGCATGGTCAATGATACCTAACTAGTGTGCATGAAAATAATACCATATTCATTAATCGATGGTGGTCACCATTTCCACTTACAACATGTCCTATTTGATTCAACATTGAGAGATATTCTAGGGTTTTGTGCCTTAGTCAAAGGAGGAGTGTTTCGTTATCCCTAATATACACTCTCCAATAAATAAATCCATTAACAAACATAGGGAATATGAAATGAACAATCCGGTGGCACTTGAATAGTCTTGATGCTTGGAATTCCTCGAGCACATTATATGAGTGAGTTTCTTACAACAAAGAGGTGGGGAAGAGGGGACATCAAGGGTAGAGAGAGAAGAAAATGAGTTGGGATCTCAGTTTGGGCCTATAGATGTTACGGAAGAAGGAATACCATGCTAACATACATAAAAAATTCATATTCAAATGAGCTAAATTTAGAGATAATTCAAGAGAAAGTTTGGCTGGCAAGACAATTTACAAACCAAGGTTTTGAAAGGTATGTTAATTTGAAATTGCATAACTTTTGGTTGAAATAATTGTTTGGGGCGATTCAAAAGGTGTAATAGATAAAAATAAAAAATAAAGAAGAGGTATAGTAATTATTAGTGGGCTCAAATGGAAATAGGTGGAGCAAAAATTTATAAGCTTGCTAAAGATCCTGAAGGATCATCCATGACACAAGACAAACATGATGATGTGAACTTTGAGGTATCCAAGCTTACCAAAAGAGTAGAAAACCTTGAAAATACAATGCTAAGAAAGGTGCCCATCATGAGTATGGTAAATAAGGATGAGCTCCAAACATTCAAAGGGGATATCCAAGTTGACCTCAAAGAGAAACTTGAAAACATCAGGGGGGAACTTGTGAAGGATATAAGAAACCTACTTAACCAAAAGTCAACTCCTCAATATGAGTTTAAGGAAAACAAGATGGTGGAGTCTTAATCATACTAGGATAAAATTATATCATACTTAGAGAAAATAAGCGTTAAGTCCCAAACACTTAATTGCTCATTACACCAAGATCCACATAATTATTGGTTTGACTTGGGACCAAGGAACTACTTCATTCCCAAAAAAGATGCAAATAAGTTTGATGGTAATGATCCCATAAAGTAGATATTCTTGATGAAGAAATTATTTGATCTACACAAGTGTTAAATTTATAAAAGGTAGTTATCACATCCTTGTGTCTAGAACCAAATCAATTTGTTTGGGACCATTGGATTTGTGATCGTCAAAAGGACTCCGTTGTGTCTTGGATGGTATTTACGGATGAACTAATAGCACATTATGGGGATATTAAGAGCAGCACCTTCTTTATCCAATTGATAACTATTAGGAAAAGAGGTCCCATTAGAGCGATTTTGAGGTCTAAAATAGGCCTCCTATGGAAAATAATAAAATAAGAGTTATTAATTTTTTAATGAAAGGAAAAAAATACTTTTTTATTGTATTTTTTACTTATCTCCTTATAGGTTTTCTCAAATTTCGAGTGTGAGAACTCCTTGGATGCGTAATTAAATTTCAAATCTAATGATTGTGAGCACCCGGAAGTTGACTAAATCTACAAGGAGATAAGTTGAAAATATGATAGAAAAAACGAGTGTTTTCCCTTTCCCTCTAAAACTATTTACGCATATGGTTGACATCATCATATTGGGTCCTATTGGTTCTTATAAAGTTGGTTTTGATAGTACATTTTTTTATTTTGAGGCCCATTTTTAACCTAAAAATTTCTCTAATGAATTGCAGAACACATTAAGAAATTTTAGAAATCAAGTCTTAGAATGATGAACATTTCAAAGGATAATTTGTTAGATCTCTTTATGGGAATTTTAAAGGGGATCATTCAGCATGAAGTACATCTCTTTGAACCTAAACCATTGGTTAATGATTTTAGTTTGGAAAGTAAAGTTGAAAGTAAAAATATTTCTATTAGAAGGGTCTCCACTAACACCTATAGAAAGGGAAATGCTTTCCCCCCTAACCTCACTCCTCTTACAAGATTTCTACCTCAACATGTGGAAGAAAGAAGAGAAAAGGGACTATGTTTCAATTGTGATAGCAAGTACAATAAGGGGCATAAGTGCAGTGAGAAGAAATTATTCTACATACATTGTGAAGATGAAGAAGAACTAAACTAGAATAGTTTCAAGAGGTAGAACTAGAAGATACTACTCTAAATATTGAGCTTACTATGGGGGATTATCTAATGTATAGTCCAATGATTACAATCCAAATGGGTGGTGTTGATGTTAGACTTTAATCATTGGTAATAGTGGCTCTTACTTTTTAGGAACTTTTCATGAGATTCTCCTCAAAAGGAAAGGAAATTGAACTTGAAGGTATGCTATGGAAATCCTCTGAAATTGTAAGATCTAATAACATCACCAAATTGTTAAAAAAGGGAGACCATGGTGTAATTACATAATTGTTCTGACTAGATGTTCAAGCATCTATACCTTCTATTCCATGGATCTGTGATATGACCCAAGGGGTGGCATATTTGGGTTAAATGTATATAATATGACCCCAAGGAGGGCATATATGAGGATAAATGTATACATAATAGGGTCACCCTAATGAAGGGGCCTCATGTGAAATGAGTGGATATGTATATATAAAGGCAATGTAGTCATTGTTGAGGGACATATGAAATGATTATATGAATGTCTTGGGGTATTTGGAGAAGGATCTTCTATTCTTTAAGGAGTTATTGTGTAAATCGTCTCTCTTATCTATATTGGATTTGTGATCTATGTTTACATTGGTGTACTTGGTGTGTTCTCTTATCTATTATGTTATCTTAAGGATAATTGGTTCACAACAATCTTCAAAGAGTTATTGACAATCATTCCAAGGTATTTGGAGATATGCCTAGAGGTCTTCCACTTGTTTTAGATCATGACCATGCTATTCACTAAAACTAGGAAGTGTACCACTTCACATTAGACCTTACAGGTACCCAAATGCAAAAAAGAGTAAGATTGAGAATATGGTTCAAGAAACATTAGATTTTTCCATCATTTAGCCTAGTCAAAGTGTTTTCTCTGCACCCTTTTTGATGGTTTGTAAAAACCAAGGCTAATGGTGTATGTGTCTATATTATAGAGAGATCAACAAGATAACCATTAACAATAACTTTCCTATTCCCATCATTGATAAATTATTATATGAATCGCAAGGAGAAATTGGATTTACCAAGTTGGATCTCCATTCTATATATCATCAAATTGTTAAATGTACAACATCACAAGTCATTATCCAAGACAATCTTGTGCAACCAGGATTGGGCCTCATGTGTTGAGATAGGGAGCCTGATTTGGACTCAGGAACTTGGAGTAGATTCTTGAGTTGGACTCAAGAATGACTAAGAATTCAGTTGTAAAATGTTATTCCTCATGTGTTGAGTTGAATGCTTTGATGTATCAAAGTTATGATGTTGTAAATTCTTGTTGGACAAGGCTCAAGAATTGTGTGTCAAGTAAGATTATCATGTAGACCTCCAGTTATAGTAGGTACCCATGGGGTGGACCTCCAATTATAGAGGTAGATGCTTTGCACATTGAAGCATTAATGTTGTGTGATATATTACTAACCATGGTCACTGATTGCTATTAAGTCTCCTTCAGAGACTAGACACCTCTAGAGTGAATTACTTTAGCATATGATCATTTGGTCCAAGAGTAATATAATATGATCACAACGTCTGACAAATCTTCCAAGTATAATTTGATAGGATAGATAATTAAAGTTAACACATATTACATATGCAGATAAGACAAGAGATAAAGATCAGATGTGATAAGATATGAGAGAATTCAAATTGCAAATAAAGAATTAATTAAGAGACAAATATTCAAATTGTTAAACTTCAGTGATATTAACAAAGAATACTTCAGTCAATCAAAGGAGAAATCGAATTGATCACTACAGTGATGTCAACAAGAAAGATTCAGTTAAGAGAGTTAACTAAGTGATAACAAATAAGATATAGTTAACTAAGTGATAAAAAAGAAGATATAGTAGACTAAGTGATAACAAAGAGCATCTAGTTAACTAACTGATAACAAAGAAGATCTAGTAAACTAAGTGATAACAAAGAAGATCTATTTAACTAAGTGTTAATGCATGATGACACTTATGTTAAACTTAAAGATGACACTTGTGTTAAACTAAAAGACGACATTTGAGTTGTGACACTTGCATAATGACACCTAAGTTAGCCACCTAACTAAGTGGGAAAGCCTTCAGTTAAGGGGCGAGTTCATTCTGATGAGAATTCAGTGAGTTAATTCATTGCATGAGAAGTGGGGCACACTTCTTCATGCAAGATTGATGCATCCAAATAGAGGGTGAGTTCATCATGAAGTTAGAAGATAAAAATAGAAGTCGATGCATGTGAATAATGTATAAATATGTTATATAGGATTGATGAATTCAATGTGAAGTGAATTCTCTTCTCCCTTGAAGCCAAGGTGCTTCTCTTTGTGAAGGATATTTTTCTGAGTCTCTCTTCTTCATATTTATCTTGCTCTGTAATGCACTGAGGGTGCTTGATGTAAAAGACATTCTCTGTTATCTATCAATTATACTCTAAAGATTTGTTTTGTTTTTTCATCCTCATTGTTTTGAGGGTTTTACCCCAGGTACACCTTGTTTTATGGTTGAATGTTTCATGTGATTGAATGGTTCATTGATTCAAGTATTCAATATTTCTGCACTTAAATTTTTAAATTTCAAAGATCATCATATTTGCTAAAAAAATTAACATGGTATCAGAGCTCAGGGCGTGAAGGAGATAATATTTTTCAAGCAAAATTGAGCTTACGTATATCTTGAGGAGTTGAGCACAATACTTGAGAGCCATGGCATCAATATCTGTTCGACCGGAAGATTGTCTTGAGGGCACTTTGAATTTCAACTCTTGGAAGGCGAGGGTGTTGAACATCTTGGTGGAACATGACTTGGATGGATACATAGCCACTATGGTGGAGGATCCTACATCTAATGTAGGGCACATAAACTTCAAGAAGAACCAAGCTAAATCCAAATGGATCATCTATGATTCGGTAAAGGACAATTTGATATTCGTGATCACTCCGTTGAAGACCGCAAAGGAGTGTTTTGATACATTGACAAACCTATATCAGAAGAAGGACCTGATTTAAAAGAGGGCATTGAATAATAAGATTTGAAACCTAAATATGGAGAAGGATGAGACAGTAGCCTCCTTCTTCACCAAGATCTCTCAGGTAAGAGATTAGCTTGCTAGTATTGGTGTCACATACCCGAACTCTAGACATTTTATGTTATGCAGAAAACATTATGTTTTATTTTTATTGTAAAGTTTTATGACTATTGACAAAGTGGGGTCATGGATGACTGTAATTAATTACTTTGAATATTTTATTATAATAAAATAAAAGTGGAGACAAACATCCAAAGGAGACTGTTGAATGAGTGTTCACTGACCCACTAGGAGGAATGGACTGTGGTGGAGAACAATCTGACACTTGGCAGCATCCTCAACTCACTCTAACTGTTGCAGGGGGAAACTTCCCTACTTTTATGGTCATGTTCCCCAAGAAAGTGGAACTGAGCAGGTGGCTCATTTACTGAAATAAACTGACCAAAAGACCTAGGCATGCTACTTATCTACCCATCGAATTCAGTAGGGGGCTGTTCATTCCTACCTTGTGATAATTTCTATGCACAAGAGATTTGATGAGGGGAAAGTTAGAAGTGATTGAGTGAACTAAGACTGCATTCTTAACTAGTGCATCCACATTGCTGAGTTCAATATTGCTAAAAGCAGGAAGTACTACTGCTGAGTGCTATTGCTGAGTTGCAAGGGAATTTATACTCCACACAGCATCTTCATCCTAGTGGTTCAGTGAACATGCTCGAGGGTCCTAAGCCAAGTAACTTGGCTGTCTTAAGGATTTGGTTGGGTGGAACAGGCTCCTTTGGCTGTTTGTTTCTTCTACAGATTTCCAGGTTCAGATTGTGTTATCCTATTTACTTCTGTCAAGTTAGTATAATAAATATGAATGTTTATGTTATCAGTTACCCAAATAAATCTTAGATATTCTGCACTATTAATGAATATTTTATTTATGTAATTTATATCTGTTAGGATAAAATGCAATATGAATGATATAGTTAAATGATAGAATGATTGATCAATAAATGCTTCCCTGCATTTTTCCACACACTATTTCCAGTTCCGTACTCTAGTACAGGGAGGATAGAATTAAAATAGATGTGAAATGTAGTACTGTAAATAGATTCGAAGTGTTGAATTTATAAACAAATCTATTTTATTTCCATAATAAATGCAGGATCTATTTCTGTATAAATACATTTCTCCTTTCAGATAATTGCTAACTAGGAAACTTAAATATTTATACATCTTGTGTAGTCCTAAAAATACCAATATATTCATTCAAATGAGCTCATATATATTAAATGTTTATACTCTGTCTACAGTTTAAACATTTATTAGAATCAAACAAATTTACTTCTAAGTATTGCATTCATTTCTTTTCCTTTTAGTATTTCGCAAAAACATTTTCACAATATATTTATTATCCACAGTTAATAATACCAATATCTAGCAATTAAAGTATCGGGAAAATGTCTCAGGGTTCAAACCTTGTGGCTAACATACATCGTAACATGCTGTAAACTTTTTCATAGTAAAGAATTCATAAGAGAAGTGCGAGTCCAGGGAATCGAAACCCTCGGCACAAGATTTCTTAAACCGTAACATCTACAGTAGGTTTATTAAAAACAACCCTACAGCTTGTTATAATAAAGTAAATAGTTATTACCATTATTGACGAGGTCTTGCCCGAGTTTTCTTAAAACTCTAAACATTGAAATTCTTAAACCTAGAAATGACGAAGGAAGCCGAGAGTCATCTACAGGCTCGGTATTTCCAAGACCTAATTTAATTATTACGAACAAACTCATAAATAAAAATTATAATACTACTGAAGGCATTTATGCATAACAAGGTCGATAGATCGATCCTTAGCAAGAGTCATTCAATACAAAAACGCAATATTCATTTAGTAGGGTATAAACCCAGGTTCACAATCCACAATTATTTTACACAATGGTAAAACAAAACAACACTGTATACAGTAAAAACGATGGGTCTTGCCCTCAAATATCAATAATAGAGTTCAAACAAATCTTTAAATATTTCAACTTCAACAGTAAACTATAACAGCATTTGAGGTAAAACATATTAAAATGTTGCAAGCTACAGCTCAAGGGACAAAGCCCTCTTAATCAATGGCTTCACAGCTTAAAAAGGTTGGACATCAAGTCAACTACTCAACCACACATACACCTTCGAATCTTGGAAAAACTACAAACAAGCAAAACCATTTCGCAACTGTTGGAAACCCTTGGAGGATGTCACCGAGGCTTACCGGATATCCAAGTATCCTTTTTCTTCCAGGGAAACACCAGCACCTTGCTCATAAAGCAAAACCTGCCAAACAATACAGACAACGCAAGGTTAAAACTAGAACGAAAGTTTGAAACAAAGGACAATACCAACAATTAACTACTGAAAAACGTAAGTGAAGTATAATACATTACCTGACTCTTCTTTACCGGCTTCTTCCACACATACCGTATGTGCTCGAAGCACTGCATCAAAACTCCATTAAGAAGAGCCCAAACCCAGTTCGTTCTATTTACATTACCAAAGCACACCGAACAATCAACAGTTGCAAATGCTCACAATGTTACTCGAAGGGGTCAACATGGTTACACTCATAAAAACTTCATACTGTAAACGCTGCAAAACCATCGAAACATCTGGAAAAACCCTTCTAGCAGTAGGTCGTGGTATCAAAACCCGAATGCATCACATTATCTTTTACAGCACTCTTATGACCAGTTGCATGTAGTTGGTCATGCCATCGAAACCCTGGAAGGCAGAAGCAAGAAATAGTTACAAACCCCGAGAACCAGAGAGCTTGTCGGCCTCCCACCCCACTCACTCATGCAAAATGAATGCTTTAGACATGGTCTCGACGACGATATAGTGGAAGGTTAGGGTTTATACCGAAACCCGAGAACACCTACAAGATCTACGGTGGAGATCCAGCCACCAAGGCTTGCAGCGTTATGATCACCAACTGCATTAAATTGCATTAAACACCAATTTCACCAACGTCGAAATAACTTGCCAACACAGATTTCCAACTAGGACTCTATCAAACTAAGCCTTGCACAACTCAGCCAGTTCACATTGCCCAATTAACAATCACCACCTTACCGCCAGTATTGTTCACATGGAGGTTGCCACGAGAACAACCATCAAACATTCCACTACGATGGCAGTTATGGAAGCATTAATATCACAGCTTGGTTGGAATGCCTGCCAACGCACACCCACTACAAGTTAATACCTTGTTACATGTATTAGAGGTAAGTTAGGATTAGGATAGATAATCCATGGTTTACATACCTCGTTATACTTTGGATTCACGCATATAACTTCATACATTGTATATCATTTATGCATCAAATTTATGCATATAGTTTTCATACCTTAGGTCATGTGTGTATATATATCATTTATACGTGGAGTACATGCATATAGTTTCATGCATTTGTTTTATACGTATTAGTTTAATACATTTGATCATTGCATATAGTCTATGCATATAAGTATATGCACATAGTTTATACTCATATAATATGCACATTAAACATACAAGTATTGTCAAACAATACGCTATCCATAGTACATATTAAAAGTATTATAATTATTATAATTGAAATGTATTACAATGCAAATTCTTATAGTTAACATAATACAACGATTATCCATAGTTTGGATAATAACATGTATTAGAAATATATGTACATCGTCATAGTGTTTGGCTAGAGTAGGTCGTTAATCAAATTTCAATAATTAAACGATGAATTCTATAGCTAAACAAAGTATACAAAGTTAATCAATCCAAGGACATTAAATACCTGAGAAGTTTGCAGAACAGAAAATTACTCTAAAAAATTCGTACATAAATCTTGGAAACTAACTCTATACAACAAGTATTATCTGAATACGTATTCATGCTTCAATTGAATTATTATGTCTTACCTGTAGTCTGCAAATAGAATTTAGGAGCATTAGCTAGCGATAGCTAAGTAAGCCTCGAGGCTATTCAAGGACCCCTTCATTTCATCAAGACGAACATTTAGTCTCTAGAAAACAAAATGCATAACATAGAATGAAAGTGACGATATGCATACTAACAATTAAGTACATTATGTAAGCATTATTCAACATCCTGACGTTGATTTGACGATAAATGACTTACGACTTTTTAAGACACTATTTAAACTAACAGTTGTTAAGACATCTGTTGAGATTCATAAGTAATTTAAACTCTTGGTCACTAATGTTAAATGTCATGAGTTGTTATCGTTAAGTACGTTGTTTAATGTTTAGTTGTGTTGAATTTAACTCTTTTAGCATAGCGACACAAGCATTTATTGCTACTTAAAAATTTTAAATTTTAGTGAATTTTTGGGGATGTTACAATTGGAGTAGTGGTGGATGAAGATGATCTTATCCAAACCGCTATTGATGGTCTCCCATCCTCATGGGAGACATTATTGGCTGCATTAAATGGCCGAGAGATACAACCTAACTTCGAAAGGTTGTGGCATGACTTCCTCCAAGAGGAGCGGTGAATCCAGAGCAAGTCAATGTGCATCAATGAAGAAAACCTTTCCCTCACGACAAGCCTATGAAGAAAGGCAAGAAGAACTTCTCTCAATAGAAGTTTCCCATTCGAAGAATAAGGTATACAACAAGGAATTTGACAAGTTGAAGGTTAGATGATACAACTGCGACGCATTATGAGAAGTATTTCCATGCAAAGAAAAAGGGAAAATGAAGGTTTCATGCTTCTACAGCTATAGAAGATGAAAATACTCAGAAGAATGCACTCGAAGAAAAGGAGACAAGGAGGGAGTATTACCTAGTCTTAGCACTTTCCGGATCCATCATCACAAGTGAGGACACATGGTTGGTTGACAGTGGTGCATCCAAACATATTATTGGTTATAAGAGTGCCATCACCAATCTTAAGGAGGAAAAACTTTGCATGCAAGCTAGATTTGGGAGACAACACAACCTATTCGATCCAACGAGTTGGATCCACCTCCTTTCAGCTGAGTTCAAGATATATTTTACGTGTGGAGAACATTCATTATGTTCCAGGATTGAAGAATAACCTCCTAACAATTTCATTTCTTGAATATAAGGGATTCTGAGTTATCTTCGTGGATAATCAAGCACTATTATGGACGAAGAACAAAGACTTGAGATATGTAGTAGTGATTGGATTTAGAGAGGGAGGTATCTACAAAGTACCCGAGAATGACATTCAAGATGTGGTTCAAAACACTATCAGTCCATGTGAGCTATGGCATAGGATGCTTGGTCACCATCACTTACAAAGCGCTACCAGGATTACAGCAAATGGTGAAAAGGATGCCCGTTTTTATTTATTTTGAGCATGATAGTGTATATAGGGGATGTGCACTTGGGAAGAATGTTAAAAAGAGTTTCTCTAGCAGTACTACTATATCTAAACGGATTTTAGATTTAATACATTATGATGTATGTGGTTCCATGTCATCCCCTTCCCTGAGTGGCTATTTATATTATGTATTGTTTATAGATTACTTCTCTAGAAAGTCATGGATTTATTTCCTAAAGGCTATGAGCAAAACCTTTAGCAAGTTTTAGGAATTCAAAGCCCTAGTTGAAAATCAAACATGAAATCACATCCATGCATTGATATATGAAAATGGAGGTGAATTTGATTCACATGTGTTTAATGAGTTCTGTAGTGATGCAAGAATTTGTAGACAATTAATTTACCCTACAACCCTCAGCAAAATGGGGTTGTCGAAAGGAAGAATAGAACCATATGTGAGGCTACAAAATCCATGATGCATGATCAAGACCTCTCTACCTCATTATGGGAAGAGGCCACGAGTACAACAATATATATCCAGAATATAATTCCTCATTCCATCTTGGATGAGAAGATATTTGAAGAAGTGTTCACTAGTGAAAAACTAGATATTTCATACCTGAGGATCTTTGGGAGTCATGTATACATTCATGTGCCAAAAGAAAAGAGGACAAAGATGGATCCATCAGGAAAGAAGGGAAACTTTGTTGGTTATATCTAATAATCGAAAGCCTATAGAATATATGTCCCAGGTGAAAGACACATTGAGGTAGGCCGAGATGTGACCTTCCATGAAGAGGCAACATTCAACCGATCGAAAGAGCTTCAGTATGATACATACACAGAGGAGCATGAGACTCCTATGATGGAGAAACCGATACCGATTCCCCCCATTCAAATGTTCAGAGGGAGAATCCAACAGAGTTCTTAGATTCGCTAGGTCTCGATGAACCAGTAGAACTGGTTTATGAACCTCCTACCAATAAGAGGTTTGCATGGTGCCGAGATATACTACAAAATGAAGAGAGGCATGGAGTACCATTAGGATCTTCCAGAGAGTGAAAGAAACCTGAAAAAAAATTCAGGGTATGTTGCACAAATGAGTCACATCAATGATTCAGAGCCTTCCACCTATGAAGAATATGCAAAGAAGCAAGTATGGAAAGATGAAATGGTCGAGGAATACAAGTATATTATGAAGAATGATGTTTGGTTAGTTGTTCCTAAACCTGAAGGGAAGTCCATAGTTACTTCCAGATGGATTTACAAGATCAAGCATGATGCTGATGGGAGTATTGAAAAGTATAAATCCATATTTGTTTCCCAAGGTTTATCTTAGAAAGAAGGCATAGACTATGAGGAGACATTATCTCTCATGGACAGGTACACCACTATTTGAGTTGTGATCTCACTTGCATATGTTCTAGGATGGAAGATTCACCAGATGGATGTGAAGACAACCTTCCTCAATGGTGAGGTTGAGGAAGAGGTTTATATTCAGTGCCCCGAGGGGTTTTTGTTTCATGGGAAGGAGTCACATGTGTGCAAATTGAAGGAAGTCTTGTATGGGCTTAAGCAAGATCCCGGAGCTTGGTATTCGAGAATTGCCAGCTATCTTCAGAGACTGGGCTTCTCTAAGAGCGAATTTGATCCAAAAGTAGTGAAGAACCAACCGTTGATATTGGTTCTATATGTTGATGATTTATTCCTTACTGGATAGGAACAATTGACTGCTTGGTGCAAGAGGGAGCTCACTTCTGAGTTTGAGATGAAATAATTAGGTCTTATGCATTGCTTTCTTGGCCTTGAGATTTGGCAAAGAAAAGATGAGATATTTCTTTCTCAAGGGAAGTACACTATTGATATATTGCGTAGGTTTGGAATGATGGATTTCAAATACATGAGTACTCTGATGGTTTCCAATTTGAGGAAACTACATGAGTCAGATTCTAGATTGGATATAGTGGACCTCACTTTGTATAGACAACTTATTGGTTCATTGATGTACTTGAACACTCAAGACCAGATATATGTTATGTTGTGAGTATTCTGAGTCGATTTATGTCTAATCCGAGACACAGACATTGGGTTGCTTCTAAGCATGTGCTTAGGTACATTCAAGGTATGATTCCTTATGGACTCAGATATGCCTCTAGTGGAGGGGTGCTGTTACATGGTTACACTGACTCAGATTGGGGTGGTAGAATTGTGGACTGAAAGAGTACATCCAACTATTGTTTTAGCTTGGGTTATGTTATGATCTCTTGGTACAATAGGAAGCAAGGCTTTGTAGCCTAGAGTACTATAGAAGCAGAGTATATCGCTGCTAGTACTGCCTGCCAAGAAGCAGTGTGGCTTGGGAAGCTACTTATTGGGTTGTTCAGTGAGAAGCTTGAGTCTACATTCATTAGGCGTGACAATCAAAGTTGCATCAAGATTTCCGAAAACCCTATGTTTCATGATAAGTTGAAGCACATTGAAATGAAGTATCACTTCATCAAAGACATGGTCCAAAAAGGAATAGTTAAACTTCAGTACATTTCTACTGATGAGTATATTGAAGATGTGTTAACAAATCCTCTATCAGTAACGAAGTTCAAGCACTTCCAAGACAGGATTGGTATGACAGAGAATGCCTCCCTCGCTAAGAGGGAGTGTTAAAGGTACATCATCACGAGTCATTCTCCAAGCCAATCTTGTGCGACCAAGATTGGGCCTCATGCGTTGAGGTAGGGAGCCTGAGTTGGACTCAGGAACCTGGAGTAGATTCTTGAGTGGACTCAAGAATGACTAAGCCTTCAATTGTAAAATTTTATTCATCGTGTGTTGAGGTGAATGATTTGATGTATCAAAGTGACGATGTTGTAAATTCTTGTTGGACAAGGCTCAGGACTTGTGTGTCAAGTCAGATTCTCATGTGGACCTTTAGTTATAGTAGGTACCCATGGGGTGTACCTCCAGTTATAGAGGTAACTTCTTTTCATGTTGAAGCATTAATGTTGTGTGATATATTACTAACCATGGTCATCGATTGCTATTAAGTCTCCTTTATAGACTAGCCATCTCTAGAGTGAATTAATTTAGCATATGATCATTTGGTCCGAGAGTAATATAATATGATCACAGCATCTGGAAAAAATTCTGAGTATAATCTGATATGATAGCTAATTAAAGTTAACACATATTTACCATGCAGATAAAACAAGAGATAAAGATCAGATATGATAAGATATGAGAGAATTTGAATTGCAAATAAAGAATTAATTAAGAGAGAATCTGAATTGTTAAAATTCAATGATATTAACAAAGAAGACTTCAGTCAATCAAAGGAGAACTCGAATTGATCACTACCGTGATGTCAACAAGAAAGTTCAAGTTAAAAGAGTTAACTAAGTGATAACAAAGAAGATCTAGTTATCTAAGTGTTATTGCATGACAACACTTGTGTTAAACTAAAAGACGACACTTGTGTTAAACTAAAAGATGACACTTGAGTTGTGACACTTGCATGATGACACTTAAGTTATCCACCTAACTATGTGGGAAAGCCTTCAGTTAAGGGGCGAGTTCATCCTGATGACAATTCAGTGAAGTAATGCATTGCATGAAGAAGTTAGAAGATTGATGCAATATTGATGCATCCAGATGGAGGGAGAGTTCATCATGAAGTTAGAAGATAAAAATAAAAGATGATTCATGTGAAGAATGTATAAATATGTTATACAGGATTGATGAATTCAATGTGAAGTGAATTATCTTCTCCCCTGAAGGCAAGGCACTTCTCTTTGTCAAAGAAATTATTCTGAGGCTCTCTTCTTAATATTTCTCTTGCTCTGTAATGCATCGAGGGTGCTTGCTGTAAAAGAAATTGATAATATAGATCCTGCAGAAAGAATAATATTGAATGACTAGGGTATTTATAACTCACCGAATGGAAATACTGAGGTGCTACAGCGCAGAGCAATCTCCACTAGTCCCGATTTTTGGCAACCTCCTCCAGCTAATACTATGAAGCTCAATTTTGATGGTGCATCAAAAGGTAACCTCGGGCCTGCAGGATTTTGAGGAGAAATCAGAAATACCCATGGCCTGGTTGAAGGAGTTTTCTGGGGTAACTTGGGGGAATCTATGAATAATGTTGCAGAACTGGAAGGAATGGTTAATGGCATCAGTTGGGTGCTGGAAAAAAACTGGGTACCTAACATCCTGATCTCCATTGCGCGTCGAATTCAAAGTGGTGTGGCGATTCCGAAGGTCTCTGTGAATTGGAGATGGGAAGGCAGGCTCATGCAGCTTCAGGAAATTCTTAGCACCTCTTTGACCATCAACTTCATTCATGTTCGAAGAAAAGGTAACAAGTTAGCTGATGAGTTGGCCAATATCGGTGTTAAAGAAAGAGTAGCATTCAAAGCTGGCACCTTGCACGAGATGGACGATCACGTGGCAAATCACCGGTGTGAATTGATCGCAGCCGTTGATCTCAGCCCTAATTCGAACACCACCTTCCCGGAGCATTGTGAATCACATGGCATCCATCCCGAAAGGACACATGTAGTAGGTAACACGACGCATGTCAAGTCTGATTATCCCTCTTGATGCAACGTATCCAATTGTTTTCCTTTCACCTTAAGGAAGTTAAGGTGGTTGATCGTCGAGTTTTATATCACAGGCTTGACAGGTCTTTTCGTGATATTTCACCCAAGCGTCCGAAAAATCTGAGTAATTATACCATCTTGAGTATTGGTAATGGAGGGTACAGCGACGATGGCATTTATGACCCCAGCTATGACGAAGGGAATGGAAGCAGTAATTGCTACAGGCTTATCATATTTCAAGCAGGTAAGATCATGGATCAGTACAGATCGGTTAAGTCGAGCACTCATGACAATTTATGGATGGGTACTTTTCCCAGCTCTTGTTACAGGAACGAGGATTATAAATTAATGACGGAGGACAACAGGATTAAGAGTTGCAATTCGCAAATCCTTTTCTTATCCTTGCCTCCTGGTATGCTTTGTGATTTTAACTTGTGGATTAATTGGCTTAATATTAATAGTGGTTTCTTGACGACGTCTGGGTCCATTTTCCTACGCATTATGCATCCCCGTATCAGGATGAGAAGTCGCTGTGAGTCTGGTAGAAATACTGGGGGTAGGGGGAGACATACTGGTGAAGGTTCTTCCTCTCATTCCCATCCTCAAGAGAATTCCAACCCGCAGCGTTTCGACAGGGCTCATTTCTATCTGAAGGAAACTCCGACAGTCATTGGTAACCAGATAGCATACCTGGAAATTGCTTTGCTGGAAGAGATTGAATCTCGGCTGGGTTATCAGATTCTTGCTAGCCCCTTTTGGGCCTGCAGGATTCTTCTTGCCTGTGAATTACATATCAGGGAGAACATTGCACGTAATATGCAAGAGGTCATTGCAGGTATGAAGGAGAACCAACAAACTGAAATGGAGAACACTAGCATTCTGGAAGCGTTGATGGAGGACCTCAGCATCCATCTTCCGTAAGAAGCCAGTCATGGAGTCTCTGATACTTCAAGCCCGGAGCAGTAGGTTGGTCGGGATCGACTGTTTTGTTTGTCTTTCTTTCGCTAAGTCATGTTAGTTTTTTGTTTTGGCCCAGTGTGGCTCGTTGGTTAGTTCTGCTTTGACTCTTTAGCGGGGCCTGTTTCAAGTCTGTGTATCTTGGTCCGTTTTGTTATCTTGGTTAAGCTTCGTGTTGATGATCAACCTCTCGAGGTTTTGAGGATTGACCTGGTTATTCCTTTTTGTTGGTTTCGCCATGTCGATTAAATGGAAAACTTGGTTTGTCTCCATCCTCCCCTCTGGGATGGGTCTCTGGCTGGTTCTGGTCCTTAATGGACTTTTGTAACATTTTTGTACTCTATGTTCCTTTTTATTAATAGAAATATCACTCTCTCTTACCTATAAAAAAAAAATTATACTCTAAAGATTTGCTGGGGGTTTTCATCCTCATTGTTTTGAGGGTTTTCTCTAGGGTACATCTTGTGTTATGGTTGAATGTTTCATGTGATTGAATGCTTCATTGATTCAAGTATCCAGTATTTCCGCACTTAAAGTTTTTAAATTCAAAGCTCATCGTATTTGCTCAAAAATTTAACACAAATTAGAATGAGGCAAGAAGGAATTCCAAAAAACAACCTTTAGAACACATAAAGGTCAATATGAATTTTTGGTGATGTCATATGGCCTTACCAATGCACCCTCCACATTACAAAGTTTGTCAAACTCTATTTTTAGACCCTTAGGAAAAAAAATTAGTGCTTTCTGATGACATACTAATCTATAGAAAATATTGGCAAGAGCATGTACAACATGTTAATAGGGTCTTAAAACTTTTGGAGGAGCAACAACTATATGCCAAGTGTTCTAAGTGTTCCTATAGGATTTAGGAAGTGGAATATTTGGGTCATATTATAGCTCATAAAGTTGTCAAATTGGACCCCAACAAAATCAAAGCTATGATTGAATGGCCAATTCCCCAAACCTTGAATAATCTTAGAGGATTCGATAGGCTATTACCTCAAGTTCGTTAATAATTATGGTTAGATAGTAGCACCTCTAACATTGCTATTGAAAAAGGATGCATTTGCATGGACTCGAGAAGCAACCAAATCTTTTGAAAAAATTAAATAGGTTATGTGTACAACTCTTGTATCAGCCACACCTTACTTTTTTTATTAGTGACACCTAACTACAAAAACCTTTTTGTGGAATGTGATGTCTTGTGGAAAGGAATTGGTGCAAGTTTAATGCAAGAAGGAAGGCCCCTTTCATTTGGAAGTAGGAAACTTAAAGGAAAAAACTTACACAAAACAACTTATGAAAATGAAATGTTTGTCGTGCTACATGCAATTAAGAAATGGTCTCCTTACCTAATAGGAAAACACTTCAAGCTAAGAACAAGTCATGATGAGCCCTAAGGGGTAGTTCAGTTGGTTGGAGTTTCCAAGTCCAAGACCGTAGTAGTCGAGGTCGGAGGTTCAATTCACTTGAATCCAGTTCTCTAGGTCCTTTGGGGTTAGGCTCCCAAATTGGAGTTGATAACTAAGAATTATTAATGTGGATGTAGCGAGCCCCGACCACTAACTTCCAAGGTTGTGAACCACGCGGAAAAAATAATAAAAAAGAACAGATCATGATGATCTAAAATGATTCTTGGAACAACGATAATCTTTAGAAGAGGAACAAAAATGGGTTACAAAGATTCTAGGCTATGAATTTGAAACTATCTACAAAAAAGGAAAAGAAAATATCAACATGTTGTAAGACCATGTCAACATGCTCTTACCAAGATTTGCTATAGATTAGTATATCATCAAATAACACTGACACAAATTTTTTGAGTAAGGGTTTAAAAATAGAATTCATCAAGCTTTGAAATGTGGAATCCGCATTAGTAAGGCCAAATGGAATCACTAAAAATTAATAATGACCTTCATGGAATCTGAAGGTTGTTTTCGAATTGTCTTTCTTTCCACATTATGATTTGATGATATCTAGAATGAAGATCCAACCTGGTAAAGAAAATTGCTCCATGTAATTCATCTAACAATCCATAAATGACAGAAATATAAAATTTATCTTTAATGACCATATTATTGAGCTCTCTATAATATAGACACATATTCCATGAACCTTCCCTTTTGTGAACCATCACCATTGTAATGCCCCTCAAACTCGCCATGACTATCAACACAGACGATATTTATTGGTAAGTGACCCAGCTAAAGAAACCAGGATAAATGATTGCATATATGTTGATTTAGAATAAAATTGTTGATTGATTAGCGAGGTATGTGATAAACGAATACGTTTCTAAAGAATGATTGATTTGATGTCGATTATGGATAATTGTGATTTTAAATATTGTTGATTGATTAGCACATGTGAACCCTTGTGATAAATGTCGTATTTATGCTGAATTATGGAAATGAAATTATGCAGGTGATTATGATGTGAACCCAATGGACAATTTCGTATGTTTCCTTAACGATTAGCGAATGAATGAAATTAATTATGATATAACGATTTTTTGAGCAATACTATTGATGTGTGTGCTCTGAGTATGTGTACAATGATAGATAAAGCGGTTTACCGGTTGACTCATGATAGACCAAGAAAGGGGTTGTAAGAATAGGAAAAATACTTAGGGGTACGAAGGCGAACTGTCGACCTTGAATTAGCACTCCACACATGGTTCGAAAGCCATTTGATCTCACTCGGGGAAGCGTGTGCCGTACGAACGAGGCCACGATGATTTGGTCACGTACGATGTGTTGAGGGGTGCGCGATAGGGAGGACCTTATCCCTCAACCGCCATTAGTCTCCAAGGAAGTGTACTCGAGAGATTGTGGTAACGATTCCCCGATCGCTACACAGTATTTCCCACACGAGGAAAATGAGGTTGTCAGAAGGACTTGTCGAAGGGGTACCTAAACAACAATGGAAAAAGATTATTACTCAAGGCTCGTATGTTCTTACGACCTTGAAGCTCGGGGGTGGCTATGCGACTGAATGCATAAGTCTACAGTTGGGTGGCGAAGCTAATGATTGCCTCGTCTATGGTTAAACGAGCTTTTATTGGAGGGATCTAAGGGGTGAAGGAGACGACAAAGGACGAGCAGGATTGGAATGAAGACAACGACCTCTCCTCTAATAGCAGATTCGACCTACCGTATCGAGTTCTACGTTTATGTGTTTACTTGCTAGTTCTCGAATTTATTAAATTTTATTATTGATCAGGGTGAAGGAGACGTCAAAGGACGAGCATGATTGGAATGAAGACGACGACCTCTCCTCTAACAGCAGATTCGACCTACCGTATCGAGTTCTACGTTTATGTGTTTACTTGCTAGTTCTCGAATTTATTAAATTTTATTATTGATCATGCATTGTAGTGGTAATATTTGTTTTTAAACTTTAGACAATTGTTCTAAGTAGGACTCTAGAAATGGGGTCCCTATATTTGGTATCATAACCCGGTTCAAAAACTTGGGCCTAAGGGCTCTCACTAAACACTCGTTGTTTCTAGATTTTATCCATTAAACTATTTCTAGTTGTTAAGGGGTAAAGTAGATCTGCTTGTTTTGAGAGTTTAGATTTGATGGTTTGATCCAACCACTATGGCATTCAGCGATTGTTATATAAGAGCTTGCGTGATTCTGTTCGATATTCCATCTCTGTAAATGCTAATAAAGTTCTGTGTGCTTAATGTTTTCAATCTGAGTGAGTCTTTATATAAGAGCTCTGCGTGATTCCGTTTGATTTTGATCTCTGAAAATGCTAATAAAGTTATGCATGCTTAATGTTTTCGATCTCAGCGATCGTTATATATTAGAGCTCTGCGTGATTCTATTGACTTTATGTCCATCGATAATTCCAATGTTAAGGAGATTCGTTTTCAAAAAGTAATTGAGCCATGTTGATTGATGCGAATATAATTTTCATATATATTGAGTTTAATTAGAAATCGATAAAAGGTTGAGTCACTATTGAATTATATTAAAAAAAAATTCTATACATGTATATTGAGTTATGGAAGAACCAATAAAGGACTGAATCACTATCGAATTAGTGCGAATATGTATGCCTGGTGTTTAATATGTTTATTAAGAGGTTTAGTCAACCTCCTTAAAATGATACGAATATTTGCATATAGGTATTTTGAACTTTTTTTCACTGAAAAATATAACTTACTATTAATATACGAAATAGTAAATGTTGCCAACTGTCAGAACAAACCATACATCTCATCACTGCCTAGCAGTACATGTGTCAATAGAAAGCATCTGGCCACAGTGCCAACAGCCACAAAGAAAACCATAAAAAGTACCATATGTTCATACATAAAAACATGAACCCCTCCCGTAGGAGAAACAAGTTCATCGGCCCCCAAGTGCCAGCCAAGAGTCCCATCAAAAATCAAAGTTCTCAAATGTAACCAACAGCCAAAGCTGTCAAACCAAAAAGAAATATGTCCAGTATGCTAAGTAACTAAATATAAACAAAAAAACCCATACTATATAGCCGCACATAGGAGTATACAAAAGGTCCAACAAGGAGTTGGAAGCAGCCCCTATGTGATATCTGCACATAGAAACTAACAGGGAACATAAGTAAAACATCCCAAAAAAGGAAAACAAAACAGCAGCATCAAATAACTACATAAAGTAAAGTGCAAAGAAAATCAAGACCAATGAAGATGATGAGAGCCCTGAGCAAATAAAGAGTCATCCCGCCAATCCTGCCACATAATGACCCCAAGTTCCGAGGAAAGTGCCTTTTTAGAGAGCATGTCCGCCACCTCGTTAGCCTCCCTGTACACATGGTCGAAGTGAATGTGATGAAAATCCTTCAATAATATCTGAACCGCATCCATCCAGTGTTTGAGTAACAAAATATTAAGGGAGGATTTGCCTTTCGCCCAGGAGATGATGGAAAGGGAGTCGCCAAAAACCATAAGTTGAGAAATATTCCGCCGATGGGCCCAGAAAAGTAGTAACCAAAGAGCACATAGCTCGCTCCTGGTATTGGACCCACAGCCCAGATTAAGCCAGAGGTGGATGGAGATAGAATTTGAAAAGTGTATAACAGCCCCAGCACCTCCCCTCCCATCAACACTAACAGCAGCACCATCAAAGAATCCACACGGGTATGTCAGTACCGGAGGGGCAGAACGAAGATGTCTGTCCAGTTTAGCACGATCCCGGGCCCGGCCATGGATAGAGAGAAATTCTTGATGTGCTGCAATAGTTTTAAAGCCAATCCCAGCTAAAAAAGGGGCATGGTCCTCAAAAATATGTAGGTTCCGAGCCTTCCATACCTCCCATATCATAAAATAAGGAAGCTCCCTAAACCCGCAATCATGCTGGGCCCAATCGGCAAGACAGTCACTAAGGGAGCAATAGTTCCAAAGAAATGAAATGCCAGAATTGATCGCAATAAAAGACCAGAGCTCTTTTATAAAAGGACAAGAGGAGAAAAGATGATCAACCGTCTCCCCCTCAGAGCAGCATAAGGTACACCATCCCGGGCCACAAAAACCACGCCGACAAAGGTTGTCCCATGTAAGTATCCGGTTATGGAGCGCAAGCCAAATGAAGCATTTAATCTTGAGAGGCAAAACCATTTTCCAAATTGTTTTATCCCACCAGCTTACCAGGATCAGTGATTCTGCAAATAAAGCATCATAAGCCATAGCCGCAGAGACCCTGCCACCAGCCACATCCCATGACCATACAAGCCGGTCTGCGCCATCAGAGAGCCGCAGATTGGACTGATACATAGACTTAATATATTCCTCCCATTCGAGCCTCAAAGAACCCACAAGGCCCAACTAGGTAGCCGATATCCATCGAGGGCGACCGTCTTCACCCCAACCAGCAGCATGTGCTAAGGTGTCTATTGAACTTAATAACACTGATGAAATATTGAATCAATGTCGACTTAAGTAAATATATAAAGTTTAAATGATAAGCGAAAGGATGAGTCTTGAAATATGCTAATACATGTGAGGCTTGGGAACTGTGTTGGGAGACCTAGAATGGTTTCTGTATTTGGTAGTTTAGGATGGATGTAATGCTGGATATTCTTCTGATTACTGTATTTTATATACTTATTAATAAATTACAAAAAGGAAAAAAACATTATTATTTAATTAATGTTATATATGTGTTTAGCAAATGCATATAACTAATGGAGATCTTGGTGAAAGAATTAACTTTTTCTTGATAAGTAATTATATTTATGCAAAATAAAAAGAGATGTCTTATGATTGGAGGAATTTAGAAAATAAATAGATGTATGAGAATCTAATCACTCTTTGAAATTTGTTAGTAATATATATATATATATATATATATAAAATAAATAAATAGGTATATATAAATATAAGGAATTTAATAATCTTTCTTAGTCTTGAAGGTTAGAAAATATAATACATAGTGCATTAATTAAAGTGCCCTTAAGTTTATAATGGATATGGTTATATATATATATATAAATAAATAAATAAATAAATAGGTATATATAAATAGAAGGAATTTAATAATCTTCCTTAGTCTTGAAGGTTAGAAAATATAATATATAGTGCATTAATTAAAGTGACCTTAAGTTTATAATGGATATGTTCGAAGGTCTTTTAATCAAATATAATAAGTTTAATATAGGGGAGGGATGCCAATAGTGGTGCAGTGTTTTTACCCATTTTGTGTAACTTAATTCTCCATGTTCTCGAGCTTTTTTTTCCTCCAATTTTTTATCACATATACTTTGGCTTGTTCTCTATCTAACCATATTGGTCTTCAAGTGTGACGAATCCAAAATAATGCCACATCAGCCACAAAGTTCCAAGTTGTCTAGCACTAGTGTATTTTAGTGTATTTTTTCTTGGGACCACTAGGTGAACATTGATGTGACTTAAAATGGGATTTTAAATTTCAAATATTCATTTTATTTCAAATTGTAGTAGAAATTTTTTTAATAAGTAATTTTAAAAACATGAAAATATTGACATTGACTTGTACATAAAGGTACCACTTATGGTAACTAGTTTTTCCACTCTTATATCCACTAATAGTTACCCATTTACATAGTGACATCCATCCCCTATATATATATATGAATAATTATAGTCAAATTATAGTTATTTACTATTGAGAAAAACGAACATAGGTTATAAATGGAATATGAATGTGAGTATTTAAAAAAAAAATTGTAGCTGAGATGCAGTTGTTACTGTTATTGTTAATTTGACATACCTTAATGAAATTTTAGATATTACATATTATGTAACTACACAAGTGCGGAGACATGGATTTCATTATATAAAAATAGATTAAACTATATTCACGATCCTGAGAAAAGATAAAGGGTTTAACATGCTTGTATTTACATTCTAAATAACTTCCTTATTGAATCGATTTACAAATATGAGTATTATTATTTTTTAATAAGGAATGGATCGAAAATAAACACCTCCGGATGATGGTGTGTGATAATTGGCACTCAAATCGCTCTTCGTTGGTGACTGAAAATTTTTCGACGAGGCACAGTTACACTTCTTTGTGTTATTTTTTTGGAATTTCGACGATCTGTGTCTTCTTAAAATGGGTCAAAACCCCTAGGGGCATAGTTCTGCAGTAAATAGGGTAGAACTACTATTCCACCGGTTTTTATAACCAAATGTAAGGAACAAATCGCCAGAAAAATGGGACGATTTGAATGCCAATTATCCCACGCCCCGAATGATAGCATCTAATCTAGTTATCAACCTGAGTTCAAACAAACACGTGTCCCTTTCGTAAAAGGACTAGTGCGATAGTTCACTTCTATTGGTATGATGCCAACTATCAAAATATTTAAAATACTTTGCTTAACCGGCACTTAGGATTCCACCACTCAATAGAATCTTTAAAATAACGAGTCGGCTTCAACCATGATCGGAAACAAGATATTGCTCACCTAACTCGTTGAGTCTAAAACCCCATACTTAACGTATTTCTTGACAAAGAATTTAAATTCTAAACTCCTAGTAAGAATTATTGTTATACTATATATATTTTGAAGAATATGTCCTTTACATTTATATCACTATTGGAGAATCGGTGTTAAAAGAAAAATTATTTTTATTATACACTTCATGTTAAGGAATGATTATTTTAAAAATTAAGAGAAAGGTGATTTCGATCATACATTTCATGTTAAGGAATGATAATGTTAAATATTAAGAGAGAAGTAGATTTCTGATTATATGTTTCATATTAGAAGAATAGAATAATGTTGAGAAAGAAAGTCTTTATCATATTAAAATTTAGAGAAAAGTAATTCTGATTAAGTGTTTCCTATTAGAAAAATAATGTTGAAAAAAGGATTCTTAACCTTGTTAATATTAAAGGGTTTTCATATTAATGATGTTAGAGAAAGGGAGTTTAGTTATTTTGAATAGTAAAAGGAAATGATATTATATTAAAGAGGTTTCATATTAATGATGTTAGAGAAAGGGAGTTTAGTTATTTTGAATAGTAAAAGGAAATGATATTATAATAAATGAATAAAAGGAGGATACTTTTAGATGAATGATGGGGAGTTATATTGAAGGGGGTATTTAAATTTAAAAGAGGAAATAAAAGAGGTTTTGCATTATATGTGGAAGGGAGGGTTTTTCTAATTAAGTGATTGAATTATAATTGAATTGGAAAAAGAAAAAAAAAAGATTTAAAAAGGTAGGATGAATAATATAGAAATAAATTATTCCCA
This sequence comes from Larix kaempferi, assembly GCA_027924585.1. NCBI lineage: Eukaryota > Viridiplantae > Streptophyta > Pinopsida > Pinales > Pinaceae > Larix > Larix kaempferi. Next base: position 14,332,191 of record BSBM01000806.1, on the reverse strand, counting down.
TGTTGATAAATTGAAAGTAATTTAGATGGGAAGGTCGTGATAGTCATTTTAGTATAATGAAATGAGTGTATAAGTGATTTATTCAGATAATTATAAAAGTGGTGCTAAACACATGGGTTGGCAATATTGACAAATATTTGGAAATGAGCTATGTTCACATGGTTAAGAAAAACATGGATAATCATTCATGAGACACATGCGTTATTTTTGTTTTTAAGGAAGCATGTACATCACTTAAAAACAAGGAGGGTTGACATAAGATAAAATCATAAATGATGTAATTCCCATTTGTTATGAATTATTGAGATATAGTAAATGAAAAAGGAAAAGAAAGAAAAGGAAATTGTTTTATAGAGATTATAGAAAGTGAATTTACACACACCAATAATGGTTGTGCATTGGTTGTAGCTTGGGTGGTTGGGAGGAAAGATTGTTGCCCTCCCCACCCAGGTTCAATTCTTGTAAGTGACATGATGCTCTTGTTGAGCCCCATTGTAATGATTGTATTTCAAGCTTTCCTTGATTCCTTCGGAATAGCAAGAAGGTGATTTTTCTGCTGAAAAAAAAACAATAGTGGTTTAATAAGTGGACCATATTACTGTATAAATGAATTACTAATCATTATATTGTGGGATATATATATATATATATATTGTTTGCTAACTAATAATTACATTAATATACGTTGGGATAATTATATTATATATTGTTTGCCCTATTTTCTCTTCTTCTTTTTTTATTTTCTTTTGGGTTTTATTCCCTATTTGTTTGATTTTGACCCTCTTTTGGGGTTTTAGTATGTTTTTGAGGGAATTTTTGGGTATTTTTAATATCCATTTGGGTTTTATGGGGTTTTGGAGGTGAGGTTGGTAGGAAATTTGGTCAACAGAGGTGTATGTCCAAAGGGATGAGTTAGTGAGCACTTTTTTGGTGTTAACAGATTGCCCCCTGATGTGTGAGGGCAGGAGCTCATCGTATGGCCGATGGACATCATAAGTATTGTGGTTTTCCTGGGTGATGAGCATTGGGATAGAGAAGAGCACGAACTTGTTGGAGACCGGAACACGGGGTCTGTACTGACTGCCAAGAACTAAAAATACATGTCTTACTGATGAGTATCTCAACATATGGACAAGGCGGGCATACCCATGCTCGTTGTCAAAATATAATAATGGGGTCCATGTAGGGGGACTAGAACAATACATGAGAAAACTGTTGTGTACATCATATTGGTCCCGGGGGACGCAAATCTGGGACATACTCATGGCCTAACCATGATTGATGTGAAAAAATGATATACTGGAAAACATTCGTCACTCTGATTATGGTACCAAAATGACTGATAAAAATGTTGAATATGAAGGTGTCCAATAGCTGTGAGTCAAAGAAGCATGTTACTGGGGTCCTTTCATGAAACTGTCGCCATGCGCAGCCCGGATATCTACAGGAACATATTATTAGTTGTTTCCTCTAGTAGACTCACAGATGTGTTAGAGTCTGGTAACATCCGGGGTCTTCTACTAATAACTAAAATGACCGATACCCTGTACGAATCTCAACGATGCGATCAAGGTGTTGGCATCGAGCATGCGAGAAACAATCATCTGGAGAGGCACTAAGGACTCCTTTCCAAATGATTCGTAGGCACTCAATGCTGATGGCGATGAGTCCAAGGCACAGGGACCTTTGGGTCTATCCTCTGGAATAGATTGGTTGGCGTCGACAGAGGGAGACCTTGCAACTACCAAGGCGATGATGTTTCCTTGATAGGAGCGCAAGGTGTACAACTGAGATGTGATAGTACTAATGGCAGGACTGACGTACTGTGGGGACGGGGAATAACTGAGGTCAATGGAGTGGGAGGACTCAAACTTCCTTTATTCAGAGCATGATGACATGGATGACCTGGCAGCTTATGAAACTAACTTTTAGGTATGGGAATCATAGCTTAAGGGATAAGTATTGAAGAGGGAAAGACTCAGGGGGATCTACTGAAGGATCATATCTGGAGACTCTGAAGGTGATATTTTGCAAAATGCTCTGAACAAAGGCGACCAAGCTGGGGGAGCTGCCGTAATAGTGTAATTATATATATGCTTTGGTGTGGTGCCAAGAGGCATCGTTGGGGCCTTCTTCATGGTTTAAGGGACTCGAAGAAGGGGTGAAAGTATGTTCAAAATATGGTGCCGTCATGTGGATTTGTGTGAGCCCGGGACAATTAATGCTCATAAGTGCTTTCAATTTTAAGGAGTCTGAAAGCGATAAGAAAACTCTGAAATGGTGGATATGTACCGTCTTGTGGATTTGTACGAGCCTAGGATGGTGATTGCTCATGGTTGCTTTCACTTTTAGAGAGTTTGAAAGTAGTAAGAGGACTCCAGGGGGGGTGCTTTTTTGTGTGTTAGTCTTCAAAGCCCGAAAAGGCATAAAAGGATGCAGTGAAGAACTCTTCTAGCCAGCATGACTAGAGTATTCCTTTTTCGTAATTAGTCTACAAGGTCCAGAAAAGGGGTAAACTTATACTAGGTAGATGCCCTTTCAGATACTTTTAGCGAGCAAGAAAGGAAGCAAGATTGCTCGACGATCTTTTCATTATTGTAGGAGTCAGAAAAGAGCTTAACATAAACTCACTAAGTGCCTTTTTCGTAAAGGAATTGCTCGGCCCGAAAAAGGGATAAACTTATACCGAACAAAAAGTGATGGTGAGGCAAGGAGGAAGTGTTCGATCAAGGGATAAATATGGGTATCTAGCAGAGTGATAGGGGGGGGAACACTGATGGGGCCTCCTTGCGAGTTGATGAATGACAATAAAACAACGTCATAATGGTAGTATGGATGGAGTGGATGGCTCATGGATAGGTTGTGATTCACGAACTCGTAAAGATTCGGCAGTGGCCGATGTGGCACGTAAATCGAGGTGGCAAGGTGTAGGGACACAATGTCAAAAAGTTTTATAGATGAGGGCGAGGAATGATCTGAAGCATTGTCACGAGCATGGAAAATTGAATTTGATGGTATAAAGAATGTCAGAAACGAGCGATGGCCTAAAGTGGCACGCAAACTGAGGCGACGAGGGGCATGTAAAAAATGCCAGAAAAATTTAGGGGAAAAAGCGAGAAATGATCTCAAGCATCATCACGAGCGTGGAAAATTGAATCCAACGATGTAAAGAACGTCAGAAACGGAGGACGGCCAAAGTGGCACACAAATCGAGACGACGAGGGGCATGAAAATATGCCCGAAAGATTTTGAGGTGAGAGCGAGAAATGATCTCAAGCATCATCATGAGCGTGGAAAATTGAATCTGACGATATAAAGAACATTAGAAAGGGAGAAAGGCCAAAGTGGCATGCAAACCGAGGTGACGAGGGACATGTGAAAAATGCCCGAAAGATTTTGAGGTGAGAGCGAGAAATTATCTCGAGCATCATCACGAGCGCGGAAAACTGAATCCGACGATATAAAGAACGTCAGAAACGGAGAACGACCAAAGTGGCACGCAAACCGAGGCGACGAGGGGCATGAAAATTTGTCCGAACAAGGTGCCGATGAAAAATGTGAACTGACCGGACCACCGTGAAGTTCTAGCTATGCGGAGTACATTGGTATCAATGATTTGAGAAACGGGCCTCGGATGATCCTGCAATGGCAAAAGGAAAATAAGGCCAATGTCTATAAATAGTAAGTGATCCCCATAATAGGTGTCATTTGTGTGTGGTGAGTTTGACAAAGCAATAGAGGCGGTCAGAGGTAAAAGTTGAGTTTGTGGGAGATTTCATCAGTAGATTTGCATTCTGAGAGCTGCAGGTGAGAGCCCATGTCCTTAGCTTTGTCATTTAAGAGTTTTTTCATTGTTTCAGGTCTCTAGGGGACTCGTACCGGCCATAAATGGGAACCTACGTGGCATAGCGTGGGTTCCGGATGGTTTGGTGCAGTCTGGACTGCGACAATGGGGGGGATAGTTGCGCTGCAAAGCGCGGTTTCCTTCGCTAAAGGTGCGGGTTAGGCCGCGACAGGGTATCTGAAACACCGCGGTGTGCTCCGCGGGTGGACCCATAATGGTTGCGCTCTGAAGCGCAACTTTTGAAGGGGAAAGCGCGCTTCAGGGCACAACCATGGGGTGGTCCGGTCTGCGTTGTGGACCGCGGATTTCTAGGAGGAAAGTGCAGGGAGATGGGTAATGTGTGCATTCTGGAGCGCACGTTTCAAAGGAGAAAGCGCACTCCAGAGGGTTGTTTTTTATTTATTTTTAAAACAACTAAAATTGAGAAAAAAGTAAAAATCAAAGCGCGACTAAGGGCTTGATCTGTGCGATGTGCAGCGCAATTTTCTGGAATTTAGTCGCGGTGCAATGCAGGTGTCAGCAAGAAACTCGCGGTTTGCAGTGCAAGGTGCGGCTCGGAGAGTGCAGTGTGCAGCACAGAGATTATGGGGTTTTTTGCGGTACAGGCTGGGTGTGGTAACGCCCAGGTAGAAAGGAAAGCTACGCTTTGCAGCGCAGTTCTCGGTGTTTTGTTGCGGTGGAAGCCGCACAGGTGACTAGTGTGGTGTGCGGTGTAAACCGCGTATATATCGGGGTAGAGTGTGGCGCTGCTCTGGTGCAGGGACGAGGCCGCGGGAAGAGAGGTGGGAGCCGCGGTCGGGACTGCAAACAAGTAAGACTAATCCGCGCTCTAAGTCGCAGCAAAAGGCTAAGAAGCCGATGTGCAGACCGCACGAAGGTGAGAGAAACCTGCGGTTGGGGCCGTGAACAGGTTAGGCAAAGCTCGCGTTTTGGGTCGCAGCAAAAGGATAGAAAGCCGATGTGCAGACCGCGCAAAGGTGAGGAAAACCCGCATTTTGGATCGCAGCAAAAGACTAATAAGTTGATGTGCAGACCGCGCTAAGGTGATGAACAGTTACGGTTTGGACTGCAGTTATCAATGAAAAACACGTGGTTTTCTGCCCGACTGCAAACTGGTTGCAACCGTACAGGAAAACCCAAAAACCTAATAAACTAAGCAAGTAAAAACTGAAAATACGACTGCAAACGGAAATATCAATAAAACTAAACTTGTTGAAGAGGGGTCCTAGTGGAGTCGCCAAACTGTGGCTGGGGTTTTTGCCCCTTCCTGTGCAAGTGAGCACCTGTTAAGGATTATGGAATCCTTATCAGCAGTGTTGAAGTAATTAACAGTAAACTAAATACAAATGATGGAAGCAAATGACATTAAATAGTAAATCTAAACTTAAACGTGCACATGAAACAAAATATAACTCAGAGCAACAAACGATATACTTGCAACAACTGTAAAATAAAGAATCTTTTTTTTTTTTACTACGGGAAAGCAAAGGGCTTGCAATAAATATATTTACCTCAAAGATGAGGCTGGTGGAGTTCTGGCGGTGTGCTCTGGAGCTCCTTAGTCTGGTACTCTTCTCTCCAATGCTTGGAAGGTGGCCAAAATTTTTGTCTCAAGGGAGGCCAAAAGGCACAAAAAATGGATGGCTTAAGGCTTTGAGAAAAATCAACAGCATGAGGGTAGAGTAATTGTCCATTTTGAAATGAGGGGCCTCCACCCCTTTTTATAAACTTGGATTAGGGTTTTAGGGCTTTTTTAGGGTTTTTGCCCTATTTTCTCTTTTTTTTCTTTTGGGTTTTATTCCCTATTTGTTTGATTTTGACCCTCTTTTGGGGTTTTAGTATGTTTTTGAGGGAATTTTTAATATCCATTTGGGTTTTATGGGGTTTTGGAGGCGAGGTTGGTAGGAAATTTGGTCAACAGAGGTGTATGTCCAAAGGGATGAGTTAGTGAGCACTTTTTTGGTGTTAACAATAATTACGTAATGTTTACCAGTAACGTATGGTGCATAAAATTTGGTAAAAATGGTGGACGGTATTAAGATATATATTGTAGATATTTTAATAACGTATGAGCATTATTGATACTTGATATAAGCGCATATTAACTTAGAGTGTGGATACTTTGATAAATAATGGAAATAACATTGTAATATTGTAAATGCACATACATGTTGAAAATTCGACAGACTGTTGAGAGGGTCAAATGGACACAAAAATTGGAAACCAAGATATCAATGTTACTAGCACGAGGAGCTGATCACAATGACACTAATTTTGTGGCATGACAATGTTGTTAAAGAAAATGAAAAGGTACAAAATTGACGTGACCATGACATAGTGAATGGAGAATCCTTAACTAGGAAAACCCACTGAAAGGGACAAATGAAGACGATTTTGTAAAGCAAAGTATGGAGATGAACAACACAATGAAGCTAACCACAGGACATGATCAAACCTTGATGGGAGGACGACTAGCCCTCGAGATGGAACTTGATAAGGTTAAGAGAACCCACATAGCGCGACAAAAATGATGAAATGAGGTAAGGACGGGATAAGCTCGTTGACCTGGACATGATATTACTGATGAAAGGACTAGGAATAAAAGTTTAATATGTTTGACTAAGTCACTAAGTTTTGACGCTTGGAATCCTATCAAATTGAGAAACCAACATTATTGAAACATTTAGGGGTTTGAAAGTAGTCTTATGGGAATTGGATTTCAAACTATTTGATAGTTGCTCTTGATTTTCCATGATTATAACTTACCCATATATATTTGACTGAATACTTTATGATGTTTATATTCTTGCCTTGGAGGAAAGGATAGCCAAATAGATTTGAATTATTACTTGGATTTTGTTATGCAAAAATATGATTGGGTAACTATGGTGTGGCTATTGATGCAATATAGCTTGTAGCTAATTTGGATATCGTAGATCCTCGCAGATGACTAGGAGGTGTAGGAAATCTAAGTTGGTATTGACAATTATGAATGTATTATTGGATTTGCATTACGCAAAATTATGATTAAGTTCCTGAGGATGTATTGGAACCATACTAGATGATCTAGAAAACTAATGATTAGAACCACTAGTGCTTATGGCCATGATTGTTTGAGAAAAATAGAATAGAATGACAAGAAGATGAGAATGGGAAATTAATGTAAAGCCTAGTATCGAAGGAACGAGAAAAAGAGTTAACTTTGGGACGAATTTTTAATAATAGGGGGTGTATGTAATGCCCCTCAAACTCGCTATGACTATCAACACATACAATATTTATTAGTAAGTGACCCAGCTAAAGAAACCAAAATAAATGATCACATATATGTTGATTTAGAATAAAATCGTTGACTGATTAGCGGGGTATGTGATAAACGAATACATTTCTAAAGAATGATTGATTTAATGACAATTATGGATACTTGTGATTTTAAATATTGCTAATTGATTAGCACATGTGAACCCTTGTGATGAATGTTGTATTTATGTTGAATTATGGAAATTGAATTATGCGGGTGATTATGATGTGAACCCAATGGACAATTGCCTATGTTTCCTTAACAATTAGCGAATGAATGAAATGAATTATGATATAATGATTTTTTGAGAAGTACTATTGATGTGTGTGCTCTGAGTATGTGTATAGTGACAAGTAAAGAGGTTTACCAACTGACTCATGGTAGAAAAATAAAGGGATATTAAGAATGGAAAAAATACTTAGGGGTACAACGAAGGACTGTCGACCCTAAATTAGCACTCCAAGCATGGGTCGGAAGCCGTTTCAACTCACCCGGGGAAATGTGTGTCGTACGGGCGAGGCCACAACGATTTGGTCATGTACGATGTGTTGAGGGGCACGCGATAGGGAGGACCTTATCCGTCAACTGCCATTAGTCTCCAAGGAAGTGTAGTCGAGAGATCACGGTAACAATTCTCCGATCGCTACACAGTATTCCCCACACGAGGAAAATGAGGTTGTCAGAAGGACCTGTCGAAGGGGTACCTAGAAAACGACGGAAAAAGATTATTACTCACACTTTTTGCATTTGAAACAATTATGCATATATACTTAAAGTTGCATATAGAATTTTAGATAATCAAATAAAGGAATATTTGATTTATGAGATTTCAGAAAAAAAAAAAAAAAAATAAATAAAAAGAAAAAAAGGGGGGAAATTGGGTTAGATGTGTGCCCATTATGCTAGAATGATTATGCATGAGATTTAAATTGAAAATAATATTCAATTAATAATTTATGGCGCAAAACTAGAATAATACTCATGTAGAGACCACTCCACCTACACCCATTGATTTAGGGATTGGAAAATTGACTGGGGAGACAACAAAGAGATAATTAAGGGATTTAGGTGCACACTGTTGTGAGAGTGACACTTGTTGCATGAGGATATATATTAAGGAATTATTAAATTAAAATATTATTTTTGCATGAGAGGACACATGTCATGCAAGTTTTGGGCTATAAGAGAAAGGGAGGAGAAGGATAGGGGATCTCTCTTGCTCCCTAGTGCGGGATGGACTTCGTAATAGAAGTTTCAATTTGATTGTGATTCCTTGGAGTTTGGTTGATAACCTGTCCCGGGGTTGGGAGATCCCACCGGAAGGTCAAGACTCGTATGTTCTTATGACCTCGAAGCTCGGGGGTGGCTATGCAATTGAATGCATAAGCCTATGGTTGGGTGGCGAAGCTAATGATTTCCTTGTCTATGGTCAAACGAGCTTTTACTAGAGGGATCTAATGGTTGAAGCAGACAACAAAGGACAAGTATCAGGTTCTACGTTTATGTGTTTACTTGCTAGTTCTCGAATTTATTAAATTTTATTGTTGATCATGCATTGTAATGGTAATATTTGCTTTTAAGATTTAGAAAATTGTTCTAAATAGGACCCGAGAAATGGGGGTCCCTACAACCATAATTGTAGAGAATGCAAGGCTAAGTTGAATGATGCCTATATCTAGAATTTCTTGAATCATATTCTCAATCTCTCTTGTTTGTGCATTTAGGAACCTGTAGGGTATTATGTTAGATGGTACACTTACTGGATGCAAATGTATATCATGGTCATGATCTCGAGAAGGTGGAATACCTTTAGGCACTCTCCAAATAACTTGGAATGGTTTTCAATAACTTCTTGGAGATCCATTGGAATAGAGGGTATAGATGCTTGAACATCTAGTGAGCACAATTGTGAAATTACACCACAGTTTCCTTTTTTAGTAATTTTGTCATGATGTAAGAGAGGGTTTCCCTAGAATACCTCATAGTTCAATTTCATTTCCCTCTAAAGAGAATTTCATGAAAATGTCCTAAAAGTTAAGAGCCATTGTTCCCAATGATTGTAGCCACTAGCCCCTTTGTACAACATCAACACCACCCATTTGAATTACAATCATTGGACTATCCAATAAATACTTTCCAATTGTAAGTTTAATAATATGGCACTTCCCTAGACAAGTTATGATACCTTCAACTGCAATCATTACCTAAAATTGTGGTGTTGTATAAATAAAGTAATTAAGAAGTTTTACTAATTTGCAATTAATGAAGTTATAGGTACTACTAGAATCAATCAAAATTGTTACCTTTTTCTTTTTTATATATCCTTCTACCTTGAGATTTTGAGGAGTGCTAATGCTGACCAATTCATGGCAAGATATGGTTGGATTAGTATCTTCTAGATATACCTCTTGAGATTATTCTGGATCTAGATATTCTTCCTCTTTCCAATATATGAATAATAATTTCTTCTCATGGCACTTATGCCCTTACTGTACTTGTTGTCACAATTGAAACATAGTCCCTTTGCAAATTCTTCCCTCCACTTGATGAGGATTAAACCTTGTAGGTTGAGTGAGTTTGGAGGGGGGGTGTGCATTTCCCTCTCTGTAGGTGTTAGTAGTATCCCTTCTAGTATCCATATTTTTACTTCAACTTTCCTTGCCAAACTAAAAGAATTCTCCAATGATTTAGTTTTAAATAGATGTACCTCATGTTGAATGCTTTCCTTTAAAGTGCCCATAAAGAGATCCAACAAATTATCCTATGGAATGTTCTTCAATCTAAGAGTTAACTTCTGAAAATGCTTAATTTTCTCTTTAACTGGACCTTTTTGCTTGAGATTTATCAATTGTCCAAAGAAGGTGTTTCTCTTAATATCCCCATAATGTGCTATCAACTGATCTATAAATATAGACCATGAGACAATAGAGTTCATTTTACAGTCATGAAGCCATTGGTACCATACAAATTGATCAGGTTCTAAATACAAATATGCAAAATTTCTCATGTCAATCTTGGGAGTGAAGTAATTCCTTGGTCCCAAGTTGAACCCACAATTATGAGGATCTTGGAGTAATGAGTAACTAGATGTCCAGTACTCAAGGCTCTTTTTCTTTGAGAGTGATAGAATTTTCTCCTGATGTGACTATGATTTCATCATATTATTCTCCTTTCCCTCTTCTTGAGTATTTTACCTTTGGTTAGGTAGGCCACTTATATACTTTAGAAGTTAACCCCTCATGTTTTCAAGGTTATTTTGTATATCCTCTTTGAATTTTTGGAATTCATCCTTATTTAACATATTCATGTTTTCCACCTTTCTTAGCATTGTAGTTTCCATGTTCTTTACTCTTTCAATAAGCATGGACACCCCAAATTCCACATCATCATGATTGTCTTGAGTCATGGATGGGCCTTTAGGAGGTTTAGCAGGCGTAGTAATTTTTGCTCCACTTCTTATCATTTTATCCCACTAATATTTACTAGAGTTATTCTGTATTTCCTCTTTATCATGCCATTTGAATCACCCAAAACAAATATTACAATCAAAACTATGCAAGTTTCCAGTTAACATACCTTTTAAAACCCTAGTTTTTAGGTTGTCTTATTGGTAGACCCTATTCTTGAATTATCTTTGAAATTCCACCCCTCTGAGTCTAAAATTTTGTCATGTAGTAGTTTGGTATGTCTTCTCTGCAATACCACAAGTGTGCCCAATTTTGATGTGCCAAGAGATAGTTATGGTGACTTTCCCAAAACTCATTATTTTTGTCCCTTTTAGGAGAGAGAACTCGTACGGATTGACACATGTATGATTTTCATGTTCCGCTTCTGAATTTTTTACCACAAACACTATGTTTTTTCTTCCTTATAATGCAACAAGTGGCACTCAATTTGGATCTCTCAATGTGTGTGTGTGTGCATGCACACACACACACACACACACACACACATGAACTTATAATGAACCAAGACTTGAAATGTTTACCACATGTACTTCTCTATGTCTTCTAAGCCTCCTAAAAAATTCGATGCCTGAGACATCCACAAAAAAAATATAGATACAATGGATTTGATATCAAATGTTTGCACAAAATTCCCAAAATTAACATAAAAATATAAAGAAAGACTAACCCAATGCCTTGAGAACTTAATAAAGAGATGAATCGGAAGCCTCTAATAGGTGGAAACCTCCTTATAAAATGTCTCAAATGAACAAGTCAAGATCAGATTATCCTAAAAATAGGTCTCCTTGGTATATATAAAGGAGACAAAGGGTACAATTACAATTAAGGTCCTAGCCAACCATAAAATTACAATTAAGGCACTATTTGACCAATAAAAATAATACTAATATAATAATAGAAATATAATGTCACAATATAGGGCTTAACATTGTGAATATATGTCCAGAAGGGTATCTCTATTGCTTTGCATTCGATAACCAAACACAATGGGTGAAATCGTTTCCCTTGGATAAATGGTGGTACAACACATCCTTCCATGCTTCATAAAAAATGCCACCATTATGGTGCTTTATGGCTATCATCCTCCATCTGTCACATCATCCTTGAAAGATAAATCTAAGGTTCAATCAGTGGAGGATCACATTTATCATCAACAAGAGGTACTCCAAGTATTAAAACACAACATGACTATAGCACAAAATAGGATGAAACAACAAGCATATCAGCATCATAGTGAAAGGAAATTTGAAGTGGGGGGATTGGGTATTTTTGAGGCAACAATCATATAAATGGAAGTACCTCAAGAAACAAAAAAAGGACATTAAATTAGAACCCAAGTACTATGGTCCCTATAAGGTGTTGCATGGGATTGGAATTATGGCTTACAAATTGGATTTCTCTCCATCTTCATGTGTACATCCAATCTTCCATGTTTCTTGCTAGAAAAGGTAATTGGTGACAAGATCCCAATTCATACTATTTTATGAGAGATTGATGAAGAGGGGAAAATTACACTAGAACCTAAAAAATCCTTGATGCACAGACTAAGAAATTGTGAAATCGAGAAATTATTGAGTACCTCATTAAGTGGAAGAACTTATCAATAGAAGAGGTGACATGGGAATATGATTTCTTCATGTAGAAACATCCACAGTTAATCAAGTGTTGAGGACAACAATTGTTTGAAGGGGAAGGGAGTGTTAATACCTATATATTGTGACATTACATTTATGTTATTATATTAGTATTGGCTTTATTGGTCATATGAGACCTTAATTGTAATTTATGGTTGGATAGGACATTAATTGTAATTATACCATTTGTATCCTATATATATACCAAGGATACCTAGTTTTAGGTTCATGTCATCTCATCTTGTGCATCTTATACACTGAAAAGGAGGTTTCCCCTTCGAAGAAGCTTCTTATTCATTTCTTTATTTCATTCTCAAGGCTTTGGGTTACTCTTTCTTTTTGTTTTTATGTTATTTTAGAAATTTGGTGCATAACAAACATACCAGTAGGTGAAATAGAATTCGAGACCATTTATTTAAGAATTTACCAACCGACTTTGAAATTTGGAATTTGTTATTGCATTCTGGAACTCTCCAGTTTTGTTGTGAGTGAGAATGGAACTCAATACCATTTAGTCTAGAATCCACCAATTCTATGCATATCTCATTGAGATTATGTCTATAAATTCGGTACAACAAGTTCCTTTTTATGTAGGAAATTCTTCTCTATTTTAAAGAATTATCTAGGCATTGTTTTGTTGTATGAGGTAATAATAGTAACACTATAACTTTGATACCTTAGCAAATATTTAATTGATTTTTTTTTAATCATTGTCAATACTAAGAAAATTAAATTGTATTTTTGTATTTTATGTTTAATTTTATTTTCTTATATATATCCCTTAATATTTAGAGATTTTTTTATTATTCCCCATTTATATACAGCAATGCAAAATGTTAGCATTCTAAAGTAAATTGCATTCTTAAAATGACAACACTTGGGGCTCTCCATTTGACGCATGTTCTCCACTAATAATGAATGTATGATATTAGGTCCTTTGATACTTACAAAACTTTTGATTATTTCCCATTTATATACAATTACATAAGAAAAATAATTTTGAGCCTTAGATATTGCGACACTACATTTTTATTATCATAATAGTATTACCTTTATTAGTCGGATAGGACCTTAATCATAATTATACCATTTGTCTCACACACACACACACACCAAGGTGACATAGTTTTAGGATCATCTCATCTCATCTTGTACATCTAGTACATTGTAAAAGGAGGTTGTCCCTTCAAAGAGTATTCTTATTCATCTGTTTATTTCATTCTCAAGACGTTGGATTATTCGTTCTTTCTATTTTTATGTTATTTTTGGAACTTGGTGCATATCATTTGGTATCATAGTCAATTTCACTATAACTTTTTTGTGGAAATTTTAGGCAATGAAATTTGAGGAGCATCAAGAGACATAACGAAGTACCTTTGGTAAAATTTCAGGTCTTGGTTTGTTGTAAGTTTGGAGTTATAATCTGTGGAAGTTGGGGATTTTTACTAGCCCAAACAAGGTGTTCTTGGTAAAATTGTTATACTTGAAAATTGAAAGATACAAATGAATGGCACCAGCTACATCAAAAATAATATGGACCGTAGTGTTTGTGGTAAAATTTTCATAACCTTAAGATAAAATTGGACACGTGGCAAGCCATACAAGTTAACTCTCCTGAAAGTGACAAAAAAAACAAGTTTTTGGGAAAGTTATCATAGCTCTCTCTTGGTGTATTGGAATTTGGTCAAAACTATGGAATTGCAATGAAGGCATACTAGGATACTACAATATTAAATTTCAAACTCAAGGGAGAGGGATTTTAAAGATAATTCAGGAGAAAGGTTGTCTAGCACTATAATCTACAAACTGGGACTTCTAAAGGTATGCTATTTTGAAACTTGAATAAATTTTGATGGAATATATGTTTTGGGTGGTTCAAAAGGAGTGGTAAAGGATAATTATAGGTAAAATTATTTTTGCGCTCACATGGAAAATGGTTTTGCAAAAAATATTACACTAATTAAGCCACTTGAAATCTCAACCATGACTCGTGAAGAAAATGAAAAAATGTATAACTAGCTATCCAATTTGGAGAACAAATTTCAGAAATTGAGTGAGAGATCAATGCCACATATTCAATTGGTAAACAAAAAAATGAGATAGAAACTGAGTTGAAACTCAATATGCAAAAGATGGGAACAATGGATCAAAAGATGGGAACGATAGAAAAAAATGGAAAAGATGAAAGATGATGTCAAAGATATGAAGGGGGTAATTATGAATGAGACAAGACGAATATTTACCCCTAATTCAAATCCACAAGAAGAATATAAGGAAAACCAAAAGATAATGCCCCAATCACATATTGAAAAAATTGAAAAACAATCGGAGAACAAGATGTTTGTGTCCCTAACACTTGATCATTCATCACTCCATAATCCACAACATCATGGGTTCAATTCAAGAACAATGAACTACTTCATTCCCAAGATTGATATGAGAAATTAAATGGAAATGATTCAATAACATGGATATTCCAGATGGATCAATTATTTGATCTTCATCAAGTGCCAACTTTAAAAAAAGTAGCTATTGCATCCTTGTACTTAGAACCTAATAAATTTGTATTGTACCAATGGCTTTGTGACCATAAAAAGTGTTTATATTTCGTTTATTGGTCTATATTTACAGATGAACTGATAACACATTATGGGGATATTAAGAGCTACAACTCCTTTATCCAATTGATAAATATCAAACAAAGAGGTCCAATTACATATCACATTAAGAAATGTTAAAACTTGAGTCTTAGAGTGAAGACCATTCCAAAGGATAATTTGTTGGTTCTCTTTATGGGCACTTTAAGGGAGAGCATTCAACATGAGGTACATCTCTTTCAACCTAATTCATCGAAGAATGCTTTTAGTTTGGCAAGAAAATATGAAAGTAAAAATATATGTAGCATCCCTTCTAGCGAGCATATTTTTACTTTCAACTTATCTCCTAAATTATCTTTGAAATCTCGCCCCCATTGAGTTTGGAATTTTGACTTGTAGTAGCCTAGTATGTCTTCACTACAATTCCACATTTTTTACCAAATTATGATATTCCAATAGAGAATTATGGTAACTTTCCCAAAATTTGTCTTTTTTTCTTACTTTCACGAGAGCAAATTTGTATGGCCTGCCATGTGTTCAATTTCCTAGTTCTACTTCTGAACATTTTTAGCACAAACACTATGGTTTTTATTCTTTCTAATGCAACTAGTCACGCTCAATTTGGATCTTTCACGTTTCAAATACAATAGTTTTACCAAGAATGCCTTGTTGGGACTAGTTTTTGGACTAGTGAAAACCTCCCAACTTCCACATATTATGACACCAAAATTATAGCAAATTGAGTCCTGAAATTTTTCCAAAGGTACTTCTTTATGTCTCTCGATGCTCCTCAAAATTTCATTGTCTGAGACGTTCCCAAAAAAAATTTCAAGTGAAAATGGCTATGATACCAAATGTTATGCACCAAATTCCCAAAATAGAATAAAAATAGAAAGAAAGAGGAACACAATGCATTGAGAATGAAATAAAGATATGAATAAGAGGTCTCTTTGAGGGAGAAACCTCCTTTTACAATGTATCATATGCGCAAGATGAAATGAGATTATCATAAAACTAGGTTCCCTTTATATGTATGTATGTATGTTACAAAGGGTACAATTACAATTAAGGTCCTAGTTGACCAATAAAGACAATATAATATAATAATAGAAAGGTAATGTCACAATATCTAGGGCTTAACATTATTTTTGTTATGTAATTTACATAAGTGTATATAAATGAGAAATAATCAAAATTTATTTGAGTATCAAGGGATCAAAAACTATGCATTCATTATTAGCAGAGAACATGTGGCAAATCGAGAGTCTTAAGTGTCATCATTTTAAGGATGCAATTTCCTTCATAATGCAAAATTTTTGCATTTCCTTCTATCTTTTGTAAAATGTCGGACACTCTAATGATTTTGTAAGGGAATATTTGGAAATCCTCAAACACGAGAGAATGTGTGTGTGTGTGTGTGTATCCATTTATTTATTTTCTTACAGTGGCTTATGGTTATTCTGGCCATGTATTTGTTTACATGGAATTTATTCCATTACTAAGTTATACCTTATTGAGTGAAGCTTCCCTCTCATCTTGCCATTGCCATAGAGGAAGCATGGCACTTTTGATTATAAATAATCAAAATCATTCCTTAAAAACAAAATATTTAGATATTAACTCATTAATTTTCATTCATTCACAAATATGAAATAGAAAGTGTAATTATTTAGATATTAACTCACTAATTCTTATTCATTCACAAATATGACAAATATGAAATAAAAAGTGTATTAGACATTTCAAAAAGGGAATTAATAGTGTGTACACAACGATTAGATTTTAAGAAAAATAGTGAAATTAAATCATTTAACTAAAACAAGAGTTGTGTGCAGCTTAGTCCCTACCTTATAACATAAAAACAAAAATCAATATTAAATAATAATAAAACAAAATAATTTTTTAATAAAATGATTCACAAATTCAATATAATTTAATTGTAATTCACAAATTCAATATAATTTAATTGTGATTCACAAATTCAATATAATTTAATCATAATGACTAAACTACAGCTCTTGTTCTAATACAAAAAGAATAAATCAAATGAATGAATTGACAAATAAACGTTTAACATTGATAAATTTAAAAGTTCACATATCAGACATCAAATCATTGCAACTTAAGTTATCACTATAGCTATAAAAAGAAGACTTAGGTTACAATGGTATGAGATAGGATGCCTATGATTGTGTTGAAAATTGCTATGATTTTTTTTATCTCTATATCAAAGTATACAATTGGCTTATATTTCTACTTATGAAAATGGGTGTTATCCATGTTTATGCATGAATGAAATTCATTAATGGATGCTTATTTGATTCTGCTGCATTTTATTAGTTCCATTCACACATTCATATGAAATATGTTGGGTTGTTACTTGCCTAAATAGAAAGAGGGTTCCATTTCTATGATAAAAAATCCTAGGAGAAAGTGACATGACAATTTTCTTGGCATTTTACAAATGCATTGGCCCCAACCTTCTAAGCTTGTATAGTCTTAATTACAAACAATGTAGTAAAGTAGAAGATAATTGATGAAAATAAGACTAAGATCATGACTAAGTGATATAGGCCTAGGATTTCAATTGATGCAAAACTATATGTTTATATAAGTTTTCAAGTTTAGTTGTCAATACTATCAAAGTTCTAATGGAGAAATTTCCAAAAGAGAATTAAATGAACGTAGATGCAAAACTTTATGTAGAATCATCCCAAATCCAAAAGCTAAAACCTTATGTGGTTTGAACATCCTCCTATATATTCTGCTAGAATTAAAGGGTTTGCGATAGAAAATGTGATTGTTGAAGTAATAATAAATGTTTTGGCTAAAATCAGAGATAGAGTTGATTGTGCTATGGAGATTGTATCTCAATTATTGGATATTAGGGAAATTGAGAAAGAATTCTTTGTCTTCATGCTTGTATCTTGCCAAAAATATGTTGCACTAGACACTCAATGGGAGCCTTGAAAGCTTGGGTAGATCAAATTTTGTCATATCTACACCTCTCAAGAGGTAGTTCACTCTCCGCCTACAACTACTACATCTATTGGGGACTTCTTTTTTAATGGTTTCTTTTAGGTTCACAATCAAGACCTACATGCATGTGGACACAATTTCTAGTTTTTCTTCTTTATTTTAATAGTTATAATGTTTTTTTGAATAAAACTATTTTTAATAAATTTTTGAAAATAAATTATGTTTTTTTTGTTAGTTAGATATACTTATCTTTTTTTCTTTTATATTATTTAATGATTATTTTGATGAAAATACCATAATTATTTTATATGTTTTAAATCAAGCATGCTAAGTAAGTATGTTATGGAGTAAGTAAGTTATTTTTCTTTTATATTATTTAATAATTATTATAGTGAAAAAACCATAATGAATTTATATATTTTAAATTATACTAAGTATGTTATGGTTGGGACAAAAAAATGTGACTTTTAAATAAAGTTTTTTGAAAGAGAAAGAGATATAAAAAAAAAAATTACCATAAGTTTTATGGTAACATAAACATTTATGTTCCAAAACAAAGTAGTTCTTAATTTGTTTGAAAATGATGTGATTTTTTTAATAATTAAACTTTTTGATTAAAAATTATAAAACAATTAGCACTAAAAATGCCCTGTGCAATAATAGAGGCATGCACATTAAGCCTTGTTCCTTGCAATATCAGAAAAAACATTCACATTATAAAGTAAAGTAATTCTTTATTTTGGATTAAGTAAATTAGTTGGTCAAACCTTTTGGACAATAATCTAGAAGACAATTGGCACTAAGAGGCCCTCCAATAACCAAACATTTGCATTACAAAGTAAAGCAATTATATATTATTAAGAAAAGATAGTTGTGACTTCCTCATTCAAACTAAACATTTGCATTACAAAGTAAATCAATTATATATTATTAAGAAAAGATAGTTTACTTCCTCATTCAAACTTTTACTCTTATAAAGTTGAGTCCAAAGTGTTTAGAACAGAGTTAAAAAAATCTCCTTTTAACACTAGGTAAGTCATATTTATATTTAAAAAATTATGAATAAAAACAATCATTTTAATAATATAACTATTATTTTTTTTATAATTTTTTTTTTTAAAATTATATTATAAAAAAAATTAAAACATTTAAAATTAAAAATCAAACTAAATTATAAAAACATTCAACAATTAGTCATTTCCTTATTTTTAAGATCATTACTCAAAATTATTATAACAAAATCATTGTGTTTATTTTTTTATTATAAAAAAGCTTTAAAATATTAAATTTAAATAATATTAAACATAATTTATAGATTTGACATCTTTATTTAGGTTTTTTTATTGTTAAAAGCTTCATTATACTAAATCTAAATAATATTAAAAAATTATAAATAATATTACAAATTTATAAGTTTAAGGTTAAATTAAGTAGTTTTAAATTTTTGACAATTTCAATCTTGAGAGAGTATGATTTTTATATTTTGGAGTAAAAAGTATGCTATTTTTAAAATGTTAACTGTGAAATTAAAATGTTTCATGTTTTATAACTTAAAAAATATTGTAATATATAAACTAATGATTTATATATATATATATAATTCAAAAATTGTGTGATGATTAAAATATTGAAGAATGATGAGATGATAGTGGTGATTGCTGAAATATATGACTAACAATATACAATTATAATTTTTTTTTATTAAGAATGAGTTACTAGAATAATGAGAAGTTTTAATATCCAAAATAATAATTTTATAGGTTTTGGGATTTGATGTCGGAAGTAAAGATGATGAAAAAAAACTAGAATCTTAAGTGATATAAGAACATAACATACTTCACTTTTATCAATATAACCAACATCATTATAAATTCAACATAGTTTTAAAGATGTTCTTTCCTTTTCTTTAAAAATAATGTAAAATATTAACAATGACCTTTCAACCATGCAGCATGGATAATAATAGCCAAAATGACAAAAACCGTTTTTACAATAAATGGAATAAAAATAGATAGATAACAATAAAAACAAATCTATTAAATCTAAATATTATAGGCCTATAGACCAATCAAGGAGAATTTAATAAAAAATGAATGAGTAGAAACCAATTAAGAATAGATGGTAGAATGTTGAATTTTTATAATGATATATAACATTTCACATTGTTAGAATTAAACATAGGTGGAGAATACAACAACATTCTTCCCAACCACTCGATCTAAATTGTTATGAATATATATTCATTTTCTTAATCAACAATAAATGACAATATTATAATATTTTGTAATATTGTCTAGTGATTAGATTTATCAATATACTTAATGCGAGTATGATAGTAGTTGTAACATTGAGCTCCATTTTTAAGGCATTTACATGATTGTAATGGGATTAGACTTATTGGGTTCATCTTTATTTAAAGGCATTATTTAATTAATTTGGATTTTGTATTGGTCAAATGGATATATATTTTTTTCTTTGGAAATAAATCTGATGAAACTTTGAAGTTCTACCTCACTTTAAAGATGGTATATATATAAAGTGGGTGACCTAAAATTAATATGTGTGTAACATTTTTTAATAAAACATTATATTTTTTAAATATAAAGATAACATTAACGTAAATCTATCTTAATTTGTAATTTGTGAAATTTAAAAAGATTAAATCTCTAAATGTATAAACAATTTTTTCAACTTTTATACTACCATAAAAATTTATATTTCTTAAAGATTAATATAATTTGAAATAAAACAAATATACTTTTAAGATAAAAATCAACAATCACATTTTATACATAGACACTAATATATAAAAAAAAACAAATGCATTAGATAACACAAAATTTACTTAACTGAATAAATTGAAATTTTAATAATTTAAAAAATATAAAAAAAACAAGTACATTGGATAGTACACAAATTTTAATGGACTGGATTTTGAAATTGTAATAATTTAAAAAGTATAAAAAAGACCAAATACAATGAATAACACAGAAAATTTAATGAACTGTATTTTGAAAAGATTTATTATTAGCCATTCATTCTCATGATATCGTACACTCTTGGTTATCAAGTTATATGACAAGCCCAGTTTATAATAAATTAGTAGGAAGTGTTCAAATTTTTTATATTGGGATTGTGGATTGTGTAATTTAAATAATTTATATATATTTGCATTTAAGTATATGATTAATATTATTTTTATGATTTTAGCTACTGAATTTATATAATAATTTAGTAAAAGATATTCAAAGTTGTTAAATATTTTTATTACAATAAGATTATGTAAGTTGAATTATATATATATATAAAACATGATATTCTTTATAATCTCGAGCACAATAAAATGGCTTTTTGCATGAAATGGAAATTTCAATTACAAAATAATATACCAAAGATATGACGAAAACTGCATATAGAAGATATTTTTGCTCTCACACATGATGTTATAACTATGGTAAAACGAGCAAATGTTTTTAATTAGATTTCTATATTCAACTGGTGGAAGCTTTTGAACAGGCCCATAAAATACACAACTGTTGCCTTTACATGCACTGAAGGTAGCAGACACAGAAGCCCCATTAGCTATCCCCAACACTGGCTTAAATTACATACCTTGATGACTTAAGATCGTCCTTTCCGAGACAACAACAAATCATTCCTTCGTATGAAAAGGAGAAAATCATTAATTTATATGTACAGAGAGTGGCATTACCACCGATTACAACATGGCCTTTAATTGGCCCTGTCCGGACCTCAGTATCATACAAGATTTGAAAGATGTGAAGAATAATGATTTGAAACATAAAGAAAACAAGGGGTTTCAAAATAGTTACCTGTGCATGAATTAGACATGAATATTTTATTTGTTTACAGGTCTGATAGAAGTGTACCACTGGTTGAGGTGAGATTTAAATCATAATAGAGATTTCCCATAACCAATAGTCAATAGAGTAGTCAACCCTCTCCTCGCTAAGTGAACAACAATGTTACACAGTGCGCAAGAGTTTTACCCATGAATATCTCGTTGTATTGAGCCATAGTGAGAGTTATGCAAGGTTATTGTCATCCATTATCTACGGGAACTAGGCGCAAAGGGTTATTCCACAACACAACACGACTTATGAATAATGACATTAATTTATAAATAAACTTTAAATAATGATGTCTTGCATGTGCACAAAATAGCAATGATTAGTCTACATGTGCAAAAAATAGCAGTGATGAGTTTACTCCGAGACAAGCTTGCATGAGATTTCTTAAATTTACAGAACCTTGAGAAACTGTGATAAGCATGTCCCATTAATCTAAGAAACTATGAGAATGGAGCCGGATAAGCCAGAAGAAGACTCTAGAGGGAAAATTGTGAACTGGATTAATTGTTGTATAAACCTCACTCAAATCTGTGTAGTAGCACCCAAGTGTCTTTCACCAGGAAGGACACGAATTCAAAGATCACCTATTACATTTATTTGTTGCCAGATCAACTTATGTCAGACAGTAATCTAATTTTTTACTGGCAGGCCAAGCCATATCAAATCCATGGCAGGAGGACAAAAGATTACTTGGAGTCAAGCAATAGCAATAAGGTAAGGTTAAAATTAAGGTAAGTTTATTTTTTGGTTTTTTCTTAATTATTTTTAATCCTGGTAACACCCAAATCTGTGTAGAAACACCCAAGTGTCTTTCAATAGGAAGGACACAAGTTCAAAGGTCACCTATTGCATTTATTTACTGTCACATTCACTTATGGCCGATGGTAATCTGATTTTTTACTTGCAGGCCAAGCCATATCAAATCCATGGCACGAGGATAGAAGATTACTTGGGGGTCGAGCAATAGCAATAAGGTAAGGTTAAAATTAAGGTAAGTTTATTTTTTATTTTTTCTTAATTATTTTTAATCATGGCAATGATAAAAATGGTCAATTCAAGACTTCTCAATCAATAAAATGTCAATACAATTTTCTCAAAAAATATTGATAAATACAAATTTTAACGTAACTTTTACATAACTTTATAAAAACTAGAATATTGATGCCAATTAATAGTTAAACATGGAACATAGAGTCTTTGCCTACGGTAGGGACTAAAAATAAGTGAAAGTATAGTAAAGTGGAATTGTAGAATGAATTTTTTTTTTAGAAATTTTGTATAACTTTGCAAATATATGAGATTTGAAAATTTTGGTAGAATTTTGTAAATATCTAATAATTTGAATAAGGGATTTGTTAGGTCATTTTTTTAGGGTAGATTTGACTTTTGTCTTTTTAAAAATGCTTTAATAAATAGACTAGTATTGCCCATTATGATGCAAAGGGAAGTTGTAAAAAAAAATCAATGAAATCTAGGAGAGTTATTTAAATAATAACAAGTGGGTTGTGGGTAATCAAAAATACAAATTAATAATTCATTTAAATATTGACTTGTATCTTTTTTTATCATATGTTTGCAATTTTTTTTTTCTTCTGAAATTTGTTCAAAATTTTAGAAGAATTGTTGGAATTGCATATATCATTTGTTGAGATTGCATAATTTGAATGTAATAGAGCTATTTGATGGTGCTAAATTCATTTATACATAATTTCAAAAATGTCATTTCATCAATGAAAAATTACGAATTGGCCAAAAAATGTATAATGGGATTTGGGCGATGTTAGTAGGAAAAAAATCCAAATCTTATAAATTTTGGACTACCTCCTAAATTAATGGAATGGATCATAACATTTGCTCATTTGTAAATAATTTTGAAAATAAATTAAGTTCAATAAAAATATTAAATATTTTTTTATTTAAATAAGTAAATTTTATATAAGGTTGTTAACTAAAATGATGGTGATGTTAATGCAATTCACACACCCAATCACAAATTCAACAATAGATTGGCCTCTCTCTCTCTCTCTCTCTCTATATATATATATAATCACACACACACACTCCAATCACTAAAAGCATAAACAACAAAATGATAAATTGCAAGAGATAAAATAAGCAATCAAACAAAACAATTGTACTTGTATCATATTAAGAGAACATGATGGGAGGAAAGACAATCTCTTAGTTGAAGCATTGAACCTAGCTCAACTTCATTCCATAACATCTCAACCTTGAAATGTTTGATCACTTAGGAAAACACGATGCCATATCCCTCTCCATAGCCTAAGAGATTGAAAAACACCACCTTGTATACATGTTGTCTTGCAAAAATTAATAGATGCAGGGAGAGAAAACAAGTTGAAATAAATTACAGAGATAGGGCTATACTATTTGATGGCTAAGATTTATTCAATCAGTGTCTCAAGCTAAAGGTTGTATGGGAAAAAAATGTTGAAACTCACTCAGACACCAATATGATTGGGACACCAATCCCACATGCAAGCACCAACTCGTTGATTACATGAACCAACCTGTGAGGACACCAATCCTCTGCGCAAGCACCAACTTGCTGATGCAAGCTCCAACCTGTGAGCACACCAATCCTCTATGAAAGCACCAACTTGTCGTGTTCAGGCACCAACCTGAGAGGAGACTGCAATCTGCTTTCCTTGCCCCATCCTACTGTCCTGAGATATAGAAATAGGTGTTCTTATGTCGCATTGTCTTCTGGTTTGCGCACATAGCTTCACATGTGTCAAGTTCACTATTCTAGTTTTATGCACATGTGGGTGCTCTACTTCAGTATTGTGCAACTATTGTGCTTCTCTATCTTTTTTGCATACTACTCCACTTGCTTTGGTATGTGCTCTAGTTTGCTTGTTGTATATTCTTCTACTGCTCTGTCTAGCTCACTGCTCTGATCCTGCACACTTCTTCGATCTGTACACTGCTATGGTTATGTGCACTATATGTTGTTCTTCTTTGATGTTCTGCGCACTCAGCTCTTTATTGTTTCTTCCTTCTAGATCAACAAGCCATTGATACCCCAATAAACCGAAGCTTCCAAAACACATAATACTTTTACATCTCCATTGCGCACTTTTGACGTTCTTTGCTTCAATTCTTCCCACAACTTCTCTTACTGTGTACCCTGCTTCAGTTCCGCTTGTTGTTCTGATTCTATGTACATACTCGTTCATATGCTCCTTGGTTTTTCTCACAAATGCTCCTTGGGATTTTCTCACAAATGCTCCTTATATATGCGTGATTGCTCCTTATTCTTATGCATGTCTTGTAACCTCGTAGACTTCTTCAATTCACATTATATCTTATTTCCCTGATCATTTCATCTAACCCGAAGCTTGCAAATTCAGGAATACTACTTTATTTGGGCTTAGAAGCTTACTTCTCATTCATCAATCTAACTCTTATTTATACTAAACTTGCTCAATTGATATGTCCACAAGTTGGGGCTTCTCTAAGTCGGTGACACCCCTTCTTCCGTTTTTCAGTCAAGCTTACCAAGACATGTGCCATTTGTCTTATCTTGCGCGGATGGAGTGCCATGACTTTGTGGGTCTTGCGCACAATAGTTCCATAGCTTGGTTTGACTTGCGCACTAGAGTGCCATGACTAGGTGGGATAAGAGTGCCATGCATAGACAACCTTGTTATGTAACCTAGTTTTAAGACTTCCTTTGATTTGCAGAGAGTTACACACATATTTTCTATATACTTCTTCAAACTAGCTTTAAGACTTCAATGTCATCACCAAGCTCAACAATCTATTTGACATCAATGACAACACTAAAGTCAACAAAGAAGAGAAGCTCGGGTTGAATTTGCTATTTTTGTGAATAAATTTTTCTTGTGCCCATTTATCCATGGCTAATTTGACATATAAAAGGAATGTTGGTTTGTCTAAATAGTTTTTATCCTTATTAAACTTGAAGTGTAGGTTATTCAAGAGGAAAGTGGACAATCTGTTTTTGGACATTTCAGTCTCTTTGAATGCATTTGTGAAGCAAAGCTTTATGAAAGTTTAGTTTAGGGGGAATCACTTGGATTAAATTTCTTAGTTTGAAGGACTTATGTTATTGATCCTGCAAGACTCCATTGGAAGAAATAAGCAAATGACTTATGTTATTGATTCTTGCAAGACTCCATTAGAAGAAACAAGTAAGTATACTTAGATTACAAGTGATATAAGAGATTGAATATCCTAGGGTGCAATTTGTCCTTCCTGATCTGGATAAATACCCCAGTGGTTGGGAATCTCCTCCTAGGGACTATTTGTAGGTGAAAGGACCTAATTATACGATAGTTAAAACAAAGATACCAATGATGAAGAACTTTTGTTTCCACTACACACTAAATTCGAAGTTCATTTCATACTTCAAGCTCTATAATTGTCAACCAAAAAATAACTTATTACAACTTCTAGTAAGTTCAATGCTTTGATTAATTAACAGGAATTCCACTTTGCTTGTTTAAGTATGCATTTAGAATACCATTAATATTCTCTATCCATGTTTGTAGTGAAGAGTCAAAGCTCTTTATTTCAAGTCATGTTGAGTAGTAAATATATATATAAAAGAAACAATACAGTTGGGAGACCATGTACACCTCTTATGGTGGCAAGAGGTTTTCTTTTTAAATTAAAAAATTAATTTTGATTTGAGGCTATTTTGAAGACTATTTTTTATGACTTTCTTCTACAAAATTCACTATCATTCTGTTACACCTAAAATATTCCCATCATGAGATTTAGTGTATACACCCCTGGAGTTACCTTTATTAAGTGATTGAACTGGAAGTATTTGTACCCATTTGTACTAGGTTTTGAGAGGTCGTCACAGGTTGCACTCATGCAGCATGCGACGTTGCACCTTGCTCCATTACAGGGTGCAACGAGGTCAGTTAGATGGAAAAAATAGCTTCTTCAAGCTCCTTCTCGAAGCTTGGTGACTTGGGACCCTATCCCTGACCTCTTGGGAGAGTTGGCACTCAATTCCTAACACCTTGGAAAGATCCCTTAAGCCTATCCTATCATATCTCAACCTATCCTATCCATATCCTATCCACTTAGTCCTATTTAAATGAAGCTCACTCCCATTCTAAGGGGAGGAAGTCTATGGTACTCTCATGCTAGTGAAATCAATCCCAATAGATCAAATACTCTAGCTTGGGGAACATCCACTTATCTCTAGGAGCTTTGGCATGGCTTGTCAAAAGGAGCTTGCAACGTTAAGGCAATGGTTGTAATCCTCTTTTCTATTGTACTTCTCCACTCTTCAATACAGTTAATATAATTGCTTTCCATAAATATTGTCTCCTTGGTGATGTTTAGAGTTTTCCTCCTTAACTGTTAGCTTAGATCTATCATATGAAATATATGCTTTCAATTCTCGTGGTCTTTCATATGTTCAACAGGGTTTAGCTACTTGCAATCTAGTAGTGCTGGAGCATTGGATCAACGAAGGAGAAAGGGATCTACGAATCTAAGGTAAATGATCTACTCTTACATTTGTACCTCTATATGATCTAGGAAAGTATTTTTATGTTCTGTCCTATTTGTTCTAGACTTACGTTAAGCTAGGGAGATCAGGCCTTGAGTCCGCTATCGGCAGATTGTCTGCGAAACAAATATGGCGACCATACTGGGGAAGATTACGTCTTGTTCTGTAATTGCTTGAGAGTCATTTTCAGTTGATTGCTTGACACAAGCCTTTTATTTGTCAGTTGCTTATTGAGTTGTTTTCACTATCAGATCTTCATTTTGAAGACTCTGATCTGCTTCCTCTAAGTTTATACCACTCATTTTCAAACTATCTCATAGTTCATTGCTTGGAGATTTGATTATTTTTGAACTTAGATCTTGCCTGTCGCACCTGGTTAGTGAAAACAGAGCGACACTGGTCTCTGTTCTTTGTTTGTTAGCCACTCATCGCACTCCTTTCATTGGCATACTACGACACCGTCACACTCCCCGCATTGGGGAACTGCGATGTCGCACTGTGTACAAGCACAGAGTGCGCCGATTTGTCAAATTTGGCATACAGACATCCCATCTCCATTTCCTAATATGAGCTTTGGTTTGTTGTATGAACTCCCTTTGTGCTGCAAGATCCAGCCATGGATCCCATCTTTGATTTGTGTGTTGAGTGTTTGGTTTTGTTTGGATTGATTTTGGGTTCTGTCTTGGACAGTCTGAGAACCGGTAGTGGTGGATACTCTTGTCTCCTCCACCTTCATCCGCTCACCCTTGAATTCCCTCCTCTCCTTAACTGATTTGGTTACCGCATTAGATCAGCTCCCAGACCTCATTTACATTATTTTTTGAGCTTTGCTTGCTACTATCTGACTTTGAGTCAAGTGTGTCTTTCAGTTTGATTGAGTGCTTGTCTTTTCTTGAGTTTTCTGAGTGCACTGAGTGCTGCAAGTAGTGTTCTCTTTTCAGTCATTTACTTCTGAAAGTGTAATTGTTATCAAGTTAATCTTTTGATGCATCCATTGAAAAGTTAAAAGTGCCTCTTTTCCATCATTTCTCAAGCGTTATTGAAGAAAATTGTTCGTGCATTGGAATGTTTTGCTTATGCATTTTTGGAAAAACTTGAATGAATGTGTGATCGCTTGTGTTTTTCTTGAATTATGAGTTTCTCATTTTCTCAAAAAATCCAAAATATACTTTAGTTTTTTGCAAAATTAGTTACATGCTAAGGAAATATAGATGCATTTTTAATTCTTACTACTTTTAGGCCATTGAAAGTGAAATTGAAAATCTTGCGTACTCCATCTTAGAATTCTCTCTTTTCATTACCTAGCATCATTTTTGTTTTGAAAAGGAAAAGAAAAGGAAAAAATGTTATGATTTGGATTAGTAGTGTTGTAATTTTTTGTGTTTCGCACAAAATGAAAAGAATGCTTTCATAGTCAAACTTGTGTGAATTGGGAATTGTTGCATTGCATTGTTTTGGCAAATCTCGTTGGAAAGAAAAAGATTTCTCCTTACCATAGTTAGAATTCATCGAAATAAAAGAATATTTTGTGCATGTATCTAGGACTTGCATTATGCTTCCGATTATGTACTCACCTCATGCACTCACCTAACCGTCTAGATAAAATTAACGGTAGAACTAGGTAAAATTTTTAGCAACTTGTGTGTAAGTTAGAGACGTGTTCTGGCGTCGTTAAGCATGGCACACTAGTACAAAATGAGAGATAAGTGACTAGGTGACTAAAAAAGTTAGTCACCATTGTTTTTTCAAGGAATAAATGACTAAAATTGAGCAATTTTAAATAAGCCAACAAAAAACAACTAAGATAAATGACTAATTTAGTCGTGGGATAAAATATATGACTAGATAACAAGTGACTAAAATAAAAATGACTAACATAAATGACTAATTTATTCACGGGAATATAAATACGACTAGCTAGTCACGAGAAAATTACAATTAGTTACTAGATACTAGTATAATATATATCATTTTTTATTTTTACTTTTACCATAAAAATATGAAACCACCTCTCAAGTTGTTGTCCCATGTCCTCTCTCTTCATCATGAAAATATTCTTCTTAATTAGGTATTCATATTTACTATGTATTTTATTTCCTAACACTTTCCTAGTATTTATATAAAAATAGGAAGCGTCTGCATGTGTATTGAACTCCCTGAAGATATGCATGATAGAGACATCAGGAAAGGCCTTGAGCAAAAGATTAACATGAGCCATCCAATATGAGAGCTCCATAACCTTTAAAGAGCACAAACCTTTCTCCCAATCAGATATAAGTTTAGAGACATCAACAATATGGTGTAAATAGATCTCCTCTCGTATTGGTCCCCGATCAACCACAATTTAACCATAAATTAAATTTCTCTACGTAAACCACTTTCCACAAAATCGTTCGAACTCCCATGAAACCCTTTGACCTTGCAATTGCACCACTACATTAATCCAATACACACATTATCAAACATATAACAAAGTAACATACCCTTTCTCATCACATTCATGAGCACTGATATTATTCTCATCTCCACCACTTATGATAGCAAGTTCACCATGACCGACAAAAAATCCACAAGTTAAAGTGAACGTCGATGATATTCCTTTGTACCCTCCACTGCTTGAAATTTGAATTGAAGATTCCATAACCCAATAGATTGTGATACTTTGAGTAGAAATCATAGCATTTGTGAAGTTGAAGAAGTTTGTTTCAACATGTATTTAAAGTTTTTAGAATTGTAGGACATAGTACATATGATGTCGCTACATCTTGGACTCATGGACATGAGCGTGCCCCATTTTCTCTTTAAAAATCTATTGCATAATCGTTTATGCAATATAAATGGAATATCAAAGATAACAACATATTCATTGAAATCCATGTCATAGACTATTTTGAGTACAATTACAACAATTTATTAAAGGCACCATGCACGCAATAGACTATCACAATATCTATCTTAACCCATAGCAAATCTTCCATAACAATAAATATTAACACCTACAACTTGAATTCATCTTTTTTTTTCTTTTTATGTTCATCACCATGGTACACAAACAAACATCCTAACCACCTCAAAAAATGAAGTATACCCAAAAAAAAAAAACCAAACCACCTCAAAAATTAAGTGTGCCAAAACATGAATGTGCCATGAATTTCATTTTCATTAACACAACTAAATACCATTCATTTGTTCTTATTCACAATTAGAAAAACCACCTAAAAAACAATTTTAAA
The DNA here is from genome assembly GCA_027924585.1 of Larix kaempferi. Classification (NCBI taxonomy): domain Eukaryota; kingdom Viridiplantae; phylum Streptophyta; class Pinopsida; order Pinales; family Pinaceae; genus Larix; species Larix kaempferi. The sequence continues at coordinate 14,301,746 of BSBM01000806.1, read as the reverse complement.
TAAATGCACAATACACTTTAATTTATCATGTGTTAATAAGATCAATATACCTCTCTCTATCCTCTTCGCCGGTTTTGGATTATCCTACCTTAGCTTGGTATTGTAGGGCATGCAGCGACAGACATTACAAAACCCTATTTTTCTAAAAACCTCGCATTTCCATGCCCACTGTCCAAGAAGGATATGTCGAGTTCAATCCCTGACTAGGAGTGTTGAAGGATCGAACCCATCAAATAATGGCGGGCGCTTGAATTCCAAGGTCCAAGCATTTTATTCACATATTTACATCTTTTCAAGTTTTGTATTTTTTCTCGATTCAAACACGATATATGTTGCTGAAAAGGAAGACCTCATGAAAACCATACTTTAAATTCTGAAAAAACCCATTAAATACAATAATAATAACATCTAGGGATGTCATCCTTCATAGATGGAGGAAATATGGGGGGAATGATCTGCCCCGATTGCTTCTGTTCAGATTTTTTATTTTGTAGCAGAGCCCCTAGTATTTCATCTAATGTTCATGGCAGGGGCCTATGCCCATGCCCCTACATCATCTCCATTTGTTGAATGTAGGTTCATCACTTTTTTTCCCACAAGCCTTCCTAAAATCTCTGCATGCAATATCTTATGCTTTCTAACTTTATTGGTGCTGAATAGCTATGAACGTTTGTACCAGAATCTATACGAATATTTAAGCCCAAGGCTCAGTAGTGGAGAACTCGATTGACCTTTAAGAGAAATAAACATAAGACCGCCAAATGAAGGAAAACACTGCAAATTCCGAGGAATGCGGGGAAAACCCTTGTAAATACAAATGCCCGAGCTGTGTCTGGACTACCCTGCATGAAGGCTCACAAAGAGTGCACTCAATGCATAGGGAAACGAAACTAATATTTGTTTGTCCCCCTTTCCCAGTTTGACAAAAATTGGCTAGTATTAGATCTCATCCTTTCACCCAATCCTCAATTATTGTTACATTGTATGTCAGTTCATATATACAAGTCTAACTGTTATCTGAATAGGATGCATTTTTTTTCTTTGAAAAATAAATAAATCAGATTACAACCTATTGGAGGAACCTTTGATGATGATCGAAGTTTTCAAGCGGAGCCGAGCTCCTTTGGGTGACAACATGCATTTCCTGAGCATACCCATGAAAGCTCTTAAAACCCAGGCCAAGAATCGCAAGACAAACATTTTATTTCTTCCAGATGGAATGTCCAAGAATCAAACCAATTGGTCTCATTATCATACAATTAACCAAGGCATCTTTCCCACTCCATCCCCTACCAAACAAGAATATCTTTCCCACTACATCCTTTCATATACAATACTAATGTTGTCTACGATGAAGTGGCCACATATGTATCTAGTTCATTCAAGCGAAATAAAAACCAAGGGGATTTTTTAATTGTAATGGCCATGTTCTTCATTAATATTTTGTATGATACATTGAGTTGAGTTTTAAGCCTCACGCTTGTTAAAGTATATGATCTCTAGGATTAGGAATGACACATAAACCCTATATTAATATGTTCCCCGTTGAATTTCAGTAAGGCTTCCTTACCAACTTTGAAGTAAGTTAAGACCTATAAAGTCTCGTGTGGATTTATAGAACTCACTAGGGGATCTATTAATTCTTCGGGAATTATTGTCAACCATCTCCATTAAGGTCAAATTTATCTTGTCAAGAGCATTGTGCCTCTCATGATCTTGCAATAGTTTATGTGGGACCATGTCTAAACACATTTGCATGGCTACCTTCCTCTTACTAATGAGGCACTGGGTTTCAAAGAAATCCCTATATTGAGTTCTGAACTCCTTTTCAATCTCTTATGACATTTTGATGCAACATCTTGTGCATTTTATGGTCACTATATTTAAACAGGTTTTTTTAATAGACAATTTTTTAAAAACTTCCTTGGTTTCCCTATGCCTAAGCTTTGGCGAAAGTAAATGGGCCCATACTTGACCTCCTCTGGCACATCTCATTTCATCGATCTTAAGAAAGTGATTGAGTTTGGTAGTTTGAGCTCACAACTCATAACAAGGTGAAGAATATAGGTTTTAATTTAGTTCTTATAGCTTGTCTTTAATTGCCTTATGATGGATTTTCCTCACAACTACAATATGTTGTCCATAGCCCCTAAAGAAGGCAATAACCTATTTGATGACATCACCTCATTGGATAATCCAACATTTAGTTACTTTGGGCCTATGGGAAAGACTCCATATTTGTTTGAATCATATTGATGTAATTATAGTTATAATTATAATATAGCATATATAATATTAATATAATATAATTATTTTATTCTAATATAAACATTTAAAAACAAAATATAATATAGTTATTCAACTTTATATATAAACCAAATCAACCATATATATATATATATACACAATAAACAATCAAAATCAATTTATTTATTTTTAGAAGCAATTAATCATACTATACATCTAATTACTTTGAACTCATACTATACAACTAATTACTTTGAACTTTAAGATAAGGTTTTTGGCGCCACAAATTTTAGCATTGTGTGAAGAATGCTTTTTTCAAAATTTTGGCACCATGAATAGGATTTTTATCAGCCTTCCAACCAGTTCATATGGAACATAAACATCCATTCCATTGATCAAACTAGGGCATTCATTACAGCAGCTAGGATATTAAGCTCTGCAACAACGAGAAGGTTTTGACAGACGTTTAAGGAAACCTTCAAGCGGCCGCCATAACTACCCACCTTCCTCCTTTCGTTTCTTCTGTGAGTTTTGCGGGCTCCTGAGGCGAGCATTCTTCTTCAGCGTTGAGGTTTGGAGGCGGCGACATGCCTTTCTTGGAAGCAGTGGCGGAAACCCTTTATTGACAGCTCTGACAGATCATACATGGAAGCGGTGGTGTTAGGGATACACAAAAGTGTTTTTGTGTGGAGAAGGTGGAAGATCTTCTTCATGAGTGGGGGCGGTGGTTTCTTTTCAAGTAAGTGAAGGCGGCGGACCTTCGATGTCGAGGTTTCCTGATGCAGCACCTGTGCTTGATTGGTATATATTAATTTCCTTGTGTTTACTAATATATGTTTTCTATTAACTTAATTTTCACTATAGCAGTTTTTGTTTCCTATAAAAGTTGGGCGTTCCATTCCAAGTTCATTTTCCATTCCCTGTACTTGTTTTTACTGCAACTAAACTATGCACAAACTTGTATCTTTCCTTTCCCACTAGGGTAAGGGCTTGTTTTTACTGCAACTAAACTATGCACAAACGTGTATCTTTCCTTTCCCACTAGGGTAAGGGGTTTATGTAATTTACAGTTAGAGATTCTAATGACCAATTTGCTTCAATATATGGTGGAAGAACCCAACTATTTGCAGACGTGCATAGAAAAAAAAACATGGGAAGTGCAATTACCCATGGTTGGGCCCTCACATCATTCATTCAGCTAAAAACAAGAATTATTTTAGGAGGTCTGAGCTGGGTGGAAAAATGTTGGATCTTCTTGCTAATGGGTAGCACTTAAAAAATTTAATGGAGTAAGATCAAATCGACCATTGTACATACTAAAGTAGGTTCATTTAAATTCTGTAAGTTTTCCCTAAGTTTGCTTTGTATACATGTTTATTTTCTGTTAAATTTTTAGGGAACCCAGGATCTTGTGCGTAATAATAAAATTTACTATGTTGGATTTAGAGACGTCTAATTACAATAATTAAGTTGGACATACGTGCATTATGATTATGATATCAAATACTGTCGAAAGATTACATTTATGTAATGATTAAAACATGCCAAACAATGTGATTAATTAAGTCATGGCATTATACGTATTTAAATAAGGATTTGGATACAAATACATATAGAATAATGTTAATCAATTATAATTGTTAATGGACCGATTATAGTTGATTAAAATAATAGCAGTAATAAATTGAGCTAAATAAGGAAATCAGAATTTATTCTGATTTATTTCAGTTTTTCCTGAAGTTTCCCGATTTGAAGTTTTTTATGAAATCGGAAACTCCAGATTTCTTTTTGGACTTGTTTCCCAAGTATTAGCTAAATTTCAGCAGCCCTAGGATTAGAATCTTTTTCTTTGGCACTACTATAAAAGGGCTGAGTCTCCAAGGCTTGCAATCATCCAGAAAAAATTGTCTGCTCCATTTGAAGACAGGATACTCTCCAGAGAAAAGGATTGCAAGTTCTTGGAAGGATTCGAGAGCCAACAACTCAAGTCAAGACCAGAAGCTGTCCGCGACCTTTGAAGATGGAAAGTAAGTTCCGCTGTGCACTAAGCTTGATTTCTAAGTTCCGCTGTGCATTAAGTTTAATTTCTTGCATAGGAGTAGATCTTGGTTAGGGTTTAAAGTAATTAGTAAAACCCATCAATTGGATCAGAGCCTCCCTTATGTGAGAAATGCAGTTTGAAATCCAAGTCTCCATGGCTGAAATTGCTGCGTGTGATCCCCTGAGTATGAGATGTGTTTTGTAAGAAATGCTGTGTGTATTCCGTGAAGTGTTAAAAACGTTTTGCTGAGGGTATTGATTGGAAAAACGAATTCATGTGTTGTATGCCTCTGTTGGAAGTTTAAAAACGTTTTAGCTGAGTCTGTGGCCTGGAAAATCGTTTTGAATGCTCTGCGAGGAGGGTAAAAACCTGTTGATATTTTTGCTACTGGTTTTACTGTGTTTTGAATGCCCTACTTTTGTTAATCTTTTGGAATGAATGAAAGTGTTCAAACTCTGGGTGCTCCCATCGTTAGGATGAAGGCATTGAGTGCTGTATGTCTCCCGTCGATGGCAACCAAAAGCCCTTAAACCCAGTCGGAGATTGCTGGTATGCGTTTTTAGACCCTGTCAGTTCCCAACGAGGACAACGAAAACCGTTTATTGCTCTGTATCTCCTCTTTGAGGATATCGGTGCTCTGACCTTTTGTTGGCACTCTGTTTTGTTGTTCAACGTTTGGTATTATTTCTATCTCCTGCCGGTGATGGGCATAAACCTGGAGGTTGTAATGTATTGATACTAGCCTCTTTTTAAAGTTTGTTTCCTATTTATGATGGCTGAGACCAAAAGGCATGGCTCCTGGTTGATAAACGAAGACGTGGTGGCTGGTGAGCTCCACGCTCTGCGCCCTGTTTACATATTATTGTATCATTTGATTGCTGAAGCTTGAATGTGTTACCCCGATGTGAATACACAGAGTTTGGGAGGCTGCAATTGCTGCAACTCTGTTTTCTCTATCATTTTGATTTGCTAAAGTTTAACAGAGCCCAAATCTGAGTGTTAAAGTATCCACTACTTGAACAAGATACCCTGCGATCTCAGCATTTAAACGCTGCGCCTCTCTAGGAGTCTCGACCTGGGGACCTCTGCGTTGAAGTTTGGGGAGAGGCGTATCTGTTCACTCTACCATCACCTTATCCCTGTGTGTATCCATTACGATTTCTCTGTATTTCGAACACCGATGGGCGTTTCCAGATTTTATGATCCAAATTGTAAATTTACCTTAAATATCTCTATGCATCTATTTCGAAACTGAATGGTGTTTCCAAGAAATTCCAGAATTCTTGATGCGAAATTTTAACAGCTGATGGTTGGTTAAGTTTGATATCGCATTGTTTTTGTTGCCAGAGGAATCGTGGTTTTGTCTTTATGCTGTTATGGTTATTAGAAATGTTGTTTCCATCGTTTCATACATGCCCTGTGTTAACATGCCACCGAAATGGTTATGCTCTGTCCACCGGACTCTGTTATATTTATATATGCGTTGAGGTTTTGTATGTATTTATATTTTTATGCATATAATTATCTCTGCGTGGGATTTTGTTTCCCCCTTATGCCTGTTAACGATCTGAAGCTGAATTGCTGTTTTATCTCTGCAAAACGATCTGAAGTTCAAATGCTTTTCTCTTTGGAATCTATGCATAACGATAGTAAGTTCAACGTTCATTTATGTTTATGCTATAAGTTGTAGAGATGTTAGAAAGTCACCTCATAGTTGTCTGGTATATACATGTGGTATGAGTACTTTGGATGTATGCTGCATTTTACACCAAGGTAGTGTTATGGAGATATTTAAACGATGGTGGTAAGTTATCTAGTGGAAGCCATCGATTGCTTAGTCAATATCTACATTATACATTGGGCACACTATCTATTTATATATAGTAAAGGATGTTAAGCTATATATATATTTAGTGCATAAAGAGAATGCTTTATATACTCTTTATGAATGGTTATATGCACATGTATTTTTTGTAATATGGCTATGCTTTTATGTAATGTGTAAAAGAGCTGAACTATATATAAGGTATAAAGTGGCTGGGTTTGTAACTCATTTCAAGACATGTTTGTACTTATGCACCTTTCATATCATGATTATATTTATACATATAGTTTAAAGTGTTCATGCTTTATTTAAGTTAACAAATAAGGGTGATGATTTTAGGTATAATTTTGGAATCTAACTAAAGGCATTTTATGTATACATGTGTTGTTTTCGCATGAGTCAAGCATTGATGTTCGCAAAACAAACCGCTATGTGTAAGACGATTGCAAGGATGACTCATGACAAGCTCAATGGACGTGGGTGTTAGCTTTCCCAAAGGAGGGTTGGCACCTGCTAAGTTGTTTGGTGCATAAGGGTGATGTATAACAAATAAGTTACAACACACATATGTTGGCAATGTCTAGAAAAGCATTTGGGGCTTGATGCACCAGGTCCGTTAGTGACCTGCCTTCCCCACTTGACTGGCCTGGTAGTTAGCAAATGGATATGTCAATCTGGCCCAAAGGCGGAAAAGACAATAAGGTAATGATTGCGCCCAAAGGTGTTTTTCATTATTCAGTGGTGTTTTGGCTAAAAGATTCAATGGAGCACATAATTTAATTTGGGCCTTTAGATGGATTTTAGAATTATGATTAAAGATCAAATCGTGATGCATAATATCTAATTTTTCCTTTTGTTCTTCAATTTTCAGATCTAAACATAATGTCAAATCTAAGTCAAATTAAGCCCCTCATGGGGAACAATTTCAAACAGTGGGAAGAAAAGCTGAAATTAGTCTTAGGGATCATGCAATTGGACACTGCACTGAGATTTGATCGCCCCAAGCCCAATAAAGAGGGTGAAGAAACTCCCCAAGAGAAGGCTGATATTGATAGATGGGAGCATTCAAATCGCATGTGCATAATGGTGATGAAGCAAACGATCCATGAGACTTTTCGGGGCATAATACCTGATACAGAGACCGGCGCTATTAAATACCTTAAGGCCCTTGAAGAGAAATTCACAAAGAGTAAAAAGACTGAAGTTAGTACACTCTTTGTGAAGTTGGCAACAATAAAATACAAGGGAAAAGAAGGGGTTAGAGAGCATGTTATTGAGATGACAAGACTACAACGTGCCTTGAAAGGGCATAATTATGACATCTCTGATGAAGTTCTCATTGAGTTCATTTTTCTGTCTCTCCCGTCCAACTTTAGTCAATTCAAGATGACTTATAATTGTCAAAAAGGGACATGGACACTACCTGAGTTTGAGGCTCAGTTGGTGCAGGAGGAAGAGAGACAGAAAATGACTAAGGGGGAAAGTGCTCATGTAGTAACATCTAATCATAAGGGTAAAGGCAAGAAGCGCAAGTTTGCTGCCAAGGTAGCTGCAAACAATGCCGCGCAGAAAAGCAAGAAGGAAGATACTTCTGCGAAAGCAGAAGAAAGGAACTGTTTTTTCTGCAAAGCGTCGGGACATACAAAGAAATTCTGCACTAACTATCATGCATGGTTGGCAAAGAAAGGTATGTCTCTTGCTTTAGTTTGTTCTGAAGTTAATTTAAGTTCTATATCTAGATATACTTGGTGGATAGATTCAGGTGCAACGACTAACATCAGTATGTCGATGCAGGGTTGCCTAAGCCATCGCAAGCCAAATGAGGCGGAGCGCTACGTTTACGTAGGAAATGGCAACAAAGTAGAAGTGAAAAGCATAGGAAAATTTAGATTATTATGTAAGACAGGATTTTATTTAAGTTTTGATGCTTTAGTGGTTCCATCTTTCAGAAGGAACCTAATTTCTATATCTTATTTGGACAAAAATGGTTATGTATGTTCATTTGGTAATGGAAAATTCAGTTTGTGTCAAAATTCTAAGCTTCTTGCTTCTGGTATCCTGTCTTCTTATGATAATCTTTATTTTCTAGATATAGACACTTCACATTCAGAGGCACTGCATGTAGATAATAGAAAACGTAAATTAACTTGCGAGAAATCTCCAACATTATGGCACAAGCGATTAGGACATATCTCTATGAAAAGGATAGAACGTCTTGTGTCTAATGATATTCTCCAACCTTTAGATTTTACAAACTTAAGTGATTGTGTGAATTGTATAAAGGGAAAACAAACTAATAAACGTAAGTATGATGCAAAAAGATGTAATGATGTCTTAGAATTGATTCATACGGATATCTGTGGTCCTTTTCCAAAAGCTACAAGAAATGGTCACCGTTACTTTATCACATTCATAGATGATTATTCAAGATATGGTCATATTTACTTAATAAAAGAAAAGGCGGAAGCATTAGACGTGTTCATAAAGTTCAAAACGGAAGTTGAGTTACAACTTAACAAACGTATAAAGTCCATTCGGTCTGATCGTGGTGGTGAATACTACGGTCGTTATGATGGATCAGGAGAACAACGTCAAGGTCCCTTTGCAAAATACTTAGAGGAATGCGGAATTGTGCCTCAGTATACGTTGCCAGGTTCGCCTGCAATGAATGGTGTTGCTGAACGGCGAAATCGCACCCTTAAAGACATGGTGAGAAGTATGATTGCTCGTACAACTCTACCTGAGAATTTGTGGGGAGAAGCCTTAAAGACTGCAGCATACATACTTAATAGAGTGCCTACTAAAGCAGCTAACAAGACCCCTTACGAGTTATGGGTTGGGCGCAAGCCTAGCTTGAATCATTTGAGAGTTTGGGGATGTCCATGTGAAGCTAGGCCTTATAAGCCAAATGAAAAGAAACTGGACGAAAGGACCATTAGTTGTTACTTTATAGGCTATTCTGAACGATCTAGGGGATACAAATTCTATAATCCAACAGAACATACAGTTTTCGAGTCAGGAAGTGCGAAATTTTTTGAGGATAATGAGTTTGTGGGGGGAGATATGACAAAAGATAGTATTTTTGAAGAAGAAGAGACGAATGCAAATGAGACTATGGACCAAAGTCCTGGTTCTGTTCAAATTCCGATTGCGTTTAGAAATGAGACTATGGACCAAAGTCCTGGTTTTGTTCAAATTCCGATTGCGTTTAGAAATACATCTTCTGACAATATGCAAACTTCATCATCACAAATAACTCAGTTAGAAACTCAACATGGAATAGAGAACACAAATGGACCTGAACCCAACCCAAACCCTGACATTGACATGACAAATGTTGATGGCCTAGGGCCTGTGGGAGATTCAGAAATTGATAATGATGTTCCTCCTCCTGTTGAAGATCAAGTTGTAAATGAACCTCAAGAAAATCTAGTACCTGTGCCAATTAGGAGATCTACTAGAGAGAAAAGATCTACACAATCTAAGGATTATGCATATCTTCAAGAACATGAGTTTGACATTGGCATGTTTGAAAATGATCCTGTTAATATCAAACAAGCTGTGGAAAGCTCTAACTCTCAAAAGTGGATTAATGCCATGAATGAAGAGATGAAATCTATGTATGACAATGACGTTTGGGATATCGTTCCGTTGCCTAAAGACAAGAAACCCGTTGGTTGCAAATGGATATTTAAGACTAAGCGGGATTCTAAAGGCAATGTTGAAAAATACAAGGCACGTCTTGTTGCGAAAGGTTTCACACAGAAAGAAGGCATTGATTATAAAGAGACTTTCTCTCCAGTTTCATCGAAAGACTCTTTAAGGATTATATTGGCACTTGTAGCACATTATGATTTAGAACTTCATCAGATGGATGTAAAGACGGCGTTTCTCAATGGTGACATTGATGAAACGATCTATATGAAGCAGCCAGAGAACTTTGTATCAGGTGATGCAGGGTCTATGGTTTGCAGACTTAAGAAATCTATCTATGGGCTAAAACAAGCATCTCGACAATGGTATCATAAATTTCACAAAATTGTTAGCTCATTTGGTTTTGAGTCTAACATAGTAGACGAATGCATATACCTTAAGTTCTGTGGGAGTAAATTTATTTTCTTGGTTTTATATGTAGATGACATATTGCTTGCCAGTAACGATAAGGACATGTTGCATCAAACTAAGAATTTTTTATTTAAGAACTTTGAAATGAAAGATCTTGGTGATGCATCATTTGTTCTAGGGATTGAAATACTTAGAGATAGATCTCAAGGTATTCTAAGGTTATCCCAAAGGAACTATATCGATAAGATTCTAACAAGATTTGGCATGGAAAACAGCAAACCAGGAGATACCCCTGTATCAAAAGGAGATAAGTTTAGTCTAAAACAATGTCCCCAAACTGACTTAGATAAAAAACATCATGAAAGATATTCCCTATGCCTCAGCCGTGGGTAGCATCATGTATGCACAAGTATGCACGCGTCCAGATATTGCGTTCATCACTGGAATGCTAGGGAGATATTTGAGTAACCCAGGTATGGAACACTGGAAGGCATCCAAGCGAGTGTTGAGATACCTAAAGAGAACAAGGGACTATATGCTCACGTATCGGAGATCAGAACAGCTCGAGGTCATTGGATATACTGATTCTGATTTTGGAGGATGTCTCGACAGCATGAATTCAACATCAGGATACATCTTTATGATGGCAGGCAGTGCCGTGTCATGGAAGAGCGCTAAGCAGTCATTGGTAGCCTCCTCCACTATGGCAGCTGAATTTGTTGCATGCTATGAAGCATCTAATCATGGCGTATGGATGAATAACTTCGTCACAAGTCTGAAAATTGTGGATTCTATTCAGAAACCACTCAAATTATTATGTGACAACAATTCAGCAGTGTTATACGCAACCAACAACCGAAGTTCGTCAAAGTCAAAGTACATCGATATTAAGTTTTTGGTTGTAAAAGAGAGAGTGCAGAATAATGAATTATGTATAGAACACATAGGTACAGACTCCATGATTGCTGATCCTCTTACTAAAGGATTACCACCCAAGAAGTTTCACGAACATGTTGCCCGTATGGGTGTAATATCTATTTAGGATAGTGAGAAAATGTGGGAGTCTGAATATGTTTTAAGTTTTGTTTTTGATGTTCTATGTAATGCAATTGTAAACAATTTTTGATGATATATACAAGTTGCATTCAGTTTCAGTTTCATTATTTCTTTCTTTAAAGTTTGATTTTTGACCTCATACAGTAAAGTAAAGGTGACTCAATTAGAAATAGGCACGTATAATCACACTTGCGTGTAATTTCTAAACTATATGTCCAAATCAGATTCATGTCATTTAGTTATGTTGGCAGCGTGATTTATGTCGGTTTAGTTGCGAATAAATGTGACAAGTGCTGCTTAAGTCCTTTGTTAACATAATTGATGGACAGAATTGTTTAAGAAAGACAGAAAAGTTGCATGCAATAAAGTTAAGGATATATAATCAAAAGGTTGCACTTGTCCATGTGGGAGATTGTTGGATTTAGAGACGTCTAATTACAATAATTAAGTTGGACATACGTGCATTATGATTATGATATCAAATACTGTCGAAAGATTACATTTATGTAATGATTAAAACATGCCAAACAATGTGATTAATTAAGTCATGGCATTATACGTATTTAAATAAGGATTTGGATACAAATACATATAGAATAATGTTAATCAATTATAATTGTTAATGGACCGATTATAGTTGATTAAAATAATAGCAGTAATAAATTGAGCTAAATAAGGAAATCAGAATTTATTCTGATTTATTTCAGTTTTTTCTGAAGTTTCCCGATTTGAAGTTTTTTATGAAATCGGAAACTCCAGATTTCTTTTTGGACTTGTTTCCCAAGTATTAGCTAAATTTCAGCAGCCCTAGGATTAGAATCTTTTTCTTTGGCACTACTATAAAAGGGCTGAGTCTCCAAGGCTTGCAATCATCCAGAAAAAATTGTCTGCTCCATTTGAAGACAGGATACTCTCCAGAGAAAAGGATTGCAAGTTCTTGGAAGGATTCGAGAGCCAACAACTCAAGTCAAGACCAGAAGCTGTCCGCGACCTTTGAAGATGGAAAGTAAGTTCCGCTGTGCACTAAGCTTGATTTCTAAGTTCCGCTGTGCATTAAGTTTAATTTCTTGCATAGGAGTAGATCTTGGTTAGGGTTTAAAGTAATTAGTAAAACCCATCATACTAATCTTAAACTGTAGTGGTGCAATTAACAGAGTAACTTCTATTTTGCAACTCTTTCCAGTATGTACCATATATGTTTACGGTAGAACTCTTAAGCATATTATTGCTTAGAAAATTTTAAATATCTTGATAGCCTACTTTTCCAGATCATTAAATCACTGCATGGATTTTTGACATTTGGAAGAGCTGGATGATAATGACCTTGTAATCTTCACATTGAATTTCTCTATAAAAGTAGTGTTGTAATAGGATGTTGCGATATATTATAACAACTATTAGATCTACAAATTATTGGCGTGTGTCTTAACATCTCTAGTTGGAGGCTTGTAGCAAAGGTGAATGAACTTTGGAGGGTTTGTTGATGCTGCAGCCACTCCTAAATATGATCCCATATGAGCAGACTGGTCGTCCTATCCTGCATGTTTACATACTGCAATTGGTAAAGCACGAACACATCCATGCGGAAATAATAAAGAGAGGAAGGATGTTATGAAGAGCAGTAATTTCAATAGGACACACTTTCTGTTCACCTGCCCAATAGTTAGCATTCGGTTCTGTCCGACTACTCCACTGAAACATGTTGCATATTACAGATACTCCTGACTTGAATCACTGTTCTGTGATAATTAATAAATGTGAACCCTCATCCATACACTTATGTATTTCCGATGGAATCGAATTGCGATGACCGTATTTCACACGGTACATTCCTAGATCCTTCATAAGTGTTGTACCGATGTCATATGTCTGTCAAGCGACCTTGCAGGTTGGCTGCAAAACTTTCAACCGAAACTCTGTAAGTGGATCCCGAATGTATGTATATCACATTATTTCGTGGGCCTCACTACCACAGAGCATACGGATCGACGATCTGTAAGATGCGTGAGAAAAAGTAATAATGATAAAATTAAATTAAACAAACTGTCTGCTAGATAATAATTAACTCTCAGTTGTGTTGTCGAAAAATCTGGTCAATCAATGCCTTCATACTTCCATCCCTTCACCACTAGAGTTCTGCGTGGACAGGATCTGGGATTTTTATTGGCGCTAGCCTCATGGGATATTCCTTGATAGTTATGCAATGGGATAGTGGAACGATCGCTGACTACCTGCGCTGGAACAAACGTTAATGTCTATTAGAATTATGAACGCTACTCCAATGTATATGGAATTTATTGGGAAATTATTTATGTAAACTGGGAGCGATAGAAATATTAAAGGGTTCAATTTGCTTCGCATTCCAAGCTGGCTCTGAATAAATTAAGGGCGACAGGTTTCAGTTGTCTCGAGCAATGGAACGGGATTACCAATTAGATATAGATGTCAAATGTCAGATAGTAGGCACTCGTCCCGTTGGATCGACCTCTTTATAGCTAGAGAGAAAATTGCCTTCAATCGACCTTACTTCCTTCAATCGACCTCCCTTCCTCTATTCCTATTTATCACATGCGCTACACTTTGGAGCACCCCTGAATTTCACATCTTGCTTGGATATCATCGCTCACTTGCGACCATCTCTCGCTAGCTATCCGAATTATAACCAATTCTTCATCATGGAATCGAACAATATTGTTTTAAGGAGACCGATCTCTCCAATAAGTAGATGGTGAACTCAACAACCCAGACAGTAAGTCTTGAAGATATTTATGGAGAATATCATCAGAAATGGCATCAATTATATTGAGCATGCATGGAGAAAGATGGTCACATCCATGGATATAGTCTTTACGGATTTGGCGGTAAATGTTTATCTCAACTGTCTTCACTTGTTTCATCTTTAGAATTTTGGATTGTGTCTAAATTCTAGTTCAATTTTGGGGAAGATATCTGTGTTACGTACTGGATCTTGTACTATATTACTATATTTTGTTTTCACTGAACTATTGCAATGGGTGTTGTGCATTAATGCATATCTACGTGCTTGCTTTGTTTGTAAGAGAAACCAATTTCTCACCAAAACAAGGGTTGGATTTAATAATATATTATTTTACTGAGGAGGCATGCATTTTCGACACTGGCATATAACTCGTGACTACTTTAGAGTTTTAGTGCATTGGAAGGTCGTGTTTACATGAATTGTACTTGGTGAGTGCGTATTACAGTTTCCTTTCCATGAAGAAGAGTTGCACCAAGATTCGTTGAAGACTGCATATCCTGCCATTGACCTGGTTTGCAACGTTTTCTTAAGAATCGGATTTCTTTTTATCATAATTCTTTGTGATTGATTTCTCTTTGGGAGATGGATATGATAGCATATTAGCTGTGAAGAGAATGAAGCAACAACAATGGTATGTAAATAACCCTAATTTCTTTGTTTGAAGTTTCTTTGTGCGTGATATCGACTAGTATTGAGAGCATCATACTTACACATAATATCGACTTCTAACCACACCTCATTGGTCCTATGTGTGAAATATACCTATCCATAGGAAAGCGACATGACAAGAGTTTGCAACCACCAGAACCAAAAGGAGGAGAAGATTCGAAAGCATCTTTTGCTATCTGAAGACTGTTTAACCTCCATCAACATGTTGCTTGTTGAGTTAACCTGTGCGTTGAGGTATTGCTGCCTTGAGGTGCTTCCTCCACTAGCACACCCACAAGTAAAGTGGCCCGTGAACACCGATAGGTGTAGTCAACCAATTAGTTTTTTGGAGATGGCTGGTTTTTAAACAAAGGCTAAACATTAAACTAACAAAAACATTAAATTAATTAATATACACATAAAAACAAATACTATTTAATAAACATACCCATTTTCTTAACCACACCTTATATCAAGCTTATTTAAATCTTAATCAAGATGCATTTGAGCATAACAAGATACGACAACAATGAAATGAATCCCTACTATACACTTGTTACACTCATGTTAATCTTCTTGATCCACTCAAGGAAGTCCAAAATCTCAGCTAATATCTAAACACCTATGGGTGTAATAAATCCCTGAGGGCTATAATTCATAGGAAGAGTAAAGGCACTTTAAGTCCAATTACTCTGAAGCCTCCCATTGAATCTATCCAGGCAAGAGATAATCCCGAGACCAAACTTGCTAGAGTATACCCAATTTCATCTTTCTAATTAACAAGTGGAGACAACGTTGTAAGCGCAAGTTGTTCCTATATGTTTCCCCCTTAAGGATTAACCTTGGATGCTTCATTTGCAAGTGTAGCTCTACAAGAACAGCAGCGATTTGCCCTTGCATTTTCAAGCAGGTTGTTTTGCAAGAATAGAATTTCTCCTTCTAATTCATCTTCTGGTGCCATATTCAAAACCTCTGTATCCCTTGCCTCAGAGAGCTGCTTCCATTGAGAATCTTTTGAGATCATTTCAATATTGGGCGAGATAAAAGAAGCATCTGTTTTTTCCTTGGTATCTAGCATTCCATGAAAGCAATTTTCATTGGTTACTTCATCTCCTTCTGGATGATCTACTCCAAAAACACGAATCCAAGAAAGAAAAATCTCAGTAAACAACATTTCAAAGATGATATTGTTAAAAGAAAAATGAAATGGCAGAAGAAAGAAATGCAGACTCTACCACTATAGTAGGTTCTTTGGTCTCCTTTTGAAAGGACCAAACCCCCCTTTTGGATCTGCAGAATCTTCCGCTATATGTAGGGATGCACATAGTACTTGGGTGCCTCCTTGCCACATCTACATGTTGGTGATAGAAGTTTCAATGTCTTTGAAGCAATCTCTTGTTCTCCAAACATCAGTGAGTCAAAATACCAAAGGATTACATTTCACATTAAAATATAGAAAACACTAATTGAGGATGATACAAAACTCTACAGTAAGACAATTTATAATTTAAGCATGAGCACTTGCTTACTTCCTACTAGACTCTTCTGGTATCCTATCATTACAATTTTTTGCTTGATCTCCTACCAAACTTGAACCAACAATATCTCTTTCCATTAACACATCCAGCTCTTCCTTAATTGAGCATCCCTTCAAAGAAGCATTGCTACAATCTGCTTCAGTATTCCCGAACTGTGCAAGCTCCATACAATCAGACACATTCATATCTTGTATTTTGAAGGAAGCATGCTTTGAATTACTGTGCTTTTCAACAACAGAGTCACCAATTCCGGCTGGAACATCTGACACATAGCAAAAGCTTCACTAAACATACCTATATTCATAAATCTAGATTGTGCATATGATCAGTTAATGACTACAATGCCTTTAAACTATTCAAAATCCCAGTTGACCTGTTACTTAGAGTGGAAGAATTTTATTAATTTTACCAAGATCGATATTATTGTTTCCCAGTAAAACATACCTTCAGTTTCAGTAGGAAATCGTGCTAAATTATGCTTTGATTATGTTGCTAAAGGAACTGCCTGTTATTGCATTTCTTGGTTATCATCGATATACATGGTATTTGTCAATAGGATATTGCATGCAAAATGTAGACAGAATTGCAGGCATTGAAATTAACAGAACCCCTAGTAAAGGACTCATCAAGGAAGTTTGTAACTTTATCAGTTCAACAATGACCCATAGATGCAACAAACAAGGACAATAGAACACACATGATGGAAAGTAACTGACATATATGAAATAAAATATTGCAAACAAAATTCATTAAGATATAAGTAGTGGTTGAATGAGATTGATTGCTATGCGAGTGAGAATGTCAACAAGTTGCTTGTTGGAAACAAATGTGATTTGATTGCTAATAAAGCTGTTGATTATGATGCAACCAAGGTAATGTTAAATGCTGAGTCGCTGTTGATTGTTGGTATCCTTGGTATACTCCATTATTTATTTAAATTTATGGCTTTATAATGATATTTTTCTTCTATTGGTAGGTTGTTTATGATGTTACTGATCAGGAGAGTTTCAATAATGTGAAACAATGGTTGAATGAGATTGATCGCTATGCGAGTGAGAATGTCAACAAGTTGCTTGTTGGAAACAAATGTGATTTGACTGCTAATAAAGTTGTTGATTATGATACAGCCAAGGTAATGTTAAATGTTGAGTAGCTTTTGTTACACCACAATGTCATCACCCTTGTGCAAGTGTCACAAGTGTCGCAAATATTGCAAGTGTCGTCGTCATGACCTAGTGTCATCATCATGACCGTTGCAAGTACCGTTATTATGACCAAGTGTTGTCATCATGACTGTTGTGATAATGTTATCATCTTGACCATTGTGTAAACTCTTTTCTATTTTACCTAAACCCATTTTAGAGTAAAAACACATCCCTGAAGTTTCCCATGACTGGAGTAACTGACCTACTTTTCAAGGTTGTCGCGGTCTGCCCTTGTGCAATATGTGACGTTGCAGGTTGTCTTAATGCAACCTGCGACGATGTCAGTTATTTGGATAAAAGAGTATCTTTGATCCCATTCTTGAAGATGAGTGATGTGGAGGCCTATCCCTAGGCTCTAGGTGAGGTGGCATTTTGGTTCCTAACCTTATGGGAAGATCCCTTAACCATCTCCCCTTAATCCTCAACCTACCCTATCTCTTTAGCCCTATATAAACACCCACTCTCTCCATGGGAGGGGGGAAGGTCTATGGTACCCTTATGCTGATAGGATCCATACTGGTGATTGGGAAGCTTGTACCACCTTGGAGACTTGGCTTGGACATGTTGGATGGAAGATGCGACGTTGAGGCTTTGGTTGTAGCTTCATCCTTTCTATGTAATTCCCACTTTTCTACAGTTAATATAATCTCTTTCCATAAACTGTTGTCTCATTGATGATGATGTTTAGAGTTTTCTTCCTTAAATGTTAACTTAGATCAATCATATGAAATGTATGCTTTCACTGTTTGTTAGTATCTATATGTTCAACAGGGTCTTGCAGCTGGAGATCTGACGATGCTAGAGCATTGGATCAACAAAGAGCAAAGGGATCTGCAAATCTGAGGTAACTTATCTATCCATTAGTTTGCACTTCTATTGATCTAGGAAAGTAGATCTATATTCTGTTTGATTTGTTCTAGACTCGCATTGAGCTAGGAAGATCACGCCTTAGATCCATCTTTGGTAGATTGTCCGATAACAAATTTGGCGACCATACTGGGGAATGAACATAGTTGCTATTTTCAATCTGAATGTCAGTTTCAGTTGATTGCTTTTCCAAGCCATCTCTTTGGCCATTTGCTTCTTAAGACCTTTCACCATCATATCTTCACTTTGAAGAGTCTGATTACCTTCCTTTGAGTTTGCACATCCCATTTGAAGACCTGTTTATTGCTCATTAACTGGAGAATTGGTTCATTTTTGGACTTAGATCTCGCCTGTCGCACCTGGTCAGTGTACCCATAGCGACACTATGTTGTTTTTTATCTATATTCTTTTCCTATTAGTCTGTTGTCGCAGCCCTTCCATTGGTATACTACGACATCGTCGCACTTCCCGCACTAGTGAACTGCGATGTCGCACTATGCATAAGCACAGAGTGCGCCGATTTGCCATTTTTGGCCATACAGGCACCTTTTCTCCATTTCTGATCTGAGTTTTGGTTTGTGTACAGACTCCTCTGCACTGTGCCTTCCAGGCAGAGACCCTTTTGTCTAGCAGTGTTTTGTTTGGCTTGTTTGTATTGGTTTTTGGGTCTTTTGATTTTTGGATTCATGTTTGGCCCCTTGAGTAAAAACTAGTGTTTTGCTTGCATTTTTAAGCGAAATGGGTTCGAAATGGGGGGGCTGTGAATTGTGCATTCTTTAGTCATTTTGACCCATCTCAAGGTTTTGAGATCATTTTTTGGTTTGGTGTGATTGGCTTGTTTTAAAGACTTGAAGAGTGTGGGATATCCATGTCTTTTTTAGCCTCTCTTTCTTGGGTTATGCATCTTGTTTCCCTTACATGTTGAGCTATTCAATCATTTTTGGGGAAGATTGATTCTTTGTCTCCACTTTAGTTCAAAGAAAAGCTTGATTTTGTCACTCTTTTGCCATATTCATGAAATTGGAAAACATAAGTATTCTTCTTATTTTATTTTGATCATTTGATATTCTTGGTCCTATCATCATAAGAAGAAGAAAGGCTTGTTTCAGATTTGTATGCATTTGAGTTAGATAAGATTGTTAAGTGCTTATCTTTGTCTTGCATTTGATTGGAAACGGTTGTGGAATCCTTCTTTCCATAGCTTAGATGTGTCTTTTTCAAGTGTAAAAAGATAGGAAATGAGTTATAATTATTGCATTTGGTAGATTTTGAGCCTCTCTTATGTGCCTTTGAGTTGTTTGGGTGCTTGCCATTTTTCTTTGGGAATTTCTGAAAGATTAGAGTGTTGTAGATATCCTC
The DNA here is from genome assembly GCA_027924585.1 of Larix kaempferi. Taxonomy (NCBI): domain Eukaryota; kingdom Viridiplantae; phylum Streptophyta; class Pinopsida; order Pinales; family Pinaceae; genus Larix; species Larix kaempferi. Next base: position 14,282,116 of record BSBM01000806.1, on the reverse strand, counting down.
TCACTTCCTGTATATAAATATGAAAAGCGTTTAGTTATCAAATTCCATTTCTGGTACATGCATTTGAAAATTGAAAGTGCTTCATTATCTTGTCTTATACATTGTTAAGATTAGCTGCATCTTTCATTTTCTTTACACTTTTTGGTTGATTATTGCAGAAAGTTAGAATTATTGCACTCTAGGAAGGAATTCTTCTTTTCTCTACTACTTAAGTACTTTTGGTTTGAAAGAAAAAATATCTCTCCTTACCTTAAGTAGTTTTCATTGAAAAGGAAAGGAAAATGTGCATTATCATGTAGTTGAGGATTGCATTATGTTTACATTTATGTACTCACCTCATGCATCCACCTAACCGTACAAGATAAAATTAATGCTAGCTTAGGTTAAAATCATTTAGCAACTTGTGTGTAAGTTAGAGACGTGTTCCGGCGTCGTTAAGTGTGGCAGTTGTCATTATTTTCTAGCACTGTAGTCCGGGGGTATTGCAGTCTTCCACGTACATCGGTATATCGAGCTCCTTCACGTACCCACCAAGTATCATAATCCGTACTTGGCATATATAGAAGGGTGTATCACGTACTCGACACGTATATCGGAAGGTCTCGTGCCAACGGCTGTGCATTAGACAGCACCACTACGGATTTGAGCTCCCACGTACCTTGCGTATATCGAGAGACACCCATAGGATTCCTGAAACCAACTGAGTTAACCATTTGGCCGTCTTGGCAAAGAAATACACCGAGAACAGCACTCGGGGAGATTAGCACGCACGTACTGTCCAGGTAATTAGGTATGTAGGCAAGGGTACGGTCCCAATCCTCCTTATCGCGTCATATTGTTGGACCCTATAGTATATAGTAGTTTACGATGCCTTGATAATTCTGTGAGGTTCCAGACTTTGAATCCACTCCCATTCACACAGTATGCTTGTTGCTTTTAGACTTGAGTAGTGCTTGTCTTGTGTGGTCCTTTAGAGACTCTTAGGAAGTTTAGATATGGAATATTCTTTCGGGACTACCAACCAAGGCACCCCTTTCCAAGGTATGCCATTTGTTATTCCCCCTTGTGGAACTGTTGGTCCTCCCTTTATGGCTACATTGAGTCTTCCTGGATTGACGATAGGATTACCATTATGGTTATTCTCCAATCCAGTTACACCAAGTGCACCAATCGTGTCAGACCTAGGTCCTTCACCACATGAGCATCAATCTCATGATGACCCTTCTCCTTCTCCGTTGAAATTTGAATTAGCTTCCATCTCTTCCTCTTCTCCTACTGAAAACTCTAATGTTAGTAAGAAGGCGAGTGTGAAGAAGAAGAAAGGGAAGATTAAGAAGAAGAAAGATAAGAAAGAGACCATGCGTCAACCATCTTCCTCTGATGGCACTCATTCTATGAGAACGCCTCGCAACCCCAAGTTCCCTTGCAAACTTTGCAAGGGTGATCACCTTCTCAAGAATTGTCCCGGTCTTCCCCGTGTGTCAGAAGTGTGGTCTAAAAACCCCAAACCATTTGTATCATCAACCTATGACCATCATGTTGATGATACTCCCTCGACCAATGACCCATTGGTGACGGGTCAGAAGGGTAGAGCTGCAGACCCTTGCTGGATATGCAAGGGATTTCTTCGTACTTACCTTTGTCCAAGCATGGATGAAGCTTCATGGTGGTTGGAAGATATTACTAGTTCTCAACAGGTGCTTCCAACAAGCGATAGTAAGTTATCCCTCGATCCCCCACTGGTTGACCAAGTGATTAATTCAGTTTCATCTGTAATTGGTCCCACTCTTCCTTCCGAGAGTGAAGTAATCGATTCGCTGTCATCTCCATTCGATCTCGCTCTTTCATTGGAGAAAGTCTAGACTGAAGCAGTCACCATGACACAATCTTTGTCTCATTCTTATCTTCCAAGTGAGAGTGAATTGGAAACCGCTGATGTTTTCCTAGTCAGTTCAGAATGTTCTAGGCAAGGGGAAACCCTGTCCATTCCTACAGGACCCTCCCCAAGTACTTAGGTCATTTCCTTTGATTGGAATGGTCTAACAGAATCTCGTCTTCTTCCGAGTATTCCTTTTCAAATATCTGTAGGAGTTTCCGATAAAGAAATCTTTCGTACGATAATTGATGAGGGAGCTTCTGTTAGTATTTTATCCTCAACTGCTTGGCAAGCTATAGGTTCTCCTCAGCTTGTGCCAGTAACTGACCAGATTTTGGCTTTTAATAGAAGTCCTACCAGACCTTTAGGGATTCTCCCATAGTTACCTATCACGTTGAGAGGTAAAACTGTTTATGTTGATGTCATGGTTGTCCAAGGTCCTTTAGATTTCAATATGTTCCTTGGACGTGATTTTGTCTATGCTATGAAAGCTGTAGTGTCCACGCTCTTTCGAGTGATGTATTTTCCTCATCATGGGAATATTGTGACCATTGATCAGTTTTCCTTCATGACACCCACTCATCATATGACTCCTAGTCATCAGACTTCCCTAAATGTTCCGCATGTTTTAGTGGTTTCTTCCTCCTGAGGATGGGGGGTATGAGCATAGTTTATGTTTTGTTTCAAGCTCGTTAAAAAATGAAACCAACTTTCAAGCAAAGTTTCTCTTTGATTTCAAGCTTGCATAAAAATGAAACCATTTCTTACGAGCACGGTTTATGTTATGTTTCAAGCTCGTTAAAAAATGAAACCAACCTTCAAGCAAAGTTTCTCTTTGATTTCAAGCTTGCATAAAAATGAAACCATTTCTTACGAGCATGGTTTATGTTATGTTTCAAGCTCGTTAAAAAATGAAACCAACCACCCTAGCATAGTTTCCCTTTGGTTTCAAGCTTGCATAAAAATGAAACCAATCCACTTGGAGCATAGTTTTATTCTATTTCAAGCTCGTTAAAAAATGAAATAGACCCCTCTAAGCATAGTTTACATTTGGTTTCAAGCTTGCATAAAAATGAAACCATCCACTTGAGCATAGTTTTATTCCATTTCAAGCTCGTTAAAAAATAAGATGGGCCCTCTCTAGCATAGTTTACCTTTGGTTTCAAGCTTGCACAAAAATGAAACCAGTCCACTCGAGCATAGTTTTATTCCATTTCAAGCTCGTTAAAAAATAAGATGGGCCCCCTCGAGCATAGTTTTATTCCATTTCAAGCTCGTTAAAAAATAAGATGGGCCTCCTAAAGCATATTTATTGTCTATTTCAAGCTTGTGTAAAAATGAAATAGATCTCCCTCCCATCAGTTCGAGTCTCTCGCTAGAGTTAGAACTTGAACCTTCATTTCATCTGATTCTCGTCTTCCCCCCCTTGGTGAACATTTTCATATTAGTAGCCAGGTTGGTAGTTGGGTTAGCAAGCATCATTTTCAGACAAAATGAAGCTTGGGGGGCATGTCGCATGTCGTACCGTCAACAATCATGTTGAAGGAACACTACCATGTTAAGCCACTAGCAATCATGCTGGGGGCATTTACCAACCTCTTGGCATCATGTTGGGAAGGAACCCATCAATGGACCTTAACCATGAGCATAGTTCCCGTTCTATGTCAAGCTCGTTAAAAAATGAAATAGGTTCCCGTGAGTAGAGTTCTAATCTTGTGTTAAGCTCGTTAAAGAATGAAACAACTCCTTTCCCTTTGAGTCGAGTCTCCTCATAGACTTAGTACTTGAACCTTCTTTTCACCTACCTATGCCTTAGGCAGATGAAATGAAGCTTGGGGGCATGTCTTCAACCTCTAGAAGTTATGTTGAAGTCAAATCGATCGCCTCTCCACATCATGTTGGATCCAAGTCACTTACTTCTAGCAATCATGCTGGGGGCACACACCAACCTCTGGATGCCATGTTGGGAAAAAGTTCACCATTGGGAACATTTTCGAGCATACTTTCCTTTTTCAAGTTTCGAGCTCATTAAACCATGAAAATTATCCCGAGCATTCTTCCAACATATCTTCCAGCTCGTTAAAAACAGTAAGATAGCATTTGAGCTTACTTTTCACCTTTTTCGTGCTCTAGTTGAAACATGAAAAGAGGTTTGAGCTTAGTTTTTACTTTTTCGTGCTCTGGTTCAAACATGAAAAAGATTTCGAGTGCTTTTATACCATTATCGTGCTCGTTAAAAATTTGAATAAAAAGGTGTGTCTAACGAGTATATGTTTATCACTTTATCCGACCTCGCTAAACTATTTACGGAAAAGGAAATGTGCCGAGTTTACTTTTTCCTTTGTCGTACTCGGTTATCAACCATGACAAAGTTGTTCATGGAGTCCTTTTTAAGCTCTTTTCAAACTCCGTAAATAGGAAAAGATTGCCAAGCAAACTTGATGCTTTCACGCTTGTAAAACCATTTGAATGATCGTCTTTCTGGTGATAGTTTACCCCTTTTTCAGACCAGGAAGCACTATTTATGAAAAAGGAATACTCCAACCAACCATGGCTGGAAGAGTCCTCTCCCACGTTGTTTTACCCTTTTTCCAGCGATGAGGCTAACTTTACGAAAAAGGACCGTTGGAGTCTCCTTTAGTTCTTTTCAGACTCTCTAAACATGAAATGACGCCGAGTTTTCCTTCTTTGGACTCGTTAAATTTTAAACATTGAAGGGCCCATTATGGGACGAACCCCTCCTTTCCTAGGTTCGTAAAACGTTTGGGATTGGACTCAACTATGAGATGAGCTATACCGAGCATCTGGTTATCCTCATCAAGCTCGCTAAAAAACAAGTGAGGGACTCATCATTCATGATGGGGAAAAAGGAAAGTGTTTGTATTACATACCTTAGTGGTAGTATATAGTCGTTCTTGAACATGGCACTTGTTTGCATTTGCATTCAGTACTTGGATAATCTGTTTGTCCTCAAGTCTTGTCAATTCCATGAGTCGCGTCGCTCCTTTGGATCAACCAAAGAATGCTTCCACCATCAGTTGCATTAGGGGTTGGTATCATTCTCATTGTGTCAATACTGCCAAGTCATGCCATGCCCATGTTCAATAATACGTCCACAGTTAGTACACACGTCGCCATGCCGTTGTTACTTTGAGTCAGTCTTACATGTTATTGTACTATCCGATCCACTCTATACATTTTTGTCATATTTTGTGTCGATTGATGGGGGATTCATTATGGCCCTCCTTCGACGGATTCATCCTTGTCGACTTCAACTCATCATCCAAGGATTGAATCTAGAAACCAGTCAAGTACCTTGGTCCTGCATGCCTCAATGGCAAGTTACCTCGCTTTCATCATGAGTTTACATCATTGACTCTTGATTGAAAGATTTCATCTTGTGTTCGACTTCAACTCATTTATTCACGCTTGATGATATGTACCATGATACCTTGGGAATCATTGACATTAATGGTGATATCCCTCACACTTGTTAACAGTTTACATCAATGACCGGTAATCAATTGGTTTCTACCATGTTCGACATCAAGACATTTGTAATCACATGGATAGATTCGTATCATTGTGGGTTCAGCTTGAAGACCCTGGGGAGTCATGTTTTGCCCAGGTTGCAATGGAATTTGTATTGAGTCATATTACACGAATCCACTTTTGTATTGGTTGTGGCTATGTCATCATCTCATCATGGATCTACGCTTATTTCTAGTAGCCATGATTGTGTTCAGTCGGTTATTACTCCCATGGATCTGCAATGTATTGGTCGGCAACCATGTTGTACTACATATGAGATTGTTAGTTCAGAGTCAGTTGTATTGCAGCAGCATCCTTCATCTGACAAGTCTTTTGTCATTTTTTTCTATCAAAGAACTTCACCTGTACATCCTTAATAGCTTCATGCTTTGGGGGGCATTCTGTTACACCAAAATGTCGTCACCCTTGTGCAAGTGTCACAAGTGTCGCAAATGTTGCAAGTGTCGTTGTCATGACCTAGTTTCATCATCATGACCATTGCAAGTACCATTATTATGACCAAGTGTTGTAATCATGACCGTTGTGATAATGTTGTCATATTGACCATTGTGTATACATCCCTGAAGTCATATGGACCAAGTATTCATTTTAGAGGATTTGTACTCAGTTTTTACAACCTTTTGAGAGTTCGTTGCAGGTTGTTCCATAGCAAGGTGCGACGAGGTATGGTGATGGGCAAAAATAGCCATTTCGAGATCTTTCTCGAAGCTTTCCCATTTGGGAGCTTATCCCCGATCTCTTGGAGAGCTAGTACTCGACCCCTAACTCATTGGGAAGATCCCCTATCTCTCTCCTACCATCTCTCAACCTATCCTATCCATAATCTCATCCACTTAGTCCTATATATACGAGGCTCACTCCCATACCAAAGGGAGGAAGACTATGGTATCTACATGCTGGTGAAATCTCTCTTGGGACACCTTCACTCACCTCTTGGATAATTCATGCTTCCTTGGAAGGGCTTGGCAATTGGCTTGTGTGGAGAAGGGTTGCTACGTTAGGTCATTGGTTGTAGTTCTATATCTCTATCATGTACTCCTCTATTTGCAGTAATACAAATTCTTTCCACCAATATCGCTCTTATATGTGATGATGTTGTGTTGTTTACCTACTTAACTGTTTACATAGATCTCTTATTGTATAGATGCTCTTTACTCGTTTCTCTTTTCTGTGTCTTAACAGGTCTTGCAGCTTGGATCTGATGACCTCGAGACGTGGAGAAACATTTGGGAGAAAGGATAGCGAATCAAAGAGGTAAGACATCTAGTACTTGATCCTTAATTAGATCTAGGAAACGTATTTGTAGTCTGCTCTATTTGTTCTAGACTCGCATTGAGCTAGGGAGATCCGGCTCGCCTCCGGTCGAGTGGATTGTCCGGTAACAGCTTTGGCATCATGTGCACTGCTACATGTTTCACTGTATGCACCATCATCTTTGACTTGATGAGGATTTAAATATGAGTGTGCCTTGAAGTTGTTGGTGCTCTATTTTTTGTTAATTGCAACACTATGGTAGTTTGTGGTCTTAAGTTTGTTGACTTGGCTTGTAGATTCTTTTTTTTATTAATCTCAAGGGTTAGTTTTTTTTGTCACTTTTCAGTCTACAATTTTCTTGACCTGCTTCGTGTATTTTGTTCTTCAAGGCATTTGCTGATGATATTGGCATTCCATTTTTGGAGACAAGTGCAAAAAATGCAACAAATGTGGAGCAGGCTTTCATGACCATGGCTGATGAGATAAAGAACAAGTGCACTTTTTTGATATGATGTTTTCCATTCTTTAACAAGCGCCTATATTATACAATTGTGATGTTAAATGTTTGTTTGACTCCCTAATTTTAATTGTGTGTAATGGTGTAAACCTGTGTCGGAAAATCCTAATGAATCTGATTGAGATTCTACTTTTTCTATGATCCTGTTGTTTTATGATAAAGTTAAGTGGTGATACATAATTCAAATTACATGTCGTGACTATTGGTAATCTTGTTGGTTTGAGACACGTTCCTGTTGTCTATTTTATTGGGCATAGTTGATATAACATTGGGAAAATACTGGTTTTTTCAGGTCGTGATAAAGTGTTGTAACTATATACCTTGTCCATTCATTGCTTTGAAATCAACACTATAGATGAACTCATAAATTTTTATGGCCAAGTGAATTGTATATAGAAGTTTGTATTTTACAAGAATATAAATACTCATGCCTATCATGTATTTATTTGAAAATTTTGTTGCATATGTATCGAACCTTCATCTATATTCTATTATTCTTGAATATGTTTGACATTCATTTTGTTCCCATGCAAAATTTGTTTGAATATCATCATTGTCAAGCAATAACAACTTCTTAAAGGGTGCTAGCTCAATGGTAGAGCACCTGCCTAATTATAGGCAGGAGATTGGTGGTTCGAATCCTCCGTACCCTATCATAAATTAGTGACTAAGAAAACGACTAAATTCGCATACATACGACTATTAGTAGCTAATTTCTAGTATCTTATAGAGCGACTAATATTTAGTCGTATTTAGATTAGTCATTAATATATTATCATCTAGTAGTTTATTTAGTCGTATATTTGGTCATTAATTGTGACAATCAATGACTAAATCAATGATTAAATCAGTTACTAAATCAGTGAGTATCAATGACTAAATCAATGAGTATCAATGACTAAATCAATGACTTAATCAATGACTATCAATGACTAAATCAATGACTAATAAGTCAACCAATTAATGACTAGTGAAATACGGCTAGAGATAAGATAGTGAAAATCAGATACTATTAGTCACTGACTCAAAAATAGTCGTTTATAGTCGAATTTTAATCATTTTTTAGTCATTAATTTCTCATTTTGTACTAGTGGCAGCTGTCATTATTTGCCAGCACTATATCTCAGGGGTATTGTAGTCCTCCATATACTTATCGGTATATTGAGCTCCTTCACATACCCACCAAGTACCATAATCCATACTTGGCATATATCGAAGGGTGTATAACGTACTCGGTAGTATATCGGAAGGTCTCTTGCCGAACGGTTGTGCATTAGACAGCACCACTACGTATTTGAGCTCCCACATACCTTGCGTATATCGGGAGACACCACTAGGATTCCTGAAACAAATTGAATTAACCATTTGTCCGTCTTGGCAAAGAAATACACCAAGAACAACACTCGGGGAGATTAGCACGCATGTACTGTCCAAGTAATCGGGTATGCAGGCAAGGGTATGGTCCCAATCCTCCTTGTCGCATCATATTGTTGGACCCTGCAGTATATAGCGGTTTGCGATGCCTTGATAATCCCGTGAGGTTCCAGACTTTGAATCCACTCTGTCACATAAGTCTACTTGTTGCCTTAGTTTGAGTAGGTTTTTCTGGATTGCTTTTCATTTATAGCATACCCTTAGGAGAAACGTTGTTTCAGCCACCTTGGCTAACTTTCCTGACGCTTTGGAGGATTTTCCCTGGAGAAGGTCCTGTAGGATCTTAAACTTATCACCCGAATATCCACTTAACCCGAAGGTTATTTTGAGGGTAAGAATGGATCAGTGTAATGCGGTCGTAGTTACTGAAGTTGAAAACCCCACTCTGAATATTGGAGGACATTTGTATCCCCCAACTCCACCAGATTCATCCACCTCCAACCTCCCACAGGGTGAAGAGGTGTACATTTCTACTTCACAAGATGATACCCTCTCGGCAGTTATGCCGGGATAGCCTGGATCGTTGGAATGGATAAATCAACCCCAGGACGAACCCACAGCAGTCGTTGGTCCTTCAGCAGCTTACTGGACATCTTCTACCGGTCACCCAGTGGCTCATTTTGCCATCGCATCCCCACCCAACTGGACTACTCCAGAACTCTCTAGACCCTTCTACAGGCCCGACCCCACTGAGATTTTCGGCCCTATTCATGATCGTTTGGAACGATTACGTGTTAGGGGTGATGAACTTCGAAGACAAAGTCTCAAGAAACGACCTGGGTATAGAGACACCTCAGTCCATCTGATATCTTTTAGTTCACCCAAACCATCTCCCCACAACGCGACCATTAATGAGACTGGTCAACCCTCGCAAGAGTCTAGTCCTGCACTTCAAGTGAACCAATCGGTTGAAGGACAACAGTCCAACAAACCTATTACTACCACAGTTACTTTACCAGCTCCTCCCCCACCTGAAAATTCGAGGGGAGGATACTCCATTCCCTCGGATTATCTCATTGGTAACGTTATTACTATGGTAGCTAATCAACAACCTATGTTGGTTCAACCTTTGAATAATGGTCAGCCTATTTTGGCTAGGGGGAAACCCCCGTTTCCTAACCAGAACGTAGGTGGTGGAATCCCCAACGGACCTCCTGTTGGACCTCCCTAACCAGCTAGACCATCCACCATGGGATTATCTCATGTTGGGGGGCCATCCAATGTAACTCAACCCTCATGGAGTCAAGCGTATCTAGGTTCTGTTAACCTTGCGCCGGGTCAATCTAATCTTGGAAATGCACCATACGGGATACCTTATCCCGAAAATCCCTACACTCTATGGGGGAAACAGCCCGTTTTACAACATGGACCCCAACCAACTATAACTCAAGCACCACCATCCCCGATCGGTCCACCCCCACCTCCTACTGGAGGCGAGGGGCCCCCACCTAACTTTGGAGGAGGCGAACCTCTCCCTTCTAGCGGAGGTCCAACTCATTTTACCAACAACGGCCCCCACCCTTCCTGCGGTGGCGGGAATGGTTCACCACCCCCCCAGGTGGAGGCGGCGGAGGACCACCCTATTATGGTGGAGGTAGTCCACCACCCCCTCTAGGCAGAAGCGGTGGCAGATCTAATTATTATGGTGGCAGTGGTGATGGTGGAGACCTTCATCCTTCCAGTGGCTGAGGTGGTGGGGGCCCCCATCCTTCTAGCGGTGGAGGTGGTCCACCACCCCCTCCAGGAAGAGGCGGCGGTGGGCCACCTTATTATGGTTATGGACCCCCACCTCCTCCCGGTGGTGGAGGTGGACCCCCAACTTATTGGAATGGACCACCTTATGGTGGCGGACCCCTTTACAGTCCGAGCGACACACCACCCTATGGTCAGTTTCCTCCGTGGTCACCCTTTAATCAGTCGATACGAGGTCCTACCTGTCCTTACATGCCTTACCAGTACTACCAGTACCCGTAGCCTAATCAATAGCTACCCTTTTTGGCTACTTTGGACCTACCTGATCTATCTCGACTAACGAACGACCCCATCTACCAAGGAACTAACTAGCCCCCAATTCCGGTAAAACTTCCATCAAATATCCCTAAGTTTGACAACAAGCCGTACGAGGATCCTAAACACCACGTGATGACATACCATTTATGGTGTTCATCCAACTCTCTGATGGACGACTCAATCCATCTAAGATTATTTCAACGGACTCTCAATGGTTCGGATTCCAAGTGGTATATCGAACTACCACCTCATTCTTTTCATGATTTTGGTTCGCTTGCTATGAAATTTTTGACTCACTTCCAACTACCTATACAGTACGAAACTGGTATAGACCTTCTCACCTCTCTCCGCTAGAATACCGCTACTCATATCTCTACTCATATACATGAGTGGCGGAGGAGAAGACACTTGATTAAGGCTCCCATTCCAGACCAAATCCTAGGAGATTGGTTTACGAAGTATCTCATCTCTCACATAGCTCGAGATGTCACCATGGGTGGTACTGTCACTGAAGAACAAGCTATCGCTCGTGCCCATTACCTAGACTTGTTCTATGCTCAATCGGGCACCCTATTTGAAATTCTTCCTGATGCACCCCACGACACTTATGACCCCACGAAACCTCCTAAGGGACCCCAAACTGATGGCATCATTGGATCCCTTACCACCCAGCCTGCTGGATCGTCGAACCTTCATGGTTCCTCCCCATTACCAACTCAGGATGGGCACATCACCACCAAATCAACCACTCCGACTGTCACTGAAGAGGTGAATTTTTTCCAATCAACTTCATCTCAAAAGTCGAGCGGCAAGAAGAAGAACAAAGGGAAACCTAAGAAGACTTCCTCCCAATAGGAACAAAAGAGCACTCCTGACGACACCAAACATAAACGGAAACTAAAATTTCCTTGTTTACTGTGTGGAGATGATCATTTTTCTAAAGAGTGTCCCCATAGAGAAGAAGTCCAAAAGTTTCTTAGGGGTAAACCAACTCCCGCAGTCCTCAACAATCCATTTCCCACTCAAAATCAACAAATGATTGCTCAACCCCCCCTAACCCAGGGGGAACCATCCAATACCGCGCATGTTCTCATGGTGCCGTAACAAGACGATCAATTTGAACACTCACTCGCGATCATACAACCCGGAGTCTTCGAAAGAACCTGTTGGAAGTAATACTGAAAAAGCTTCCAACTCTATACCTGATATCACTGTACCATTAGCTTCTGTCACCATTGAGAAGCCGTCCTTAGATTCGATATTGCGACCTCCCAAGAGCACGATTCGAAAAGCTGTTTTCAATCCTAATGCTCGAGCATCACAAAATTACAATATCGTAGAGGACTTGGCACAAGCCCCTTGCGCCATGTCTACCCTGGAATGTTTGCAGAATTTTTCTAATCAACGCAAAACTCTCCTCGCAGCAATCAATGCGGTCGACCCTGATTCTTCGAATACCATCATGTTCCAACTTGACCACTTCAAGCCAAGGCTTTCCCATTAGCTCGTATTCCAAGTAGCTATGAACATTGTTGGAAAAATTGTCCATCATTCCATTTTGGATGAACGCGCCTCTACTTCTGTCATGTCGATTGCCTGTTGGAGAGTCATCGGCTCTCCCGAATTGAATCGTTCTCCTACCACGTTGAAAGCATTCGACGGGCATGGATTTCAAGCTCATGGGCTCCTACAAGCTCTCGCAGTTGAGTTGGGTGGAAAGACTGTAACCATTAATGTGGAAGTGGTCTCGGCTCCGATAGATTATAATATCTTGCTTGGTTGCAATTGGTTTGATGCCATGTAGGCGATAGCCTCTTCAATCTTCCGCGTAGTACAATTCCCCCACCAAGGACGAATTGTTACTATTGACCAACTAGATTTTTACACACCGGACACTACTACTCATCCCGGTGACCATGTTCCTTCCATTGGACAAACGTCAAAACAGTATGAGAGTATAGGGGTTGGCCTTTTGAAAGATTCATCTCTCATGGGCATTTTTCCAATTTCGGACCCCCTAATCATGTTGCCTCGATGAACATGATATCCACAGAGATTTCATCTCACTTCACTGATACTTGGCTTGTACCTGACGAATCCCCAACACACCTGATTGGAGACGCAATGCCTTGTTCACCCGCTGAACGTATTTACGAGGCTATCCAGTCAGCACCAGAGAACCACTTAGCTATGGATCCCCCATCCTATTCTCTACGGCGGGTATCATCTCTACCTGATCTCTTACTTCAGACTTTTCATTCAGACGAGTCCATCATGGAAGTTATGAATGTTGATGATGGTTCGTGGGATGACCTCCACCATAGGTCATCTTTTCTCCCCCCTTTGAAGTACATAGAGGACAACATTAGCACCATCTTTTCACCGAATATCTACCCATTCCCTCATCCCCCATACTTACGTGTCTTTCGGACACTGAGGGCAACTTGGCCAACATTGATCTTACCACCCCGATAGACATCTCAATAAAACCTAGTGTAGTGGAACACATTCGCATAGGCCAGAAGTGTTCCCCTAAAGAAATAGCTATTGGTACGACCTTATTTAAGCAATTTCGAGACATATTCGCTTGGTCCTATGAGGAAATTCCTGGGATAGACCCCGTGATTGTTTCTCATGAAATAAAAACCTATCCCGACATCAAACCTGTACGTCAAAAGTTATGACCGGTACACCCCCGGAAGACTGCAGCGATCAAGGCAGAGATTGAAAAGCTCTTAAAGGCTGGCTTCATCTATCATGTCCCATTGACAGATTGGGTCTCAAATGTTGTCCCTGTGAACAAAAAGTAGGGTACCATTCACGACTGTGTCGATTATCGGGACCTTAACAAGGCTTGTCCAAAGGACAACTACACGACCCCATTCATTGACCAGATTATCGACAATTGTGCCGGAAGTGTCATATTTTCATTCATAAATGGATTTTTCAGTTACAACCAAATTGATATCAACCCAGCCGACCAACATAAGATAGCTTTCATCTGTCCTTGGGGGACGTTTGCATACCGCAAACTCCCGTTTGGCCTTAAAAACACTAGTGCCACATTCCAGCGGGCCATGTCGTATGCCTTCCATGATGTTAAGGACTTTGTGGAACCTTAGCTGGACGATCTCCCTGCTCATTCAAAGTAGCGTGAGTTCCACATGGATCATCTGATGGCCATCTTCCTCAGATGAAGACGATACAATATCCGTCTAAATCCTGATAAGTGTATCTTTTGCGTTGAGTCTGGACGCCTCTTAGGGTTTATTGTCTCGAAGGATGGGATCTGCATCGATCCCTTAAAGGTGGAGGCCATTGTCAACCTACCACCTCCAACTGACGTGACGGAACTTCAAAGTCTCCAAGGGAAGGAAACTTATTTAAGGAATTTTTTTTGTAACTTCGTGGAGAAGACTAAGGGGTATATGAAACTGCTTAAGAAGGACGTCCTATTCATTTGGGACGATCAATCTCATAAATCCTTCGACAGCGTCAAACATGCTATCATGAATGCCCCCGTAATCCAACCACCAAACTATTTCCGAGATTACATCTTATATATCATTGCTTCTGCTACCACTATCGCGATGGTTTTGGTACAGGAAGATCAAAACACCCAGGAACATGTAATATACTATGTGAGTAAGGGTCTCATTGACGTTGAAACTAGATATTCACATGTCGAGAAGCTTGCTCTCTCGGCATTCATCGCCATCCAAAGGTTCCAGTACTATATCTTGCTCCGCACCACCACCATCATCACAGACTCGAACCCCATGTACCACGTACTGACACGTCAGGTGCTTGGGGGCAAGTACTCACGCTGGATTGTGATACTACAAGAATTCAACCTTCTTTTCGAGAAAGCCAAGTCTAAAAAGTCCTTGGTGTTTGCAAACCTTATTTGTGACCATCCCCATCCTGATGTAGAAGTAGAGCACAATGATTCTTTTCCAGATGAATCGTTGTTTCTCATCAGTATGACCGATCCATGGTATGGAGATATTTCATTATATCTTCAAATCCAATGCTTCAACCATCAACTGTCTCGCGACGACCGTCGTAGAATACGTCACCATGCAAAGTATTATCTGATCATCAGTGATACTTTGTACCGTTGTGGCGTCGATTCAATTCTCTGACGTTGTCTAACTCACGATGAGGCTGAACGCGTTCTGAATGACTGTCACGCTGGGGCATGTGGCGGTCACCTCTATGGGATGGCTATAGCCCAAAATATTTTGCACGCAGGATATTATTGTCCTACTATCTTCAAATATTGTATTGAGGCCATGAAAAAATGTCCTCCGTGTCAACACTTCCATATGAAAAAGCGCACCCATCCCGCCCCGTTACATCCGGTTATTGCCATGGGCCCCTTCGCAAAATGGGGCATCGATTTTATGCACTGTAATCCTACCTCAGCCGGGGGCCATAGTTACATCATAGTAGTTGTGGATTACTTCACAAAGTGGGCCGAGGCAATGCCTACATACCAAAACACGGCAAAACCGCCGCACTCTTCATGTTCAATCATGTAATAGCTCGGTTTGGAGTTCCGCAGGCAATAGTTACCAACCATGGTTCTCACTTTCAAAACCATATCGTTGATGAACTGAGCGATAGATTGGGTTTTCGTCATGAAAACTCAACACCCTACTACCTGCAGTCCAATGGACAGGTCGAGGCCATTAACAAGGTCTTGAAAACTATGGTCCAAAGGATGGTAGGTACACACAAGTCCAACTAGCATAATATGCTCTTTTCAGCATTATGGGCCTACAGATTTCCGTTAAAAATGCTACAGGTTTCACTCCTTTTCAATTGGTTTATGGATTGGAGGCTGTCCTTCCCATAGAGTGCGAAATTCCGTCTCTACAACTCGCTGTCGAACTTCTTCCTAACACTACTGCCGAGGAAGAACATTTCCTGTACTTATCAAAACTTGACGAGTCCCACTGAGATGCCGCTCTTACTAACGAAGCACACAAGAAATGCATCAAAGCTCAATACGACAAGTCATTTGAACCTTGGATTTTCAACGAGGGTGACCTGGTCCTCACATACGACCAGAAACATGACAAACTAGGGGCAGGAAAGTTTGATTCCATGTGGCACGGACCTTACATTATCAAACGTGTTTTGGAAAAAGGAGTTTACAAGCTTGAAGATTATGACGGAATATCTTTGGGTGAACCCGTAATGGGCTTTACCTGAAGAGGTACTATGCCTAAACCTGTCATGTATAGACTTTCTTGTATATACTGTACATGGCGTGTTTGTGTGTTTTTGCGTGGTGTGATGCGTTTATTTTTTGAGTGTCTTTAGATCTTGTTTCCGCTTCTTATACCATGTTTTGTTTGTGTGTGCAGATGGCAACATGCTATGGATTCATGGATGGCGCCAGCCGGCATAACCATAACCTTGCCTCGGCAGCTTGGGTACTGTATTCCCCAACAGGCGAGCTCATCAGCTCAGGAGGAAGTTGCCTTGGATTTGCAACCAATAATCCCGCAGAGTATCTGGAGGTAATTGGAACCTTAACCGATGTTATTTCCTTGGGTATGAACCACATTATCATCCACATGGATTCTCAACTAGTGGTTTCCCATCTTAACCGGGTCTACGCTATCCGTGATCCTACCCTACTCAATCTCTTTAGACGAGTTCATCTCCTGGAAAGGTCATTTGAATCCATTCAATACCTGCACATTCCATGAGAGTTAAACGCAGTTGCTGACTCGATGGCCAACTTCATTCTAGATTGGTACATCGCACACACATAATACTCATAATATGTAAAAGCATTCACAACATGTAAATAATACACTATTGTTGAGGCCTCGATTGTGTAGGTTAGATGCAAAGGTGCTGTAAATGTTCCAAGGCTCCCAACAGAGGAAGAAAACCCAAGTTGAAAGGCTTCAAAAGACCCTGCGCAAGGGAAGTTCTATCCCCAACCTATTTGGTATGGTGATCCTCCACAGATATTCAGCCTCCGCTGGCACTCTAAGAGTTGGTGATTTGACCAAATAGGTCAGTTTTCCAATCAAAGAAAACAAGGGTGTGAAAATGTTAAAGCTAAGCAAACCTAACCTATTTCAGAAGAGGAAACTAACCTAGGTTAGTCCTACTCTAAAATGAAAGCTTGATATTGTGCAGATCAACCTTGAGGTATGATGAACAAGTAAATTACCACCTTCAACAGAAATGTCTTTGATGTGTTACTTATTAACTTAAATCATGATCCATTAATGAAAATTAAAATACAATAATTCAAGTACTTAAGCCTTTTCAAGATTCAATCTGTAATCATTATGTAATTGAAAAGTCAACCATGATTATTGTGTGCAACGAATCATTTGCAAAAATCGATAAAGAAAGTATTAATATTGAATAAACTCAATGAAATACTTCACAGCATCTATCAGTCATACAGGGAAACCAATATGATAGATCCATACATTATATATATGCAAAATGATAACATTCACTGTAGATGACAATCTGAAGTACACAATCAGTAATTCTCAAATAAACTTGAGGGATAACAAGAGATAATCAAAGATAACTTTACTGTATTAAAAGAGCCTTATACAGAAATTACAAAAGATCTAATGAACAGAGTATCCCAATCCCTTCTCCTGCTGATGCGTAACTCCAAAATTCCCAACCCCTTCCTCAAAGAAGCAGTGCTCGTTAAATAGGAAATTAAAAAAGAGTGCAGGTGGGATTTTCCCAAAAACAGGGCTTACAAATTTGGATCTTCCTAAGGATCCAGGAAATCTTGCCATTTTACCAGCTTACATAACTTTAATGGCATTTCCTCTAAATGACTTTGAGGGATCCACGTTCTAATTAAAAAGATCCTCGTGACATAAAAAAAATTCAGTGCTTAATTGATGAGTATCAGCAACGGGTGGTTCAGTTTCTAAAGTATCTTCCATGGGAATTTTTGGATTATGAGTGACATCCTTAAAAACAGAGAAATCCGTCAAGGGGTCCACCTCAGAAGGAGTTGGAAGAATATCAAGTTCTTCGTTAATTATAAAATCCCGTATAATAGTATCATCTTTACCAATTGGCTCTTCAGGATATTTTTTTTCCTTCTTCTTGAGGAGCTGCACGTAGATAGACAGAGCTTCAGAATCTTCTTCTTCGCTATTGCTGCTCACATCAAGGATACCTGCATCAAAAGGAGGTGACATAGATTCTTGATATAGCAAGGGTTGTAATTCCTCATCTTCAAAACATGCATCAAGAGATTCATTTCCTGCCTGCATATTGCTCATACCAAATGCGTCAAGAAGAAACTTACAACATCAATACGCAAATTTTCCTCTTAAAGAATATAGAGGACGAACTGAAGGTTTCATGTTTGTTACCAATTTAAGGCCAACTGAAAGGATGGTAATGATTGAGCAGAACTAGTCGTAATGATCAAATTATTACCATAAGGATACTACAATCATCCAGACTGTAACGAAAAGAGCTATAACGTGTGTTAATCGGATCTAGATCCATGTGAAAGTACAAATCCAATCGAGACTCGCATGAATTAAATTGGATTTGAATGCTCATCATTACAAATCTAATCACATCAATAATCATGACTCCAAAATTGGGAGGAAAACAGGAATTATGGCGAGAGAGCTGACTGCGAAAAGACGAAGACAAGGAGTTTAGCACATTCAAACAAGGAAACCTGATTTCACCTGTCAAACCAGATCCAGATCACCGATTTAACAAAATGACCAAAGGGACTCCTGCTGAGACTAAAGGGTATAATTTACAAAGCCTTGCGGAGTTCAATCAAACAATAGAAGAAGGTCATTACTGAATCCAAAACAACCAAACTACTAAACGCAGAATGCAGCAACGACAACAACCCAACCTAAAATAACTGAAAAACTGGTAAAAATGACCCTTAGCAACCAAAATCGTAGTAAAAATCAGCACAACGTAGTAATTTTGATAGTAAAAATGATAAAAGAAAAATAGAAAAACCCTTATTTATCGAATTTACAGGATGAAATCCTGACTATGCGATCGAAGTGGATGAACGGCTTAGATTACCCAAATCAGGATTCAGGATCGGGTCGTTGGTGCTTTATTCACAAAATTTAAAAAGGTTCCCGAAAGCCGCAACCCGAAAAAGTCGGGTTTGGGTTTCGGGATTGCACACTTGCAAAACGTAACGAGAAAAGTAATTCCCGAAAGCCGCAACCCGAAAGGTCAGGTTCGGGTTTCAGGATCGCAATCCAAAAGAAAGACGCAAAACAAATTCCCGAAATCCACAGCCCAAAATTCGGGGTTCGAATGAACCCTTTTCCCGAATCCCGAAACGCAACATTGTCGAGTTTCAGGTTTCAGGAACACACAAAAAATGATAAAGATTGAAATGAAGTCCCGAAAGCCGAAATCCGCAATAGCGGGTTTTGGAAACACATATCCCAATATTATTATTAGGAGGAACCCGCAACCCACAACTGTCGGATTTCGGGTTTCGGGTGCGCACACTGTCGGGTTTCAGGTTGGAATAAACAAACAACAAAACACTCAAAACTAAGGTTTTCTCTAGACCGAAACACTTAGAAAAAGAAATCAAAAACTTGGCAAAGAGACAAACCAAAAGCATGGGTAAGGGGTCTTCAAGATTTAGTGTTTAGTAAGCACTTATCCAAATGCTTTTGCGTTTATTTAGAAATGGGGCTCCCGTGCTTCAGTTAAGCATGGGATCTATTGTGGCCACAACAAATGGTGACTATTTGGGACGAACCAGTTAGCTCTGCAATAAAAAATTCAACTAAAGAAAGTATGTTAGGAAACCAAGACCATCCCAACCTGAAATTTTAGAAAACGTTCACCAAAGGGAACAATTGATAAGCAAGAAACATAAAATTAATATACTTCCATACATGATCATGTTAAAGTAATGTTAATTGGATAAAGAAGTTACAGAAACAACTGAGAGTCTTTACCTCCATGCAATCACAGAAGCCAGCTTGTGTTAAACCTGAAAATTAGCTCAGAACTGCTCATGGATATCCCAATTACACATCACCTTGATTTATTGAAACTTATTTGTTTACAATACTTCATTTAGCTATTTACATTTTTTTATTTTTTTTATATAGTTGATAACTTGGGCATAAGAACTTGTAGACATAGGACCACTTCCCTGACTTGGTGATCAGAAAATAACAGCGCCATTCACAAGCCCAATCTGAAAATTGAACAAGCCAACTCGGTAAGGAGACTCCTTGTCTTCCAGTTGTGACACCGAAAGCAACTATCATGGCTTGGTGACCATATGATGATAATTTCAGTCCAGGGTCAGACACATGATCATGGCAGGGATGGCTTGTGATAAGACCCCCCCCGTTCCTACATTCAGGAAGTATCTTACAAACAAAACAAAAAAAATACTTAGTCGTGAATTACAAGGCACTACCATGGCTTGTTAACCATATAATGGTAGTGTTACTCACCAATGATTCGCAGATCATGAATGGACTGACCTGTGATAGGATCTTCCAACTCCTAGCTGACCAAGAGTCATCTTCCAAGTGTGGTGGCTTGATGTGAAGATGTCATTCCACTTTAGCACTTATGAACCTAATGGGATGGCTTAAAGGAAGACCCCCCACCTTGTAATTTACATTTATTAAGAGGATTATTATCAAGGTGATTGTAAGAGGATTCCAGAGCGGATAAAGATAAACAATTTATTGTGATATGTTGTTTGATCTATGAAACATGAGATAAGAAAACTTAGTCACACCCTGAACCTCAATTAAACAAAAAGACATGTGTAAGATGATGACCAGGATGAAAAGGTATCAATAGAAGTCTCGCAATTACTAATTGTTTAACCCTTCGCTAAGCAAATTCTGACATAGGTCGAAGAAACTTTGGTTGACAAACAATATTAGAGTTTCAATTGAACTGATTATGAGAGAAAAAAAACTGACTGTTAGGCATTGCCCTATGCGTGGGATTTTTTAAAACAAACAAATGAAAACAATCATAGAAAATCAATAAAATCAAGGAAATAGAAATCACACACCACTCCTATGTACAAATGCATCAGATTAATCAAACAAAATACTTTTTGAGAAGTGAAACATTCACTAGATAGGTGTCCACAACTCCCTCCAGTGTCTGTAATCGAACCGTACCAAGGCCAATCTTTTCTGTAATAATGAAAGGCCCCAGCCAAAGACGTTGAAACTTGGTATATGCATTCTTGTCTTTATGTTGTTTGTCCCATCTCAGGACCAAGTCTCCAACAGAAAATTCCCTATCAAATGATGATTTTTCATCAAACCATCTCTTCACCATCTGCTGATGATGATATAACTTGTTCTTGTGAAAATCCTAACAGTAGATCTAAGAGATGATGTATCTCACAAGAGAATAATTATGATTAAGCAAGAAAATAGAAGAAGAGTGATACATGCAGTATAATGAGCAACAGAATAATATGGTACAGCAGAACTCAGATAGAAGCAATAATACTTCGGTCATACTAGATTATTAATCACAAATGGACATATAAATAATACAATGCATGAGGAATTCGAATGCCTAAGGTGGCAATTCGAATTAGCCTTCATGGAGTGATCAAAGGATCACTGGAGTGTCATCGGAGCACAACTAGGTGTCCTCATGATCATCGGAGCGCAACTGGAAGTCTTCATCATCATCAGTGGAGTCATCAATGCTCAAGTAACTGTCAACCATCAGTCAAACTAACTCTGGTAGGTGTAACTCAGTGTAACTAAGTGTAACTGAGTGTAACTCAATGTAACTAAGTGTAACTCAATGTAACTAAGAGTAACTGAATGTAACTGAGTGTAACTGAGTGTAACTCAATGTAACTGACTGTAACTGACTGTAACTGAATGTAACTGAGTGTAACTGAGTGTAACTCAATGTAACTGAGTGTAACTAACTGTAACTGACTGTAACTGAGTGTAACTGAACTGGTAGGTGAAGAAGGGCGAGTTGCTCCCTAAAATCAAGGAAGAAGGGCGCACTAAGCAACTGGAGGGCTAAAACTAAATAGTGAGAAGCTCCTGGGGGCTGGCTAACTGAGGGCTAGGTGCTGGACTGATGACTGGGATGCATGCAAAACGCATGCAAACCCTAAAAGGTGCATGCATGACTGAAAATGTAAATGATCAAAATACTGGTGGGACTAGGATGGAGTATAGGAATATCCTAACACCCCCCCTTAATCCATACTGGGCCCTGGTAACTAAGACCAAAGGTCACCCAATACAATGAATAATAACAATCAATAAACCAAGGAAGTGGGAAAATTTCATGGGAAACATACCCCCTCCTCAAAAAATAGACTGTAAGGCACACATAAAAAATAAAAGCTCCAAACTCAAGCATGTGTGATGCTTGGTCATATGTCTGGAGGTATCTTCTTCTTGGGAAGAAGTGGATCATGCTCAAAAAGCATGTGCTTGTACTTGCTCTTCAGATCGAATGTGATGAGAACAAATCCAACAGTATTAGAATGATTCTTGAACCTGTGATTCGAATCAGCTGAGGTAGGATCAAATTTTTGAATGTGCATATAGTCCTTTGTCTTCTCCTTCGAACCACCATGGGTGAGATTATGCCAAAAAGAACTATTACATGTTTGCTTGAAATCAAAATCAGATTTAAGACTTTCAAAACAGTTTCTTGAGATCTCCTTTGAACCAGCAGGGGTGAGATCAAAACTATCATATGATGCATGAGAAATTATCTCAAGCGGGTGGCAATGGCCATATTCTTCAATAACCTTCTGAAAGCATGTGCTAATGATCATATAGTAGTAAATAAGAGATGTTTGCTGAAGAGGAGCGAATGCATTACCTCCAATAGCTGATGTTACCTCCGAAATAATCATGTGATCATGGTGCAAACCAACAAACTCTGGTGCAAGACAGGATTTAGGACCTTCTGCAATATCTAGAGTGTGAGCTGGCACAGAAAGAGAAGAAAGTTTGAGCATGAGCGGAGAATCTGCAAGTTCTTTGTCAACAACTTCAATATGAGATGATACTGGTTCATGATCTGAGAGATCATCAAGGGGAGCGAATGCAACATGATCTGAGAGACCATCAAGGGGAGCGAATGCAACATGATCTGAGAGACCATCAGGAGGAGCGAATGCATCATGATCTGAGAGACCATCAAGTGGAGCGAATGCATCAACTTGCTTGCTTTTGAAGGGATTTGGACCAAATCCATCATTCTTTTTGCCGAATCTTTCATCTAGATGAGCCCATAACTCTTTTGGAGTTTCAATATCAATGATGGTCGAGTACAATATGTAATCGGTCATAGCAAGCATCATTCTTCCAATGTGCATGTCACCTTTATTCAACCATTTAATCTTCTTTGTAGAGGATTCGAACTCTCTTTCAAAATAGCAATCAAAGAGATCATGGCTCTTCAAATATGCTATCATTCTTGGTTTCCATTCATCATAGTTGAATGGAGAAAGAGGAGTAATTTCTTCTAAATTCATTGAAGTTGTAGAAGACCTGCAAAAACAATATAGAATAACTGCAACTGCTACTGCTGCAAAAATGTAGATTCTGCTACAACTGCTGCACTCGAAATCTTGGTAATAACCTGCAAAAAAACTCTCAAGAATGGAGATAAACAATACTCTCAACAAGCTCTGATACCATGTGAAAATCCTCACAGTAGATCTAAGAGATGATGTATCTCACAAGAGAATAATTATGATTAAGCAAGAAAATAGAAGAAGAGTGATACATGCAGTATAATGAGCAACAGAATAATATGGTACAGTAGAACTCAGATAGAAGCAATAATACTTCGGTCATACTAGATTATTAATCACAAATGGACATATAAATAATACAATGCATGAGGAATTCGAATGCCTAAGGTGGCAATTCGAATTAGCCTTCATGGAGTGATCAAAGGATCACTGGAGTGTCATCGGAGCACAACTAGGTGTCCTCATGATCATCGGAGCGCAACTGGAAGTCTTCATCATCATCAGTGGAGTCATCAATGCTCAAGTAACTGTCAACCATCAGTCAAACTAACTCTGGTAGGTGTAACTCAGTGTAACTAAGTGTAACTCAATGTAACTAAGTGTAACTCAATGTAACTAAGAGTAACTGAATGTAACTGAGTGTAACTGAGTGTAACTCAATGTAACTGAGTGTAACTGACTGTAACTGAATGTAACTGAGTGTAACTGAGTGTAACTCAATGTAACTGAGTGTAACTGACTGTAACTGACTGTAACTGAGTGTAACTGAACTGGTAGGTGAAGAAGGGCGAGTTGCTCCCTAAAATCAAGGAAGAAGGGCGCACTAAGCAACTGGAGGGATAAAACTGAATAGTGAGAAGCTCCTGGGGGCTGGCTAACTGAGGGCTAGGTGCTGGACTGATGACTGGGATGCATGCAAAATGCATGCAAATCCTAGAATGCATGCAAACCCTAAAAGGTGCATGCATGACTGAAAATGTAAATGATCAAAATACTGGTGGGACTAGGATGGAGTATAGGAATATCCTAACAGTTCTTAGATGTTTCCCTATCTTCTTCCAGTTTGAGTAAAGTATCAATTATGTGTTGGAGGGGAGAAGATTCATCCTCTTGGACAGACTGAGCTAACTGTAGTGAGGGGATGGTGAGATTGGAAGGAAGAACAACTTCCTTACCATAAACCAAGCAGTAGGGGGAATTTCCAATTGCTACCTTTGGAGTGATTCGATCTTCCCAAAGAGCATTGTACAACTATGTGTGCTAATTTCTATGATGAGAAGCTACAGTCTTCTTCAGAATATTGATCAGATTTTTGTTAGAAGACTCAACCAACCCATTCCCCTGTGGGTAGTAATTGGCAGAAAATTTCAACTTAATCCCCTTTTCAAGGGCATATTATGTCAAATCAATCGAGGAAAAATAGGACGCGTTATCAAAAACGAGGTACTCTAGAGCACCAAATCATGTGACTATATGACTGTCAAGAAAGGAAATCACTTGGTCAGCATTACATTTTTTAAGTGGTACTTCCTCTACCCATCTGGTAAAGTAGTCAGTGGCTATAAGGATGTATTTGTGTTGCAAAAGAAGAGGCAGGGTTGATAGGTCCAACAAAGTCCAGTCCCCATTGTTGGAATGGGAACTGAATAGTGACTGGTTGAAGAGGAAAAGCAGGTTTCCTGAACTTTCCTACACATTTTTGGCATGGTTCACATCTCCTTACATAAGCATATGCGTCTTTAAACAACGTGGGCCAATAATACCCAGCCCTGAGTATCTTATGCGTTGTTGTCTCTCCCGAAAAGTGGCCTCCAGCCGGTCCTGCATGAAATTGAAAGAGGATGTTATGAGTTTCATTCTTTTCCAAACACCTAAGGAAAACTCCATCATAATTTTTTCTAAATAAGACTTCATTAATGAATTGATAAGGAGCAGCCTTCAATCTTAAGGCTCTGCATTTCTTAAAGTCAAGGGTTTCAAGGGCAAACCCATGGTTCAGAAAAAATTTGATATGGTCATACCACTCGGAGGTAGGGGTATCAATGGCATTGATAAAAACTGTTGGAAACTATTCTTCTTGATCCCATTCAATCTGCTACTGTGTAGGATCGTTCGATTGTGCAGTCAGCAAGCAGAGACCTTGTCCTTTGACAATTTTGGATGGTCTGATTTCTAGATCATACTCTTACAGGGCTGTCATCCAGTGAGCCCTTTTTTCTCCCACTCTTTCTGGATCATCACATTTCTAATGGCAAAGTATGGTACAATGACCTTGGTCCAAGATTTCAGCAAATAAGGCCTATAATGCTTGACAGACTTATAAACCACGTAGGCCTGCTTGTCAATTTGAGAATAATTAAGCTCAGCTCCTTTAAAGGTTGAACTCATGAAAGATATTGGAATTTCTGTGTCATTTTCATGCTTCTGTGTTAAAACAGCTGCATACGAGAAATCAGTAGCAAAAGTATACAAAATGAAATCTTTATCAAAGTCCGGGGACATCAAAGCAGGAGCTTCGGCTATGGCCTTTCAAATTTCAATAAATGCATCTTTCTATTCTTGTGACCAGGTAAACTATACATCTTTCTTAACTAAATGTTGTAAAGGTTTAACTATCTGTGCAAAATTAGGTACAAATCTACGTACAAAGTTGATCTTACCCAGGAAGGACTGCATTGCTTTGCGCGAGCCTGGCAAGCCGATTTTCTAAATAGCATCTATGCGCTCGGGGTCAATAATCATACCTTCCTTCAACACAATGAAACCAAGAAGCTTTCCTTCTGTGACCGCGAATATGGATTTCTTCGTGTTCAGGGAAATTCCGTACTTCCTGCAATGTTCAAAAACCTGTTTCAAAGCAAAAAGATGTTCATGTCGCTTCTTGGAATATATAGTAATGTCATCTAGATAAACTATGACAGAATTAGGCATCAAACCCCAGAAAACTATATCCATAGCTCTCTGAAAAGTGGCTCCTGCATTGATTAAACCAAAAGGAATCCGCCTATATGCGAAAGTGCCCTAAGGGGTTCTGCAAGCGGTCTTCAATTGATCGTCCAGGGCAACCATAACCTGGTTATATCCCGAAAAACCATCAAGGAGTGAGAACATCTCTGACCCTGCTACCTTTTGCAAAATCTACTCCATAGGAGGAATAGGATAATTGTCTTTTTCGGAAGCCCGATTTAGATTCTGGAAATCAACACACAGTTGAATTTCTCCACTTTTCTTTCGGACAGGCACCAAATTGGCTATCCATTGTGTATGCCTCATCGGGAATATAATTCGGGAGGTGAGTAGCTTTTCCAGTTCTTTTTTCACAGAAGGTTCTAGGCTGGGATGCATTTTGCGCAGCTTCTGTTGATATGGTTTTACTTCCGGCTTCATGGGTATTGTATGATACATGATGCTAGCGTCAAATGTTCTCAATTCGTCATAGGTCCAAGAAAAGACATATTTATATTCTTTACACAGCTTAATGATAGCTCTTCGTTATTCAGGTGTGCAATCGACTCCTAAGTTGATAAAACAAGGTTCTTGCTCGGTACCTAAGTTAACTTGCTCATAGTAAAGCGAGGAGCTTTGGGTCTTGCAATCTGTTTTATGTCTGAATTTGTCCTGCAAATCGTAGAACTTCTCCAAATTGATTACATACTTTGGGATGACGTTCGAGGGATCAGAGAGAGACTTTTCATGTTCAGCCTCGTCTATACCCATATCTTGGAATGTATCCTGGGCTGTCAGAAAATCAAGTATCTGCTGATCGTTGTCAAAAAATTTCCAATTAGTTACGTTATATGGTATGGAAGGCCTATACATAAGTTCTATTGAGAATGTTTGAGGAGACAAACCCTCTGGCGGAATCAATCTGGAGGTTGTATTTGCCAACAAGTTAGCATCGAAATTTTGAGATCTAGGAATTGAATTAATATTGAATGCAGTAAAGGAACTAGTAAGATCTCTTACCAATTTCTGATAATTCATCAGGCAGGGAGATAAGCAGTGTATTTTATTCCTCACATGTTTGACAATGATTTCTGAATCCCCAAAGCATTGGATTATTTGCACTGTTATGTCAATAGCTTTCTTAAGTCCCTGTACCAGGGCCTCATATTCAGCTACATTGTTTGTACAGTCAAACTCCAACCTGCATGCAATCACAGTTTTTCGTTCCTCTTGGATCTATGAGGACACACCCTGCACCAGCTCCATCCTTAGACCTAGATCCGTCAAAAAACAATGTCCAAGCAATTGGATCTAATCTAAAATTTGTATTTACATTAAAAACATTATGTACAATGTCTCCTGAGAATGGCACAGAGGTGAGATGAGTTATCTAAGACTCATTCTGTGCATTCTCTTGTGGTGAAATGTCAGTTGGTAAATCCCCAAAGAAGGTATCAAATGTAAAATTCTCAATGTGTGAGTTGAAATAACCTACAGCCTCACTTGAGTCATTTAAGTCTGTGACTGTCTCTTTCATGTAAGGCTCCCTACTAATCTTGATCTTGTTTGGCTATCCATTGTAGGGTAACCACAAATGGGACCAGTCAGTAGCAAAATAGCCTTTTAGCTTTGCTGACCAGTCTCTGCTGAACCACATACCATATGCTTCTGGGATATCAACAATGACAATGTCAATTGTTTGGTGGATCCGAGGATCTGCTGAGAGTGTAAGCAGAACATTTCTAAGCCTCCCTACCACTCTGACTTTAGATCTGTCAAGTTGTACTATCTGAGTAGGGCAAGTATCCCATGTGGCATTCAACTTTCTACAAACAGACAAAGGCATCACATTTGATGAGGCACCAGAGTCTATCATGTAGTTATGTACGTTTCGGTTGAAAATCTCAAAAGTAAGCAGAAAAGGAGGAGTTCTTCTGCTTCCAGACTTTTGATCATCTGGTTTAGTGAAAGAGTCAAGGTTACTATTTTGTGATTCTCTTGGTTGTTTGACCACCATACTTTTGGGTAAGGTATCCCTCATGGAAGGGATTTTTAACAATTCAAACAAAGAGATGTTTGCCTTAACTCTTTTAAGATATTCAACTAGGTTGTACTCCATTTCGGGAATGACTGTGTCCTTCTGGGGAACAGTCTTGCCTTTATTAGGAACTAGTGTGGAGGATGAAGGTTCCTGAGGGGGTTGAGGTTTAGACCTTGTGTTGTAAGGATGTTGCACATTAAAAACAGTGTCAGGTTCTTCTTCTTCTTCACACATAGGAAGTTCTGAAAAGTAACTTACAATGTTGATTTGTGGATCCTCATGTTCATCTTCTTCTCCTTCAGGTACTTGTGGATCTGGATCGGTCTGATCATTGGAAACTTCAGGGGTGTTTTGAGATTTTGCTGCTAAGGCTCTGGAAATAGAATAAATTTCTTCATTTGTGAGGCCTTCTGTTGGATTAGGAGGTGGTGGATTCAGTGGAGGTTGATAAGGTCTCCTAAAAGGTGGCCTTATAAAACCTCTATTCTGGTTTTGATTTTCATTGTTTGTCTTTTTCAAGTCTACCATCTTGTTTGACATTTTCTGGATGAACTTCTTCATGTTAGTCATGTCATATGGATCCTTGTTTTGAGCAGTGGGTTTCGGAACATTGTCATTCCTTTTCCTGGAAGTAGAAGGATGTTCTTCTGATGTTTCAGGACTGTCCTTCAAACAGAATATGTCCTTTTCAACTTGTATTGCTTCAGCAAATGCTTCCAACAAAGTTTCTTTGTGTGCTCGTTTTACCCACATTGCAATAGGTGCAGGTAGGCCTTTTTCATAGTAAGCTACCAATAATTCTTCAGCAGGAAGAAGGTTGATGGGAATCCTATTCTTTAGGTAAGAGAACCTTTGATTGAAATCTTTAACTCTTTCTTTTCCTTTGTTATCTTCATGGAGGATAGTTCCAAAACAAGATATTGTGGTGTTTTGTCATCTCCAAACTTTTGGATGAATAATTTTTCAAAATCATCCCAAGAAACAATAGACCTTGCTGGTAAGGAAAAATACCACGTAGTTTCCTTTCCTTCAAAAGCATAAGGAAAGAGCCTGCAGACCACATCCTCATGAATGACACTCCTAAGCCTAATAACCTGCATGAAGGTTTTAACATGATCTAGTGCAGGTGACTTGTCATATGGGTTAAACTTGGGAAACCACTTCTCAGGGTTTTTGGGTAATCTATGTTGGTCTCCAAGTACCCATACTGCAACTTGGTCGAGCCATGGTCTGTTTGGGACTTCTCCAGCCATCAATGGTTCTTCTTCTCCTTCTTTTGATCAAGAACTTGAAGAATATTCATTGTCTGAGGAAGTTGATGAAGATGAAGGGGGATATGGTGGTGGTCCACTAGCTCCAAGTTTTGGTTGATCTGGCGCTTCCTAAAAAAGTTGATTGAGGTTATATTCCGGAGAACCTGAACGATCAACTGCTTCTTGGTGTGGTGTGTTTTGATCAGCTGTCTGTTGATGTTCACTATTGGGATCAGCTGTATGTTGGATCAGTTGATCATTGGTATGTGTAATTGTGTTTCGTTGACCCTCTTGATCACTGGTCTGCAAAACATTATCTAAATTGATAGCTGCCAGACCATAGTTTCGCTAAATAGCGAGCCCTTGTTCCAATCTAGTTACACTGTCACAGGACTTTTTCAAAATGTCATCAATGAGAATTGGTCCTCTTGTAGGGGATATGATTACGACATCCCTTCCAACCTGTTTTGCTGTAGGTGTAGCAACAATAGCAGGTGTAATAGGAACAATTGTGGATTGTAACTCAGTGGGTTGTTCAGAGGTTGAAGCCCTTGATTGGCTTCGAGTTTGAACTGTTGAAGTATTTGCTGGAGGAGGTTTCTTAGTAGCTTGTTTAGGCATGTTGTACTAGTGGCCCTCCTTCTAGCGCCATTTGTTGAGTCCTCGGTTGTGCAGGTTAGATGCAAAGGTGATGGAAATGTTCCAAGGCTCCCAACAGAGGAAGAAAACCCAAGTTGAAAGGCTTCGAAAGACCCTACGGAAGGGAAGTTATATCCCCAACCTATTTGGTATGGTGATCCTCCATGGATATTCGGCCTCCAGTGGCACTCTAAGAGTTGGTGATTTGACCAAATAGGTCAGTTTTCCAATCAAGGAAAACAAGGGTGTGAAAATGGTAAATCTAACCTAACCTAACCTATTTCAGAAGAGGAAACTAATCTAGGTTAGTCCTACTCTAAAATGAAAGCTTGATATTGTGCAGATCAACCTTGAGGTATGATGAACAAGTAAATTACCACCTTCAACAGAAATGTCTTTGATGTGTTACTTATTAACTTAAATCAAGATCCATTAATGAAAATTAAAAGACAATAATTCAAGTACTTAAGCCTTTTCAAGATTCAATCTGTAATCATTCTGTCAATTGAAAAATAAACCATGATTATTGTGTGCAATCAATCATTTGCAGAAATCGATAAAGAAAGTATTAATATTGAATAAACTCAATGAAATACTTCACAGCATCTATCAATCATACAGGGAAACCAATATGATAGATCCATACATTATATATATGCAAAATGATAACATTCACTGTAGATGACAATTTGAAGTACACAATCAGTAATTCTCAAATAAACTTGAGGAATAACAAGAGATAGATCAAAGATAAATTTACTATATTAAAAGAGTCTTGTACAGAAATTACAAAAGCTTTGATGAATAGAGTATCCCAGTCCCTTCTCCTGCTGATGCGTAACTCCAAAATTCCCAACCCCTTCCTTAGAGAAGCAGTGCTCATTAAATAGGAAATTAAAAAAGAGTGCAGGTGGGATTTTCCCAAAAACAGGGATTACAAATTTGGATCTTCCTAAGGATCCAGGAAATATTGCCATTTTCTCGGCTTACATAGCTTTAATTACCTTTCCTCTAAATGATTTTGAGGGATCCACCTTCTAATTAAAAAGATCCTCGTGACATAACAAAAATTCAGTGCTTAATTCATGAGTGTCAGTAAGGGCGGTTCGGTTTCTAAAGTATCTTACACC
This sequence comes from Larix kaempferi, assembly GCA_027924585.1. Taxonomy (NCBI): domain Eukaryota; kingdom Viridiplantae; phylum Streptophyta; class Pinopsida; order Pinales; family Pinaceae; genus Larix; species Larix kaempferi. The sequence continues at coordinate 14,250,923 of BSBM01000806.1, read as the reverse complement.
GGAATTTCTGGATTATGAGCGACATCCTTAAAAACAGAGAAATTCGTCAAGGGGTCCACCTCAGAAGGAGTTGGCGGAATATCAGGTTCTTCGTGAATTATAAAATCCTGTATAATAGTATCATCTTTATCAATCGGCCCTTTAGGATATTTCTTTTCCTTCTTCTTGAGGAGCTGCACGCAGACAGACAGAGCTTCAAAATCTTCTTCTTCTCTATCACTGCTCACATCAGGGATACCTGCATCAAAAGGAGGTGACATAGATTCTTGATATAGCAAGGGTTGTAATTCCTCATCTTCAAAACATGCATCAAGAGATTCATTTCCTACCTGCATATTGCTCATACCAAATGCATCAAGAAGAAACTTACAACATCAATACACAAATTTTCCTCCTAAAGAATACAGAGGACGAACTGAAGGTTTCATGTTTGTTACCAATTTAAGGCCAACTGAAAGGATGGTAATAATTGAGCAGAACCAGTCGTAATGATCAAATTATTACCATAAGGATACTGCAATCATCCGGACTGTAACGAAAAGAGCTATAACGTGTGTTAACCAGATCTAGATCCATGCGAAAGTACAAATCCAATCGAGACTCGCATGAATTAAATTGGATTTGAAATATCATCATTACAAATCTAATCACATCAATAATCATGACTCCAAAATTGGGAGGAAAACAGGAATTATGGCGAGAGAGCTGACTACGAAAAGACGAAGACAAGGACTTTAGCACGTTCAAACAAGGCAACCTAATTTCACCTATCAAACCGGATCCAGATCACCGATTTAACAGAACGACCAAAGGGACTCCTGCTGAGATTAAAGGGTATAATTTACAAAGCCTTGCGGAGTTCAATCAAACAACAGAAGAAGGTCATTACTGAATCCAAAACAACCAAACTACTGAACGCAGAATGCAGTAACGGCAACAACCCAACCTAAAATAACTGAAAAACCGGTAAAAGCGACCCTTAGCAACCAAAATTGCAGTAAAAATCAGCACAGCGCAGTAATTTCGATAGTAAAAATGATAAAAGAAAAATAGAAAAACCCTTAGTTATCGAATTTACAAGACGAAATCCTGACTGTGCGATCGAAGTGGATGAACGGCTTAGATTACCCGAATCGGGATTCGAGATCGGGCCGTTGGTGCTTTATTCACAAAATTTAAAAAGGTTCCCGAAAGCCGCAACCCAAAAAAGTCGGGTTCGGGTTTCGGGATTGCACACTTGCAAAATGTAACGAGAAAAGTAATTCCCGAAAGCCGAAACCCGAAAGGTTGGGTTCGGGTTTCGGGATCGCAATCCAAAAGAAAGACGCAAAACAAATTCCTAAAAGCCGCAACCCAAAATTCGGGGTTCAGGTTTTGGAAACAGAATAAAAGTAAACAAAAACAAACCCTTTTCCCGAATCCTGAAATGCGACATTATCGGGTTTCGGGTTTCAGGAACACACAAAAAATGATAAAGATTGAAATGAGGTCCCGAAAGATGAAAGCCGCAATAGCGGGTTTTAGGTTTCGGGTTTCAGGAACACATATCCCAGAATTATTAAAAGGAGGAACATGCAACCCGCAACTATCGGGTTTCGGGTGCGCACACTGTTGAGTTTCGGGTTGGAATAAACAAACAACAAAACACTCAAAACTAAGGTTTTCGCCAGACCGAAACACTTAGAAAAAGAAATCAAAAACTTGGCAAACAGACAGACCAAAAACATGGGTAAGGGGTCTTCAGGATTTGGTGTTTAGTAAGCACTTACCCAAATGATTTTGCGTTTATTTAGAAATGGGGCTCCCGTGCTTCAGTTAAGCATGGGATCTGTTGTGGCCACAACAACTGTATAAAACCAAAGCATATAAACAAGATCACATCATTATTTTTGGAACACATAATGTATAAATCACCGAACTGTCTGTATATATATATATAATCTCAAAAAGGTAGTGCTGATACAAAATTCTGAAGCATGACGGCTTTCAGTAAGTCTCTACAAAATATGAAGCCTCGCAGCTTTCAGTAGTACAAAATTTGAGGCCTCTAAGCTCTCAGTACACACACAATAAAAACATATGGCCTATTGCCTAGCCCATACAACCCTATGAGATCTATCAGCCCTAGCCTGTTGAGTCTAAAAACAGTTGACTGCTCTCGCAACCTTGCAAAGCAGTGCATTGAAGCATGTAGTAGATCCAACTGTGTGTACCTGCATGGGCCGCGGCACCTCATCTACCGACGACTCATAAATGTCTAATGTCAACCCACTCAAGTTGGCATAGACTCTATCCATCTCCACGATGGCAGCATGCAAAGCCGAACCCACAACTTCTCCCTCCCCTCTCTCTCTCCTAGCCAGAAGAGAGGTCTCCATAGGTCATACAGGTCCCACATCTGCACACACATGTTGTTCATCTGTCAGCACTATATCAAAAAAAAAAATTATAAATGCACAAAACTTAAAAAGTACAAGGGTCATTTGTTCTTACTGAAGTCTCCCTATGCTGCTCCCTCTAGTAGTGGCAAGTCCGAGTCATCTCTAAAGTCCATGCCACTGTATGGGAAATTCTCCACCATTAGAAACTAGCCCTCCAGCCAAGTGAAGAACTCAGGAGGGTATCCAATAATAGGGCCCCCACCATGTCGGGCCATCACATCATTCCACCTGGCCATGTGAGGATCTCTAGGATCCCTATCCTCCAGTGGTACCTGAGGACGTAAAATGGGAACCCGTTCCAGTAAGAACGAGATCGCTATCAATCCATAGCCAAACTGTTTGAGCTCTCCCCGCCGACACTTAGTCAGCTGAGCTCGCATGTTTGCGAGGACTCCCTCACACCAGTTGAAGATCTTTGGAGACATACAGTCCTCGGCATAAAGCATCTGTGCCCTAGTGGCTAAGTGAGGAGCTTGGCTCCCTGCCATCCTCGTAATGGTGAATAGTATGGCACGTAATGGGCGTTCCCGTACATCTTTAATGGGAATCTTCCCACTAGATGCACGGGTGTTGGGAACACAATGTTGCTGGATCATATCATCCACGGTCCGATCACTCCCACGTGATACATTAAGTAGCACGTTGTCCCCTCTTCAGGACAATCCGGTCAGAAAATAAATGTCCTGGACATCTATGATAAGCTCTTGCTCACCGATCACAAAGTATTGAGGGGCCGCATCCCAACATCAGAGCATATGAGTCAATAATGGGATTTGAGATCTCATCCCCTGGACGTGGAAGAACTTGAGGAGCCCACAGTTCCTCAATGCTTCCACACACCATGGGTCGTTTGTGGCTTATTCATCATCTAACTCATGTTCCCGTTCTCGCCATTCCATAACCATTTCAATTCTTGGAACCTGCCAATAGGAGAGTATAAACAATGTTAGAACTTGCTTCAACCACTGGCAGTCTTTCTTTTGAGCTTGGCTTGAATTTGGGGATGGACGTCGCCGTCATCGCACCCCGTTTTTGCAAACAGAGCGACATCGTCGCAGTCCACCTGTGAGACCCTAGCGATGACTCAGTCTCATCGCAGTTCCCGAAAGGGCCAACTGTGATGAGCCGAGGGCGCAATAGCCCTTCCCAAATCAAGCTAAAACCCAAAAAAATGACAGAAAATCAAAAATGTAAACCACTACAATCTTGTTGGATGAATTTTAGGGTTACCTGCTCCTAACGGCGAGTGAAATGGCTACTCGTAGCTCCTAGAATCGACAAGTGAAGATTTGGCTCCAAATGGCACTACTCCTCCCAAATTTGGCAAATAGAACAATGGTGACTATGTTTGGTTTTTATTTCTATTTATAAACAAAATGGAATATTCCTTTTTCAAATATTTGATGCCATTGTGCCATTTGTCATAGTTTGGATCAGTTTTATTATATTTGAACGTTCGGTTGACTATTTGACCTAGTTTTCGAGTGTGCAGGAGTTGTGAAGTACCTTTCTACGCCATTTTTCCTATTGGAACGGTCACCTTAGGTATGAAAACCCCTTGTGTATTTTGTCGTTTATCTTTTCACTTCATTAGATTTTAATTATTTAATGATCATGAGCTTACTCTTTGTTCTTTCTTGTGCTCTTGAAACCATGAGAATACGTTACCGAGTCACGATTTATCACTTTTTCGGGATCGTTAAACTCCTATGGAAAAGGAACCCCCTAGAGTCTATATTTAAGCTCTTTTCAGGCTCTTGAAATATGAAAATATTGCCAAGCGAGCTTGTCATGTTCACACTTGTAAAAGAATCTGAACAGCCATCTTCCTGGGGATAGTTTACCCCTTTTTCAGACCAGGGGGCACTAGTTACGAAAAAGGTATACTCTAGCCAATCATGACTGGAAGAGTCCTCTCCCACGTTGTTTTACCCTTTTTTCGGGCGATGAGGCTAACCTTACGAAAAAGGACCATTGGAGTCTTCTTTAGTTCTTTTCAAACTCTCTAAACATGAAATGACGACCGAGTTTACCTTCTATGGACTCGTTAAACTCTTACAATGAAGGGCCCGCCATGGGACGAACCCCTCCTATCCCAAGTTCGAAAAATATTTGGGATTGGACTCATCTATGAGATGAGCTATACCGAGCATTTGGTTACCCTCATCAAGCTCGTAAAAAACACATGAGGCACTCATCGTTCATGATGGGGAAAAGGGAAGGCTTTTATGTTACACACTTTGTTAGTGGCAATACGTAGTTGTTCTTGAACATGGCACTCGTCTGCACTTGCATACAACACTTGGATCATCTATTTGTCCTCGAGTTCCGCTTACTTCCTGAGTCTTGTTACTCCTATGAGTCATTCAAAGAAAGCTTCCATCATCAGTTGCATTAGGAATTTGTGTCATACTCGTCATGTCAATACTGCCAAGTCATGCCATGCCCATGTTCAAGAATACGTCTGTCATTTATCATTTGCAGTCAGTACACCCACCACCATGTCGGTCTACTCTGAGTCAGTCTTGCATGTTACTGTACCGTCCGATCTACTCTACACATCTTTTTTCATGTTTCATGTCAATTGATGGGGGATTCATCATGGCCCTCCTTCAACGGATTCATCCTTGTCGACATCAAATCATCATCCGAGGATTGAATCTAGAAACCAACCAAGTACCTTGGCCCTACATGCCTCAATGGAAGTTTACCTCGCTTTCAACATGAGTTTACGTCGTTTAATCTTGATTGAAATATTTCATCTTGCGTTCAACTTCAACTCACTTATCCATGCTTGATGATATGTACTGTGATACCTTGGGAATCATTGACATTAATGGTGATATCCCTCGTACTTGTTAACGGTATACATCAATGACCGGTAATCAAGTGGTTTCTACCATGTTCGACGTCAAGACATTTGTAATCACATGGATAGATTTGTATCATTGTGGGTTCAGCTTGAAGACCCTGGGGAGTCATGTTTTACCCAGGTTGCGATGGATTTTGTATTGAGTTATATTACACGGATCCACATTTGTATTTGCCATGGCTATGTTACCATCTCATCATGGATCTACGCTTGTGTCTAGTAGCCATGATTGTGTTCAGTCGGTCATTACTACCATGGATCTGCATTGTATTGGTCGACAGCCATGTTGTCAGTCATTTGAGACTATGTGCTCAAAGTCAATTGTATTGCAGTAGTGTTCTTCCTCCGGCAAGTCCATTGCGATTCCTTCTATCAAAGCACTTCACATGTCTATCTTTCAACAACTTCATGCTTTGGGGGGCATTCTGTCACACCTAAAATCTTCCCATCATGAGATTCAGTGTATACACCCCTGGAGTTACCTTGATTGAGTGATTGACCTAGAAGGATTTGTACCCATTTGTACTAGGTTTTGAGAGGTCGTCGCAAGTTGCACTCATGCAGCATGCGATGTCGCACCTTGCTCCATTACAGGGTGCTACGAGGTTATTTAGATGGAAAAAATAGCTTCTTCAAGCTCCTTCTTGAAGCTTGCTGACTCGGGACCCTATCCCTGACCTCTTGGGAGAGTTGGCACTCAATTCCTAACACCTTGGAAAGATCCCTTAAGCCTCTCCTATCATATCTCAACCTATCCTATCCACTTAGTCCTATTTAAATGAAGCTCACTCCCATTCTAAGGGGAGGAAGTCTATGGTACTCTCATGCTGGTGAAATCAAGCCCAATAGATCTAATACTCTAGCTTGGGGAACATCCACTTCTCTCTAGGAGCTTTGGCATGGCTTGTCGAAAGGAGCTTGCAACGTTAAGGCAATGGTTGTAATCTTCTTTTCTATTGTACTTCTCCACTCTTCAATACAGTTAATATAATTGCTTTCCATAAATATTATCTCCTTGATGATGTTTAGAGTTTTCCTCCTTAACTGTTAGCTTAGATCTATCATATGAAATATATGCTTTCACTTCTTGTGGTCTGTCATATGTTCAACAGGGTTTAGCTACTTGCAATCTGGCAGCGTTGGAGCATTGGATCAATGGAGGAGAAAGAGATTTACGAATCTAAGGTAAACGATCTACTCTTACATTTGTACCTCTATATGATCTAGGAAAGTATTTTATGTTCTGTCCTATTTGTTCTAGATTTACGTTAAGCTAGGGAGATCAGGCCTTGAGTCCGCTCTCCGTAGAGTGTCCGCGAAACTATTCTCATAACAAATTGTGCTATGACATAATATGCAAAAGTTTATCAAAAGGGAAAGGAAACCAACTGACATCCTGAAATCAATCATTGCTTGAAGGTTGGATTGCCAAATTATTGCTTGACTAGAATCAATGTGAATTATTGGGTTGATAGTCGACTTGGAATCAGCATTGATTGTTGGGCTATTGTTGTGCATGTATTTGAATCATCATTCATTTAAATTAGCTATGTATTGGAATATTAGTTCCGTGCATGGTGTAGAGCAATATAACCGTCATTAGTTTTTGGAATATTAGTTTTTGATCCTTATATAAGGACATCCACACAATCTTATGCTTTACATTTTGTTTACAATTTTTTTATATTTACATAAAATATAACAGCAAATATCATGAATGTTGAATTTAATTTAATGTTCTTCATTTTTAAAGCTTTCTGGCAGTCATGGACTATTTTCTTTTTGTATGTTTAGTGACAAAACCAATTTGATGTCTATCATTTGACAGCATCAAACAGACTTTTTTGTTATTGGAAAGGCTTTCAGAGCCTATGCAAAATGTGGTTTTCGATCAATACAATTTGGAATTGCGATGTTTTTTCCCAAGAAAAAAAGCAATAAATGTTTAGATATAAGGATTCTAGATATTATATGCAGCAATACACATCTGGATATATATATCCTGGATATACTTTACTATAAAAGTAAATCTAATGTGGATGACTAAAGTTAAATTCCATGGAGATGTGCACCAATATGCATGCAGGTTATACATGTAAATATGTTTTAATTTAGATAATTGATGAGTAGATATGCTTTAATTGTCTTTGAATATGTATGTCCTAGGTATAGCTAATGTTAAATTTCATAGAGATTTTTTTTTTCAGCTGAAAAATCAACTTCCTACTGTTCTGAAGGAATCAAGGAAAGCTAACACGCACAAGAAATATCAACAAACTTCCTCACATATTGTGGATGGTAGGTAAATTTCATAGAGATGTATGCACCAATTAATATTTTTAATATAAACAATTAATGCAAAGATATGTTTTATTTGAATGATTAATCTAAATCTTATAGAGACATGTGCATATTTGATCATGTTGGAAATAATATAACTTTGGAAGTTATTCTTATTGTATCCTTATTGTACCTCCTTCGGGAGCAATTATTAATGAAATTGATCATGTAAAAGATCATGAAAGAATCAATGTAAACATTGGGTTGGAATTACCCAAAGAAAACATTTATCAAATGTAATTTTTATAATCGTCGTGACAAGCCGGCCCATTGGGTAAACTGCCCCAAAACAATGGACAATCTGCCCCAAACAATGGGCAGAACTGTTCCAGTTTGGGAAATTCAGGTCGGCCCAGTAAGGGAAAAAGTCACCTTTTGATGTGTATAAATAGAGAGGTTGAACCTCTCATTTGGTCATTCGCTTAAGACAAGTTCGCTCTACTAAGAGAGGTTCGCTACTGCAGCCAGGAGACCAATTTTTTGGGGTTCTTTACTATTGGAGAAGTTTATCTCTTGGTTTCTTGGGTTTGTGCTACTACTATCTGGATGTACATCGTTCTCTATTGGAAGGTGTGAGCTCGAGGGAGACAAACAGCTTTGTCTATGGTTGGGAGATTATTGTTCTTATCATCATGGTTAAACGATCTCCACACTCATTTTGTTTATGTGCTTTTCCATTCTTTTAGTGATCCTGGTTATGCTGCTATAAAATCTAACATGGTATCAGAGCAGTGCTAAAAGAAGTCATTGCCGAAAACTAGGGTTTCATAAACTGAAGGATTCCCACCTCAGTTTGGCTTGAAAAGAGCATTACAATTTCTCCCTAAGAAAGGCGCATCTTTTGGTGGAATAAAATTTCAATTTTGAGAATTTTCAAATTTTGATCTAATTCTGCAGTTGCGGCAGTTTCTGCAGAAATTAGGGTTTCAAATTTTTAACCCTTTTGTCCACAGATTTGGCTCAATTTTAACTTTCCTCAACTTTCCTTGGTAGGGCGAAACTATATGTGGAAATAGATTTTAGATCCGGAAATTTTCATTTCTGACCTATTCTCTACCAGAATCGGGAAATTAGGGTTTCCAGTTTTGAGTTATTCTGTCCACAGATCTAGGAGGGTGCATTTACCTATGCAATCAGTTTTCCAAGAATCCTAACTTCAAAATTGACCTAGCTCCTGCTAGGGTTTATGATCCAGTTGCAGTCAAGATGATTGGGATGAAGGTTGAGGATAGTTTGGATGGGACTTCCGACTTCATCTCTTGGAAGTCTAGAGTTCTTCTGATTCTTGAAGAAAATGATCTATTAAAGTTTGTAAATGAGAAGGTTCCAGAACCATAAGAAGAAACAGTAAAGAACCAGTGGAGAAAGAATGATGCTAGGGAGAGAAGGATCTTGGTAGATTCAGTAAGAGACCACTTGGTTCCTCAAATTTCTCAGAAGAATTCAGCCAGGAAGATGTTTAAAGTCTTGAAGAAGTTGTTCTAAAATAGCAATATCAACCGTACCCTTTCCTTGAGACAACAACTCTCAAATCTCAAGATGTCAAGGTCAGACCTAATTGCTACCTATTTCATGAAGGTCTCAGAACTCAGAGATCAATTTAAGCACTATTGGAGAAGCAATGGAAGAAAAAGAACTCGTTATGTCAACCCTTAATGGTCTCCCTCATTGGGAATCATTTATTCAGAGTCTCAGTGGACAAACAAAGTTGCCCAAGTTTGACAAATTATGGGCAAATTGCACTCAAGAAGAGACAAGAATTGCGACCAGAAGTAGATTGCATGGTATTCAACGTGAAGAGACTTAAGCCCTTACAATTCACACCAAGAAAGGAAAAGTTAAGAGAAAGAAGTTCCATGGCAAAAATGACAGAAGTGAAAGATCAAGCCCTAGACTAGATCACCAGAAGAAGGATATGTCACAGATTCAGTGCTTCAAATGTCATAAGTATGGTCAATATGCCAGACATTGCCATGGCTCAAAGAAGAGAAAGTTCCAAGCCTCAACTGCTAATGTTGATGAAGACACTTCACATAAGAGGCCAAGGAATGATGATTATGAGGTAGGAGCAAAAGACCGTCGAAAGGAGTTCTTCTTCTAGTACTCCCCATGATTGAGATGATGAGACTATCATGAAGATCCAAATTGTGATGTGACTATCATGAAGATGAAGATTAGAGGACTCTCATTACTCATACAAGGATATAGTGGGATCCCACCCACGAAACAATAAAATATAAGTATTTGGATTTATTGCTCTTGTAGATTAGATCTGTTGGGTTTGAATATGTTTCCATAACAATTTGTATGCAGATCTATATTCCTAGAATTAGGAAGGATGTAGAGCAATGTGACTCTAGTTCCTTTATTGATGAACAATAGGCTCATATAGTATTTGTTATGTATATGATTGTTTAAATAGCAAAAATGTTGCACAACTTTTATGAACCTATCTTGGATGATATCTCCTTCTAACATGCTTAGAGTAGTACACACTCTTGATAGTATGTTCTAACAGAGTTAGCGGACATCTAGATAGTTCCATATATATGTTGTGCCAAAGCATTAGCTAATATTCCTACATATTTGTGAACGGTTGTTATTACACTGAAATATGAATTGATTAAATTTGATTATGCTATGTTGCTAACCATCTGAGATGATTGGAATTGTAGGTAAAAGACCATATGATATGGCCTACAAGATAAGTATGGTGAGACTTGTTCCGATGAACAAGTGGTGGACACATGAATCCCGTTGATGTTCAAATTAATCAAAAGCAGGAAGCTTCTACGAGCATGACTCTCAACCTAGAAGGGTGACTCCTAAACAAAGCAGTTAGATGGAAGTCATGACTATACAGGAGCAGACATACGAGGACCTAATACATCTAGTTATATTTGATACATGACCCACAGGCACAAAGGATTTCATATAGAGATTGGTGTGTGGGAGCAGAAGACTCCAACGGATCTCATTCAATGATTATGGAAAGCAATTAGTTTCCAGTTAGAGTCATGACAAAAGAATTAGAGTATGACGAGAGTTACTCAGTTGATTTCTATTAAAGAAATGTAACCGCGGAAGATATTCTACTTGTACTTGTCTATTGTATTATTGTATTCCTCCTTCGGGAGATGTCATTGATGTAATTATTAAATGTAAGAGTCATTGAAAGAGTCAACGTAAACCCTAGGTCTTGTGTCATCCTAGAAGAACCCAGAAAAGATTATTATATTATGTAATAGAGAGGTCGGCCTAGTTGGGGAAAAGTCACCTCAAGGGAAGAATATAAATAGAGGAGTCTCTCATTTGTACTCACTCACACAAGTTCACATAGGAGAGAGAGAGAGAGAGAGAAGTTTGCACAAGTGGAGGAGTAGTTGATTTTGTCATGGGGTTTAATTTTGTACTATGTGACTTCTATATTGAGGAAGATTTTGTCAAGGTTTTCTCCCTTGTGGTTTCCCCGAGAGATATATTGTGTTCATTGTGTTCTTGATGTGCTTGTATTTCTTTCAGTGATAGATTGTTTAATGTTATATGATAAACAAGTAAAAACTAACATGGTTTCAGAGCAGATCTGAAATAAAACATTGTGCAGCCTCTGTAACTGAAGAAACTAGGGCTTCATGTTCCGGGATCTCCCTCCACATATCAGCTAAAAAAGAGAGTGCATCTAACTCGCCTCACTAGGGCGCATATTTCTGTCGAAGCAGATTTCAATTCTAAGAATTTTCATTTTTGGGTCCCCCACTACAGCCCGGGAGAATTAGGGCATCATGTTTTTGGATCATTTGCTCATAGAATTGGGAGAAGGAGTACTTTGCTCAACTTGCCCTGAGGAGGCGAATTTGCTCATCCATTCAGTTTTCTAAAATCCTGAAGTCAAAAAATTAGGGTTTCTCTAACAAACCCTATGTCAAAGTAGAAGTTGTTTTCAGAAGGACAACTTTTCTGGTAAGTCTCAAATCATTTTATTTCCATTTGAAGTACTCATTATATCAAGATGACTAGCAATACCAAGTTTGATGAGAAGCTTGAAGGAGCTGAGAACTTTAGGGCATGGAAATATAGAGTCATGCTCATCCTTAAAGAACATGACCTAGAAAACTATATAAAGGAAGGACTTACATAACGAGAAGGAGATGAAGCCAAAGCAAGGCATAAGAAGAATATGGTCAAGGCAAAGAGGATCGTTGTTGGTTCCATCAAAGATCACTTGATCCCCCAAGTGTCTTCCAAGAAGACCTCAAAAGAGATGTTCGATGCCCTAACCAACCTATTTGAAGGGAAGAACATTAATAGGAAGATGACCTTGAGAAATCAACTCAAGGGAGTGAAGATCTTGAAGTCTGAGTCCATGCACTCATACTTCTCCAGAGTGTCCTAGATAAAAGAACAACTAGAAGCTATTGGAGACATGGTAGAGGATGAAAAAGTTGTGATGACCACTTTGAATGGTATCCCCGGAGATTGGGAACCATTTGTTTGTGGCATTTGTGCTAGAAAGAAATTGATCCAATTCGGACAACTATGGGAAGAGTGTGTACAAGATGAAGAAAGAATAGCGGTAAGGGAGGAGAAACTAAACAACAATGAAGACCAAGCTTTGACAACTCATGCCAAAGGTGGAAGGAAAAGGAAGAACAACATACGTCCCTGTGAGTACTCTCCAAGAAGACCTCAGAAGAAAAGGAAGTTCGAGAAAGATCTATTTTCCATTCAATGTTATTCCTGTCATAAAATAGGACACATTGCAAGAAATTTTCCAAACAAATTTGGACACCATAAGAAGCAGAAGAAGAGATTTCATGCTCATGCAGCAGAAGATAGTGAGTATGATGAAGAATTCAAAACCAAAGATGATGAAGACTCCAATGAAGAATATGTTCTAATATCAGCCCTCACTAGTTCAGTATCTCATGGAAGTGATACTTGGCTAGTAGATAGTGGAGCTTCAAAACACGACAGGATACAAAGAATCACTATGACATCTCATTCAAAAGGAATCTCCACACAAGGTAAAGCTCGGAGATGATTATCAATACCCCATCAAAAGAATGGGAGAAGCATTTTACAAATTGGACTCTGGAAATTCCATGAACATGAAGGATGTACTTTATGTACCAGGTTTGAAGAAGAACCTTCTATCTATTTCAGCATTAGATAAGAAAGGTCTTCGAATTTCATTTATAGATGGTGAAGTTCTTATGTGGCCAAAGGGGAAGACTATTGATGATGCAGTAGTCTTATGTGGCGAAAGGGGAAGACTATTGATGATGCAGTAGTCATTTGGAGTAGAAGGACTTTACAAATTGAAGAGTCATGCAGACACAACATTGATGACCAGTACCATGAGCCCTTGTGAGCTATGGCACAAAAGACTAGCTCATGTACACTACAAAGCTTTACCAATAGTAAGTAAGGTGGTGACTGGACTACCAGAAATATAGGTTGATCATGAAGGAGTATGCAAAGGATGTGCTCAAGGAAAGAGCATGAAGAATCCATTTCCAAGCAACGACAACAAAGCAAAAGGTGTCCTGGATATTATTCACTCAGATATCTGTGGACCTATGTCCACCACTTCACTAAGCGGGTATGTTTACTATGCTTCTTTTATTGATGATTACTCCCGCAAAACTTGGATTTATTTTCTGAAGAATAAGAATGAAGTCTTTGAAAAGTTTAAAGAGTTCAAGGTTCTTGTAGAAAACCTCTCTTAAAAGAAGATAAAGATTCTAAGGACAGATAATGGAGGGGAATACACTTGAAGCAATTTCAAAGATTTCTATAAACAAGCAGGGATTAAGAGGGGGCTTATTATTCCCTATAATCCACAAAAGAATGGTGTAGCTGAAAGGAAGAATAGAACAATCATAGAAGCAGTGAAGGCCATGATCCATGATTAAGACTTACCCATGCATCTATGGGTAGAAGCAGCCATAATTGCAGTATATGTACATAACATAATCTCTCACAGTGTTGTTGGCAACAAGACTCCAGAAGAGATGTTTACCGATATGAAGCCTGAAGTTAGCCATCTAAAGATATTTGGATGTCCGGTATTTATCCATATTCCAAAAGAGAAGAGATCAAAGTTGGAACCTTCATGAAAGAAAGGAATATTTGTGGGCTATACTGAGAAATAAAAGGCTTACCGTATCTACATCCCAGGATTCCGCCAGATTGAACTCAACCAGGATGTTACATTTGATGAAGACACAACTTTCAACAAATCCAAGAAGACTCATGAGGATGAAGAGGAGCAGGAAGCTCCTAGAGTTACAGAAACAAACAGAGCACCGGAAAGAAATATTGAAGAAGAACCTATTCCAGAGGATCATGACATGACAGAACCTCAGAGACTTGAGGAGACAACTCATGAGGAGATTTCTCGGAAGAGAAGACCAGCTTGGGCACGAGAATTGATACAAGATGCAGGAAGGTATGGTGCCCCAGAAGGAACCAGTAGAGAGAGCAAGAGACCAGGGCCATACTCCAGTTATGTAGCCTTGATGTGTAACCTTGTTGAAGAGGAACCGACATGTTTTGAAGATGCAGTAAAGGAGTTTTTGGATGCTATGAATAAAGAATACCAGTCCATCATCAAGAATGATGTTTGGGATGTGGTACCAAGACCAAAGGATAAGTCAGTTATTTCATCAAAATGGATCTTCAAACCAAAACACTCAGCAGACAGAAGCATTGAAAAATACAAGGCAAGATTTGCAGCGTGACAGTTCTCTTAGAAGGAAGGAATTGATTATGAGGAGACCTTTGCTCCTGTGGCCAGATATACTTCAATTAGAACCATTTTTGCCTTGGCAGCCAAGATGAAATGGAAATTACATCAGATGGATGTAAAGACGACGTTCCTAAATGGGAAGATAGAAAAAGAAGTATATATCGAGCAACCATAAGGATTTGAAACAGAAGATAGAAAGTCACATGTATGTAGACTGAAGAAAGCATTGTACGAGTTAAAATAAACACCCAAAGCATGGTATAGAAGAATTGATAGATTCCTGATGAGTTTGGGCTTTACCAAGAGTAAAGCAGATTCTAATCTTTATTATAAGATTATGGATGATGAACCTATGATACTACTACTATATGTGGATGATTTGTTCTTGACAGGAAAAGACAAGCCCATCACCGAATGTAAAAGAAGGCTTGCAACAAAATTTGAGATGAAAGACCTTGGTATGATGCATTACTTTCTACGTCTTGAAGTATGGCAATTTCCAGATGAGATTTTCCTGAATCAAATAAAATACACAGTTGAGATCCTGAAGAGATTTGGGATGATGGATTGTAAGGCCATGACTACTCCGATGGTGACAAACTTGAAGCTCTTGAATGATGCTTCATCGGAGATAGTAGATGTCACCACATAGACAAAATATTGGGTCATTGATGTACTTGACCAATACTCGACCTAATATATGTTTTGCTTTGAACACATTGAGTCAATATATGGTGGAGCCCAGGAATGTTCTCTTGATCACAACAAAACATGTGATGAGGTACCTAAATGGTACGTTGGATTATGGACTCATATATGCTTCAGATAGTGAGTTCAGGTTGTACGGATACACAGACTCAGATTGGTATGGAAGTGTCGAAGATAGAAAAAGCACTTCATGATGTTGCTTTAGTTTGGGATCAGGTATGATCTCATGGCTCAATAGAAAGCAGCCCTGTGTTGCACTCAGTACAGCAGAAGTTGAATATGTAGCAGCTTGTTTAGCTTGTAGTGAAGCAGTGTGGCTTCGCAAGATGTTGGCAGGATTGTTCGATGTGGAGATTGATGCTACGGATATACTCTGTGACAACCAGAGTTGCATCAAGATGACAGCGAATCCTTTGTTCCATGATAGATCGAAGCAAATCAAATCAAGTTCCACTATATCCAGGCTATGGTGCAGAAGGGAGTTGTAAAGCTCAAGTATGTTCCTACAGAGGAACAAATTGTTGATGTGCCGACTAAGCCTCTGTCTCGCATAAAGTTGGAATACTTTCGAGACAAGCTTGATGTGGTCCTGAGGGACCCTCTCAAAAGAGAGAATGATAGAGTTCCTATCCTTAGGGATGGATGCATGTCCAGGGGTGACGGAAGATTAGTACTTGCCGATTGATAGAGTTCTTATCCATAGGGATGGATGCCTGTCTAGGGGTGACGGAATATCAGTACTTGCCGACTGATAGAGTTCCTATCCGTAGGGATGGATGCTTGTCTAGGGGTGACGAAAGATCAGTACTTGCCAACTGATAGAGTTCCTATCCATAGGGATGGATTCCTGTCCAGAGGAGACAGAAGATCAGTACTTGCCGACTGATAGAGTTTCTATCCATAGGGATGGATGCCTATCCAGGGGTGACAGAAGATTAGTACTTAACGACTTATAGAGTTCCTATCTGTAGGGATGGATGCCTGTCCAAGGGTGACGGAAGATCAGTACTTGCCCACTAATAAAGTTCCTATTCTTAGGGATGGATGCCTGTCCAGGGGTGACAGAAGACCAGTACTTGCTGACTGATAGTGTCCCAACTGATGATGTTGTTGATGAGGATGTTCCAGCTGACGATGTTGTTGATCTAGCAGAGGATGTTCCAGCTGATGATGTTGCTGACGAGTATGTTCCAGTAGAGGATGTTCCAGCTGATGATGTTGTTGATCCAGCAGAGGATGTTCCAGCTGATGATTTTGTTGATGAGGATGTTCCAGGTGATGATGTTCTTGATCTAGCATAGGATGTTCCAGTAGAGGATGTTGTTGACGATGATTCAGAGGATGTTGTTGATGGTGATATTCCAGCAGATGATTATGATGCTGCTAATGATGACATTCCAGCAAACTATGATGATGCTGATAAGGATGCTCCAACAGATGATACCCCAGACATATCAATGATCCAAAATCTTCCTACAACATATATAGATTCACTAGTCAGTTGTGCAGTTCTTGATGTTACCCGCATAATACCTTCCTAGTTAAGAGGGAGTGTTAAAGAAATGTAACTACGGAAGATATTCTACTTGTATTGTTCTATTGTATTATTGTATTCCTCCTTCGGGAGATGTCATTGATGTAATTAATAATGTAAGAGTCATTGAAAGAGTCAATGTAAACCCTAGGTCTTGTGTCGGCCTAGAAGAACCCAGAAAATATTATTATATTATCTAATAGAGAGGTCGGCCCAATCAATTAGGTGAAGTTGGCCAAGTTGGCGAAAAGTCACCTCAACGAAAGAATATAAATAGAGGAGTCTCTCATTTGTACTCACTCATCTCACTCACACAAGTTCGCATAGGAGAGAGAGAGAAGTTCGCAGAAGTGGAGGAGTGGTTGATTTTGTCTTGGGGTTTACTTTTGTACTTTGTGAATTCTATATGAGGAATATTTTGTTGGGGTTACATCCCTTGTGGTTTCCCCGAGAAAAATATTGTGTTCATTGTGTTCTTGTTGTGCTTGTATTTCTTTCAGTGATAGATTGTTTAGTGTTACATGCTAAACAAGTAAAAACTAACAATTTCTGAGGAGGTGCACATCTATTCAGTTAGAATTGTGCCTCAAGATTCAGAACATATTGCTAACAATGATCCCTTGTTCATGATGTTGTATACAAATGATCTATTCCTCACCGAGACAGAGGGAGTTAGCCCTTGAGATGAGGATCTTGGCCTATTGATGGTGTGGTAGAAACCTGATGAGATCTTCCTAGGTTAAGGAAGAACACAATTGAGAACCTGAACAAATCCAATATGATGACTATGAGTACCTAGCTACTTTGATGGCGTTGTTGATTGGTCCTGACAGACAATTGAGAGGATCCTTGATGTACATGGTCGTCACCAGGAGGGATACTTACATTTTAGTAAGGAATTGTGCTCATTTTCTCTTTGAAAGGCAGTGCTCAAATCGACACCCAAAGTGATAGGCCAATGGACCTACCTGTGGATAGCTTCAGAGAGGGAACAGAATGCTCAAATGCAGAGGGAGCGGGACACTCCAACACAGAGGGAGATGTGATGAACATGATTACAATATCATACAAGTATTAGCCATGTGTCTTGGCTAACGGTGAATATTTCGATGACTGTACCACATCTTCGCTCGAACACTATGAGATGGAGTATGAAGATCTCCCAGACACTCTGTGATGGGGTGGGGAGACTAGTCTCTTGATTCTCTTCCATGCAGGCACATGAATTATGTCATGTGATTTGTTATTATTTCATTTGCATTTCATGACTAGAATAGGGCAGGACAGAAATGTCTGACCCGATATATTTGATGCCTCTGTTAGTTGATATATGTGTAGGTATCTTCTCATGATCACTCTAAGACGGAGTGAGGAGATTGGTCCCATGATTGACTCCCTTGGTAAGAGGGAAGGATGACTGTACTTCCTGAGACTCTGTGATGGAGTGGGAAGAGTGGTTCCATGATTATATCACTTGCTAAGAGGGAAGGAAGATGATACAGAGACCAAGCATTCTCCAGGTCACTCTGAGATGGAGTGAGGAGATCTCCCAAACATCTTGATAGGATGGAGAGGCCACTGCATTCTCCAGATCACTACTCTGTGATGGAGTGAGGAGATCTCCCAAACACCCTGATAGGATGGAGAGGCCACTGCATTCTCCGAATCACTCTGTGATGGAGTGAGGAGATCTCTCGAACATCCTGAAAAGGATGGAGAGGCTAGTGCACACTCTGGATCACTCTAAAAGGAGTGAGATCTCTCATGGAGAGATTTAGTGCATTCTTCATATCACTCTGAAAAGAGTGAGGAGGTATCTTAGACATCCTAAAACGGGATGGAGAGGTTGGTGCACACTGGCACACACTAGTACTTTTGTATGATGCTAATGACTTGTCATTGGGGTGGTGCCGAGCAATCCTTGTGTTTGGGAGACTTGTCGATGGGTTGGTGCCCAACAATCCTTGTGGTTGGGAGACTTGTCATTGGGTTGGTTCCCAGCAACCCTTGTGTTTGGGAAACTTATCATTGGATTGGTGCCTAGCAACCCTTGTGGTTGGGAGACTTGTCACTAAGTTGGTGCCCAACAACCCTTGTGGTTGAGAAACTTATCACTGGGTTGGTTCCCAACAACCCTCATGGTTGGGAGATTTATGGATTGAAGCTCATTGTCCCTTGAGGTTGTAGCCCATACGAACATGATGAAAGTCTCACATGAGGTTCTAGTCCTTATGAGCCCACATGTGGTTGTAACCCATGGTGTGTTGATGACTCACTAGTGGTTGTAGCCCTAGTGAGCTCATTGAGCTTGTTCATGTTCCCCAAAGTACTGGGTTGAGCTGAGGCATGTTGTCCTTGTGCATGTTCCCCGATGGACTGGGTTGAGTTGAGGCACATTGTATTAGTGCATATTCCCCGATTGACAAGGTTCAGTTGAGGCACGAGTGACTCCCCTATGGATAGGGCAGAGTTGTGGAGCTAGTGCATTTTCCTCGATGGACTGGGTTGAGTTGAGGCACATTGTATTAGTGCATATTCCCCGATTGACAGGGTTCAGTTGAGGAGCTAATGCACGAAGATTGATTTGTTGACACTTCTCGACGGACTTAGATTGTGTTGGAAGACCTTCCTTATGATATAGAGAAGTTAGAGATAATCGTGATGTATAGATGATATCCAGATGTGTTCCAGTATGATAATACTGATGATGCCTCCCTAGCTAAGAGTGAGTGTTGGAGTAGTAGCTGCGTGAGGCATCACCTCATAGGTTGGCCCAAGAAAGAATAAAATTAGAATACCTTGTCCGAAGAATACCTTCCTTGTTAAGAGGGAGCGTTGGAAATAATGTAACTTCGAAAGTTATTCTTATTGTATCCTTAGTGTACCTCCTTCGGGAGGAATTATTAATGAAATTGATCATGAAAGAATCAATGTAAACATTGAATTGGAATTACCCAAAGAAAACATTTATAAAATGTAATTTTTGTATTCCTTAAGACAAGTCGGCCCAGTGGGTAAACTGCCCCAAAACAGTGGGCACTCTGCCCCAAACAATGGGCAGAATTGCCCCGGTTAGGTCGGCCCAGTTAGGGAAAGTCAGGACGGCCCAGTAAGGGAAAAAGTCACCTTTTGATGGGTATAAATAGAGAGGTCGAACCTCTCATTTGGCCTTTCACTTAAGACAAGTTCGCTCTACTAAGAGAGGTTTGCTACTGCAGCTAGAAGATTGATTTTTGGGGGTTCTTCACTATTGGAAAAGTTTCTCTCTTGTTTTCTTGGGTTTGTGCTACTACTATCTGGATGTACATCGTTCTCTATTGGAAGGGGTGAGCTTGGGGGAGACAAATAGCTTTGTCTATGGTTGAGAGATGATTGTTCTTATCATCGTGGTTAAACAAGCTCCACACTCATTTTGTTTATGTGCTTTGCCATTCTTTTAGTGATCTTGGTTATGCTGCTATAAAATCTAACAGATCCTTATAGAATATAAATCTTGAAAGATGTGTATAAATATGTACAATCTCACATATTTATTATCATTAATATTATACATATACCAAAACCACATGTTACCCTAAGATTTTTTTAGATTTTTGTTTCCACTATTTCTCATCCAAGTAGGGTATAATGTCATTTCAATGTTGTTACCAATCATAAAATAGAATAAAAGAATATCAAATATTAATATATATATATATATATATTAAACATTAAGTTTAAAATATAAATATCTCTAAACATTTTGACACATTATAATATTTTGAAATTACTAATGCAAAGTCAAAATGAATTGATGAATAATAAATAGCAATTCAAAAGCCATTACAACGAAATTTTCGACAGGGATTAAGAAATATCAATTCAGAAGCCATTACAACAAAATTTGGAACATATCTACCCGTCTAAATCATTGCGTTATAGTGAGCAGAAGAAAAGCCAAACTTTTAATATCGTACCCACGTTGCAAGAGATCTAAAATCAGCATCATGTTGAGAGTTTTTAAGTTGCCAGAATTTCAAAAGTGCTATAATTTTATTTGCATCGTGTAGGAGATGATTTAGCTGCTTGGTAGGGTGATAACAGCAGTTTTAGGTGACAGTAGGAAGGTCATTCTTCAATATTCTATTTTTTTATCATTAAATTTAATCAGATTTATCTTTTCCATCATGCAAGAATACAAGAAACAACGATTGGAGATCTTGTGTATGCCAGTTCCTCAGGCTGATATCATAACATCTAAGACATAAATGTGCATTATCTGACTCCAGGTAATCATCAGAGTAGATGGCCGACATTAAACCAGCTCTGCATATGCTAATATGTTTTCTTCAGAGGTTCCAAATATTATTCCATTTTATGCAACAAATAGACCATGGAAATACTTTATTTTATCTTGATTCTAGAAAATATTCTACTCCAATACTTTCTGGCGAGGTTGAACATCAAAAGATATTTCAATCAAGTCGGTTATGCCTGCTGTTATTTTTTGGCCTGCCTTGACGGGGCCAACACCTGGCGGAGTACCTGGAAAAAATATAATACCCAAATAACATGTCAACAAAAAACCAAGGTCTAAAAAAGAAAAAACTACAAGCATTTTAACCCAGAAGCACCACCTCTTTCTGAAATAGAGTTAACACACAGGAAAAATTGATACCAGTAATGTCTCTGATATTCAGATAAATGATCCTTGTCTATATACACCACGCATGCAAATTAGAATCAGATATTTCCTAAACAATTCTTACAGGTAAACATTATGGCAATTTTTTTCACGAAAATAAGCAGGCCCAAGTTGTCCTTAGTTTGGAAGTCACGAAACAACATTCCTGTTATATTCTACAGTTCATTAAAAATCAACCACCTAGAATTCTTATGAAATACAGCCAAGAAGATGATAATAGATATGGACTTTTATTCTGTCCAGTTGGAGCATGACGTCCATTTGACATCAATTCTTTCATTCAATGAACTATCACCTCTTAAACACCAGGACAGAATAAAAGTCGGTTATTTTAGTAACTTGCAAGTGTTAGGCTTTCCAGGGAATTTGTTCAGATGAGTGTAATTGAATAAAATTAATTCTTCCTGACAGCTTAGAACTCTTGCCCTAGATACAATGAGAGATTAAATACATAAATGTTCCATTACAAACATGCTTACGTATCTAAAAATTTCTTTAGCTTTGTAGAATCAATAAATAGATGGCATAGGATGTTTCTAAAATGTGGAAGGTTTACATGATTTTCCATTACAAACATGCTTACGAATCTAAAATTTCTTTAGCTTTGTAGAATCAATAAGATGGATAGCATAGGATGTTTCTAAAATGTGGAAGGTTTACATGATTTTCTCTCATGCTATGGTTGAATTCTATTCATATGCTTTCATATCCTTGTTTGACTTGAAGCATTTGCAAAATGAAAATGTGACTATCAACTACCAAGTTGCAAGATAATTTGCATGTATTAGTGTTGAAACTGGACCTGTGTTAAAATTCAATTGCCTTTTATGGTTAATAATCAGAGAAATTAGGATAATTAACAGTTGCACATCTAGTCAGAGCTAATCAAATATGCAATTCACTAATAATTATCAGTCCTCAAAAATTATCTTTTAGGGTATTGCTATAGCAATCAGCTATAAGTTTTGTGAGGCTTTAAACTTGACGTCTTTCATTTACAGTTCCCTTTTTCATGATTTTCAAAGATAGTAAAACTTGCCAAGATTCATAATTTTCATAACCGTTCTTCCATAAACTAATATATGCAATTGATCATCAGTTTTCTGAATTTCATTGTGCATACTTGACAGATTCGATGTATCCAGTGTATCTTTTGCTCCCATACCTAATCATGGATTACAACACAGCCAATTGACACATAATTTGAGAGGACAACAGAGTGAAGAATGAAAAATAGCAGAAGATGAACCATAGAGTAAAATTTCACAAATGTTGGACCTGAGATGCTTGTCATGGTCTTACTGTTGTATACAATTAGCCTTGGCAGGTCCTACACAACTTGAGTGGACCTAATGGTTAAAAACATGTTTCGTCATTGGAGGTCACAGGTTCAAATTCAAAGGAGGGTAGGGTATGTACACCTCCGTACACTAAAGCAGTCAAATCGCTGTACAGAGGGGCTCCCTTGTCCCACAAACAAAGAGGTCTCATACATTAATTTGGTGCTTGGCTTGGCCATGACCTTTAAAATAGATTATTATTATATTATAGAACAGCCAAACATCAGAGATTAGCATATTAGGATTTATCCCTAATCATGGATTACAACACTGCCAATCAGCACATAATTCAAAAGGGCAACTGAGAGAGGAATAAAAAATAGAAGAATAATGTAGAGTGAACTGCAAGTGTCAAACATAAGATACTTGCCATAGTCTTACTGTTGCATAACTTTGCCTATACAGGTCCTACTCAAGCTGAGGGTGTTGAATTTGAGGTAGATCGGTCAAACATTAAAGATGGGCACATTTGGGAAACAAGTCAATTAAAGAATTTTGGTGCCTGAAATGAGTATAAAATGATAGGAGGAGTTATTAATGCATCAGTTCTGTGTTTTTCCACCCTCTAGTAAACTGACTTACTCTTTCTACAGTTCAACCCTCTTTTCTGCTCATACTACTCTCATAACTGAATCTTGCTCCTTATAGAGTTCTATACAATTTCTGGATTCTGCCCAGCTAATTTACTTAACTTTTCAGGTGTGCTTCCTCTTTACAGTCTTTTGCAGCTCAATACACTATCTCCAGCGCTTGTGGGGTTTAGACTCTCCTGATGCTTTTGTATGAACTGATATTCAGCACTTTGGATTGTTGATTTTGACTCTTCTAGAGTTCATCCTGCTCAAATTTGTCATTTCAGAGTTCAGTCTATAGCTAAAGATATAAGAGGACCATCTTGGATTGAGGGGTTGAGCAGGGGAATTCTAGTTATTCTATAACATAGTTACCAAATTTGAATTCGAATTCAGTACAGTAAGGAAGGATTTAGCAAAAAAATGAGAAAAGTTCGGGCAGGAAAAATTCAAACTATTTTTAATTATTTATGTGTTTGAGATTGTGGCATTCAAATGAGAAAAAAAATGTCCACTAATTGGGTGTATACAGTTGGACGTAGACGCTGTGTAGAAATTGTGAAATATGCAGCCTTGCAACGTGATTAAGTGGAATAAGTGAAATAATGGAAATTGTATTAATCAATGCCAGCGGTTTACATCCTTGCATATTGTTCTTCATGTAAATCTGCACAGGCAAATTCACACTATAATTACAGGGAAACCAACCCTTGTCATGGTTCGTGAGCTTCTCCATTAGGACTCGTGTTTTTCCAATCATAGGGGGGTGTCCCTAGAAGATGTATACTGTAGTCTGATCTAAAAATCTGCAAGACTTCCTTTTTTCCTGTCTTTGAACAGCTAAGAGCAAGGATAATTTTCAAGCAGATGAATTTTAATGGTTGAGATCAGTATCTAGAAGTGACTTTAGCTACAAAGAAAATGAAATAAATGGAAAAGAAGCACGCCTTGAGTGAAAGGAAACTCAAAACCAGTGCATTAACAACCATTACACTGCAAACAACTTCATCAATGACAACCAAGATTCAGAGAACTAGAATAAGCATAACTGATCAAATTACTTATTACCCAAGAGATTGTCTGCATCATAATGGATCATAGGTGACAGGTTGCCGTAGATCTCCTTGCTTGCAATGGAGGTAGTGGTTTAGGTGTGGTGGATGAACGAGTGAAGAGTTGTTCCACTGCAACTATACTACTCCAATTTAACTTTCTAACCCTTATTCTCCCTTCCAAGTCTGAATATATAGAAATGCTTTCTCACGCAATGAAGTCAACCTTGTTGCTGCTTTCAGAACAAAGGCAATAAAGCCTAAAACAGAAAAAGCCTCTGCAACCAAGTCGCTTTTAGATGAGTTTTTTGTGTTTTTTATCAAGGCAAAAAGCTAACGTTTTTCCCCTCATTGAATACTTTCCTGATAAATTAAGACTGCCATAAATCAGCCTTATTTCACTGTGGTCAGGATCCTTTCCTTCTATTGTTGGTTAGCTTTAGTGACAGCTGTTCATCATTGCAACAGCTGGAGGTCAACCTTTACCTGTTCCTTTGCCACACAGCAGCTTTAAAACACCCTTTTAGTGAACTTTAAAGCAAAAAGGAAAGCTGCTGTGCATGACATTTCGTTCTTTGTAATATTCCAACTGATATTTTGTCTGTTTATGGAGTTTCTGTTGCTTGCTAGTAGTTTGTAGGGATTGTTACCAACTGAGTTGCACTTCAGTTGGACTTCAGTGAGCTGCCAGTGTTGCACAATTATTTGTGCTTATCAGAGTTCAGAAGTTCCAGTCTTGGCCTTTTCTGGGCCATCTTTTCATTTTTGTAATGTATGACCATGCCCCACGGGGTTTGTAATAAAGTGTGCTAGCATGGTGGTCTTTGAGTAACTCGGTTCCCTAGGACTTAACAACCAAAGAAGGTATTCCAAGGAGTTTTTTCCCTTGTCAATTATGCTTTGCCTTTAGCCGAGTATAATCGATGAGTTTTTCTCCTACACCTCCAAAGCTGGAATGCCCGAATTTGGTGGTTAGGCCTTGGGGGGTTATTAGAGTCCATTTTATAACATATATAAACCTGCTAGACACTATAATAAAGTCATATGGTCATATACTAGGTCCCTAGGTGTTTAAAATCAAGTTTTAAAAAAAAAAAAATCGCGGTCGTGGACGATTTTTTAATTTTTATTAAAAAATTAACTTTTTCAATTAATTAAACCACTTTTCCTATGGTTTAATTGAAAAAATTCAAATTGTAATAATTAAGTGGTTTGTGGGTGGATTTTGATAAACGGAGGCTCATTTTCTAAGCCAGAGCATCCATTTAACTCATAAACCCACTTTTCCTAAGTTTTGAGTAAGAATTTAGCTCAAAAATTAATATTTACTCAAATTCTTCAAAAAAAGACAAAATAAATATAAAAAAAGACATTTATTAATAAAAGGACAAATTCCTAAATCCATGGAGGATGTCCAGAGTTGCATTGAGGTTGGACTAAAGACATTGTGCAATCATCAAAGAGTTATCTAAGCTCCGAAATTGACTGATCCAATCATCTCAGTTAAGATCCAGTTGACAGAGGTTGAAGAAATGCGCCCTCTCCATGCATGGGCGACTTGGCATATTGGATGGTGAGGATTTGAGGAAGAGATCTCAAGGAATTCGCTACCTACCTGTCAGAGAGGTGGCACAACCTCCTTCATTTGGCTTTTAGTCAGCTTTCAATCAACAACAACCAACTCAGAGTTAACTCCTCAATCACAGATGTCCCTCTCCTTGGGATTTACGCCCCCTCTCTGCATGATTTTGGTTATTTAAAGAAGAGCTTTGGTCCATTGTTATTGATCTGAAGGTGGAACCTCTGTTCTCACACATTGTAATACTTTTTTGAATATTGAGTAATAAAAGGCTTTGGAGGCTACCCTGATGTTGTCTGCGGTGTGTACTGTCTTGTGCTTTGCTAAACAATGAGGTAATCTGTATCTTTTGTTTCATACTAGTATATGTTGGGATATATTTGTCTTTGTAAGGTAAGTACTTTTCATAAGGATAGTAAGTATTACCTTGTAGATTACTGCTATTGTAGATAATATTAGAATGCTAGAGGTAGCAATATTTCTTGCTTGAATATGTTATGCCTCTTGTTTCTTTTAATTGTTTACACCAATACGTTTAATCCCCTTTGCTAGCGTTGTATTCATTTTGCAGATAGCTCAAGCTGAAGGAGTGGATGAGCATGTTAGCTCTTCTTCACACTCAGTAGATCTAAAACAAGGAAGTCAATACTACCGGTGCATCAACAAACAGACTCCATAGCCCAAATTAATGCTCAAACCCCCAAGGGTTCAACTTACAGATCCTGAAAATTTCATCTAAATTGGTTACGGTTCTATTTTCTTCTGGATCTCAAATTTAATATCATAAGAAGTAGATCTAGTTTCATTTTGCTAATACTATCATTAAATCTAAATCTTATAGTTCATTAGTAAAAGAATTCCTTAAGCTTGCACCTAATTCAAAAGATCTAAGTTTTGCTAAGGAAAAGTGTTTCTAAAAGAAATATCTAGCTCTTTCGGCTTGCGTGATTTGGCTTGCAACTTGAAAGAGGGCAGCCAAAGACCCTAGAAAGGCAATTTTCTAGCTTGTCTTACTAGTTAATTTTTCCTCCTTTTGTTTCATCATTCAAAGAGAAATTTTTAGTATAGTTTGCATTTAGAAGTAAGGCTAGTTTAGAGTTGTTTTTAGGCATTTTTATAAGTTTTTAGCTCACTGGTTTTATTTGCATGCATATCAGTTTTCAAATTAAAATCAGTTAGAGACATAAAAATTACCCCAAAAAACTAGTTTCCTGCATACTAGTTTAACTAGTTTCATTTTTACAAGTTTGTAGCATTATCAGAACACTCTTAAAGTGTTCTGATTGTCTTTTTCTAACCAACATAGCTTGCTGGTCTGTTTTGTTTGTCTAACAGGTTGGAGCTAAAAAACTCATAAGATTAGCATTTGGAAGCTTCTTGAACCATCCTGAGAAATAATTTCAAAGCACTACTTATTTTGTTTCTCAAAACTATTGTAAACCGACTTGTTCCCTTTTGATAAAGGGCAAGCAGTATTCCTTTTAAGTTTCCATTTGTAACCATCTAATAAAAAGAGCTCAGCAGGCAATTCCAGCACCTGGCCCCAATCCCGCCAGGGGGGGATTCGCGTCGTTTTCACTTTTTTTATTTTTTCATTTTTTTTATTTTTCTTTGTTTATATTAGTTTTCTTTAAGCATTAGTAATTAAATAACATCACAAAGCACACAAAACGTCCTCAAAGGACTTACTACAATTGTTCAATCTATTTTTCATGTTTTGTGCCACAACTACAATTTAATCTTAAAATTTACCCCTTGCTTTACTAATGTACTCCATCACTTTGTGGTGTGAAGAAAAGATATTCTTGGGTTTAGCTTAGCTAAACATCCACTTTCAATACTTAATAAAACGAACCAATGCTCCAAGCCCAAAGTATGCTCTTGACCATTGCAGCCTAGTCTGAACAGTTGGGTCAATCAGAAACAGGTGTAAGGCACTTAGCTTTAATAGGGAAATCGAATCTAATTTACCTTTGTAGATTCGGGAGGTTGCGTGGGTGTACACTATAGAGTCAACAGGCTACGTTAAGAAGGTTCATCCTCGCCTGGTTGGACACTTGGTTAAGCCGCTATAGCACTCGGTCCAAGAAGTTAGATTTTGTTGGGCCAAACCAAGAATTTTACCCATTCCTCTAATACTCATCTAATAAATCTAAAATAAACCAACAAGCTTCTTGCAATACTTTCACGACACTACATCTCAACAATCGCATTTCACATTCTCGGCACTGGTCTTTAATTTTACATGTTTTAAGTTTTAATTATAAAATGTCGTGAATGCATATCTATCATGTGTTGTGTCTTTTAAATATTCAAATTTGCAATTAAAGCTTTGTTGAATTATTTTCCATCTCATCACTTTAACTCCTAGAATAGACTTTTTTACTTGTGTTATAGTTTAAAAGCCTCAGTTTATTTTCATAGGGACCACCCCCTTGGCTTCGCTAGGAGTAAGCTTAGACGGAGGAATCGAGTAATAAGGTGACAGCACTTGACTCTCACTTGCCCCCAAGGACACACCGAGCGGTTTGAAGGTTTCTTGCCACGTTCCCCCCAGGTGTGTATTAGGCAACAACAGGGCTCAATACTTGAAGGAAATATGAATGCATGTACTAAACTATGCTTGCATGAGCATGCATGTAGATGCATGGGTTTGACAACCCCTAAATAACCCAAATAATCAAATATGCTATAAAATAGGGATAGAAAATATGCATGTCCGTACCATCAAATAGAGTGGATATACGTCAATATGAGACCAGCATGCAAGAATTGTGTCGGAGAACGAGCAAGATATGGAGTATTCCTCCTCCAAGAATGTGCCCTTGTAATTAATGTGCCCTCTTCAGTCTTGATATGGAGGTATAAATGTTGTACTAATGGGAAATAGCATTGGAAAGTGTGCACTAGGGTTAGAATCCCCCGCTGATCACTATAGAAGCTGTATGCAGACCATGCACCAGCTCTAAGGCATAAAATGTGAGCACTCCTCTGGGAAAGTGGCCCATGCAAGAGAGGACGTCCTCTGAAAAGGGAAGATGTTGATAACTTGCTTCGAAGTCCAAATACGAAGCCCTTCTTCCAGGGATAAGGTAATTGTGATGCTCTCGGAAGAATGAAGCCAGCATGCAGATGAAAAGAGCCCTGTGTGTTGAGATATAAAGATATCGCACTCGTATAATGCACCTGTGTAGAGATAGTGAATTCTTTTGGTTTGTATATCACTTGGAACTTGTAAACTGTTGAAAATTGGTACCAGATGATAGTAGTAATGCTGAACCTGGATGATCCAACCCTAATAGTGACTAGGGAAGATACATTCCGCTGCCAAAATACACTGAATGGTAGATTGGTGTGCCCTCAACCCTAATTGGCTCACTGAGCTCTCCAAATCGACTTCTCAATTCAATAATCATATAAGCAGGCCTTACTCACTCACTTTACCTTTCTTTTATAACTTTCACCTGGCCTGCTAACTTTTGCATGGTTAGGTCGCTTTATCTTCTAATTCCCAGTTGACTTGCATGCAGTGCTTCCGGTGTGCATGGAAGCTCAATAAAGGAGTTTCAGTGCATGCAACATGAAATATGGCCCGCATGCCATGCATGCAGGTGGCCCCTAGTTCCTGTGGCCCTTATTTAACTACTGATGATCTAATAACCATGCTTAAGATCTTCTTATGATGTAAATGGCATCAATCCTCAGTCAATTCCCTGAATGTTAGTGCCCGCTCGAACCTATGGGAATCAGATAGGTTAGCGGGATGGTCCTCAGTGCTTAAGGACAAGAGGACATTACAGTCCTCCGCGCTCGAAATTGCTTGTCCTCAAGCAACTGTAATGCTAGGTGTTGTAATACCTGTTCTCCTTCCCAAGTGGCCTCTTCTATAAGCAATTCTTTCCATTGAACCAGGTATTCTCTAATGATCTTGTTCCTTAGTTTTCTTTCTCGAACCTCTAGGATTCATTCTGGAACCAAAATCAGTTGCCCCTCATCACCAAGAGGGTGTAGTTCGGATGAAGTAACAATCTGCTGACCTACTGCCTTCTTAAGGTTAGACACATGGAACACGTTATGAATCTTGCTTTCTTGTGGTAATTCGAGCTCATATGCTACCTCTCCAACTTTTTGGATTATCTTGTAAGGACCATAGAAGCGAGGCTTAAGCTTCTTTGCTCCTTTCTTCTTAAGGGACGATTTTCTGTAAGGTTGTAGATGTAAATATACTAGATCCCCTACCTCAAAACTGTGCTCAATCATGTGTTTGTCTGCATATACCTTTTGTTGATTCTGAACAACCTGTATGTTTTCCTCGAGTATCTTGAGAATATGTTGACTTTCTTGAATCCACTCGGCTTTTGGAACCCTGCTATCACCAAATATCAGATCTGCAAAAGATAAGGCATCATAACCGTACAAGGCTTTGAAGGGAGTCATACCGATGGTCATATGGTGTGTAGTATTGTAGCAGTGTTCCCCTAGGTGTAGCCATTTAATCCATGTCCTCTCCTGACCTGCTACATAGTTCCTCAAGTATCCCTCAATCCACTTGTTAACTATCTCTGTCTGTCCGTCGCTTTGTGGATGATAACTCGTGCTCATAGCCAATTCTGTCCCAACCAACCTAAAAAGCTCTTGCCAAAAGGCTCCAGTGAACTTGTTGTCTCTATCACTGACAATGATCTTAGGTAACCTATGTAATTTGAATACCTCTCTGAAAAACAACTCGACTACCTATGCAGATGAATAGTTGGAAGGAATGGCAAAGAAGTGAACGAACTTGGTCAACCTGTCCACCACTACGTATAAACAGTCTCTACCATGTACCTTGGGAAACCATGTAATAAAATCCATTGAAATGCTTTCCCATTTTTGCTCGGGAATGGGTAATGGTTGTAGTAAACCGACTGGGTGAGTATGCTCAATTTTATTCTGTTGGCACAAACTGCACTCCCCCACAGCTGCATCACATCATTCTTGAGGCCCTTCCATGAGAACCTCTCTCTAATCTACATGTAAGTCTTAAGAAACCCCTAGTGTCCTGCTAAAGGTGAGTCATGAGAAGCTTGTAGAATCTTTTTCTTAAGTGCAGACTCGATGACTAAGTAGATTCAGTTCTTATAGTATATAATGCCATCCATCACTCTGTACCTGTCATCCTGAATCTGTCCATCCAACATTTCGCATGCAAACTTATCTTTGGAGTATTCGACCAAAAGATGAGCTCTCCAATCCGATGAAATGCTCATAAGAGATAAAATGGTTGGTCGTCTAAAAAGTGCATCTGCTACTACGTTGTTTTTTCCCTTAATGTATTCAATCTCAAAGTCATATGCTTGAATCTTACTCACCCATTTATGTTGCCTCTCATTCAATTCTTTCTATTCCAAGAAGTACTTTAAGTTGCTGTGATCTGTCTTAATCTTGAATCGGCCACCTACTAAGTAGAGTCTAAACTTGGTCAATGCATGGAGAATGGCTAACATTTCCTTGTCATATATTGAATAGTGGCACTCATAGTCCTTGAGTTTTTTGCTTTCAAATGCAATAGGGTGATTAACCTTCATCAATATTGCTTCAATACCCTCTCCCAAAGCATCATATTCTAACACGAATGCCTGTGTAAAATCTGGTAGCGCTAGTACTAGGCATGAACTCATTACCTTTTTCATTTTACTCAAATGTTTGTTGTGCCGCCTCTGACCAACTGAATGCCCCTTTCTTAGTAAGATTTTTGAGTGGGGCTGTCATTTGTGAGAAACCGCTAACATACCTCCTGTAGTAGGTGCAAAGGCCCAAAAATCCTCTCAACTCTGTCACATTTTTAGGTGTAGGCCAATCCAGTATGGCTCTAATCTTTTCCAAGTGTACCTGTACCCCATTTGCTCCTATCACGTGTCCCAAATATAACATCTCTTGCATACCGAACTCACATTTGGACATCTTGGCATACAGTGACTGTTCTTCTAAAATTCCAAGTACTTCATCAAGGTGCTTTAAATGATCTTCCCAAGTCTGACTATAAATCAATATATCATCGAAGAATACTAGAAGATGCTTGCGTAACTGAGCCTTGAAGATGTTGTTCATACATGACTGGAAAGTAGCTGGTGCATTAGTGAGCCCAAATGGCATCACTAGAAACTCATAGTGTCTGTAGTGACAACATAAAGTGGTCTTTGGAACATCCTGTTCCCTAACCCGTATTTGATGGTAACCTGATCAAAGGTCAATCTTGGAGAAGTATTTTGCCCCCTGTAGTTCATCCATCAATTCATCGATCCTGGGGATTGGATACCTGTTTTTAATTGTTTTCTTGTTAAGTGCCATGTAATCAATGCACATGCATAAGGTTCCATCCTTCTTCTTTACTAACACCACTGAGGATGAAAACATACTAGAGCTAGGTTTTATGTAACCTAATTTGAGCAACTCTTTGATCGTACTTCAATTTCATCTTTATATCTTTTGGGGTGTCGATAAGGGGTAGTGATGACTACTTGAGTCCCCTCCTCTAACTCAATAATGTGCTCAAATCCTCGATCTAGAGGCCTACCTAATGGAAGGTCTCTGAATACCTTTTTTTGCTTCTGCAATAGTGCCTGTATGTCTGTTGGATGATGTGTGGCTCTATCTGGTGGCTTCCTGAAAGTAACCAAGCACTCTGCTGCCCACTCTATGTCTCCATGTTGGAGCACAGCCTCCATCTAGTGTGATGACACTAATCTGGGAGGGTAGGTATTCATCCCTCTCAAAACCACTCTCTGTCCTTCTATTCCCTGAAATTCCATCTCCATGGTCTGGTAGTTCGTAGAATACTTTCCAATGGAATAAAGCCACTGAACTCCCAATACCACATTCGTGTCTGGTACGTCAACCACATAAAATGTCTCTGTCACTGTATAGTTCCCTAGAGTCACGTTCAATTTTGGAATCCTCTGATTACACTCCATGGTGTGGTTACCTGCTACGGATATGGTAAATCCATCAAATCTCTCAGTCGGAATACCCTTCCTTTGTATCCAAGCAGCATCAATAAAGTTGTGGGATGCCCTACCATCTATCAACACTCCAACCCTGTTGCCCTGTATGACACCTCTAATCCAGAGAGTGTGAAATCTAGGAACTCCAGATAATGTAGCAATGACACCTCCCTGTGTCCCCTCAGGAGACTGCTCCTCCTCTACTGCATAAAGTGCCTCTCCCTATTCCTGGTCCTGCTCATCATCATCCTCTCCACTGTCGGAGTATACCTCTATGTAGTGAGCCTTCCCCTTCCCTGAACACCTATGACCTAATACCCATGGTTCTTGACAGCTGAAACATAGTTTCTTTCTTCGAAGGTCCTGGCGGGTATCATTATCCATCCACTCTTTCTTGGGGCATTCTTTTTGGAAGGGTCTCCTCTCCTTTTCTTTTACAGGAAAATTGGATCTGGGAGGAAACTTATTTTGGGGAACTGAATCCTGTAAATCTCTGGTACGACTGATGGCATCTGATAGAGTGGTGGGTCTATAAGCCTTAACCCATCCATGTAAGGGTTCGGTGAGGGCCTCTGTGAACAACATAATTAACCTGCTCTCTGAAATGTCTGTGACCGTGACTGTTACCCTTTGGAACTCTGATATGAATGATTCTGGACTACATGTCTGCTTGAGCTGTGCTAGCTCTCTGAAATGCACCTCAGGGTCTTTCCTGTCAAAGTGCTCGATGAGCCTTTGTGTAAAATCTGTGTAAGAGGTGATGGTATTGTGACCCAATGTCACTAGCTCGTGGTACCACCACTCATGGGCTTCCCTTCCAAATGCAAGGTAGCCAACTTAATGGCATATGTCTCCATCATGTGGCTGAGTTGGAAGTAAGTGTCCAACTTCTATACCCAATTCCGCGCTGGGCCATTCCAGGTCCCCATCAAAGGTAGGAATAGTCAGTTTCCCTACTGTGCATTGTAACTCGTAGTTATGGTTGAAAGGCCTGTTATAAGCCCTCGATCTATTCTTACTTTTAAAATGGCAAAGTTTGTAAAGGTCATGGCTGATTGGAATTCATCTCCCAGTGCTCTGTAATCTCGTAGGTATGCCCCCATGGGCTCTTTTGGCTCTAACTGTACTAGTGGCACTGTTGTCGGGCTATCCAAGAATTGTGGCATGGTAGGTCTAGAGGACCTATTGTAGAGGTGAGGGTGACTCTGCATATTAGTATGTAACTATTCCCCATTGCTACTTGTGGATACCCGATCACTGTTGGAGAATAGAGGACTGTGTGGGGTGGGCCCTCATTTATCCGCCAATTTGTTGATGGCAGTTAACATTTCTTTATGTCCTGAAGTTAGTTCTTTTAAAGCAGAAAGGAGGCTAGTGAAAGCCATTTTATCATCATCTGCCATTGTTTCTTTACCTTTAACTTTTCCAAACTGAGTCTCTGTATCTCCCAGTTCTATATCCTCTAACTCTCCTCTTCTCTTCTTCCACTGTTCCTAAACCTATGCCTCCCGTAAGTAATATTGTGTGGGTCCTCTGTATTCATTTACTATTCACAACTGCATGCTCCCACAGCTGGCGAGGAACATGCTCTGATACCACTGTAATATTCCAACTGATATTTTTTTTGTTTATGGAGTTTATGTTGCTTGCTAGTAGTCTTTAGGGCTCAATACTTTAAGGATATAAAATATGGGTTTGCCAACCCCTAAATAACCCAAATAATCATAAATGTTATAAAATAGGGATAGAAAATATGCATGTACGTACCATCAGATGAAGGAGTGGATATACGTCAATATGAGACCAGCATGCAAGAATTGTGCCGGAGAACAAGCAAGATATGGAGTATTCCTCCTCCAAGAATGCGCCCTTGTAATTAATGCGCCCTCTTCAGTCTTGATATGGAGGTATAAATGTTGTACTGATGGGAAATCACTCTAAAACGTGTGCACTAGGGTAAGAATCCCCCTCTGATCACTATAGAAGCTGCATGCAGACCATGCACTAGCTTTGAGGCATAAAACGTGAGTCCTCCTCTGGGAAAGTCGCCCATGCAAGAGAGGATGTCCTCTGAAAAGGGAAGATGTTGATAACTTGATCCGAAGTTCGAATAGGAAGCCCTTCTTCCAAGGATGAGGTAATAGTGGTGCTCTCGGAAGAATGAAGCCAGCATGCAAATGAAAAGAGCCCTGTGTGTGAGATATGAAGATATCTCACTAGTATAATGCGCCCCTCCAGAGATAGCGAATTACTTTGGTCTGTATATCGCTTGTATTGGATGATAGTAGTAATGTTGAACCTGGATGATCCAGCCCTAATAGTGACTAGGGAAGATAGATTTCACTTCTAAAACACACTGAATGGTAGATTGGTGTGCCCTCAACCCTAATTGGCTCACTGAGCTCTCCAAATTGACATCGGAATTCAATAGTCATATAAGCAGGCCAGTGTGCATGGAAGCTCAAATAAGGAGTTTCAGTGCATGCAACATGAAATATTGCCAACATGCCATGCATGCAGGTGGCCCCTAGTTCCTGTGGCCCTTATTTAACTACTAATGATCTAATAACCATGCTTAAGATCTTCTTATGGTGTAAATGGCATCAATCCTCAGTCAATTCCCTGAATGTCAGTGCCCGCTCGAACCTATGGGAATCAGATAGGTTAGCAGGATGGTCCTCAATGCTTAAGCAAAAGAGGATATTACAGTCCTCCCCGCTCAAAATTGCTTGTCCTCAAGCAATTGTAATGTTGGGTGTTGTAATACCTATTCTCCTTCCCAAGTGGCCTCTTCTATAGGCAATTCTTTCCATTGAACCAGGTATTCTCTAATGATCTTGTTACTTAGTTTTCTTTCTCGAACCTCTAGGATTCATTCTGGAACCAAAATCAGTTGCCTGTCATCATCAAGGGGGTGTAATTTGGATGAAGTAACAATCTGTTGACCTACTGCCTTCTTAAGGTTAGACACATGGAACATGTTATGAATCTTGCTTTCTTGTGGTAATTCAAGCTCATATGCTACCTCTCCAACTTTCTGGATTATCTTATAAGGACCATAGAAGCGAGGCTTAAGTTTCTCTACTCCTTTCTTCTTAAGGGACGATTGTCTGTAAGGTTGTAGACGCAAGTATACTGGATCCCCTACCTCAAAACTGCGCTCAATCCTGTGTCTGTCTGCATATACCTTTTGTTGATTCTAAGCAACCTGAATGTTTTCCTTGAGTATCTTGATAATATCTTGACTTTCTTGAATCCACTCATAAATAGATCACCTCACCTCATTGTAAAATCATAAGACAAGGGTTCAAATTTGTTCCTTTCTCTTTTTCTCCTACTCTACGAGTTATTGATGTGATGCACACTTCTCTTGGGATGCTCTTTCTTGCTTGAAGGTGGAAGATGGGATGTTCTAGGGCTTAATTTTGCACATGCTAAAGGTTGATGCTAGACTAGTTGGAAGAACTCATGCACAAGTGTGAGCTAAAGACTTTTCTTTACTCAATTCTTGTTGGATGTTGGTAAGTTATGCTCCTAGCTAGGTTAAATGGTGCTTTTATGGTACATTTTTTTTAATTGTTAGGGCTTTTTGTCAACTTTGTATGAATATAATGTCCTCCCACAGAGTTCTCTATTGCATATTAGGGCCTTGGACTTCTTCATTTGCCCTAGTTAGGCTTTCCTACCAAACCCTAGAGGTTGCTAGGTGATGCCCTAGCTTGCAAGTGTTGAAAGACATTTCAAGAGAGGGAAGTTGATCATTGATCTCTCAATGCCCTAGGGATTGAGACAAAAATCATATTGCCTTCCTTGTTATTTAATTATTTTTCTCATCCATTTGTTTGTCTTTTATTTGTTGTAATTTTATGTTAAAAAACGCTAAATATCATATATTGTCAAAAAAGCCCTAAATATTAAAATAAATTCAAAAGCCCAAAAATATTTGCAATTTTGATAATTTTGGTCCACCCTAAAAATTCGCCCTAGTGGATTTATCCACAGATCTCTGAGGGCGTCCTCATTGGATATTGAAAAAACCCTAAAAATCTAGAAAAAATCATAAAACCAAAAATAGTTGGAATTTGATCAATCTGGTCCACCCTAAAAATTCGCCCTAGTGGATTTTCCACATATCTCTGAGGGCATCCCATTTTGACATAGTGCATTGGGAAATATGAAGTTGCTCAAGCTAAGGTTTTAGTAGGGCTTTTACAATGTTGTTTGGAGCAAAAAGTGCGCCCTAGGCCACTTGAACTCCTCCCCTTCAAAGTGTACTTTTCTAAAGTAGTGCCTTGGGAAGTGTGAAACTTGTTACCAACAATTTTGTATCATAGTTGGACTTCTTGTGGGCCGTCGGTTTTATGAACATATCAAGTGTCCATCATCAGTGTTCAGAAATTCAGAAGACTTTTTCAGGGCCAATTTTGTCCCCTTTTGTAATAATTGCATGTCCAGACCCCCATGGGGGAATTGTAATAAGTTGGTCTAAGCATGGTCATTTTGTAAAAGGCTTGGCCTACTTTAGGTTTGGCTATCAAGGGGATACTCTAGAGTGTTTTTTCCTTAGGAATTATGTGTTGCGCTTCAGTGGCGTATAATTCCTGAGTTTTTCACTCACCTCCAAAGTTGAAGTATTTACCATGGTGGTCGAACCTAGGGAGGTTATTAAATCCTATGTGTCTATGTATTTTTCACATGCTAGCCATCAATATTGAGTCGTATGGACATGCACTAGGTCCCCTAGGAGTTTGAGTCAGTTCGGATAAAAATTATTTTTTTCCGTAAAATTAGACCATTTTTAATGGTTTAATTGGAAAAATTCAAAGTGTAATAAAAGCATGGTCTGGAGGCAAAATTTGGCGTGAAATGCTCGTTTTAACGCTCAGAGCATCCTCTTTAACCTAAGACCCACTTTTCCTAATTTTCGGGCGACTAAATTGTCATTTGTGGCATTTTTTCTTAAAGAGGCGACAAAATGGCATTTAAATGCTAAATGTGCTACAAATTGCACAAAAAGATAGAGGTTGGAAAATCAAAAAACATGTTTAAAACATGTGGGAAAAGGTGGCATAATAGTTTTTTATGAAGGGCGATCATATCAAATGGTTAAAGCATGGTTTAAAAGTCAAAATATTAATGTAGTAAGTGATATCATATTAGAGGTGAGCTTTCCTTCATCACATGGGCGTCACTAAAGATGTGGTTACTCGTAAATATTGGGTGATGATTCCAAGGTGAAGAGGGGCACCCCTCTGATGAGGTGGCAGCCACCTCATCACCTCACACCAACCAAAGCTCTAAGTTAACTTAATTCAACGCATTGTTATCTCCCTAAATCGTGGATGTGCCCCCCTCCTCTTGTATTTTGCTATTTAAGTGAGGCTTGCTCCATTGCTCAAGGATGGATGCAAGGAACCTCTGCTTGTTTGTACTATAATATTTGTTGCTTTTATGCAACCATCTGAATAAAAGTTGAAGGCTTTGGAGACTCATGAGGTGTGATCCATTGATGCATGTGCTTTGTATATGAGGTGATATAATTTCAATTGTTTCATGCTTTGTTGATTTAAATGATATAATTAGTCTATGCTTTATAGGGCTCTTTGAAGCACATAAGAGTAGATATTTGTAGTCTCAAGTTATTTGCTTATTTTTTTATTTCTAAAGTTTTGAAAGAGCATTGTCATATTCAGTTATATTTCATGCTTTTTTATTTCAACTAGTAGAAAGTACTAGATCTAATAACTGTGTGCAAGTGTGATAGAATTTGTTTGCAAATCACCTTCCCAAGTAAAAGGTTGAGCTAAGTTGCATCTCCTTTTCTTGGAGCCAAATACAAGTGTTTTTTATCACTTACCAAGTGAAATCCAAGGCTCTTTCAAGAAGATTCAAGATCGGGGAGCCACTTCTTCTTCCATCTCTACAAATCTTTAAAATAATCTCTCTCTCCTTTATCTTGTTTTTATTTTGCAGGCAAAGTAGATCAAAAAAGAAACCATCTATTGAGTTATTGGTTTGCTTCTAAAGTTAGATCTTGAAAGGGCTTCAAAATGCTTAAGATCCAACCTTATTTCCTTAATACTTGAAGCAGTAATTTTTCCTAATTTTTGGCAAGTATTCATATCGTATTTTTATGTGTTTTAGACTAACATACTAACATACTAATATACTTTTAATGTTTGCTAGTTTTTTGTATTAGTGTTACAAGAAAGCAAGGAAAACGAAGATTGTTTTAGCATAAACCATAAAAATCCCTCTTCTTCAATCCCCTTTCTTTCCCTTAGCCTTCTGTGAAGGCTAAAAGTCTCTTGAATCTCGCAATTTTTGCGAATCAAGAGCGCTCTCTATCGGAGAGTTATTAATAAAAAATTTGTAATAAGTTTAATAAAGAGCAAGTGGGATTACAGCTCCCACACCTTTCTTCCCCCATTTGGGGGAAGCCTGTATCTTTCTATTTATTTTGCCTTCTACTTGCATTGAACTAGAGTATTATTATGATAGGCTAGCTTTCAAATTTCGCAAAGAGTTTAAATTCATCTTTACTTAGAAGTTAAGTTTTGCAATTTCTTGAAGTTGTTTAAATTTTGCAAATTTTTTAGATTTATTTGCATGCTAAATGAACTACTAGTGATCTTTGCCGGAGAGTTTAACTAAACTGGAACGAATAATTCGCTCACTCCGTGTATGCTCTACCCATCGCAGGCTAGTCTGAGCTTTGGGATATCAAAAGCGGTAGTGTTGCAATTGTTAATTTTCTCACATTAAGTTAATTCACTCACATTAATAAAATCAAGTTCATTTTAACCAACGAAAATCTAGCATTGCCTCGAAGGTGATTGAAAGTGGGGAAATTTTGACTAAGGAAGCGGGAACAAATGGGAGGCGACCTCAAAGCACAGTTAGGCTACACCCTTGTTGGTGTAGTGTTGAAAACCGCTCTCGAGACTCCATTCCAGCCCACATGTCTTTGTACAAAGCCACTTAGATCATAATCCGAACACATTCCCCGTACCGCAAGGTATATCGGGAATCCCCTCTTCCCCCATTAATTGACTCATCCCATAAAATCCTTAATAAAATAAATCAAGAGCATTCGCACAATAGTCCTTTCAGCACAGTACTCCAAAACTATCAGTAACTCCATTAGCACTGGTCTTATTCATCAGCAACAATATTACAATTTTTGCTTTTTATATATCTTACAAATTGTTGTTTATTTTATGATATCATGTTGTGGATGTATCACAATTAATTTGGCAAACAAACTTGGTTTAATTTGCTTCAACTAAAAAAACTCATAAAACAACACTCTTACCAATCACTCAACATAAACTAAAAAGCCTTAGAAACCCTTTTTTTAGTAGGGTCTACCCCCCCTTGGCTTCGTTAGGAGTTTTCCTAAACGGAGGAGTCAGGATCAGGTGACAGCACCCGACTCGAGACTTGCCCCCAAGGCCACACCGAGCAGCTTCAAAAGATTTATGCTGCGCTTCCCCACAGGTGTGCATTTCGGTGGCAACAAAACCCTACCTTGATAAGTATGAGGTTGCATTGGGATTTGTGAAATCTATCAAAGAGGAAAGTGATTGATGATGTTGATGAATAGCTATTGAATTAACTCCTTAATTAGATCTAGTTGTCTTCTTTATACAGTGTTTGACTCCATATAAGGCACTCATCTAGTTACAAGGTTGTAGAAAGGTTGTAGAAAGGTATTTAGTTACAAAGTTGTAGAAAGGTATTTGCATGTTTTAGTGTTTGCAAGTATCTTTAAGGGCTCTCCCCTCGATTTAGGAGTTACTCAAAGAAGTTGAGGGGCTCGGATGTGGTGATATATGGGCCTAGACTTCTCCCACATCCTTACCAATCACTAGCATACAACCACATTGTGCTCCTCAGTGCTAATTCAGGGTTGCTAGTTTGAACGGTAATAGCCACCGCCAATTGCATTGTAGAAAATTCACAGAAATAGGCTCTCACAACATTACCCTCATCAATATTTCATTGCTCACGATTTCCTGACATATCTCCACTTGCATAGAGGCTAAAGATATGCCTGAGATGAGGGCCAAATCATAGCAATAGAAACATCCTCATCAATATGATAAGACCTTCAATTATGATGCCAAACCTTTCCCTATTTACCAAGCAGAAGACATGTCCGGATTTTGAAAATAAAGCAATGGCTCAAGCTCAGAAATCAAGCAGGAAGTTTTGAAAGGGAAGCATTAAATAAGCCAAATATGACTGCAAGTGAATCAGATTTAGAAAAATAGTTTGCTCACTGTGAATAAGATATTGAATTAGGTCTTTCGAATAACAAACTTCCTAAAACAATATGCTTTAGAGTTGGCAGCAAAACTAGTGAAGAACTTTGGCATAGTAAAGGCAGCAAGGTGACTTATGATGACTAGTAACTGTCACAGCTATCCCAAACATATTCTCTTTGGTAGCTTGCTGCTAGTTCAATTAGTCCACAAATTTTGCCAACTGGAGGTCTCCTTTGCGCCCTGGTCATTTTTGCCCTCATCAAATAACACCTGCTCATTTTGCCATCAAACTCATATCCATATCATTGTGACCTCCGGTATGTTATTTCCAATGTCACAAAAAACCCAAATCAGTAGTTGACTTATCACTATCTCCAAGCAAAGTATTCCTAGCAAACTGCCATTCTATAACACAGAGGTAATATTCTTGGGATCCTGTGTGCACCTAATGTCAATGTTCTTAAATCCACAAGCCCAACATCCCTCACAATGACATCAACCAATTCCCTCACATGAGGTCGAACTTATCCCTAGTCTATGCAACCAGAATTAAAGTATTTTTAGCAACCTTCAAATGTGAAAAGCAATCAACGTTAAAGCCCTTAACCTCATGCTAAATTTGGCCATGCCCAAACTGTGGTCCCTTGAAATGTCAAACAACCTAGTTCATCAAGTGCACTAGACAGGGCAAGTTGACAACTCAGCCTAGAAGTTCAACCCTTTGCCTTGGTTGATTTGACAAGCTAGGGTAAGGCATACCATATTCTTAGACCATTTCAACCAGGTATGACTAAATAATGACCAGATTGAATCTCTTCCTTTTTGACAACTCCCATCAACAGCCATGTGTCACCTGAAAGGAGAAACTGTTTGTCCAACACTGCTTCTTAACTCTGTTAGATTTTGCATACATTTATAGCGTAATAATTCAATTGCATAAATTCAATAGGATCACTAGAAGAAAGACAAAGCACAGAAACAATAACACAATAGTTTTATCTTGGGAAACCCAAACGGGAGAAAACCCAGCAACCTTCGTATAGAGATGATAAATCCAAGATCAGAGTACAATAATGAAAGAGAAAATATGGAAATACTTTCCAAGTAGAAACCCCAGAAATTGTCTTCTCCTTGCTGCAGGAAATACTTTCTAGGTGATGTGAACTTCACTCAAGTGGATGAGTAAATAATGAGGTGAACTTTCCCTCTATTTATACAAGTGCCAAACTAACCTTTTCCCTAACTGGGCCGACTTCTCGTGGGGGACAATAAATAATTTATTTTTTTATCTTTTCTTTTGCTTGCTTTTCACCCCAAGGTTTACATTGTTCTTTCTAGGGTTCATGATTAATTACATCAAGTTCAACTCCCTTAGGAGGTACAATCAATTATAATAAAATACAATAATAATATCTTCCGAAGTTGCACAAATTCCAACACTCCCTCTCAACAAGAAAGGCATTCGCGGTCTTTATCAGCATCACAGGCATCTGGGTTTCATCTGTACATCTATATTGTCTCAATCATCTCTATACATACTAAAGGTTGTCAACACAATCTCAATCCTTCGAGAAGTGTCATCATGCATCAACTCCACCAGTCCATCGACGAGTCCAAGAGTCTCTCCATCCTACCTGGATGTCTGAGAGATAGGCTTTTACCATCTACTACCTGTCCGTCTCATCTTCCGATGGGATCCTCCCATACCTGGCTGAGAAACTGGACGAACAGAGGGGCACAACCATCTACTACCTATTTGTCTCATCTGCTGATGGGATTTCTCCCATACCTGGTTGAGAACCTGAACGAGTAGAGGTACCTATGCAATCTACTGTCTGTCTCATCTGCCGATGGGATTTCTTCCATACCTAGATGAGAACCTGGACAAGCAGAGGCACCTATGTGAACCCGACCATCCACTATCTGTTTGTCTCATATGTCGATGGGATTTCTCCCATACCTGGCTGAGAACCTGGACTAGCAGAGGCACCTGGGTGTAAGCATGGTAAACATCTCTCTGTCATCTCTCCCTCTCAAGGAGGGACACGTTCTCTTCTACTCCAAGTCTTTCACGAAAGTATTCAAACTTCATCCTGGAAAGAGCCTTGGTGAGAACATCTACAGTCTGGTCATCTGTCGGAATATACTGTAATTTGACCACACCTTTCTGCACCATATCACGAATGAAGTGATATCGAATCTCTATATGCTTCAACCTGTCGCGAAATACAGGATTCACTGACATCTGCACACAACTCTAGTTATCACAGTGAATCACGATTGGCTCTGGAATCTAGCCAAACAATCCTGCCAGGAGTTTACGAAGCCATATTGCTTCTCGAGTTGATGTACTAGCATCCATATACTCGGCCTCTGCAGTACTGAGTGCTACTGAGTTCTGCTTCCTGCTGCACCAGGAAATCACTGCAGAACCCAAACTGAAGCAACATCCGAAAGTACTCTTCCTATATGCAACACATCCAGCCCAATCTAAGTATGTAAACCCCTGCAATCTCAGGTCACATTCTGAAGCATATCTCAGGCCATATCCCAGAGTGCCACGCAAGTATCTGAGCACATGTTTTGCAGCAATCCAGTGAATCTGCCTCGGCTCATACATAAACTGGCTGAGAGCATTCACAGCAAAACATATAGCTAGTATGGTGTTCGTCAAATACATCAAGGACCCAATCAGCTGGCGATACATAGTGGGATCAATCAAATCTAAATCTG
This sequence comes from Larix kaempferi, assembly GCA_027924585.1. NCBI lineage: Eukaryota > Viridiplantae > Streptophyta > Pinopsida > Pinales > Pinaceae > Larix > Larix kaempferi. The sequence goes on along the minus strand of BSBM01000806.1, from coordinate 14,207,064 downwards.
AAGCGGAATCCCTTGGCTTCTTCAAATTTGCATCCATCGGAGTAGCCATGGACTTGCAATCCAACATTTTGAATCTCTTCAGAATATCTATGGTGTATTTTCCTTGACCTAGGAAAATCTCCTTCTGCCTCTACCATACTTCTAATCCCAAGAAGTAATGCATCAATCCAAGATCCTTCATTTCGAACTCAGAGGCGAGTTTCTTCTTACACCATACGATAAGTTTCTCATTTCTAGTGAGAAACAGCTCATCAACATATAGTACCAAAATCAGTGTCTCATCATCCACAACGTTGTAGTAAAGGTTGGGGTCTGCATCACTCTTGGTGAATCCCAGACTCATAAGGAATCCATCTATCCGTCCATACCAAGCAGGGGGTGCTTGCTTGAATCCATATAGGGCCTTTTTCAGCCTGCATACGTGAGACTCATTTCCATGGACAACAACCCCTTATGGTTGTTCAATATATACTTCTTCCTCAATAACAAGATTGAGAAAAACTGTCTTGACATCCATCTGATGCAACTTCCATCTCATAGTCGAAGCAATAGCAACGATCGATCTGATGGAAGTATATCGAGCCATGGGAGCAAATGTCTCATCATAATCGACTCCCTCTTTCTGAGAGAACCCTCTGGCAACAAATCTGGCCTTATGTTTTTTTTCCAATACTCTCATCTGCTCTATGCAAAGTCTATTGTGCCCATCTAGGCCTCTTCGGCCTACTGCAATATCTATGGGAACATCAACTGGCTGAAACTGGATCAATGGAATCGATGGGTTCATCCTCTTCTGCTAACTCCCTCTTGAATTGGAGGGGGAGATGATATCATCTCCTTTGGTTCTAGCATTTCTTCATCATCGATCTCCATGTCCGATCCTCTGCCTTTCCTGATAGCCATCTTTACTTCAAAGGACACATCGCTGCTGACTTCAATCTGTTTGGATCCTGGGATGTAGATTATGTACGCCTTTGAACACTCACTTGTATCCCACGAAATTTCCTTCTGGCCTAAAGGTTCTTAACTTCGTCCCCTTCTCCTTGGGCACAAGTATGTAGACTGGGCAACCAAAGATCTGGAGGTGATTTGCTTTTGGTTTCACTTCTATGAAGGCTTCTTCTGAGGTCAACCTATTAGTCGGAGGGTCATACTACTGGAAGCTTCCTGCTGAACATCAATGGGATACCACTTGTTCATTCGGAACAAGTCACATCATCCTTCTCTTGCAGGCCATATCACATGATCTTTTCCCTACAAGTCAAACCCCAACTGATGATCAGTGACATTGCATAATCAATGTAATGACAATAGTTTACACAGGCATCTCGGCTAATACTTTAGCACAACAATCATAAACATGTCTTCCAAACACATCTGGGAACTATCTAGATGTTTGCTATCTCCACTCGAACATGCCATCTAGAGTGTGCACTACTCTAAGCATGCCAGAAGGAGATATCATCTAGACTAGCTCTATCATGTGTTTATGAAATGTTGTGTAGCTTAAATACAACAATAACCTTCGGTAAATCAAAAGTAAACTATATCAACTACTCAACACACTTCCTGATAGATCCGCATATAATGGTTATGAAGATATATAAGACAAAGCAGATCTATGTAAGCGAGAAAACCAAATACTTATCTCTTATTGTTTTGTGTGTGGGATCCCACTACCTTCTTGTGGGAACCATGAGAGACCTTTGTTCTTGCAGTCTGGATCTTTATATCTCCTCAACATATGGAATGATAAAAGAAGAACTCCGAACGATCATCATTCCTTGACTTCTTGAAGAGTGTCTTCATCACCATCAATAGTTGAGGCTTCATGCTTCCTTTTGATTGAGCTTCGACAATTACTGGCATTATGACCATATGCCTTGCACCTGTAGCATTGAACCTGAGATAAATCCTTCTTCTTCTTCTTCTGATCTGGGGGAGGACTTGATCTCCTATCTTGGTGCTTGTGTTTGTAGAACTTTCTTCCCCTTCCCTTGCCTTTCTTGGCATGGGACAAGAATGCTTGATTCTCCTCAGGTTGAGTGCCATGAAATCTTTGTCTTGCTGCGATTCTTGTCTCTTCCTGAGTGCAATCCTCCCATAGCTTGTCAAATTTGGGTAGCTTGGATCTACCGCGTATACTTTGGATGAAAGACTCTCAAGATGGTGGGAGACCATTTAGAGTAGTGATGACAAGCTCCTTATCATCAATGGGATCTCCACTGGTACTAAGCTTGTCCCTTAGTTCTGTGATCCTCATGAAATATGAGGCAATAGATTCTGATTTGGACATCTTCATGTTTGATAGCTGATTTCTCAATGTATTGGATACATTGATACTACTATGTTCAAACAGCTTCTTTATGGTTTTGAACATCTTTCTGGCAGTCTTCTTACTTGAGATTTGAGGAACCAAGTGGTCTCTAACTGAGTCCACCAAAATCCTTATTGCTTTGGCATCATTCTTCCTCCAGCAAAATTTGTCTTCTTCGGCTTCTGGTTCTGGAACCTTCTCGTTGACAAACTGCAAAAGATCATTTTCTTCTAGTAGAAGAAGAACCCTAGACTTCCAAGAGATAAAGTTGGAAGCCCCTTCCAGCCGATCTTCAACCTTCATTCCAATCATCTTGTCTGCAAATCCGGACCAGAAACCCTAGGAGGAGCTAGGTCAAAAATGTAAGTTGGAATTTTGGAAAACTGACTCCAAAGGTAGATGCACCCTAGCAAGGTGAGTTGAGTAGAGGTACGACCGAGCCAAAACTGTGGAGAAAATGGGTTAAAAACTAAAACCCTAATTTCTGCTGCAACAGTAGAATTAGGTCAAAAATTGAAAAATCTCATAATTGAATTATGTCTTCACCAAAAGATGCGTCCTCCTTGGAGCGAAATTCTCAACGCTCTTTTCCTTCCAAAAAGTTGAGTAAAGACTTTGAAAGATGAAACTCTAGTTCCGGCAGGGTTCCGGCAATGACTTCTTCTAGCACCGCTTTGATACCATGCTAGATTTGGCATACATTTATAGCATAATAATTCAATTGCATAAATTCAATAGGATCACTAGAAGAAAGACAAAGCACATAAACAATAACACAAGAGTTTTATTCTTGGGAACCCAAATAGGAGAAAACCTAGCAACCTTCGTATAGAGATGATAAATCCGAGATCAGAGTACAATAATGAAAGAGAAAATATGGAAATACTTTCCAAGTAGAAACCCCAAAAATTGTCTTCTCCTTGCTGCAGATGCAAATCTCTCTCTAGGTGATGTGAACTTCACTTGAGTGGATGAGTAAATAATGAGGTGAACTTTCCCTCTATTTATACAAGTGCCAAACTGACCTTTTCCGTAACTGGGCCGACTTCTCTCGGGGGACAATAAATAAAAAAAAATTTATCTTTTCTTTTGCATGCTTTTCACCCCAAGGTTTACATTGTTCTTTCTGGGGTTTACATGATTAATTACATCAAGTTCAACTCCCTTGGGAGGTACAATCAATTATAATAAAATACAATAATAATATCTTTTGAAGTTGCACAAATTCCAACAAACTCAACACTCTTTTGCCCATTAAGACCTCCACCACAACCTCACTGCTTGCTTGGAAATATGACATTCAACCTGTACCTGCCATACATAGAACTGTTGATTATAGATATGCCATGTTGCCAACGAAATCCACACCTAGGGGAAGCGCAACAGAAATCTTTCGAAGCTACTCGGTGTGGCCTTGGGGGTGTTACCACCTGAGTTGCACTCATTTGGACTTCTAGAGAGCCGCCAAAGTTTGCACAAATACTTGTGAATTTCAGGGTTCAAAAGTTCAAAATCGGGCCTTTCCAGGGCCTCCTTTTTAAATTTGTAATGCATGTCCATGCCCCACGGGGTTTGTAATATAGTGTACTAGCCTGGTGGTCTTTTGAGTGACTTGGCACCCTAGGACTTAACAACCAATAAAGGTATTCCAAGGAGTTTTTCCCTTGTCAATTATGCTTTGCCTTTAGCCGAGTATAATTGACGAGTTTTTCTCCTACACCTCCAAAGCTGGAATGCCCAAATCGGTGGTTAGGCCTTGGGGGGTTATTAGAGTCCATTTTTCAACATATATAAACATGCTAGACACTAAAATAAAGTCATATGGTCATGTACTAGGTCCCCTAGGAGTTTGAGTCAATTCCGAGAAAATAATTTTTCCACAAAAATAGGCCATTTTTAATGGTTTGAATGGAAAATTTTAAATGGTGATAACAGTGTGATCCAGAGGCGGAATGTGGCGCAAGGATGCTCGTTTTCACGCTCAGAGCGTCCTCTTTACCATGGGACCCAGACATCCTATGTTTTGGGTGATTAATTTATCACGTGGAGCATTTTTTCTTATCGTACCTACAAAATGGCATTTTAATGCTAACAAAGCGACAAAATGCACCAAATATCAAAAAATAAAATAATTAAAAAAGGAAATAAAAATGTGCCAAATGAGTTGGCATATGTTCTCTTATGGTGGGCGATTATATTCTTTGGTTAAAGCGTCACATATGAGTTGATTTGGGATGTCAAACGCATGGAAAATCAAAAGTATAAATGTGCCCTATCTCATGTGGGTCTCTTCTCCATTGGCCAATCGTTATTGATGGTGATAACTCCAAGGAAGGGGTGCCTACCTCATGGAGAGGTGGCGCACTCCCTTAGATTTGGATTTCAATCAAGTACCAATCACGAACCCAAGCTCTGTGTTAACTATCCCTCATCACATGTGCACCTCTATCTTGGATTAGCACCCTTCTCTCTTATGGGCGGCTCCTTCCACATGTCACATTGTTGTTGGAGTGTGATAATTCCAAGGAGAGGTCGCCTACCTCATGAAGAGGTGGTGCATCCTCTTTTGTTTGGTGTTCAATCAACGCTCAATCAATGCAACCAACTCAACGATAAGACTCCCTCTTATGTGGCGCGCCCTCCTTTGATCATGCGCCCCTCTCATGCATGTAATTATCTATTTAAAGGAGAGCTTTGCTCCATTGGTAGGATCTGAAGGTAGAAACTTTGCTCCTCTATTGCGTAATATTTTTCAAAGTATTGAGTAATAAAAGAATGCTTTGGAGGTTAGTCCTGATGTGTTCTGTGGAGGCTTGATGTACCAAGCTCTATATATGAGGTAATCTGTATCAATTTCATAATTTTTGTTCATTGTTGAGATATATTTGTCTTTCAAGAGAAATTAGTTTCAGGAAGAATATCAGGTAATACTTTATAGATTATTTGTTATTGTTGAATGGCAGAAGGATTGATAGGGACATATAGATTCTTGTTTGAACTTGTGTCTTTTAGTTATTCATTTTACTTCCGTACACAGATATTGCTAATCTCCTTGTACAAGTGTCGTGAGATCTTTTGCAGGTAATGTACGCTGGATGAAGTAACAAGCATGTTAGCTTAACCATCTTCTAGTACTTTTGAATAGAGCTCCATCTCTTCGGACCATCAAGGAAATAACTCCATTGCCCAAAATTAGTGCTCAAACCTCCACAGGTTTCAACTTCCATATCCAAAAATCTTCATCTATTTCGGTTACTTTCCTTTTCTACATTTAGATCTTGCACTAAAAGCTTCATTGATAAGTAGATGTAAATTAAATTGCAACCTAATAATTAGAATTCATTTCATAATCTAGATCTAGGTTGTTATTTCTCTATTTTGTAAGTTTTAAAGTAGATTCAAAAGCAAGATAGAGCATTTTTATTTACAAAGTTTTTATCAAGCAAGAATAGTGCCTAAATATTTACTTGCCATCTCTTAAAGAGGCAAGCAAAGATCGTAAGAAGGCAAGCTTGCCTTACTTAGTTCTTTGTTTCATTTTTGTTAGTTCATTTAACTATTTTTCTTAGAATTTTTTTGTGCAAATTCTGTAAGTGTGGCCAAATCATGTTTCTAAGCGTTTTTGGCCATTTCATAACAATATTTGTTTGCTGGAATTTTTTGCATGCTTAGCAGGTTTAGGTAACTAAAAGACAAAAAACTTGATTCAGAAGCTTCCAAGATCATCCGGAAAGCCCTTTTTATATGCTAGTTTGTCTAGAATTTTCATACTAATTTGTAGTATTACCAGAAACACTCTTAAAGTGTTTTTGGCTTCTTCCTTTGATAAACTAAGATCACTAGTTTTTCTTGCATGCTTAGCAGGTTTGATCAATTAAAACTCAAAAAAGTTGGATTCAAGAGCCTCCGGGACCATCCAGAGAACCCTTTTTAAGCACTTCTACTTTCCATCTTACATTGTAAACTATCTTATTCCCTAATGATAAAGGGCAAATAGTAGTTCTCCTTAAATCTTGAATGTAACCAAAGAATAAAAAGAGCTCAGCAGGCTATTCCAACGCATGCCCCCATCCCCCCAAGGGGGATTCGCGTTTTTTTTTTATTTTTCGATTTGTTTTCATTTTTTTAATTTTTTTGTTTTAGATTAGTTTCATTAAGTTCTTAGTAGTTAAATAACGTCACTAAAGCACACAAACGTCCTCGAAGGACTTGTTATCACACAACTTGTAGTTGTCCCAAAAGGTTATCCTATCCAGGATGGTAGAGGTGTTGGACAACTAAACATGTGACCCAAGAGATGCCACGGTTCGCAATGCAATTGGGTATCATGCTAATCGAGGCACTCTTCACTTTAGATCTAACCTAAGCAAGACCAAGGGGGAGACCCTAGCTAGCCAATGAGGGATAGCGAACCTACTCAAGACCTCTTAGGGAAATGTGAAGATGAAAAAGAAGAAGATCAAGAGAGGATAGATCTAGATCTAGGATGGATAAGTGGACCCAAAGAGTTAGGGCTTGGTTGAAAATGCTTATAGATGGACAAATGTTCAACCAATGAAAGATAAGGTCATTTATAGGTTTAAATTAGTAGATCTAGATAGATCTAATGCCAAGTAAAAATATCAAAGTGGGGCCCACCCTTAAATTAAGGAAAATTGGTCCAAATGGGGTCCACAAGGTGAAGATCAAGATGAAATGGCACTAGAGGGTTTGCTAATCAATGGATCTAATGATTTGACAAGGAACAAGCAATACCCAAATTGTGGATCTAGCAAAAGCCCACCTACCCAAGAAGTGCGACCTCTTTAGGAGAAGCCCAGTGCCCTAGATGAGGGGGTAAATGGAGTCGGATGCCCACCAAATTTTAGATCTGAGATGTCTTAATTATTATAGAAGTGGGTTTTAATTATTAAGCCCAAGCGATTGCTAGATCTCAATAGATCTGAAAAATAAAAATAAAATGAGAGTTTTGACTTTTAAGGGTTTTGAGCAATGTTGCACGACTTAGACTCGGCAAAGACTCGGCTGGCATATGACTCGTAGACTCGGGAAAAACTCGGGAAAGACTCGGGACAGACTCGGTAAGACTCGCCGAAAAGGAAAATAACATAAAATATTGTACATTTTGGGCACAAAAAAGAGGTTAAAAGCATTTCCAATCGATATAAGCTATAAAACTGTAAAAATTAAAAGACAATTAAATTTTAATTTTTTTTATTGTTTAATGAATTTTAAAAAAAATGGCCCTATGGCCAATGGGATGAGATACTGTGTGACTGAGTTTCTCAGCCCACGGGCCACAGGGCCAATTTGTTTTTAAATTTCATTAAACAATAAAAAAAATAAAAATAAAAATTGATTATATTTTAGTTTTTAGTTTTGAATTATTTTTAAATTTTAAGTGTTTTTTTTATGAGCAAATGCCCTGTGGCTAAGATACTCAGCCCACAGTCCACTGCCCTTAAAAAACACTTAAAATTTAAAAAAATTAAACTAAACTAAAAAAGAAAATTCATATTATAATTTATTATTTCTAACAGAAATAAAATGAAAAAAAAAAGAAAAAACAAATCTAACAGACCACCAACACCAGACCACGACCATGACCACCAACAGCAGACCATGAGCACTCAGCAACTCGGCAAACCTCCTCCACGACTTCTCCTAAACGACAGATCGAACTCATCAGATTCTTGGTTCTCCTTCTCATCGGCAGCGACTGAATTGATACTTGATGGATGACTAACTGAATGAGGGTCTCCCGCGTCGTTTTTTCCCTCCATTTTTTTATCCCGCGTCCGTTTTTTTGGCGTCCGTGGGGTCCAAGCTACGGCTGAGTCTTCTACCGAGTTCATGACGAGTGGGATGATTCTGCTCCAAGTCGACCGAGTACGCCGAGTCTATGACAGATGGCGAGTCTGAGCCAAGTTTATCTCGATTACCCGAGATAGGGTTCCACTCTCACAGACTCACGAGTCCTACGCGAGTCGTGCTTCACTGGTTTTGAGATCTAAAAGATAAATGGATAAGTTAAAAGAGTAAAATACATACCTCTTGAGCGTACCTGGATAATGAAGATGGATGCTGATTATGACGAGGATTACTTCCAGAAATATCAAATGAAAGAAGATGCAGTTTCTCTTGCTTATGCGTTTTGCCCAAGTCCACAAGTGTGCCCCTCTCTTCCTGCAAAACCAAGGAGACAAAGCTCAATTAGCCAACAAAACGAGGGTAGACACAAGTAAGAGCAAAAGGATAGAGAATAATTGGTACAAAGACAAAATCACTCCCTGCTTGAACCAAAATTTGACAAAAGATTGCAGGGAAAGCCTCCCCACCAATGCGCACTCCTCCCAAATCATCCTCTTCACCTGTAAATCGATATAGTGGAGAAAAATACAAGATAGCTACAAAAATCCTTCAGTGCAATGTAGAAGCATTTACAATCATCATAGCCAAACACCCATTTCAAGATCCAAGCAAGTACTCAAAAGATGTTTCTTCTATTCTGGTAGCCAAGAGCCAAAAATCTCTTCCTTAAATAGGAGGAGAGAGACCAAAACCCTAACCACTTTATGAATGAGTAATTGAGATCAACAGATAAACAGAATACAATCAACGGCTAGGATGAGTCGATACAATATAACATGGATCACTCACATGAGTGGGGTGCACACTCACTAAAGGATGCCCTAGGGGGGTGCGCACCACATAAAAGTGACTATAGGACAAGTGTGCCACATAAGATGACAAGGACAAGTTACTAGGAGCACATGGTGGGGCTAGGAGGTTTCATTATCCTTCACTAGCATCACCCCATGGCACAGTAATATAACATATGACTCAATAACATGTCCAAGGGAACAAATGATCAAATCCTGGCCCCCTCTACTCAAAGAAGAATGCATCAAAACACAACCCGAAGATTGTGAGGACCCCACTGAATCCTGCAAGATGATGTGGAAGAAGTGGGATACACCATAGATGACCTCTGAACAGACCTCATGCCAAAACCTTTCCTCAATTGCCCAAATCGATTTCCTTAATGACCTTTTTATTCCATTTTTATCCCACATGAAAAACCATCAAACTGCCCAGCCCACTGCCTGGTGCCCGGGCACAAAATATGGCTGTACCATAATGTCCGGAGAGGGGGTAATATGGTAATGACAAGTGGCTAGACCATCCCTCTCCTCTGTAGCACCCTAGGCAACAACTCTCAATCAAAACAACTGCTGGACAAGCCAACTTAGCATGGCCAAACTAGTCAACAGGTGAAAAACTGCTCATATCATTACTGAGAGTGCCTGAAACTAAAAACTATGTATCTCAATGGATCCAGAAGACCCAAAACTACTAGAGATGAGTACTCCTACACCTCATGGCAACCTGTAAGATCATCTGTAGCATCCATCATATTTGGTCAAACAAAAATATAATAGTCTGGAAGTAACCATAATCAATAAAAAATGCATCAACTATCATCTGAAACCTATGTCCAATACATGGAGTCATCAAAACGTATATCAAGGACCATAGATCAACATCATACAACATCACTGGTCCAACTCATCACGGATCCCAAGGTTGACCTTGGTCAAACTAGGTTTCACCAGCCAAACTGATCAAAATATGACCCAAGCCAGAGAAGCTTGTTGCTGCAAGTGCAAATGGTTAAGACATGCTCTTTTGATCATTCTCATAGCAAGACTTTTAAGAAATCAAGCATCATTTCACTGGGAGTTAAAATTTTATTATAGTAAAACATAAGTTTAAATAATAGTTTACTTTCAAAAGAACCCCAAGGATATACTCATTTTGTAAACATGATCAATTTGCTAGCAGAGGTTGAAGGCTAAGGATGCAAGGCTAGGCAAAGGGGAATGACTTGACTGACTCAATGTAGAAATTCTCTGATCTTTACTGTTTGCTGGTTTGTGTTAACAATTTGTGGTTTTCACCTACAGCCGGTTAAGCATAGGCTGTAGGTTACTTATAAAAAAAAAAATTGTAACAATCAAACACACAATAGAATGCTACTAACAGTCTGAAAAACACATTTCAACATTCACACATGAAAAGATAGACTCAGAGATTTTTGGCCAAAATCGAGCCCTGGAAAAACCCCCATGGGGAAAACCAGTTAGAGTGGGAGAGAGAGTTTCTTATTTCTTCATAAAATCTCAGTACATAAATTCATAGCAGAAATTTTACTTATCTCTACAGTGAAATATCACCCAACAGATTTCTCGAATTCTATGCCCAAAACAGCAGCCTTGAAATCTGTTCTGCTACTGCCTCGAAAAACGTGCAGAAGGTACAGTCACAGTACTGTATGGTTCACCTTGAAAACTGTGCAATGACTGTCTCAAAACCGAGCCCCAACTTTATGTCAAACTCTGTGCAGCAACCTCGAAGTCTGTGCCCACTCTATCTCCTCGAACTCTGTGCTGAAAACCTCGAGAAGTGTGCCCAGAATCTACCTCGGGCTGTGTGCAGAAAGTCTTGATTTTTGTGCCCAGATTCTTCTAGAAAATCGTGCCCAGATTCTCTTGAAACTTGTGCCCAAATTTCTCTTGAAACTCGTGCCCTGATTTCTGCTTTACCTTCACCTCAGGATATGTGCCAGCTGAAGACAATAAAGAGAAGACCGTACTGTGCATTAAATGCCCCAGCTCGTGCCTCGATTTCTGTGCCAAGTGCGTGATGGCTGCCTCGAAGTGCGTGCAGTCTCCTAGCTCCTCCTCTCTCGATTTCTCTCTTTCTCAAACTCAAAAGTGAATAGAATGAGCCTCCCTCATGCTTTTTGACTAACCCTAAGTGGGTATCTAATCCGACGGTGGAGATGAATCCAATCCAACGGCTAAGATTTGATGAGAGTAAAAATATCACTTTATTTAATTCACTTAAATAAATATTTACTCACCCACTTAACTTTAGCAAAAAGTGACTTTCATTTTATAAAGTTTCATTAAAGTGCTTTTAATGTGAGGGTCACTTTTTCCCCCTTCTAAGTGACTTAGGCAAATAGTCACTAGGGGAACACTTCCCTAGGTACAAAACTAACACTCCCACTTACCGAGGAAGGTGTTCCGCACCACTCCCAACTTATCTCTGAAGAAGACAAACTTCCCCCTCCTCAAAGACTTCGTCAGGACATCTGCAACCTGCTCATCAGTGGATATATACTGTAGCTCAACTGCCCCTCTCTGAACGTAGTCCCGAATGAAGTGGTACCTGATCTCAATGTGCTTCGACCTGTCATAGAAAACCGGATTCTCAGAGAGCTGAATGCAACTCTGATTGTCGCAATAAATCACCGTAGGTCTCAGCTGCTGATCAAATAAATCTACCAATAACTTACGAAGCCACAGTGCCTCGCAAGTCGCCTGACTGGCTGCCATATACTCAGCCTCAACAGAACTCAATGCAACGGACTTCTATTTCCTGCTGAACCATGACACTGCTGCCGAGCCCAAGCTGAAACAGCAACCGGAAGTGCTCTTCCGGTCCCTCACACAACCTGCCCAGTCTGAATCTGTGAACCCAACCAAGCTGACTCCATCCGAACCCCTGTAGTCCAAACCATAATCCACTGTCCCTGCTAGGTATCTCAAGATGTGCTTTGCGGCAGTCCAATGCACACTCCTAGGCTACACCATGAACTGGCTAAGAGTGTTAACTGCAAAGCACAAGTCTGGCCTGGTGTTGACCAGATACATCAACAATCCGATGAGCTGAGGATATAGTGTGGGATCCACCAACTTACCCTCTAAAGCATGAAGTTGCTTCAAGTTGGTGATCATAGGTGTAGACATAGGCCTGCAGTCGTCCATCCGATAACTCTTCAGAATCTCTGCTACATACTTCCCCTGTCCTAGGAAAATATGTCCAGGCTCCTGCCAAACCTCCATCCCCAAATAGTAATGCATCAGCCCAATATCAGTCATCTCATACTCAGCAGCAAGGTCTCTCTTGCACTGTGCAATAAGACGCTCATCTCCAGTGATAAATAAGTCATCAACATATAATAGAAGAATGAGTGGATCTCCACCAACCACAATGTAGTATAGGTTGGGATCATCCTCACTCTTCTGAAATCCTATCGAAGTCAAATATGCATCTATCCTGGAGTACCAAGCTCTAGGAGCTTGCTTCAGACCGTATAAGGCTTTCCTAAGCCTGCACACATGAGAATCTCTCCCATGTATCTCGAATCCCTGTGGCTGCTCCAAATACACCTCCTCCTGCAGAAGACCATTGAGAAACGCGATCTTCACATCCATCTGGTGGATCTTCCAACCCATCTTTGCTGCTATAGATATCACTACCCTGGTAGAGGAATACCGAGCAACTGGAGCAAATGTCTCATCATAGTCAACTCCCTCAACCTGTGAGAACTCCCTAGCCACAAATCGAGCCTTGAATTTCTCCACACTGCCATTTGCAGCATGCTGACCTTGTAAAGCCACTTGGAAGTCACAACTGACTTCCCCTCAGGTCTCGGCACAATCTCCCAAGCATCATTCTTCATGATGGAATGGTACTCTTCCATCATGGCATCTCTCCATACCTGATGCTGAGAAGCCTCCTCAAATGTAGAAAGTGCAGAGTCACGAAGACTCGCAACAAGGGCCATCCCATATCTGTCTGGCTCAACAACTGTCATGATCGCCTCCTGAGGTCTACCAAATGCTTCTGCTTCCTTCAAGGTGTCCTGAAGCCACTTAGGCTTCTTCTTCCTTGAAGGCTCCTCCCAAACTGGTGTATCCTCATCTGAGGAAGTGCTAGAAGCATGAGGTCTAACACCCCGAGGACCTGTAGCTGATGAACTAGTCCCTGAGGACCCTGCAATCTGTGAGCCTGTAACCTGTGATCCTGAACCTGTACCAATCCCTGAACCTGTCCCTGTACCTGTCCCTGAAGTACCTGTAATCTGAACCACTGACCCTGTAGAAGTTGTTCCTGTACCATGTGATCCAGTCACCCCAAAAACCTACGGACCTGAAACCTGTATCGAAGAACCCTGTCTCAACTGAGGTGTGGGAGCTGGTGGCTCCCCCTGCTCCATCTCTCTCGACTTCCTGAAAGCCCTCTCCTCATCAAACTTCACCTCCCGCCTCACTACAACTCTCCTCTGGCCAGGAATGTAAAGCTGATATGCCTTCGAAGTCTCATCGTAACCCACAAAGATACCTCTCTCTGCGGTGGGCTCGAACTTCGTCCTCTTCTCAGAAGGGACGTGAGAGTAAGTCAGAGAGCCAAATATCCAAAAATGGCTCACCTCAGGCTTCTTTCCTGAATACATCTCCTCTGGAGTCATCCTCCCCAAAGCACGGTGAGGACTCCTGTTCTGCAGATACACTGCAGTGTTGCAAGTCTCTGCCCATAGAAAGAACGGCAACCCCTGATCATGAAGCATGGCTCTCGCTGCTCCAACGATCAACCTGTTCTTTCTCTCTGCTACTCCATTCTGCTCAGGAGTGTAGGGAACTGTCAACTGTCGCTGTATACCCTCCTGCCTGCAGAAAGCATTGAACTCCTTGGAGGTATACTCACCCCCATTATCTGATCTCAACATCCTGATCTTCCTCCCCGTCTGCTTCTCCACAAGGGCTTTGAACCCTTGGAAGACACTCAATACAAGTGGGGACTTCTTGCTCCTCAAGAAGTAGATCCAGGTCTTCCTGGAGTAGTCATCAATGAAGCTGATATAGTACTCTTGACCAGTCAAAGATACTGAGGTCATAAGACCGCAAATATCAGAATGAATCAAGTCAAGCACTCCTGCTGCTCTCGTGTCACTGCTAGGAAAAGCAGTCTTGGTGTACTTTCCCAAAGCACACCCTCTACACACATCACTCTGCTCAGTGTCGAACTCAGGTAAACCTGTGACCATGCTCCTCAACAATCTCAGAGTGGGGTGATGTAAATGGGCCATCCTCCTGTGCCATAACTCACATAGCTCACTGCTGCTGCTGCTGTGTGCTAGAGCATGCTATGGCTAAAACAATAACTTGTACAGTTGTCCACATCTAACTCCAATATCCATGGGGGTAGATACACCTGTGGTCTTGGGAAACACCTGCACTCTCCCATCTGAGAAACACACCCCAAGACCCCTGTCCTCAATAGTGGAAACTGAAACAAGGTTCTTTTTCAGCCCAGGGACGTACAACACATCCCTCAAGGTCATGGGACTCATGAACTCCCTCTCAAATGTAATGGTCCCCTGACCCACTACTCTAACAATGGTGTTGTCACCAAGTACCACCTCCACCTCTCTAGCTGTCCGTGATAGCTCGGAGAACAACTCCCGAGTACCTGTCATGTGTCTCGAGGCTCCGCTGTCAATGTACCACGTACCAGTGGTGGATGGACCTGTCTGATGCCCTGTCAACAATGAGTGCTCACTCTCCATATCCATGTCTGTGCTGGTGGCTAAGGAGACTCTCTCTCTCTCAATCTGTCCAGCATATAGGGAAAACTCCCTCTGAAACCTGTCACCAAAATCATCAACCTCTGCTGAGGCTACTGTCTGCTGTCCCTGTCCCTTCTTCTTCTTCTTGCTTGGACACTGTGATGCATAGTGCCCAAATGCCTGACAATAGTAGCACTTGATTTTACTCAAGTCCTTCTATCCTCCCTGTGGTTGCTGCTGCTGCTGCTGCTTGGCCCCATTCTTCTTGGGACCCTTCTTCTTCTTACCCTTAGCTGCCAGTGCCACGTTCTCCTCATCTGCCCCACCACCTGATGAACTGCCCTGTACGAGACCCCTCCTGGTCTCCTCCTGCACAAAGTCATCCCACAGCCTCTCCCAAGATGGTAGGTTCTCTCTGCCCACTATGGCCTGCACAAATGCACTCCAGGACTTTGAAGCCCCATTCACTGCTGTGCGTACTAGCTCAGTAGGAGATACTACTTCACCAACCGCTGCCAGTTCATCCCGAACTGCAAAAATCCTAGTGAGGTAAGCTGTGACTCCCTCTCCTCCATTCATCTTGATACTCTTGAGTTTCTCCTTGAGAACCATCTTCCTGTTTTCATTGGAACTCTCATACAAGCTGGTCAAGGCACTCCACATCTCATGTGCCTTGGTCTTTCCGGAAATGTGAGGGATTATGTGGTCTTTTACTGCATCAAGGATGATCCTCCTAGCCTTACAGTCTTTCTTGTTGAAGGTTGAAAGAGCTGTAGCATCTGTGCCATCTGGAATGGCAATGGGATTGGTAGTAGTGTTCCTCACCACCTCCACCCATAGCTCATTCTCCTCCAAAATCAACAAGATTCTGCCCTTACAAGGCACAAAGTTTTCTATTCCATTCAACCTATCTTCAATCCTCAAACCTGTAGCCATCTGAACACCAACCCAACAGAACGCTGCCCACTAACAGAAGATAAAAAATACTGAAGTTTCTGAGATCTGAAATTTTATGTGTGTCTGCAAACTATCACTGTTTTCTGCCCCCTTTGCTCTGATACCATGTAGAAATTCTCTGATCTTTACTGTTTGCTGGTTTGTGTTAACAATTTGTGGTTTTCACCTACAGCCGGTTATGCATAGGCTGTAGGTTACTTATAAAAAAAAATTCTGTAACAATCAAACACACAATAGAATGCTACTAACAGGCTGAAAAACACATTTCAACATTCACACATGAAAAGATAGACTCAAAGATTTTTGGCCAAAATCGAACCCTAGAAAAACCCCCACGGGGAAAACCAGTTAGAGAGAGAGAGAGTTTCTTATTTCTTCATAAAATCTCAGTACATAAATTCATAGCAAAAATTTTACTTATCTCTACAGTGAAATATCACCCAATAGATTTCTCGAATTCTGTGCCAAAAACAGCAGCCTTGAAATCTGTGCTGTTAGTGCCTCGAAAAACGTGCAGAAGGTACAGTCACAGTACTGTACGGTTCACCTTGAAAACTATGCAATGACTGTCTCAAAACCGAGCCCCAACTTTATCTCAAACTGTGTGCAGCAACCTCGAAGTCTGTGCCCACTCTATCTCCTCGAACTCTGTGCTGAAAACCTCGAGAAGTGTGCCCAGAATCTACCTCGGGCTGTGTGCAGAAAGTCTTGATTTTTGTGCCCAGATTCTTCTAGAAAATCGTGCCCAAATTCTCTTGAAACTTGTGCCCAGATTTCTCTTGAAACTCGTGCCCTGATTTTTGCTGTACCTTCACCTCGGGATATGTGCCAGCTGAAGACAATAAAGAGAAGACCGTACTGTGCATTAAATGCCCCAGCTCGTGCCTCGATTTCTGTGCCAAGTGCGTGATGGTTGCCTCGAAGTGCGTGCAGTCTCCTAGCTCCTCCTCTCTCGATTTCTCTCTTTCTCAAACTCAAAAGTGAATAGAATGAGCCTCCCTCATGCTTTTTGACTAACCCTAAGTGGGTATCTAATCCGACGGTGGAGATGAATCCAATCCAACGGCTAAGATTTGATGAGAGTAAAAATATCACTTTATTTAATTCACTTAAATAAATATTTACTCACCCACTTAACTTTAGCAAAAAGTGACTTTCATTTTATAAAGTTTCATTAAAGTGCTTTTAATGTGAGGGTCACTTTTTCCCCCTTCTAAGTGACTTAGGCAAATAGTCACAAGGGGAACACTTCCCTAGGTACAAAACTAACACTCAACACTGTGATACTGTGGATAAGGGAAAGTGTATTACACATTCAAGCATATGTTGGATAAAGAATACACATGGGATGGCAGTGTCTCACAAATGGGTAAGTTGTTTAGACAGGTGCTTTTTCAACCTTGGCAAATATCTACAACTCACATCCAAGTTGTATCAGCTCCATGAGGATCTTTTCTAGAACCGTCGTGGACTGGGTGCCTGGCTAACCGTAACTTGAGGTTCTAGGGGACACTTAGAATTAGTTGTCCCTTACTCCATCTCACATCACAACCCGTAGGCTCCGTGAGGAATTAATCATTACATTTCATTTCCTTGGCCAACAGTTCTTTAGATTTAGCATTTGTTTAGCCACTGCTTTTTAGGCCTACACAACCCTTTTGGGGATTTTGCGTGTGTTTAGCAACACAACTACTTAAGCTCTCATCCAAGGTGTGTTTTTCATTTGAGTTTCAATATAATTTCATAGCCCTCTTTCATTGTGCTGAGAAGCACAGTTTTCAAAGTACTTTCATGGGCTTTCATAACAGATATAACAATAGTTTCCATATGTAATGATGGTAGTACAATTTGCTTCAGGTTTTAGTCAACACAAATCAAGCAACTAAGAGGATTTTCCACAATCAAGACCAAGCATCAGGGCAATTGACTAGAGTGATCAAGGTA
This sequence comes from Larix kaempferi, assembly GCA_027924585.1. Classification (NCBI taxonomy): domain Eukaryota; kingdom Viridiplantae; phylum Streptophyta; class Pinopsida; order Pinales; family Pinaceae; genus Larix; species Larix kaempferi. Next base: position 14,189,425 of record BSBM01000806.1, on the reverse strand, counting down.
TCAAATCCAACTCAACAAGGGTAAGTTTTGTTGCCAACTCAGAGTCGAGACACAAACTAGCAGGGATATTATCCAACATAGAGGTAAAAATGGGGAAGTCCTCCATATCACAGGCTAAGGTGTAAGTCAGGGCAAAGACCAAACGTGGGAGAGACAATGGATGGATGGAGAAAGTGAAGGTGATGCCTAAGCTAGCAAGCCATAAAGGCGGGAATGATCATGTCCACACTCCTAAGAGGGTAAAACCAACGAGTATAAAACAAGAGCTTCTAATTGTCAATAATACAATCATTTAGATAATCAATAATAACCAATTTCATTTTATATAGATATAATGCCAGATCATAATCACTAGATGCTAAGTTAAGCTATCAAAATGACCAAAACAACAAGATAATAAAACCAATGCACATCATATACCTGTTGGGTTATATACATGTATCTGTTATCTGGACTAACTGTAACCACTGAGAACATTGTTGTTAAAACTCTAATCACGGCACTGCATCTGTAATGGAATAAAAGGTCATCTCGGTCATCAAATTTGAGGTCAAAAGGCTTAGCCTTAGCATAAGATCCACTGCATGTCTGATATAGGGTTGCTCTGAATGTGTGAGTGATCACAAATAACATTGCTCATCATAGCTGATCTCACTGAAGCTATGTAAAGGCAAAGCTCAAAAATATGAAGATAATTGCTCTGCAATCATGGTAGCCCAGCTACTATGGGTGTGATAACAGGACCTATTTCCATTTGATCCATCTATTTCATGCTTTGAGTTGCTTTTACAAACAATTGTTCATAAAATAAACATAAAAACATTTCCCCTTGCTTTCCTGAAGTATTGCACCATTCTTTGGTGTGTGGAATAGAGATTCTTGGGGCTTAGTTTAGTTTAACAATCCACTTCACACTTTTTTAATAAAATCAACCAACACTCAAAGCCTGAAGTATGCTCTTAACTGTTGCAGCCTAGTCTAAACAGTTGGGTCAATCAAAAAAAACGTGTAGAGCAATTAGTCTTAATAGGAAAATCCAATTGAACTCAACTTCAAGAACTCGAAAGGTTGCGTGGGTGGACACCATAGAGTCAGAAGGCTACTGTAAGCAGGTTATGCCTCGCCTTGTTGGACACTTGGTAAAGCCGCTATAGCACTCAGTTCAAGAGGTTAAGTTTCTTTTGGGCCAAACCAAGAATTAACCCACTCCCATAATACTCATTAATAATTTAAAATATACAACAAGCCTTTGCAATACTTTCACGACACTACACATCAAGCACTTGCATTTATTTTCTCGGCACTGGTCATCATACTTTATAATTGCTTAACTTAAATCATAAAATGTCGTGAATATCTTTATATCATGTGTTGTGTTAAATTAAATTGAAATTGCAAATTGTGCTTAGTTGTATTATTTTTCCATTCCATCACTTTAACTCCTAGATTAGCTTTTTTACTTGTTTTTCGTAGTTAAAAAGCCTTAGAAAATTTTCATATGGACCACCCCCCTTGGCTTCGCTAGGAGTAAGCCTAGACGGAGGAGTCGAGTAATCAGGTGTCAGCACTTGACTCTGACTTGCCCCAAGGACACACCGAAAGGCTTGAAGGTTTCATGTCGTGTTTCCCCCAGCTGTGATTAGGCAGCAACATTTTGGCGCCATTGCCGGGGATAAACCTTTCTATTCCCAAGTCACGACTTTTTGTTTTTGCTTTGTTTGATGAATGTTTAGAGTAGACCTTTATTCTTTCATCTGGCGACTCCACTAACCTTTTTTCATTTTATAAAATTTCCAAGTAAAACAAAAAATAATTTTGTGAGAGTTTTTAATGCATATTTTTATTCTCACATGGCGACTCCATTGAAGGGGTAAAACCCTTGTATCCCATAAAATTGTTGAGACTGGTTGTGTGTAGATGAGCCCATGCGACACAGTAAACTTCAAAGCTCATCATTCTAACAACTCCCCTGATTCAGTACAAGATATCCTCCAAGGTTATTTCAGACTGACGTTGTTGATACCGATATGGATGATGAAGAGTCTAGTGCTCAAATTGCTAGTGCATATCCTCCCATCAATTTTTCATACATCCTAGGTTTTCCTTACTATCACAATGGTGAGGATAAATCTAATTATTTGCCGATGTTATGTGGAAATGGTGATCCAACCATCCGACACATCATGTCTTTCCTTAAGGTTCTGGTTGACTTCAATGTTTTGTATGAAGCTAATATGATGGAGATGTTTGCTTGTACTCTGGGAAGAGATGCTTATTATTGGTTTGTTGACGGCCTTCCTAGCAAATGAATTATCTCCCTTTCATGATTCCTTAGAATTTTCTTAAAACAGTTGTTGATTAAGTTGTCATTGATGCCAACAGTGCCTGGCCATTGATGACAATAGTTGCGTCTTGGTGCCCCTTGTGGAGCCCCTAAGGGTTAGTGTTTGGTTTGTGGTTGTCTGTGTCAAGAGGAGACCTTTTGACTTTGTCCAAGCCCAAGCTTGAAGCCCTTGGAGGCCTTGGGACAATGCCAAAAGCCCTGGCTACCCATTAACTTGGGTGAGTACACCTAAGTTGTATCTTGGTCCCAGTTGAGTCCATTGTTATATCCCCTGCTCCTGGTTGTACTTTTATGGTCTCTTGATTGATTGTTGAATGAATGTAGCCCTCACACAATTGACTTGTGCTCTTACATGATGAAGTCTTTCTTTTGATGATATCCTTGAAGAGATCCTACACTAATTAAAGAAAACAAGTTGAAGGACCCTGCCAATGCAACCAAGATCCTCGTAGGGTGATAGCCATCATTAAGCCCTTTTGATTGATATATGGAGTGTCTCCTAACTCCTTACGGTTGATGAGTTATCGTCGTTTAAAGTTGATGAGGTCATGAAGCCCTTAGTACCCTTATCTTGGGGTTTTGATGGCTATGAACCCATTTGGTAATGAAACCATTACATATGCTTTTAAGGCACCTATGATGACCTTGTGTCATTGAAGTAGCCCTTGGAAATCATGATGAAAGCCCACACATTGGTCATATGCCCATAAGTTTGAAGAAGCCCATGATCCGTAATGATGGTACCCTTATACTTGGAAGCTTGGTCCTTGAACCCACCCTTGATGATTTTTGATGTCATAGCTTGATGGTGAAGTCCATGATCCTGATAGGTAGAAATGACCCATTATGTGGTCATTTAAAACGAAATACTTGATAATGTCCATGCCTTTGTTGAAAAGTTTAAGCACTTGCACTTGATGTTGATGGAGTTGGTCCTTAAGCCCACAAGTCCGGTTCTTGAAGCCCATTGCACAATGGCATATGGTGGCTTGGTTGGAGTCTTGGTTGGTATGATTAAAACCCTTGACGTTGTACTTAGAAAGCATTCCCTTATGGTCTAACCCCAATAAAACAAAGATGTTGTACATCCATGAAGCCAAGGAGAGTAAAGGTATCAAAGCCTTAAAGCATTGAATAAATAAAATTCAAATTCAAATAAAAACAAAATAATAAATTGTTTATTGTTAAAAGTCGGCTCCACAAATGAAGCTTTTTGACAAAATAAAAATAAAATGAAATTTTATGACAAGTCGACCCAGCTATATTTAAAATTATAATAATAAAAAATAAACTCAATTTGTGACAAGTCGGCTCAAAATAATTAATTAAAAAAGTAGTATAAATACAGCTGAAAAGTCATTCATTTGAGTGGTGATTTTTTTGTGGAGAGGCAGCTCTGAAATTCGCGGATACTGTAGCAGCTACAGTAGACAGGAAAGTTTTTTGTTTTGCTTTGATTTCTGGGGTTGATTGAGGCAGCAGAAATGGTAGCTTAATTATGGTTTACTGTAGACATGTATGCTGGACAGAATAATGATTTTGGAGCAGCAAAATTTTGAAATTTTTTTTGGGTCAACAGTTCAGCAGTAGTGGAAGAGAGATACCCGATTTTTCCCACAGTGGCAGCAGACCCGAATTCTTCAGAAATACAATTTTTGCTGGTGTAAAAGAGACAGAATTTTGGGTATACAGTGAGGTAGCAGCAGTGTAAGGCAGCTGCAGTAGAGGTCATCTTTCAGCTCAGAAAATAGGGACTGTAGCAGCAGATCAGTAGTGAAAGTTTATGTGCACATCCTTTTTGATTTTTGGGATATTGTCCATCTATTGCAGCAGTTACACAGTCCAAACTTTTACACAGTCAGTCAGTACACACAGTCCCTAAGTTGACAGAGGTTGGTCTTCTTGACATGCACTGCTTATGAAAGGTATGATCATGTATACTATATGATGTTAATGCATACTCTCTATGATGATGAAGGTTTGTATGCTCAGAAATTTTGTGTGCCCTTGAAAGCTTATACAGTGAGATGCTAGATGCCCTATGAACAGTTTTTTTTGAAGTGATATGCAAGAAATGTTAGTGAATATATATGATGTACAAGAGTGATGATGAGAAGTGGCATCTATACAGTGAGCATACAGTACACAGTGGTATATGTGTAGTGATGTTCAATATATATATAGTGGTTTGTACTAAGTGGTATGTACAGTAATGAGTGAACAATATTGACTGTATACAGTGGTATAATGATACATGTTATAAAGTGATTTGATACTCCTATGATATGATGAGGGATGATGATTAGTGAGCAGTAGTTTGTGTAGTATACAGTGCATATACTGTGATGCATACAGTGATGTATACAGTGCATATACAGTGATGTATACAGACTTTTTGATGAAGACATATTGGCACTTGATGATGATATGTTAATATATATAGTGCATACACAGTGAAGTACAGTAATGAATGCTACCTTATGATGATGTTGCATACTACTGTAGGATGATGATAATGTATACTTGTATAAGGATGATGATATGATTTGAGAAGAAGGATGATGTACACTATGTTGCATACTTTGTTGATGATGCATGCCTTATGTTCAGTAGAGCAGAATTACGTGATCAGTGATTGTGTATGACGAGGTGTACAATGATGTACATGAACAGTGTATTGTAGTGAAATATTTACACAGTGGCATATACATATGTACTTAGTAATATTTAAACAGTGGTATGTTCAGTGGCATGACAATTAGTACACAGTAATATATGTATGATGAAACACAGTGATAAATGCTCAGTTTATGTATGAAGTGCTAGAGATGTTTACACAATGATGTGCTCAGTTTGATATACTCAGTGATGTTTACACAGTGATACTCAGTGATGTATGATGAAAACACAATGTATAGAATTATAAATGATGCATTAACGACAATAGTACAATGGTGAATAGTGGTAATTAGAAGTGAGTACATTGGTTCAGTTGAGCAGCATTAGCACAGGCTACTACATGTGCATTTGGTCTGACTCATATTGGCTGAGTTGTATGAGCAGTTGCTTTGACTCAGGTGGACTGAGTCTCGTGTACGGTTGGTTAAACTCAAATTGACTAACTCGAATGATGTGAACAGCCGATTGATTTATGTAGACAGATTGATTGGTACAGCTAGATTGCACAGATTGATTGTAAAGGATGATGAACAGTGTGGCACAGTTGTGATGAGCAGTGGTCAATTGAAGCAGTGACAGTGATTGTGCAGTGTGGTATAGATTGGGTACAAGTGTTGGATAGCAGGTCCGCAAGATCAGTGAAGTTTGTGGTTCAGTAGTTTCAGTATCTATCTTCATATCAGGGTGGTAGGACGGGGCAAGGAAATATAGGGAGCTAAGGCTTCCTTCAGGTTGTAGCCTGTAAACCAGGGGGTTGTAGCCTCCTTCCAGTTGTAGCTGGAGAATTGAAGTCTTTGTAACAAAGGGGGTTGTTGCCTCCTTCCAGTTGTTGCTGGTAAATTATTATTATAAAGGCTTCCGTGGTTTTTCCCCCAGGACTTGGGTTTCCACGTAAAAATCTTGTGTACTGTGTTTTGCTATGCTTCCTATGTGATGATGATATGATGATAGGTGATGATGAGCTGTAATAGTTAATAATGCTGATGATATAATGATAATGTGGTAATACATTATTGAATGATGGATTGAAGAAGCAGTTGATGATTGTTAAAGTTGAAAAAGTGATAAAAAGCTATACACACTGTTCACCCCCCCCTCTCAGTGTGTTCGGTGTGTCCAACAACAGTGGCAGTATGATGATAACAACATGGAAAGATTCATTGAAAAAGCCTTGGCTTACTTCTTACCCAAGATAAAATATCACATGGAAGACTTTGAGCCTCCTCGTGTCATCGTGATAGAGAACATTGAATATTTGGAGATTCCTCTAGCCTCTCTCAATAAAGAAGAGACTACACAGCTTATTGAAAAATAGGGTGTCATTCTCCCTGGAGCACAATATGACTTTGAGAGAATGATCCATGATGATCCTATTGAAGGGTTTCATGAAGCATCCATAATTGAGGACATTGTTGAGGACCCTCCTCATTTCACTTTAACAGAAAATATGGAAGATTCGGAGTGTTCTCAGGTCTATTTCAATGATGATGATCACATGTATATTCCAAACTTACCTGAAGAGGAGGCCATTGCAAAGATTAACGAAGACATTCATGAGAGATCTTTAATTGAGGAGGTCTCTGAAGAGTTTCCTCACATTGCCATGGTAACAAACATTGAAGATTTGGGATTTCAAGATTACTTCAGTGAAGATGACGACATTTGCACTCCAGAAGAAACAATTATAGAAGCCTGCAAAGAAATCTATGAGGAAGATTGTTTGGTGTATGATAATACCCCTCTTTACTCTTCGCATGCTAATGAAGTTGGGGAAAGCTTATTCTCTTGTAAAATTTGTAACAAATAAAATAATATATAAACATCTCAATAAACAAATAATTAAATAAGAAAAGAAAAGTAATTAAACCAATATTAAATAAAATTGATATGTAATTAATCGAATAGATAGAGACGTACCTTTCCATTGAAAAGGCACATAAGACCATATTTAAATGGTCCATCAAATTGCAATGTAATCATCTCTCATCAATATATATTCAATATTATTTATTATATCCAAATGGAATTATTTTCTATTGGTTGACTATTCACTTGAATAGTCTTATTGTGATTCAGACACGATCACAACATGTGAATATCCGGATACGGATATTAAAAAAAAATTGAAGTTGAGCCTTGTAAAGAAGATTATTATGACCATGAGGAAGACAAATATGGCCAGGGACATGATACAAATAGTGAAAAATCCTCCATTTTTTCTAAATATACCTATGATGATTATTGGACATACATTGAAAAACCCATTTTTGATGTATCTAGAGAAGGGACTATGCATTTTGAGACCTTGGGGAATCTGGATACAAAAGAGGGGCATGCATGTGCTTCATATGATCAGTCAGAACCAAACATGAGTACTAGTTGATAAAATTTAAAATTTTAATAGCAGTAATAGACTGTAAAATAAAATAGTGCAGAGATAGCTAGCAGTAAACATACATTCACAAAAATTGAACACAGTATTTTCACGGGGAAACCTTTCAAGGACAAAAACCCCAAAGCAATTATTAATAATTTATCTCCTGAATGAGATGACTGAGTTTTTACAACAGCAAGCTAAGAACAAGCCTTTTCAACAAATTAGAATTTGTTTCACTGATCAAGAAGAACCCTGTACAATGTCTGTTGTCCCCAATCTACCATTGAATGTCTATAGGTGTTGCTACATGCCTGGAGCAGCTTTAGTCTAACACAGTCAACCTGTACATGCCTGTAACTGCCAAACATTGTTGGGGTATACTTTACTGAGGGGACCGAGATCTTCTGCTAGGCTGAAGTGACTTGTCCACACCCTTTTTTAGGACTGTCGCATTTATGTTCAAACTTTTTCAGTGCAGCAGTAACCTGCTGTAAGTTGTGGGTGCCCTAATAGGGCTGCTGAAATACACAGAACTCAGGTAGGGCCCCAGCAGGGCTGATGTATCCCAAAAGAATTTAGGTGGCAGCTATTAGACCAGCAGTAGAAGAGATGGGACTTTTACTTCTCCAAAGAATAAAACCCAGCAGCAAATAAAACCACCCACGAGCTGAGCAGAGAAGACAATAAAATACCACGAGCTGAGCAGAGAAGATGCACTCAAAATCAATGTATAAAATGAGAAATCCTTCCTTCTTTTATAGTGAGTCGAATGGCAAAGAAAAAGTCATGTTGAGGCCGACCTGACTTAAATATATATTTATTTTCTTTCATAGGGCCGACCTGACTTTAAATATATATTTATTTTCTTTCATGGGGCCGACCTGACTTTAAATATATATTTATTTTCTTTCATGGGGCCGACCTGACTTTATATATATATTATTTTATTTTCTTCAAAAGGTGGGTACATGGACCAAGCCAAGTTGCTAGGGTTTCAAAGTTATTCAACTGGTTCACAATAAGTTATACAGGAGTTCTTCAAGGTCTTCAATGATCCATTCATGTCCACTCCAAGTACATCATCATTAGGAGAATTATTAATTGCTTTTACTTCACCCTCCTTATTTCCACCAAAATCCAGTGCTAGGTATTTCCACAAGGGTTGATCAGTCCCTTGAGAAGGTCCCATGGCCCATAGATCAAGGGGAGGAGTACACCACTTGCCTAGACCCGGTCTAGGGCTTGTAATGAAATCCTAGTGGCTTGTAGTGAAATCCTGGTAACTGACCAGGTGCCTCCATTCTCCCAGAGAATGGCTCTCAGCCCCAGGCTGAGCTTCCAGTCCCAGACTGGATCAATATCCTGGTAACTGACCAGGTGCCTCCATTCTCCCAGAGAATGGCTCTCAGCCCCAGGCTGAGCTTCTAATCCCAGACTGGACCAATATCCTGTGAACTGACCAGGTGCCTCCATTCTCCTAGAGAATGGCACTCGATGCTGCTCAGAAAATCAACACTCCCTCTCAGCGAGAGATCCATTCTTTGCAATACCAAGCTTGTCTCGAAAGTGCACAAGCTTTGTCAACGACAGAGGCTTGGTCAATATGTTAGCAACTTGTTCATCTATACAGATGTACTGGAGCTTCATGGCACCTCGCTGTACCATATCTCTGATGAAGTGATACTTCATCTCAATGTGCTTTGACCTGTCGTGAAATACAGGGTTCTCTGAAAGCTTAATGCAACTCTGATTATCGCAATGAATAATAGTTGGCTCAAGCTTTCCATCAAACAGGTCAAAGAGAAACTTTCTAAGCCAAACTGCTTCTCTGCAGGCATCACTGGCAACAATATACTCAGCTTCAGCTGTGCTCTGAGCTATGGAACCCTGTTTTCTGTTGGACCAAGAGATCATGGCTGATCCCAATCTGAAACAGTACCCTGATGTGCTTTTCCGATCCACTGCACTGCCAGCCCAATCGGAGTCAACATATCCAAGCAGCATTACTCCACTGTTGGAAGTATATCTGATCCCATAAGTAATAATACCTCGCAAATATCTGAGCACATGTTTGGCAGCTATCCAGTGTATGTGCTTCGGCTTGGACATGAACTGACTCAATGCATTCACTGCATAACAGATATCTGGTCTCGTATGCACTAGATACATCAAAGATCCAATAAGTTGACGATACTGAGTAGGATCCATTGCCTTTGACGAAGTAGCTGAGTCACGTAACTTCTTCAGGTTTGATGTCATGGGTACACTCATGGGTTTGCAATCATGCATCCCAAACCTCTGCAAGATATCAACTGTATACTTCCCTTGTGACAGGAAGATCTCATCTGGCTTTTGCCAGACCTCTAAACCAAGAAAATAGTGCATGAGTCCCAGATCCTTCATCTCAAATTCTGAAGTAAGCTCCCTCTTGCACTGAGCTATCAGTTGCTCCTCTCCAGTAAGGAACAGGTCATCCACATATAGGACTAGGATCAAAACATGGTTTTGAACAACCTTAAAGTAAAGGTTGTAATCAACAGTGCTCTTGGAGAATCCCAAACTGTGAAGATAACCATCAATCCTAGCATACCAGACCCTTGGGGCCTGTTTGAGTCCATACAAAGCTTTCTTTATCTTGCACACATGAGATTGCATTTCATGAGTCACAAAACCTTCAGGTTGCTCCATGTAGACCTCTTCTTCAACTTCTCCATTAAGAAAAGTTGTCTTTACATCCATTTGATGGAGTTTCCATCCAAAGACAGCAGCGAGGGAGATAATGGTCCTGATGGTGGTATACCTGGCAACAGGAGCAAATGTTTCATCATAGTCTATGCCTTCTTTCTGTGAGAACCACATGCCACAAATCTTGCCTTATATTTCTCAATGTTGCCATCAGCAGCATGCTTGATTTTGTAGAGCCATTTGGAAGTCACCACAGACGATGGCAGCATGCTTGATTTTGTAGAGCCATTTGGAAGTCACCACAGACTTCCCTTTTGGTCTAGGAACAATTTCCCACACATCATTTTTCATAATGGAATTATATTCTTCTATCATGGCATCAATCCATAATTGATGAGTTTCTGCTTCTTTGAATGTAGAAGGTTCTACATCAATGAGCTTACTCATAAGACCTGAGTACTTCTGGGGCTTCTTGCTTTCTCTGAATGTCCCAGAAGGAGCTTTATGCTTCTCTGCTTCTTGCAATGTCTCTCGACACCAAGTAGGTCTTCTCTTGGAAGGAGGAACCTCAATTAGTTCTTCAACTGGTTTATCTGGAATTCGAGGCTCGTCTTCTTCCTCCCTTTGATTCTCTGAACGAGGAGAGTCTGGAATGTCGGAGAGAGATTCTTCTGTATCTTTTGGAAGCTCTTTGGAGTGGCGAAAAATAGCTTCTTCATGAAATATCACATCTCTGCTGACTTCAATGTATCTTTGACCAGGAACATAGATGCGGTAGGCTTTTCAATTTTCACTGTACCCAACAAATGTGCCTTTCTTTCCAGAAGGCTCCAGCTTTAATCTCTTTTCTTTTGGCACATGGATGTAGACTGGAGTGCCAAAGATCCTCATGTGGTCCACTGCAGGTTTCTTACCTGTAAAGACTTCTTCTGGAGTCTTTTCTCCCAAAATGGCATGAGGACTTCTGTTTTGAATGTAGACAGCAGTACCAACAGCCTTAGCCCACAGAGACAGAGGAAGATCTAAATCACACAACATGGCTTTAGCAGCCTCACAGACTATTCTGTTCTTCCTTTCTGCAACCCCATTCTGTTGGGGGTTGTAAGGTACAGTCAACTCCCTCTTAATTCCTGCTTCTTGGCAAAAGTCATCAAAATCATTAGATTCAAACTCACCTCCATTGTCTGACCTCAAGATACGTATGTGTCTTCCTGGCTAATTTTCAATCGACGCCTTGAACTCTTTGAACTTATCAAAAGTTTCACTTTTAGCCTTTAGAAAATAAATCCAAGATTTACGAGAGTAATCATCAATGAACAGTACATAGTATAAACAACCACTTAAAGAAGGTGAAGACATGGATCCACAAATGTCAGAGTGGATCAAATCCAAAATCCCTTTGATCTGCTGTTACTCTTTGTAAAGGACTTCTTGGAATTTTTACCAAGGGCACAGACTTTGCAAATACCACTATGTTCATTAGAAAACTCAAGCATACCTGTAACCATCTTTTGAAGACCAGGGAGAGCTGTATAATGAAGGTGCCCAAACCTTCAGTGCCATAACTCACAAGGGTTGATTGTACTATGAACCAATGCTTGAGTAGAATGCCCAGATGCCTTGTAAAGGCCTCCTTCCCGAACCCCAATCAATTCTACTGCACTCAATCTTTCATTATTTGACCACAGCAGAACCTTTTTGTCCATGAATATAACTCTGTAGCCTTTATCTTCTAAGCCAGCAACAGAAAGGAGATTTTTCTTCAAGCCTGGAACATACAGTATGTCTTCAATGTGCAACATGGTCCCTGAATCAAGTTGAAATGAAACTGAACCCACTCCCTCAATTTTGTAGGTGGAGTCATCTCCAAGTTCTACCTGAGTGGCAAGCTTCTTCTTTTTTGTAGCTTGTAAAAACTTCACGGGAACCTGTCATATGTTTTGAGGCTCCACTGTCCACCAACCAAGAATTTGAACTGTTGGTGATGGAACCTGCTAGAGCAGAAATCAAGTAGTATTCTCTTCTTGACTCTTCTTCCTTGGAAGACTTGGCATTCTTCTTCTTCTTTGGTTCTTCGTCTTCAGCTATAGATGCCTGGAACCTTCTTTTGAACCTTCTCTGTGGCTGCCTGCAGTCTCTAGCATAATGTCCCTTTTTGTGATAGTTAAAACATTCAATTTGTGACATATCAATTTGCTTACCTTGTGGCTTGTTCTCTTTCTTCTTGAGAGGGAAAGGTTTCTTGAACTTCTTCTTAGTCTTGGCTGTTAGTGCAAGATTCCCTTCCTTAGGACCCCTAATTCTGCTTTGAACTTTGCCTTCTTCTTCCAAACAGTCATGCCAAAGTCTCTCAAAATCTGGCTGAGTCTCATGTCCACTCACAGAAGCCAAGAAAGTTTCCCAAGAATTTGGAAAGCCATCAAAAACAGTTTGTACAAGGTCATCATCGTCTACTTTAACCCCAATAGCAGAAAGTCAATCTCTTACTTGAGCAATGTTTGTGAAGAAGGAGGCCACTCCTTCATCTTTTTCCATCTTCAATGTACGAAGTCTGTTTTTCAAAACTCTCTTTTGACTGGGTGCTTTCTTCTCGTACAAATTTGTCAAAGTGTCAAAACACTCCTTGGTTGTCTTCAGTGGTGTTATGGTAGGCATTATGGTCTCCTTGACTGAGTCATAGATAATCCTTCTTGCCTTGGCTTGCCTTTTCTTGAACGCTGCCCTTCCTGCATTTGATGTGGGCTCTTCTACAACAATGATGACTAAGTCATCAAGGTCGTTTTCTTCCAAGGTGGCCATAAGCCTTGCTTTCCATGAATTGAAGTTTGTTGAACCCTCAAGCCTGTCTTCTGGTCTGAAAGTGGCAAAAGAAGCCAACTCTGATCCACTGAGGGTCTGCTATCTTAGTCTGTACTATCGCAAGGTCTATGGAAGGTACAGTCACCTGCTCAAATGTTGTATACTTCACAAGCAGAGCTCTGATACCATGTTAAAATTTAAAATTTTAATAGCAGTAACAAACTATAAAATAAAATAGTGCGGAGATAGCTAGCAGTAAACACACATTCACAAAAATTGAACACAGTATTTTCACGGGGAAACCTTTCAAGGACAAAAACCCCAAAGCAATTAATAATAATTTATTTCCTGAATGAGATGACTGAGTTTTTACAACAGCAGGCTAAGAACAAGCCTTTTCAACAAATTAGAATTTGTTTCACTGATCAAGAAGAACCCTGTACAATGTCTGATATCCCCAATCTGCCACTGAATGTCTGTAGGTGTTGCTAGATGCCTAAAGTAGCTTTAGTCTAACACAGTCAACCTGTACATGCCTGTAACTGCCAAAAGTTGTTGGGGTATACTTTACTGAGGGGACCGAGATCTTCTGCTGGGCTGTAGTGACTTGTCCACACCCTTTTTTAGGACTGCCGAATTTCTGTTCAAACTTTTTCAGTGCAGCAGTGACCTGCTGTAGGTTGTGGGTGCCCTAATAGGGCTACTAAAATACACAGAACTCAAGTAGGGCCCTAGCAGGGCTGATGTATCCCAAAAGAATTTAGGTGGCAGCTATTAGACCAGCAGTAGAAGAGATGGGGCTTTTACTTCTCCAAAGAATAGAACCCAGCAGCAAATAAAACAACCCACGAGCTGAGCAGAGAAGACAATAAAATACTACGAGCTGAGCAAAGAAGATGCACTCAAAATCAATGTATAAAATGAGAAATCCTTCCTTCTTTTATAGTGAGTCGAATGGCAAAGAAAAAGTCATGTTGGGGCTGACCTAACTTAAATATATATTTATTTTCTTTCATAGGGCCGACCTGACTTTAAATATATATTTATTTTCTTTCATGGAGCTGACCTGACTTTATATATATATTATTTTATTTTCTTCTAAAGGTGGGTACATGGACCAAGCCAAGTGTTGCTAGGGTTTCAAAGTTATTCAAGTGGTTCACAATAAGTTATCCAGGAGTTCTTCAAGGTCTTCAATGATCCATTCATGTCCACTCCAAGTACATCATCATTAGGAGAATTATTAATTGTTTTTACTTCACCCTCCTTGTTTCCACTAAAATCCAGTGCTAGGTATTTCCACAAGGGTTGATCAGTCCCTTGAGAAGGTCCCGTGGCCCATAGATCAAGGGGAGGAGTACACCACTTGCCTAGATCCGGTCTAGGGCTTGTAGATAAATCCTGATAACTGACCAGGTGCCTCCATTCTCCCAGAGAATGGCTCTCAGCCCCAGGCTAAGCTTCCAGTCCCAGACTGGATCAATATCCTGGTAACTGACTAGGTGCCTCCATTCTCCCAGAGAATGGCTCTCAGCCCCAGGCTGAGCTTCCAGTCCCAGACTGGATCAATATCCTGGTAACTGACCAGGTGACTACATTCTCCCAGAGAATGGCACTCGATGTTGCTCAAAAAATCAACACTAGTAATGAAGACCCAGAGGAGCTGTGCATTGAAGATTCAGATGGGACTCAGTCAATTGAAAGTCAGTCACAACCTTCATCTTCACATTCGGATTTCTCTTATGATTTGGAGCAACATGGGGCTTGTGTTACTACAGGGGTTTTTCACCCGATAAGCCCTCTAAGGCAATATGGTGGTGTGGTTGATCTACCCCATCCTACGGATATATACATCAGTCCTATCCAATCTTGAATAGAAGCAACCTGCAAGAGGACCTGCCAGTTGAGGAAACAGCTTGATGATATTTTGCATGGTTATGATCTCCTATCCAGCCCTCCCATCCTCAATATTTTCGCAGGTTTGCATTCCATGAATAAGGTATCGATTTCATAAGTTTTGTTCATTGTTGAGATATATCTGTCTTTCAAGAGAAATTTATTTCAGGAAGAATATCAGGTAATACTTTACAGATTATTTGTTATTGTTGAATGATAGAAGGATTGATAGGGACATATAGATTCTTGTTTGAACTTGTGTCTTTTAGTTATTCCTTTTACTTGCATACAGAGATATTGTTAATCTCCTTGTACAAGTGTTGTGAGATCTTTTGCAGGTGATCTACGCTGGAGGAAGTAACAAGCATGTTAGCTTGCCCATCTTCTAGTACTTTTGAATAGAGCTCCATCTCTCCAGTCCATCAAGGGAACAACTCCATTGCCCAAAAGTAGTGCTCAAACCCCCACGGGTTTCAACTTCCAGATCCAAAAATCTTCATCTATTTCAGTTACTTTCCTTTTCTACATTTAGATCTTGCACTAAAAGTTTCATTGATAAGTAAAAATCTAAATTAAATTGCAACCTAATAATTAGAATTCTTTTGATAATCTATATCTATGTTGTTATTTCTCTATTTTGTAAGTTTTAAAGTAGATCCAAAAGCAAGATAGAGGATTTTTATTTACAAAGTTTTTATCAAGCAAGATTAGTGCATAAATATTTGCTTGCCATCTCTTAAAGAGGCAAGCAAAGATCCTAAGAAAGCAAGCTTTCTAGCTTAGTTTTTTGTTTCATTTTTGTTAGTTTATTTAACTAGTTTTCTTAGAAATTTTTTGTGCAAATTTTGTAAGTGTGGCCAAATTGTTTTTCTCAACGTTTTTGGCCATTTCATAACAATATTTGTTCGCTGGAATTTGTTGCATGCTTAGCAGGTTTAGATAATTAAAAGACAAAAAACTTGATTTAGAAGCTTCCAAGATCATCCGGAAAGCCCCTTTTATATGCTCCTTTGTCTAGAATTTTCATACTAATTTGTAGTATTACCAGAAACACTCTTAAAGTGTTTTTGGCTTCTTCCTTTGATAAACTAAGCTCACTGGTTTTTCTTGCATGCTTAAAAGGTTTGATCAATTAAAACTCAAAAAAATTGGATTCAAGAGCCTCCAGGACCATCCGGAGAACCCTTTTTAAGCACTTCTACTTTCCATCTTACATTGTAAACTATCTTCTTCCCTAATGATAAAGGGCAAGCAGTAGTTTGCCTTAAATCTTGAATGTAACCAAAGAATAAAAAGAGCTCAGCAAGCTATTCCAGCGCCTGCCCCCATCCCCCTAGGGGGGATTCGCGTTTTTTCTAATTTTTCGATTTGTTTTAATTTTTTTATTTTTTTGTTTTAGATTAGTTTCATTAAGTTCTTAGTAGTTAAATAACGTCACTAAAGCACACAAACGTCATCAAAGGACTTATTTCCATTTGATCCATCTTTTTCATGCTTTGTGTTGCTTTTACAAGCAATTGTTCATAAAATAAACCTAAAAAAAATTCCCCTTGCTTTCCCGAAGTACTGCACCATTCTTTAGTGTGTGGAAAAGAGATTCTTGGGGCTTAGTTCAATTTAACAATCCACTTCACACTTTTTTAATAAATGTTAGATTGTGTGGTAACTTCGAGATGTCCTCCATGATTCAAATGCCTTGCATGGAGGTACACCAGCTGTATAGGCATCAATATGGAGTAGAGGGTGAGATACACTCTACTCAGTGGCATGAGTCCATTGGTGGTTGCATGCAGACCTTCCGAGGTGTTTTACCCTTTGCATGCATGAGTTTTGCATGACCTGTCAGTGATTAAAAGTTGCATGCAAAGGTGACTTTTGCATGCACCGAGAATTAGGGTTTTGGAAAACCTAATTCTTCGGTGAGATTATATATAGAGGTAGGGGGTCACTAGATGAGTTAACTCAGTTGGGCATTTCAGAGAGTGATTGATCCAGAGTGAGGAGGGCGCATCTGTGCATGCAGGGCGACTTTCTGAGAGAATAAGGAGCTGCTGCAGGAGCTAGGGTGGTCAGATCTGAGCTGGATCAATGACCATCAGCTCCAGAGTCACTAGGCACCCAGGTCTGTGGATTGAGATAGTCCATCAAAGAGATTTCTGCTCAGTTTAGAGGAGGACATGTTCCCTTGGAGGAGGGCCCAATTCCCAAGGAGGAGCTCATTCGGAGCCCGATTGATCAATTCTGAGTCTGAGACATTCAAGGTTGCCTTGCCTCAGCATTCGAGGAAGGTTCGTGACGTTCAGAGCTAAGATCTGTTGAGATCCGGTCCGATACGAGCATCAAACATCCAGAGGGGTAGACGCACTTCTGCATGCAGTGGAGGGCGCATTCTTCAGAGATCAAGAGAGGTTGTCTTCAGAGCAGAGTGGACCAGAGCAGTGTGATAAAGAGAGGCAGATTAGTCAGAGGCACCTACAGAGATACTCAGACCCAATTTACCAATTAGGGCTCACTCTTCTAGTGCATGCATCAGTTGATGCATGCAGATCTAGAGTTTGCCCGGTTCAGGGATTGAGTTACCTTTGAGGTAACACTGTATTGTACTTGTCCATTTATATATATGCTCTGGGCTCGAGAGAGAAGATAGCCCCACAGTTTGTTGGTTTTCCTTGGTTGGGGTTTCCAGGGTATATTCAGTGTTTATGTGTGATTGCATGTGTTTCAGTTTTGGTAAAGAGATCTAGTTGTTGAGTTTATATCTTTATGAGCATGTATTGATAACGAGACTCAAACCGCTTGAGATCTCAGGGTAATTCAAAGGGAGTAGTGATCTCTGAATCTAAGTTTTACATGGTATCAGAGCCCTGGTAAGGGTCAGAGAGGGAAGTCACACAGAAGATCAGTGACAATAGATACCAGATCTACTAGATCTGAGCAGCACAGTTCAGATCTGAGGTTGTAGAGGTCAAATCTATCAGATCTGTGGGTTCGGTAGTTAGATCTGTGATAGATCTACCAGATCTGTGATCAAGAGAGATTCTTGTTCGGCTACAGTATTTTAGTTGAGAGAGTATGGCCACTAGCTTGAGAGTGGAGGACAGGTTGGATGGGGCCTCCAACTATAGTGCATGGAGGGCACGTATTACACTCATGCTGAAAGAGTGTGAACTATGGGATGTTGTGAACAACACAATGGCAAATTGTGTCACAGTTCCGTCAGATGCCACTGCCAAAGCAATGTATGATAAAAAGAATGTGAAAGCTCAGAGGATCCTCCTTGATGTGATCAAGGATCATGTTATCCCACATGTCTCTACCAAGGATAATGTTTTTGAGATGTGGGATGCATTGACTAGTCTGTACCAGAGTTCCAATGCCAACTGGAAGATGGTTCTCAGAGAGAAGCTGAGAAGCATCAAGCTGGGGAAGGATGAGAGCATGACTACCTATTTTACCAAGATAACTCAAGTGAGGGATGAGTTGGGAGCAGTGGGTGAGAAGGTAGAAGATAGTGAGTTGGTTCGAGAGGCCTTGAATGGCATGATTGTGCCATGGGCAGTGTTCGTCCAGTCTATCATAGCTCAAGAGAACCTTCCCAATTGGGATCATCTGTGGGACGATTTCACCCAGGAGGAGATCTGGAGAGGCTACATACAAGGTTCAACTTCTGCCACTCCAAAGGAGGAGGATGTGGCTCTCGCAGCAGGAAGGAAACAAAGGGGCAGACAAAAGAAGGATCTGAGCATATGTGGATCACCTCATATGTGGATCAAGCATTCCCAATCAAGACAATTGCACCATGTGGACCTCCAAAGCCTCAACTTTTATTCAAAAATATTGCACAAAGGCAAAGCATTATACAAAGTAGCAGAGATTTCTTGCATCCATCTTGAATGAGGAGCAAATGCCTTGCTTTTATAACAAGAATGAAAGAGGGGGGCGCATTATGGAACAAGATAGGGCTTGGGGGCGCATATCCTGAAAGAGGGAGTCTCAATCCTTGATCTAGAATCGAACTGATGCTTGGGAAGTGAGGTGGCAGCAACCTCACAAGAGGGGCACCCCTCTTAGCATAGAAAACATCTCCCATCAAATAAGAAACCATCACACAAGCAAAGACGCCCATATGGAGAAGAGGGCACATTTCCCAAAGAGTAATAGCTTGTAGTGCTCCAATACTGAACTGAACTGACATGGATATGATTGGAATCATCTCCGATGGTGATTGCCATGTCATCTAGGCCTTTATTTGGCCTCAATCCCTCATTTTTAGAGAAATTGTTTTTTCTCCAAACTTTATTAATTTAATTAAAATATTCTCTTTTAATTATTTACGAGAGAATTTTATTAAAGTGAATAATATTCACTCAAAACTTAGGAAAAGTGCGTTTTGGGATTTTGTGGGTGCTCCGAGTTAGAAAACGAGCACCCACAAGGCAAAAACAACCCCTAGACCACACTTTTATCATATTTTTAATTTTTAATTAAAATCATTAAAAAACCATGTAAAACGGGAAAAATTAAAATTGTCTGAATTGACCAAAAATCCTAGGGGACCTAGTACATGTTCATAATGACTCAATAGTATGTCTAGCAAGCTCATAAACATTAACACTTGAACTTTAATAACATCCTAAGGATAAAAAATCAAGATGATCATTCCAGCTTTGGAGGAGCGGGTGAAAAACTCATCAATTATACTATGCTTATTCAACATTTGCATAATTGACAAGGAAAAAACACCATGGAATAATCACTTTTGATAAACAAGTCCGAGGATGCCAAGTTCTTTACATAAGAACGTCTTGCTAGCACATTTTTACCAAGGGGCCAAAATGGCCCAAGGGGTATGAACATTCAATTATTACAAAGGGGCCAAAATGGCCCTGAAGAAGTCTTGTAAACTTCTGAACACTGATGATGAACACTTGATATGTCCATAAAACTGGTGGCTCACAAGAAGTTCAACTATGGTATAAAATAGTTGGCAACATGCCCAAAAAAGCAGTCTTTCCCTCAAAAGAAAAAAGCAAAAAGAGGGAAAACTGATCTCAAAACAAAAGAGCAGCAAACTAACTACTTGCAAAAAAACGAAAAGGTGAAAAAGCAAAAAGAAGCCTCACTGGACTCGCTTTTTTTACAAGCATGAATATGTGAGTATCAATGTCATGTGGGCCCACTGATCTCGAGTTCCCGAAAAAGGAAACTACTAAAATAGCAGTCTCAGACTCTGCTATTTCTGGAAGGATCTCGGATCAATGTGTATGCCTGGATAACTGTACAATGAAACTAGTCTGATGGAGTCTCACTGGATCTTAACTCTCCAGTAGTGCAAGCACAACTGGGGGCTAACACATATTAACTGTTGAAATTGTGAAAATCGCATTAGCCATGTCTATGCCCTGTCATATTAATAGCTGCCAAAGATGTTTGTGCCAATGTAATAGTTATTGTTGCCATCTCACTGACCAAATCATACGGATGGGAATCAAATTGTCATAGGAACGAAATTAATGCTGATTTTTTTAAATTTTTGGTCCATTCAGCAAAATTTGGTAACTGTAGTCTGTACGTAGGGATCTATGTTGTTGGGAACGAGTGGCGGGAGTGGGGAGCGGAGCGAAAAGCGAAATTTTCAAAAGCTCCCGTTTTGGGAGCATTTTAGGAGCATTTTTTATATAGTGTATATTTTGATGGATTTATATCTAAAAAACATGTAGGATGTTGAATTATCTATAGAAAGCATGGATTAAAATTTAAACCATATAACATCAATCATCTAGTAGTTATAACTTGTAACATTATCATCAAATGATCAACCATAACTACTTTTATATATGAGCTTGGCAATGAAGGGAGGTACCATAACATTGTCGTCAAATGATCAACCTAGTATAGGAGCGTTTAGTATAGGAGAGGTGGGGAGCGGCTCGGGAGCTCCTTCGGAGCATGCTCCCCAAACTGGGAGCGTTTTGGGAGTGAGCTTCTGAAGGAAGCGAGCTTCGAGAGCGGGAGCGAGGGGGTGGAGGGCGCTCCCACGCAGCAAAGGTAGGGATTGCAAATGTCAATTGGGTGTAGCTTGAGCAGTTGTGAAAGTTGTTACTGTACAGAAACTTACATGATCCTCGTTGACTAATCTATGACTCCACCAACTTGTCATGGTTCTCATTACTCAAGTTTTATAGTGAATAAAGCTATGTTACTAAATATGCTCCCACCAGTGTCATATGGATCTACATCCAATAGGTGTATGACAAGGATCCACATATCATTCATAACTAATACAAAGCTTACACAAATATCTATAAAATCCATACACAACACAACCTAAAAGGGTTTTATCTCGTATCTTTAAAAAATTCAAAGAAAAGATACTATATATGTTGTTAGCTTTTGGGGTTACTCCAAAAGCACTTACACCATACTTGGGTGTGTTTCTTGTGATGTGGGGTGCATGGTCTGTTGATTTCCCTTGGTTGTTCCATGATGCCTATACACATTGAAGTTAGCTTTCTCATTGATCGACAAACTTTGTCTTAATGCTTGTGTGGCATTCTTCCTTGGAGTGTTGGAGACCAATGTGGCTAGTGGCTTTCTTCATGGGGCATGCACATGGAGGTTGTTTGCTTGCTTGGGAGGGCCACTTACTTTGGAAGAGGAGCATTGGGAATCTTGAAAGAGGGCATTGAGCCCTAGATGGCATGTGAACACTTGGTCACTTGCATGGAGACTTGAACTTGACTTAAGTACACTTCAGGTTAAGGAGTGATCATGTAGGTGTGGTGGACCTGTTATCACCTAAACTGTAGTTACCCCTGTGGATGTATCCATTAGTGGATGGCAATAGGGTAGGGCAACTCAACAGGTGCAACCATGATCACCTCGACCTCCAATAGATGGTTGTCACGCCAGTCGAGGCAACCTTCGCTTTATGTTATCTAGCCCAGACAACAAAGGGGGAGACCCGATCTACTCCCGACAGGAGAGATCAAAACCAAGACACCAAATCAAGTTAATTCTAAGTGAAGTAAGGTGTATGGTTTATCCAAGTGAGGGGTTCAATGAGTATAGCTTTGGTTCATTGTTGATATGAGAGTGACTTGTAATATTTAAAGATAAGATCCGGGATTATAGTACTAGTCAATGTGAGAAAATCCACTGCCTTGGGAACCATGTCCAATGCAGGGTAGTTTAGGGGTTGAATTGGGGCTAACTAGTACAAGTGACAAGCTTGATCATGAAGTATGATGACATCAAAGGGTTTAGTCCACCACATAAGGGTCAAACCACAAGTTAATCCAACAATCTAGGAAAGTCGAATTGACTTGGAGAGAGACCAGAGCCTTGGGAATTGGGATAATGGAGTCAAAGTGAAGTTAACTTGTGGTTGATGACTCCTATTACACATGACAAGTAGGCAATTAGAGGTTTGATGGAGGAGTAAGTCTAGATCTAAAGATTCAAAGTTTGACCAAAGTGGACCACAATCCCTTAAAACAAGGAATGTTATCCCCAAGGCAAGATTTGACAAAGTGACATACTAGACCTAGGTTTTGAATTATGCTCATTCCAAATCCACCAAAATCTCATGTACCCATGTCCTAGAAGTGGACCAACTCACTCTCCCAAGGAAGTGCGACTTTGCCCAAGGAGGGTTAAAAGTGGGATAAATGAATCAAGACAAGTCCAATGGCATCCAAACTTTATATCCAAGTAGGTTGATCAAGTGAGAGTGTGGATCTACAATTTCAAGGCAATCCAATGGCTAGATCTTGCTAGATCTGAGTTTAAAGATACCAAGTGGTCCAAAATGGGGAAATAATCCCTTAAAATGTGGAATAGGGCCCACAAGGTAGAAATCAAAAAAGTGACAGTGTAGGGGTAGGTTTTAGGGTGTGTAGATTACGAATCAAGCAAAATCTCAACTACCCATCAACTAGATCTAGGGTAACTCACTTTCCCCAAGGAGTGCGACCTCACTTGGAGAGGCTAAGTTGGCCTGGGAAGGGGATCAAATGGAGGCCAATCCTCACCAAACTATAGATCCAGGATGTCGTGGATACTATAGAGGTGGGTTTTCAATATTACACCCAACAGCCCACTAGATCTTAGTAGATCTGAGAAAATGTAACAATGAGGGTTTGAAATAATAACGGTTTTATCAATTTATGTGTCATGTCAATGGATTGGATCAAGATAAGAGAAACAAACCTGTGGTTCTTACCTGGGTAACCTTGTCGATGCCTTGATGATGATGATCTATGCAAACCCGATCAATTTGAGAAGCTTTGAGGTAGTTTTCTATGAAGTCGATTTGGTCCAAGAAGCCAATGTGCCCTCTCTCCTGCACAACAAACGTCAACAATATCAGATTTGATGCAATCAAGAGATAAGACTAATGTCACAAGAGAAGTAACAGAAAGATAGCATAGATCACAATGATACTAATGATAACCCCCTGATACAAGCAAATGCCAAGAAAGTCGATTTGAAGAAGCCTTGCAAAATCGCCCTTGTTGAAGTCGCCCTCCTGTAGACAAGACAATGATTTCCAAAAAAGATAGATCTTACCACAAATTCCAAATGCTAGGTTGCAATAGACTTTCCAATCACCATCTAAGAACACCAGATGCAAAGGAAACCACAAGAATTTCCACAAGAAAGTTTTTCTATACCAATAATCCAAGAGCCAAAGACCCCTTACAATGAGAAGCTCTCTCCTTTAAATAGGAAGGAGAGGCATCAAAATCCTAACCACTTTTTGAATGAGTGGCTAAGATTAAAAGATACAAATGTCTAATCAATGGTTGAGATGAGCTCAACAATAAAATACATGGATCACTAATAAAATATAACATAAGTGGACAAAATCGCCCTAGGAGAGGGGAATCCCACCATATCATGATGACAAAATATAATAAGGAGCTTATGGTGGGTCCAAGGGGTAGTTTTAGCCACCCTTGGTCAATCCCCATAGCACAATAATAATAAAATAGTCATCAATATACCAAATCGTGCCTCTATGGACAAATCGTGGGCTTCAAAAGGCCTTAGAAATCATCAGAAAGTGCCATAAGTGATGGATGCGGGTCCCGATGAAGCTGAAACTGTTGGAGGAGGTGTGGAAGACATCAACCCATCGTCACTAATCATCCCATGCCAAGACATTGCCTCAGTAGCCCAAATTGAATTCCTCAATAGCCATTTCTACCAATCTTGAAATGCCTCGGGAAGCGTGAAACTACCCCAACTGCCTCCTGGAGTGCCTGCATTGTCAAGGTGAGGGCACCAGTGTGTCCGGGAGAGGGGTAATATGGTAAAAACAAGCGGCTGGACTACCCCCTCCAAGCACAGCGCCCTAGGTCAACCAAATAAAAATCCTCTCTGCTCTGACAGGGTCTCCAACAGACCAAAACTGCACTGGGTTAGCCTACTGAGGCTCAATCATCACTGTAAGTGCCCGGAACTGAAAACAGACTGTCTCATTGGACTCAAAAGGTCCAAATCCATCCAAGATGTGTACTCATACACCATATGAGTCTCTGCATGATCATATAATATATCCAATATACCGGAACAGGTGAAATAATAATAATCTGTAAATGATCAAATAATGCTGTAAACCATAAATCATCATCATAACCCTATATCCGCTGCATAGAACCATCACATGTACATGGACCATATATCATCTATCCATTTCATCACAAGGTCCAACCATCTCATGTCCTATGGTTGACCTTGGTCAAACTAAGTTTGACCAAGTCAACATGACCAAATATAACTCAGACCATCATCAGAAGCTGCTGCAAAGTGTCAAAGGTTAATTCATGCTCTACCACTTATTCAAATAACAATTATAACACAAAGTAATCATTATTGGCGATCTAAATCCAAATATATAATGTCATTAATTATTATTATAACTCAGACTAGACTTTCAAGACCATACTCACTTCATAGTCATGATCAATTTGCTAGTGAAGGGTGAAGGCTTAAAAATAAACTGGCTAGGCTAAGGGATGACTCACTGACTCAACATTGTGACACTTTGGATATGGGAAAGGGAATACACACCATAGTATATACTGAATGAGCAACAACACAGGAAATGGCGGTGTCTCACAAATGGATAAGTTGTTCAAAGAGGGTTTATTCACCTTTAACAGATGCACACAATCCATAATACAAATGAGGCCAGCAATAATTTGGATATAGCATTTAAGTTCCATTGCTTTTTGGGCCTGAAGTTTCCATAGCCTTTGATCTATGTGTGTTTACAAACACATTGCATAGATTTACATTTATTTGAGGCTTTCTGCTGCAGGTGTGTTTTTAAGGCACTTGTTTACCTGAGCACTTCTAGGTGTGTCACAGACAGCTTGTTTACCTAGGTATTTACATTTCCAAAAGATATAACATTTTATTTTCATGGCCATTTTTATTTGGCATGCCTTTCATTCATGTGTGTTGAAAAACACATTGCATGAACGGGCTTTTCATACAAGATATAACATTTCATTTTTTCCAGATTTTGTATTCATGGCAGCACTAAAAGTTTCAGGTTTAGCCAACACAACTTTAGTGACTAGGGGGAATTCACAAGGAACTCCAACTCACCATAGGTAAGTTTTGTCACCAACTCAGAGCCGAGACACAATAAACAGGGAAGCTCATCCAATACAGAGGCTACAGTGGAGAAAAGATCCTCCATGTCACTAGTCAAGTAGTAAGTCAGGGTGATAAACTAAAAGGTAGGCAATGGATGGATGAAGACAATGAATAATGGAGCCAACACTAGCAAGCCAAGGTATGGTGGAATGATCACCTCTACTCTCCCTAAGGAGGGTAAAACCAATGAGTATGAATAGTGAACTTCTAAGTCTGAGTAGGGACAATATAATATATATAATAAGATCAACCAGGTCCACATATCTATATGATCGCCAGATCATGACACTAGGTGCTAAGACATGCTATAAGAATAAATATAAAAGCAATATAACCACAACACTATGATATACCTTCTGAGTCATATGCCTGAATGCTCATCATCTGAACCATCATCTATCCTCTGAAACTGCCACTATAACTCTGGGTACTACTGACTGCTCTGTACAAATGGTATAATGGCTACATCGGTCATCTCTCTTAGTGTCCTAAGACTCAATCATGGCATGGGGAATATATATACTACTGTCCAAAATCTGATAGTGATCCAATATAGATGCTCATCTCAGCATCTCAATGTAAGGGAACTGGCTGAATAGTGTACTGGAATCTAACAAAAAATGTATGGTAGCCCGGCTACTATATATGTGATAACAGGACCCGAAGGTACACATAGCTTTGATGGGAGCATTGGAGCTTTGGAGGCTTGTGGAGGTGGAGCATTGGACCCTTCTTGAGGAGTGTTCAATGTTGGATCTTTGCTTGTTGGATGTGCATGACTTGGAGCATAACAAGTATCACTTGGAATTAGAGCACTCCACTTGTGGGCCTATTTAGCGATTAGATAGGTTGCTTGTTGTGGACTTAATCCACTTTATGATTGTTGTCCTCCCTCATCTTTCATATAAATAAAGGGAGGTGAGAGTCTTTTATCACTTGTACTTGTTCACTTGTAGACTCACACGCTTGAGTTAGAGATGTGAAACTAGAGCAAACTTGTTTTCTTGTGCTCTTGTTCATGTGTATTTGCTCTCTTTGTCTTGAGCACTAAGATTTTTGGAAGAATTTCGAGTGAAGACTAGGATTAGGGTTTTTCCCTACATAGACAATGAAGACTAGGGCTTTTCCCTAGAGGAGCAAAAGAAGTATTTTATCTTGTAGCTCTTGTAAGAGAAGAAGACTAGGGTTTTGTGGCAACTGGAAAACCCTTCTGCTACTTGGTGTGCTTGTTGTGGAGGAGAGAGAAGGAGACATCCTTGTACAATTGTAGGATGCAAGAGTATGTGCCAAAGAGGACGTGTCGGTGTTGATGCTAGCTTGTTGAGAATCTTTGGTGGAGTTACCAGCTTTACTTAGGAGTGATTCTGAGCTAGGAGTTGGTGGATAGGATTTTCTTATAGTTCCATATCTAAGGTTTAGAGATCTTAAATTGTCCTAGCTTGTGATAAGTTGTTGGTATATACTCGTACTTCATCTTTTGAATATATCTGAAGTGTTTCAACTATCCAAATTTTATGTACTTCCAGATTTAAATTTCAGCTTTTATGTTATCTTCATGATTGGATACATAGAGCTGAATTTGTTAAGTGATTTAACACATATCTAGAAGATAAAGGGGCACATTTAATGCTGTTATAATCTGTTGAAATAAAACATTTCAGATCTTTCCCTAAGGGCTATAGATTTGTGGTTTTGAAGTACACCTGAATGGTATTTATTTTCTTGGAATGCCTTGTGAAATAGGGTTGAAGAGAAGTGAATTATTGTTGCTTGAAATTTATTATTTCAGATTCATCCCGAAGTCTGAAAGTTCACAGGAATTAGATCTAAGAAACCTCAACATTGAGAAGAAATCTCTGAATTTGCATTAAAGTCAAATTCTCGAAATTTCAACATGTGTATGTGTCATGTGGGTTCTGGTCAAGTGATTAAATCAAAGCACTTTCCATGCTCAGAGTCGGGTTTAAAGTGTCAAACCCACCCAAAGATGTTTCCACATTACTACAACCAAGATAATGAACTATTGCATCGAGACTAGGTGGAAGTCCCAACAACCTTGACAACCCACTGATATGGCATATCTCAATGGGCAAAGCCAATTGCAAGTCTAGGGTGAGTTAGATGGATTGATACCCTTGATTGTGACATTTAATTGAAAATAATTATCACTTCATTAACAAAGGTTCCTGAACTATTGCATCGAAGACTAGGTGGAAGTCCCAACAACCTTGACAACCCACTGATATGGCATATCTAAATGGGCAAGGCCAATTGCAAGTCTTGGGTGAGTTATGGCATATCCCAATGGGAAAGGCCAATTGCAAGTCTTGGGTGAGTTATGGCATATCCCAATGGGAAAGGCCAATTGCAAGTCTTGGGTGAGCTAGTTGGAATTGATACCCTTTGATTGTGGCTATCCCACTACTACTTTATGATCATTGTTAAAAAAACTTGATGTGCACATTTATGCTTTTGTTCAATCAAATTTAAGAATTTGACATCTTTGCCTACTTAGAATATTGAATATTGCTTTCTACCTTGGCTTTATACATATTTGTAATTATTTTAACCTTCTTTCTTAGACACAAGCATGTCCAATTGTATTCGGAAAGCTAAAGAGAATTCCAACAATCTCAATTGCAATCCCACTAATACATAAGGATCATTGTTAAAAATAATGATTTTCAAATTTATGTTGTGCTCAATCAAATTCAAGACATGGAAACTTTGCCTAGTTAGAATATTGAATCCTTATAGAGAGGGCTGATTAATATATACAAAATGGCAAAGGGATCTAAATTAAGTAGTGGAGGATAGCATCAACAAAGCTGAAATATTGTTGTGTAGCAATAAAATAGAGGTGTATGCAACCAAGAAAGCTGCTCGTCCTTGTCAAGCTATATGGAAGACTCTGCTAAGGTGGGAAGCTAAAAAATGTGGTATAAGGTGCTTTTACATAAGATGACAAGATGTACCACTAATTGTAAAGGAAATAGAATATAGTTACATACCTGTCAATATAACATCTCCTTCGAAAAGTGTCATTATTGAGCTTATGTGGCTTATAAGAAAGGGAATTTTAAAGATCATGTCTTTGGTAGACCCCTTTTGTCTGATTTCACCATCAACCTGCAAGAAAAACTTAAGCATAACAAGTTTGTAATCTGTCCATGCCATCTACTAATAAATAAAAACAATCACTTTGTAACCAGCTGTGTATCTTTATAAAAAAGCCAAATAGAAAACCAATATCTCACCTTTAACCAAAGTTCCAAGTTGTCTTGATCAGGAACCATAGATTTGGGTATCTAATAAAGTCACAAAAAATAATATAAGATTTTTAACAAATGGTAACTCTAATATAAATTACAACTAGTTCAATGTTAAACATCTATAGAATTGTGTCAAGGGCATATACTTCCAAGGAGAAGGAGAAAATGAAACAAAGTCAAAAGTCCAGAGCAAGGATACTTGGGAGCGGGAGCAGAAGCGGGAAAGGGAGCGGGAGCAAAAAGCAAAATTTTCAAAAGATTCCGGTTTGGGAGTGTTTCGGGAGCGTTTTTTATATAATATAGATTTTTATATGTTTTGATGCATATGTCAACAAAACCATGTGCATCCATCAGAATTCAAACCATTATACACAAATATGCAAAGTTTCTCATGTATATAGCAAGTAAGAGTGCATACAACCAAAATAGCACCAAGTGCAATCCATATTTGAACCAAAGTACATCAATAAATAGGCTATAAACTAGGGATTCTTCAAAAACTAGTTTTGAGGCCGGCCACCAACATCAATCTGAAAAATCAGCACCACCAACATCAATGTACATAGAGTGGTTGATGTGTTTGACTAAATGCCAATCCCCTACCCTCATACATGATAGAATCCAGTGGAAACATTGCTATCCTGAAATCCTAAAAACTGTTAAGCCTATTGAATTTTGAATGGGATAAAAAATTCTACTTTTTGCATTTGAAGTCTGATGAGGTTGGAATCACTCTCAAACATCCTGAAACAATAAATGGTGATGTTAAAAATTTAAGTAAAAGTTGACATTCTCCTTGTAAAAGTTGACGTTCTCCTTGTCTTTCATTTTCTATCATTTTACTTTAAGAATTTAATATTACCAATTAATGTTATTGATGATTACAACTTGGTTAGCTTTTTTTCTATTAGAGTAGGCTTTTCCTCCTTTATATAGAATTAGTATGGGCCTAGGGTTAGTTCCACCCCACCCATCACTTAACTTTTTGGTTTTTTTTTTAGAAAAATTGAAAAAAAAGGAGGGAGCATTTTTTTTGCAAGGAAGCAAGCTTCCTGAAAACACTCCCTCCCAATGCTTCCTAGATGCTTCCTTATTAAGCGAGCTTCGGAAGCAGGGGGGGCGCTCCTATGCAACATAGGTCCAAAGCTTGTATTCAGTCATTTTATAAATGAGAAGTAATAAATCAAGCAAGAAATGAGAAGTAATAAATCAAGCAGGAAATTGTATAATAAATATTAGAATGTGGAATCTCTTGTAAAAAGTGGGAAACCTCCTTTAACCATATGCTTAGAAACAAAATCCCTATTGGAAATAGTGCAACTTCGGAATCTATTCTTATTGTACTTTATTATATTATTTGTGTACTGTTATCACACCATAGTAGCAGGGCTACTATGCTTGTACAGCAGATATCTGCACACTCCAGAGCTTCATTTATTCCAGAGCATGGCTATATATTATGGATCACTCATGATCAGAGCAGTATATTATTCAGATTTGTATATGACCTTGTGTCAAGGCTGAGCCTTGAGAGTTCAGTTTGGATGACTGATGTGACCACTTATCCCATTACAGTTTCAGTTCAGTGCCTAGAGATGTACTTCAGCAGTGTTTCAGATGATGCATGATGATTGCTATTATGATGATGTTGTATGATCTATGGATATGTTCTCACTGACAGTGGATTATTAGCTTGTTGATTTAGTCATGATTATAGCATGTGCTTGGTATATTATTCCTGATGTGGCAAACTATTTAAAATGAACTGGAAACCTTAAAATGGACAATTGCTTGCACTTTTAGGTCATCTAACAAAACTTACTGGTATTTCACCTTACATAGACATGGTCTTTCCCGACACCTGTTGTCTGCTAGTGTAGGCTCCATATCCACTTGTCTCCATCCATACATGACCTTCCTGTTTGACTTTAAACCCTGACTTGTCTTATTTGACTTTCTGATACTGAGGACTTCCCCATTTTTCTACCTCTGTGTTTGGACCGCATCCCTGTTTATTCAGTGTCTCGGCTCTGAGTTGGTGACAGAACTTGCCTTTGGTGAGTTGGATTGTAGGCCTTGGCTCGAACTCCCCCTAGTCACTTGAGATGTTGTTGGCTAAAACTGAAAGCTCATGTTCTACCTGTGGAAACTAAATAAATTCGCCCATGGAAACAAAAAAAGGGCAAGAGCAATGAAAAGCTAAAAATACTCCTCGAAGAGTATAAAGAAAGGTCCAAAAAGCAATAGTTCTTAAAAGCTATATCTAAACAATTGCTGACCTTGTGAATATATAAAAAAACATGCCCTGGATGCAAGCTGCAACTAGTTGTGCTTCTCAGCACATCTGAAATCCGAAGGGTTATGTAGGCCAAAAAGGCCATGGAAATAAATTGAATGATCCTAATGAACTTGGATCAACTTGATGTAGACATGGTGCCTAAAGTTGAATAAGCACTCTCTAAACAACTTATCCATTTGTGAGGCACAGCCATCCCCCGTGTTCTTTTGTCCAGCACAGAGTTTGTAGCTTCCCCCTTCTCCCAGTCCAAAGTATTTTTGAGTTAAGTTAGACAAGTCAAACCCTTGGCCCAACCTTGCTCCTAGCCTTCATCCTTCACTAGCAGTTTGACCATGTCCAATGGGTAAGTTTGTCATTTGAACTAGGGTGCAAGTAATTTTATATTATCACGGAATATGTTAACTTAATTAATGCCACTGAATGGAATTTATACTTTGAGCTTAGCTATGAAGTGATTAAAGAAGCATTGTCTTAGTCTACTGATGTGGTTTATCCTTGATTATATATATTCTTGGGATCCGTGATGATGTGGACCATGTATGATGATTATTGGTGATGATTTATGGTCCCACATGTTTGATGATGATGTCATATGATGGACATATGATACAGATGATGTTTGATCCAGTTCAGCAGGTTATTATTATTACAGATCAGCAGATTATACATTGTCCATATATGGTGGACCCTACAGCTGGCCCATTAGGGCAACCCAGGGTGTATGAGTACTCATTCCTAGTGGATTTGGGTCTTCTGGATCCATTGAGACACTTATCTTTCAGTTCCGGGCACTTCTGGCAGTGATTGATGCAGTTTTACACTTGTTGACCAGATTTGGGGCTGATTTCCCAGCCTGAGCAGCAGGGGCCCCGAGAGGCCAGTTCACCTAGGGCGCTGATGATGGAGGGGGTGGTCCAGCCACTTGTTATTACCATTTATCCCCCCTCCCGGAGAGCCTGGTGGGCTCAGATGGACAGCGCTAGCACCCTAGGAGGCAGTTTTGGCACTTTCACAGTTCCCGAGGCAGTTAAAAAATGGGATAAAGTGGTCACTGAGGAAATCGATTTGGGCAATTGAGGCAAGGTTTTGGCATTTGGTTTTCACAGAGGTCTTCCAGGTTGATCTCACTATCTTCCAGTCATTTTTCACCATGTGGGTATCTCCAGATTGATCACAGGAGGACATTTACTGCTCGACTGTCATGGATTCTGAGGACAGTTTTGGTCATTATTATTATATTGGACATATTTTTATTATTTCATTGTGCCTTGGGGTGAGCTAGCAAGGATTTATACCTCCTAGCCCCACCATGTGCTTATTTTATCATGTCCTAGTCATCATGAGGTGGATTATTGTACTTTATACCCCTCTTGTGGGATGACGTCACCCTCCATTGTACCATTTAGTGAGGGCGCTATTGTTATGTTGAGTGATCCATGTGATATTATGTTATGGATTCATCTTAGCCATTGATTATGTTGTGAGATCTTTTAATCTCAACCACTCATTTCAAAAAGTGGTTTTGAGATCTAGGGTTTTGGTCTTTATTATCCTATATAAGGAGGAGACCCCCTCATTGTAAAATCATCTAGAGATTTTTGGCTCTTGGCTCTTGGAATAAAATTTCTATCTTTTGGAGTACATGCTTGGATTGGAGTGGATGTTGGTTGTTTCGATTGTAAATGCTATTGTCCATTGCACTGGAGGATCTTTTGTAGCTTTCTTGCGTATTTGCCATACTTTATTTGCAGGTTGAGAGGGCGACTTTGACAAGTGCGAATTGGTGGGGAGGCTTGCCCTTCAAGCTTGGAAGAAGTCGTTTTGGGTTTGACAGGGAGTGGTTTTGCCTTTGTGTCAACTATTCTATGTTTTTCTCTCTCTTGTTTGCATCTACCTTCAATTTGTTAAACTAATTGATGCTTTGCTCCTTGGCTTGACAGGTTAGAAGGAATCTCATGTGGCTTGGAAAAATCGATTTGGCAAGAGGGCTTCAACAATTCTCCATTTGATCTTTGGCAAAGTAATCCTCGTCTCAACTAGCATTCATCTCTTCATCCAGGTATGTCCCAAGAGGTATGATCTTCTCTTCCTTGAATCTTCCATAATTTCTAGATCACAAAAACCCTAATCAAATTAAAACCCTTGTTTTTGGTATTTCTTAGATCTACTTAGATCTAGCCCTCAATTTGAAAAGATATTGAAAACCCACCTCTATAGCATCCACCCCTAGTTGGATCTATAATTTGGTGGTGATTGGCTAAGAATTGACCCATTTTCTAAGACAAAAAGCTCTCCTTGACCTAAAGCGCACTTCCTTGAGAGAGGCTTGTTGGGCTAGATTTAGCACATGGGTATGTGAGATCCCGCTTGATTTGACAACTAGACACTTGATAACACATACCCATATCCTTACTTTGGTGAAAACTACCTTGTGGACATCTCTCCATGTTTTGAGGGGTTGAAACCCCCCTTTGAC
This sequence comes from Larix kaempferi, assembly GCA_027924585.1. Classification (NCBI taxonomy): domain Eukaryota; kingdom Viridiplantae; phylum Streptophyta; class Pinopsida; order Pinales; family Pinaceae; genus Larix; species Larix kaempferi. The sequence continues at coordinate 14,155,927 of BSBM01000806.1, read as the reverse complement.
CTTCTTGACACCTTAAAACCTAGATCTACCAAGATCTACCCATTGGATTCATTTGAAACTTTGAAGGAACATAGATCGGGGTACTAGCACCCCGGATCTACACTTTGGTGGCCATTGGACTTGGCATGGTCCACCAAACCCACTTTTTGCCTCTCCTTGAGAAAGTCGCACCCCTTGGGAGTTTTGAGTTGGACCACTTCTAGGAAGTGGGTGTTGGAGATTTTCGTAGATTTGGAATGCCCATGCCTTGAAACCTAGGTCTAGACTATCCTTTTGCCCCGATCTACCTTGGGGATTGCATTCCTTGTTTTAAGGAATTGTGGTCCACTTTTGGTCATCACTTAAAAACCTAGATCTAGTAAGACCTAACCATTGGATCACATCCATTTCACTTGACTTGGCTTCTAGGTGTCCCGATCTACACTTTGACATCTTTCTTGACTCCATTAGCCCACTAAACAAGGCACTAGTCCTTCTCCAAGCAAGGCGCACTTCTTGGGATTAGTGTCCAACCCTAGATCTAGCACATGGGTAATCCTAGAACCAACTCCAACTTATAAATTTATCCTAGATCTAACCTATAGTACCACCCTCACACCTAACTTCACCTTGTGGGTCCATCTAGAACCATTTCACACTTCCCAAGAAACTAGACCCATTTGTGCAAACACATTGGTACTATACCTAGTAATCATACCCCATCATGTGGCCTAAACCATTCATAGGTTGAAACACTTATTATCCATCACACCACCTTCAACCATACCTTAACCTTTAGGTCCACTTAGCCTTGCATTGGTTTCCGTAACTCATCATTTACCTACCCTTAGAAACCTTTGTTTAGGTCCAATCAACTGTGATTGGGGTATAGGGTCTCCCCCTTGGTCTAGTTATACCTTGACCTAAAGTGAAGAGTGCCTCGGTTGACGTGACTCCCACATTGCATTGGGAACCGTGGCATCTCTTGGGTCACCTCTTTAGTTGCCTGTCTCCTCTACCGTCCCGGATGGGATACCTCTAGGGGCAACTACAAGTTGTGTGATAACATGTACCTCCTAGGAGAGAGGATATTGATGTAATTAATCATGTAAAACCCTTGAAAGAATCAATGTAAACCTTGGGGAGAAAACACACAAAGAAAAGAATTATTAAATGTTATTTTATCTTCCCCCAAGACAAGTCGGCCCTGTCAATTAGACATGACGACCAAGTGGGTAAACTGCCCCAAAACAATGGGTAGTCTACCCCAAACAATGGGCAGAACTGCCCCAGTCAGGTCAGCCCAGTTTGCGAAAGTCAGGTCGGCCTAGTAAGGGAAAAAGTCAGTTTTTCATGTGTATAAATAAAGAGGTCGAACCTCTCATTTGATCATCCAATCAAGACAAGCAAGTTCGCACTAGAGAGGAAGAAGTTCACAGCAACAGCTAGGAGAAGTGATTTTTTGAGTTGTTCACACTTAGAGAAGTTCCTCTTTCTCTCTTGTATATGTACTCTGTTCTCGGGACTGATTATCTCTATACGAAGGTTGCTGGGTTTTCTCCCTGATGGGTTTCCTAGGATAAAACTTTGTGTTTATTGTTTCTGTGCTTGGTTATTCTTTTAGTGATCCTGTTTATTATCTGCATTTGATTATACTGCTAGAATTGTATAAAATCTTGTTAAATTTATATGCTGCAATAACTTAGATTCCTACTTCATTAGCATTTAATACATTTTCACAATAGCAGCATAAAGAGGATCACTGAAAGATACACAATCACAAGGTACACAACAATTTATCCTGGGAAATCCTCAAGGGGAAGAAAACCCAGCAAAACTTCCTCAATATAGATTACCAAAGTACAATGCCCAAAGAAATAAGTCTCATAAGAAAGAGAGACAAAATTCAATCAAACTTCCTTTATATGTTGGTGATTGTCTGTTATATGTTGTTGAAAGCATCTCTTAATTTCTTGCAACAAACTTGGACAGTGTAATCATACCCTTTAAAGTCTCCTAAAAACATCCATAATTAAACTTTCTGAAAACACTTTAACAACTTTAGAAACATTCCGTAGGGACTACCCCCTTTGGCTTCGATTAGGAATTGACCTAAACGAATGAGTCAAGATTAGGTGACAGCCCTGACTCGAGACTTGCCCCCAAGGGGGCACCGAGCAGTAGTGAGATTTCTGCTGTGTTAACCGAGTGCGCAATCCGGCAGCAACAACAACTTTATTAGAAAATAAACTTCCTAACTTGTACTCCCATGTTACAAAGAATGACTATTAGTAAACACCAACTTCATCAATCATGGCTCTGCCAATCATAAACCCACAATCATGACCAATAAATTAGTATTACTTTTCAAACAAGATATAATCATCGAATTAAAAGTTAGATCCTCATATAGTCATCATTCTCGGTTCTTGCATGTTTTATAGTCTCCACAAGATGAAATACAACATAGACGAAGTTGTCTCTAAATGGTTGAAATATTTATCATTGTTGCATTCTCAAAGTAACAAAGAAATTCACATTAAATTCCCATTTTCTATTAAGTTATAGATTAAACTTTACTTCAATTTGAGTTTAATGTTTGGTAAATGAATTATTTTCTACAATATCGTGTGGCCAAGATGTCTAAAGGGAAATGGTGCATAAGCAAAGAGGTGTTAACTTGTCATTGGAATTGGAAAGAATCAACTAGAGAAGTCAAAGATGGAAACTTACATAACTACTTATTGGAGTAAAGGTATCAGATCCTTTTGCCACTGTCCATGGGAGACCTGCAGCCTTGCCAATAGAAACATCCATGTCAAACATCAAAGAAGAGAACTTAATGAAAATGGATTTTCTAACCATATGAAAGTTCACGAAACAAAAGTTATATTTACGCTAAGGAAATTTGCACTACTGATTTACAGTAAGCACAGTTAAGTCTAAAAGTAATCTAATTCACAAACATGATGCTTATGACACAATCCTATAACAAAAATAAACTTAAGAAGCCTTCAATTGAACGAGAAATGAACTATATCTTATAAATGCTACCCCCACCTCTTAATTCTATAGTCAACCTAGTATATTGAAGCACCCATCTAATAGTCTGTTTAAAAAGAAGAGTATGTTAATAACATGCACAATGTGGACAAATTTGAACTTAGCTAGACAGCCAAACAATAAGTAATAGCCTGTAATCAGGCCCAAACGAATGCCACTAAAACAAAAAATCACTAGGGTGTACTTATACCATATTGCAAAGCCTAGGGATTTGTAGAGATACAAGTTGTTCATGTACGTCCTTTATCAATGACTTTTAAATACTATGATTTATGCATAATTATATGATCATACTTTATATACAATGTACATAATATCATAGATAGAAGGTTTCCATGAATTGAGAAAAATTAAAGATAATGGAAGGTTGAAGGTTACCAAAACATGAAGGGTCATATAACTAGAGATGAGAAGCTGAAAATGATAAGCAAGGAAGTCAAAGACCATAGTTTAAGGACACCATAAACCATAGATATCCCTATCACACTTTTTGCTCTTCCAAGGCACAAACAAAGCTGGTTCTTAAAGGCTACTTTATTTCTCGAATCCACTGGCAATTCTAGAGCATCTTCATCCCCTTTGAATACTTCTCTAGATGCCCCTTGTTACACCCCAGCTTCTTGTTAGATTTTTAATGATGTAGTAGTATAATTTTCATCTCTTTCAACTATATCATAAGCACACACAGAAACACAAGAGACACAATAGTTTACCCTGGGAAAACCTAAACTCGGGAAAAACCCAGCAATCATTTCTTATTCAGAGATTCAACACATAAAACAAGTACAATGTAATGTCCCCATTTTTGGATTAACCCGTTCGACAGTTAGTAGTGGCTTTCTAAGTAGTAAAATAAGGATAACAGTAGATTCAGGCGATTTGGAGTAGTTTTACAGGTCCAGGCTAGACCATTCACCATATTTCATCATCAAGAACATTTGCGCACAGTTCGCTTCTAGTCCTGAGACATTCCGACGATTTTCATCATTTTTTGTTATTATTGGGCATATTTTAATTAAATACCTGAAACTGTTATTTGGAGCGTGTTATTTGAGGGAACACCCTCGTCCAGTAGCTCACTGGAACCGGAACAGAAAGATCTAAAGGATGGGATGATGAAAAGGAGATTTCCAACGTCCGAGAATGGCTTAGAATCCAATTAATCACTTTTTGGCATTAAAAAAGGGTTAAATAAAAGTTATAAAGTGACTTTAATGAATTAAAAGATTAAAAGGTAGAAGGGTGGCCAAAAAGGTAAAAAATAATTATAAAAGGGAGATAATGGTACAATGGAGGATTATTGTTGATTCAACATTTTCACTTTGGAGAGGAAGCTTGGAGAGCTCTTTGAACATTTGGCAAGGGTTTGAGAAAACCTTTGTGTGAACACTAGTTTCGGTGGTGCAAGATTTTACCCTAGTTGGTTGGAAGAGAGAAATCAACCAGATTTCTCATATTGTGCTTCATTGCCATGGTTTGTGTTTGTTCTTTCATCTCAGATCTGAAGATTTACTTGGCTTGCAAGAGATTCCATTGCTCGGTAGTAAAGGCGCACTTAATGTTTGTATTCTACTCTTAAATGGTGGATGTGCTGGGTTCATTTGCCATCTTTATGGAGGGCGCAATCTTGAGATAGAATCCCTTCCCTTCTGCTACAGATCTTTACATCAAAGGAGGGCGCACGTATTATTCCATTAGCCAAGTCGTGGGAGTTAAGAAGGGCCTGGAAACTGCTATTTATTTCTCTGTGGGAAATCGATTCATCATTGCGAAGCTACAGCACTGTAATGAGGGCGCTATTGGAGTGAAGAAATCCTCATTTGACCTTCAGGAATAATTTCCTATCCACTATTAACTTCTATTTGAAGAGAGCTGTCATTACTGTGTGAAAGAAGAACAAATATGCTGCTACAGGAAGGCTTGTGTAATATTTTCCATATTATCTCAGCATATGGTTTAAATACCTCAGTTCCAGGATTATTGCAAGCTACCACATTATTGAACAGATTATATTCACTGTCTTCAAAGGTTATTTATGCTACAGGCTGTCCCAGGCATGTGTTTAAATCCTATAAATGAGTGTATTCAGATTTGAATACTGTCCTCTTGAATTCTGGCTTATGCATTAGAATATTATTATTATCTTTTATATCAAGTTATAATTTTATGGGTAAAATCCACCACAGATTGCTAAATGAGTCATTGCATGGAAACCATTAAAGAAATCAGACTTACCAAGCTCAAACAATTCCAAGTTACCTACAGCAGTTAGCTACAGCAAGAAATCTCCAAAGTGGGGCATGACGTCCTTCTTCCAAGCTCAACTCTTCATCATGTTGAAGCATATCATTAATTTTTATCATTATTTTATGTTTTATGAGGTTTAGTCCCCGGATTGTAGGTGACAAACCCTAAAAATTCATTTTAAACTCAAATTAGGTAGGTCGGCCTAGAGGAGGGATAAACTAAGCATTTTTCCTTATAAATAACGCATCTCCCCCTCATTGTAACCAAGATCATGGGATCAAATGTTATTGGATTTTATTTTTACTTGTGTACATGAGAGACGAAGTGGTGCGCCCCTCCTTTCTTGGCTCTTCCAGGGTTTTCAAGGAACATATTTCGATGTTTGAGGTTTCTCTACAATCTTCCAAGGCTATTCTAAGGTGAAAGGATTCTTGAGGCTCTTTCTCTTCTTCTTTCCCTCTCAATTGTGGTAAGATCTTGAATATCCTATCTTGCACTGCCGGAGGCACCCAAGGTAGGAGGAATTTAGGGCTTTATGCATGATAGTTTAGTATTGTTGGGTGAGACATCCCTCTTGAAGGGTCTCTCTTGTTTGGGACTTGGCATCTTGTTTTCCCTAATTAGTTCAAATGCTAACATAACCTAGGGTTTATTAGCCTCGCCGTAATTCATTCAAATATTGAATTGTCAAATCTTGGGAGAAATGTTATAGCATTGGAAAACATTAAATGTTTTGCAATTGAATGTATAAAATAAATTTTGATTGAATGAATGAATGATTACAATGCTTTCATGACGGTATACCTTTATAAGCATTGACTGGCCACGAGGGTGAGCAGGTGTGTCCTTTGACCCTCATTAAATACTAATTGTGTTTATTAATTATTAATTACTCTTATTATTTTTTATTATTATGATGATTATTATTATTATTTTTACACTTTATTTATATTTGTTACATTGCCACCCTTTTAAGGAATGCTTTGTCCTCAAAGCATAATAAATTGGATTTTCTCTAGTTGAACATGTTAATGTAATTGTAACTCCGGAAGATATTCACTTGTATTTTATATTGTATTTTATTTGTACCTCCGACGGAGATGTTTATTCCTCCGGTCAAAGTAGTCATTATTGTATTTTGTCATGTAAATTCATTGAGGTTAACCCTCCATTGTAAGTCGGGGCAATAGACCCCAATGTCAGATTGTATTAGGGTTAATAGAGTCTTCTAGAGAAGTCGTCCCAGTCAGGTACAACTGGGGCCGACCTAGTAAGTGAAAAAGGTAAAGTGAAAGTAAAGTATAAATAGAGAGCTAGGCTCTCTCATTTATTCATTCACTCACTCACTCAAGTTCGCATTAGTGAGAAGGAGGACAAGTTCGCTCGAGTGGAGAAGAGAGAAGATGCTGAAGACCATCTTTATTTTTGGGCTTTACTTTTGTGACATTGTACTGGTGATCATTCTATCTCTGAGGAAGTTGCGGGGTTTTCTCCTTTATGGTTTCCCCGAGGAAAATCTTTGTCTCTTGTGTTTATGTTGTGCTTGTTATTCTCTCAGTAAGATCCTAGATAAGTATCGATTAAATTGTGAAAAACTAACATGGTATCAAAGCTAACCTAAGAAGAAGACACTTTGCAGCTGCGGAAGCTAGGACTTCTTCTTCTCTCCACAGATCATCAACAAAAGAGGCTAGGCGAACTCGCCTAAGAAGGGTGCATCTTTCTGTCGAAGCAAAAGTTGATTCTCAGCATTTTCACTTTTTGGCCCGTCACTGCTGCCAAAAATTAGGGCTTTTCACAGAATTGGATTTTTGGGGTGCAATCAGCATAGGGAAGTGCACCTCCTCAAAATCGAAATTTAGAGACCAAGATCGAAGTTTTTGAGTGGGTGAAACTCCCGAAAAGTCAAACCCTAGTTTGACTCTAGACCAAAAAACCCAAAAAAACTAGAAAACCAAAAAAGACCAGAAACTGCAGATCAGAATTTCGCAAGTCAATTTTCAAGGGTGAATTTTTGGAATCTTCAGAAACCAAGTGTACCAGCATACTAGCCTTAGTCAAGCGCATCCATCCATCCAGCTAGAAGTTTCAAATTCCAAGTTTGAAAATTTAGGGTTTCTCTGTCAAACCCTAGGGTCAGCCAGAACCAGTTTCAGCAAATCAAAGTGGTAAGACCTAAAATCTTTTCTATTTCCATTTGAAGTTCTAATTAAAAATGTCTCACCACACCAAGCTTGAGGATAAGCTTGAAGGGGCTGATAACTTCCGAGCATGGAAGTATAGGATTACACTTGTCCTTGAAGAGAATGAATTGGACACATATGTGAATGAAGAAGTTCCAATTCTAAAGGGAGATGAGGCTAAAGCCTTACACAAGAAGAACTTGGTTAAGGCCAAGAGGATCATTGTTGATTCTATTAAGGATCATCTCATCCCACATGTGTAATCCTTGAAGACACCTAAAGAGATGTTTGATGCCTTGACCAAGTTGTTTGAAGGGAAGAATATAAACCGGAAGATGACCTTGAGGAACTAATTGAAGAATGTGAAGATACAAAATGCAGAGACCATGCAGTCTTATTTTACAAGGGTCTCTCAAATCAAGGAGCAACTTGAAGCTATGGGAGAAAATGTAGAAGATGGAGAAATTGTGATGACCACCTTGAATGGCCTCCCTAGATCATGGGACTCTTTCATTCAAGGGATTTGTGCTAGAAAGAAGTTAATCACATTCAGTAGGCTATGGGAGGAATGCTCACAAGAAGAAGCTCGACTTGTAGCTCGAGAAGAGAAGATGGGAGCAAACGACGATCAAGCTCTCACAGCACACTCCAGGAGGAATAACAACAAGAGGGAGCACCACCACAACAAGAAAGAGAGCCACCACCATAGGAACCACCCTAAAAAGTTCAAGAGAGATTTACCTACTATTAGATGTTATGCATGCGATGAGAAGGGACACTACTCCAAAGATTGTCCCAGAAACAGAAGTGGCTCCAACAAGAAGAAGACCAACAAGAAAAGGCACCATACACACTGTTGTCTGCCGAGATGCACACCAGCAGCAGAAATCTTTCGAAAGCTGCCTCTTCACTTCAAGTGAGAGAAGTGTGGCCTTAGGGGCAAGCAATGAGCTAGGTACTGTCACCTAAATCCCAGCTCCTCCGTTTAGGCTAACTCCTAACGAAGCCAAGGGGGGTAGTCCCTACAAAGAGTTAACTATGGCTCAATGTTTTTAAGTGTTTTTTAATTGTGTGGTGATGCGGATGGGTGTTGTTTAGGAGTTTTTTGATGATGAAAGAGCCACAGCTTATAATAAACACAAGATAATAAAAAAATCCACGTTGCGAAACAAGACTTAGCAGTATATAAAGACTTATAAAATAAAGCATCCACAGATAGATAAATTCCAATGAACAAATGGTTCAACTTAAATTTAAAGCATGTAAATATAAAAGACCAGTGTCTTATCCATTGGGCGAAGGAGTCAAATAAATAAATGTAGTGCTGGGGGATGCTGAATATGTAGTCTTAGTAACTATTTGTGAGAACGTTATGCAAATTATCTTGATAAATTCAAAGTTTTAATGGTCTTGATTATTAGGCTAAGAACACAAGGTAATCAAGAGACCGGAAAAATACACCTTTAAGTGGCTCCCCTCTGATGGTATGTCAAGACCGTCCAGATTTCGAAGGGTAAGTGTTCAATGGCTTGACCACCCTGATGTCTAACAACGGTATGTTTCTTGGCCCCACCAGGTTTAGGATCTTTTGCCTCCCACTTAAAAGTTTCTCAAAATAACGTTGGTTGGGGTAAAGTTTTATGAAGTTATCACTTGTGAGATTAACAAGTCCAACACCTTTATGAGTACTAGCCCAACCCTTTCAAGTTGGCAGAACATACGGGTGTCAGATAACGACCAAGATAAATTAATTAATGGGGTGTGGGTTGGAATATTTTAGAAATTATTAAGAGCACACTTGTTCAACTCTCCGACAGAGAGCACTTTTGACCTCATCTTATGAAGAAGTTCAAAAGATTTTAAACTAATCTATATGCTTGATGCAAGGTAGATGCAGTGGGAATGCCCTCCGATAGAGAGTGCTCTTTGACTTGGATTTGGCCAAGTTCAAGAGGCTTTAGTTCTTTTTTAAGAATAGAAGCAGTTTAGCATAAAGAACATGAATTAAGCTCAAGAAACTGAAAGTGAAATGACAGATATTTAAAAGAAACAAGATAATTGCAATAGTAATAACTAAAAAAGACTTAGTGTTCTACCAAACAAGATTAATCTAAAGGTGGGATCTACCTCCGAACAAGGTCGACCACTAGAACCACCAGTCCTTGAGAAATTCCAGCTAGCTGAGTTTCGACAAGGAGTCTAATGGGGAAAGAGAAGTAACCACAAAATTATGTGGCCCTGCCCTTGGGATGAAATCCCAAGAATACTATCTCAAGTCAAGACTTGGAAGAGAACTAATCTAAGTACAGAAAGTAAAATTTAATCTAAGTACTGAAAGTAAATCTACTCTAAGAAAACAAGAACACTCTTCCCCAAATGGGGAAGAAAAACCAAGTGTAGGAGGCCTTATCCCACTTTTGCCTTTTTATTAATCAATTACAAGTGAGGGATTGAAACCCTTGAAATGAAAAGCAACTAAGAATTTAAAACTAAAACCCTTTTGCGGGTTTGTACAAAGGAGAATGACTATATTCTTGTCTTTTTGGTTTGAATCTTCTTCTTCTTTGGGTAATCTCCAAGTGGTTTTAGTTCAAAGTTTGTTCTTGTTTCCCTCCTCAATAACTTGTTCTTTTCTCAAAACTTGTAACAAACAAAAGTCAAAAAACTCATGCACCCATTAGCATTAGTATAAAAACAAAACCAATCTTGAAAATAAACTTGTTCTAAGCTTTGCAAATAAAGAAACTAAATACAACTAAAGTCTAAGCACCTAAAATGAAATGCACTTCTACAATGAGACCTAGAAGCAAAAGCTTGAAGTGAACTATATAGCAATCTTTAATGTGAGGTCTACAAAGTGCAAATTATCAAGTGAATTTAAATTAGAAAGAGCCTAGCTATGAGATCAAACAAAGAATGAACTAAGATCTATCAAACGAAAGTGCAAGATGTGAGACTTAAGATGCCTATGCTATTTTTCAAAGCATGAAACTAGGGCCTACTTAACAAAGCGTTTTAGAGATCAAAGTTATTGCCAAGTATAAGATTTGAACCATGAGAAAATTTTAACTCTAATGACAAATACAAAACTTGAGATTTAACTACTTAAAAATGAATCTAAGAAAAGAACCACTATGAGATTTGTTTGTATCTTTTTGAAGGTGGATGAATGGGAGAAGGGATGAAGACGAGAGGAGAGGGTATGGGCAGCAATAAAGAAGGGACAGTGGGCAGCAAACTAAGGTGGAAAGTGGCAGAAAATAGGAGCAGCAGAATGAGGTAGCAGCAAAATGAGGTAAGGTTGACAAGAGGAGGAAAAAGAGAGGACGAGTGCAAGAGGAATGGAGAAGAAGAAGAGATGGGACGAGAGCTAGAAGAAGAGATGGAAAAAGACGAGGAAGGGCGAGAGCAAGATGGAGAGGAAGATGAAAACGAGAAGAGCAAAAGTTTTAAGAAAGCCACAAAACAAAAGCAAACTTCAAACAAAGATCTCAAACCTGGAGATGAGTAAAACTTGGATTTTCCACAGCTTGAAGACAAGTCAAGTAACAAGTAACCAAAAGAAAAGTTTTGTTGAAGGGGTGATGGAGAAAGCAAGAACTCCTTGTTCTTTGTTCATAAAGCTTGAAACTCTTTGGCCATATGCAAAGTGAAGGTGTACCTACAAGAAACCCAATGCATTGGAAGATACCTGCAAAACAAATTATACTCAAGCGAAAAGAGAGAGATTCATTGTTTACTTGTGCTAGATTGTTAGCCCTCTTGAAACAAAGATCTATAACTTAATAATCCTAAGCATAAAGCATTACACAATATCACCTTGTTTAGTGGGTGAAGTATGGCCACCAACAGCCTCCACAGTTTGACCTCCAAAGTCTCAACTTTATTAATAATCAAAATGAGTTACAAATCCTCCAAAGTTTCTTTGCTCAAAAGTCCATGAGGAATAAGGAAAGAATGCCTCATTATATAGCAAAACAAGAGCAACACCCTACCCTAATTCGAATTGGCTTGGAAGGAGCCAATGCACTAGTCACAAACTCGAATTGCCAATCAAATCTTGTGTCAACCTAAGCTTGGAGAGTTAGAACTCCAATAAACTCGAATTGCATTTAGTTAGGGTGGGGAGGTGGCCTCCACCTAGGCAAGGCGCCCCCCATCCCATTCTTGGAAGTATCACCAACGAATAAGCATATGCCATGTGTAGAACTCGAGCTCCAAGTAGAGGTTGACGTGAGCTCATGGGAGATCTCATCCTGATGTGTAATGAATGCTAACTCGACCTTTGAAAGAAGCCAATGCCATGTGATTGCATAGATTTAGGGAGGCGCCTACCATAGGCTTAAATGCTGACCAACCAACCCATTTATCATGTGACACATCATCAAATCGAATTTCCATTGAAGGGAGGCGAATTTGCTTGAAGGAGATCTCTTGTAGTGACTGTACAGTTGACTGGAGTTGATTGGAGATGACTGGAATACTCATTAATGCCCAATGCCATGTCAATTAGCCTTTTATTTTAATCCATTTGGATTATTTTGGAGAGATTTGGATTATCTCCAAATATTCAATTTTTTATATTTTAATTAATAATTTCTCTGTAAATGGCTTTTTTGAGAAATTATTAATTATGAGGCTGAATTGACATCCGAAACTTAGGATAGACTGGCCCGAGGATCATGAATGATTTTTGGCTTAAGGTTGGAGCCTTCAATCACTAAATTCGGATCCCGGATGACTAACATATTACAAATTGAAATTTCTCTATTTAAACTATAGAGAAATTTATTAAAATTTAAAAATTAATTAAAAACCCAAAACCGGAGAACTCGGTAAAAAAATTTCGAAATTTTTTCTGAGGGTCCTAGGGACCTAGGACATGACCAACACCTATTCTAATAGTGTCTAGTAGGCTTATATACATCAATTGGACTCTAATAACCCCCCATGGCTAAAATTTTCAAAATCGGGCATTCCAGCTTTGGAGGAAGCAGGAGAAAACTCATCGATTATAGCTCGGCTATAGGCAAAGTATAATTGACAAGAGAAAAAACTCCCTGGAATACCTTAGTTGCCGAATCAAGTCATGGGGAACCGAGACACTCAGAATCTTACTAGCACACTTTATTACAAGCCCCATGGGGCCATGGTCATGTTGACTGAAAAATAAAACTGACTAGCCAAAATTGGCTAGGCACAAATGTTGGATCATCTGATACACTGGAGTATAAACATTCATCATGTTTGTCAAATGGCGACTCTTCAGATAATCCAACTATGGTACAAAAAGATGGTAACACACACTGCAGAAGATGATGAACCTCCAAGGAAGAGAGCCAGAGAAGAAAGTGATGAATCTTCAAGTGACGAAGAGTATGTCCTGATATCAGCAGTCACGGGCACTGTCACACACAAAAGTAATGGTTGGCTTGTAGATAGTGGGGCTTCCAAGCATATGACAGGATATAAAGAATCCTTCATGAACCTGTCTGAAAATGAGTCACCTCACAAGGTGAAACTTGGGGATGACTACCAATATCCCATAAAAGGAAGTGGAGAAGCTTCATATAAGCTAGACTCTGGCAAGTCTCTGAAGATGAAGGATGTCCTATATGTTCCAGGACTCAAGAAGAACCTTCTCTCCATATCTGCACTAGATGCAAAAGGTATGAGGGTTGCATTTGTTGATGGCCAAGTCCTAATGTGGCCAAAGGGAAAGACAATTGATGATGTAACTGTGATTGGAGAGCAAGAGGGAGGTTTGTACAAATTGAAGGGCCAACCTGAACAAGCCTTGGTCCATGACTCCATGGAGCCAAGTGAACTATGGCATAGAAGGCTTGCACATGTGCACTATAGGGCACTACCCATTGCAAGCAAAGCAGTTGAAGGACTTCCAAAAATCCAGTTGAGGCAAAGGATGTGCGAAGGGAAAGAACGTGAAGAAGGCATTTCCAAGTAGCGAAAACAAAACAAAAGGATCTATGGAAGAACCTCTCTTCCATTTTTAGCATTGGTTAAGGTGCAGTCGCAGAAGAAAGGAGCACACTATCAGAGACTCCAGCAGTTCCTGCAAGGAAGCAAAGATTGAGAGGGAGTCCACCCAACAACCAAACAAAGATAAGTATTTGAATTGTCATTTCTTGTATATCTAATTACTTAAATGATGTTGTTCAGTCATGTACATACTTATGTTCCTAGATTTAGGATGTATATTATGCATGTTAGAAAAGTTGCATTAATGAACAAGATACTACTAATATGCAAGTAATGAGTAAGTGGCCTATGTTACTGTACAACATTCCATTGCTACTTATCTAGAATGAAACCTCTTTGCTGACATGTTGGGAGTAGTGCACACTCTTAACAATGTTCTGGTAGAGATGGAAGGCATCTAGGAAGTAGCCGTATGAATACGGGATATGGATGAATGTTGTGTTGAATCATTGGCTAAGATAGTTGCATGACTGTGTGACTTATGTCTTTATGCATAAGTATTTGTTTTGGCAATTATGAAATGTTTCTAATCACGCAACTAAATTGACTTGTAGGAAAGATCGTGTCTGACAAGAGAGACTTGTTTCGAAGAACAAGTGACGATGATTTAGCTATAACATTCAAGAAGATTGATGAAGTCAAGATGAAGAAACTGAAGAACCTAAACCAGAGACATGTTATGGAAAAGAAAATTCAAGAAGACCATGAAGACCGCGACATGGAAGAACCACAAGAACCTGTAGATCCACCTCGTGAGAAGAACTCCCACAAGAGGAAACCAGCATGGGTTCGAGAGGCAATACAAGATGCAGAGAAGTATGGCGCTCCAGAAGGGGATGCACGGAGAAAGTAAGGGACCTAGGCCATACTCCAACTATGTAGCCCTGTTGTGCGACATCATTGACAAAGAACCTTCCAACTATGAGGAAGCAACCAAGAGGAAAGAATGGAAGGATGCCATGATCAAGGAGTACCAATCGATCATGAAGAATGATGTCTGGGAGGTAGTTCCGAGACCGGAAGGGAAGTCTGTTGTGACTTTCAATTGGATCTACAAGATCAAGCATGTTGCATATGGCAGCATAGAGAAACACAAGGAGAGGTTTGTGGCACGTCACTTCTCCCAAAAGTAAGGCATAGATTATGAGGTGACATTTGCACCTGTAGCTAGATACATTTCCATTAGATAAGTACTTGCATTGGCTGCAGTAATGAAGTGGAAGGTACACCAGATGGATGTCAAGACGGTGTTCTTGAATGGTGTAGTAGAGGAGGAAGTGTACATGGAGCAGCCACTAGGATTTGAGACACATGACAGGCAGACTCATGTGTGTAAATTAAAGAAGGCCTTGTACGGATTGAAACAGGCATCCAGGAAGTGGTACAGCAGGACAGATAGTTTTCTGATGAGCTTGGGCTTTACCAAGAGTAAAGCAGAGTCCAACCTTTACTACAAGGTTGAAGTGGGAAATCCAGTGATACTTCTACTCTATGTAGATGACCTGTTTGTAACAGGGGAGGATGGGCTCATTGCAGATAATAAGAGGAAACTTGCCGCAGAGTTCGAGATGAAGGACCTGGGTATGATGCACGATTTCCTAGGCATGGAAGTGTGGCAGAATGCGGATGGGATCTTCCTTGAACAAGGGAAGTATGCAGTGGAGATTCTGAAGAGATTCGGAATGATGGACTGCAAGGCTATGGCCACACCCATGGCATCGAACTTGAAGCTACTTTGTGATGCTTCATCAGAATCACTTGATGCCATGATGTATCGTCAGATGATTGGGTCATTGATGTACCTGACGAACACAAGACCAGAAATATGTTTTGTGTTGTCTGTCGAGATGCACACCAGCAGCAAAAATCTTTCAAAAGTTGTTCCCTCACTACAAGTGGGGAAAGTGTGGCCTTGGGGGCAAGCAATGAGCCACGTACTATCACCTGAATCCCAGCTCCTCCGTTTAGGCTAACTCCTAACGAAGCCAAGGGGGGTAGTCCCTACAAAGAGTTTTACTATGGCTCAATGTGTTTTAGTGTTTTTAGTGTATGGTGATGCGGATGAGTGTTGTTTAGGAGTTTTTAAAGATGAAAAGATCACAAATTTACTTTAGATAAAGCACAAGGTAAAATGCAATCCACGCTGCGATATAAGATTACAAGATCAGCAGTATATCAAAGACTTGCGAAAATGAGATAGCATCCACAGATAAATGACTTAAATGGACAAATGGTCCAACAATATGAATATATGAAAATGTAACAATTAGACCAGTGCCTTATGGAGTCAAAAATTGTATAGTGCTCGGGGATGCTGAAAGTACAAGTCTTGGAGAACCGTTTGTGAGATCGTTTTGCAAATTATCTTGGTAAATTAAGAGTTTTAGTAGTCTTGATTATTAGGCTAAGAACAACAAGGTAAGCAAAAGACCGGAAAGGTATACTTTACGTGGCTTCCCCTTCTGATGGTATGTCCGTCCGCCCAGAGTTCAAGGAGTAAGTGTCTAAAGACTTAACTACTCTGATGTCTAGAAAGCGGAAACCTCCGGCCCCACCACGTTTAGGAACTTTGCCCACTACCTGAGTATGTCTCGAATGATCAACGCTGGTTCGTTGGTTGTGGGGGTGAAGACTTTATTATGTTATCGAAAAATTATCAAACCCAACACCTTTCTGAGTACTAGCCCAACCTTTTCAGGTTGGCAGAGCATACGGGTGTTGAATATCAACCAAGATAAATTTATTAAGGGGATGTGAGTTGAAAATTTTATTATTATTAGAGCACACGGTCCAGCTCTCCGACAGAGAGTGCTCTTGACTTTGTCTTATGACAAGGTTCAAGAGACTTAGTTATTCTATATGCCTAATGCAGGGAAAATGCAATTTTAATATGCTCTCCGACAGAGAGTGCTCTTGACTTAGGTTACTGCAAGTTCAAGAGGCTTTGTTCTTTATTAGAATAGAGGCAGTTTGTACGTAAAGAAAAAGCACGCTTTCTAAAGTAAACAAGTAATGAAAGGAAATAACAAGTGCACACTTTCTAAGGCCAAATTGAACAACTAACCAAGAAATAAACAAGAAGGTGGGATCAACCTCCGAACAAGGTGACCACTAGAACCACCAGTGCTTGAGACCTTCCAGCTAGCTGAATGTCGACAAGGAGTCTAATGGGGATAGAGAAGCTGCCACAAAACAATGAGGCCCTTGGGATTAGTTGCTATCTCAAGTCAAGACTTGGAAATGGAAATTATTCTAAGTACAAAAAATGAAATTTAATCTAGGAAATTTGTACAAATCTAACTAAAGCTACGCTGCTGGGAATCGCTCTACACCCCCACGAATCGATCCCAATTCGCGATCCGGAAGGAATCGATGAGGAATCGATTCCGGAATCGCGATTCCTCCTAGAATCGATTTCGTAATTCGCGCTTCCTTGGAGAAAAAAACGCTCCCTGGAATTTTAGGAATCGATCCGGAATCGCTCCGGAATCTATGCTTCTGGATCGATTCCTGAGCGATCCCGGGCAAATAATCGCTCCCAAAAACGCTTCCTAAGCGATTCCTTGATTTTTTTTTTTTTTCGGGATTGGCTAGGGTTAATTTGGGCAAATAAAGTCTATTGGACTCCATTTGGACTCATTCTATGCCCTCAGTGATAAACAGTTTGATGTGCCCCCCATGGTAAACCGTTTAAAACTTTGATGTGCCCCAAGTTGGCGAAGACTAGTTTCACAAATGATAAATGCATTTTCTGCTGTCAAATGCATTCTTTGGGTGTGTCGGTTTTCTTGTCAATGTTGGAAATTAGCACAGCAGAGGTTCTCTGAAATGATCCAGGGTACCATTCATTGGAGAGCAGCTGTTCTTGGGGACTAACTCTTTCATCAGTCACCTTATCAAGGCTTGTGGCATTGTATCCATATTGTTGTTATGTTCTCTTTATGGAAATTGTGCTGTAAGTATGTTTTTGAGGACTCTAGTGGCATTGTTCTTCCTTTCAAGGGCTGTGGATGGATGAGCTTTGTGCCCAACTCAAGGGTGAAGGGTTTTTGCTCATTAGAGATGAAAAAAGTGAATTGATAACTCCATATTCAGAATTTATTGTAGCTGTAACTGCAATAAGATAGTTGCTACAATGTCTGTATATTCTTATCTTTTCTTGTACAGATTTTTTTCTCCTTGTACATAACTGTTTTATGAGTAAAATAAGAAGTATATTTGAAAAAAAACACTTTTACAGGAGTTTCAAAAAGGTCTATCCCATTGTCTGTCAACCCTGGCCTTGGGTTTACCTTCACATCATATATCAGACAATGACATTATAGAAATTGGACGAATAAATAAGGAAAATTTGGCAGTACACTAGTAAAGGGGCCTTTTCAGAAGCACCTTTGCAATATCAATAAAGTTCATATTCTATTCAGAAGGGATAAAAGTATAAAATAGAAAACCGTCTGCATGTTAATTTTAATCAAATTCTATTTAATACAGTTTGGTTATATGAGAAAAATGGTATTGACATATGAGGGTCAAATACATGCAGCATTGTCTTAAAGTCGATGCCATCAGCTACACATTTGTACTTCCCTTACAAAAATTCAACTTCTGTTACAAAAATTCAATCATAGAGTTTGTTTAATAAAGTAAATCTTAACAATAACTTAATATCTTTGCAAGTTTGATATTGGATTTAAAGACATCACTTGCAAATGGTCATTGCCATAGCTATGTCATTCCAGAGAATCTTCTGAGATGTCCTAGATGATTGATGTTATATCAATGTGTGTACTAAATGGTTATATGAATATCTATGTTTTGATGTTTTCTATAGCTAATTTGGCATAATACATGTTTTTTTTAATTTATATGCATCAAAATATATTAAAATATATATTATATAAAAAACGTTCCCGAAACGGAAGCTTTTGAAAATTTCGCTTTTCGCTCCCGCTCCCCGCTCCCAACAACGTAGAACTAAAGCATGCATGAAACAGTCTTCCCCAAATGGGGAAGAAGGAACCAAAGTGTGGGAGGCCTTATCCCACCTAGCCTTTTTATTAATCAATTTACAAGTGCCTTGGGAATTTAACCCTTGTAAGGTCTTTGAGAGAAAATAAACTGAAACGAAACTAAGAAGCTCTTGATAGCTTTTACAAAGGAGAGTGGTTTTATATCTTCATGGTTATCATTCTCTTCATTTGATTTTGGATCTTCTTATTGGTTCAGTTTTCCTCTTTGGGTTTTGCTCTTCTTCTTCTTTGAATCTTGCTTTTTCAAGTCTTTCTTGTCCTTCAACATACCTACACAAGCTTAAATCACTAAACAAGGCACCCTTTAATGTTAGAGAAGACAAAATAAACTTTGAAACTAGCTAAGTCTAAGATCTAATCTATATGCCTAACTTTATAAGAGATAAAATGCAAGTGAAACAAGTAAACTAAAGACTAATTCTAGAATGCCAATGCAAAATTGTCTTTTGTGAAAAATAAACAATGCCTAACTACCTTCCCAAAAGCATGAAGCTACTAACACTAACCCAAACTAGAAAAACTTTGAAACGTTTTTGTTATTTTGTTGTGATTTAGGGCCTTCTTGAAGATGGACGAAAGGGAGGATGGAAAGGAGGACGAGAGGAGATGGAGGAGGAGGGACGAGAGCTAGAAGTGGAGAGAAGTGAAGGGGAAAGGAAGGGGACAAGAGCAAGGTAAAAAGGGTAAAGATGAGAAAGAAGAGACTAGAAAGGGTTTGAAGGCTTTAAACAAGAGGGAATGAAGGTCAAATGGTAGGTGGACGAGAGGGCTTGATGAGGCCAAAAAAAACGAAAGCAAGGAGGATGGAAAACAAGACAAGAGGAGCTAATGGGAGGAAGACAAGGTGGATGAGAGGAGCTAGGGCTAGCAGATCAAGGCAAAGAAGTCAAGGAGAAAGAGGAGGGATTGAAGAAGATAGCCCTTAGAACCAAGGTGACCAAGTTGTTTAAAAAATGTTTTGTTGATGAAATATTTGAGAAGAGCTCTTCTTAGCCTTCTTAAGATGAAAGAGTTGAAGTTCTGTAGATCCTGCAACCACAAGGTGTTAAATCAAAGCTTGCAGATGAAGCATGGGCTTGATGCAACCGAGCTCTTACCCTTCTTCACTTTAGCAAAACCTAATCATATCACATACAACTCAACCAACAAGTGAGATCAACAATGCTAGTATGCTAGAAAGATCAAGACTAAATCAACAGTTTGTATAACCGACTACTCATGCCCACTTAGATCTTGATAAATTTTACATAAATAACCAACTTGAAACTACAAATGGCTATTCTATTGTGCTAAAAATAGCCCTCCTAAGCTAGCAATTGATCAAACACTTTGCAAAATTGAGAGATGAGTTTAGAAAAGATGTCAACTCAACAAGAGATGAAATCACACCAAAGAATGAGAGCTCATGGACCTCCAAAGTCGAATCTTTATTTCAATATAAAGCCAAAGCTTGTTACAAATTTTGCAGAGTAATCTTACATCAAATTCTCCATGTGAAGAGAGCTCAAAGAGCCTCTACTTATACAATTTACAAGACCTAGTCCACCCTAATTTGAATTGGCATGAAGGAGAGCCAATGGCACTAGTCACAAATTCGAACTCCACCATAAATCCAATCAAAATCCATGTTAAGCCAAGCTTGGAGTGCTTAACCTCCCATAACTCGAGTTTGTGTTGAATGAGGAGTGGGGAGGTGGCCTCCACCTAGGCAAGGCGCCCCCCCACTCCCTCTTTGGAAGTATCACGATCAAATAGATAGATGCCAAGTGTAATACGTGAGCCCCACAAGGAGAATGCGTGAGCCTCTTTGGAGATGGCGTGAATCCTCCATAAGTTAATGCTTGAGTGGATGTAGGACTGTTTGTTGAGTTGTATAAGGAGCCAAGCCACTTGATTGCATATATCTAGGAAGGCGCCTACCATAGGCTTTAATGCCATCCAACCAACCCATTAATCACTTGACACATCACAAATTCGAGTTCTTGGAGAAGGAGGGCGAATTCTCTTGAAGGAGATCTCTTGTAGTGACTGGATAGATGACTGAGATGATAGGAATCTTCATTAATGCCCAGTGCTATGTCAATTAGCCTTTTATTTTAATCCATTTGGATTATTTTGGAAAGATTTGGATTATCTCCAAATATTCAATTTTTATTATTTTAATTAATAATTTCTCTGTAAATGGCTTTTTTGAGAAATTATTAATTCTGAAGCTGAATTGACATCCGAAACTTAGGATAAACTGGTCCGGGGATCATGAATGATTTTTGGCTTAAGGTTGGAGCCTTCAATCACTGAATTCGGATCCCGGATGACTGACATATTACAAATTGAATTTTTTTCATTTAAACTATGGAAAAATTTATTAAAAAATTAAAATAATTAAGAACCAAAACTGGAGGACTCAGTAAAAAAAATTCGAATTTTTTTCTGAGGGTCCTAGGGACCTAGGACATGACCAAAACGTATTCTAATAGTGTCTAGTAGGCTTATATATATTAGTTGGACTCTAATAACCCCCCATGGCTAAAATTTTCAAAATCGGGCATTCCAGCTTTGGAGGAAGCGGGAGAAAACCTCATCGATTATAGCTCAGCTACAGGCAAAGTATAATTGACAAGGGAAAAAACTCCCTGGAATACCTTAGTTGCTTAACCAAGTCATGGGGAACCGAGCCACTCAAAATCCTACTAGTACACTTTATTACAAACCCCGTGGGGCCATGGTCATGTCGATTGAAAAACAAAACAGACTAGCCAAAACTGGCTAGGCACAAAGGATGGATCATCTGATACACTGGAATACAAACACTCATCATGTTTGTCAAATGGCGGCTCTTCAGATAATCCAACTATGGTACAAAAAAGTTGGTAACACTTTGTTGTGAACACATTGAGCCAGTTCTTAAAGGACCTGAGACAAGTTCACCTAGTTGCTGCAAAACATATATTGAGGTACCTGAAGGGTACAGTGGATTATGGGCTCAGATATGACAAGAATCAAAAGGTTAACCTGCAAGGTTATGTTGATTCGGATTGGGCAGGCAATGCCGCAAATAGGAAGAGCACCTCGGGATGCTGCTTTAGTATGGGGTCCAGTATGATCTCCTGGTTTAGCAGGAAGCAATCCTGCGTGGCACTAAGTACAGCCGAAGCAGAGTATGTCGCAGCTTGTTCGACTAGATGTGAGGTAGTATGGCTTAGGAAGCTACTGTCTGATTTGTTTGATCTCCAGTTACATGCGACTTGCATATTCTGTGACAACCAGAGTTGTGTGAAGTTGTCTAAGAACCCGGTGTTCCATGACAAGTCGAAGCACATTGAGATCAAGTACTACTATATCAGGGATATGGTGCAGAGGGGAGCAGTGAAGCTCCAGTATGTTGCGACTAACGAGTAGATAGCCGACATGTTGACCAAGCCGCTAGCCAGAGTGAAGTTTGAGTACTTCAGAGAGAAGCTTGGTGTTCTTCAGATCGAGGGTCCTTCCAAGGGGAAGTGATGAGTCTGGAAGACGCATATGCACATGGGCCAGTCCGGCATGGTGGTAGGTTGGTCCTCCCATGGTCGTTGACATAAGTGTTGGGGCTAGTCCGACATGGTGGTAGGTTGGTCCTCCCATGGTCTTTGACATAAGTGTCGAGGCCAGTCCAGCATTGTGGTAGGTTGGTCCTCCGATGGTCGTTGACATAAGTGTCGGGGCCAGTCCGGCATGGTGGTAGGTTGGTCCTCCCATGGCCATTGACATAAATGTCGGGGCCATTCCGACATGGTGGTAGGTTGGTCCTCCCATGGTCATTGATGTAAGTGTTGTGCCATTCCGACATGGTGGTAGGTTGGTCCTCCCATGGTCGTTGATTTAAGTGTTGTGCCTTTCCCGAATGGTGGTAGGAAAGTCCTCCCATGTCGATTGATGTAAGTGTTGTGTGATGTGCATTTGGGCTGTGCTCCATGTGACGATGAGATGATCTGAAGACGATGAGGCGACAGTAGGAGACGCAGGTATTTGCAAAGGCAATGTAATGACTAGTCCTGGGCTGTACCTACTTGATGGCTTGCTCACAGAGATGATGAAGACCTACATGAGGGGTAGGCCTAC
Source organism: Larix kaempferi (assembly GCA_027924585.1). Lineage (NCBI taxonomy): Eukaryota > Viridiplantae > Streptophyta > Pinopsida > Pinales > Pinaceae > Larix > Larix kaempferi. Next base: position 14,133,327 of record BSBM01000806.1, on the reverse strand, counting down.
AACCAGCATGAAAAAGGGCTGACTCTGTAGAACTTCCTATGATGAGTAGATTCGAGAGATGTCACCAATCGATGATCGATATGATGAGGATTGCAGCAACGACAATGATGATCCAGTGTTGATGATGATGTTCCAGCATTGATGATCCAGCGACAAAGACTTGTGTCCAAATGTGTTGATGACTGTGTCAAGAGAATACCTTCCTAGTTAAGAGGGAGTGTTAATGTAATTGTAACTTCGGAAGATATTCACTTGTATTTTATATTGTATTTATTATTGTATTTTATTTGTACCTCTGATGGAGATGTTTATTCCTCCGGTCGGAGAAGTCATTATTGTATTTGGTCATGTAAAGTCATTGAGGTTAACCCTCCATTGTAAGTCGGGGCAATAGACCCCAGAGTCAAATTGTATTAGGGTTAATAGAGTCTTCTAGAGAAGTCGGCCCAGTCAAGCACAACCGGGGCCGACCTAGTAAGTGAAAAAGGTAAAGTGAAAGTAAAGTATAAATAGAGAGCTAGGCTCTCTCATTTATTCTTTCACTCACTCACTCAAGTTCGCATTAGTGAGAAGGAGGACAAGTTCGTTCAAGTGGAGAAGAGAGAAGCTGTTGAAGACCATCTCTATTTTTGGGTTTTACTTTTGTGACATTGTATTGGTGATCATTCTATCTCTGAGGAAGTTGCGGGGTTTTCTCCTTTATGGTTTCCCCGAGGAAAATCTTTGTGTCTCTTGTGTTTATGTTGTGTTTGTTATTCTCTCAATAAGATCCTAGATAAGTATTGATTAAAGTGTGAAAAAATAATAGAACATGCTCCCATAGTGGCATCATACTTGTCCTTGCTTGGTTTTGAGGGTTTGATTTGCTCCTTCGCCTAAGTGTTGGCGAGGCTCCTTTGTAATATATGTATCATGCCCTGAAGTTGTTCGACTTGGTTGTTTAACGTAAAACCTTGAAGACTCTTGGGTTACACACTTGCCTTGATTTTGTTTTTGCGCTTTTGTCATTAATGATAATCCATCCTTCTTTAGAGCAAACCCTTCAATACCATACAATTTATAATGTTGGCCTTGCCAATTAAACTCCATAAATTGTTTTGCAATTGAATGTATAAAATATATTTTGATTGAATGAATGAATGATTACAATGCAATCAATTCCAACTAGTTCATTCGGTTAAGGTGTGAGTCTCATCAGCATGGTGACCCGGGTTCAATTCCCTTTACAGGTGAACTAGTTGGGAGGAGACACCCTAAAATACAGCCAAGTTGATGGTTGGTGTGGTCCAGGCCGGGTGCGATCCTCAGGTGATTTTGGTGGAATAGATGCCCCTGGGTCATGGTTTCTCAAACCAAAAGCCAGTCTCGCCAAGTGAGGGAGTTTCAACCAAACAAAAAAATGAATGATTACAATGCCTTCGTGACAATATACCTTTATAGGCATATTGATTGACCACGAGGGTGAACAAGTGTGTCCCTTGACCCTTCATTAAATACTAATTGTGTTTATTAATTATTAATTATTAATTACTTCTATTATTTTTATTATTATTATGATTATTATTATTATTATTATTATTACACTTTATTTATATTTGTTACAAATGTTAACCCTGATTTCTCATCGCCCAATGGAATAAGACCCAAGTCTATTTCCCTTATATCACTATTGCAATTTTTACAAAATTCCTTGTACTATATTTGAAAAAATACAAAAAAAATTAGAAAATAGAAAAACCCTAAAAAATTAAATATTTTGAAAAATCTAAATAATTATTTATTTATCATTGTACCTATTGAGTATTGAATTTACTTGCAAAATTCCAAAGTATTTATGCTGTTATAAATTTTCTGAGTTGTTTATATTATTCAAAAATCCATAAGAAGTGAAAAACCTCTACAAAATGTGTGTTTTGCAGCTTGTAAAGGCCCTAAACTAGGGCGATGTCAGCCCTAGGAGAGTGATATCAGCTCCTAGGACTGGTACAGCCCTAGCACAGGTCTGGTTGAAGTGTTTTGCAGGCCCATATTTGACAAATGGACAAGCCCTAGGTGTTGGAAAGGGTTTGTACTTCATCTCCAAACATTCTTGGGTGACCTAGGGGGGTTTTGAAGTGCCAAATCAAGTCAGCCACCCATTTTTGCAGGCTGCTTCAGATCTGAAGTAATTAACAGACATACATTGCAGCAGACATTTACCAACCTTGAGGTATAACAAGAAGCTACAAGTCTATCCCTCATTGGTAAGGGATAATAGGTACATATGGGTGGTCTTTTCAAGGATTAATCCAAGTTTCATTGTAAGTTATTGGTGCTGATTTATTACTGCAGTTCATTGATATACCTTAGAGACAAACAGTAACAAGTTACATTGCTCCTAACCTCCTAGTCATTGAGTATTTATTGAATATCTTATTGACTCCATTAAGGCACCAGTTTACTAATCTAAGTAGAAGGGTTTAAGCTAGAAGTAGAGTTCTCCTCATTGTTACATCTTATAGGGATACTTCTATCCACATTTGGGAAGCCTTCCATGGCCAAAGGAGCAGGCCTAAAGAGAGAGGAGAGTGCATTGTGGTGACAATGGGTGCATCTCATGAGAAGTTGTCAATCTTAGCACTGGTTCTCATGACCTATCGGAAGGGTGCTAATTTGTGCGGTAACAACCCTAATCATCTCCTCCCCACTAAAGGAAAGGTCAACAAAGCAATTAGGGATGACACCTATAGAGTGTACATTAAAAGCACTTGGGTCTTCCCCACCTCCCCTAAACTCTTGGTCTTAAGATGGGATTTTAATATGAGCATTTCATGCAAGTGTAGGATGGATGGACCTACATGAAATGCATGGCCTCGAGATCCCCCCCTCGCTTGACCTATAACAAGTTTGCTCACACCATGTATGTTGGAAATAGTGCAACTTCGGAAGTTATTCTTCTTGTATTTCATCTTGTTATTATACCTCCTACAGGAGAAGATATCAATGTATTTGATCATGAAAAACCCTTGAAAGAATCAATGTAAACCTTGGGGTGAAATCACACAAAGAAAAAGATTTATTAAATGCATTTTTTGTATTCCCCAAGACAAGTCGGCTCAGTGGGTAAACTGCCCCAAAACAGTGGGCAGTCTGCCCCAGACAATGGGCAGAACTGCCCCAGTTAGGTCGGCCCAGTTATGGCAAGACAAGTTGGCCCAGAAAGAAGAAAAGTTACCTTTTGATGTGTATAAATAGAGAGGTCGACCTCTCATTTGGTGATTCACTCAAGACAAGTTCGTACTAGTCAAGAGAGGTTCGCTACTGCAGCTACGAGACTGATTTTTGGGGTTCTCCACTATTGGAGAAGTTTCTCTCTTATTTTTCTTGGGTTTGCGCTACTGCTATCTGGATGTACATCATTCTCTATTGGAAGGTGTGAGCTCGGGGGAGACAAATAGCTCTGTCTATGGTTGGGAGATGATTATTCTTATCATCATGGTTAAATGAGCTCCACACTCATTTTGTCTATGTGCTTTGCCATTCTTTTAGTGATCTTGGTTATGCTTCTATGAATTCTAACATGGTTTCAGAGCAGTTCTAAAAGAAGCCATTGCTGAAAACTAGGGTTTCACATTTCAGGGCCTCCCCTTCTCAGTTTGGGTTGAAAGAGCATTAGAAATTTCGCCCTAGGGAAGGTGCATCTTTTGGTGAAGGAAAATTCCAATTCTGAGAAGTTTCATTTTTGACCTAATTTTGCAACTGCGACAGTTACTACAGAAATTAGGGTTTCAAGTTTTGTGATGTTCCCTCCACAGACTTGGTTCAACCCTACCTTCTCTCAACTCGCCTTGCTAGGGCGCATTTTCCTATGGAGTCAGTTTTGCAAGATTCCAAACTTCATTTTTGACCTAGCTCCTGCTAGGGTTTTTGATCCAGATCTGCAGTCAAGATGATTCATGAAGGTTGAAGGTCGACTTGATGGGGCTTCCAATTTCATCACTTGGAAGCCTAGGGTTCTTCTCATATTAGAAGAAAATGATCTTTTGAAGCTCGTTAATGAGAAGGTCCCAAAACCAGAACCAGAAGATGACAAGTCTCAATGGAGAAAGAATGATGCCAGAGCAAGAAGAATCTTGGTGGATTCAGTAAAGGTATTCTAGTATGTTGAGGTGATGTTATGAAGACCCAGACAAAAATGATCTCCCAGCAAGAAAATGAAGATCAGAGGACTCTCGTGGTTCCCACAAGGAGGTAGTGGGATCCCACCCACAAAAACAATAAAAGATAAGTATTTGGATTTATTGCTCTTATAGATTAGATCTGTTGGCTTTGAATATGTTTCCTTAACAATTTGTATGCAGATCTATGTTCCTAGAATTAGTAAGAATGTAGAGCAATGTGATCTAGTTCCTTTATTGAAAAACAGTAGGATCATATAGTATTTGTTATATATATGATTGTTTAAATAACAATAATGCTACACAACTTTTACGAACCTATCTCCTTCTAACATGCTTAGAGTAGTACACACTCTTGGTAGTATGTTCTAGGGGAGTTATCGGACATCCATGTCCGGAGATATTGGACATCCAGATAGTTCCATATATATGTTGTGTCGAATTATGGTATGTTGCTAACCATCTGACGGGATTGGACTTGTAGGGAAAAGACCATATGATATGGCCTACAAGAAAAGTATGGTGAGACTTGTTTCGATGAACAAGTGGTGGACATATGAATCTCGATGATATTCAAATTAATCAAAGGCAGGAAGCTTCTAGGAGCATTACTCACAACCTAGAAGGATGACTACTAGACCAAACAATTAGATGGAAGTCATGCAAACAGACGAGGACCTAACACATCCAGCTATATTCGATACATGACCCACATGCCCAGAGGATCCGATCTGAAGATCGAGGATGAGGAGCTGATAGATCCTAAGGAGATGAGATCATCTCCCCCTTCAATAGTTAAGAGGGAGTTAGCCCTTGAGTTGAGGATCTTGTTCTATTGGTGATGTGTTGAGATCTTCCTAGGATAAGGAAGAACACAATTGAGATCCTAAACGGATCCAGCATGATGACTGCAAGTACCTGGCTACACTCTGTAGATAGATCCAGAGAGGGAGCAGGATGCTCAAATGCAGAGGGAGCAGGACACTCCAACATAGAGGGAGTTGATTATGACAGAGGCACAATGAGATTTTCCTAAGTCAAGAAAAATACACCATCGATATACTAAGAGGTTTGGGATGTTGGACTGCAAGTTCATGGCCACTCCGATGGATACAAATCTAAAAAAGCTAAGGGATTCTACTTCAGATTCAGATTTGATTGATCCCACCATTTATCGCCAGCTGATTGGATCTTTGATGTACCTGACAAACACTAGACCAGATATATGTTTTGCTGTGAATGCTCTTAGTCAATTCATGTGTGAACCGAGACAGATTCATTGGGTTGCTGCAAAACATGTGCTCAGGTACTTATGAGACACTGTGGGATATGGCCTGATATGCTTCAAAGTGTGACTTGAGATTGCAGGGATTTTCAAACTCGGATTGGGCCGGTTGTGCTGCAGATAGGAAGAGTACTTCCAGATGTTGCTTCAGTTTGGGTTCTGTAGTGATTTCTTGGTGCAACAGAAAGCAGAACTCAGTAGCACTCAGTACTGTAGAGGCCGAGTATATGGCTACTAGTATAGAAGCCCGAGAAGCAGTGTGGCTTCGGAAACACCTTGCGGGATTGTTTGGCTAGATTCTAGAGCAAATCGTGATTCACTGTGATAACCAGAGCCGTGTATTCCATGACAAGTTGAAGCATAGAGAGATTCAGTATCACTTCATTCATGATATGGTGCAGAAAGGTGCAGTCGAGTTACAGTATGTTCCGACAGATGACCAGACTGCAGATGTTCTCACCAAGCCTCTTCCAAGGATAAAGTTGAATACTTTCGTGGAAGACTTCGAGTAGGAGAGAACGTGTCCCTCCTCAAGAGGGAAAGATGACATAGAGATGTTTACCCTGCTTTCACCCAGGTACCTCTACTCGTCCAGGTTCTTAGCCAGGTATGGGAGTAATCCCATCGGCAGATGAGACGGACAGGTAGTAGATGGTCGGGTTCCACCCAGGTACCTCTACTCGTCCAGGTTCTCAACCAGGTATAGGAGTAATCCCATTGGCAGATGAGACGGACAGGTAGTAGATGGTCGGGTTCCACACAGGTACCTCTAATAGTTCAGGTTCTCGTCCAAGTATGGGAATAATCCCATCGGCAAATGAGACGAACAGGTAGTAGCTGTTCGTGTGATGCTTGCACAAGTACCTCTACTCATTCAGGTTCTCAGCAAAGTATGGGAGTATCCCATCGGCAGATGAGACGAACAGGTAGTAGATGGTTGTGCACCTCTGCTCGTCTAGGTTCTCCGCTAGGTATGGGAGGATCCCATCGGCAGATGAGAAGGACATGTAGTAGATGGTAAAGCAGATGGCAAAGCTTATCTCTCGGACATCGAGATAGGATGGAGAGGCCATTGCATTCTCCAGATCAGTCTAAGATAGAGTGAGGAGATCTCTCGGACATCCAGATAGGATGTACAGGCCACTGCATTCTCCAAATCACTCTAGGGTAGAGTAAGGAGATCTCTCGGACATCCAGATAGGATGGAGAGGCCAATGCATTCTCCGGATCACTCTAGGATAGAGTGAGGAGATCTCTCGGACATCCAGAGAGGATGGAGAGGCCACTGCATACTCTGGATCACTCTAGGATAGAGTGAGGAGATCTCTTGGATATCTTGATAGGATGGAGAGGCCAGCACACACTCCCAGACACTCAATAGAGTGGGGAGATCTCTCGAACATCATGGGATATGATGAAGAGATTTAGTGCATTCTCCAAATCATTCTGAAAAGAGTGAGAGGATCTCTCAGACATCTTGGGACGGGATGGAGAGGCTGGTGCACACTAGCGCACACTGGTGCACACTGGTACTCTTGGACTCACTGGTTGAGTTGGTGCATGTTCCCCGAAGGACTGGGTTGAGTTGAGGCACGTTGTTCTTGTGCATGTTCTCTGAAGGACTGGGTTGAGCTGAGGCACGTTGTTCTTGTGCATGTTCCCCAATGGACTAGGTTGAGCTGAGGCACATTGTTCTTGTGCATGTTCCTTGAAAGACTGGGTTGAGTTGAGGCATGAGTGAATCCCCTATGGATAGGGTAGAGTCGCGGAGCTAGTGCATGTTCTCCGATGGACTGGATTGAGTTGATGCATGAAGATTGATTTGTTGACACTTCTCGACGGAATGAGATTGTGTTGGAAGACCGTCCTTATGATATAGAGAGGTTAGAGATAACCGTGATGTACAAATGATATCCAAATGTATTCTAGTATGATAATATTGATGATGCCTCCCTGGCTAAGAGGGAGTGTTGAAGTAGTAGTTGCATGAGGCATCACCTCATAGGTCAACCCAAGAAAGAATAAAATCAGAATACCATGTCCAAAGAATACCTTCCTTGTTGAGAGGGAGTGTTGGAAATAGTGCAACTTCGGAAGTTATTCTTATTGTATTTCATCTTGTTAATATACCTCCTACAGGAGAAGATATCAATGTATTTGATCATGAAAAACCCTTGAAAGAATCAATGTAAACCTTGGGGTGAAATCAAACAAAGAAAAAGATTTATTAAATGCAATTTTTGTATTCCCCAAGACAAGTCGGCTAAGTGGATAAACTGCCCCAAAATAGTGGGCAGTCTGCCCCAGACAATGGGCAGAACTGCCCCAATTAGGTCAGCCCAGTTAGGGAAAGACAGGTCGGCCCAGAAAGAAAAAAGTTACCTTTTGATGTGTATAAATAGAGAGTTCAACCTCTCATTTGGTGATTCACTCAAGACAAGTTCGCACTAGTCAAGAAAGGTTCTCTACTGCAGCTAGGAGACTGATTTTTGGGGTTCTCCACTATTGGAGAAGTTTCTCTCTTATTTTTCTTGGGTTTGTGCTACTACTATCTAGATGTACATCGTTCTCTATTGGAAGGTGTGAGCTCGGGGGAGACAAATAGCTTTGTCTATGGTCGGGAGATGATTGTTCTTATCATCGTGGTTAAACGAGCTCCACACTCATTTTGTTTCTGTGCTTTGCCATTCTTTTAGTGATCCTGGTTATGCTGCTATAAATTCTAACAATATGGATCAATACAAACCACCACATCACACAGTCTGAGAGGATCTACCAACTATGCCATTTCCAAGAGATCGAGTGCGAGGAGCACTTGTTTTTCAAATGTCCCATATACTGCAAGGTTAGGGGGAGGTTCCATTGCTTGTTTCAGAATTGGGGGATTCCCTGACAACTTTTCTCGCTCCCCCAAATAGAGATGCCTAGCCATGTACATCCAAGAAGTGACGATCCATAAATGGGAAACTTTGAGCGGCCTCTAGACCTAGTTGCATCATGCTCATCACTACTTTCTTTCAACTTAACTTAGCTACTGGAGGTAATAAGCACCAATCAAACTCCTCACTTCTAGAGCTTGTTGGTGGCACGAGATGGAACACACCTCTCTAAATGGCACCTTATGCCTTGAATCCAAAAAGGTATGATATATACAAAACAAGGAAAAGGCCTACTTCCATGATAAGTCATGGAAGGATTCATGACTAAAATGGAGACAATGTATGGTATAGGAGAGGAGGTATCCATCATCCAAAGTAAGTTACCCGATTTTCTTGTGGGCAAAAGTGACTTTGGTACAATTGAGACTTTGTATGATAGAAATGTCCACAAGGATTTCATAAATTGGTGGACACTCCGTGGTAGGCATGCCTCAGATACAAATATTTCCTTTAAGGTTACTCTCACAAGTAGCTAATTCATCAACCTCTAAGAGGAATTAGGGGCAGGTGTACTTGTGGTTTTATTGATTCAAAAAAGAGAAATTAAAAGAAATAGATTGGGATCAACGAATGCATAAAAAACTCATTTACATTCATAGGAAAGACCCAAGGTACAAGGAAGGTCCTTTAAATAAATAGGGCCAATCAAAGATGATGTTGTATGCATGGATGAAGAGATCTTGATGATTGTGTTGATGTGCCTATCGTCAGAAGCGTTGCCAATGAGACAGTTCTTGAGAGCAACAAGTACCTTTAGAATTTTTTGGCTAAGGACCTAAAGGATTCAATATATTCTAACATTGGCATTAATGATTGATGAGCACTTGTCATTGAGCATTGAGTAGTTTACTCTTTGCTTATGGAATCTTCTTGATATACCTCAATCATTTTTAATTCAACATTTTGAACCAAACCATTGTGCTGCATCATCAAGAGTAATTTTGAATCTTGTTTCATATGATTTGAACTTTGAAGTTTTAAATCTTTCTGTAATACATTGAATCTTTGATATATAGTATTAATATAAAGTTTCCATGTGTTGTATTTTGAAGTATTCTTCCCTACGACTCGTGACTTTTGTGATTATTGAATAACTCCTTTGACATTAATGATCATATAATTTCATGTTCTAAGTTCTACTATTTTATTGAAAAATACTGAGTCGAAGAGCACCGAATTGAAGAGAAGCCAAGAAAAAGGCGAGCCTTCTAGCAAGGGCACAGTTGGCTTGGAGGGTTAGAATTGAGCACATTCTGCATTCACCCAGTACATCTTGAATTCCTTATGGTGCAATGTGGAGGAATTATCCAGTTCGAGTGCCCCAAAAGAAGGACAAATTGCTATTCTGAAGAGAAACTAACTCAAGCAGCCATGAAATGGACTCATTCTTGAAATGAGGATAAGTGTGTATCTGAAACAAACAAAATAGGGTCGGCCTAGTCAAACTCAAATGCCCTAAAATCACCTAAAGAATGTTGATGTGGTGTAGCATTTTTCGGGGCACAACATGCCTCTACGACTTCCGATTTGTTCAATGCAGTTAGGGGATTACACTGCCTTGGATTCGTCTTTGATTTGAAGCCAAAGAAGGGTTTTGATTCTCGATGTTGTTGTACGAGGGCCATTCCATGTCTAATGCCAATTTCTTTTCTATTGAGAGAAAAACTCTGCCTGCAAATAGAGCTTTATGGAATCATGGATTTTGCATACATTTTCTGCCCTGGCTTGATTATTACAACTAGGGTTTCTTCTGCACGGGATTCATCTGAGTTTTTTAGTCAACAGGACATCTTGAAGGCAGAGCATCATATAGGTCCCATCTCTGTAGCTAATGTTTCTACCGTCCAGATTAATCCCCTGCCTACTAATGGAGCTATCCATTAAAACCTTAACCAGATATATGAAAGCACAAATCAGGAAGAACATTTCATAGACACACATCCAAATTTCTGAAAGAAATTAAAAAATAAAACTGTCTTTATATGATTTTAATAATATGTTTTTAATAAGCTTCATTATGCCTTAATCAAATAGTTCAAGAACAAGTGCAGAAAGATTTATACAGTGTGTAACTACAAAAGTTGAAAACATGGGCAGATTGAACTGATTTACTTAAAAAGAACTTCAAAGAGATGAAAGCTTATCCCGAATGCAGGTAAGCATAAATCATGGTTGTCTTTTCATTGCATTTCCATCAAGACTTGACAAAGCAATACCTTTATATGCAGTTTTGACTTAAAGTCGGGACAATTGTTTGAGTCCCTTTATAGAGTTCTGTTCAAAACTTTCAGTCTCTAGGAAGTAGCCAACCCAGTAATCGAATGAATGTGATGTTTCTGTAATTTAACTAAAAAAATTATCCATTTCAAGTTTTCAACCTCAGAACAGAATATACATTTTCTTGAAGTAATTAAGCATTTAAAAATGATAAAAAATTAAAGTGAGATAAAACACCTTGGCAGAACTTTGAATCTCCCTTGCGGTCATATCTAAGGCAAGTGCATAGCCTGGGAAAATGCAAACAAAACACAAGGGATCTTAAAATACTTTCAAAAGGAGATTTAATTGATAATTCACCATAATTATTTAAAAGAAAATATTTATCACAACTCCGTCACATGAAGAATCAACAGCATACACCACATTTTTAAGATTCAACACAAACATTAACTGAAGACGTTTTAGAAATATTTGTTCACAAATAAGCATAAATGTTTATAATATTACTGTGCATCTTTTTTTCAAATCATGATAATGCAATCAGTGCATTTATGCCCACTATATTGCCCACTATAATATCTATATTTGACAAATGTTGACATTAGTATATATATATTTTTAGTTAGACAAATACATAGTTATACCTTTATACATAAATATGGGAGTTGTATTAATAATAATTTGAAGTGCGACAGATGATATAAATGCAGAGTGAGTAATGTATTGGATTGGTGGGCAAACAGTATCTTAATCATCACCCAGAGCCTACCGCAATGTGGCCGCCTATGTTATTTATACAAATAACCTCCTTTATTCAAGGCATAGCGACCATATTTTCCAGCTCCACCATGCCATTGTCCACCTATCATATGTCAAGAGTGTATATAACACACCTGTTATCACACCATAGTAGCTGGGCTACTATTCTTGCTTAGCAGATATCTGCACTTTTCAAAGCTTGGATTTTTCAGAGATTGGTTATGATGAGCTTGTTATTTGTGATCACTCATGGATCAGAGCAGTATATTATATCAGATTTTTGTCAGACCTTGTGCCAAGGCTGAGCCTTGAGAGCTTAGATTTGATGACCGATGTGACCCTTTGTTCCATACAGTTTCAGTTCAGTTGCCCAGTGATTATATTGCAGCAATGTTTCAGATGATTATTGATGATTATTTTGATGTGATGTGACCTATGGACTTCTTATTACTGACTTTGGATTATTACCTTGTTGTTTTAGTCATGTTCATAGCTTTGACTTGGCATATGATTCATGATGTGGCAAAAATATTTAAAATGAAATGAACTATCTTTGATGATGTTATAAATTGTAAAATGGACTTGCTACTTGCACACTTAGGTTTTCTGACAAAACTCATTGGTTTCATTACCCTCCTATGAGCATAGATATGGCCTTTCCTGACATCCTTGTATGCTAGCTTAGGCACCATTTTCACTTGATTCCATCCATCCATGACCTTCCTTATTTGGCTTTCACCTTTGACTTGCCTTCTTGACTTCTTGATACTGAGGACTTCCCCATTTCTACCTCTGTGTTGGACCGTATCCATGTTTGTTTTGTGTCTCGGCTCTGAGTTGGTGACAAAACTTGCCTTTGGTGAGTTGGATTGTCTACCTAAATCATTATGGTCGGTTGTCCCGATGTTTGGCACTGTGCAGAACTCCCCCTAGTCACTTGAGATGTTATTGGCTAAAACTGAAAGCTCATGTACTATGTATATTGGAAATCTTTATAAATACGCCCATGGAAACTATAAACTCTAGAATGTGTTTTCAAACACACGTGAGTAAAGGGCAAGAGCAATGAACTGTTAAAATACTCCTCGAAGAGTATAAAAAAGGTCCAAAAAGCAAATGTTACTCAAAAGTTATATCTATTATTGCTGACCTTATATGTATAAACATGCCCTGGATGCAAGCTGCAATTAGTTGTGCCTCTTAGCACATGTGAAATCTGAGGGGTTATGTAGGCCAAAAAGGCCATGAAATGAAATGAATGATCCTAATGAACCTGGATCAACTTGATGTAGACATGATGCCTAAGTTGAATAAACACTCTCTAAACAACTTATCCATTTGTGAGGCACAGCCTTTCCCTTTGTTATTTTGTCCAGCACAGAGTGTAGCTTCCCCTCTCCCCGTCCAAAGTGTCATTTAGTTGAGTTTGGTCAAGTCACCCCTTTTAGCCTAGCCTTGTTCTTAGCCTTCATCCTTAGCTAGCAGTTAGGCCATGTCCAATGGTGAGTCTTTCATTAAAGTTGTTGTGCAAGTGAGACATAAATAACATTGAAAATATATACATAATAAATGCCACTGAATGATGTTTATACTTTAAGTTGAGCTGTGAATATGATCTAAAGGAACATGTCTTAGTCTTTGTCTTGTCCTTGGTTATATTTTGAGCATGGTTATTCTTGGGATCCGTTATGATGTGGGCCATGTATACTTATGGATGATGATTGATGGTCCCACATACTCTTGTTGATGACTCCATATGATGGACATATGCTTCAGATGATGGTTGATGCAGTTCAGCAGTTTTATTATTATTTCCAGATCATCATATTTTACACTGTCCGGATATGGTGGACCCTACCTGTTGACCCCTCAGGGCAACACATGGTGTATGAGTACACATTTTCAATAGATTTCGGTCTTCTGGATCCATTGAGACACTTGTCTTTCAGTTCCAGGCACTTCTGATGATGATAGATGCAGTTATCCACCTGTTGACCAATTTTGGGCATGCTGACCCAGCCTGCCCAACATAGGCTTGGAGGCCAGTCGTTGCCTAGGGCACTATGTCTAAAGGGGGTGGTCCAGCCACTTGTTTTCCACATTACACCCCCCTTCCAAACACCCTCGTGCCATCAGTTTGACAACGCAGGCACCCTGGGTGGCAGTTTGAGCAGTTTCAGGGTTTTTCAAGACGATTAAAAATGGAATAAAAGGGTCACTGAGGAATTCGATTTGGGCAATTGAGGCAAGGTTTTGGCACTTGGTCTTCACAGAGGTCTTCCAGGGTGAACCCCCCATCTTCCAGTCAATCGGCATCAGTCAGTGGGGTCCATAGTGGCCACAAGAGGCCTTTTACTGCATGTCTCTCACAGATTTTGAGGACAGGATTTGATCATTTGTGTTATGTGGACATGTCATGGTCCTTTATTTTATATATTATTGTGCCATGGGGATGAGCTAGTAAGGATTGATGCCTCCTAGCCCCACCATGAGCTTCTTGAGTCATGTCCATGTCATACTTGGTGGGCCCTTGTATTTTAGCTCCCTTTAGAGGATGACGTCACCCTCACTTAGTCACTTTTAGCTATGTCGTCATCTTTTTTTTTAGTGATCCATGTGATTTTATGTTAGGCTCATCTTAGCCATTGATTATGTTGTGAGATCTTTTAATCTCAACCACTCATTTCAAAAAGTGGTTTTGAGATCTAGGGTTTTGGTCTTTATTATCCTATATAAGGAGGAGACCCCCCTCATTGTAAAGCTAAAAGCACCTTTGGGCTCTGGAAAACTTGGAATGAAAATATTATTTTGGAGATCTACTTCTTGGCTTTGATTGGGTTACTTTTATATATGTTCTTGCATCTCTTATTTCTAGACATTGTTTGCTTTTCAGGTGAAATCGACATCAATAGAAGGGAGGCTGAATTGCTTGAAGCTAGCCACACGACTTGCTTTATGGGAAGATTGTAGGGGTTGCTCACATCCCCCATGGGCAAGACGTCTTCATCTTGAGGGAGTTTTTCAATTGTGCTTTGTCCATTGATTGCTTCTTTGATATGACATGCTTAGATCTCATTGATTTGTGGAGCAAATCTAACTTGACGTAGTTTGATTTACAGGTTCCATGGGACATCTCTCCTCCTCGGGCTTGGACGATTTGGGTTGAAGACACTTGGGTCAAGCTTGAAATTGTAACTAGGGCAAGAATCATCCATATGCTAAGAGGCCGCAAGCTTATGAGGTAAGATCTACAAGGTATGTATTGATTTCGCTTGTTCTCCATCCTATTGGTCACATAAACTCTATTAAAATCAAATCCCTCATTTTTACTTTTTTCTAGATCTACTTGGATCTAGCTTGGCTTTGGGGAAAATATTGAAAACCCACCTCTATAGCATCCATGGCAATTCGGATCTATAGTTTGGTGTGGATTGGGCTTAATTTGACACATTTTCCAAAGCACCTAGCCCTCTTTGAGGCAATTCGCACTGCTTGAGGGAGGCTAGTTGGGCTAGTTCCAAGAGTTTGGTAGGTGAGATCCCACTTGATTTGCATAGATCAACCTTGATTACCTACCCCTAGTGCTTCACCTCTTTGATTTTTGCCTTGTGGGCCCCATTCCTCATTTTGAGGGTTATGCCCCACTTGGGTCATTGGGTGATGCATTTTAAATCTTAGATCTATGGAGATCTAGGTCATCTTTGGGCATGCCATCCTAAACCCACCTTGATAATTGCCTTAACTACCCCGATCTACATTTTGGCATAATTTGGACTCCATTTGCCCCTCCATCTAAAGGCACTAGTCTCCCTTGGGCAATTCGCGCTCCTTGGGTTAGTGGCCTTTTCCTAGATCCCATATGTGGGTGTTGTCTATCTCATCTTAGATCCATAGATCTACCTCATCTCACCCACTTAGTGCCATCTCACCCCTAATTTGACCAAGTGGACCCCATTTGGACCATTTTCCACTTTTTAAGGAGTGGGCCCCACTTGTGTATTTTCATGGTGCTAGATCTATCCATTTGGTCTTCATAAGTGGCCTTAGTCATTCATTGGTTGAAACACTTGTCACTTCTTAAGCCTCTTCAACCACATCTTTAACTCTTTGGTCCACTTAATCCTCATGCATTGGTTTCCGTAACCTAACTTACACATTTCCATAGGAACCTTTGTGTTAGCTAGTCTTCATTGATTGGCTAGGGTCTCCCCCTTGGTCTTGATTCTTCATGATCTAAAGTGAAGAGTGCCTCAGTTATCGTGACACCCAGCTTGCATTGGGAACTGTTGCACTTCTTGGGTCACCTCTTTAGTTGTTCGTCTCCTCTACCATCCCGGATGGGATACCTTTAGGGACAACTACAAGTTGTGTGATAACAACACCCACAGGAGTGTGGCCTAGTGGAAAGCGGCAAAGTATCAGGCTTGTATTAACAAGGAGTCTCAGTTTCAAAACTTCCCAAGTGGATGTGGTTGAGGCCAAGTAGGAGTTATGGGATATTTTGACAACATAGAAACACCCCTTATAGTGCGGTAACTTAGCCAAAGGAGCATCTATAAGTTTTTTTCCTGGGAAAACTTCATGGGGAAAACCAAGGAATGCTTCTCCACATATGTGGATGGCATCCTATGTTGCAGGAAATGCCGTACAGGTGAATTTCAGTGCAGAAACACATTTGGTACGGCCTAGAAACACGTTTCCGACCATACAAACATAAGTTGCATGATATGGGGAAACGAAAACATGTATCCGATACGGGAACGCATTGGAAACATGACCCCCCAAAATTTAGGCAACGGGGAAACGCAATATATATATATATATTAGCAAATTAGGAAGGACATTAAAAAATTAAATGTGAAACATAAATGACAAGTGATAAATCATAATTTCAAACATCTAACATCACACTTTTGATTTTACTCAAAAGTCCATCACTCCATCTCTATATCATTAATAATTGTCATAAATGATTACATAATGCAAGTTGCCAAATGGCAAATAGCAATATCCAAAATCAGCCTTTATGTATGATGCTACAATGCTATATATATCAAAATGTGAACAGTCAACATAGAACTAAAACATGAAATAAGCTAGTAAATATTAAAGACTCAAAGAATCAAAGACTAATACTAATAGTCATCATCCTAATCATCGTAATCTTCCTCAAAAATGGAACAAGATGCACGGTCAGCAGTGGACTGTGGATTGGAGGAAGAAATTCCAACTCCACTTCCTCAAGCAACCGTGTCTTGCTCAAAACTGTGTGAGAGAATGAGGTGATATCCTACTTTTATAAAAAAAAAACTGACTTTTACAAGCTTCGAGATGTTTCCTAAACCCTAATCAACCGTTTAAAAATCGACTTAAGTCATTAATGAAATGACTGGATTTTTTTGGCCCAAAAATGCATTTTTTTGTGGCTGAAACACATTGTACGGACAGTGATGCGGCCCTGAAACGCATTTCAATCTATACCACCCGCGTTTCAGGCACATAAAACGAGGTCGTATCACCTGAAACGTGTTTCAAGGTCGTACCACACACGTTTCAACATTTCATTGCTGGTATGGGGCTGGTACAGAGAGGGGTTACTGATCCAGATGGATATCGGCGGCCACCCACCTATTCCACTGGCTCAAAACAGCTTCCCATCTTGACGATTTTCTAGTAATTTTTCTATAATTTTTCGGGTCCTAAACTTTCGAGGCCATTTTGAGGCCCTAAATGATTTTTTTTGCGATCCATTTTCTAACTGTTAGCTTAATGCTAACATTTGGCCAGAGCTCTCATCTTGTAGTTCTCGGGTAGACCTTTCTAACAAGCTACAATTCACCCGAAACGGAGTTAGTATGCAAAAGTTATGACCCCGGGAAGTTGACTATTCAAATCACCACCTTGGGGCCACAAACTTTATGACGGTTCATCTTCTAGGGTTAGGTTTTTGGATGTTTGGGATTCTTTCCCTCATGCTTATGATAAATAGGCCCTTTCGGCCTCTTTTTGTAATGATCTTGGCACGAATGAGCATAGCGGCCACATCTCTTCTCAGACATAGCTACCACCATTCTCGCTATTGTATTTTACAGTCTGTTCTATTTCCTCTATTTAATAGAATATGTGTTTACTGTATCACTGTGTTCTTTGCAATATATCTCTATATATGATTCTGTATATGCTATCTTATTTCGTTCCCACATAAATCCGAATCAATTACGCGTTTCCTGCAACGTAGATACAAAAATGTCCTACATGTGGGAAATGCATTTCGTATAGCCAAAAACATGTTTCCAATCCATATGATGTGTTTCCTTATCTAAATCCACATATTTGACTTGGTTTGACTCAGTTTTTTACTAAGCGAAAAGTATTGTCAATTAATGGCAATGTTAAATTCTTAAAGTAAAAGGGTTGAAAAGGAAAGATAAAGGAAATGTCAACTTTTACATAAAACTTTTACATTACCATTAACTGTTTTAGGACATTTTAGAGTGGTTCCAACATCATCGGACTTCATACAGAGAAGTCGAATTTCATATAGCATTCAAAATTCAGTAGACTCTAACAGTTTTCATGATTTCAAAATTTGCAAGATTGCAGTATTTTTATTGGATTCTATCATGTATCAAGGTGGGATTGGCATTTAATCAAAAGCACCAAGCCCTTTATGTACCCCGATGTTGGTAGCATTGTTTGTTGAACTCCTTTGTCATGGCCTTAGCAAGAATGTACCCTTCACTCGAGCCAAAATTATATATTAGGCATGTCAAGCTTTTTCCACCATATTTAAGACTGGGATTAGGTAGTTTCACCAAAATTGGATGGTGTTGACTGATGTCCCTAGAAGATCAAGGTAGAGGCAAAGGCTAGACAAGGAAGCAGCATGTGATACTAATGATGAGGACCCTAATATAAGAGATGGCGAATCATTACTTGCCATTTATGTTTGTGATTTAAATGTTCTCGCTCATTTAATCATAATGCTTTCATTGAAAGCTAAGTTGCTGGAAACGACCACCCCTCCCACATCCCGAGTAAGTTTGACGCCAGAACTGCGAAAACGTGTGCCATACGATGTGGAAACGTGTTTCCACACAAACAAGCACGTTTCCGAGAGGAAAACGTGTTTCATCCGTACGGAAACACGTTTCTAGTATTGATGAGGTTTGCACTGTTAGAGCCTGTACTTTAATTCAATTTAGTTAGATCTTAAACTGAACGATAGACAAGCACAGCAAAACACAAAGACACAAGAATTTTCCTCGGGGAAACCATAAAGGAGAAAACCCCGCAAATTCCTCAGAAATAGATTCGTCACTAGTACAATAATCAAGCAAGATGGAAAACCCAAATATAAGATGTCTTCTACAGCTCTCTCTCTTTCTCCTCCAATGAACTTGTCTTCTCTCTCACCTTATGCGAACTTGCTTGAGTGAGTGTGTGTCAAATGAGAGAGTGACTCTCTCTATTTATACTTTATGTGTGGGTGACCTAATTCCTCAATGGGGCCGACCTCACTTTCCTAACTTAGTCGACCTCTCCTAGGGAGACTCAATGCTTCAAGTGATAATTTAATCACCCGAAACATAGGAAGAGTGGGTTCTAGGGTAAAGAGGATGCTCTGAGTGTGAAAACGAGCACCCCCACGCCAAATTCCGCCTCCAGACCATACTTTTATTACAATTTGAAATTTCCCATTTAAACCATTAAAAAATGGCCTAAGTTTACGGGAAAATTTGTTTTCTCAGAATTGACTCAAACTCCTAAGGGACCTAGTGCATGTCCATACGACTCATTATTGATGGCTAGCATGTAAAAATACATAGACACCTAGGCTTTAATAACCTCCCAAGGTTTGACCGCCAAGGAAAATACTCCAACTTTGGAGGTCTGAGTGAAAAACTCAGAAATTATACGTCACTAAAGCGCAACACATAATTCCTAAGGAAAAAACACTCTAGAGTAACCCCTTGACAGATAAACCTAAGGTAAGCCAAGCCTGTTACAAAAAGGCCACGCTTAGACCAACTTATTACAACTCCCCCATGGGGGTATGGACATGCAAATTTTATAAAGGGCCAAAAATCGGCTTGATGAACTTCTGAACTCTGATGATGAACATTAGAAATGTTCACAACTCTGGCGGCTCGCAAGAAATCCACCTGTTACCAACATATTTGTACCATAGTTGGATTAGCTAACAAGCCACCATTTGACAAACATGATGAATGTTTGTGTTCCAGTGTATCAGATGATCCATCCTTTGTGCCTAGCCAGTTTTGGCTAGTCAGTTTTTGTTTTCAGTCAAAATGACCATGGCCCCATGGGGTTTGTAATAAGTGTACTAGTGGGATTTTTGAGTGGTTCAGTCCCCCATGACTTGGTTAAGCAACTAAGGTATTCCCGGGAGTTTTTTCCCTCGTCAATTATACTTTGCCTATAGCCGAGCTATAATCGATGAGGTTTTCTCCCGCTTCCTCCAAAGCTGGAATGCCCGATTTTGAAAATTTTAGCCATGGGGGGTTTTTAGAGCCCAACTGATGTGTATAAGCCTACTAGACACCATGTATGTCATAGATGGTCATTTTATAGGGTCCCCGTCCAATAACAACACTGTCCGAAAAAAATTTACCGAACGCGTTGGATTTGGGGTTTTAATTATTTTTAATAATTAATTTCTCCATGGTTTAAATGGAAAAATTCAATTTGTAATATGTCAGTCGTCCGGGGGTGTTTTTCAGTGAATGGAAGCTTGATTCCTAAGCCAAAATTCACACTTAGACCCTGGACACCTAAGTTGCAGGAAACTCGGGTCTAGCACCCGTTTCACCCTCGGAAACTAGCTGAAACTCGGAAACTCGTTTCCGTCCGTACGGAACACGTTTCCTAAATGGGAAACGTGTTCGTACAGACGGAAACATGTTTCCATCACGTTTCCTCTCTTGTATGGTGCGTTTCCTGCCAAATAAAAGCTCGTCACTTAAAAAACCAGCTCGTAAAGTCTCTTTCCGCCCACGGATTTCAATAATTAAGGGTTAATACATTAAATTTTAAAATAAAATTTAATTCTAGATGCTTCTAATTTGGTTGAATAAAGTTATAAAGAGAACATCACTTCATTCTCTCCTCACACAAGCGACAAAAGCACTCAGGTCCCAGAATATAGCAATAGGCCTTGTGCAGATTGGGATGTCGAGTCAAAATTTGTTGACTTGGACATCTCTCATGCTGCACTAAGTTGAGGAACCTAGAAGTGGAATTGGAAATACTTCTTCCACTCTCTACATTCTGCTGCTGAGCATGCTTCTTGTTCTATTTTTGAGGAAGACTATGAAGATGAGGATTATGCTCATTGTTCACAATTTGATACATTGTACTTGTAGCCTCATACATAAAGGTTAATTTTGGATATACATTATATAGCCTCATTTATAAAGGTTGTTTTTGGATATTACTACTTGCATGAATGAAATGATATAGACTTGGGTTCACGAGTAAAATGTGATGTTATATGTATGATTTAAATTTTGTTTGTATCATTTAACATTTATCACTTAGCAATGTTGCTTGCAACTAAATGTAATTAATAATTTATGGTTTATGTTTTATATATATATCGCATTTCCCCGTTTCCAAAATTTGGGGGGGTCACGTTTCCTCGTTTCCCCGTTTTGTGCAACTTAGCTGGACACCTTCATCCTAAGTTTCGGATCGTTATTTAGCCACTTAATTAATAATTCCTCAAAAAAAAAACAATAAAAGAGGGTTATTAATTAATTAAAATCAAAAAATTAATAAATTGGAGAAAACCCAATTATCTCCAAAATAATCCAAATTGGATTATTTCAGTGGCTAAATGACATGGCACAAGGCATTAAGGAAGATTCCAATCATCTCAGTCATCATCCAGTCAACTATATAATCAGCACCAGTGATTAACTCCAAAAGAATTCGCCCTCTTCATGTGCAAATTCGAATTAGTGACATGGTAAAGGTATTAATTGGTAAATAAGTTAAGGTTTGAGTTACATTGATGAGAGTGGAGGCGCCTTGCCTAGGTGGAGGCCACCTCCCACTCTCAACTACCAAGATATCAAGAAAAATTCAAGTTAACTCCAAGCTTTTGCATGCATTCACATCAAAGATTGAAGAGATATGCGAATTGGTTGTGTGGCACATGTTTAAAGGTTAGTTGGTATGCATTTATATCATGGTAGGCGCCTCCCTAAAGGATAGGGCCACATCATTAATCCATCTCCCTCATAACTCCTCCTTATCCTTTGAAAATCTCATGCATTAAACCCTAAGGCTCACGTATATCCTCTTGAATCACGAGCTCTCCACTTGGCTTTCGAATTTGGGGTGGTTGAAATAAAGTTAATGCATTGGTGGGCGCCCTCCTTAATGTTTGCAATTATAAAGCTTGGCTTCCCTTGTAACTCAAATCACATCCCACTAATTCCTCATTACTTTAAATACCTAACCTCACGTATATCCTTTGTTGGAGCTCGAATTTACATGTGGCAACCTTTTGTTTGATGATGGAGTTTCCAAGATAGAGATGGGGGGCGCCTTGCCTAGGTGGAGGCCACCTCCCCATCTCCTTAAGTGCAATTCGAGTTGTATGATGGAGTTAGTGCTCCAATCTTGTGATTTGATTGGAGTTAACATGGATTTGATTGAGATTTGACATGGAATTCGAATTATTGACTAGAGCCATTGGCTCTCTTGGATGCCAATTCGATTTAGGTTGGCTTAGTGCTTTTTTTTGTTATAAAAAGAGAGGTATTCCTCCTCTCTTAAGATGGAGATTTTGAGCATAAACACTCTGCCAAATTCTCAGTGTAATATTTGTTTGAATTATTGAATAAAGAAGTGACTTTGGAGGTCCATGCAGGAGTACTTGGGGTTTTCTTTCACATTGTCTTGGTGACATCTCTCTCACCTTGTCTCTTTATTTATGCAATTCAATTTTCAATCTATGTTCTAACCTTGTTTAGAAGTATATTGATCGGTTTTGTCTATTTGAGAACAAGGGTTTTGCCGAGATCTTCCAAGGTGGAGAACGGCTTAGAGATTAAGTTATTATTTGCTCATCAATGGTTTTTACTACCTAATCAATTTCTTTTGCAGGTTCCCAAAGCTCTTCTCATTTCAAGAAAATAAACACATCAAAGAGACTTGCCTCTTCCTCCATCAACAACGGTTTTCTATCAAACTTGGTTACTTGGATCTATGAGTTTCTATCTTCCAACTCTCTAGTTTTCTCCTTGAATCCCTCTTTCACTTGACTTGCTAAGCCTTTTCATCTCTAGTTCTTGCCCTAAGTTTTGCCCTTCTTTCCTAGCTTCGTCCACTCTCCTTAGCTTCTTCCTAACTCTCATTTTCATCCTTCTCCTTAGCTTTCATTTTCTCCTAGTTTGGCCTTTTCCTTTGACTTTCGTTTGCCCTCTTCTAGCCTTCTCCTTCACCTTTCGTCCACCCTCTTTAGGGCCTTCTTCTTCTCCCTCTCGTCCATCTCCTTCTTCCTCCCACCTTTCATTTTAGCCTTTCTTTATCTTTTGTTTTTGGCTTTGGGTTCTCTCCTCTCACCCTACCTTTCGTCCATCTCTAAAAAGAACCCTAAAATCACATAAAAAAACAACAAAATACAAGTTAAAAAGCTTTAAGGTTTTGGTTATTTTAATAGTTGCATGCTTTTTTTTGAAAGTTGATACTTAGGCATTTTTTAGATCTCATTTCCTTTGGGTTATGCTTTTATTTAGTATTAGTTAGTTGCAAAAGTTTGTTAAAGAGTTAGTTCATTAGCTTCTTTTTGGGTTAAAGTAGTTTCATACTTTTGAAAGTTTGCAAGTTAGGCATTGTTAAATCTTAGTTTTATTTGCTAGTTCACATATTAGTTAAGCTTCTAGTTTTGTCACTTTTGCATCTAGTTTGTGTACTTAGATCTCATTTTCTCAAGATTAGATTTGTATTGCTCTTTAAACTTCTAGTTTACACTTATCTCAGAGCTTAGTTTTATTTGCTAATAATAACGGGTGCTTTGAAGAGATCTATTTTGTGTAGGTACTTGAAAGAAGAAATGAACTTGAAGACTTCTTTGAAGTGAAGAAATCCAAACTAAAGCAAGAAAGTGAAAAAACCATAAGGACGATCCAAGACTCTAAAACATCATTTGTTATCCTTTGCAAAAGCATTAAAAGACTTACTTCAATTTGTTTTCCAAATTTTACTATTCTCTCAAAAGTCCTTTCAAGGGTTTCGTTCCCAAAGGCACTTGTAACTCATTAATAAAAAAGGCTATGTGGGATAAGGCCTCCCATTTTTTGGTTCTTCTTCCCCATTTGGGGAAGAGCGTCTTGTGCATGCTTAGTTAGATTTGTTTCAAGTTTCTAGAGTAATTTTCATTTTTGTACTTAGTGTAAATTTTATTTCAAGTCTTGACCTGAGAAGCCTCTTGGGATTTGATCCCAAGTGCCGCATTAACACTACATGCTACTTCTCTTTCCCCACCACGTACTGCGTAGGACCGGCTAGCTGGAAGTTTCATGAGTGGTGTGTAGGAGTCACTTCGACTTCATTTCCTAGATTAGTTTATGTTGTGCCTCTTTCCCCACCACGTACTACGTAGGACCGGCTAGCTGGAAGTTTCATGAGCGGTGTGTAGGAGTCACTTCGACTTCATTTCCTAGATTAGTTTATGTTGTGGTAGAACACTAATTGATTTTTCAGTTTCATTTGCAAACATTTTGTTTATTTGCTATATCTTTGTCTTGTTACAATCTTTTTGAGCTATCACTTGGTTTATGCTTTTAATCTGCTTCTATCTTAACAAAGAACCAAAGTCTCTTGAACTTGCAATAACCCAAGTCAAGAGCACTCTCTATCGGAGAGCATTCCCCTGCATTCCTTGCATCAAGCATTTAGTTTAGATAAAGTCTCTTGAACTTTCGTCATAAGATGAAGTCAAGAGCGCTCTCTATCGGAGAGTTGAACTGTGTGCTCCTAAGTAATTTAAAACCATTTCAACCCATACACCACCAAATAAAATTTATTTTCATTGCTATCCATCGCTGAGTATGCTCTGCCGACCATTATGGTTGGACTAGTACCCAGAAAGGTGTTGGATTTGTTAATCTTGAAAGTGATAACGTTAATAAAATTTTCATCCCACAACCAACGAACCGACGTTGATTATTCGAGAAATACTCAGGTAGTGGGCAAAGTTCCTAAACCTAGTGGGGCCGGAAATCACCGTTGTCTTAGACTTCGAGTTTGGTTAAGTCATTGGACACCTGCTCTTGATAACTGGACGGTCCGTCATACCATCAGAGGGGAAGCCACTAAAAGTATACTTTTCTGGTTGGATGCATGCCTTTCTCTTGC
Source organism: Larix kaempferi (assembly GCA_027924585.1). Taxonomy (NCBI): domain Eukaryota; kingdom Viridiplantae; phylum Streptophyta; class Pinopsida; order Pinales; family Pinaceae; genus Larix; species Larix kaempferi. The sequence continues at coordinate 14,108,578 of BSBM01000806.1, read as the reverse complement.
TAGCCTAATAATCAAGATCATTAAAACTTTCAATAAACCAAGATAACTTGCAAAACGATCTCACGAACAGTTACTAAGACTTGTATCTTCAGCATCCCCCAGAACTACACACTTATTTGACTCCATTTGGCACTGGTCACTTTACATTTTCATGTTTTAATTAAGTTGGGCCATTTGTCCATTTGAAATTACTTATCTATCTGTGGATGCTTTTATTTCGCAAGTCTTCATATACTGTTAATCTCATATCTTGTTTCGCAACGTGGATTGCTTATTGTCTTGTGTTTTTTCCATTTTGCAAAATTGTGATCTTTCATCATTAAAAAACTCCTAAACAACACTCATCCGCATCACTCAACACCCAAAAACATTTTAAATATAACAGCCATAGTAAACTCTTTGTAGGGACTACCCCCCTTGGCTTCGTTAGGAGTTAGCCTAAACGGAGGAGTTGGGATTTAGGCGACAATACCTAGCTCATTGCTTGCCCCCAAGGCCACATTTTCCCCACTTGTAGTGAGGGAACAGCTTTCGAAATATTTCTACTGCTGGTGTGCATCTCGGTAGACAACACCACCTAATGTACAAATTAGGAGGTAGCGCAACGTTTCCACTGGATTCCATCATGTATGAGGGTAGGGAACTAGCATTTAATCAAGCGCATCAACGCCTCTACGTACCTCGATGTTGGTGGTGTTGATTGTTTAACTCCTTTGTCATGACCTTAGTAAAAATGTACCCTTCACTAAAGCAAAATTACTTATTAGGCATGTGAAGTTTTTTCTACCTTTTTTTAATGCTTGGATTAGGAAGTTTTATCACAATTGTAGGGTGTCTACTATGCACAATTAGAGTTTAGACTAGTAGTACCATATGATCAGATTGTAGACACTAGACTATAGTTATTGGTTAGTACTATGCTTATTTTTGGATTCAAGGGGGCATTTAGAGCCTCCTTGTTGATGTATTTTGGTTCAAAGATGAATTGCAATCGGTGCTATTTTGGCTATATGCACCCATACTTGCTATATACATGAGAAACTTTCCATATTTGGGTATAATGGTTTGGATTCATATGGATGCACATGAATATATATGATTTTTTACCGGTCCTGCTAACATTGGTCCAACCCCCTAGGGGTCAATCAAGGCTTAAAAACCTGTTCTTTAGGCCTTCAAACTTGGTTGAAATGATTAATATACCAATTGTACCTACAATAACAAATCTTCAAAGCAAAACCCTAGCAAGCACAGGTTACTGTGAACCTCACAATTTAACCATAAGATTAAAAACGCCCTTGAAGTGATTAAAACACCCCTGAAGATTCACCATTAAATGGCCTAGGGCGCACTTTTCTGTCTGGACAAAAGTTCCAAATTGCAAGTATTTTTTGAGATATGAATTCTTCTAATTTTTAGGATTTTTCCAATATTATATTTTTTGGTATTTTTTACTATAAATATACAAGAGAATTTTGATAAAAATGCGAAGAGAATGGGTTATGACCTTAGTCCTCAACCCTAGGGAAATTAGAGATCGAGGTCAACATCCCTACTCAATTTGGTTATTCAAGATTTACCAACTAGGGAAAAGGATAGTAACCCAATACTAGGTCAAAGAAGCCAAACCCTAATTAGGTCAAACAATGAATCCCAAGGACCACAGTGGAGAGCTCCTTCAAGAGGAAGGTCTCCTCTAACAAGACTAACAAAATACCAATAAAACATTAATTTACCTTGCTTAAGGTGCAAAAGCAACGTCAAACAAGAAAATGGAGAGATCTTACCAACATCAACCAAGGCATGAACAAGACAAAGAGTTCTTAGGTCCTCCTTAGCCACGAGTTATTACAATTATTCTTTGGGTCAATCTTGCAAGATAGCAAACCCTAGAAATTCCACCATTCATCACAAGAGAAACTTGCCAAAAGAGAGGTGTGCCTCACTCAAATGCTCCAATATACCAAGAGAAAAAGAAATAAGTACATATTTTAACCCTTGTTATGTTTACAAATGAATGCTAGGAGCCTTTATTTATATAGGACTCCTAGTCTTTTCAACTTTTAGAGCCTACCTTACTAAAAAGTAAAAATAACTTAAAATGGGTTTGTCACTCACAAGCCAAGGACTAAACCACAAAAAACTAAAAATAATGATAAAATGATGCAAATGGCTTCAACCGAGTGCAGTGGCGAACCGAAGGAGGACGGCATGCCCCAACTAACCCCAACAATGTAGAAGATCCTTCAACGTCCTCCCCTTTAGCAAGGGAAAGCTCTCTTGAAGAAGATGACATCATGATGAAGTGTGCACATGTAGACCAAGAGGGGTCATACCAGAAAAGGAAGGTCCAAGTGGGCATAAATGAGGTGTGCTAAATCAGGTATGACAACCCTTACACATGCAATCACCTTCTACATATCATAAACATGAGTTTGGCTAGGAGACCCTAAGCCATGTGTCCTAATTGACCCATCCCAAGAAGCACTGGACACCAACCCAGGGCACAAATGGCCCAACATGACGGGGGACTTCCGCCCATCAAGGGGTAGTCAACAATGCCACTAAGCCAACACTTCCTGGAATGAAAACCAAGAGGACCCGCCATGACCAGACCATGGGTCTTAAGCCCCTCTAGACCAACACTTTTACATAAACAAGCCTAGACTTGGCCTTTTACAAAGGGAAAAGACCCCTTCACTCTGGTATATCCTGGCAGGCATGCTACAAATGATCTAGGGCATAACAACCTTCAGACTATGGATTATTGCCACATGTCACTTGCAAAGCTTGCCACGATAGTAAGACTACCAAGTGTCACTGCCACACCAACTTGCCACATGTCACCACTGTCATTAAAGTGCTAGATCACCTATGACATGTCATTAAAGTGCTAGATCACCTATGACATGTCAATGTCATGTCAGCGCTACCACATCAACACCCATGTCACAATTGCTACATTAACATGCCCAGTCAATGCTCAAGCATACCTCTTCATTGTAATTTTGATTTTTGAAGGTGATTTTTCAAATGGACATAACTTTCTCATTCTGAGTTTGTTTTCAATGCGTTTTCTGCAGAGCATGCTTATTGTTTCTCATTTTTCACACAAATCCCCCCTCTAATACTCATTTTTTAAACTTCTAAAGGGCATATTTTTATCATTGGGGAACCTTTCTAAGAGCCATTTTTTTAAAGTGCATTATTTTTCACATACTTTGCGGTATTGCAATCAATTTTTGTGTTTATAGTAATTCTCTTTATGTTTTTCAACATGGCTAATTCAAATGAAATCCACTTAACAAGTACTAATTATTTCTCGTGGAAGTTCCACATAGAAAATATGTGGAGAAGTACAGGACTATGGAGAATTACTTTTGGAACACAAATTGCACATTCGGATGCCTTGAAGAAAGCCAAGTGGGAAAACAAAAACAATGAAGCTCATGGACTCATTGGAATATCCATCTCTAAGTATCTGAAATTTCTTCTTCAAGAGATTAACAAACCTAATGGAACTTTGACCAAAGTTGAGCAATTATTTAGTAAAGATAATGAAGTCCGAGCTCATCAACTCGAGAATGAGATAATTGCAATGGATCTTGCTAACTTTGAACACATTGAAAATCATATGTCAAGGTTTCAGACTTTGAAACTTTTGCTTGCAGAATGTGGTATAAAGATACCACAATGTTTGATGAGTTACTAATTGCCATCCTTTCTAAACTTGGTGAACCTTAAAAGTTAATATGTTTTTGTTTCTGCATTTTATTCCATGAAAGAATCCTTTGGAGCTACTTCTAAATTGACTAGTTTAGAATTATTGTGGTAGCAAACCCGAAAGTAGGACAAGCTCTTGCACAATGCTGACATTTTTGCAGATACTAAGAATAAGGCCTTAGTGGTGCAGCAAAATCAAGGTCCCAAGAAGCAGTCTAAGAAAAACAGAAGAAACAAGGGTCCCAAACCCAATCAGTCTTCCTCTGCTCCAAATCCAAATCAAGGAGTAAAGTCCAAGGGAAAGAAGACTAACAAACATTGTAACTAATTTCATGGGATGGCCATCTTGAATAGAAGCATTGGAGGCATCTATTAAGGAGCATGACATCAAACTTGGTACTCCCCCTTCTTATTCTTCTTCTAGAGCTCAGGCCCTATTTGTATCTTCTCACAGCATCAATGTAAAAATTTCTCCTATAGAATATTGAAGTTTAAATTCAAGGGCCTCTTATCATATGGCTAAGGAAAATGACATATTTTCTGCACTTGATAATTGTAATACCAAGTGTATTTACATTGGTGATAATAGGGGATCGATGCTCACTACATCCATGGAAACCCCTTGGTATAGCACAAGGAATGTGGGAAGGCCGGATATTGTCGCTACAAACGTGGCTCAACAAGAGCATCAAATATGCCCATTTAAGAGCTCAACATGTCACTTAAAAGGATTGAACCTAAGTGGGGAGGGTAATAATCATTCCTCTCAACCACCCAGGCTACGTCCAATGGACTATGGACCTTAAGTGTTTTAGGATCAGGATTCAGGACATGTTCAATTAGATGGTGGCATTTTTAACCATGTACTCTGCATTCTCGATCTATCCTACAATCTTCTAAAATACTAAATTACTAACACTGCCATCACCATCAGCTGGTCCAGTCCTCAGGTCCATTACACTGTTCACAGAAAGAGCTCCCTCTGACAAGTGGTAGCCCTAAACAGTCCACATGGGCAGCGGCCTACGCAAAACAGTCCACCATGGCAACAGGCAACACTAAACAGGCAGCGGCAGCCTCACATGAGTGGACAGCAGCCTTAACAGGCTCCAAGCAACCAGTGGCAGCCCTCTAACATACTGAGGAACCCTTAAACAGTGGCGGCTTACATCCTATCAGCAGAGAAACCCTCTACCAGGTAGCGACAACTAAGGTCAGCCTTCAAACCAGTCTTGACATCAACCAGCAGTCTTCAAACAAGCCCTAACAGCCAGCGGCAGTCTCAGGAAGGTTAAAACATACCTCATCAAGGTGGCGGCAGCCCTAATTAGTCACCAACAGCAAAATGACAACTTAATAGCTTGAAACCCTCAAAGACACCTTCAAACAAAGCATCAAACCCTAGGACAGTCACGAGTAATCAGATCTGAATTGTTACCACAAGATGGATCCATAATGAAGGGTTAGACTTGTATTTATAACCCTTTAAAGTCTTCTAGAAGGTTCTCCCTTCTAAAACTTCATTGACTTAGGGTTTCTCAAGACATCCTTTCTTTTAGGAGGGTTAACAAACATAAAGATATAATTTAATATTATAATGTCTTTAGGAGTGGGTAACAAGGACATAGGACAACAAACAAGGGGGGGAGCTAGCACCTAGGACCAACACGAAAGGGTCAACATAAGACAAGGCTAACCACTATAGATCAAGGATGGGTAAACACCCATTCAAAACCACAAGACCAAAGGTGTGATCACAAGGTGGGAAGACAACCCTTTTACCCACAAGACCAAGAACAATAAGGTGGGAAGACAACCTTTCTAACCACAAGACCAAGGGAGTAATAACAAGGTGGGGATACAACCCATTTATCTCTCTCAAATGTACAAGTATTCCATACACTAATTGAAAGTTCATCATCACCATATAAGGAAGGCCCGCACTTGATGATGTGATCCTGCGATCCTCTTGACTGCTCCCGAGGTCAAGTGCTAGTGACTCCATCAAGGGATGGCCAATTCCTTGAGAAGACAACCTAGCTCAACCATCTTGAAGACCTAGGGGAGGAGGGCATCACACATCATCATCTTGGTTAACTGACCAAGATCCACCTGGTTAACTGACCAGGTATGTACCTGCAAGAACTGCTTGTTCCCAGACCAAGAATCTGTTAGAAAGTGGCAACAAGGAAGGTCTTTTATCATTGCATATGTCCTTGCATGCTTGAAGACATAAAACATGAAGCCAAATGTATTAATGTCTTTTCCAAAGTTTAGACTTGGGAAAAGTGCATTAAGTGATCTAATTATTAAATGACTTAATGGAGTTACTTTTTATAAAGTTCAAGTGAAAATAATTTAAGTGATGGCTAATCTAATCTTGGCCATTGATCTCACCGGAGGATCTCATCCATTGATCCATAGTGAGAAGTTAGGGTTTTCACTTGACCATTGAGTTAAAAGGAAGATTGATTTGGTGGAGAGGACACAGATTCACACAGAGAGATTTCTTGCTCATAGCTTTCAGCCGGAGAGTGAGAAAGACAGTTTGCAGGAGAATTTTACAGAGAGTGAGATTAAGGAACTTCTATCCGGAGGTTGACAAGGCGACTTGGGCAAATCGGAGGAGGCCGTACAAGCTCACAGAGGCCGTACTCAGTGATGCAGGTAATCAGCTGTATAGCTGACGCAGAAGGTCGTACGGGTGACGCAAGGTCGTACGGATCTGTCTATACGCTGACACAGAGCTATGCATGTTGACGCAGGGTCGTACGGATCAGGCTGTACACTGACGCAGGAGGGCCGTACGATTTTGTGGGGTTTTCTCAATGAGGTTGGATTGTACAATTTTGCCAAGTTGGGTCAAAATCGATTTTCTAGATTGTATTGTTCTATATCTTGCTAATAAAATATCTTCTCAGACTATTGCACTGGTTTTCCCATCTTGGGTTTTTCCAGGGGTTTTTATACCCAAAAATATTGGTGTCTCTATAGATGTGATTGATGTTATATTTCTCTCAGTATTTATTTTCTGCTGCATTGTGAAGAAATCCATTTGTGGTTAAAAGTAATATTTGGGGTTTAATAAAAAAATAAAAATTGCATACTTTAACTCAAGAGTGGATTTTAAGGAAATTTACATGGTATTAGAGCTCTTATGAGTAGATCTGAGAGAAAGCAACAGTTGTTGGATAGATCAGGGGCAGATCTATTCCAGGGTTGACATGTACACTTCATTATGGTCGTACAGTTGAGAGTTGAGGATAGACTCCAGGGGGCTCAAATCTTTCCTACTTGGAAAGAGAGGATCACCAGGATCCTAGATGTTAGTGATGCAAAGGAGCACATTGACGACCTGAAGGTTGCTCCCACAGATTCGGCAGAGTTGGCAAGATGGAAGAAGGTAGATTCTAGAGCTATGTTGATCATCTGGGATGGGGTGAAGAACCACATAGTCCCTCACCTTTCTAGGAAGAAGACCGCATTGGAAGTGTGGAAGGCTTTGGAAATCCTTTACCATAGTAAGAACGAAAACCAGAAGATGGTGCTACAGGAGAGGCTATGTAGTACCAAGATGGCCAAGAGTGAAGGAGTGGTGCCTTATCTCACAACACTCACACAGATTAGAGATGAGCTTGGAGCAATGGGCTCTAAGACTGAGGATGAGGAGCTAGTTCGGATAGCTCTCAGTGGTTTTTTTAAGCCATGGGACGTCTTTGTCAAAGGCATGGTGGCTAGGGAGAAGCTCCCTGATTGGCAAAGATTGTGGGATGATTTTGTGCAGGAAGAGATCCGTATGAGTCAAGGTTCAAGTTCATCCAGCAGTGCCCAACAGATCGTGGATGAAGAGGCTCTAGCCCTAGCAAGCAATGGCAAGGGTAAGGAAAAGAAGAAGAAGGGTGGTAAGAAGAACATTGACATGTCAAAGGTCAAGTGTTTCATCTGCCACAAGCATGGACACTTTGCCTCCCAGTGCCCATATAGGAAGAAGAAGAACAACACACAGATGGCAGGTTCGACAAAGGTGGATGAGTTCAGCAAGAGTTTTGATGAGGACTTTTGTTTGATAGCTTGCATGGCAAGCTCCATCAACAACAACATCTAGTACGTTGACAGTGGTGCATCTTGTCATATGACAGGACATAGATCATTCTTCAAGAGCTTGCAGGAGGGTGGAGCAAATCTCCACATTGAGTTGGGAGATGATGCGCAGTATCAGGCACAGGGAGTTGGTACTGTTTCGCTTCAGAGGGAGTCTGGCAAGCCCATCAATTTTGTTGATGTATTATATGTCATGGGGATGACAAAGAATCTCATATCTGTTTCCACACTCGAGGACAAGGGTCTTCTAGTGACTTTCCGGGATAGGAAAGTGTGTATCAGGCCGAAGGGGTCAGATCAGAGGTTGGATCGGATGATTGGGGTCCAGAGCGGGAAGGTGTACAAACTACACTTCGAGTCTACAAAGGCTCTAGTGGGTAGCAGCAGCAGTGAGAGTGAGTTGTGGCATAGGAGGATGGCACACTTACATTATGGAGCATTGGGGCATTTCAAACAAGCAGTTATTGGAGTTCCTCTCGTACAGGAGGAGAAGCATAACCACTGCAAGGGTTGTGCGTTGGGGAAGAACATCAGGAGACCTTTCCCACAGAGTGAGCACAAGTCTAAGGGGACCTTGGACTTGGTGCATTCGGATGTTTGCGGACCGATGAGCGTCCATTTCTTCGGTGGTTACAGTTATTGCGTCACATTCATTGATGACTATTCCAGGAAGACCTGGATCTATTTCTTGAAGGCCAAGTCAGAGGTCTCCGAGCAATTTCAGGAGTTTAAGACTCTCATGGAAAACCAGACCGGGAGGAGCATTCAGATATTGAGGACAGACAACGGGGGTGAGTACACCTCCAAGGAGTTCTTGGATTTTTGTTCATCAGAGGGGATCAAGAAGGAGCACACCGTTCCTCACACAACGCAGCAACCAAGACCATGTTATTTGATCAAGGATTGCCACTATTCCTATGGGCCGAGGCATTTCGGACTACAGTAAATGTCTAGAACAGGTGTCCTCACTCAGCTTTGGGGAGGAAGACACCTGAGGAGATATTCACAAGCACTAGACCAGATGTGAGTCACTTACACATATTTGGGAGTGTTTGCACTTTGCTATTATCACATTCATGCTGACACTAGGAAGGAGCTGGACCCTTCAAGTGAGAAGGGGCTTCTAGTTGGTTATAGTCAGACTTCTAAGGCATACAGAGTATATATCCCAACTCGCAAGAGGATCATTGTGAGCGGGGATGTCCAGTTTGACAAGGACAAAGCCTTGAGAAGATCTATGGACCTACCAGCACAGGACTCGGGAGTCAAGTTGGAGGAGCAACAAGTACAAGTACAGACACAAGGCACAGGTTCTGGTAGTCAGAGGGAGTCAGGTGGACAGGATCTTTCGATCATTGATTTGGAGGATGAGTCGTAGCAGCAGGAGGATATCCAACAGCCGCAGCAGGTAAACACTAGGCCACGGCCTAGGTGGTACAGGTCCATAGTTCAGGATTCCAAGCAGGTGAATCTTCCACAGAGCTCCATGAGGCGAAGCAAACCACCACATAGACTTAGCTATATGGCACTAATGACGGAGTTGATTGACTCCAAGCCTTCCAATTTCGAGGAGGCTACACGACATGATGTGTGGCAAGAGGCTATGGTTGAGGAGTATGACTCAATCATGAAGAACCAGGTATGGGAGGTTGCGTTGAGGCCAGAGGGCAATGGGTGGTAGGATCCAGGTAGGTCTACAAGGTAAAGCATGCAGTAGACGAAAGTGTGGAGAAGTGTAAAGCATGCTTCATGGCAAAGGGGTATTCACAGAAGGAAGGTATTGACTATGAGGAGACCTTCGCCCCTGTCGCAAGATACTCTTCTATTCGGACTATTCTCTCATTGGCAGCAGAGATGGGTTGGCGCATTCATCAGATGGACATGAAGACTTCCTTCTTCAACGGAGTGATAGAGGAAGAGGTATTTATTGAGCAGCCAGAGGGGTTCGAGGTAGAGAACAGGGAGTCGCATGTATGCAGGTTACAAAGAACTCTTTATGGGCTCAAGCAAGAACCTCGAGCATGGTACTCAATGATTGACAGCTATCTACGGGAGATGGGATTCAAGTGGAGTGAGGCAAACCACAACCTGTACTTCTTGTCAGGTGAGGTACCTCTCATACTGGTGTTATATGTAGATGATCTCTTTCTTACAGGAGATGAGAGGCTTGTTATCACATATATAGTAGCCGGGCTACCATACATTATTTTTCTCATTCCAGTACACTATTCAGCCAGTTCCCTTACATTTGAGATGCTGAGATGAGCATCTAGATTGGATCACTATCAGAGTGTGGACAGCAGTTGTATTCCCCATGCCATGACTGAGTCTCAGGACACTCAGAGAGATGACCGATATAGCCATTATACCATTTGTACAGAGCAGTCAGTAGTGTTCAGAGTTACAGCAGCAGTTTCAGAGGACAGATGATGGTACAGGTTAATGAGCAGTCAGGTATATGACTCAGCAGGTATATCATTGTGTCATGGTTATATTGCTTTTATATTTATTCTTATAGCATGTCTTAGCACTTAGTGTCATGATCTAGCGATCATATAGATATGTGGACCTGGTTGATCTTATTATATATATATATTATTGTCCCTACTCAGACTTAGAAGTTCACTATTCATACTCATTGGTTTTACCCTCCTTAGGGAGAATAGAGGTGATCATTCCACCATACCTTGGCTTGCTAGTGTCGGCTCCATTATTCATTGTCTTCATCCATCCATTGCCTACCTCTTAGTTTATCACCCTGACTTACTATTTGACTAGTGACATGGAAAATCTTTTCCCCACTGTAGCCTCTGTATTGGATGAGCTTCCCTGTTTATTGTGTCTCGGCTCTGAGTTGGTGACAAAACTTACCTATGGTAAGTTGGAGTTCCTTGGAATTCCCCCTAGTCACTAAAGTTGTGTTGGCTAAACCTGAAACTTTTAGTGCTGCCATGAATACAAAGTCTAGAAAAATGAAATGCTATATCTTGTATGAAAAACCCATTCATACAATGTGTTTCTAAACACACATGAATGAGAGGCATGCCAAATGAACATGGCAATGAAAATAAAATGTTATATCTTTTGGAAAATAAATACCTAGGTAAACAAGCTATCCATGACACACCTAGAAGTGCTCAGGTAAACAAGTGCCTTAAAAACACACCTGCAGCAGAAAGCCTAAAGAAAAAATGTAAATCTATGCAATGTGTTTATAAACACACATAGATCAAGGCTATGGAAACTTCAGGCCCAAAAGCAATAGAACTTAAATGCTATATCTAAACAATTGCTGGCCTTATTTGTATTATGGATTGTGCGCATCTGTGAAGGTGAATAAACCCTCTTTAAACAACTCATCCATTTGTGAGACACCGCCATTTCCTGTGTTATTGCTCATTCAGTATATACTATGGTGTATATTCCCTTTCCCTTGCCAAAGTGTCACAAAGTTAAGTCAGTCAGGTCATCCCTTAGCCTAGCCAATTATTTCAGCCTTCACCCTTCACTAGCAAATTGATCACAGCTATGAAGTGAGTATGATCCTGAAAGTCTAGTCTGAGTAATAATAATAATTAACGACACTATATATTTGGATTTAGATCGCCAGTTATGATTACTCTGTGTTATAAATGTTATTTGAATAAGTTGTAGAGCATGTATTAACCTTGACACTTTGCAGCAGCCTTGGATGATGGTCTGAGTTATATTTGGTCTTGGTTAGACCCAGTTTGACCATGGAGGACCATGGGACATGAGATGTTAGACCTTATGATGATATGGATAGATGATATATGGTCTATGTATACATACATGATGATTCTATGCAGCAGCTACAGGGTTATGATGATGATTCTTGGGTTACAGCAGTGTTTGGTCATTTACAGATCATTATTATTGGCCTTGTTCCGGTATATTGGATATTTATTTTGATCATGTAGAGACTCATATGGTGTATGAGTACACATATTGGATGGATTTGGACCTTCTGAGTCCAATGGGATAGTTTGTTTTCAGTTCCGGGCACTTACAGTGATGATTGAGCCTCAGTAGGCTGTCCCAGTGCAGTTTTGGTTTGTCGGAGGCCCTGTCAGAGCAGATGAGATTTTTATCCGGTTGACCTAGGGCGCTGATGATGGAGGGGGTGGTCCAGCCACTTGTTTTTACCATTATACCCCCCTCCCGGACACACTAGTGCCCTCACCTTGACAGCGCAGGCACTCCAGGAGGCAGTTTGGGGCAGTTTTACGCTTCCCGAGGCATTTCAGGATTGGTAGAAATGGCTATTGAGGAAATCGATTTGGGCTACTGAGGCAAAGTTATGGCATGGGATGATCAGTGATGATAGATTGGGGTCTTCCACACCTTCTCCAGCAGTTTCAGCTTCATCGGGGCCCACATCCATCACTTATGGCACTTTCTGTGGATTTCTGAGGTCTTCTGAGGACCACGACTTGACTATGGAGGCACGATTTGGTACATTCATGATCATTTTATGGTTATTGTGCTATGGGGATTGACCAAGGAGGGATAAAATTACCCCTTGGACCCACCATAAGCCTCCTATGATATTATGTCATCATGATTTGGTGGGATTCCCCTCTTCTAGGGCGATTTTGTCCACTTACATTATATTTTATTTGTGATCCATGTATTTTATTGTTGAGCTCATCTCAACCATTGATTAGACATTTGTATCTTTTAATCTTAGCCACTCATTCAAAAAGTGGTTAGGGTTTTGGTGCCTCTCCTTCCTATTTAAAGGAGAGAGCCTCTCATTGTAAAGGGTCTTTGGCTCTTGGATTATTGGTATAGAAAAATATTCTTGTGGAAATTCTTGTGGTCTCCTTTGCATCTGGTGTTCTTAGATGGTGATTGGAAAGTCTATTGCAACCTAGCATTTGGAAATTGTGGTAAGATCTATCTTTTTTTTTGGAAATCATTGTTTGTCTACAGGAGGGCGACTTCAACAAGGGCGATTTTGCAAGGCTTCTTCAAATCGACTTTCTTGGCATTCGCTTGTATCAGGGGGTTATCATTAGCTTCATTGTGATCTATGCTATCTTTCTGTTACTTCTCTTGTGGCATTAGTCTTATCTCTTGATGCATCAAATCTGATATTGTTGACGTTTGTTGTGCAGGAGAGAGGGCGCATTGGCTTCTTGGATCAAATCGATTTGCATAGAAATTACCTCAAAGCTTCTCAAATTGATCGGGTTTGCATAGATCATCATCATCAAGGCATCTACAAGGTTACCCAGGTAAGATCCACAGGTTTGTTTCTCTTTCCTTTATCCAATCCATTGACATAGCTCATAAATTGTTAAAACCCTAAATATCTTAAAACCCCCATTTTACATTTTCTCAGATCTACTTAGATCTAGTGGGTTGTTGGGCATAATATTGAAAACCCACCTCTATAGCATCCACGGCATCCCGGATCTATAGTTTGGTGAGGATTGGCTTCCGTTTGACCCCCCTCCCATGCCAACTTAGCTCCTCCCAAGCAAAGCGCACTTCCTAGTTTGAGCAAGTTGACCTAGATCTAGGTGGTGGGTGTTTGAGATTCCACTTGATTCATTATCTACACATCCAATAACATACACCCAGATTGTTACTTTCCTGAAATTCACCTTGTGGGCCCTATTCCACGTTTTAAGGGATTTAATCCCCATTTTGGACCACTTGGAACATTTAAACTCAGATCTAGTAAGATCTAACCGTCGGATTACCGTAAAATTATAGATCCATACTCCTACTTGACTAACCTACCCGGATCTAAAGTTTGGATGCCATCGGACTTGTCTTGACCCACCTAACCCACATTTTCAGCCTCCTTGGGTAAAGTCGCACCACCTTGGAGAAGTGAGTTCACTCACTTCTAGGACGTGGGTACTTGAAATTCTTGCGGATTTGGAACAGGAATAATTCAAAACCTAGGTCTAGTGTGTCACTTTGTCAGATCTTGCCTTGGGGATAGCATTCCTTGTTTTAAGGGATTGTGGTCCACTTGGGTTAAACCTAGATCTAGACCTACTTATCCATCAATACCTTAATTGCCCACTTGTCTCAAGTATTAGGAGTCCTCAACCACAAGTCAACCCTACTTTGACTCCATTATCCCAATTCCCAAGGCACTGGTTACTCTCCAAGTCAATTCGACTTTCCTAGATTGTTGGATTAATTTGTGGTTTGACCTTAGTGTGGTGAACCAAACCCTTGATGCCATCATGTATCATGGTCAAGCTTGTCATTTGTACTAGTTAGCCCCAATTCAACCCCTAAACTACCCTGCATTGGACACGGTTCCCAAGGCAGTGGGTCTTCCAACATTGAACTAGTACACTAATCCTAGATCTCACTTCAAACATTATAAGTCACTCTCACATCAACTATGAACCAAAGCTATACTCATTAAACCCCTCACTTGGCTTGTGACTTCATCCTTAGGTCTAGGAAAAACCATACACCTAACTTCACTTAGAAATACCCTGATTTGGTGTCTTGGTTTTGATCTCTCCTGTCGGGAGTAGATCGGGTCTCCCCCTTTGTTGTCTGGGCTAGATAACATAAAGCGAAGGTTGCCTCGACTGGCGTGACAACCATATACTGGAGGTCGAGGTGATCGTGGTTGCACCTTTTGAGTTGCCCTTCCCTATTGCCATCCATGACTGGATACATCCATAGGGGCAACTACAGTTTAGGTGATAACAAGGCTGATCGGGGATTGTAAGTCCAATCTTGCAGTAGAGTTTGAGATGAAAGACCTTGGGTTGATGCATTACTTCCTAAGTTTGGAGGTTTGGCAGAGAGATGGTTGCTTCTTCATTGGTCAAGGGAAGTATGGAGTGGAGATCTTGAGGAGATTCAGGATGGAGGACTGCAGACCCATGTCCACGCCTCTAGTTACAAACTAGAGGAAGATTGATACATTAGGGTCAGAGGAGTTTGATTTACATTGTATCGCCAGCTTATCGGGTCACTCATGTATCTGGTCAACACACGACCAGACATTAGCTTTGCAATCAATTCTTTGAGTCAGTTCATGGTGGACCCTCGGAGAGTACATTGGACAACTGCGAAGCATATACTTCGCTATATCAGAGGCACAGTGGAGTATGGGTTGGTTTATGAGCGCAATGGGAGTATACAATTAGCAGGCTTCACAAATGCTGACTGGGCAGGATGTGTAGAAGACCGGAAGAGCACTTCAGGTTGTTGCTTCAGCATTGGGTCAGGGGTTCTCTTGGTTCAGCAGGAAGCAGAAGTCAATTGCATTGAGCTCGGCAGATGCTGAGTACATGGCAGCCAGAATGGCAGCATGTGAGGGGATGCGGCTGAGGAAGTTGCTCTCAGGGTTATTCGAGAGTGAGTTGGAGAGTACGGTAGTTCATTGTGACAATCAGAGTGGCATTAACCTTTTTGAGAATCCGGTGTTCCATGACCGAAGCAAACACATAGACATCCGGTATCACTTCCTGAGAGATTGTGTTCGGAGAGGAACCATTCAGTTGGAGTACATTCATACAGATGAGCAAGTGGCAGACATATTCACCAAGGCACTTTGCAGGCACAATTTTGTGAAGTTCAGACACAAGATAGGGTTGCTACAGAATCCCTTCCTCGTTGAGAGGGAGTGTTAGAAAGTGGCAACAAGGAAGGTCTTCTATCATTGCATGTGCCCTTGCTTGCTAGAAGACATAAAACAGGAAACAAAATGTATTAATGCCTTTTCCAAAGTTTAGACTTAGGAAAAGTGCATTAAGTGATCTAATTATTAATTGATTTAATGGAGTTACTTTTTATAAAGTTCAAGTGAAAATAATTTAAGTGATGGCTAATCTAATCTTGGCCATTGATCTCACTGAAGGATCTCATCCATTGATCCATAGTGAGAAGTTAGGGTTTTCACTTGACCATTGAATTAAAAGGAAGATTGATTTGGTGGAGAGGACACAGATTCACACAGAGAGATTCCTTGCTCATAGCTTTCAGCCGAAGAGTGAGAAAGACAGTTTGCAGGAGAATTTTACAAAGAGTGAGATTGAGGAACTTCTATCCAGAGGTTGACAGGGGGACTTGGGCAAATCGGAGGAGGCCGTACAGATTTGCAAGGAGGCCATACAAGCTCACAAAGGCCGTACTCAGTGACACAGGTAGTCGACCGTACAGCTGACGCAAAGGGTCGTATGGGTGACGCAAGGCCGTACGGATCTGTCTGCACGTTGACGCAGGGTTGTACAAATCAGGCTGTACGCTGACACAAAGGGTAGTACAGTGACGTAGGAGGGCCATACGATTTTGTGGGGTTTTCTCAGTGAGGTTCGATTGTACGATTTTGTTAGGTTGGGTCAAAATCGATTTTCTGGATTGTATTATTCTGTATCTTGCTAATAAAATATCTTCTCAGACTGCTGCATTGGTTTTCCCATCTTGGGTTTTTCCGGGGGTTTTCATATCCAAAAATATTGGTGTCTCTATTGATGTGATTGATGTTATATTTCTCTCAGTATTTATTTTCCGCTACATTGTGAAGAAATCCATTTGTGGTTAAAAGCTATGTTGCACGGGGACCCGTCCCCCCCAAAATTTCCTACGTTTCCTGTGTTCCTGCTTTCCGGGGACTTTGGAGCTCCTCAGAAACTTCCCCAATTCATCGGGGACTCCGTTGGGGACTTGGGGACTTTTGAGCCGTACCCTAAACATACCCATCAAAATCGAGAACTTCTTAGGAACGTCCCTCAACCAATCAAGGACTCCTGGACGTCCCTTGACCTACACAATTAAAATCAAAATAAAATAAAAAAACTAAAAAATTTAATTAGAAACCTTACCTAACACCCCCATTAACCTAACCCTCCCCCTATTCCTTTAACCCACAGCCCCCTCCTATTCCCTTTACTCTATCCTACATTCCTAACCTACACTCTAACTAACTGCACCCGCATAAACCTCTACTCTACCCATCACTCCAGCACCTACATAACCCTTTGCTCTATGGTTCTACCCATCATTCCTCACGCCGCTACTTGCTAAGTCGGCTCCCGTGTGTAGTCCCACGTGCAACTCCCCTGCCTGCAATCCCACGCGTGCCCCTCTCAGCTTGAAGACCACAGCTCGCGGCCCCCTTTCGAGTTTCAGGCTCTCAACACATGCTCAAAATTTGATTTCATGGCTCAACACAAGTTCACACTCACAATGAGTTTGCCCCCTCTCAGCCATAACACACTGCACAACACAAGTATTTCATATTTGATATCTTACATTTTATATTTTATTTTTTGGGGGTAAAAATCTCAGCACATGCTATTATAGTTTTATAAAATTATAATTTAGTATTTACAAATGTCAAATTACAAGTATAAATTTATTTGTTATTTAAATTTCGAAATGATTCATCATTCATGTACACAATGTTGTAAAATTTTAAATTTTTGTTACTGTTTTAACTTTCAGTTTTAAGTTACTGTTTAATAGTTAACTTAGAAGTTATAACTATTTGAAGTTTTCAGTTTTAGATCTTAGGTATGTATTTCGAGTCTTCACTGTTTAGTTTTGACAATGGACAATACTTTATATTTCCCTTTCTAATTTGGATTTCTTAATTAGTTCTACTTTTTATTTCAATATTTTTATTTATATATATATATATATATAATTGTCGTCCCCAACCTGTCGTCCCCTAAAAAATTGGGGGTGCGCTCTAGCCGTCCTGGAAACTCGTCCCCGCATCCCCCACGTCCTCCCATCCCCGAGGCAGTGCAACATAGGTTAAAAGTAATATTTGGGGTTTAATAAAAATAAAATAAAAATAAACTTGCATACTTTAAACTCGAGAGTGGATTTTAAGGAAATTTGCAAAATCTGCGTGGTCCGAGACCAGAATGTCTCTATCTTAGCCTGTAGGATCTGCTTGGTCCTCATGACCAAGAAACTGTCTGGTCCCAAACCAGAATACCCTAGAGACAGACAGGGACCCTAGCCACATGCTAGGGACTTTGCCATGGATTCAACCTGCTTGGTCCCAGACCAAGAACCCCAGTAGACTGTTGGGGGCCCTAGCGTACCTGTTAGTGACTTACTCTGCCTGATTAACTGACTAGGGTGCCATCCTACTAGAGAATGGCTCTCGCAGCTGCATTAACTTTAACAATTTGCTCAAGAGAAACAAAAAAATTATCAAACAAACAAACTACAATAAATTACAAAACTAGATGGAAGAGTTGCAAAATAAATTGTTCTTTTGAAATAAGTGTACTGGGGAAAGAATGGCATATATCCTTTATCCTATGTGATATAGTACTTAGCTCATTTTCCCTCAAAGAGAAAAAGTGATTCAGAAAAATCAAATTAGTTTCAAAATTCACTTGCATTTCAAAATTATTGCCCCAAAAAATTGAATTGAATAAGTACCTTGTACAAAGTCCATAGCATGCACTTGTTTCACATCACGAGCCTTCTTTCCAATAACAACTGCCAACTCGACCTCATAGTCTAGTGACTTTAAAGGATGTGGGATCTCAATGGTTCCTCCATTTTGTACATAAGAGGATGTGGGCTTCAAGAAAAAAAATGGTTCCTGAAATGTCAAGAATGAAGCTATTGTGCTTTTAGTATATATAACAATTTCTTGTTTATGATCATATAACATGTACAAGTTTACATAAATACTAGACAAGTAAATAAGAGATTAAGATCAATATAAGATTGTGTAAGTACACGCCTCCACTAATACTCGAAACAAGTTCATGCAACAACATGCATTAAGTATTTCCAAACTACCAACACATATAAAGCAATAAAACAACTAACGATTATTTAATATCAACTAACAATGGAAGTAGTCAACACAAAAGATTCAAGCCAATAAATGCTAGAATATAAATTATTTCCTTATGCATCTCAATCCAGGTCTACATATGCATAAATATAAAATGTAGCAAACTAAAAGCAAAGCAATAGACTTTTGAATCATCCATTAGTACTATCCCAAGCAAGACAAGTCAAATTCATGATAAGTAGGGAAAATCCTAGAAGAGTTGGGCAAGAGGGTGTAATAAAATTAATATATATGTAAACATTAAATAAATAATAATAATAATAATTAATGAAGTGACACATCCTAATTAAAAGGAGTGACCTAATGAAGGGACATGACCTATCAACCATGGTGACCAGTCAATGTGACACATCCTAATTAAAAGGCATGACCTAATGAAGGGACATGACCTATCAACCATGGTGACCAGTCAATGTGTATAAGCATAACATTCCCAGGCATTGTAATCATTCATCTATTCATTCATATTCATTATTTTAAATTACCTATCCTACATGGATTTATGTTGTTTGTCCTTATGTTGGATATTTGTTAGTAAATGGACAACGAAGTTCATTTCCCGATTATGACATGAATAACTTGGATCATGAACTGGATATCCAATGTAAAAAGGACAACAGGTTAAAACTTAAAATCCATATAGGACAATATATAAAAATTAATTAATGAATAGATGACAGAATGCATTACAATGTCATGTGATGTTGTACTTAAATGCATTGAATAGTCACCATGGTTGATAGGACATGTCCCTTCATTAGGTCATATCTTTTAGTTAAGATGTGTTCTTTCATTTATTATTAATTATTATTGTTATTATTATTTATTGAGTTTTATATATTTATGTTTCTAAATTTACATATTTGAGTTCATTACATTTACAGTGCAAACAGCGTACTGCTCCTTATATCCATATAGCACATTGTTTGGTAGATCCATACAATGCATTGTTCCATACATATGTAAAGTCCATACAACCATACTGTTATGTACAGCTGTACAATACTGAAAGGGCAGCAAATTCTGAGATAGTACAGAAGCCCTTAAAGAATCAAAATTGATCAAAAAAATACTCCTGTAACCAGAAAAATTGTAGATGTAAATTCCAAGGTTGAGAAAATAGAGAGAGACTACAAACAAAGTCACAAGAAACTTGAGGAAAAAATAGATAAAAACCAGGAAGAGCTAAGGGAAGAGATTAAAGAAAAAAAAAACGATGATCTAAAACAAAAATTAATAGAGAGTCTCAAGTGTGAAATTGTTACAGACATTAGGGTGGAAATGCAACAAGGCATGGATAAGCTGAAAATAGATATAATACAAGAAATCAACACAAAAATATCAATAGGAATAGAAAGGGGAATACATGAACAATTCAATTGATTTCAAATAAGGCTTGAAAATGCACTTTGTTACCTCCCGAACTAGCAAGTGTGATTAAAGCCCAAAAGAAACATTGCTAGCACAAAGGCAACCTAGAGGGGTTACCCACTATCACCTCAGTAACTCCCTCTCTACACTTTAGGTTGGTTCTTCTCCAACTCAAGGGGGGCTTCCCTAGGATAGGATTGGTAAGGCTTAAGCCTTAGACAATAAAGTACAAGGTGATGTGAAGAGATAGATTAGCAAAATGGCTTGTCTTTGTCATACAGAAAATAAAAGGGGTGATGGTGGGACCAAGAGTGTTACAAACATAATAATACATAATACTAAATAATAAGAATTAATAATAGATAAATAAGATTAGTATTGAATGAACAGTCAAAGAACATACCTATTCACTTTTGTGGCCAATCAATGCCTATAAAAGTATACCGTCACAAGAGCATTGTAACCATCATTCATTTATTTATCAATTATACTTTTATAGACATTCAATCTCTATTGCAGATTTTTTGTTTATGCAGTGCTTCCGCTACACTGGTATTAGAGTGAAATCCTTGGCTACCTCAGGCAACCAGCAAATCTGGTGGGTTAAAACTCCTCAATAGTCATTGTTGTCTGTACAGCAATTGGCTGCATCCGGTCGTACAGGAGTCAGTCACATACATTCCATACACATCCACCATCACCGTACCAACAGCCCCATCCGTCTGTACAATCGCACATTGTTTTGTACTCTTATTCCATCGCCACCTGTACGAATTGTATAGCTGCACATGCTTCTTCGTACACCCTTTAAGTCTTCGTTCACTTTTTTCCATAAATGTACAACAACATTCAAGTCTTTGTTCACTTTTTTCCATACGAATTTAGTTTAAGGTCGCACACTTTTGAAGTACCTTTTAATTTTTTCCCGAAGGTGTAGGGTAAAGTTGATTTGGTTTAAAAAAAATATTTATTAAAACTTTAATTTTTTTCTCCCTAAGACACTTTTCAAAGAACTTATATATAAAGTAAAATTAAAAGTGGGTTCTACAAGGAAAAAAGAAAAACCCAAGATGGTTAACAACAACGAAATACATGCCGATTTAACTGTTATAGAGATGAAGTCAACAGCGTAAGACAACATTTTGGTAACATTGACAAATATCAAAAAGAATTAATGGATGGACAAAAAGAGCTAGGCGACAAAATCGACAAATTAATTGAGAACCTTGATAAATTATTCTCAGACAGAGTTAACAAGGTAGGAGAAGAGTCTGAAGAACATTGGTTAGAGGAAACAAAAAAGAGGAACGAGGACAAAGGCAAAGTAATGGGCATAATTTATGATCACGCGGAGAAAATCGATAATCTAACGAAAAGGGTAGAGGTGTTCTCAACACAACCCTTAGCACATAGAAGAACAACACCAAACCCCAAAGAAAAAAATGCAAGTCATTGGAGACATCAAGATAACACGGGTTACTGGAATCAAATCAAAATTGAACTTCCTAAGTAAGACAGATTAAACAATTGAAAAGTGATCATGTGGGTCAATAAAATCGAAGGAAACTTAGCTATGAACCCACCTACTAATGAATTGGAAAAAATAGCGATGGCATCCAAATAAATAAGACTTCTAACTCTCATTTGTAAAGATGGACAAGGGTTCTAACATGTACTTTTTTCTTTTTATCTTGGTCTATTGAGATTTTGAATCATGCACACCTCTCTCTTAGGCTTGTGATGAATCTTGCATGGTGAATGGTGAATTTTCTGGGGTTTCTACTGTCTTGCAAGGTTGATCCTAAGAATGGTTGTAATAGCTCGTGGCTAAGGAAGGAACTAAGAAGTATCTCTTGCTCTCTTTCTTGGTTGAAGTTGGTAAGATCTCTCCATTTTCTTGTTTGACGTTGCTTTTGCACCTTGGGCAAGGTAAATTAGGGCTTTTTTATCGGCATTTTGTCAACTTTGTTTGAGGGAACCTTCCTCATGAAGGAGCCCTCCCCTATGGGCCTTGGAGTTCATTTTGTGCCCTAATTAGGGTTTTTGGCTACTTTGACCTAGTATCGAGTTACTAGCCTCTTGCCCTAGTTGGTAAATCTTGAATAGCCAAATTGAGTAGGGACGTTGACCTCAATCTCTAATTGCCCTAGGGTTGAAAAGACTAAGGTCATAACCCCTTCTATGTCACTCTTTTTTATCAAAACTTTCTTCTACATTTATTACAAAAATCCAAAAAAAATTATAATATTAGAAAAGCCCTAAAAATTAGAAAGCACATATCTCAAAAAATACTTGGAAATTGGAAATTTTGATCCCACAAAAAGATACGCCCTAGTTGAATTAATGGTGGATCTTGAAGGGCATTTTGATCCTATGGTTGATTTACATTATATTTTGATATCTGTGTCAGCTAGGGTTTTCTATTGCAGATCTGTATTGCAGGTACAGCAGGTATATCAAGGACTTTTGCTAGGTTTGAAGGCCTGAAAAGTGGGTTTCTAGGCCTATTTTGACCCCCGAGAGGTTAGAGGTTCATTGGAGAACATGTTAAGTGGGACCACACTCTATTTGAGGGTTGTTATAAAGCTCATACCAGATCCGAAATTCTATTTTCAGAACTGTTTCGAGGCCTCGCCTTCACTCATTGCTCATCCCCCCTACCCTACTATACAAGGTACACATCATATGGTAAGGATGACATTGTTATGACTGATTTTTATCAAATTTTCTGAGATACATTCACTGCTGCAATCCTATAACAGCAATAGCAATTTGATGTTATATTTCTTGGGATCTGCAATAAAGCTCTTTAACTCCTCCCTCTCTTTCAGTGATTATTATGCTTCATGTTTTGACTCCATAAGGAATTGATCTATGCCGAAAGGTTTCTTGGGAAATGTGGTTGTGTATTGTCTAGGGAATCACAAATATTCTTCACCAAGTTCTAGGCTAAGTCACAAGATTCGGCAAATTTCATCCTACGAGTTCGAAATTCATCAAACTTTTACCAAATAACTCAAATTTGTTTAGATTCAACTCTTAAAATTAGCCCACATCAACTTCCCAATACTTGGCAAAGGTGCAACGTCTTATTTCTCGGGAGCCACGCAGCTGATGACACAGCATTTATTCAAACGTACACGGAATCTTTGCCTTTGGGCGGCCTACTAACTCGATTGTGCATTTTGTCTCCCTCAACTATTTGCTAACCCTAGCGTTTGCATTCTAGTGGTCGACGTTTGCATTTCGATGGTCTATCTATAGGTGTTAGCCTCTAACCATCTCACGCGGCTTGAAACAACAAAACAACATGCTTCCCAAAGGGCCTTGTTCTTTCTATTTACCAAAGTTCATCTCAATGCTTGCCCTCGTCACTTCATTCATCATTCCATCCATTCTTCTCCCCCATGATCATTGGTTTTCCTAATCGTACAAAGCCCCTGAAGAGAACGGTCATTGGTGGGATCAGGCCGGCATTTGTGGTTGGAGGGCCAACAACCCACAATTCTTTGTGGTGGGCATGTTTCATGTCTTTCATTTCCCTCCCAACACTATGTATTAATTTCCCTCCGGACACCCACAATGGCTTAAGTTTAAGTTTATTTAGATAAATTTTTATAGCTTTAACAATGTTATACTGGTTTTATAATTTTATTGTTTAGATAAAGGATATATATATATGGTATAATATAGTATATGCCTTACATTTACTGTAGGACAATATATATTATATGATATGAGAATAAAATATAAATTAAGGATAATATATATAAATATATATATATGAATGATACGGAAATGAATTATTAAATATAATTTGTATTTTTAAAACATGTAAATGGACAAATCTAATGGTGAATCTCATTCAAATTTCATTGAGAAAGTCGAATTCGAATCAAATTTTATCATTGTCGAATCCAAATTCAAACCCGAACCGTGTGACTTAGGTTCTAGGGACTCCCCCTTGGTCTCAAGAGTTGACCTAAAGCATTCAAGAAGCTAGGCTAAGGTAACATTGGGCTCTAGCTTCTCCCGCGCTTGCCACTCATTACACCATGATCCGTGACATTATCATGGGTGTTATTTTGACCGGTAACAGAGTCAAAGGACACACCTATTCTCTTTCGTGGCTGGTCAATTCCTATAAAGGTATAGCGTCACAAGAGCATTGTAACCATCATTCATTCATTTATCAATCATAATTTAATATACATTCAATATCTATTGCAGATTTTTTGTTTATGTAGCGCTTCCGCTACAAAGAGACTAGTGCCAATCCAACACGGGTGAATGGAGTCAATGGATCTATTACGATGGTACCAGTACCAAGGCACCTACAGAGGTGCCCCAGGGAGAGGGGGTCATTTTCTTACCAGGAGGGGTGTTTAGCCAGCTTTCTGGTTTCTCCCTTGGAAGTACTATGGCTTAGTGGCATTGTTGACTGCCTCATGAAAGGGCTTGAAGCCCTGAGGTTGGTGTCCGGGGCTTCCATGGGTGGATCATTGGGTCACATGACCCCAACCGTGATTTAGCATTCTGGTGATGGTTCTTTCAGCATTGAGGCATCTCTTTCTCCTCCAGGTCACCTCCAGCACCCTCATGGCCCTCCAATTCACCAGCGCCCTCTCTCTGGGGCCTCTTTCTGATGATGACATCATCCTTAGAGCCAGGTTGTGATGCTTGATTAGGGGAGGGCATTGAGGGATATTCACTTCTGTTGGGGTTAGTTGGGGCATGACGACCCCCCCCCCCCTCCACAGTCTGGCCTTCAAAACAGACCGATATGCTCATTTTTAGCCATTTTGCTCATGTATGGGTCAAATGTAGGGACAACACCCCAATTTACCCATTACTTCGATTATTTTATATTATTTTTGTTTTAATTTTAAGTTGACATTTATAATTTCAAATTGACATTTTAAAAAGGCATGTCGGCCTGGATTTTATTTTATTTTTGTAAAGTGAGTGTGAAAAGGTATAAATAACTTTTCCTCACTTCATTTTTACACATCAACTTATGGGATTACACTAAATTTTTGGATTTTTACCCTTCTTGGGCTCAATGGAGTAATGCGGACCTCTTGAGGATGGATAAGCTTGCTAGTTTGGGAACAAATCTTTGAAGTCTTTGCTCTTGTTTCTTTGCTAAGGTGGTGCTAAGAGTTGTTTGCTTAACACATGCACAAGGAGGTATCTAAGTCTTTTCTCTTGATATTTCTTTGTTAAATGTTGGAGTTGTCTTGTTTAAGGTTGAATGGTAGCCATTGATGTTGCATTTTTCCCTAGCATAAGTCATTTTCAGCCTTTAGTTACCCTAGCATTGTCAACTTGAGCCTTAGGTCTCCAAAGTTTGTCTTGGTTAGGGCATCATTAACCAACTCTTGTGGTTGTTGAGGAATCCCTAGTTTTTTTAACTTGGCAAGTGCCATTTCAAGGGGAGGCTAATCCTCCTTGATGCCTAGGGTTAGGGTGGATTTCTCATGCAAACCCTAGGTTGTTCTTCTACTTTTTCAAACCCTAATTTATGAGTTTGTATTATTTTGTCAGTATTATACTTTGTTTAGTTTTATTTATTTTTCATGTCTTAGGTTCAATTTTAAGTTATTTTGTATTTTTACAAATTTTAAATTATTTAAAGGTCTGATTTTCTGTGCTTAAACCCTATTTTGCAAACCCTAAACTACCCTAAACTTCCTCCCCTTTACCTTGTTTCCTTCGCTCTACCTCCCATTCTCCACGGCCTCCTCCCTTTCCCTTATCTCCACCCTCGACCCTCTCTTTATTCTCCTCGCTGCCCCCTTTTCACAGTTCGGGCCCCTCTCTTTACCCTCGGACCTGCTCCTCTTTACTGCTGCTGCCCTCTCCTACTCACGGCCTCCTTTCTTTTCCTTCTGCTGCTCCTCCCCTTTTTCCTCGCCGCTCCCTCTCCACCATCTCCTCCCTTCTCCCTATCTCTCTCCTCTCCCTTTCTTTCCTCTTCCCTCTTCCTCTTCTTCTATCCTCCATTTCCTTGTCTTTCCCTGCCCTCCTCCATTTCCTATGTCTTCTTCCCTTACTGCCCTCATCTGCAATAAAGAACATAAGACTAGTTAGCACCTTTTTTGGGTTAGTTGTGGTGTAATTCTTGGAGTTAGCTCTTACCTTTTGTCCTTTTTTTCTGTGCACTTTTTAAGGTAGTTTACTGTGTAAGTGACTCGGAATTTTACATACAGACCTGAAGGTGATCTGTTGATGAATTAATTTGATACTAGTTTGATGTTAGTTATTGCTAATTACTTAGTGAAAGCAAGAGTGATATTGAACGATATTTGAACACTACCTTGCTTTTACAATACACTGAACTAGTTATACTTAATTGATGACATCTATTTACATGCGATGAATAATATATGACGTTCTTATATTGATTTTATACTTCATTGGATGACCTAGGTGGTAATGGTGTTTTTGGTTATCTATTGGTTAATGCTGATTGTTGGTGAATGAGGTGTATTATGTGCTAGAACTTTGCTATTGAATGCATATCTACTTGCTATATTTAATTGGTGAATGGTCATAGATTGCCTTCAGTGAAGAACTCTTATATTTCATTGTGATGATCTTGGATTGACCTTACACTGTCATTGAATAATCTACGATGAATCCTAGCACAATTGATGATTCTTTGATCATATACTTTGCTTAATTTGCACCTATTGACATTGGTTGATTAATTACCAGCATAGATCCATCTTAGACCCGTATATCTATCAAGCACCGAGAGGGATCCAATTTCTTGAGGTGTATTTCTTTTTTTAAATTTAAACTTAAGAAATTTGATCTCTCTTGATTGATAGATCCGGGTTTAAGTTTTAAGTTTTTATTTTATAAACGAACATCTATTTTTTAATTACTTTTCATAATATTTTATTTTATGAACCAACATGGATTTTTTTTAAATACTTTCCATAATTTTTTATTTTGTGAGCAGACATGAATTTTTTTAATTATTTTGTTAGTAACAAACATTATATCACAAACGTTACAACATCTCCCCATACTTACTTTACTTTACTTTACTTCTTTTTACTTTACTTTACTTTACTTTACTTTACTTATTTTTACTTTAATGTTACAAACTTTACTAATGTTACATCATCACGTTACAAGATCTCTCCCATAATATTCACTATCACTATTACTTTACTTCTTTTTACTTTAATGTTACAAATGTTATTAATGTTACATCACATTACAAGATCTCTCCCATAACATTCACTATCACTATTATTTTTGGCTAACATGTTACTAACGTTACATCATGTTACAAGATCTCTCCCATACTGGGCTGTAGAGAGCCTCTCGACGCAATGAGCCGACATGAATTTTTTTAATTATTTTTTAATTATTTTGTTACAAACTTTATTTTGTTACAAACGTTACATCACGTTACAACATCTCCCCCATACTGGGTTGTAGAGCACCTCGTTTCACTCGGTGCAATTATATCTTCATATTGACTCCATTTAGGCACTGGTCTAACTACAAATTGCATAGAGAACATAGTCTTTTGGTTGCATAAGTGTTCTACAGGTTATCACAAGGGTACTTTTCCTTGGAGGTTTCGACGCTCCGAAGAAGTTAGAATCGTGATCGAGGTGACATTCGATTACTTTTCTTATTTTTGCTTATCGAGAACTAGCCCTGCTAGTTTGCCCGGTAACAGGATCTAGTCCAAAAGGGCGAGTTCATGGACGGTTAAGGAAACTAGAGCTACATACACATGCCACAAGAAACCTTAAAATGCTTAAAAATGAAAGTAGAAATTAAACTAGGTAGGCCCAAACGATGCCACATCAAAACATTGCTAACTAGGGTGTGACACAGGCAATGAAGTATTAGAAAGCAATAACTCTAAACAATGATAGAAGCAAATTAATACATTCATGCATACATAGGCAATGAAGTATTAGAAAGCAACAACTCTAAACAATGATAGAAGCAAATTAATACATTCATGCATACATCATCAAAGGGAATTGGAGGAATTACTTCTCACACAAAACCTTTCGAATGAGGTAACTTACCCTTTCAATTGGGGATAATTAATCAAATTTTGGTTATTCTACAATTCATTAACAACATTAAAGAATAGGAACATTAAGCCTTACACTTGATAGGAGAAGAAAACCTTTACACTCTAATTTGCACTGAGAAAAGATGTATCCATTAATGAGAGAGAACTTTCAAAATCCAACCATGAAGAATGAGGGAGAGAGCAAAGCCTTATATAGCTTTCAACTCACCTTCCCCCATACAATAAAATATGCATAAAACCGTAGATCTAACCTAGAATGGAGTAAACAAATGCAAAAAATACTCTACTACTCCAACAAATACAATATAATAATGGTGTTCAAAGCCACATGTACATGTCTCAAATGAAGAATGAGAGGGGCACCTCCATAGATGAGGGAATAGACAAGTGAAACCACAATGACATGGCCTCCAAAGGCCCTCCAAGTGTAGTGCTCCAATAGAAGTGGTCAAACCAGCAATGAATAACCCTAGATCTAGGATTTGGAACCTCCTAGATCTCCTTCAATGACCAACAACCTCCAATAAATGAGCAAAAACCCCTCCAAAGTGGATGATAGCATCATGGATGAGCAATAGACTTACTTCAAAGTAGTGTTATTGAAATCATACCAGTTTCGGCAAAACTCGTCGATCCAATTGGTTCCCACGGGTTTCCAATCAGAACCGGTATCTCAAACCGAAAAAGACCGGTTCAATGCTATTATCACATTTATAGTAGATAGGAGCTACTACAATTTCTAGAGCAGTTGTCACAACCCAAAGCCAATCATTTACATTGAGATGAGCTTTTCATGCCACATGATGATCATTGGTGGGTACATACAAACGCAGCTAGACTACTTGGAGCAGCAGTATCAGTGTTACCCTTGTCATTTTCGAGTCATCTTCCTGACAACATGAGGGATACTTGTTCATGCCTTGGTTCACTTTAGCAGAGCAGCCAGTTGTTGATTGTTTCTTCCTTGCCATCGATATTTTCAAAGTGATTGCAGATTCAGATGCAGGTGACTGAGCAGGTATATGGCATGAGGTTTGCATTCATTGTATTTCTTACTTGTATTAGTAGATGTGACTGGGTATATGTAGTGTTGACATTGGTGATCTTTTATTTGGATGTTTTAGTAGACTGATGACTGAAGAAGTTAAGTGGTTTAGTGTCAAATCCTTGGTATATGCTCATGTGTAGGGTTAGCCTTTGTAGAACTTAGATCATTTTTCATTACTCCTAAGACCATTATCACATGTCCTCCATCCATCTGTAATTCCATGTTTGAAGCAAATCCTTTGACTTGGATAAGACTTGTGAACTTGAAGACATTCACCCTCTGTGACCTCTATGTCTGGATAGGCCCCCATGTTTGCTTGTGTCTCTGTTATGAAGTGTGTGACTATGATCTCAGACCTGTTGATCTATTTCTTGTCCGTTACCCCGGATGTTTGAGTGCAATTTAGGATTGTATATGTCACCAAAAGTGTCTCTAATAGTCTCGAAGCAGGTATTCCTCATCTTATGAAATCAAAAGCATCGGCTTGCATAACTTAGATCTATATCATAAGTAGATTTGATAAGAATTTCTAGATCTAGAATCATTAAAAAAATTCTATTTTACAAGCTGGATCTAGTATTGAGTAGTTGTCCCTTTGCAAGCCATTTCATTGGAAAATTTCAAGGCTTAAAGTAAAGGTTAATTACTTTGGGTTTAAGAGTTTATTTGGCAAATTTAAAAGTGCTTCAGTGGCTTCTCTAAAAAGCAAGCCAAGATCCTCAAAAGGACTTGTCCTATTGAGTTCTTTTAGTCATTTTTGTAAACCATTTAACTTAGAATTTTTTCCATAAATTTTTTAGTCCGCCTAAATCACTTTTAAAGTGATTTTGGGCATTTTTGAGTACTAATTTGCTCGCTGTCCTGTTTTATTTTTTAGCAGGTTTTGGGATTTTTGGATCAAAATTTCAAGTTTTGGGCCAATTTGGAGCTTCCCGGGGCATCCTAGCTTCATCCGGCAATTTGCCTTAACATTATTGTAAGCCTTTGGATCTAGATCTATAAAGATCCAAGGCGTTTTTTTTTAAGATTATTGTAAATCATAAATAAAAAAGAAGAGCAAGTGGGCTACCCAATGCCCACCCCAACCCCCCTAGGGGGTTTTGCGTCATTGTGTGATTTTCAATTTTTTGCTTAATTAGATTTCTTTTTCTGTTTAATAAATTAATCTAAGGTTAAAATTAACTTTGGAAGTGTCTGATTCCAATATCGGCCTTCAAAGCGCACTCAAGACGTAGAAACTTTTAATCTCTTTTGGAGACTGTATACTTTGCGTTTTAATCAAGTTTCAATTCTTTCAAGTATTTTCTTGCAAAAGTAATAAACGCTAACCCACCACGCTCTACCGAAATACCGAAAGGGAAAATATATTCATGGTGTAGTAATTAGTTCATTTTATTTTCAATCCTTTTGCTTTTTCTTTAAAGTAACAAACTCGGCATTGCTCTCCTGAAGTATGCTCTTGTCGACACATAAAGGGCTTTGCCCAAGTACGTGATTAGATGATCAGAAAAGAGATTCCTTGCCTTTAGTAATTAGTCTCATATCTTGCAACAATTTTATTTCAGTCGTTTCCCCCCTTTTTAATCGGAACGAACATTTAGTTGCTAATTCAAAGTATGCTCTTTCCCTCTGCAGGCATTGCCTGGTCATTGGGAAATTAGAAACGAGTTACAACACCTTTTTTAACTTTCCACATTTAATTAAGAAACTCACTTTAATAAAATCAACTACCCTCAAACTTAGCAAAAATCTAGCGCTGGGACATTGAACTTGTGGGGGGGAATTTCTCAGACGAAGTAGGAACCACTAGAACATGACCTCGGGGCCCCGTTAGGCTACACCCTTGTCAGTGTAGTGCTGAACATCCCCTCGAGACTCCATCCATCCCACATGTCTTCGTGAGGAGCCACTCTTGCTCAAATTCGAACATACTCCTTGTACCTCACAGTATATCTGGAGTTCCCCTTTTCCCTAAATCAATTTCATCATTAATAAATTTAAAACTGACCAAGAAGCACTCACAAAATATTTACTATACAACACTTTATTTCGACTCCACTTTGGCACTGATCTTATCTACAATATTTCAATCTTTGGTTCAGATCTTATGTCTTATTTGGTTATATTTACCTCATGTTGTTGATCCTAATTCACATTTGCAAGTGACCTGTTGCTTTCAGTTAAATCTTGTTCAAAACTCCTAAAAAATTACCCATTCATAACTAATCAGCTTAATAGACTTAGTAACTCATACGCACTACCCCCCTTGGCTTCATTAGGAGTTCTACCTAAACGGAGGAGTTAAGTGCTGAGTGACAGTATCTCAACTCAAAACTTGCCCCCAAGGAACGCACCTAAGCAACTTGAAGATTTTCGTTGCGATAACCCCCGAGTACATGTTTCGGCGGCAACCGGGGGGAACTAACCCTAAGCCCCTACTAAAGCTATATAAAGATGTCCCCACCCTCTATTTGTCTCACGCTATTCAATTTAGTGATTTGAATTTTTTGAGCTATGTTTCTTGGGTTGTTTTAGAGAGCTAATTGCAAGGTTGAATAGGAGAGGTTGTTGGGCTGATTTGAAGGGCTTGTGAGCTAAGTTTCTTGGGGTGATTTATAACCTATTTATTCATGTACTTTGGCTTATATATGGATTGCACTCGATGTTATTTTAGTTGTATGCATTCTTACTTTCTATATACATGAGAAACTTTGCATATTTGTGTATAATGGTTTGAATTCTCATGGATGCACATATATATATTCATTCATAATTTGAATATTTTATGTATAATTTGGTCAACCGGTTCTGTGATCCATTTTTTGTCTGATTTTGGTCTAGCTCCTATTCCTAGGGTCGATTGGTTTGATCACCCGTTTGGTACTGATAACTATGCTCCAAAGTGAACGCTCCTCGTGAATGAGAGCTTCCTCCAAAGTGGCAATAGATGATGTCTCAAACTAAAACCTCTCCAAGGCTCAAGTTGAATGCTCCCACTAGATTAGCATAGATACATGTGCAAATGGTCTACCACAGTAGAGTGTTCCATCAATAAATGTTGGAAATGAGTAAAAATGACCCTCAAAAGTGAATGCTCCCACTAACAAGCATGGATGAGTGTGCAATTAATCTCCTTAGTGGAATGATCCTCCAAATATGGCAAGGAATAGGTGAGCGCTCCAACAAATAAGGTATAGACATGTGTTATAAGTTATAACCAATAACCAAGTGAAACATTCCATGAATTAAGGTCAAGAATGAGTCAAGGAATCTCCATCAAGTGAATGCTCCTCAAGAGAAGCATGAATAGATGTACAAGCAAGCTGAACATGTGGAGCATTATCCCTTTTTTGACCTTATCAAGTATCAAACCACTACATATGTCTGCTTATTAACCCAAATCTAACCTCCATTCCAACCCATCAATCTATGTGCTAGATCCATGAATTAAATTGATCACCCATCCATAACAAAAGCATCAATCCCAAGAGCAAGTGTCCGCAATAAATAACCAACCCTATGTAGAAGGGGATGGCCCCATCTACAAGCCATGCCTCCACACATGCCAAGAGAGAAATGAAGAGGGCGCTCAACCAAGAAAGATGGGCAATGGCATCACGATGCCATCTAAGTGTTGAAAGACAAGAACGCTCCATGAGATATGTTAGTCTAGGCCACCAAACAAGTGCTAGGAGGGCACTCTATGGAAAACCACCCACAACACATCACCAAGCATGAAATACATCAAATGGGCTTGAGTGCTCTATGGAAAATCCACTATACATCATCCATAAGATCAAACCATGCCAAACCGACATGAGTGCCTCCATAGAAATGAGTGCCATATCATTATGAGTGTGAAAGACACCCCAAACCCTAGAGCACTCTCATAGAAGGGCCTCCACATACATTTAATCATGAAAACCAGCCAAGCACTCCATAGAATATTAGAGTGTATGTGATATAGATGCCAAATAGGACCAAGAGCATTAGGGAGCTCATGAAGAAGATGATCAATGTGCCAAATATGAGTGAAGTGCAATATCATGAGAGGCCACATAAGTACATCATGAAAGTCTATCAATTCTCCACATGCTAGAACGTCATCACCAAGAAACCAAAGCATAAAACCAACTCCATCAAGTTGTAAACCCTATTGAATACGTGAGAAAAATCACATGTGGACACCCATGACAATATGGGGAGTAACACACTTAATCATTCAACACAAGAATTGGGAGAAGAAAACAAGAAAGAACATGTAGCCCACGAATCAAAGAAAACAAAATCTGACTTGCAAGTCAAGCATCAAGTGCCGCTTCTACAAGGCTCACACCCAATGTAATCAAAATTTACAAGTGGAGAATCAAAACCTCAAGATAAAACTCAAGAACAACTTATTGGAGAAAGAGAAAGAAAATTCTCGTTTAGAAAACCATAATCAAATTTTGGTTGGACAAATAAAGAACCTAAAGAATGATAAGAAGTAGAGAAACTTACCAACAAGGATTGATTAATAAAGAAACAATGATCAATCTTATCGAACTGGAGAAGTCTTTAGACCTACAAATCCAAGTCATGGAGAAGGAAACCAATACAGATCCAATCAACATCACAACTCAAAAGGATGCAAATCTAGTTGAAGTAAGTATATCTTCAACTATCAAAGTACAAACGAGGGAAAATCCAAGTATCGTTACTAATAAATATTCAATTATCAACAAAGTGACACATATGCATGAAGAAGACATCATACCAAAAGTGAATCAGGAAAACACTACAAGTGTGATAAGGAAAAATCATGCTACAAGGACACCTTATCTACACCCAAACCACAACAATTAATACTTTAAACAATCCTTGTATCAACATTGCTCAAAACAAGGACAATATTCAACCTAAACACTGAAGAATATTAATGCTAGTACATATAGGTCTCAAAATAAAAGTTCATCTTGGAAACCCTATAAGTGCACAGTGCTACAAAAGATTAAATTACAATGGTCAAACCCTTTTACCATTCGACAATTATGTTCGACACTTAGAAGATCATATCATCTTATATCTTAAACCACCACAGCTATAAGAATAGAGAACCGTGAGAAGGTACTACAAAGCCATATCAAGAGATAAAGTTTTGCCATAAATATGCTTTGAGGGTAAAGCATTTGTAAAGGGGAAGGCAATGCAATGAACATAATATACATGTAAGCATTAAATAATAATAATAATAATTTGTTAAGTGACACGTCCTAATTAAAAGGAATGACCTAATGAAGGGATATGACCTATCAACCATGGTGAACAATCAATGCGTATAAGTATACCGCCCCATGGCATTGTAATCATTCATCTATTCATTCATATTCATTATTTTATATTACCTATCCTATATGGTTTTTTGTTGTTTGTCCTTCTTATGTTGGATATTTGTTAGTAAATGAACATCTTTTCATTTTAAAGCAAAGGAATTTAACAATAAGGATGCTCCTAATGGCCCCAAGCCCTTAGCAATGAAAAAGCTAAAAGAATGACATGAAAATGTTAGAAAGACCCCCATTATATGTAGAGAAGTAATTCATCTTAAATAGTCACTCAAGAAGGTGAGTCAAGGGTCCAAGGGGCTCATTTAAGAATGTTGTTCTCTTCCTTTCACATTCACTAATGAATTCCAGCCTAAGTTGCACCAAAATAAATACATATATGGATACAAATACGGGGAAGGAAATGGATATGGCAAATTTTCAAAAAAAGTCAGATACAATACGGCAGGGAAACAACACACACACACACACAAATATATATTTGAAAACACCAAGAGACATATATAATTCAGATTATCAATCATCAATTAGATTTAGAGGCATTCATGTCATTTATATCAATTGAAATTAGCAAACTCAAATATTGTCATAGACAATATTCTTCTATCCTGAGTGCCATAGATAAGCCAAAACCTTGTCAAGCATTCCATCAAGAACATGTCAACTACTTCTAAACATCGATTTCAAACCCTAAAGTTACTTGAAGGCCTAATCCAATTGTTAGCATCTAACAAAAGAATATATTGATTGCACCTCTAGAAGAAGTGTTGGAATTTGTGATTAAACACAATTTTGGAGGTAAGTTAGTGACTCGACTGATGTGTATTTGGGTTGGTCCACTGACTAACTGTACAATCAACTAGACATTGCAAGGATCGGTTAACTAACCGACCAGTGCATAAAGGGCATAAATTCACGACAATGACTACCTATTTGGGACCAACTTGGATGATCAAAGTTGACTTAACTAGCCATGTTTCAAGGGGATTGGTTAGGCACTCAAGTATCCATAAGTGAGTTCATGTGGACTCTGGAGTGATATGATAAAAGGCATGATGACATGCAATATTGCACTCTATGCTATAACACTATCTCTTGAGTCCCAATGTTTTAGAACTCAGACTCAGACTCGAATCGGTCAAGGGTCAACTCAGACTCGAAATCGGTCGAGGGTCAACTCGAACTCGAAATCGGAATCGGTCGAGGGTCAACTTGAACTCGGAATCGGAATCGATAATAAATCAACAATGACTCGGCCGATTTGAATTTAATGACTCGTTTTACTAAAAAATACATAAAATATTTAAATTTTAAAGAAAAACAATATTTTAAAGATTCTAATCCATGATTCCAAAGGATTAGAGACAAAATATCCAAAGTCTGCTCATGTATATACCATATAAGGGTGAATATATCAAAATGGCATGAAGTGTACTGTGTAATACATATCTGGATTCTGGAACAAAATACATAATCAATGAGGCCTAAATGGCCTACAGAGTCCAAAAAACAACATGCTATGATACCACTACATCATACGTCATACATGTCATTGATCAACATGATCAATCATCAAACTCAACAGCACTACTAGAACTAAAGTAGAACCAAAATCAAGACTAGCAATGGCATAGGCAATAACACCATCACCTGGCTCAAGCTCGAACTCCTCAAGGTCATCTACAACTGCAGTAGTAGTGTAGTAGATGAATCCCTACAAGAACAAGGTTAGGGTTCATCTTATAGCTTTAGGGTTAGATTCTAAGTTGCACGAAATGGAGAAATGGGGACGTGTTTGAAACATGACCCCCCAAAATTTTGAAAATGGGGACATATATCAAAGTTGATCCTTGATCTCAAAGTTGGTCCTCCAAGGACATTAGTCAATAACTCAAGACCCTACAATTTTGATGAAACTTCCTAATCCAATTGTTAAAATAAGGTAGAAAAAGATTCCCATGCTTAATAAGTGATTTTGCTTGAGTGAAGAGTACATTTTTTATTAAGGTCATGACAGAGGAGTTCAACAATCAATACCACCAATCAAGGTACATAGAGGGGTTGCTGTGCTTGATTAAATGCCAAACCCATACCCTCGTACATGAAAAAAATTGGTGGAAACTTTGCAATCCTGAAATCTTGAAAACTGCTAAGTCTGTTGAATTGTGAATGGGATCTAAAATTCTACTTTTGCATATGATGTCCGATGAGGTTGGAACCACTCTCAAACATCCTGAAACAATTAATGGTAATGTTAAAAATTTAAGTAAAAAGATAGAAAATGAAAGATAAGGAGAATGCCACTTTTACCATTACCATTTAGTATTGCCAAATCTACTAAGTAACTGAACAAAGCAAAAGAAATTTCCAGACAACTCGGTCGGTTTATGTTGGGACTCGGCCAAGTTGACCTGTTCGGTACCAAACCGGTCACCCGATTCGGTTTGAAGGCTGAGCCAGCTCAGTGGAGGGTCAACTCGGTCAACTCGGTAGAGTCCAAGTCCGAGTTGACCGATTTTTAAAACTATGCAGTCTTGACACCACCAAGTTCTTTTGGATATGTTGTTTACTTTTTATGGTTTATATTGATAAAAATACTTGAAATAAGCTTAAAATATCAAATGTATATCATATGGACAATTTACTAAACATGGCATCATCGTAATTTCCTCCACGACATAAGGATTGGAGCATGAGAGTGTACTAGCAATGGA
This sequence comes from Larix kaempferi, assembly GCA_027924585.1. Taxonomy (NCBI): domain Eukaryota; kingdom Viridiplantae; phylum Streptophyta; class Pinopsida; order Pinales; family Pinaceae; genus Larix; species Larix kaempferi. The sequence continues at coordinate 14,071,380 of BSBM01000806.1, read as the reverse complement.
GGAAATCAGGTCATAGGTCAAGAGTTCATTTTGATTCAGAAAAAGGAAAAGAAAAAAAACAAAGCCTATTGGAAGATTATTGGAAATAAGTGTTGGTCCATGTAACCCTTCATAAATCAGCCTGCTATTTTGTAGGGTTGAGACTGCCATATATTAATTTTGATATACAAGTTGTTTTATCACATATATAAGTCATTGGGGTTTATTTGCAACAAAGCTGAGGAATTGGCACAAAAACTGAGAAAAAAAACAATAAAACACAATTATTGTACTTCTACAGCAGGCTGTAACACTAACATTATAGTAGACAAGCATTTGAGGCAATAAAATGTCCATAGATCAGTGGTGTTTTGAACCAAAAGTAATCCTCGATCATTTTTGGAAAAATACAAAGAGAAAAAAGCCATGGAACATAAAAATCCAGATTTCCATTCATCAATTTAGGATTAAGGTTTAGGTCTTGATTTATAAACTTTACGGCTCAATTTAGGGTTAGGGTTTTATAGTTTTCCTTTAGGGTTTTTTTTTTTTTTTCATGTAACAAAATCACTCTTTATGGCCAGAAACTCACCCTGTAGCAGCCGAAAGATTTCAGCAAAATAGGAAACAGTTGGAAATGGCTGGAAATGGCTTGAATATGGCTTGGAAAAGTTTCAGTTTTTTGGATACAGCTTGGAAACATTTAAGTGCCATATCCCCTCCATTTCAGTTTCCGAAATGGAGAACATCCCACTCTCTTCCTAGATGTTTTTGATAACTTTGATTCCAGCCCAATATCACTTCAGATATCTTACAAAATTACTTCAGGTTCTGTGTAGAAGGAAGTATTACTTGCTTGGCTTGGAATTTGCGTTCATGGTTGAGGAAAAAATGGCAAATACTACAAGACTTCCCCATGACATTTCCTATCATTTTGGTTATTTTAATACTGTTTTGAAAGCATATACAAATCTACAAATCTAGGTCAGCCATTAAAAAGTGGGTACGACTTGGGGCTTTGCTCCTTCAGTGACCCAATAGGTTGTATAACACACACACAAATACACAAATGATAGTTTATTTATATTTTATGCACATTTACATGTATCTCGATATTGTTGTGCATGTGTGAGTCGTAGCAATGCTGAACATTATAGGCATTTGCCATAGGCCAGCATAATGTTCAATTAAAACCTATATTTGGAATTATGGAAGTCAAGTGGCAAATACCCATAATCAAATACATGTTTAACCTTTCTATTTTCAGTTTATATTGGAAAAATAAGAAGAAATAGAGTCTAGACCAAGTGATAGCCTGAGTTCGCGTTGAAGGCTTACTTGCTATGGCATTGTTATCTCAGCACTTGCTTGTCATTGTAGTGCTAGTTAAAAGTACAAAAAGAAAAATGATGAGAAGAGAATAAAAGGAAAGTTCCAAGAAGAGAATATAACATGTCCCTGGCATGAATGTAGAATGCAAGGCTTAGAAGCATAAAAAAAAAAACTTTCTTCATCCAAAAAATTCCTAATAATGTCAAGTATGCCCAAAAGGATGGAGATGTGGAAGCCTGAAGATGATGCTCATTCCAAAGATGAGGATAGAAAGGGTCATGCAGAGGATGTCCAAATTATGAAAGAGATTGACACGAACGAGAATGACCATAACAACAATGAACATAACTAAAAATGGCTCTATGGATGGGGACTACATTGAAAAAGATGATGATAAAAATTAAAAAGGATAACATCAAAAATAGGGGTGATTCAGAACTGTGTTATCATAACTGGACTCATTCCAGACATTTTTAGGACAGAATCAGGGTTTCAAACTAATTGTTATGCTTCCACATATTACAGCGTTCCAGCAGGTCGTTTGATAGAAGAGAGCTAAAAAAAAATTTAAAGGCCAAGTGGGGGGTTCTCTATGTCTGGTTGGCCATGACCGGGCTCCTTGGTCCTGCTCTTGAAGTACTTTGGCTTAGTGGCATTGTTGACTGCCCTTTTGGGGCTTTTACGCCTGTGGTTGGTGTCCGGGGCTTCCAAGGGTGGGCCATTGGATCACATGACCACCAAGTTTCTCTGCCTTGAGGGTGACTACATTTAACCTAGGGACGTCATCCCTAGTCCATTCACCCCTCTCACCCCCACTTGGACCTCTTCTTGCAGCAGTTAAGACCCTCTCTAGTCAAAACAATCCTATGATGTCATACTTTGATCAAGCCTTTAAGCTAATGCAAGGGGGACGTTGAGGGATATTTTTTCATCACTCTAGGATTAGTAGGGGCATGATGCCCCCCTTGGACTCACTCTTGCCAACATAGTGAGGCATTTGCTTCCTTATTTTAGCATTTTTCATCATTTTATGCCAGTTTTAGGGTCTAGTCCCCAACAAGAGGGTGACATTCCCTATTTTTATCTTATTTTAGATTATTTTAGTATTACTATTGTCTTAATTTTAAATTGACAAATTAAGACATGTAGGCTTGATAAAAATTAAATATTGTGCTAAGATGGATATAAATATCCATTCTAATTTCATTTGTAAAGCACAAGACTTGGGATAAAATCATGTTTATTATCTTTCTCTTACTCCATGGCCTCTAAGTGATGCACACCTCTTGAAGTGATCTAATCTTGGCTTGGAAAGTGAAAGTGGAGCAATTGCCAGGGTCTCTCCTACACATACATGTTGATGCTAGAATGGTTGGAAGAACTTATGCACAAGGGATGATCTATGCTTCATGTTTGTTCAATCTTTATTAAATGTTGGTAAGTCTATCTCTACCTTTGGTTGAATGGTGCTATGCTAGTGCATTCTTCTTATGTAGCAAGGGTTTATTATCAATATTTTGTCAATTTGTATGGTGAAAAACGTCCTCTCAAAGAAGTTTTTCTTGTGATTGGCCCTTGGATCTCTACTTTGTTGGTAAGTCTATCTCTACCTTTGGTTGAATGGTGCTATGCTAGTGCATTCTTCTTATGTAGCAAGGGTTTATTATCAATATTTTGTCAATTTGTATGGTGAAAAATGTCCTCTCAAAGAAGTTTTTCTTGTGATTGGCCCTTGGATCTCTACTTTTGCTCTTATTAGGCTCCTACCACGAATCGTTGAGGTTGTTGTTGGAAGCCCTAATCAGCAAACCTAGAGGGACATTTCATGTAGGGAGACTGATCATTCATCCTTTATGCCCTAGGGTTTGAGGTGGTACCTTAAAACCCCTATCTTGTTATTTTTACCTAAATTTTAAGCATCGCCTTTGTATTATACTTAATTGCATTGCATGGTAGCTTAGGGTAGTTTAGGGATGCATTTTAACTAGAAAAAACCCTGAAATTTACAGAAAAATCAGAAACCCTGAAAGTTACAAAATTCAAAAAATCCAAAATATCATTTTTTTGCAAATTCTAAGCTCAAAAAGGGCTGCGCCCTACCTATCTTTCGCATAAACCTTGAAGGGCGTCATCATTTGACCAGCACAAAACCCTAGGTCAAACCTCTGCTGCAACTGTCACAGTCGGTTAAGGTTTGTCCAGTGGCCAAGTCCAATTGGCCTAAGAATTTCGGCCTGCCTGGATGGTGTTGAATATTGTAACTTCTAAGAATATTATATTTGTACTTTATTATTCCGGAGATGTTTTATCCCTCCGAGGTAACCCTATTATGTATCTGGAGATGTTTATTCCTCCAGGGGTTTGTGTTAACTAGGGTTATTAGACCCACCATGTGGGGGTCGGCCCTGATGTCATATTTTAGGGGTTATTAGACTTCTCTAGGAGAGGTCGGCCCCATTAGTTATTTTGGTCAGTCGGGAGTTAGTATAAATAGAGGAGGTGAACTCCTCATTAGACACACTCACTCACTTGAGAAAAGTAGCACACTTGTCTGGGAGATTTGCTAAGGAGACAAAGAAGGAGGGAGCACATCTTGTATTTTGGTTGATCATCTTATTGAGGAAAGCTTTGTTGGGTTTTCTACCCCATGAGGGTTTCCCAGGGTAAATTCTGTGTCTATCTTGTGATTATGCTTCTTTCAGTGATCTTGCTAGTCTATTTGGTTTAAACTTAACATGGTATCAGAGCTAAACTGAATAGAACATCTTTCACAAGGTAAGAATACCTCTCTCTCTCTCTCCGGTGAAAGTTAGGGTTTCAGCAAAAAGTTGGTATTATTGAATTCTGATTACATGGCTATATAGCCCTTCTCAATACCTATCTTTTGAGCCCTAGATCGAACTTTTTGGTTGGGTAGAACTCCGGGAATTCCAAACCCTAGTTTTACCAAAAGTGCGATAAGTCAGAAATTGGGTTCAGAAAAAAGTTGGCATTTTTTAATTCTGATTACATGGCTGGATAGCCCTTCTCAATACCTATCTTTTGAGCCCTAGATCGAACTTTTTGGTTGGGTAGAACTCCGGGAAATCAAAACCCTAGTTCTACCAAAAGTGCGATCATCCAGAAATTCTGTTCCAGAATCCGGAAAGGTAAAAGGTAAATATTTCCAGGTAAGTATTATTTTGTCTCTTGGACTCCCCCAAGAGAAGATGGCTCCAAACACTAAGCTTGAAGACAAGCTAGAAGGCATAGAAAATTTCCGAGCATGAAAATACAGAATTGGTCTCATTCTTGAAGAGAATGATCTTGCTCATTATATCAAAGATGAAGTTGCAGAACCGGAAGGAGATGAAGCCAAAGAGAAGCATAGAAAGGATTTGATTAGGGCAAAGAGAATCATAGCTAATTCTATTAAAGACCACTTAATTCCCCAAGTGGCTTCCAAGAAAACTCCAAAGGAGATTTATGATGCCCTAGGAAGAATGTATGAAGGAAAGAACATCAATAGAAAGATGAACCTAAGAACTCAGTTAAAGAGTACCAAGATGAACAAAGGGGAGTCCATTCAAGACTACTTCTCAAGGATCTCCCAAATCAAGGAACAACTAGATGCCATTGGTGATACTCTTGATGAAGATGAACTTGTGATGACTGCTCTAAATGGCCTCACTAGATCTTGGGAATCATTTATACAAACTATGTGTGCCAGAAAGGAAAGTATGAAGTTTGATGTAGTATGGGAAGATTGTGTTCAAGAAGAGGCTAGGGTAGCCAACAGGGAAGCACTTCTCAAAGAGGATGATCAAGCCTTGGCTACTCACACCAAGAAAAGAATGGGTCACTTCAAGAAAGTTGAACACAAGGGATCTCAACACTTCTCTAAATTCAAAAGGAATAAAGGACCAAATCAAGTAAGGGATCTCTCCACAGTCCAGTGCTACAATTGCTTTAAATTTGGACACGTTGCCAGATTTTGTCCTACACAAAGGAAGAAGAAGTTTATACACAAAAGACACCATGCTCATATGGCAGAAGATGATAGTGAAGAAGAAGAAGAAGAAGAAGAGGAAGAAGAGGAAGAAAGGCCTCGAAAGAAAAGATCCAAAGTAAAGAAAGAAAATCCAGAAGAATATGTCCTATTCTCTGCACTCTCTGGATCTGTATCCCCTGGAGAAGACACATGGCTCATTGATAGTGGTGCCTCTAAGCACATGTCAGGTCAAAGAAAGACTTTCTCAAAACTTGAAGAAAAGTCTTCTTCACAAAAGGTATCTCTAGGAGATGATTACCAATATCCCATCAAGGGGATTCGTGAAGCAAGCTATAAGCTAGATTCTAGATCACCCTTGAAGATGAAAGAAATCTTATATGTGCCAGGACTAAAGAAAAACCTACTCTCTATCTCAGCACTAGATAAGAAAGGTTTTGGAGTTGCCTTCATAGATGGTCAAGTACTCATGTGGCCAAAGGGAAAATCCATTGAAGATGAAGTTGTCATTGGTGAAGAGGAAGGAGGCCTCTATAAGCTCAAGGGACATCCAGAAGTTGCCCTTGCCCATGAAACATCTAGCCCAAGTGAGCTATGGCACAGAAGATTAGCCCACATTAACTATAAAGCCCTACCCTATGTAAGCAAGGTGGTGATAGGTCTACCAGACTTAAAGGTTGATCATAATGGCTCATGCAAAGGATGTGAAAAAGGGAAGAATGTCAAGAACCCTTTTCCAAAAAGTGAAACAAAGACTAAGAACATCTTAGAGCTAATACATTCAGATGTATGTGGACCAATGCCTACCACTTCCCTAAGTGGTTTTGAATACTATCTTTCATTCATTGATGACTATTCAAGAAAGACATGGATATACTTTCTAAAAGGTAAGAATGAGGTTTTCAGAAAATTCAAGGAGTTCAAGGCCTTAATAGAAAATCTCTCAGAAAAGAAAATCAAGATTCTCAGAACAGACAATGGGGGAGAATATACTTCAAAGGACTTTGAAGACTTTTGTAAGGAAGCTGGAATCAAGAGGGAACTAACCACTCCCTACAATCCCCAACAAAATGGGGTGGCTGAAAGAAAGAATAGAACCATAATGGAAGCTGTAAAAGCCATGATACATGATCAAGATCTACCTATGTATTTATGGGCTGAAGCAGCTAGGAGCCTAGGACAGCAGTCTATGTGCAAAATAGACTTTCCCATAGTGCTCTTGAATTCAAAACTCCAGAAGAAGTGTTCACAGGAAAGAAGCCTGAGGTGAGTCATCTCAAAATATTTGGTTGTCCTGTGTACATTCACATTCCAAAAGAAAAGAGAACCAAGTTGGATCCTTCTAGTAAGAAGGGAATTTTTGTTGGATACTGTGAATCATCCAAAGCTTTCAAAATCTACATACCAGGTTTTCATCATATGGAAATAAGTAGAGATGTAACATTTGATGAAGAAGCGGCTCTCAAGAAATCCAAGAAGTGTCAACTTGAAGAAATCTATGAAGAAGATACACCTCCTAGAATCACAGAAGCAGTACACATACCTGAAGATGATACTCCAGAAGATCATGACATGATAGAACCTCAAGAACCCCCTATTTCAGACTTATCTAGAAAGAGAAGGCCAGCATGGGCTAGAGACATTATTCAAGGAGCTGAAAGATATGGAGCTCCTGAAGGCTCCACCAGAGAAAGAAAGAAACCAAAGCTAGTATCCAACTATATGGCCTTGATGTGTGATCTTGTGGATCAACTACCTACTAGCTATGAAGAGGCAGCTCAGAAGAAAGAATGGGTAGAAGCAATGACAGAAAAATATCAGTCAATAATAAAAAATGATGTTTGGGATATAGTTCCCAAACCAAAAGACAAAAGTGTGGTTTCTTCCAAATGGATCTTCAAGATAAAACATGCTGCAGATGGAAGCATTGAAAAATACAAGGCAAGATTTGTAGCCAGAGGATTCTCTCCGAAGGAGGGAATTGACTATGAAGAAACATTTGCACCAGTTGCTAGGTATACTTCAATTAGAACTATCATGGCACTTGCATCCATGATGAAGTGGAAATTACACCAAATGGATGTTAAGACAGCTTTTCTGAATGGTGTAATTGAAGAAGAAGTATACATAGATCAACCAAAAGGGTTTGAGGTTAAAGACGGAAGGACTCATGTATGCAAATTGAAAAAGGCATTATATGGATTAAAGCAAGCTCCCAGGGCTTGGTACGGAAGGATTGACAATTTCTTAACAAGCATGGGCTTTACCAAAAGTAAAGCTGATCCAAATCTTTACCTCAAAGTGATGGATGATGAACCAGTTATATTGTTGTTATATGTAGACGATCTGTTTCTAACCGGAAATGAGAAACAGATTATTGAAAGCAAGAAGAAGCTTACTTCAGAATTCGAGATGAAAGATCTCGAATTAATGCACTACTTCTTAGGCCTAGAGGTTTGGCAAGAACCAAAAGGAATCTTTCTAAATCAAGGTAAATATGCTATGGAGATTCTAAAAAGATTTGATATGTTGGAATGTAAACCCATGGCCACTCCGATGGACTCCAACCTGAAGCTATTAGTTAATGACTCATCGGAACTAGTGGACCTAACTCTATACAGACAAATCATTGGGTCATTAATGTATTTAACAAATACTAGGCCAGATATATGCTTTGCTGTAAATACTCTAAGTCAGTATCTAGTAGAACCTAGAAAGGTTCACTTAATAGCTGCAAAGCATGTGATGAGGTACCTAAAAGGTACATTGGATTTTGGTCTATATTATCTTGGAGGTCATGAACTCAAGTTACATGGTTACTCAGATTCTGATTGGGCAGGGAGTGTCTCAGACAGAAAGAGTACATCAGGTGGATGTTATGGTCTTGGATCTGCCATGATCTCATGGTTCAGCAAGAAACAATCCAGCGTGGCCCTCAGTACTGCTGAAGCAGAATATATAGCTGCCTGCTCTGCCAGCTGTGAAGCAGTATGGCTTCGGAAGCTATTATCAGGAGTGTTTGACTTAGAAATGGATCCCACTGTGATTCTGTGTGACAATCAAAGCTGCATTAAGATGACAGAAAATCCTGTATTCCATTATAAGTCAAAACACATAGAAATTCGATACTTTTATATACGAGATATGGTGCAGAGAGGAGCCATCAAGCTCGAGTATATAAGCACTGAGGACCAAATTGCTGATATCTTGACCAAACCTTTGTCTCGAGTGAAATTTGAATACTTCAGAGACAAGCTTGGTGTAGTTCAAAAGGACCCTCCTCGAAAGGGGGAGTAGTATAGTCACTGATGATGAGATTGCCTCATCGAACTCAAAGTCGATGATAAGGTTGCAAGCTCACTACACCTAGATACTTAGAAATATTTAGATTTAGGACTCTTATACTTAGAATACTTAGTTTTTACTTACACATGCTTTTGATGATAGATGTATTAGTGAGAATTAGATGTATACATGCTTTTGATGATAGATGTACACATACTTTTGATACATGTTCTTGATGATAGATGTATACATGCATTTGATACATGTTCTTGATGATAGATGTATACATGCTTTTGATGATAGATGTATTAGTGAGAATACATGCTTTTAATGTTAGATGTATACATGCTTTTGATGATAGATGTATTAGTGAGAATACATGCTTTTAATGTTAGATGTATACATGATTTTGATAATAGATGTATTAGTGAGAATACATGCTTTTGATGTTAGATGTATTGATGAGAATACATGTGAGGATTGAGTCATCCTTGGACGTGGTCCTAAATGTACGGTTGAGGATTGAGTCATCCTTGGACGTGGTCCTAAATGTACGGTTGAGGATTGAGTCATCCTTGGACGAGGTCCTAAATGTACGGTTGAGGATTGAGTCATCCTTGGACGAGGTCCTAAATGTACGGTTGAGGATTGAGCCATCCTTGGACGAGGTCCTAAATGTACGGATGGGATTGCATCGTCCCTAGACATGAGACCTGTCTTAAAGTGATAAGGACTGATCCTCCTGGAACTCGATCTGGATTGTATCGTCCATGGACCTATGTCCTAAAGAGAGCAAGACTAATCATCCTATATGATGATGCTGATGACGATGCTGATGATCGTGTGATGATGATGTTGATGATCGTGTGATAACGATGCTGACGATGCTGATGATGCTGATGACGATGCTGATGATCGTGTGATGATGATGTTGATGATCGTGTGATAACGATGCTGACGATGCTGATGACGATGCTGATGATGCTGATGACGATGCTGATGATCGTGTGATGATGATGTTGATGATCGTATGATGACGATCAAGTGATATTGACACTATTGACGAAGATGAATTGAAGAAAGCTTCCGATGATATATAGATGTATCATGTATAATGACTCCTTGCTCCTACAGATGTTGTTATAATATCCTTCTCGTTAAGGGGGAGTGTTGAATATTGTAACTTCTAAGAATATTATATTTGTACTTTATTATTCCGGAGATGTTTTATCCCTCCGAGGTAACCCTATTATGTATCTGGAGATATTTATTCCTCCAGGGGTTTGTGTTAACTAGGGTTATTAGACCCACCATGTGGGGGTCGGCCCTGATGTCATATTTTAGGGGTTATTAGACTTCTCTAGGAGAGGTCGGCCCCATTAGTTATTTTGGTCAGTCGGGAGTTAGTATAAATAGAGGAGGTGAACTCCTCATTAGACACACTCGCTCACTTGAGAAAAGTAGCGCACTTGTCTGGGAGATTTACTAAGGAGACAAAGAAGGAGGGAGCACATCTTGTATTTTGGTTGATCATCTTATTGAGGAAAGCTTTGCTGGGTTTTCTACCCCATGAGGGTTTCCCAGGGTAAATTCTGTGTCTATCTTGTGATTATGCTTCTTTCAGTGATCTTGCTAGTCTATTTGGTTTAAACTTAACAGATGGTAACCTTTTCTATTAGGGCGTACTGATATGGGCCTTAAACAAGCCTTCTTTAGGGCTAAATCTGCTGTTACAGTTTCACTGGCATGACAGTTAAAACAGTGACTGGTTGTTGACATCAAACTGTTAGCTAATGTTGCAGATCTTCATTGATTGATGCTTATTGCAGCTGGTATAATATTGGTTGAAAGGCTGCTACCTATATTCATATATAATAGCCAATAACAAGTAAAGAGATATGCCAAGATAGCAGACTTTATTTCAGACCTTATCTTTGCTCTATCTCTGTTCATGTAAGAACTTTAATGCTGATAGAGAACATTATAAATTGCCTGCTGATTAATACTGTGAGTGTGAGCGGATGATAAAGTTTGAAATTTGATCTTTGGACGCCTAATGGGATATTTTATGAGCTGTTATCGAATAACTGTTGTGAGCCTCAAATGACAAACTCAGCCCTTATAGTCGCTACGTATTTCTTGTGCTAAGGTTTTATCATATATGTGCTGGAAGCTTACTGTGGAACCTTGTACTGAAATTATATTTGGGTTAACCTAACTTACTGGAATTGGGCGCTTATAAGTGATTACATGTGGGAGTAAATACCGATTTTACTAGCCTATTACATGCTGGTCTATGATAATCATTGTTAAAAGTGAATGATTATTGAAAAACTTACCTGACAAGTGCATGTTTATTGAACTAAATACTAATGATCTTATATTGGTTCAAATTCTGAGGTAATGCTTTGACTAACCTTGGCACTTCGGTTGATATATTTGATGATTGCTGATATTACATACCTGTTGCTAACCTACGGTGGTTGACAGCTTTTATACTAAGAGGTTGTGTCCAAGCACTCGTAATCGTATTGATATATTAGTATTACCTCTCAATTGGCTGCCCGTGTTACAGTGCTCATTTTGAACTTTGATATCCTCCAACTGTCCATTTAGTAAGCCTCCTCACATATATATTACGTCTTCTTCATTCTCTGTTAGACTCCATTAAAGGCACTGATCTGGCCACCAAGGTTGTTGGAGGTATTTGAATAACTGTGTTGACAGGTACATTAAAGGGCTCTCCCCTTGGTTACACAAACCCCAAAGAAGTCAAGGAGCTAGACTGAGGTGACATTGGTCTAGCCTTCCTCTTACATGCTTGCCAAATCGAGCCCTGTTAGTCTGTTTGGTAACACTAATAAAGGCCAATTATGTATGAAACCGACCAATTCCATGACTAGATTGATGGTTTCGTATTGAACTAGCCATCTTGGCTTAAACTGGCCAGTTCTATACAGTGTCATATGGACGGTGCATGTGCCCACAAAAAGAACTTAAAAATGAACCCAAAAAAACTGAAAAACCTAATAACTGTGCTCTTTTGATTATATGTGTAAGTTTTAAACCTTTTCAAGCACAAAATGAACCAAAAAAGGACCCCCCAACCCCCAACGAATACAACACATATCCAGCAATATGCACCCTTATTAGCTATATACATTAACTATATACATGAGAAAATTTTGCATGGGTCTAATGGTTGGGATTCGCATGGATGTACATGAAAATATATTTTTACTATCAAAATTTGAATATTTTTTGCATTTTCTGGTCTACCTGTTTTTGTTTTTGATATTTTTACTGATTCCAATTTTTGGGGTCGACCAGTTCGATTATGATAACATTGATTATGATAAGTCTGCTTAAGGAGGAAACAAAAATCGGAAAAACAATAGAAAGCAAGTGCACAAACAAAGGAGCAACATATACATGTAAAAACTCAACAAGTAGGAGATTTTAAAGTCGTAGAAACGAAAAGATACATATTTTACCAGAACTCCCAACCAATGCGGAGTAGCTTAACAAACAAAGCCATAAACCATTTGATTCATAAAAATAAGGATGCATTGCGACCTCCATTTTTCATAAACTCGTTGTGCATTCCCCACCTTGGATATTATTGCCCGAGAATCCAATTACAGTAGTATAGAAATAAAAACAAGTCTAATATATCGGTTGGTGTTGATATTGCCGGTAAGAGGTTGGGAGGTGATCTAACCCTACCAAGAGCTCGTTTATCCCATATAGATATGAATATTTATATGGGAAGACAGAATCAAACCTTCGGTACAGCATTGCCAAGTTCCTTGGCATGAGCCGCATAGTTCCTGCCCACTGCTACAATCTTCGTTCCCAAACTTAATAGTTTGTTTCCAAGCTCTGTTGCGGCTGATCCAGCCATTTGAATGCTCTGGAAACCAATAAAATCCTCTCAATATGACCTTGGATATAAACTTTCAGCGCTGCATCAATATAGACTCCTACCAGTAGATTTCATGAGAGAGAAAATTGCACTTTGTGAGTCTTTGGGGATGGGGCAATGCGTATTTAAGACGAATCTCTATAGGATCCAAGATCCGACAGAGACAGACAGTAGCCAGGTTGCAAATTGATTATTAAAATATTATTGAACATCATGATGCAAACTGCGACCAACATTAACCCTTATATTATAATTTATTTATTTTTTCATAGCGGACCTGGGGCATATGTAATGTCGTGGGGATCGAACACGGGTAGGGAGGAACACAACCACCCGGCCCACAATCCGTGGATCTTAATTTGCTTTATAGAACTTTAACTTTTATATAAGTTTAATTATTTCATGACGAATCAACAATTATATTATTAGAGAGCATTATCTTTATGAATGTGTTCATTAACATGGATCATGGTATATTGAATTAATCATTATTATACTATCATGGGAATATAATCAAAAGAGATAAGTAATATAATCAAAAGAGATAAGTATTGTAGCAACACAATTAGTTTTAAATCGAAAATTTCCAAAAAAAACTAAGTTTTCTTAACACATTAGTTGAAATTGAAGATCTAATAGCTTAAGCTATGACAATGATACAAAATTTCAATAAAGAAACTAAAAAAGGAGGAACTAGGCCATCGTTGACCAATTCAGATCATATCAACTAGAGCATTCAGTACCCACTTAACATGATAGAACATCACCTAGACAAAAGTTTGTCTTTCAGAGATCAAAGAGTGCTCTGGCTCCCTAAGATTTGTGATCTTCATTAAGCCTACAGGAGCATGCACATCTCTTTTAGAGAGACCATCGACAATATTATTTAATGCTTGATATATATGATTGTAATAAACTTGACCCAATCTACTAAGAAGTTACATGACTCTCCTAATGAGATGCTCAAGGTCTAGGTTGAGCTGCCTTAAATGCCCAGAGATTTAATTGATGAACAATTGTGAATTCCCAAAAATATGAAGCTCCCTACAACCTCTGTCCACTACTAATTCCACCAACAATAGAGCATTCTTCACCTCAACAATATTATTGTTGGATCCAAACCCAATACCACAAGAGAAAGAGAAAGAAGTTGGCCACAAAGATGTAAATTGTTGCTCGCCCCACATAGGCTTGGGTTCCCCTCAGTGGCACTATCAAAATAACCCCACGCCCTAAGCTCATCAATAGGTGATTTGGCAATGAACCATCGCATCTTAGACGTAACCTCCTTACATCAACCTTCAAAGGCATACTTGAGTTTGGAAAACACTTGTAATGGGGACATAACCTTATCATCAAATAACGTCTCATTCCTGAAGGTCCAAATAACCCAACGTACTAAGAGAAGTAGAGCTTTGAAAGCCTTTGTATCTTATTATGCCAACAAAGCTTTAGATTCTCTTCCAATGGCATCCCTCTCCAACTCCTAAGTCTATAAGGGTAATAGCAGCATCCGAAACCCCTATAAGGGTAATAGCAGCATCCGAAACCCCTATTGCAAAGTGGCATCCAACAAGCATGTGGAAAATAAACTCCACAACATATCTACACAAAACACACATGGTTTTACCCTTAAAGGAACACTTAATCAAATTGTCCCATGTCAAAATTCGAATTGAAAGAGCCATCCACAAAAATAATCTACATTTGAGGGCAACCTTGAACTTCCAAATTTTCAGCCACCATTACTAGACAACTTGATCCAACTCCAATGAAAACATAGCTTGGTAACCAAGCCTTGGCATATAGTACCCCCCAGTAGGGTTTTTGGCCCACACTAAATTATCCTCCTCTTATCTTCAGACAATGTGGCTAGATGACAATACTTGTGCAAAACCATCACACTCAATGGATTTTAAGTTCTCCAAACCTACTCTAACTATGGCCATCTTCCCCCCAAAATCCTATCTCCCTCGCCTCTTTTAACATCAGCTAAAAAACTTAATAATCCCCTTGAGAGAGACCTAGAGATATGTCAATAACATACAATAATCTATTCATCCAATCCATGAATCCATCCCTAAATGAATATTTTGTCCATCACTGCCTTTCCCATACGAGCCATTTACCAACCATAGGGAACGCCTGGACCAATGATTTCCAAATGATAGATGCATTAGAACCTTATTTTCTTGGACGACAAATCCACTCCAGAATCAAAAGGGGGTGGATATGCTTTTGAAGTAAAACATCTTACCAAAGGCCCTCCCAACAAATGACCTACCATAGGCTCTTTCCACCAAGGGCCTTTGAAAATAAGAAAAAAAAAGGGCCTCATCCTCCTTCCTTCTTAAGCCCGACTAATTTCTCCCACCTAACCATAGACATATTTTCTCTTCCATGCTTACCAGTCCACATAAAATTGAACCACCAAGGGCCTTTGAAAATAAGAAGAAAAAAAAAGGCCTCATCCCCCTTCCTTCTTAAGCCCGACTAATTTCTCCCACCTAACCATAGACATATTTTCTCTTCCATGCTTACCAGTCCACATAAAATTGAATATTTCTTCTTGATCTTATGTAAACAACCTTAAGGCATTTAAGCTAGAGATTGCCAATAAACAAGAATTGCTTCCCATGCAACTTTGAATAGGGTTAATATGCATTAAAGATAACTATATTGTATACCAAGAAGTCATTATGCTCTCAATCCTATTATAAAACCATACCCAATCCTTGATTCTATACCCATTCATCTTCATATTGAAACCAAGAACTTAAATTTTTCATAAAAATCCCTATCTTGGAATGGAAGAGGAGCTAAAATAGCTCTTTCTTGACCCAAAATAATATTATGAAACAAAATGCAGGATTTCATCCAATTGACCTCCATTCTTGTGGAGAATTTTGATAAACCTATGTAAGAAAAACAATACCAAACATAATCTAAAACAAGAATTAACAATGACTCACGCACACATTACACAAAGATTTACCCTAGAAACCCAAAACTAGGAAAACTAGCATTCTTAAGAGTTTCTCCACTGTCTCTCATTGTATTGTCTTTTTTGTTTACAATACAATATTATAACATCTAGAACCCTAATCCATTAACCCACATTAGATTACAACCCCACACTACAAGGAAAACACCTTCTAGCGAAGGTTTTTGCGAACACTTCTCTAAAAAGAGCCCAAATATTTGTTTATAATGGAGGTCGCTAGTGGAGCTGAGCAGGCGGAGGTTTTAGTGGAGTTTTTTATTCGATGCTTTTATACATATTAATCGCAATAGTGTGACCTTTATATGGATGCATCGGTGCGAACAAAAACACAACGCACCAACATTGAAAATTCTCATTCAATGCGAATAGAAAATTCTTTTTTTTTCCACTAGCAACACTAACCGGTGTGTTTCAAATAAATTGACGCATTGATGCATCGACAATATAATGCATCTCTTCCAGTCACAAATACACGCCCCGGGATGGAAAAATACATTTTTTTCAAAAAATAAAACATTGCAGTGTGTTCTAGATATGATAACGCACATGTGCGTCATGTAATTGGGAGCACTAGAGTAAGGTAAAATAAAAAAAAAATGTTAGATGAAAAACTATTTTTTATATTTTTATATTCACTAACAATGAATTTATATCTTTCCAAAGCACTGGTGTGTGTAGTACGGTGCGTTGGATTAGGGTAAATTTTTAAAAATAAACTTTTTAAAATATTTTGTATCCATTAACGGTGTGTTTCGATCATCCAAATGCGCCAGTGCATCGTGAACATGGGCACACCGAAATAGGGTAAAATATAATATATAAAAAATTACCACACCAAAAAATCATTTTTACCAACCTTCAACGTTGTAGACCATCTAAGCACAGGTGCTACAGTTGACTCTTTGAAGCGCCCTGCCATTGATATTGGGCCTATGGTTGGATTTCTCTTGTCCTTTGCTTCCTATGTGGCTTTGGAATTTTTCCAAATGGTAGGTAGATTTCATTCATTGGTGTACATGGCAACCATGCCTCCCCAACACGCAAGTGTCCAGGCAATGACTTTGTTACCTTCTAATTTAAATTTTCAGCGGATTAAAGCTAGAATTTTCCCTTTAAAAAAATGTGAGGTGCATTTGAATTGTTCGGCTTACACCGCACACTTCAGTGCTCCCTGAAAATTTCCAGGGTACATTGGGTGTGGGGCGAACAAACCTTGTTATCATATAGCGCATTGTTTGACCAGTGCATTCAATATTAACAGACACAACGCTAGGAGCAAGAACAAAACAAATTATTTTTTCAATACCACATAGTTTGGTGCATGTTAATAATACATCCACACCATCTACAGTGCAAAAATGTTATTAAATGCACCAGTCATAATGTTTAACTAGCACACCATCACAATGATGCACTTGTTGTAAGCCAACGCACCAAATTACCTTTCCAAAAAAAAAATACCACATGTTTCGTAGTATTTTCACACATAGTTTTGTTGATACTGGTGCGTTTTATGAAAACGTGTGCATCATCAATAGTGTGGACACATATCGAAAAAGCACTAGTGCTCCCTACTACAGATGTATTGCAATTAGTGCACCGTCACGATGATGCACTTATTGTAAATACACGCACCAAACTGTGTTTCCAAAAAATTCACCACATATTTCATAATTTATTCACACATAGTCGTGTCGATATTGATGCGTTTTATGAAAACATGCAAATCGTTGACGATGCATACATGTTTTGGTAAAGCATCGGTGCTCCCTACTACAGGACACACTAGTGTAATATATAAAATAGTAATCCTGGGTCATCGATGTGTTGTAATATTACATGCACACCATACTCGATGCTTTTAAATCATATAGCGCATTGTTGTTGTGTAGTTAACAAAGCGCACCGCATTTGTAATTTATCCACTAGATGGTGCATTATGATCACCTAAGTGCACCTTTGACGGTGCGTATATGATTTATAATGCATCAGGGGTTAAATCCATTATAGCACACTAATATTTTTTGTAATGTTATTATATTTGTTTTGCTTCTCTGATACATTGTTATTATTAAAGCACATGGTGCATGATGCACTATAGTAACAAAAGCACCGCTTACGATGTTTTCCTATTATGTGGGTGCACTGCTCATGAAATTCATGTATTTTGAGAAAAAAATATTATTTTTTATCTTAATATATAAAAGGGTCATTTAATGAAATTTTGTATGTTTTATATATACATGTGTGTGTATGAGATTGTAAGAAGTTATATTGAATCAGAGACGTCAGCATCGAGAGCAACAATAGGAGTAGTAGATGCAAGGAGTGGGAGGCTCAAGAGAGGGAGAGGGATTTGTACCCTCACCTTATTGCAGAAAAAACCTGAATCCTCTTGAGTAATGTTGGCCTCCTCAAGTTCTATGAGGAGGCTACATCTCTAAAGATGAACTCAACATTACTGATATAGTTGATTTGTCATTGGGATTAGCACAGACAAACATTTTGGTTCGGTCCCAATATATAGTTCCAACCCACAGAGGAGGACATGTATTTCATCACCGGGCTATCCATGAGAGGGGATACTTTTCCCCAATTCCCTGATGTTCAACCCTGTGTTGCAGCAGAGATTCAACTCTCTTACTCTCATAGATATGTTGGTCAGCACGTCACTGACGCTGTTGATTTTCAGGTTTCTGGTGGATAGTTGTGGATAGTTTCTTTTGGTGGAGAGGAGATTAGGTACCTCTTACTTTTGGTGATGACATTGGCCCACTTCACCACTGATGGAAAATGCATTAGTTTCCTTCTATTATTTATGTAGATTATTTAATGCATAGACTTAAATGCACTAAGTTGTCTGTCATTTTTTTGCGGCAGTTTTGTTTTGCTCTAGATCGATGCCGTGCATAGATTGAGGGGAGGGTCCACTTTCATTTTGCTTCAAAGTTGTTTTGATTATTTTTTGAGAGGTTTTCGATCATTATGTTGTCATTTGACCACTGCCCTCTTAGGTCAATGACCAAACTGCATATGCACATGTGGGGAGAGATGATGCCCAAGAAGGGCCAATGAAGTTCTCATGTAGGATCACCTCGGAGACACTATATTTACTTGCCAACCAGGATGATTACACATAAGATCTTGTGCAGTATCCATACAAGGGGCTAAAATTGCAAGGATGCACAAACATCCTTTTCACCCAAGCTGAGCCACCATGTGTCATAGGTAATATTAGTGTTATGTTTTAATTAATCTAGTTGCATTTATTGTCTTAATGCAAATGCAATTTATCTAACATTTTCTTTAAATTGTTTAATGAAATTGTCTAATTATTTTGTCTCTTGTATATTTTGTAGATGTTGAAACTTATGTCGGGGAGGGGCCTCCCCAAGTACTAGATGAGTAGATGGTTGAGCCTGAGGCAGTGCCTTAGTTGCAGAGACCTGGCCTGCGATGCAAGCTAGATGCTAGATTCCGCAAGGAGTTGGCAGATCAATTATCTGCATTGTTGGCTTGACAAGAAGTTCATCCTGTATGGGTCGAGAGGTCATGCGAGACCCTGAGCTTGTAGACGTATGGAGGATTCTTCCACATCATATGATGACTTTTATGTGTCATATTTTTGGTTCAACCAACCTTCTAGTTGTGAGGAGGGATGACCATGATAGTCAATCTTCCTCTACTTCATGTTATGAGGGCGGTGATCCTCCACCTTCTCCTTCTCCTTCTCCTCACCGAGCTGACCGACCACCATCTCCTCCACCTCCTCCTTCTCCTCACCGAACCGACCAACCATCATCCCCTCCACCTCCTCCTCCTCCTCACCATGATGACTGATCACCATCTCCTCCTCCACAATTTGGTCGGCCACCCTCTCCTTCTGACCCAACTAACTAACCACCATCTCCGGCTCATCTATAGTTCAACCAACCACCCTCTCGTCCTCATTGAGGCAACCATCCTCCATCTACTACTCCACTCCTCTCAGTTCTAGATAGGATGGTTGCATCGAGTGAGCTTGATCTTCATGGAGATATGTATGATGCTCTTTAGTCTACATTTTTTCCTGACAGAGGTACTATTGCCTTTGCCTTTATTGGTGGAGGTATCAATGCCTATGGATTTGCTAGCAAAGGTACTAATGCCTCTGGTTTTGGAGGTGGACTATCTATCTCATTGCATTTAATGCCTCTGGTTCTGGAGGTGGACCAGCTATCTCATTGCATTTATTAGACTTGAGATGTATATTTGACATGTATCATGAGTTTGATACACACACACACACACACTACATTTTTCATGTTGTTGTTGATGTGTATTTTAGGTCATGCTAGATATGTTTGATAGATGTGTGTGATGTTTATGTTAGGTGATGTTTAGATGTGTATGCTACATGATGTTGTTAGATAATGCTTGCATTTTTTTAAATGTGATTGATGTACTATATGTTAGATTATGTTAACTATTTTTTTATGAGTATGTTAGATGGTGTTTATGTTTGAAAGGTGATTATAGATGTGTATGTTAGATTATGTTAGCTAATTTTAGATGTGTATGTTAGATGATGTTTATATTTGTTACGTGATGATGATGCGAGATAATGCTTATGTTTTGTTAGATGTGATTATTATATGTGTATGTTAGATGTCCTTATTAGATATGTACGTTAGATAATGATTATGTTTTGTTAGATGTGTTTAATAGATATGCTTGTTTTATGTGCTTGTTGGACGCGTTTCTTAAATGATGTCTCACATATGTGTTTGTTAGATAATGCCAAATGTGTGTGATGATGATGATGTTTGTTAATTATTTTTTTCTTCAGATGTGATTATTATATTTGTATCTTAAATAATATTGGGTAATGTTTAGATGTATAGGTTAGATGATGCTAGGTGATTTTAGATGTAATTATTAGATGGTTATCTTAGATGATGTTAGGTATATTAGACATAATTGTTTGTGCTAGTTAAATGTGTATAAAATAATTATTCCTCCAATTTTATATTGTGTATAAACATCATGCATATTAAATAATGAAAAAACATCATGCATATTTATTTTCAAAATGGTGATATGTGGTTATTAGAAAATATTAATAATAACTTATTCCTAACAATGCAGTTATTGTCATATTTTTACAATTAATGTAACAATTTTGAAAAAAAAATATTGTTTAGATTTAGATTAAATATGGCATTATTTAGTAACGATAAATTTTTTTTATTTTTTAACGAGGAGTAACAAATAAATTATACTGTAAATTACAATATTTCCTTGAAATGTGTATTTACGAACTTAAGAAACACCTAAACACTCTATACTAAAACATAACTCACAATATCTACTTAATGTTGTGTATAACTCTTAAAACCCCTTTATCCCATAACCCTTAGCCCCTAGAAACTAACAAAATTTGAATTTCTCCAATTTTATATTGCGTTAATATAATGCCTATTTTTTTTATAACTAAAGCGGTCAAATATATTGATAAAAATGAAAAAGTGGTTTAGTTGTGGCTGGGCCATAATCGGCTGAGTACATTATTTAAAAAATCAGTGTGTTAATTGCTGTGAGATTCAAAGACTTTCCATGTTTGTAAATTGACATCTGTGGGTTGAATCATTGAATGATCTGCTTTTTCTTATAGCTGGAGTGCATTGGATATCAGCGATAACTTCATGAATGGAGTGCATTGTGACCTGTTTACTTTAAACATTGAATTCAGATGCTTCCAGCGATGATTGTCATGTTGGATGCTCGGTGTCGACTACTCATCAAATTTTCTCGTCTTAATCTGCCTGATGATGTGTAATCAAGATTCCAGGATGCAGATCAGTCTGCAGCAATCCTGCGTCTAGGGGGAATTGGTCCAAAATTTATTCTACAATGCCTTTACCAAGTTTTGCAAGGCGTTTTCGAACATAATGCCTTTAAAACATGAATACAATTATAAATAATTTTCATTAAATTTTTACATCCATTTGTTAGATTAAATATTATATCAAATCATGCAAATAATTTGAAAGTTATCATATTCTAAAGTTATATTAAATTATGCAGATAATTCTAGAATTATGCAAATATTATATTATATATAAACTAATATCATGTGCATTGCAAGGGAACCAACACCCGAAGTGAGCTCCTTGCCTTCGACGGTCTTCTTCTTTTTGCACAGTTCAAAAATATTTAGATTTTGTTGTCCGCAGGGGATTCCAAAGTCATTATGGACTGGGTCCAGAAAAAAATGTGACATCTAGGTTGTGCTTCTGGAATGGTGGCTATCCAAAATCAAAGAACCTAAATCATCTTTCAAGAGGCTGGGGTACTCCCATGTCTTAGAGAATTCAATTTTGAGGCTGACCTTTTGTCCAAAAAAGGTCTCTACATTGATGAGGGTTTGCTGTTTTTTTAGGAATGACAAGACTCGATTCTTCTGGCGCAGGGATCCTTACCTTTCTTATGACTAAGGTGTTGATGCATCTCAGGATTCTTGTTGTGTTTTTAAGCTTGAAAGTTTTCAGGGAGGTTTTTTCTTTTTTGATAGTTGAAAATATGTTATCGAAAATAGTTTGAAGGATGTAGAGAGTGTCTCTTTTTGTACTCAGTAGAAGGAATGCTGGTAATTTCTGTTGAGGTCCTTTGATAGTATATTATTACAGGAATGCTGATATCTTTGGAACTAAGAAAAAATATATTGTATACTTTGATCCCGAATGGAATATCAAGTATAGTATTTTTTTGGGTGAAAAAATAATATGTTATATTTCTTCTTATCTCACTTTTTTCTTTCAAGGCGATGAATTTTTAAACTAGTCAATCTACATGATTAGTATAAAATGACTATTTTCATCATGTTATAAAGTAATGAGCATGTATATTATGAGTGTTACAATATTGAAGGAATTACATGCACATTCATGATGTGTTCGATTAGAAGCTAAATGGACTCTGTCTTTTGTATTCTACATAGTATTATATTTAATTATTGAGTATACTAGGATATTGTACTTTTAGTTTACATTGTATATAGAGTTTGCAAATAGAGCTTATGAAGGTAGGACTAACCCACATAATTATTTTATCATGAAAATAATTCTAAATGTTTTTTTTTAAATATGCAATGAGATAAAAATGCCTTCAACTAAAATAAAATCATTTTTCAATAAATCCTTCTATACAATCACAAATTACTAGATAGACAAACACATTACGCATCAAATTGATTGTTAACCAACTAAAATTGTTTAAATATTGGTTGTAATTA
The DNA here is from genome assembly GCA_027924585.1 of Larix kaempferi. Lineage (NCBI taxonomy): Eukaryota > Viridiplantae > Streptophyta > Pinopsida > Pinales > Pinaceae > Larix > Larix kaempferi. Next base: position 14,048,594 of record BSBM01000806.1, on the reverse strand, counting down.
ACTTTCCATTTCCACCATCATAAAATGAATAAAAAACAATATAATTAGTGAATTAAAGATAACAATAATAAAATGATACATCAACACTATAAATGATGAAATAAAACATGTACATATCACTCTCTATTTCCATCACCATGATTATCTTCCTCGCTTTTCATGCTAGCACTATTGTTCTAAAAAATATGTTTTGATCTAGGATCATGTCTTAATATGAACCACCAATCCCTATCCAACACATCTGGATAAAACACTTGGTTGCAGTGTTTTGGGAAAACATAAGGCTCCTTAGTTTCATCCCACTTCTTCCCAGAGTTGATACATATCAACCCACTATTGTGATCTTCCTTTACATTACTGTAGTCGAAGATGTCCCACCACTTGCACCTAAAAATAATTCATTGCAAAGATGAGAAGTACACTTAAATGCTCTCTTGTATTTTTCGATGTAACCTAACTCCCCCCTATTATGTTTTGATCGCATTGGTTAGCACGACTAGATTGGTCAAACTCCACTTCCACTCCACAGTCTTGTGTGGCACATCCATCATCGGAATCCTCAATGCAAAAATGATGCCCATATTCCCACATAGATGAGAACAAATACACCTGTAAAAATGTGAACAAATGACAGTGTCATATGTCTAATAACCCAACCATTAATATAAAACATAGGTGTTATAATTCAAAGGTGCATTATAAAGTTAAAAAATGTACACAAAGAGATTATTACCGAGTTGTTGCACCTGATCCCTATCTTTAGTGCATCTTCTTCAGCAAGCGGGTAACGACCGGATGCACTGTATTTCTCTTTGACTTGGTCAACAACCCAACTATTAGGATAAATCATTGGAATATTTTATTTTAAAAGATTAGGATAAGACATGCTTCTACAGTTCAACCATATGAATTATTTCTTGACACCATCCCATTTCCTCCTCTTCTCTTCATACAATGCAACCCACAGTTGTGTTGCCTCTATTTTGTAAAGAATGAATTTATCGATGGCATCAATTTTTGAATTCGCTGATGTATTCATGAAATCAAACCGACATATAGTTTGTATGAGATCAAATATACATTAGGAAGTTCAACATGAATAGTTACTCTGTAGAAATTTGGCAAATGGTAAGTGACTTACTTTATAATGTGCTTTTTTTTCGTTCATTGGGAGTAGCTCCCCTTCCCTTTTGTCCTCATCCTTTTAGCTGTCCCAAATCACCGTGTCTGGTGTGTCATCAATTTGATTGATGTACCCATTGGCATAATATAGCGACTCATATACTATGTACCCCTCTACCATAGATCCCTCGGGTTTTGCCCTTTGTCGAACAAATCCCTTCAATTTTTATGTTTATGTTTGTTATGTGATGATGATGCGAGATAATGCCCGTGTTTTGTTAGATGTGATTATTAGATGTGTATGCGAACTGTTCTTATTAGATATCTATGTTAGATAATGCTTGTGTTTTGTTATATGTGTTTAATAGATATGCTTGTTAGAAGTGTTTCTTAAATGATGTCTCACAGATGTATATGTTAGATAATGTCAAATGTGTGTGATGATCATGTTAGTTAGTTCTTTTATTTTTTAGATGTGATTATTATATTTGAATCTTAGATGATATTGGGTAATGTTTAGATGTATAGGTTAGATGATGCTAGGGGATTTTAGATGTTTATCTTAGATAATGTTAGGTGATATTAGATGTGGTTGTTTTTGCTTGTTAGATGTGCATAAAATAATTATTCCTCCGATTTTATATTGTGTATAAACATCATGCATATTAAATCATGAAAAACATCATGTATATTTATTTTTAAAATTGTGAGATGTGTTTATTAAAAAACATCAATAATAACTTCTTCCTAACATGGAAATTATTGTCATATTTTTACAATTAATGCAAACAATTTTGTAAAATTTTATTGTTTAGATTTTAATTAAATATAATAATGTTTAGTGATGGTACACCATTTTTTTAATGAGTTACAAATTAATTATAATGAAAATTACAATATTTCCTTGAAATATGTCTTTAAGAGATCAGAAAACACCTAAACACTCTATACTAAATATGTCTAACTTATTTGGAATTATAATAAGCATATAACATCTTTACTCATGATGTAGTAACCCTAAAACATAACTCACAATATTTAATTAATGTTGTGTATAACTCTTAAAACCCCTTTATCCCATAACCCCTAGCCCCTACAAACTAACAAAATTTGAATCTCTACAATTTTAATTCCAAATAAGCATATAACATCTTTACTCATGACGTAGTAACCCTAAAAACATAACTCACAATATTTAATTAATGTTGTGTATAACTCTTAAAACCCCTTTATCCCATAACCCCTAGCCCCTACAAACTAACAAAATTTGAATCTCTACAATTTTATAGTGTTAACATAATGCATATTAAATCATAAAAACAGTTATACATACTTTTTTATTAAATTTTTACATCCATTTATTTGATTAAATATTATATAATCATGCAAATAATTCTAAAACTATCATATTCTAAAGTTATATTAAATAATGGAGATAATTCTAAAATTATGCAAATATTATATTATATATAAAGTAATATCATGTGCATTGTTTATATAATAAGTTATATTTCTTCTTATCTCGCTTCTTTTCTTTCAAGCCAATGAACTTTTAAACTAGTCAATCTAAATAATTAGTATAAAATGGCTATTTCCATAGCATTTTTTTTTTCATTGGAACATGTCATGGGGAAACCCTCAGGTACTTCCCCTCATTTTGAGGATGGTACCCAAGGTAAACCATCGGCCCTGATACGGGGCCTAACCTAGTGGGGATATCAAGTGAGGCCCTTATATAGCAATGTATAGCCACCGAGAGATTTGACCCTAAGACCTTATGCTCACAACTTACAACACTCGACCACTTGAGCTAGCCCACCGGGCTATATTTCCATAGAATTATAAATTAATGAGCTTGTAATTTACCACATGTTACAATAATGAAGGAATTACATGCACATTCATCATGTGTTTGATCATAAGCAAAATGAACTCCATCTTTTGTATTCTACATAGTATTGTATTTAATCGAGTATATTAGAATATTGTATTTTTTAATTACATTATATATAGAGTTTGCAAAGATAGCTTATGAAGGTAGGACTAACCCACATAATTATTTTATCATGAAAATAATTCTAAAATTTTATATTAAATATGCAATGAGATAATTTAATACCTTCAACTAAAATAAAATTCATTTTCAATCAATCCTTCCATACAATCACGCCCATGGGGGGTAGAGAAATTGGTAATGAGTAATTGAGATGAGAAGTTGTAAATGAAAGATCACAAGTCCAAATCCTCATGGGTACTTACTTTTAAAAAAATCCTTCCATACAATCACAAATTTCAAGATAAACAATCACATTACGCATTAAATTGATTGTTAACCAACTAAAATTGTTTAAATATTGGTTGTAATTAACTTTCTATTTCCACAGTAATAAAATGAATACAAAAATATAATTAGTGAATTAAAGATAACAATAATAAAATGATACATCAACATTATAAATGATGAAATAAAACATGTATATATCACTCTTTGTTGCCATCACCCTTATTATCTTCCTCACTTGGCATGATAGTAATGTTATTCTCAAAAATATGTTTTGATCCAGGATCTGCCTTAATACAAACCACCAAACCCTATCCAACACATTCGAGTAAAAAAGCACTTTGTTGTAGAGTTTTGGTAAAACATAAGGCTCCTTAGTTTCATACCACTTCTTTCTAGACTTGATACATATCAACCCACTATCATGATCTTCCTTTACATTACTCTAGTCAAAGGTGTCCAACCACTTACACCTAAAAATAACACATTGCAAAGATGAGAATTCCACTTGAATGATCTCTTGTAACTTTCCAACATAACCTAACCTCCCCTATTATGTTTTGATTGCAGTGGCTAGCATGACTAGATTGGTCGAACTCGACTTCTGCTCCATAGTCTTGCGTGACACATCCATCATCAAAATCCTTAGTGCAAAAATGATGCCCATATGCCTACATAGATACAAACAAATGCATCTGTAAAAACGTGAACAAATGACGGTGTCATATGTCTAATAAACCAACCATTAATACATAAAATATAGCTGTTATAATTCAAAGGTGCATTATAAAGTTAAAAATGTACACAAAGAGATTAATACCGAGTTGTTGCACTCATCCCTATCTTTAGTGCATTTTCTTCAGCAAGTGGGTAACGAACGAATGCACTGTATTTCTCTCTGACTTGTTCAACAACCCAACTATTGGGACAAATCATTGGGTGTTACACCAAAATCTCATCATCATTATGATAATGAGGTGTGTATCCTTGGATTAACCATTATACCTAAAGTATCAAATGCCAAATGACCTGGGGGGATGTTTTGCCTTTCAATTTCCTAGTTTTGGAGCACTGACGCACCTTGCTTGTTTACAACATGCATTAGACGTTTGATAATGCGCTCTATACATTGTCAAAGTGTGTCATTAACCCTTGTTGTATTCATTCAACGTGCATCACCCCTCAGTGACGCATGTTGCTCATTGACAGGGTGTGTCGTTGCTTATTAAAAGGAAAAAAAGAGACATTTCGAGAGTCTTCTAGAATAAATCTCTTGTGGAGGCTTATTAATACAAATTTGCATAGGTGGAAGTCAAACCCCTAGCCTTTTGGGATGATCCCCTAACCTTCTCCATGCGATCGTCAACCCCTTCTATCCTCTTTGGCCTATAAATGCAAGCTTACCTTCATGGGATAAGGGAGGAAGAAGAGAGCATCCAAATGTTGCTAAAATTTCCTTAGAGCTAAGTTCCCTTTCTATTAGAAACAAGGTTGGATCTTTGAGGCTAAAGGCTAGTTGGAAGAAGTTGCGATGTTAAGGCACGGTTATAATCTTTCCCTTTGTACTTGCTTTGATACAGTAATATATACTATTTCTATAAAGATTATTTGTGTTAAATCTTTAGAATTAGTTTCCATGACCACTTGTTTAGATTAATCAATATTGCATGTTATTATTGTCGTGTTTCTATTTATTCGTTGTATGTTGTTTTGCATTTGAAGATCGAAGGCTACATCAAACGAGGAGACACCACTACAGTTGCAAGGTAAGCAATCCCTTTGCACCCTTTGCAATTTGATTAATTTGGGAAAGTTTGTATGTTCTGTCTTGTTTTGTTCTAGATCTACATCATTTAGACTTGAGAGCTTTGTCCTTGTCCGCATAGACGAAGTGTCTTGAAACAAAATTGACGACTTCGTTGGGAAAAGTCTGTGATATTTAAAGTGTTTGATTTATGATTCTTATTTTCTTATAGATCCTCTCAGATCTGCTTGATTTACCTTGTTTCTTTTGGATCTGCTTTGTTTCCGAGTTGCTGGATAGTCCAGTCTCATTTTGGGATCTTTAGCTCGTCCAATTACTTTCTTTCATTTTTGGATCTTTATCGTTTTCAACTATCAATTTCTCCCGATGCACCTGGGTTGTGTTTGCCCTGCGTCACTACCTTACTGACGCACTCTGTTTATGGTCAAACTGCATCATTGACGCACCCTGTGAGTGTACAAGAGGAGTCATCGAAGTACTCTCTATATTGGAAACCTGAGTCGCTGAGAAGCAAACGCTCTAGTGTGTATTATTAGATTGCGTCGACCTCCAAAATTTTCTATTAAGGTAAAAAATCCCTAGTTTAAAGTTGGATCGGGTATTTCATCTGAGTTTTGTCCTCTGTTTGTGTCAACCTTAGTTCTGACCTATCATTTTCCTCTTCTGCTTGCATTTTTTTGAGATTTAAAGCTCGCCTTAGACTCTTGTTAATTCCTGAGTAGTCAAGTAGTTGCATCCACTGTGTTGAGTGATTCTAATCCCTCATAGGAGTAGCTTGCCTTGTGACTTTTTAGAAGCCTGTGGTTTGCTTTGCTTTATGTTTCTGATTTCTTTCAAAGGGTGTTGTTGTGAAATCTTTGCTTGCATGAGTTTGGATTGAACTACTGTGAGTCTTGAACTTAGTTGCTTGGGTAGCTTCTTTTCTTGTTTTAATGTTGTAGAACTCTCTGACCTTCAGTGTTTCGAGATTCAAACTAAGTGAGCAGAGTTATAACTGAATTTGTTTGATAATAGTGTTAAAAGGAATTAACTTTTCATTTTCTCCATTTTTTAGGTATAGTGCTTTGATTCGGTGATATACCATTTGGATCTTGGATGATTGTTTGAAAAACTTGAAAGTGCTAGAAATTGTTCACATTTTCTTCCTTTTGATCTTTAAAAAAGTCTTTTGAAGAGAAAAGAATTCCTAGATTAAATCATAAACCTTACATTTTCAAGCATCTTTGACAATTTGTGCATGTTCCAAATATTTTTGAAATCATCCTTTTAACTCCTTTGCTTCTTTGTTTGAAAGTGGGGTGCTTTGCAAGTTAACAGAAAAAACAAAAAGACAAAATTTGGTTTTGGAATTATTTTTGGTGTCTTTGGAATTGATAGAAAGGGTGCTACTTTCTTGCATCTTTTGGTTTTCCTTAAGAAGAAACTTGAAAGGATAGTATTGCATTTCAGGGTAGATTTTGTTTATCTTAGCAAAAGAAGAAAAGATTTCTCTCTCCTTCCCTTAGATAGTTTTCATCAAAAAACAAAGACTTGCACCTCATCTAGTTTGTTCATGCATATTGGGTCGAGTCTACACTTCATAATTCCACCTAACCATCAAAGATAAAATAAAGCGTTAGCTTAAGTTAAATATTTTACAAACTTGTGTGATAGGTTAGATATGTGTTTCGATGTCTTTAAGCATAGGAGCTGTCGGTTTTTTCCTGCACTGCATCCTGTGGGATTGCATTTATTCCACATACTAGTCGGTATATCGAACGACCTTTCACGTAGCTAACGGTATATAGAAAGGTACTTCACATACTCAACGGTATATAGGAAGGCTCATGTCGAACGGTTGTGCAATAGACAACACTACTACAGATTGTAGCTCCCATGTACCTTGCGTATATTGGGAGACCCCAATAGGATCATGAAACCATCAGAGTCAACCATTGGCCATCCCAATGTTGCAATACACCGAGAACAACACTTAGGGAGCTACTATGCATGTATTGTTAGGTAGTCGGGTAATACGGTCAGGGGTATGGTCCTAATCCTCCCTAGTTAGTGCTCTGAAAGATTGGGTTGATTACTACTATTAGACCTTGTGGTATATCGCGAGTTCCAACGACTTGACACTCATGTGAGGATCCATCTTTTTATCCCACCCGTCACATAAGTTTGCTTGCGGATTTTAGCTTATGTAATACTTGACGTGTGTTTTTCGATTCTAATACTTTTAGGAGAGGAATTTCATTATTCATTCTGGATGAGCAACCTCTGAGGAGATGTCGTAGAATACAAAATTTACCACCCGAATATTCCCCCACTGGGGAAAATATGGACCAACCCACTACACCTGGTTCACAAGAAGAAGGAATTCCAGTTATTAAATCTGGAGGGAATTATTCTCCTCCTGTAAATCCACCTATTACCGATCCTATGGGACTATTGGTGGTAGAACAACCTTCTTCGCACGACACATCTTTTCACCATTCACTTGAAGGACACCTTTGAGCCATCGATTGGATATTTACTCGACCTCTAGATGACTCGATAACGACTGCCTTCGGTCCAACCGCTTCATTTTGGGGAACCTCCTCAGGGCAAGTTATTTCTGATTTTGGTTCACCATCAACTGTGGAGACTCCTCCACCTCCACGTCCTACCATATTTGTTTCGAGCGAAGAATTTTTTGGACCCCTTCAAGATACCGTATCTCTCCTACGGATACTTGGAGAACATGCAAGGCGTCAAAGTTTCCCTTTACCGTCCACTACGGAAGTAGTGAATCCCGAATACCATTCTCCCATGTATTCTTTTACTCTTTCTTTTCCAGGAATGTATGTGCCCAACATGACCTCCTACGAACCAGGCCAACCATGTTTTCCTCCTGTATCGTATCAAAATCAATTGTTCGGTTCTAGGCCTATTTTGACCTCAATGCCTGGGGGGGAACCTTTAGCCAATGTTAACTTTGTAATGGGAACACAACCTTCAAGGAAAAGTATAATTGGAGGCCAACCTCTAGTTAGTGGTCAAAATATGACCATGGGGCAACCTGTGGTCAATGGTCAAAATATAACTGTTGGGCCTGGTCCAAGTGGGGAAATTTTGTGTAAGTCAGATTTTGGAACTGCGGAGCTGAGCGTAGTTCGGCAGAAGGCTTTTTGGACAAGTCTATTTTGGGGATGCTGCGAAGTTGTGCGCAGCGCAGTGTTGGAAGATCTGCGAGGTTCAGTGCTTCGAGGAGTACAGCGCTGCGATGTGGCCAGTCTACAGAGATCCGGCAAAGCAGAGTGTTGGACAGAAGAAGACACATATTCCGGTTAGACCATCGGTGGTCTATTTTTGGTAAATATGCTCCATGATTACCAGGCGATGGGTAGGAGCAAAGCGGAAGAAAGCGACTAGTCGCACATACAAAGAACCACTACCTGAACCAGTCGCATAAGACCGTTAGAGGAAGAACGACTCGGTGAAAGCGACCTGTTGGCATGCGTACGACAGAGGGGCTGATGGCGACGTGACCACATGCGGAGGATGGCCACGACGGAAGATTCGCTACCAGAACCAGCAAGTCCGATTTTGGGGAAACTGTGACAGTTTTGTAAACCTAAGGGTTTTTGCCTGCAAATTGTAAAGACATGACCTATGGGCATGATATATAAATAAGGCATATTTTGTATGGGAAAGGGTGAATCTCTCAGATTGTTGTTTAGGGTCACTCTTCATTTTGTTCTCATTGTTGATTGAATAGATCTCTGTTGAGAGACATTTTGTAAAGGCTTTGCAAGCTGTGTGCGCAGAGGCCTATTAAGAGAGAGAAGAGAGTCTGCAGTTGAGTGCGCAAACAAGAACTGTTGTACCCTTCCCAAAGACTAATAAAACAACAGTTCTTGTGGACGTAGCTCCCATCTTGGGGGTGAACCACGTTAAACCCTGTCTAGTATGATTGATTATGTGTTTTTCATTTGCTTATTTGCTTATAGTACGTTCTTGAATTCTCATTTATTAGATGATATGTCAAGCTTTTGTATGTATTCGCCATGGGAATCAGATGGGAATAATATGCTAAGTAGTACATGAATGGATGAATGTTGAATGCGCAATATTTCTGTGTTAATGAATGCATCACTCATTTAGATAAGCACTTAAGTAGGGAAGTTCGCACGGTGCAACTCCCTAGAGCGCAGCACCAGAAACGCATAGAGTAGTATATTTTGCCCCGATTGCGTAAGTTGTGTGACTGAATAATCTAAGGCAGTAGACGAATGAATAAGTGATTAACTGAAGCCATCAATATTGGTTAAGTCTGAAGAGGAAGCGTATAAGTTAGTTGCGTTGTCCTGTCGAGTGAATTCTACCTACACTGTGTAGTCCTTGGATGCGCTGGTCGCACCAGCGTCTTAGCTTGTAGAAGTGTTGACCACGACGAAGGCCATCGTAGCGAAGTCCTCAGTCCGCAGCACGAGTCCGTACCGCGTCGAGCAGTAATTCTTCCCAAACAACTCATCACACTGCTGTGGAAACCTGATTCCGCAGCGTCCCCATAGCTTTTCCTCAGGTGAGACCTCAGCCTGTTCGCAGGCTATTTCCGAAAGGGTCAGTGAAAAGGAGTTTTGTTGGTTAAGTTAAATCGAGAAGAACCTGGGTCTACATTGGAAACCTCTAGAACAATATTGTAAGCCAACAAATGGTTCTGTTGCCGGGACAAGAATCCGTGATGAGTTGAAGTTGTGATGTGCGACGAAGAAGAAGCTCTGCTGGGTATTGATGTTTGGCATCCAAACAGGAAATAAATCTTGGCTTGGTGTGACAAGACAGAAAGTGATTTCGCAAGGAAAGAAAACAGACGCCCACATCTTTCTGACATTTAGTGGTTGAACAAGTACCTGTGGAAAGACTTTCACGAAGTATTTTGGGCATCTTTTGGAAACAAGCTACACGAGTGGTTGTCAAGGCTCGCAGAACGCAAAAACTGTACCCCACGAGACCTACCGACCGAGTGGACACCAGAGCTTATTGAAAGGCTCAAAGCAGTAGATAGTCCATTTACACGAGCAGTCAACTTCTGGGTTGACAGTACACTACAGAGCTTTGTGACGCAGTTCACGCGGACATGCTAAAGTCCTACAGTGTAACCGAAAGAGAGTTTTTCAAGGGATTCAAAGGTAAGTACCCGAGCAACCTCAGTTTATAAATTAAAATGCCTTTAGCCAAGAAAGGTGTTTTTAGAATGCAGTGAAATTTGTGAATCTGTAATGGTCAATAGCATTTTTAGTGAGTCTGACGAAGAGACACATAATCTAAGAAGTGGGAAAAGATATAAATATACGCCTAAGAAAAATTCCAATGGACATGGACTCCACGTAGACGTTGATTCACAAGCCGAACCTGATAGCCAAACTGCACCTCTATCTTCCACCTATCATCCTATTACTCCGCAGAATCCTCCGAATGTGAACACCGCACCTTCCATTGCACAGACCCCCCCTATCGCGAATATCCCTAGCACTCAGACCATTCCACGCAATATCACATTTATTTTCTCTGCTCAGCAATCTGCGCAGAACCCTCCACCACCTAGAAGAAGCATGACTGAAGATATTTAGCTGTCGATATTCAAAGGAATGGGTTTAGAAGACCCTGATCAACATTGGTTTCTATGTGAAGCCGTATGGAATGTTAAACAAGTCCAGGATGATGTTGTGAAGCGGGCAGCTCATCACCACCTTTCGAGACATAGCCTTGCATTGGTTCATGAAATATTCACAGGGACAGAATAGAACCCTGGTAGAAATCAAGGCTGCACTCTTAGCAGAATTGAAGAAGCCGAAATCAGAATCACAGTGTATCACGGAGTTAAAATAAATCAAACAGAAACCTGATGAGACAGTCTGGGAGTTTGATAAAAAATTTAAGACACTGTTGGACCCAGTAAGCTTCGTTATAGCACCGCAACAGCACAAGGAATGGTTTATAGCCGCGATGTTGCCCCACATCAGACTACCATTGATGCAGCAGAAAGTGGCTTCACAGGAAGAAGCTTTGGAGATCGCGATGAAGTTAAAATCTTCATCGATTGGAGAAACTAGCACTGGGATGTCTCAGATTCAGACCCAGTTGGCTACCCTGACACTACAACTACAGGATATCAAGAAAGGAAAACAAGAAAGACAAGAAGTCTGGTGTACAAGTTGTAAGGGAGAAGGACACACTAAGGATCATTGTCCTTTATTCCAATATTTCCTTAACATGGGTGCGCCAAACCCATTAAATCCGAATCCAAGGCCATGGTGTGAAATTTGCAGAACTAGAGGACACCGTCCAGAGGACTGTTACATGATTCAGAAATATGTACGAACACCTAAAAACCTATATTGCAATTTTTGCAAGTCAGTAGGGCACAATGAGTCCAATTGTCGCGCATATGAGCTCATGTTGGAAAGGAAGAAAGATATCGAGCATATGTATGGAGGAGTGTACAGAGTCCAAGAAGAGACTCCGCAGAAATAGGATAATGAACAGCATGATCAGGGAGCATACAGAGGTCGCAGAGGATACCACGGGAGAGGAAGGAACAACGGCCCAACGCAAGGACGAGGCCGAGGTCAAGTAATCTGTTATAATTGTGGCCAAGTAGGTCATGTATCTAGAGATTGTACCAACCCATGCACTACATGTAATTATTGTAAATCATTCGATCATGTTATCGAAGATTGCCCAGTATTAGAGGCAGAAATGCAGAAACGAAAGCGGCTAGATGCGCCGAACCCAAACATTGAGTTGATCGCATCAAAGAGGAGACTTGCGGATCCAAGCATCAATGTAGTGACGCGAAGTGGTGCTATGACAGGGAGGGATAGAGCAGCAGAAGCTTTGAATTCTGGAGACTTTAACACTAAGCAGACCCCTCTTGAAACAATATGGATAAGAAAAGCTACTGGGAAAGCACCTGCTTTCGACTTGAAGAAGAACAAAGAAGTGTTTGAAGAAGTGCGAGATATCTTCAAAGAGGCAGCACCTAGGTCATTGAGAATCCCGCTGCGCAGTGAAACACCCTGTGTAGAGGACACACTGAATTCCTATGACAAAATGAGCGCCGCAGCAAAGACAGGAACCTCTGTTGCGCAATTCCTAAGGAGCTGCATGAAGTTGCTAAAGAGCACAGATGCTATAGTGGACTTGCAAAAACTATTAAATCAGTATGAACCACAGAGCGAAATGGAAACTACCTATAGCGCAGTTCACCAGATCAAGAAACACAAAAGATCAGGCAGAGAAATGAGGCTCAGTGCGCAGATAGGAGACTATGAAATGGATGAGATCATCCTCGATCTAGGATCTGAAGTAAATGTCTTAACCAAACAGACATGGCAGCAGATAGGGAGACCAAAGCTGTCATGGTCACCTTGCCAGTTGAGAATGGCTAACTAGGAGAAAGTCATACCATTTGGAAGGTTAGCCAATGTTATTATTGATATTGATGGAGTGCAAAGTCATGCAGATTTCGAGGTTATCGAGATCATGGATGATAGTCAGCCTTATCCTGCGCTATTGGGGATAGACTGGGCTATGGATAATCTCACTATCATAAAATTGAAGACAAAGAAGATGATCTTCGAAGGAAAGCATCTCAGGGTCATCGCACCATTGGACCCTTCAGACGGCGATAAATACAGCTAGCCGATTCAGGAAGAATCCAGAGCTCAAGACTTGGACCGCCTTTACAAGATGACTGTGAAACAGGAAGATTATATTAATCCTACTGTGGATGGTACACTCAGGTGGAGATGTGACAACTCTTGCATCTCAAACTCTGATGCAGGATTGGAGAACTGGAAAAGTCGTATGCACGAAGTATCATCAAGGAGATGCGCACAAGTTACAAAGTCACTGCACTGGATTAGAAAGGAGGTAAGCCCAATCCCCACCTATGATGGTTTATCTAATGTTTATTCCTTTATCAAAGAATATACTGTAGCAATTGCAGATGAACACCGCTTACCAACATTAGACATGGCACTGCGCGAGACACCTTCCAGATGGTGGGCTGCACATAAGCAGACATTGACCACATGGGATTGGTGCAGAATCAATATGTAGATCAAGTTTGCTGACAAAGTTACACTACCCTTTGAGAAATACAATGGACAGACAGATCCAAGGGATCATATTGTACTAATTTCACAAGCATGGGAGGAGAGACCACAGACAGAATGGGTGCATTTGTTTGTGCATACGTTGGAGGAAGAAATTCCAAAGAAATGGTACCTAGATATGGAGTTGCGTAGGGAAACTACATATTGGCCTACCCTGACTGCGAACTTCCAAAAGAGCTTTAGCTTTGAAGACGAGAGTCCTACCATAAATGATGCATTGCAAATTATCAAGGAAAGAATATTTAGACTAGAATGCCCACATAGAAACATGACATTAGAGGAATTCTTTGGAGCTGACAGCGTACCTGCAAGCCTATGAACAGGTAGCGCATGTTATGGAATGTTATAATCTAGCCAAAAAGCCCGAAGAAAAAGAAGAAAGTGATGAGGAGAACCCGCGCAACGTTAACATACCAGAGTCAGAAGGTGCGCTGGAGGTAGAGGGACCTCCACTGGAAATCCCAAACATGAGTGGACCAGTAAAAACAAGGAAAGTGAACATCGACACCAGCGAAGAGACGAAGTTCGCATCTATTAGAGACTACTAGGATGATCAGACGGTCACAGAGATCGCATACATATTACATGAGTATTAGGATTTATTCCCGAAAAAGTTCATAGAGATGAAGGGCATCTTGGGAGACTTAGGAGTGATGAAGATACCTCTTAAGCCAGGTGCGAAGCCTGTTAAGCAAAGGCCCTATAGACTGAATCCGCGATACAAAGAATGAGTTAAGGTAGAACTCGATAAGATGGTCGATGCGGGGATCATTGAGTGGGTTGAAGAGTCTGAGTGGATAAGCCCTATGGTTGTCTAGGATAAAAAGACAAAAGGGGAGATCGAGATTTGTGTGGATATCAGAAAACTGAACGATGCGTCGATGCATGACCCATTTCCTACCCCTTTCATTGATGAGGTGCTCGGTAATGTGGGAGGAAACAAGGCATATTCTTTCACTGATGGATTTTCCGGATATCATCAAATGAGGATTGATCCAACAGATAGACACAAAGCTACTTTTGCTACAGAATGGGGGTTGTTCCAGTACACAATGTTGCCATTTGGTCTGAAGAACACTCCTACCATCTTTTCCAGAGTTGTGGTCACGACATTCAAAGATTTCATGCATAAGTTTTTAGAAGCTTATTTCGATGATTGGACAGTATTTTGGTTGCTGAAGGACCATTGCACAAACCTTAGATTAATGCTAGAAAAGTGTAGACAGCATCAAATGTCACTAAACCTGAAGAAGTGTATCTTATGTGTACCCTATGGAATTCTGTTGGGACACATCGTGTGCAAACAGGGCTTGATGGTCGACCCTGCGAAGATCACAGTCATTATAAACTTGCCAACGCCAAATTCGGTAAAGCAAGTTGCGCACCACATTGGGGCATACCGATTATTACAGAAAGTTTATAAAGTGTCACGTCCCCATCTTGACCCTATTACATTAAAATTGTAAATGATGTAATATTGTTATAAAATCATGGTGAGGAGCTCAAGGCCAAGGCCCCGCCATCGATTTTTTGATGCATATGGTTTACGTGCTAACCAGACACATTGGAATTCAAACATAATGTAAATATGCATTTTAATAAAATACCGACAACTAGCTATGCAATGCAACAAGAGACGTGGGCATGATTTTACAAGAAATTGGGAGGGAAAACATTCAAACCCTTAAGCCAATCAATTCAATCCAAATGTCAATGAGAGAACCCATGAACCTTCAACTACCCATGTTGACTTTTGTACACAATCATTCATTTCTCCCAAGAGTTGGTTGAGGTAGTTAATGCCTTGGGGAAAGGGAGGTATGGCTGTCCAAATTCGGGTATGGGCAAGCCACCCTTCATGGAAAATCGTGTTTTGCTTCTTGGGCAAGAAAAGAGCCATGAATTGCTCCCCAAGCCATTATCCATCAATCAGTTTGGCTCCCTCATGAGTTGGGAGATGGCTGGGTGTTTTTCCCCATCAAAATTATGTGTTTTCCTTCATTCTTAGCTGGGAGAAGGGCGTTTTTGTGTGGTATACCAGTGGGGAAGAAGGGGAATCGAATTTGGGATCCATAGAGACCGTTTTGGCTGTTGAATGCTTAGTTGGTTAGGAGAGAATTCATTTTCCTCCCTGTGAATGTTTTTCCCCATCCCACGATCCGTTTTTGGCTGGAAACGATTTGGGGAAAGCCCATGGCCATCCTGTTTGTAAATCCCATTGTTAAACATATGTATCCATGCCCAAGGATTGGGTTTTGTTATGTGTGTAAAGAGTATGTTGGGGTATGGGTATGGGTATCCATTGGTTTGGCTTGAGCTTGAGTGCAAGTATCCTGGGTTCATATTTAGACTAATAAACCCAGCTGTGGACTGGCTTGGCTTAGCTGCAATGTTTGTTTGACTATGTATGAGCTTGAATGTCCCCTTTTCCTTGTAAGAAGCATGCCCAGCTTGGGGGTGGTAGTTGTGTTGAGAGAATTGATGAACACAACTGGCCTATGGTTGGGTGGAACGTTGCAGCGACATAGCTAGTTGTTTGGGACAATTGCACAATGAAGATAATTGTTTGTTCTGTCTATGTATCTACTTCTGCAATGTTTAAATTGATGACTATTTTCGATATGCTGTATGCATATGATATGTGTGTGGATGAGTTTTTAATTTCGCTGTGCATACTTGCTTAATTTGTATCTGCACACTTTTGAATTTATGTGTATGAGCTGAGTTTATGTCAAAGCCCCAGAGATTGCCATCATGTTCCCTTCCTTGCCTTGGGTATATGGGAGGGGATGTGACATAAAGGATTATGCATAGATAACCACAACAATGGAGAAGCTATTAAAGAAAGATGCGTCGTTCATCTGGAACGCAGAATGTGAACAAGGTTTTGATACATTAAAAGAGAAGATGGTCACTGCGCTGATCCTAGTTTTTCCAGACTAGGAGAAGCCATTCCATGTACATGTTGATGCATCATGTATAGCATTAGGGGTTGTATTAGCTCAGCCAGGAGAGGGAGGTATTGACCATCCCATCGCATTTTCGAGCCGGAAGCTCTCATCTGCAGAGAAGAATTACACCACTACTGAGAGCGAAGGCCTAGCTATGGTCTACGCACTGCAGAAGTTTAGGCACTATTTGCTTGGTGTGCACTTCTCCATGTTCACTGACCATTCCGCTTTGAAATACTTGGTCAATAAGCCAGTGTTAGGGGGGCGAATCTGCAGATGGTTGTTACTCTTCCAGGAGTATGATTTTGAAATAGTCATTAAACCTGGAATATTGAATTTGGGACCTGATCATCTGTCAAGAATCGAGTCAGGAGAAGAGCTTACGAATCATGAAGACAATCTGCCTGATGCGTAGTTGTTTGCTATTCAGATTGCTGATGATTATTATAAAGACATCATAGATTTCTTGACTAATGGGTTGGCACCCATAGAGTTCACTACGCAGCAAAGGAAGCAGCTGGTAGTGCGAGCAACAGACTTCACCATTATCGCGGGCCAACTATACAAGTTGGGGCCGGATGAAGTACTGCGAAGATGTGTAATAGAGCACGAAAAGCCATTCATATTGGCTAAGGCACATTCAGGTGTTGCGGGAGGTCACTACATAGGACAAGCCACTATGCAGAAGATATTGCGGGCAGGGCTATGGTGGCATACGATCCACAAAGATGTGAAGGAACATTGCTAGAGTTGCTATGTTTGCCGAAGAATAGGGAAGCCGTCACGAAGAGACGAAATGCCATTGAATCCACAGTTGACATTACAGGCATTTGAAAAATGGGCCATTGATTTTGTGGGACCTATAAACCCACTGGGGAAGAGAACTGGTGCGAGGTACATTATTACTGCAACTGACTACCTCACCAGATGGACCGAAGCAAAGCCAGTAAAGGACTGCAGCGCAGTTCATATTTGAAGACATCCTTACAAGGTTTGGATGCCCAAAGATTTTGATGAGTGATCAAGACACTCATTTTATGAACAGTACCATTGAGGCATTAACTGAAGAGTTCCACATTCATCATCAGTGCAGTACGCCTTATCATCCGCAAGTGAATGGAACTGTGGAAGCATTCAATAAAGTACTGGAGAATGCGCTAGCCAAGGTATGCAACCTGAATAGGGATGACTGGGACCTGCGCATTCCAGCTATACTATGGGAATACATAACTACTTGCAAAAAGTTGACTGGCCACACACCTTTTAGGCTGGCCTATGGACAGGAAGCAATAATGCCAATGGAGTACATTGTTCCCAGCTTAAGGATAGCTGCTTTTGTAGCAATGGTAGATCGCGACATGCTAGAAGAAAGGCTTTTACACTTGGTTTGTCTGGAAGAATATCGCTTCATAGCAGGCTTTCACCAGCAAGTGCAGAAAGAAAGAGAAAAAACATGGCATGATTGCCACATCAAAAGCAAGTCTTTTCAGGTAGGTGATGTAGTCCTCTTATATGATAGCAAATTCATGAAGTTTCCTGGAAAGTTTAAGATGCATTGGCTTGGTCCATATACTATTTTGCATGTTACTAATGGTGGCGCAATTCAATTAGCCACATTAACAGGAGATAGATTTCCCGACCTAGTTAATGGAAGCAGAATAAAACCCTATCGGGATAGTCCTGCTTCGCAGAACCTTTGATGATCAAAGAAGAAGGAAATTTCTAAGTGCCAAGTACAGTTGGAATTGGGCACTAGAAATGGGGAAGAGTTTGTACGCAATGTATGATGAAGAAGTGTATATATTGCGCAGCATTGTTAAGATGTGCTGCTACGCCGGAAAAAAAAAAAAGACCCGCACCATTGCGATGTTCAAAAGGCAATTGCAAAGATCAAGTTGAACGAGGAAAGAGGCTAAGTTCAGAGGCAAGAAATCAGGTACCGCGAAGTAACTGCGCAGGAGTAGTGATGATCGCCTCGCAGTTTGGCACCACACTCCAGAAAAGTAGTTGTTAGAATGTCGGTCGAAAATATAACCGTTATACAGTTCTTTCTCTAGCCACTGCTTGGGCATTTAACGCCAAAATAGCTGTTCTGAACGAGTTAATGAAGGAAAGGACCGAAGAATCCACTGGATTTGGCAAACGGATACCGCATTTAATGCTTATCTAGCCATTGAGGGGCACGGAGGAGGCTAGCTGCGCTTATAAATAGCATTGTATTTGGACTCGTGGGCATTACCAAAACCCTTGATTTTTCCTGCGAGTGATATTCTGCGATTGTTTACAGGAAGTTATCAGAGAATCCGTTGTTTTTCCCAGATCCGTCCAGTGAATGTCTAAGAGGTGTTCAAATACGGAGGAATCGAAGGGTTGATGAGAACCCCAACCAAGAAATTCATCATAGAACAAGGTCAGGCGTCCAGATGATCACCGAGACACGGTCCAACAATGCAGGACAAAGGCAAAGATCCAGTGGGGACGAAAGTGAAGCAACCAAATATGAGTTCGATAGTGTCATAGCCACCGATAGCCGATAGGGAGATACCATTGACACTTACCCCTAACTATACGTCACCGCGTGCACTAGACACACCGGTCCTTAGTCTAACGAAGAATGCCAAATACGAGATTTCGCTCTCACCGATATCGAAGCATGTTGAGGTGGACAAAAATTTGTTGGGCAAGATCCCAGACTGTAAGTGGGAAGACTATGATTTGCTTCAGATGCAGAAGGAGCCCAATGAACCTAGGTTCCCATAGTTCCAGCCCGACCAGTACATGTGCTGGAAGAAAGATGTGAAGGGAAACCTCACCTTGGTCGTGGAAAGCTGGTTTTCCGGAGTACTCCAATCGAGACTGCTCAATCTTCTCAGACTCCTGCATTTTGACAGAACGCCAGAGATGAATGTGGTGGTGCAAATATTGATGTCACGCATTCACCAGGGATATTTGTGGATCAAACGCAATATCGACCTGACTATTGACATTATCCACCAGATCACGGGATTGAGCAAAAGAGGTAAGGACCCGAAGCAGTTTTTCCAAGGGAAAAACAAGGACAAAGAAGTGGCCGCGAAGATGAAGAAAACTCAAACCGTCATCAAGGGAAAGAGAGGCTTTCAGACAGAGGACATAGATGATAAGGCAACGCGGTTTGTCACACAACTGTTAGTTGGCAAGATTCTCAGAAAATCCAAGCCTTTGGAGGTACCTGCGGGCGTAGTACTACTCGGTGCCGCAGTTGCGGAGGGCAAACAATTCAACTGGCATCAATACCTATTGAACGAGTTCTTGGAGGAACTAAATGACACATAGATCAATGGCATAAATTTCCATTTTACATGGCTAATAGTGTTGATCGCCTTCGTAGGGTGGAAGGAGACGAAGGATTACATTGGCGTAATCACCGACAACAATGACTACAGAGGAGCCCGCTATTCAAACCTTTGGGCAAATTTGAATTCACAAAGACAGCACGCGACAGCTGAGGTCTTCTACACCTATGATGACCAGTTGCGTGAAGCCATCACGATCACGCCGTGGATAACAAAGCAGGTAACGAGTAAGTATATTTGCATTATTGATTTTTATGCTGACATGCGTTGCATTCACATTTCATCCAAAGCACAGACGAAGAACACTAAATGGTTCACAGGAAGATATCATATGTATGAAGATGATATTGATAATATCATGAAGGAATGGCCTGGCGAGGTTCGAGTCGAAATTGTGGATATCCAAAACGACTCCGGCGAGGACAACCCCATTCCATGTCCTATTACTGAAGAAAAAGAGACGGGAAAAAGGAAGGAAGCTGAGAGACCTGCACAGCAGAAGGGGGCGCGAAAGAAGCGAAGATCTGCTAGAGGCCAATTAGAAACAACACTTCAAGATGATGATTACGACATGATCGCATCAAAGGTCACAGAGCAGATGGAAGATTTGATGACTGAGAAAGAGAAAAAGGACAAAGTGATCCAAGAAATCCTGGGGAAGAATCTGACCACGTTGCAGGGGATTACTAAAAAAATTGAAGAAGTACACAAAAGATTACCCTTGCTACGGGACTCAGAGTCCGAAGGGAAGTCAGGAGGAGCTTCGCAGCAGAAGACAGCGGAGCTAGCCATGACCGTGCTTGTGAAGTCCTGCAATGTCCATCTTGATGCATTAACTGTAAGGCTGCCACTGCCAGAACAAATAATGTTGGACACGAAGGACGTAGAGCGTGTGGAGCTTGACATTGCGAAGATACCACTGCTTGATCTACACTATTTGCATTTGCAGGTTGTTGAAGAAATGCATGAGAGAACTACTGACGCGCTGAAACAACAAGCTGAGTTGCAAGCAACTAATAAGCAGTTAGAGGAAGCTAGCTCGTGAAGAGCTATGCAACTACAAGATGAGCATGATCGAAGGAAGAGACTAGAGTATACGATCACTGCTATAGCAGATGATATCTCATAATGTGACGTACAGACAGATCCCGTGGACACTATTGTTAAGATCGGTGAATTGGTGAACGATATTAAGGTGGAGATACAAGATATGGAGATCAACCACGAAGCTAAGGTTGATGCCTTGGAGGCACAGATTAACTCGTAGACTCCACCAGATGAGCAACATTTGAGAGTGAAGGAAGTGAAGGACGCAACAAAAAGTATAGCCATCGAGGTGGCTAGGTTCCAAAGTCTGTTAGATGAGGTGTCGAAGGCATTCACTGCCCTCGAGGAGGACCCAGGGTTCCTTGAAGTCAAGAACGCTGTGAAAAATAAGCAAGCAGCATTAGAACTATTGGATGCCGAAGTTAAATCATTGTGACAAAGAGAAAGACTCTAGAGGTGCTGGGAAGTCAGTGCGTTGAAAAAGGAAGTTCAGGCCTCAAGAGAAAAAGAGACTGAAATGGGAAATAAATCGCAACCCTTGCTGGAGGCAGCCCACACGATCTCGCAGGAGATCGAGGAAAAGTTAAAGGAGTTGTGCAAAGGTCAAGAATAGGTGGAAGGACAAGTCGAGGATGAAATAACACCTAAGATGTTGGAAACCATCAAGCAAGTTGAGCAAGACACTAAGAAAGTAGTTGAAAAGTTGATTGTCACATACAAGGAGTTTGCTGCGAAGCTAGCCCCGCAGGCGGTGGAACAGCTAGAAGAAGCAGAAGTTGAAGGTGGCTCGGGGACAAGCCACATGTAAGTGTTAGGGGCCTGTTGGGCTTGGCCCAAGTGCAATTTTGCGTAAGTCAGATTTTGGAACTATGGAGCTGAGCACAGTTCGGCAGAAGGATTTTTGGACAATTCTATTTTGGGGATGCTGCGAAGTTGTGCGCAACGCAGCGTCGGAAGATCTGCGAGGTTCAATGCTGCGATGTGGCTAGTCTACGGAGATCCGGAAAAGCAGATTGTTGGATGGAAGACGACACAGATTCCGGTTAGACCATTGGTGGTCTATTTTTGGTAAAGATGCTCCATGATTTCCAGGCAACGCGTAGGAGCAAAGTGGAAGAAAGCGACTGGTTGCACATACAAAGAACCACTACCTGAACCAGTCGCACAAGACCATCAGAGGAAGAACGACTTGGTGAAAGCGACCTGTTGGCATGCGTGTGACAGAGGGGCTGATGGCGACGTGACCACACGCGGAGGATGGCCACAATGGAAGATTCACTACCAGAACTAGCAAGTCCGGTTTTGGGGAAACCGTGACAGTTTTGTAAACCTAAGGGTTTTTGCCTACGAATTGTAAAGACATGACCTACGGGCATGATCTATAAATAAGGAATATTTTGTATGGGAAAGGGTGAATCTCTCAGGTTGTTGTTCAGGGTTACTCTTCATTTTGTTCTCATTGTTGATTGAATAGATCTCTGTTGAGAGACATTTTTTGAAGGCTCTGCAAGCTATGTGCGCATAGGCCTATTGAGAGAGAGAAGAGAGTCTACAGTTGAGTGCGCAGACAAGAACTGTTGTACCCTTCCCAAAGACTAATAAAACAACAGTTCTTGTGGACGTAGCTCCCATCCTGGGGGTGAACCACGTTAAACCCTGTGTAGTGTGATTGATTATGTGTTTTTCATTTGCTTATTTGCTTACAGTACGTGCTTGAATTCTCATTTATCAGATGATATGTCATGCTTTTGTATGTATTTGCCATGGGAATGAGATGGGAATAATATGTTAAGTAGTACATGAATGGATGAATGTTGAATGCGCAGTATTTCTGAGTTAATGAATGCATCGCTCATTTAGATAAGCACTTAAGTAGGGAAGTTTGCACGGTGCGACTCCTTAGAGCGCAGCACAGGAAGTGCGCAGAGTAGTATATTTTGCCCCGATCGCATGAGTTGTGTGATTGAATAATCTAAGGCAGTAGATGAATGAATAAGTGATTAACTGAAGCCATCAATATTGGTTAAGTATGAAGAGGAAGCGTATAAGTCAGTTGTGCTGTCCTGTCGAGTGAATTCTACCTACACCACGCACTCCTTGGATGCGCTGGTCACACCAGCGTCTTAGATTGTAGAAGTGTTGACCGCGAGGAAGGCCATCGTCGCACAGTCCTCAGTCCGTAGCACGAGTCCGTAGCGCGCTGCGCAGTAATTCTTCCCAAACAACTCATCACACCGCTGTGGAAACCTGATTCCGTAGCGACCCCATAGCTTCGCCTCGGGTGAGACCTCAGCCTGCTCGCAGGCTGTTGCCGAAAGGGCCAGTGAAAAGGGATTTTGTTGGTTAAGTTAAACCACGAAGAACCTGGGTCTACATTGGAAACCTCTAGAATAGTATTGTAAGCCAACAATAACTGCGGGGAAAACTCCGGTTGGTAGTCAAAACCTAACTAGGGGGAAACCTCCAGTGAGTGGATGGAATTTAACTGGAGGGAAACCTCTAGTCAGTGGACATAATTTAACTAGAGGACAACCTTCATTTATCGCTTATAATATGACTAGAGATATTCCTCCATCCATGGGACAACCTTCTTGGGGACATCATACATGGGTCCCATCTACTTGGGGTTAGCTTTCATGGGGTTACACATACCGAGATAATAAGAATATGGAAATGAGTCAAATCTACCAAACTACTCCGAGAAACCTATATCCTGAATTACCTTACCCTAGAAATACAAACACCCCATACGGACAACAAAAATTTCTTCTGGTCGAACCCCCAGCCAACGGTCCACCCCCTCCCCCACCCCCACCCCCACCACCTGTCCCACCTCCACCCCCACCATCTGGAAAACCCCCCACTCTAGAGGACCTACTCATTCAAGAGGTAACCCACCACCGAGACAACCTCTTAACATGGGAATAACTCCACCATATGGCCAATCCTCTATGGGAGGACCTTATGATCAATCAATCTATGGTCCTACTAGTACTCAAATGCCCTACCAATATTACTAGTATCCGCAACCAAATCGACAATTACCATTTCTGGCTACATTAGATCTGTCGAACCTGTCATGTTTGACAAATGATCCCATTCATCATGACATCAATTGGCCACCCATTCTTGTGAAGCTGGCATTCTACATCCCCAAGTTTAACGATAAATGTGGTGAGGACCCCAAAAACCACGTGATGACTTATCACCTGTGGTGTTCCTCAAACTCCTGAATGGATGATTCTATACATTTGAGTCTCTTTCAGAGAACTCTCATCGGTACTACTGCCAAATGGTACATCGAATTGCCGCCACACTCTTTCCCAGATTTACAATCTTTGTCCATGGCATTTCTTACACATTTTCAACTGCCAATCCGCTACAAAACCAGTACAGGACTTCTGACCTCGCTCCGACAATCTACCTCCACTCATATTTATGACCATATCCATGAGTGGAGGAGGATACGTTGCCTCATTAAGGTTCCAATATTGGATCAATTATTGGCCGATTGGTTCACCAAATCACTATTTCCAGTCATTGCCAAACATGTTGCTATGGGTGGGGCAGTTACAGAGGAACAAGGCATTGCACGTGCCCAGTATCTAGACTTAGTATACACTCAATCTGGCATTCTATATGACATAATTCCCAATGCCCCTTGCCCTACAAATGACCCAACGAAACCAATCATAGAATCACATGCCGATGGCATAGTTGGTTCCATCAAAACCTATCCTTCCATCAAATCAACTGGATGACAAAGCCACATAACTTCAAAGCCACATAGCTTCAAATCCAACACCGCTACAAGCTGGTACTAACACCAACCAGTCACCCACTCCTGCTCTCACCACGGAGGTGAATTCGGTACAATCTCCTTCACCTCATAAAGTCAGTGGTAAGAATAAAGACAAAGGTAAATCCAAAAAATCTTCTAACCAACAGGAACCAAAATACCTCAAGACATCACTGATGCAAACCCAAATGGAAGGCTAAATATCTATGTCTATTGTGTGGTGATGACCAATTCATGAAGGAATGTCCCCATCATGAAGAAATCCTAAAATTCCTAAAGGGAAATTCTCAACCCCCAGTTTTTAAACAACAACAACCACCATCGCAAGGAGAAACATCCACGACCGCACATGTTCTCATGATGCGTAGTGAGATAGTCAATCTCTCTACTAGGGCACACACATACGATTCCATTCCAAATAAATAATCAAATGGATGTAATGCTGAAAAATCCTCCACTTTCGTTTCCATAACGCCTCCCCCACAAGCTTCTCTATCCATAAAGAAACTTGTATTCAATGCAGTCTTGCTTCCTCCAAAAAGCACGATTCGAAAGGCAATTTTCAATCCCAATGCTTGGGCCACTCAAAACTACAATATTGTTGAATATTTGGCCTAGGAACCATATGCTACGTCGACACTTGAAGTCTTGCAAAACTGTCCTAATCATCGTAAGACTCTACTATTCGCAATCAGAGCAGTGGACCCGAAATCATCTAACATCATTATGTTTTGACTGTAATATTTTAAATCGAGGCTTTCCCACTAGTTGGCTTTCCAAATCATTACCAATGTGGTTGGGAAAAATATCCATCATACTATCTTACACGAAGAGGCCTCTACTTCTGTGATGTTGTTGTCCTACTGGCGAGCCATTAGCTCTCCCGAATTGAACCATTCTCCTACTACTTTGAAAGCATTCGATGGTCGTGTATTCCAACCACACAGACTTTTACAATCCCTATCCATTGAGTTAGGAGGCAAGACTGTTTCCATTAACGTGGAAGAATTCATTGCACCCTTGGACTATAATCTATTACTTGGTTGGAATTGGTTCCATGCCATGATTGCGGTGGCATCATTGGTCTTCCACATTGTACAATTTCCCCATCAAGGGAAAATTATCACTATTGACCAATTAGATTTTTGTACACCTGACACCACAACTCATTCCATAGATAATGTCCCTCTTTTAGGGAAGTCTTCACCAATAAATGAGAGTGTTTGGGTAGGACTCCTTAAATACTCATCCCTGATGGGAGTCTTTCCCACACCGAATCTCCCATCACAAGTTGCCATGGTGAACATGATTTCGTCCATGGCTAATAATTCCTCTGACTCGACTAATTCATGGATTGTTCCTAGTCCTTCTGAAAATGATTCGATTGGATAGCATACGCCTCTTAGCCTAGCTGAGGCTACATATAATGCCATCCAATCGGTCTTAGACCCACCCAATTCCCATCACCCGATGGCATCAGACTCATGCTCTCTACAGTCCTGGTTAAACTCGTCCTCGCCACCTCTGGATATTCTCCTCCAGACATGTCCATCCGATGAATCAATTATTGAGGTTATAAGATTGGATGAGATTCCGTTGGAGGACCACCACCATAGATCGTCCTTCCTCCCACATTTAAATACAGTAGTAAACAATATTGGTTCAATTGTTTCACCTGAGATTGTTCCAAATCCTCAACCTCCTATTCTTACAAAGGATATGGTAATTGAGGGAAATTTGGAAAATATCACACCCACCATGGACATTGACATCTTTGTGAAACCAAGTGTCTTGGAACACATTCATATCGGCCAAATTTTCTCTTCTAAAGAAATCACAGCTTACACGGCCTTGTTCAAACAATTCTGCGACGTATTCGCATGAATCTACGAATAAATGTCGGGGATTGATCCTTCTATCATTGTACAAGAGATCAAAACTTATCTTGACGCTAGGCCTGTCCGGCAAAAACTTCATCCTGTACAACCTCGAAAGACTACGACCATCAAGGCAGAAGTCGAGAAGTTCTTGAAAGCTGGCTTCAATTATCCTGTCCCCTTGACAAACTGGGTCTCCAACATTGTTCCTGTTATGAAAAAACAAGGAAATAACAAAGTATATAATGTGTCGATTATAGAGACTTAAATAAGGCTTGTCCCAAGGACAATTACAGTACCCCCGTTTATCAACCAGATCATCGACAACTGTGGCGGAAGTGTCATCTTTTCATTTATGGATGGCTTCTTCAGCTATAATCAGATCGAGATCCACCCAGCAAACCAGCACAAGACTGCGTTCATCTTCCCATGGGGTACATTTGCATACCACAAACTACCTTTTGGCCTTAAAAATGCTTGTGCCACATTCCAGCGGGCTATGCCGTACGCCTTTCATGACGCTAAGGATTTTGTAGATCCCTACCTCGATGATTTTCCATCTCATTCAAATCATCGTGAATTTCGCATTGACCATTTGACGACAATTTTCCTCAGATGTCGACATTATAAAATATGCCCAAATGCTCACAAGTGCAATTTTCGCATTAAGTCTGGACACCTTCCTGGATTCATTGTTCCAAAATATGGGATCCACATTGATCCCCTGAAGGTAGAAGCTATTCTAGCCCTGCCACCACCCACAAACATCACTAAACTTCAAAGTTTGTAGGGGAAGGCAAACTACTTGTGCTGTTTTGTGTGTAATTTCATGAAGAAGACGCAGGGTTATATGCGACTGTTAAAAAAGGGAGTTCCTTTTGTTTAGGATGATTATGCCCAAAGTGCATTTGAAAATATCAAACACGACATTACCCATGCACCTGTGTTACAACCTCCCGGTTATACTAAGGATTAGATCATTTATCTTGCTGCCTCTACATCTATTATCGGTATGGTTTTAGTGCAGGACTATCTTAGTACGAGTCTGGTCGACTCTGAAACTTGCCACTCACACGTTGAGAAGTTGGCTCTGGTAGCTTTCGTAGCCCTCCAGAATTTATGTCATTATATCTTACCCCGTACAACCCTTTTATCATCGATTCAAACCCCATGTACCATGTTCTGACTCGCCAAAATTGGGGGGGGAAATACTCACGTTGGATCGTAATTATCTAGGAATTTGATCTACTATTTGAGAAAGCCAACGTGAAAAAATCATTAGTATTTGCAGAGCTCATTTGTGATATTCCCCGCATTAATCAAGAAACTAAGCCCATTGACTCTCTTCCCGATGAGTCATTGTTCCTGATCAGTACTTTTGACCCATGGTACAGAGATATTACCTTATATCTCCAAACTGAATGCTTCAGGTCTCAATTATCCCGCGATGAATGTCATCGTATTCGCCATCATGTGAAATATTATTTAATCATCGGCGACACCCTATATCACCATGGTATAGGCTCTGTTTTAC
Organism: Larix kaempferi; assembly: GCA_027924585.1. NCBI lineage: Eukaryota > Viridiplantae > Streptophyta > Pinopsida > Pinales > Pinaceae > Larix > Larix kaempferi. Next base: position 14,020,736 of record BSBM01000806.1, on the reverse strand, counting down.
GACATTTTTTAACTCACGATGAAGCCGAGCATGCTTTGAATGAATGCCACTCTGGGGCATGTGGCGGTCATCTCTCTGGGATGGCCACAACCTAGAAAGTCTTGCACGTTGGATACTTCTGGCCATCAATTTTTAAAGATTGTATGGAAGCCATTAAGAAGTGTCCTCCCTACCAATTTTTTCATTCTAAGAAGTGCACTCATCTTGCCCCTTTACGCCCAGTTATTGCCATCGGCCCCTTTGCAAAATGACGCATTGATTTTATCCGCTGTAAGCCTGCCTTGGTCGAGGGGCATGGCTATGCTATTGTAGCAATATATTACTTCACTAAATGGGTTGAGGCTATGCCTACATATAAAGAATATGACAAAACTGTTTTACTCTTAATGTTTAATCATGTTATTGCTAGATTCAGGGTTCCATGAGCCATTTTCACGGACCATGGCTCACACTCCCAGGACCAAATGGTAACTGAATTGAGTGGCGAGTTAGGTTTTCGCCATGAAAACTCAACCCCCTACTACCCTCAAGCGAATGGACAAGTAGAACCCATCAATAAGGTCTTAAAAACCATGATACAACGCATGGTAGGGGCCCATAGGTCAAATTGGCACTTTATGCTCTTCTGAGCCCTTTGGGATTATAGAACCTCTGTTAAAACTGCTACTAGATTCACACATTTTCAATTGGTGTATGGTCTGGAAGCAGTACTACCTATATAGTGTGAAATCTTGTATTTGAAACTAGTTGTCGAACTCTTTCCAAACACTACGGCTGAGGAAGAACATTTTCTATACTTAGCCAAACTGGACGAAACTCGTCGTGATGCTGCTCTCACTAATGAAGCACATAATAAGCGCATCAAATCCCATTATAATAAGTCCGCCGAACCTCCCATATTCAATGAAGGTGATTTGGTTTTGACATATGACCAAAATCATGATAAACTTGGGGTAGGTAAGTTCGAATCCATGTGGCATGGGCCCTACATCGTGAAACGTGTTTTAGAAAAAGGGGCCTACGAGTTAGTTGATTATGATGGAATACCTTTGGGGGAGCCTAGAATTTGGCTCTACCTTAATAGGTACTATGCTTAGGTAAATCTTGCGTAAGTGCCTTGTACACTTTGTATATAATGTGTGTTTGATATGGTGTGAAGTTTTATTTCCTTTTATAGGTTAGGGATTCATTCCCATCATGACTGCTTATACCAAATTCTTCTTGAGTGCATACAGGACAACCTATTATGGATTCTTAGATTGTGCTAGCCAACATACTTGAAACCTTGCTTCGCTAGCTTGGGTACTATATTTCCCTTCCGGTGAACTCATTAGTTCTGGAGGAGTTTGCCTAGGTTATGCAACCAATAACGTCGTGGAATATTATGCGGTGATTGGATTACTAACTGATGCCTCTTCCCATGGTGTGGACCACATTGTCATCCATTTGGATTCTCAAATGGTGGTCTCTCATTTAAACCAAGTCTACATTGTTCGTGACCCTACACTACTCTGTCTTTTCCGACGAGTACATCTCCTGGAGAGATCATTTGAGTTTATTGAATACTGACACATTCCGAGACACATGGATACGGTTGTTGATTCATTGGCCAATTTCATCCTAGATTGGTATATCTCACATTCTCAAACACTTAATCAATGGATATATATAACAAGCATAACATGTAAATTATCTATACATAAATAAGTAGCATACATGAGATCCACATTCACCATAAGACACATTGTACATAAAACAACTATAAATGGTTTTTATATTAAGTGTGATAAAAAGTTTCACAAAAAGTACCGAGACAAAAATATGAAGCTATAGCTTTCAGTATATAATGCTGAAAAAATATCAAGATCATGGCTTTTATTACATCACAAAATCTAATACAGCTACTAGTGATGCTCATGGTAACATATGACGGCCCTCGCCACCCGACGAAGCAGTCGACCAAAACGACCATAAAATCTAGTTGTACGACGTTGATAGTTTTGTGGCAAGTCATCTATAGATATGTCAGGGATGTCCATGGTCAGTCGCTGGAGGTTCTCCTTGGTCTCATTGAACTCCTCTACTGTTTCTCGGTTAACGACTTCCATCTCTCTGACTACTTCTCTCCTTTCGATAGGCGAAGATCCAACTGGTCTCGAAGGCCCAACATCTGTGTAAAAATATATGAGATCTTAGTACAACAAAAAATGAAATATGATAAAATACATAAAAGCTTAAAAAAGACAAAAATAAACTCCTTTTACCTAGATCGCTCCACTGCTCTCCATCTGGGAACGCTAGATATGGATTTCCCTGGAAATCCGTGCCTGCATATGGGTAGTCTTCCACCATAAGTAGTTGATTGCGCAACCACCCGAAGAATGCGGGCCCATAAGTGATAATGTGTCCGTCACCACCATGGCGAGCCATCACCTCTACCCACCTCAGCATATGTGGATCTCGTGGCTCGAGTTCGGTGATCTCTATCTGTGGACGAAGGAGAGGTACCCACTCTAGGAAGAAGGACACTACAACTGATCCCTAGCCAAATTGTTTTAGTTCCCCTCTCCTACACTTCATCAATTTTTCTTTCAGGTTTATCGAGATTCCCTCGCACCAGTTTAATACTGTGGGAGCCATGCACTCTATAGCATAAAGCATGTGAGCCCTTCTAGACTAATTAGGAACTCTACTGCCCACTACCCTCTCAATAATGAATAAAACGATCCTCAAAGGGTGGTCTCGTACATGCTTGATGGAAATATTTCCACCTTGCATTTGAGTCTCGGGAGTGCAATACTGATCAATGAGTTCCTCAGTGGTCATCTAACCACCTCTAGGTCCAAAAAGTGAAACAAGATCCCCTCATCTTGAAATCCCTATGAGGAAGTATATGTATTCCACCTCCAAAGTGAGGATATGAGCCCTAACTTGGAAATATTGTTGATCAGGTTCCCACATCTGTATCAAGTGGTCCAATAGGCAAACTTGGGCTCTCATCCCAGGAACTTGGAAGAACTTCAAGAGCCCACACTCTCTCAAATACAATACTGCATTTGGGTCATTAGCAGCTTGGGAATCTTCAAATTCATCCTCTCTTTCTTTCCATTGCACCATTTTGTTAGATCACACCTGCATGGACAACAATTAAGAGGGCATTAGAAGATATTCCAAGTCAAAAATCCCAACCATTTGCTCCAATTTTTATTTTTTTGGGTCATTCTTGCATCGACGCACCCCGACTTTGTGCATAGGGCGTCATCGACACACTTTTTCCCTTTGGGATGCACGCCACTCCTTGGATGACGCACTTCCCGAAAGGGGAAGTGCGTCGGCTAGGGAAAGCATTTTCCCTTCGCAAAATGACCTAAAAAAAACTAAAAAATGGCATAAAATCTAGAAAATCAAGCATAGAAATGAAGGGCATAAGGAGAGTGATTACCTGGATCTGACAGAATAAAGAACGGATGCCCGATACTCCCGCAATCTCCACAACAACTTTACACTAGAAAAGACTCCTTCACTCACACCTAATTGGTAAAAAACACAACGGTAAAAATATTTTACTTTTTACCCCTTTTATATATTTAGAATATAATATTTTATTATTTTATTTCATTATTTTAAGTTATTTTTACCAATTTAGTTATTTTTATCATTACTTCAGGTCAAATATAGTTCTAATACTTGTCGTGGAGATTGCAGGTTGAGTTTAATAACAATTGATTATGGCTGAGTTCGTTTTTAACTTTTCATGCTCCCTATTAAATATAAAAAAGATTATGAGCGCTTTTTAATACCATGATCGTGTTCATTAAAAACCTAGTAAAATGGTATTGAGTATACTTTTATCATTTTTCGGGCTCGTAAAATGTATATGAAAAAGAAATACCTTCGGAGTTTCCTTTAAGCTCTTTTTAGACTCCCTAAATAAGAAAAGACCGCAAAGCGAACTTGATTCCTTCACGCTTGTAAAAGTATTAGAAAGGTCATCTCTCCGGTGATAGTTTACCCCTTTTTTGGACCGGCTGGACTATTTACGAAAAATGAATACTCTAGTCAGTATTTGACTAGAAGGGTTCCTTCAGGTATTATTTTATACGTTTCAGGCCCGAGGACTAACTTTTACGAAAAATTACCTCTTGGAGTCTTCTTTAGATTATTTCAGACTCTCTAAACATGAAATAACGACGAATTTACCTTCTTTGGAGTCGTTAAAATTTAACATTGAAGGATCCTTATAGGAGCGAACCCCTCATTTCTCAGGTTCATAAAACATGTGAGATTGGACTCATCCAAATGATGAGCTACACCGAGCATATGTTATCCTCCTCAATCTCATTAATAAATAGATAGGTACTCGTCAATCATGATGGGGAATAAGGAAAGAGTGTGTATCTACCTATATTAATGGAAGCTTACAGTCGCCCTTGAACATGGCACCTGTCTGTATCCTATTCAAACAGTTGGATAATCAGCTTGTCCTTGAGTCACGCCAATTCCATGAGTTGTGTTATTCCTCTAGGTCATCCGAAGAATATTACAGTCATGTGTTATGTTATATCTTGGTCTCCGCCTCGTTGAGTCAATGCTTCCAAGCTGTTTGTCGTGTCGTTAAATGTTCAAGGGAGGTCTATCATTTGAGTCAACTTTTGTAGTCATCTCATTTTCTTTTGAGTCAATTACTCCTGAGTCAGTCCTAAAGTCATCTCTCAGTCTGATCTGCTCTAGAAAAATCTTTGATGTTGTTTTGTGTCGATGATGAGGGAATCATTATGGCCCTCCTTTGATAGGTCTATCCTTGTCGACTACAACACATTATCCAAGGATCATACCTAGAAACTAGTCAATTACTTTGGGCCTGCATGCCTTAATGGCGGGTTACCTTGCTTTCAACAGTAAGCTTACATCATTGACTTCTAATTGAAAGATTCCACCAAATGTTCGACCTCAACACCTTGATTCACATTCGGTGGGATGTACTATGATACCTTGGGAATCATTGACACCAATGGTGATTTCCCTCTCACTTGTTAACTTTTTACGTCATTGACCGGTAATCAAGTGGTTTCTACCACGTTTGAATTCAACTCATTGTAATAACATGGTTAGATTCGTATCATTGCGGATTCGAGATGAAGACCCTGAGATCCTTTTGTTATGTATTTTACCCAGGTTGCGATGGAGATTTTCTGAGTTATATCGCACAAATCCACTCTTGTATTAGTCGTGGCTGTGTAATTATCTCACCATGGATCTACGCTTGTATCTTGGTAGCCATGATTGTGTTCAGTCGGTCAGGACCAACATGGATCTGCAGTGTATTGGTCGAAAACCATGTTATGAGTTATTTCAGACATACATCTCAATGTCTGTTGTACTTGTTCAACATTTCAACCGACGGTTTTTTGCCTCAATTTCCATCTGTCAAAGTATTTCACCTATCCCATTCCTCTAGCTTCATACTTTGGGGGGAAATCTGTTACACCAAAATCTTGTCATCAATATGATAATGAGGTGTGTATCCTTGGATTAACTAGTATCCCTAAAGTATCAAATGCGAAATGACTTGGGGGGGTGTTTTGCCTTTCAATTTCCTAGTTTTGGAGCATTGACACACCTTATTTGTTTACATCATGCGTAAGACATTTGATGACGCGCTCTGTACATTGAAAAAGTGCGTCATTGATCCTTGTTGTCTTAATTCAACATTGTCACCCCTTAGTGATGCATGTTGCTCATTGACAGGGCGCGTTGCTGCTTATTAAAAGGAAAAGAAGAGAAGTTTTGAGAGTCTTCTAGAACGAAGCTCTCGTGGAGGCTTATCCCTACAGATATGCATAGGTGGGAATCAAACCCCTATCCTTTTGGGATGATCCCATAACCTTCGCCATGAGATCCTAAACCCCTTATATCCTCTTTGGACTATAAATTCAAGCTTACCTTCATGGGATAAGGGAGGAAGAAGAGAGCATCCAAATGCTGCTAAAAATCCTTAGAGCTAAGTTCCCTTTCTCTATTAGAAACAAGGTTGGATCTTTGAGGCAAAAGGCTAGTTGGAAGAAGTTGCGACTTCAAGGCACGGTTGTAATCTTCCCCTTTGTACTTTAATTGATATAGTAATATATACTCTTTCCATAAATATTCTTTGTGTTAAATCTTTACAACTAGTTTCCTTGACCACTTGTTTAGATTAATCAGTATTGCATGTTATTATTGTCGTTTTTCTATTTGTTCGTTGTATGTTGTTTTGCAGTTGAAGATCGAAGGCTACATCAAACGAGGAGACACCACTACAGTTGCAAGGTAAGCAATCCCTTTGCACCCTTTGCAATTTGATTAATCTAAGAAAGTTTATATGTTATGTCATGTTTTGTTCTAGATCTACATCATTTAGACTAGAGATATTTGTCCTTGTCCACATATATGAAGTGTCTTGAAACATTGGCATATTTTCTTTTAAATGATCAAGATAAGACATGCTTCTACCATTCAATTGTCTGAATTGTTTCCTGTCACTGTCCCATTTCCTCCTCTTCTCTTCATACAAAGCGACTTACAGCTATGTTGAATTTGCATTGTAAAGATCGAATTTATTGATGGCATCAATTCTGAATTCGCTAATGTATTCATGAAATAAAATCGACATATAGTCGTATGAGATCAAATATACATTATGAATTTCAGTGGGAATAGTTACTCTATAGAAATTTGACAAAAGATAAGTGACTTAGTATTTACAATGCACATTTTTCCATTCATTGGGAGTAGCTCCCCTTCCATTTTGTCCTCAACCTTTTGGTCGTCCCAAATCATTGTGCCTGGTTTGTCGTTGATTTGCTTTATGTACTCACTGGCATAGTATAATCACTCATATACTATGTACCCCTCTTCCATAGACCCCTCGGGTTTGTCCCTTTGTCGAACAAATCCCTTCAATTTTTTCATGTACCTATCTAAGAAGAACATCCAACGACATCAGACCACCCCGGCCAATTCAGCCTCATCAACTAGGTGAATTAGAAGATGAACCCGTGATTCCATGAAAATTTTCGGTAGTTCCATCTAAAACATACAAACAGGCTCAGTTATCTCTTGACGCCACCATGGAATGTTATCCATATGAATCTCCTTTGATGTGATCCAACATACAAATGTAGATAATATAGATATAACATGCCGTAGGTCCTTGGTTTAGTCATGGTTCACACACCCACCCATGAACAAAGGATGATGACACTACAAAGCAAACACATACAAAATTAATTGTGTTTAAACTTGTGACATAAAAAATAAAAACATGTTTTGTACATACGTACTCTTAGAAGGTTCAGATGGTCTTTTGATTTCAACCTCGACAACGTTCTTCTACAGTGAAGAAGTGTCGTAGAGTAAACCCATATAAATAAGGCACCTTCACACCCAATATAACTTCCTTTGCCAAAGAAAGATCACCTTTCTTCAAAATCTATGGGACATCACCTTCTTTAAAAGACCAAGAGGGAGTAGCCTCTCCTCTACTTTCTTGTCTTGGCCAATGTTTCTTTTCAGTATTTGAAGAAATAAGATCTCTCCTAATAGCCAATGTGTCACTTTGTGTCAATGATATGTGTTTCCATAAAGAAGATGAAACATTTTTAAATATATGCATGGGATCTAGTAAGTGGACAATATTAAGATGCTCCCAATATGGAAGCTCATAAAATATTGATTTCATTTTCATCCTAATGGGCATTTTATGAGCATAGGTGTCAAAGAATTTAGGATCATCAAACATATTTTCCCCATATGAATCAAACATTTTTGCAATTTCCTTCTCCTTCTCTTTATCATATATGCTGAACTAGTCAACTGATGTCATTATTTTAGGCCTTTGGTTTCTCTATGGTTTACCATTGAAAGTAGATGTTGTTCTTTTATAAGGGTGGTATTTTGGGAGGAATACCCTAAAGCATTCACACATTGGTTTTCGTAGGTGGCTAGACCACCTAGACTTCACAGAAGGTCCACAACATTTACATCCATGATACCCTTTTGTTACAAGACCTGCGATGTTATTGTATACAGAGCACGTTAGCATTGAAGATCAAGACAGTTGCATTGAATTAACTATGCCAAAAAATATTGTTACGAATATAAACAAATCAATCAACATGTTTACCAGAGAAAACTCCTAATCTTGGATAATCATGTGTGGTGTATACATATGCCATACAACGTGAAACTCCTCTCTATTGGGATGAGTCTTGATACATTGTATACATGTATCCCTTCCCATAATTCCTTCAATTCATTGATAAATGGTTGTATATAAACACTCATATTCTTCACTTGTCTTCTACCAGGAACTATAAGAGCCAACATAAGATGCTCATTCTTTTTTTTTTTTTACTAAAATGGTTATAGAGCTATTTTATTTAACAACTGGCTAAACAGCTGCCAGAGGCTTTACATTCAGAATTTCTGATCTATCATTCATAATCTACCATCTACTGGTTCTGAGAGTTTGCATTCTGACTTGTTTGCTCTCCACCTTGTTGACTGCAGACTTGAGCTCGTTTAGATCTGCCTAGATTTGAGAGAGGCGAGTTTCTAAATTGGAGGACGAACTGGATGCCATATCTAGACCCGATCTGCTCCCTTCCCTTTGCACGCGGTCTGAGAGAAACTCAGCGATTCCTTCAGCAAAATACAGAGATGATTGATGGAATTATTTGGAAAATGCTGTCTGATATAGGCACGAGCTTTTGACTTCATCTAATTTTTGGGAGGATTCTCATCGATTTCCTGAGAGTTCCTTTGCTGGAAAGTAGATTTACCTTGCTGGAGATGGATCTTCCTGGAGGACGCCGATTGGAGGCCATTTCCATTGGTATCAGACCCAGTACTTGGAGAACCATGGTCATGATACAATCTCTGGTGCATATTTGTCTGCTATGAATATTATATGTAAGTTAATTAAAGTTATTAATTATTAAGTGAAAGGGTGTAACCCTTCACTATACACGCTCAAGCTTATAAAAGCGAGCCTGATTGTAAATTATTAAATCATCATCTTATTCCATCATCAATTATATATTATTATTTTATCAAATGGAGTTATTTTCCATTGGAGGATTATTCGCTTGAATAATCACGGAGTATATCCGGACACGGATATAGCATTATCCGGACACGGATATAGCATTGTCTTACTCCTGCACTTTGTGCTTCTCGAAATCCTCAGGGTACTCGCCAGCGGAGGAAACGCTATGCTAAATGCAAACGAGTTTCTCATCTGGCTTTCCTGGTCAAGTCTGAAATGGATAACACCGCTTGTACTAAGGTATGGGCACGTGATTGATGGTTCCATTTAGACTGAGGGCTCCTTTGCTCAACTGGACTCCCAAATTCGCTTCATGATCTGCTAATTGGTTGAGTTGCCGGAGGACGTGGAAGAACTTCAATTCTTCGAAAGCATTAATCTGTAATGTGACTTTCCTGTAGAAGTGGGTTAGCTCCATATTATTTGGGGCCTTCTTCAGGATGAGAGCTTGGATGGTAATTCGGGAATCACTTATTATAGTGAGCTTCTTAATGGAAAGCATTCTTGCCTGATTAAGACCCTGCTAGATTGCGAGGATTTCAGCAACATTGTTAGTTTTATTGCCCAGACCCCAGGAGAAGTTGAGAATAATCCTCCCGGTATTGTCTATCAAAACTCCTCCACTTCCCGCAGGCCCTGGATTTCCCTTCGAGGCCCCATCCACCTACAGAATGTGCTCATTCAAAGAGGATCTCCATTTAATAAACTCCTGCTCTTCTAACCCGATTTCCGACGGATCATGATGCTTTGTAGAGAGCTTGATTCTAGTGAGAATTTATGGGTCTAGCTCATGGAACCAGCTGTGCTCCTTATAGTCTGGGGTGGATTCATTAGATAATTTTGGATTTGAAGTAACCAGCTCCCCAATCAAGGCCTTCACTTTGGTTGCAACTTGGGCCGGAGTACCTGCTTTTTCCCGAAAAATTCTGTTGTTACGTTCCAGCCATACTTTCCAGTAGAAGATTTTAGGAACCCACATCCAACACATTTTAATCAGCTTCAATCTAGAGAGGGGAAAAGGAGCTAAATCGGACCAATAAGAAAACAGGGAGAAGATGGAAGGGGGGAGAGTCAGGTTCAACTGAGCAAGAAGAATGTTCCAGAGATCAATAGCAAAAGGGCACTGTAAAAACAGATGAATCGAGTTTTCTTCATGGCTAGCACAAAGAGGGCATCTAGAGGGCCCCTCCCAACCTCTTTTTAGGAGATTATCCCAGGTTAAAATGCTATTGTGCAGAAGAGACCAACAAAACAGATCGATTTTGGGAAGAGAGGGGTGAAGCCACATGTTCCTCCAAACCATGGGATGCGGAGCAGCCCAAGGAATTGCTTTAAGGGCTGCATAACCAGCAGTAGCAGAGTACCTACCAGAGGAGGAGCCCCATCCTCTTTTATCCTTCAGCTTAGAAGACATGGGGGAGAGACCTTGGAGAGCATCTAGGAGAGAGCGATCTTCAATAACAAGAGGTTGCGGGACAGGCCCCAGGTCCCACTTGATCCAAGAGTCATCCGGACCCCACCTGGAAAGATCCCAAAGGGAGAATTTGCTGTTTGAGTGAAGCCAGTTTTTAATGTTCTCCAATCCTTCCAAGAATTTTAGAGGAGGCTGTCCTAGAATGGAGTCTTCCCAAAACTTTATTTTGGCGCCATTTCCTGGAATCCAAGTAAGGTTGGAAGAGATCATGTTCAGGGACTTAAGACAGAGAGAGAGGATTGGGGAGCCTTTCCTAGTCCTTGGGGGGTGGTCCAGGCACCTCTCTTTGTGACCTCTGAAGTACTTTGTTCTCAACGCTTTGGAGCTCCAAGTGTTTTTCCCCCTGATCATTTTCCAAAGAATCTTTCCTCCCATGGCTAAATTCTGAGTGGCCACATCTCTGATTTGCAACCCTCCTTCCCATTTTGGGGCTTTGATTTTATTCCAGCTTACTAAGTGCATTTTCCTTCCTTCATTCCTTCCCCCTTCCCAGAGGAATTTTTTCAAAAGCTTGTCAATTTCTAGCACTATTCCTTTTGGGGATAACAAGAGAGAGGCTTGGTAAACTGGAAGGGATGCTAGAACAGAGTTTATGAGAACAAGTTTACTAGCTTTGTTCAGCCAAGAGGCCCCCCACGACATTATTTTGCTCTTGAGTTTTTCCAACAGGGGCATCCAAAGGCTCTTTCTAGGGGCGGCTTTCACAAGAGGAATTCCGAGGTATTTTATGGAATCCCACCTGGAGGTTCCGTCCATATTCAACGTCCTGGAAATCTCTGTCATTTCGATAGGGGGGCAGTTCTAGCTATATATTTTGCTTTTCCTCAAACTGATTTCACTTCCAGATGCCTCTGTGTAGACATCCAACTCATTCTTGAAGGATCTGGCCGTGGAGAGATTTGCCCGGCCCATGAGAAGGGTATCGTCAACGAACTGGGCGTGGTTCATTTTCTTCACTCTAGGGGAGATTGAAAGCCTCATTAGAGAGTGCTGTTGGGTTCTCTTGTCAAGCTGGAAGCTGAGGACCGAGGCTTGAATTACATAGAGCAGGGGGGATAATGGGCAACCCTGCCTTAGGCCCCTGGATGCTTGGAAGAAGTTGGCCGGTCTCTCGTTCACCAAGGGGGCGATCCAGGGCCCTAAGATGCAGGCTTTGATCCAGTTGACCAACTGGGGATGGAATCCCATTTTTTCCATAACAGCAAACAGAAAATTTAAACGAACTCTGTCAAAAGCATTAGCAAGGTCTAGCTTGACTATCATACCTTTTTCTTTCCGTTGACAACTTGATTGGATTGCCTCTTGGACCAGGATGATGTTGTCCTGGATTTGTCTGCCCTGTATGAAGCCCCCTTGATTCTCCGGAATGATCATTTGGAGGATTTTTTTAATCTGTTTTCAATAACTTAGGTGATGATTTTATACCCCGTGTTGCAGAGCGAGATGGGCCGGAATTTGGAAAAATTTTGGGCGCCTTTTTCTTTAGGAATTAACGCCATAAAAGAGGAGTTTGTGCTCCCTTCGATTTTGCTGCAGTTCTGGGATTTCTTCACCATTTTGACCAGATCCTTCTGAATGATGTCCCAACAGGCTGTGAAGAATCTTGTCGTGAAGCCATTAGGCCCTGGAGCTTTGTTAGGGTTCATTCCGTGAATAGCTTTTCTTATCTCCTCAGTCGAGATTGGAGCCATCAACCTGCGATTGTCTTCCTCATTGATCAGCGTGGGGATCTCAGAAAGGGGGTATCGATCCAATAGAGGGGGCTTGTCCATTTTTTCGGTGAACAGATCTTTAAAGAAAGTGTGGGCCGCAGTCTTAATCTCCTCAAAATCGCTGATCGAGTGGTCCTGGAAATGAATTTCTCTAATGTTATTGTGGTTCTTCTGAGCTTCTGCCTGCTTATGGAAGAAAGTGGTATTTTTATCGCCCTCTTGAAGCCAAAGACAGCGTGATTTAATTCGTCAGTACTGCTCTTCTCTTCTCAGCGCTGAGTGAAGAGCCTTTTGAAGGTCAATTTCCTCATTTAGCAGCTCCGGGGTGATCGTGGACTCCTCCATGAGTAGCTGGTGGTTTCCTAGAGCTCGTTGGGCTTGCAATCTTTCAGAGATTGGGGAGGGCTGGGTCTTCACCCAGGATTTCAAAGCAACTTTCAGTCTTCTCAATTTCTCTTCCCAAATGTAGAACGGCGAACCAGAGACTGCCTTTCGTCAAGTTTCCGAAACCAGATCTAGGAATCCTTCCATGGAGACCCAGAGGGGGCTGAATTGGAAGGGAACGGGCCCCAGCTTTTCTCCAGTGGTCAGAGAAAGAGAGATAGGCTTGTGGTCAGAGGTGCAGGCCTGAAGGATTTCAGAGTTGGCAAATAGACCAAGCGTTAGGAAGGACGTGTGAACCAGAAAACGATCCAGGCGGGAAGCATTATGTCCCGGACCAACTCTTTTATTTGTCCACGTGAATTTTCCTTTGCTGGGTTTGATATCTTCCAGATCCCAGCCTGAAATGATATCTTCTACCCACTCCTGCACCGGATCTCTTACGGGGGAGCCTCCTTTCTTTTTCGACAGTGCCAGGGTGACATTCATATCTCCAGCGAGCACCAGGTTGTCATGCTGGTTTGCTGTAAGGAACAAATTCAGCGAGTCCCAACATTCTCTTTTTTTCTGATAGGAGGACCGGGGCATAGATGTTGAAAAGGCTGATCTGCTGCCCCGAGTCTCGGTGCTGCAATTTTGTGAAAATCCAATGGGTGGTACCATAATCCTCGAGCAGATCTAGCGTGGAGGAGTTCCAGAAGCTGGCTATCCCTCCTGAGGCTCCCCTGGAGCTGACTGCTCTTCCTTCTCCTTTTTTCCAAAACTTTTTGCTGGCCTGAATGGTCTCAGGCTCCTCCATCTTCATCTCCTGGATCAGTAGGATCTCTGGGGAATTCATTCTGACCAGATATTTGATTGCTTCTTCTTTGGACTTGCTTCCCATCCCTCTACAATTCCAAGAGATGACCTGCATTAGGGTTAGGAGGAGGGGGGGATGGCTCCTTTCGGAGCCCTGCCTTTCTTTGAGGATCTGGTTTCCATCATGTCCGGGATGGTTTGCTGGACTCCTGCTGTTACATCTCTATACGATTTCTCCTCCCTTTTTTTTCGGTCTGGCTTCCTTCCTCTTGGAGTCCTTTCAGGTGTTCCAACCGAGCTGCTGGTCTCAGTGGCCCCCCCGTCGGATTCAGCTCTAGTTTTAGAGCCTATAGTGATATTTTCTTCATCCGATTTCAAAGCTTCTTTTGCTATCGAGTCATTCTTGTTCTTGGCTGGATTTTCAGAAGAAGACGCTGAGTGAGCTGCTATCTCTATACATTCCTTCTCCGGTTCCTTTGGTGGAGGTGTATCTTTTACCAAGGGTTCCTTCGAAGGATTCGCATTCGCCTGAGGCTGATTCTGCGATTGATCAGGTCTTGTCTCTTTGGCTTTTGAGCCTGGTTTGTTTCTCTTGACCTTTTGCCATCCTTCATTTTCTTCCTTATCCAGGGTTTGGTTTTTTGGGCAATTCCTCTAAAAATGCCCGTGCTCTTGACAGAGTCTACATTTAAACAAAAGATGTTCATAGTCCACTTTCTGGTAGTGAGTCCAAGTGCCCACCTTTAGCTTCACTGCCTCTGGTAGCCCTGCTTCGAGGTTCACTTCAACACAAATCCTGGCACAGTTATAGATGGTCTTGTTGTCTGCCTTATCAACGAACTTTCCTATTCCATTGCCGATCATCTGCAATGCTTCAAAATTCCAGCAGTGGACCGGAAAATTGGGAAGCCTGACCTAGACCGACACCTCCTTAGGCAGATCCACCGAGGGATCAAAGTCTGGGGTCCAGTGATTAAGATATAGCCCCTGGGAACCCATAAAGTATGGGCCATTCCTGAAGATGAGGTCTTTATCCTCCTTATTTATAAATTCAAAGAGAAAGTATCCACTGCTCAGGGGGTAGCAGGTGACTCCTTGTTTTAGGTGCGGCTTCCAATTTCTTTGAATCCAGTCGTCGGTGGTCTTTGCTGAAGGCCAAAGCCCCATAAATTGGCCAACCAGACCTCTTTCAGACAGAGCAAGAGCAATCTTTACCATAGTTGTCTTTGGCAAGGCGATTTCAGGAATATCTGCAAATTTTTTGATGAATTTTGGGACCAGGGGAGGAGCTTTCCTCTTCCCACCGCCTGCTTTGAGCCTCCGAAATGCGTCCATCTCAGCAAGAAGGGGGGGAGGAAGGGGATCCTCGCCCCCAGAGGCGGCCATAGATGCGCCTGAAACCCTATCCAACGCGCGCGCCCAGCCACAATCGTGATCAGCTCAGAACTTTGATATAATTCCTCATTTCATTGTTAATTGCTGATACAATTGCACTTTCCTCTCAATATATCTTCCACTGGATGCTCATTCTTAACAGACAACCATGGAGGGATATTTTTATTGATCTCTACTATAGGACAAATAGAATAGTTCATGTTTTGGAGGGAATATGGGTTAACACCATCCATGGCTATGCTCAATCGAAGGATCTATACTTCATCCTTAAATTTATGGGACCTGTATCCTCTATATGCTTTATGGCTGTTGAATCAGTTGGAATTTGCTTAACTCCTTATCCATTTATGTGAGGCATGCCATCTATGTAACGTAGATAATTCTTTGCAACAAAATAACCTTTGAATCCTTGGTAGTATAATCATGTGCTTCAATATATTATGAGAAGGACCATGTGCTTTACCTTTTTTTTTAATTTATTTATTGTACATGTCATGCCCACATTTTGGACATATCTCTTTGTCTACATAGTCGCCTCTATATATAATACAAAAATTCAGACACACATGATAGGATATGTACTCAACAGCTGACATTTTCAACATTTGTTTTTCCTCTTCGTAGTTGCTGAGCAAAACATTATCACTCGAAAGTACCTTATCTTTGAATAACTTACAATTAGTGGGAAACATAAATGTACAATGTCATTCAAGGTTCATAAAATTGACCATTTTGAATGTTGATTGTGTGACAAGATTCCTCAAAATATAAGAGAATTGATGGCCAATTACCTCAAAAGTGTCTTGAAACACCTGTTTGACATGCCATACATTGCTTTCAAGTTGTATAGTAACATTGTTGTCCCTATCTAGGTAGAATTTGACCGACCAGTTCCAAAGAGAGGGGTGGTGGAAGCAGATTGTAGGATTTATAAGAAGGTATCAGTGATATAAGAATAATCCCCTAGCTCATCGTCATGGAATGAATCTAACAACATTGCCTCCATGGCACCTGTATCTCGTAAGAAATCATCCATACCAACCTCTATTTCATTGCCAACACGTGAAGAACTAGTGTTACTGTATATATTACTATTTGGTGAATCTGGACATAGTGGGAATCGAATAGGTGGTTGATTAAACCATGCTTGGTATGATTCCTCTTTGAGTTGTGCTCTTTTTGCAGCCTTCTCTCAATCTGACATTGTAGTGGGGTGCAGTGGAAGCTGGTAGACAGATCGTTGATTGTCAAAAATATTGAACATTACATCGATGATATTAGTAAGCACAATGATATTGGTTTGTTCAAACATTATACCAAACAATTATTATAGAAGCATGGGAATTTTTTCCAATAGTAAATGTCCAACTACAAGCATTTTTAAAAACAAAAGTTCAAATTGACCAATACATTTACATTAATCCCATTGAAAATAAAAAATACAATTAATCAGTGATTTTTTTCTTACACCCCAAGGGGATGTCTAAAGGTAGTCCCAATGCAAGGAATCTTTAATGAGAGGTTAGTGGTCCACATAAGTTATAATTTATTAACAACTCATGACTAGGAGACAAACTATGTATTGCATGCACAACAATAATTATGGATGCTTTCCTTTTCATAAAGAACTCCTGGTCGTTGGAATGTTTCTCAAATGAACAATTTGCACAAAATAAAGAGCACCTAGAACTATTTATGAGCCCTACAATGTTCCCATGAGTGTGTGGACGACCATCATATATAACAGGTTCTTCCTGTTATAGTTTCCAGAAGCATAACCATTCATGCACATACTATATATGGAAATGCTATGTTTGTATTTAACAATATTCAAGTAATTATACCAACAATAAACATGACCACAAAATGAAATAAGTGCTACTAATTGTTTAGGAGGAATGAGAACATGTGAAATGAAAAACAACCCAAGATTTGCAACATCTATCTTAGACTTTTACTACAATAGCAGATTTTGGTTCCAACATTAGGCATATGTAGATATGATGACCAAGTGCCATACAAAACGTGGTTGTAACATGTTTGGTATTTAATTTGCAAATGCATAGGAAGAGAGAAGTCATTACTGCCCTCCAAAAATTGGACCAACCTTGGTGTGTATTTGCACATTTTTGCTGTCAACTCATACAACGTTTTGGATCTCCTAGTAGAGATGTTTTGGGTGGTATTGATATCATACTTTGGATTACTATAACTTTTTATTCACTAAACATAAGTAAAGGGGTTGGTCAATTTAGGATGAAACATAGTTGTTTTGACTTCCATCTTTAAAAAAAATGAGCATAAGGAAGTGTTCCTATGTGTCTTTTCTATATCACCTATTGGAATTTTTATTTTAGTAGGAGGTATTTTACCATCAACATTGTGTAGGAGATTATTTATATAATGGGCGAGTATGGCACGCCGAGGGTTCTATTTCAACCCTTGAATTTTTGAACAACCACATACTACCGGGGTGTCATAAAATAGATCTATCTAACTACGAATTACCATCGATGACCTAGGATTGTGGTTGGAAGATGGCATGTTATCATTAACAGGGTAAAGAGGTTGTCCATTTTCATCTACCAACTGCTTGTGGTATCTTGATCCTGATAAGAGCTTTCAACATGTTTCAATTGGTGGAATATCTTGTGCATCCGAACTTGATCCTGAATTAGGATCTTGCAAAATTGAATGCATTTTTATTCATATCCACATGGATAAATAACATAAATTCAATCAGATAATCAAAATATAAATAAAATTTGAACTTACTAGAGATGGAAAGGGAGCACTTGATGAACTTTGGACAATATGGAATGAGTTGGAATTTGAAGAATTAGCCACTTGATATTATACATTTTTCTCCTTGCATTTGAACAAAATCAACAATCATTACATGTCTACATTACTGAATTAAAATTTGGGAACCATATCACAATCTAACTTTTAATATAGTTTTGAAATCATTTTTTAAGAATATGGTGAGTTTAAGTAGCATATGTATATTATGAAGTATTATAATTGATGTGGTTGTATCCTAAAAGAGCATTTAAGATGATTATAGCATTTTAAGTTCAAACATACATTCATAGGGCTTTTTAATGTATTCGATGCACTTTAATAAACATAATGCACCGGTGCATCTGAATTCATTAAACACATCGGTGAATAACAAACACATATGCATCGACGCTAGACATCCACAAAACAAAATATCCACTATGTTTGATAGCGGATATTTATATATGCATTTTTCAATATTATCGCCATCCCTGCATTTATTATAATATAGCATAACAATGCACTCATATCTTTAATATGCACTGGTGAACGGAAAAAACAATACCAAATTATCAATTTTGAGTATTTTATGTCTACTCAGTGCTCTTTGTAAATTATATCACACCGGTGCTCCATATAACACAAGAACACCTGTACCCACATATATTATGAGCATACTGGTAGTCATATTGCAACATAAAAAAACATTTTTTACATCTTTATTTTCCTATTTTATGCCTAGACGACGAGCTTTAAAACCTATAGCGCACTGATGCAATCTCAGGCACATTGGTTATACAAAACAAGTAGTACGAAGTTATATGTGAACAATCTGTTGTTTATAAGGTTGCACTGGTGCGCTTATGCATTAAAACACAATGGTATGCAAAAAATGTGAAAAATGCACAATTGTTTTTTGCCATGAGCTGAAAAATGAGTGGGAATTTATTTTTCAAAAAATTAGTTTGATCAAGGATTTAAAAAAAGAGAACCTAATCACTATTTCATTATTTTTCCAAAATTTTGAGGGGAGAGTTTTGCAAGGGAGATTTACCAGGGAAGACTTTGGAGAAACCCGATTTTTCTGAAGATCGGAATTTGTAAGGTATGGCGAGTCACACAAACCTCTGCAGAGTAGAAATTTCAAGTACGTTAATTTTTACTAATGATCTCAATGCATGATTATTTATGTTCCTGTTAAGATTTAAAGAAAATTCTGAAAAAATAAAAGATTTTCATAGTTACCTTCAATGCTAGAACCCTTGCTTTCTTGTTGCTTCCTTTTTTTGTATTTCGCTGCCAAAATTTAATATTAGGGTTTAACTCCCTTTGTTATTTTAGATTTAGGGTTTTCCTTTTTAGGCATTTTAGATTTAATGGGTTTGTGCTTCTATATATAAGGTGTTGGGAATCTGTTGCAATGGAACCACTTATTGCATTGAATCCCAAACCTTGTCCTTGTCACTGTTTTTTTTCTAAAAAACCTCTTTTGTGGTTTTCAATGCGGAGAATTCCGTAGAACGTACCAGTACATTTTTGTTTGGCCATTTTTTTAAAAGTTTTTGGGATTTTCCAGTGCACTATGCATAATAAGTCGCATCAATGGTGTTGCATAAATTTATCAGAACGAGAAAGTTGTAGCTTAATTTTTTTAAATTTGTGTTTCATTATCGATGTGTAAATATTTATGATGCACTGATGCATATATACTGTAGACACATAAAGCAAATCGATATGGCAGATTACTTTTTTAGTTGGAATTTATGTAATTTATTTGTATAATATATTTAAATGCTTCTCTATTTAATGTTCCATTTTGTTTATTGATAGAAAATGTGTGATAAGAGTTCAAGTAACAATAATTATAATCGACACGATGGAAGCACATATAGAAAAGTGAAGAAGGCAAGTTCTTTGTAATTTTAGTATAAAATTAATATGTTTAAATTGCATGTAAGTTTAATTAATGAGTGTCATGCAGAGCCAAAAAATGAGGAAACCCAATAAGATTCTTGCAATTTAAGTGCAGAAGAGAATACAAATTTGATGGAAAAGTTGCAGAGGGATGAATTAGGTGAATAATAAACTAATCAATATGAATTTTTTCTTTGAATTTTCAGTAACGATGTACTTAAGAATATTCACTAACATGTTTCAAACAATCTATTTCACATATGTTGAATGTTCTGCAGAGAACGACAACAAGGGAAGGGAATGTCGTCCTAAGAAAATAAAAATTATGGAAGATATAAATGATGACAAATTGGTCCTTAGATCATCTAGGGTTGTGCTGGCAGTTAATGAAAGGAGGAAAAACTTTTATAAAACTATGAGTGATATAGTGGAAATAAATTATAGATGTACTTTCCACCTACAGTACAAAATTTAATCCAATGACTCCAAGAATCATGTTATATTTAAACTAAAAGAAGCATTTCTAGAGCCATGGTCAATGAGACTTGTCAGACTTGCATTAGCAAAAATATACACTAACAAAAAATAATAATTGAAAAAGTTATATTGCTATCCATGTTTTTCTATAATATGTATATATTACTACAAAGTATTCCTTTATTAATATTAATTCTACTACATTTACAATCCAAGAGACGCCTTGGGAATTTGGAACCTAAGGGTCACTTCTCATTGTATTTATGTACATTACTGTCAAGTTTAGCCTAATTTCACAAGCAAGATCACTGGAAGAAACACAATCACAAGATAGACAAAGATTTACCCTGGGAAACCCTCACGGGGTAGAAAACCCAGCAAACCTTTCCTCAATATAGATAATCAACCAATATAAGATGTAGTACCCAAACAAGTGCTCCTTCTCCTCCTATGCATACCTCTCTCTCTCCTATGCGTCGATCACAAGTGAGTGAATGAATGAGATAATGAGGAACACACCTCCTCTATTTATACTCATGTTCTAACTGAATTTTCACCCTAGTGGGGCCGACCTCTCCTAAGAGAGTCTAATAACCCCTAAACTGCTAACTCAGGGTCGACCCCACAAAGGAGATCTAACAACCCTAGTTACCACATTCTCTCGGAGGAATAAACATCTCCAGATACAAGACAAATTCCCATCAGAGGAATGCAACATCTCCAGAATAATAAAATACAAATATAATATTCTTAGAAGTTACAATATTCAACACTCCCCCTTAACGAGAAGGATATTATAACAACATCTACAGGAGCAAGGAGTCATCAACTACATGATACATGATACATCTATAAATCATTGGAAGCTTTCTCAACATCATCAGCAACTCAACCAGTTACTGGAATATCTTTAGGTCTTCAATATTGGAACATCAACATCGTCAGTATTGAGTCTTCACCTTCTGCAGCACTTGATAAGCTACAACATCGTCATCATCTGGATCACCCGATCAACAACCCCATCGTCTAGATCTACTGATCATCATCACAACAGCATCAACTGGATCCTCTCGATCAACAACATCACATCATCAACTAGATCCTCTCGATCAACAACATCACAACATACTTTGCAACACACATGATCCAATTACGAGATGATCAATCCCTCTCCTTTTAAGACAAGTCTCATGTCTATGGATGATGAAATACAGATCCAATTCCCAAGATGATCAATCCTTTTCAATTTAAGACAAGTCCCATGTCTATGGACGATGCAATCCAGATCAAATTCCCAGGATGATCAATCCTTATCAATTTAAGACAAGTCCCATGTCTATGGATGATGCAATCTATATCAAATTCCCAGGATGGTCAATCCTTATCAATTTAAGACAAGTCCCATGTCTATGGATGATGCAATCCAGTCACATACATTTTGAACTAAATGTTCAGGGATGATGCAGTCCTATCATCAATTCTCGGAGACAGATGTCTACGGATCAACTCAGGGACCTAAGTCTAGGGACGATGCAATCCCTCTCGTCCACTAGGGACCACTTCTCAGAGACATCTATCTACGGATCAATTCAGGGACTGAAGTCCGGGGATGATACAATCCCCTCTTGTCCACTAGGGAGCACTTCTCAGAGACATATGTCTACGGATCAATTCAAGGACCGAAGTCCGGGGATGATATAATCCCCTCTCGTCCACTAGGGACCACTTCTCGGAGACATATGTCTATGGATCAATTCAGGGACCGAAGTCTGGGGATGATAAAATCCCCTCTCATCCACTAGGGACCACTTCTCGAAGATATCTGTATACGGATCAATTCAGGGACCTAAGTCCAGGGATGATACAATCCCTCCTTGTCCACTAGACCAAGTCTTACCACTTATCAACCTTATCATTGATATCATCGACCTCATCATCGGGACAGGTAACCTCATCATCAACCTCATCGTTGGAACAGGTAACCTCATCATCGATACAAGTATCCATATCATCGATACAGGTATCCATATCAACACAGGTATCCTCATCATTGACCTTACCGTCAATATAGGCAATCTCATCATTGATACAAGTGTCCACATCGATACCGGTATCCAAATATAATCATCGACCATATCACTCCCCCTTTCATGGAGGGTCCTTCTGAACTACACCAAGTTGGTCTTGGAAATACTCAAACTTTACTCGAGACATAGGTTTGGTCAACACATCAACAACTTGTTCATCAGTGCTTACATACTCGAGCTTTATAGCTCCTTTCTGCACCATATCCCGTATATAGAAATATCGGATTTCTATGTGCTTGAATTGTCATGGAACACTGGATTCTCTGTCATCTTGATACAACTCTGGTTGTCACACAGGATCACAATGGGGTCCATATCTAAGTCAAACAATCCTGATAGCAATTTTCGAATCCATACTGCTTCACAACTAGCAG
Source organism: Larix kaempferi (assembly GCA_027924585.1). Classification (NCBI taxonomy): domain Eukaryota; kingdom Viridiplantae; phylum Streptophyta; class Pinopsida; order Pinales; family Pinaceae; genus Larix; species Larix kaempferi. The sequence continues at coordinate 13,998,255 of BSBM01000806.1, read as the reverse complement.
AGCAGGCAGCTATATATTCCTCTTCAATTGTACTGAGAGCCACACTAGATTGCTTCCTTCTAAACCATGAGATCATGGCAGATCCTAGACAATAACATCTGCTCAATGTACTCTTCCTGTATGATACACTTCCAGCCCAATCAGCATCTGTGTAGCCATACAATCTGAAATCACGATCTCCAAGATAATATTGACCAAAGTCTATTGTACCCTTTAGGTACCTCATCACATGCTTTGCAGCTATTAAGTGAACACGTCTAGGTTCCACTAGATATTGACTCAAGGTGTTCACAGCAAAGCATATATCTGGCCTAGTGTTCGTCAGATACATTAATGACCCAATAATCTGCCTATACAGAGTTACATCCACTAACTCTAATGAGTCATCCACTAATAGCTTTAAGTTGGAATCCATGGGAGTGGCCATGGCTTTACATTCCAACATGTCAAATCTTTTCAAGATTTCCACAACATATTTTCCTTGGTTGAGAAAGATTCCTTCTAGGACTTGCCACACTTCCAGTCCTAGGAAGTAATGCATCAAACCGAGATGTTTCATCTCAAAGTCTGCAGAGAGTTTCTTCTTGCACTCAATAATCTGTTTCTAATCTCCAGTCAGAAATAGATCATCCACATACAACAATAATATGACAGGTTCTGTTAAGTTTAAACCAAATAGACAAGCAAGATCACTGAAAGAAACACAATCACAAGATAGACACACAATATACCCTGGGAAACCCTAATGGGGTAGAAAACCCAGCAAAGCTTTCCTCAATAAGATGATCAACCAAAATACAAGATGTGCTCCTTCCTTCTTTGTCTCCTTAGCAGATCTCCCAGACAAGTGCGCACTCTTCCACAAGTGAGTGAGTGATCTAATGAGGAGTTCACCTCTCTTATTTATACTGACTCCTAACTGACTAAAAGACCTAATGGGGCCGACCTCTCCTGGAGAAGTCTAATAACCCCAAAAATATAACCACAGGGCCGACCCCCACATGGTGGGTCTAATAACCCTAGTTAATACAAACTCTCGGAGGAATAAACATCTCCGGATACATAATAGGGTTACCTCGGAGGGATGAAACATCTCCGGAATAATAAAGTACAAATATAATATTCTTTGAAGTTACAATATTCAACAGGTTCATCATCCATAACCTTGAGGTAAAGGTTAGGATCAACTTTACTCTTGGTAAAGCCAAAGCTAGTCAAGAAACTGTCAATTCTTCCATACCAAGCTTTGAGAGCTTGCTTTAACCCATACAAAGCCTTCTTCAGTTTGCATACATGGGTTCTACTATCTTCAATCTCAAATCCTTATGGTTGTTATATGTACACTTCTTCCTTAATAACACCATTCAGGAAGGCTGTCTTTACATCCATTTGATGTAATTTCCACTTCATCATGGATGCAAGTGCCATGATGGTTCTAATGGAAGTGTACCTTGCAACTGGTGCAAGTGTTTCTTCATAGTCAATTCCCTCTTTATGAGAGAATCCTCTAGCTACAAACCTAGCCTTATACTTTTCAATGCTACCATCTGCAACATGCTTTATTTTGTATATCCATTTGGAGGATACCACACTCTTGTCCTTAGGCTTGGGAACTATATCCCAAACATCATTCTTCATTATTGACTGGTATTCTTCTATCATGGCTTCTACCCACTCTTTCTTATGAGATGTCTCTTCATAGCTAGTGGGTTCTTGATTTACAAGATCACACATCAAAGCCACATAGTTGGAGAATGGCTTTGGTTTCTTGCTCACTCTGGTAGAGCCTTCAAGAGCTCCATATTTTTCTGCTCCTAGAATAATATCTCTAGCCCATGCTGGATTTCTTTTTCTTGAAATGTTTGTGATAGGGGGTTCTTGTGGTTCTAACATGTCATGGTCTTTTGGTGTTCCTTCTTCAGGGGTGGGTACAACTTCTGAAATTCTAGGAGGTGTGTCTTCTTCATATACTTCTTCATACTGGCACTTTCTAGACCTCTTCAAAGCTGCTTCTTCATCAAATGTCACATCTCTACTGATTTCCATATGATGGAATCCAGGGATGTAAATTCTGAATGCTTTGGAAGCTTCAAAATACCCAACAAATATTCCCTTCTTCCCAGAGGGGTCCAACTTAGTTCTCTTTTCTTTTGGTATGTGAATATATATAAGACACCCAAATATCTTGAGGTGACTTACCTCAGGCTTCTTTCCTGTGAATACTTCTTCAGGGGTCTTGAATTCAAGGGAACTATGAGATAGTCTATTCTGCACATAGACTGTTGTCCTAGCTGCTTCAACCCAGAGATACATAGGTAGATCTTGATCATGTATCATTGTCTTTACTGCTTCCATAATGGTTCTATTCTTTCTTTCCGCAACACCATTTTGTTGAGGATTGTAGGGAGTGGTTAGTTCCCTCTTGATTCTAGAATCTTTATAAAAGATTTCAAAATCCTTTGAGGTATATTCAAAGCTTTCTATCAAAGCTTTGAATTCATTGAATTTCCCAAAGACTTCATCTTTTCCCTAGTCTTTCTTGAATAGTCATCAATGAAAGTCAGATAGTATTCATATCCACTTAAGGAAGTGGTGGGCATTGGTCCACATACATCTGAATGTATTAATTCCAAAGTACTCTTAGTCTTTGTTTCACTCTTTGGAAATGGGTTCTTGATATTCTTACCTTTTACACATCCTTTACAAGTGCCTTTATGTTCAATATTAAAATCTGGCAATCGTGTTACTACTTTGCTCACATATGGAAATGCTTTGTAGTTGATGTGAGCAAGCCTTCTATGCCGTAGCTCACTTGGGCTAGTGGATTCATGAACAAGGGCAGCTTCTGGATGTCCCTTGATCTTATATAGGCCTCCTTCCTCTTCACCAATAACAATTACATCCTTAATTGTCTTTCCTTTGGACCACATAAGCACTTGTCCATCTATGAATGCAACCCTATAGCCTTTCTTATCTAGTGCTAAGATAGAAAGTAAGTTCTTCTTCAAACCTGGTATATATAAGATGTCTTTCATCTTCATGTGGGTTCCAGAATCAAGCTTGTAGCTTGCTTCACCAATTCCCTTGATGGGATATTGATAGTCATCTCCTAAAGATACTTTCTGAGGGGAGGTCTTCTCTTCAAGTTTTGATAGATTTTTCTTTTGTCCTGTCATGTACTTTGAAGCACCACTATCAATGAGCCATGTATCTTCTCCAGGTGTTACACACCCAGAGAGTGCAGAGAATAGCACATATTCTTCTTCTACTTTAGTTCTTTTCTTTTGAGGCCTCTCTTCTTCTTCTTCACTATCATCTTCTACTAAATGTGCTTGATGCCTTTTGTGATGAAGGTTCTTCTTCTTCTTTGAAGGACAATTCCTAGCAAGGTGTCCCAATTTGTCACAACAAAAACACTGGACTGAGGAGAGGTCTCTTTCTGAACTTGTTCTTCTTCTCTTTTGAAATATGTGTGGAGGTTGAGACTCCTTGTGACCATTCTTCTTGTAATTGAAATGACTCCTTCTTCTCTTGGTGTGGGTGGCCAAAGCTTGGTCATCTTCTTTGAGTAAGGCTTCTCTATCGGCTACCCTAGCCTCTTCTTGAATGCAATCCTCCCACACCACATCAAACTTCATACTTTCCTTTCTTGCACACATGGTTTGGATGAATGACTCCCAAGGTCTAGTGAGACCATTTAGAGCAGTCATGACTAGTTCATCTTCATCAAGGGTGTCCCCAATAGCATCGAGTTGTTCCTTGAACTGGGAAACCCTTGTGAAGTAATCTTGGATAGATTCTCCTTTATTCATCTTAGTGCTCTTCAATTGAGCTCTCAGGTTCATCTTCTTATTGATGTTCCTTTCTTCGTACATTCTGGAGAGGGCATCATACATTTCCTTTGGGGTCTTCTTGGATGCCACTTGGGGAATCAAGTGGTCCTTGATAGAATCAACAATGATTCTCTTTTCCCTAATCAAATCCTTCTTATGCTTCTCTTTAGCTTCAGCTTCTGCAGGTTCTACAACTTCATCCTTGATGTGTTGGACAAGATCATTCTCTTCAAGAATGAGACCAATCCTATATTTCCATGCCCGAAAATTCTGTATACCCTCTAACTTGTCTTCAAGCTTAGTGCTTGGAGCCATCTTATCCAGGAGGTCACAGAGATTGAAGTTTCTCAAAAGATAGAATAATACTTACCAGGAGATGAGCTTGATTGATTTGAGATTACTGGTGTACTCTGCTTCTGGGAACTTCAACTTTTCACCTTCCAGATCTGCAACAGAATTTCTGGTTTTCTGGTCTTCACTTTTCTAGTGCACAGGTTCGCAGCTTTTCTGGTTCACTAGTGCACAGGTGCGTACATTTTCTGGTTGACTGGTTTTCTGGTCCAAACCCCAGACTAGGGTTTGACTTTCCTGGAGTTCTACCCACTCAAAAAGTTCGATCTAGGGCTCAAAACTTCGATTTTGAGGAGGGCTATCCAGCCATGCAATCAGATTCCAAAAATTCCAACTTTTGCAGAAACCCTAATTTTCACCGGAGGAGGAGAGAGAGGTATTTTCACCTTGTGAAAGATGTCCTATTCAGGCTAGCTCTGATACCATGTTAAGTTTATCCTAATTTCACAAGCAAGATCACTAAAAGAAACAAAATCACAAGATAAACAAAGATTTACCCTGGGAAACCCTCATGGGGTATAAAAACTAACAAAGCTTTCCTCAATATAGATAATCAACCAATACAAGATGTAGTACCCAAACAAGAGCTCCTTCTCCTCCTATGCATACCTCTCTCTCTCCTATGCGCCAATAACAAGTGAGTGAATGAATAAGATAATGAGTAACACACCTCCTCTATTTATACTCACGTTCTAACTGACTTTGCACCCTAGTGGGGCCGACCTCTCCTAAGAGAGTCTAATAACCCCTAAACTGCTAACTCAGGTCCGACCCCACAAGGGAGATGTAACAACCCTAGTTACCACATTCTCTCGGAGGAATAAACATCTCTGGATACAAGACAAAGTCCCATTGGAGGAATGCAACATCTCCAGAATAATAAAATACAAATATAATATTCTTAGAAGTTACAATATTCAACAATTACCTAATGAGAAATGTTGTGCGTTCACACCTAAATATTTGTGTTGTGTGTATGATTGTGTATTTGGTTGTGTGTTTAAGCCAATTTCTCTATTTTCCAAAGTGGGAAACCTAATAGTGGTATCAGATCCCTACAGGTTTTAAGGCCTATGGAGTTTTTGGAGTGAATCCTCTTCACACAATTCGAGAGTATTGAATCACTTATTAATTTCAGAGTTGTCCTTATCCTTGCATCTCATCGTGTGTGGAATGTCATCAGAGTTTAGGTATTCCCTTAAGAGGGATTTTTTCCAAATTTCTCCTCAATTTTCACTTGTCTTAGATATGTGCACCTCATACAAGAAAAAGTAGAACGGTATACTGTTTTCCTCAAAAGTTTCATTCCCCGCGCCCAAAATTACTTATTTCTCTCTTTGTGTCAGTGAACCTCCCATCTATGGTTCTCTATTGCATGTTAAACCTGCACACTACATAGGCACCGGTGTATCATATCTACAGTCTGCTTGAAGTCATGCGTCCTTTCCATTTCCAATATATCACCTTTTATTTTGTTCTTACGTCAATTTCATCATCATGAAATTCGGGTATCCAAATGTGAAGTTGTGTTGGTAAGCGTTAGCATGAATGTGGAGCTGCATTGTGAAGACCCTCCCAACCCTGCTTGAGCTCTCCTTCTATCTGTGTGATGTGTTTTTGTTGAAGATTGGAGCCCAAGCTGTATTGTTGATAGTGGAACCAAAACGTGGAGCTACATACAGGTGTTTATGGTCGAACTCCTCAAACCATATTTCGTTTCTTACTAGTATCACATTTTTAACTGGTTATTGATTTTTATTCCTTTTAAGACTGATATTCTTATAGACATCATTCAATCGAGGATTAAAGATTTCTGGAATTTGGTTGATACACATTACATATTGGATTTCATGTCCATGTGGAGAAATCATGAATTGATGCTAGTGGAGCCTTAAAACAAGTTGTTGTGTTGCAGTTTGTGATCTGAGTATCTTTGTTTTGGAGTGTGTTCTGTATCCTTTTGCCTTCTTGTGTTTACAATGACCAATGTATGCTCTCTTCCATGGGTGACGAGTCTTAGTTGTCATCGTAACCTGCTCCTCTTTGCCACAAACAGTCTCCTCCATAGATTTCAACTTCATGTTCTGCATATGCAATGGTTTATCTATCTATGGTCCAATTTTTGCATGGATTCTTAGCAATAGTGCATCCATAGGAGAGTAAATGGATGCAAGGAACACACAAATTTTGCTAGAAGTATAAACACCTTTCATAATCAAGAAATTATAGGTAGATTATCATTGTAAAAGAGTCGAAGCGCTCTCCTATAAAGAATTGTAGCAAGTGAGCGATTGTACATTGGAAAACATGGCCTTCCTTTTGGCATTGTTATCCTTTTACTCACTCGAAACGTTAGAGCCTTCATAGCAATTTATCACCTAAAAGTGGTAGTACAGGCGTGACTATTACACACCCTGTTGGGTTGAGTGAAGAGTGGTTCATAGTGCTGCATCCAATAAACGAGTTGTGTGATAAACTATTGCACATTGGGAGCTACAGGCATTGTGCCTCTCCTCCTTGTAGATCCTAACCAGTCACGGAGAATGTCAAAAGGAAATATAGTATTGTTATTTTGAGAGATGGAACTATGGTTGGATTTCACTGGAAGTTGTAAAGTGCATTGAAAGTGCTGGTGAAACAACTCTGAGTTCTCGCAACCTGACAGTAAAGGAGTGAAGAAAACCTACGTACATAACCCTAATCCACACTTAAAGACCAAAAATCCCACGTTTTATTGACTCAATGTGTCTTAATGTGAAGGTATCACATCTTGCCTAGAGACCTACGATTGAGACCACATTATTGTGTGCTATGTTGAAGACCCCTCTTGCTACATTGAAGAATACTATGTTGGATACTACATTCCCTCTACGAACTACGTGAGACTCCATCTTTGTGTAAGCTACGTTGAGTGGAGCTACTTATCTCGGTTTATGTATTGAAAGTTGGATACTATGCTGTGTTGAATTTGCTTGTCTACTATAAATTAGGTAAGCTCTCAACATCTTGAAAAATGATTTGAAAATGGTGAAATGCTCAACTGAAAATTATGGTTTTGAGTATCCAAACTACATTTGGTAGCAATCGTTTCCATTTTGCATTCTGATATTTTTGGAGAAGTTCTTCAGTTGCCGGTTAATCATCTCAATAGTAGCAAGAGAATCCATCACAATCATTGCAAGGCTAGCCAATTCCTCTTTCTATTGACATGCATGGTAAGAAGGCTACGAAATGACAAGATTACAAAGTGATCTTGAATTTGTGAGGAAAATTCTAAAAGAACCATATTTGGTGCATGTGAAGCAATACAAAGAGAATAGATGTTGACATAAACAATCAAGAAACTGCACTTGAACTGCTTACCAATTTACAATGATGACCAAGAGAGCTCTACATGCTAGAATTAAACTGTCCTTATAATATTGTTTCATTTTTAATTATTTTTTTCACTAAGATATTATGTTCCCATAAGCATACTTTGGGAAGGACAAATACAGTTTTTGTTGATTCTTTACCTGCATTGCTTTCGCCTCCATCCTCACCAAGGACACATCATTGATCATGTCAACATTCAACACAAATATATAAACCCTGGGAAACTCAATCAAATTAATCGAAGGCGTGACTCAAATCAAGGCACTCATACATCAATTCAACATTCTTTACAAACTTGCAACCAGTCTTTTGTACTTTTCATAATAAAGTTGATCTAAATTGTAATCGGGTGCATTCTCGGCTGAGACCGACACCCTTTATTTCCTAAGTTGGAGTCTTTATTGAGACTATTTGTAAAAGGGAAGAGTTGCAAGAATCCCTTCTTGTTTGAGTGAGTCCTTAATGGCGAGATTAAATGGCTTGGTAGAGTTATTGTACACTCTACTTCTTTCCTCTTTCGACAACATCACCCTCACTCATATTCGAGATTGTGTGCAAGATTCAAAAGACACACTTGATTTTATACAAATTGATTCGCAACACATATGAGAGGAAACATAGTTTGACTTAGTTCATGCTCAGAACAATCCTCTCTTTGATCCTGTTCAACATCCTACACAGATTGACATCACTTCATAATCACATAAGAAAATCAGTGGCACCCCATCAGAAGTGAAAGAAAATGAAGATGATGGAATGCATGCATAGGTTCTGCTTGTTCCTTCCAAGACCATCATCAGACCACGGGAAGAGATCAACCATAACAAGCACATAACCAGTCTTGGATACAACAAGGAAGTGACAGTCCACATTCCTAATTTCTTCAATCCCATCCAGTTTCAGAGTGTTGTATTCCTCAACGAGAGTTCATCTTCATCCACATCAATTCAGAGTTTGACATGCCAACATTGTGATAGAGTTGACCACGTGAAAGATCATTTTTTGATCTTCATCCTTGTAAGCAATGTGGAAATCACACCCATTCATCAGACAAATGCTTCATTCTGAAGAAACCTACAAGAGAGAAGATTCACTATGGGTGGATCACTTCTTGGCAATGGTCGTCACCAACCAAGAATATTTATAAGTCATACTGAAGAGTTCATTCACGAGTATTGACACATCTTGTAGTCGAGACATATTCTTATCCTCACATTGTTCCTGATAGGTGGGAATGATTAACAATAAGAAACAACTGAGTGAGAAAAAGTGATTGGAAACAAGCAAGCCTGCATCAGATCTAGAGCCTTGATCCCGCCAAACTTAGAGCTATAGCTAGAGCTAGATTCAGAGCCATGCCTATTCAATTAGTAGCATACATCAAATTCTACTAACACTTTGGAATGTTTCAAGAACCTATGAGTCTTTGAGCCAAGTTCTTGAGTTTGTGTTCAACTTTAAACCACTCGTTTAGTAGAAGAAAGACAACCTCTACTATCCTTTCGGAATGTTCTAAGAACCTCTGAGATTTTAAGCCAAGTTCTAGAGTTTGTGGTCATCCTTAAACCACCTTCATGGTTCATGATTTTCAAGTTGTTGAGATCGGGAGTTTTTGGTTAGTTTTAAACCGCCCTTGTAGTAGAAGACATGAGCTTTTTCTATCCCCCTTTGCTTGGTGGTCACCCAAAATCACCACTTCAAAGAGCACTTGCACTTAACAGGAGAAGTGATCTTCTGCTAACTTGCTTGGCATAGTTGGATTTGAAAAAATTTTATTTGGCTCTCTTTTCTTGGACTCATATACACCCCTTCATATTAAGGGGGGGTTTGTTGGAATCTAATCCATCATGGTTAGAGAATATGAACAATTATGAGGGAGTCCAAGAGACACCTTCAGAATTTTGAACCCTAGGGTCCCTTCTCATTGTATTTATGTATATTACCTAATGAGAAGTGTTGTGCATTCATGCCTAAATCTTTGTTTTATGTGTATGATTACGTATTTCGCTATGTGTTTAAGCCAATTTCTCTATTTTCCCAAGTGAGAAACCTAACACTTTTCATATCAATATAAAAATAATTTAATGCCATTTTAATTTTTCAGAAAGATTATGAAATTCCCAAAGGATGAATGCGATGATATCTGAAAATGGCAATAGGAATGTCCAAAAAAGTGCCACAAGGAGATGGTCAAAGAAATGGACATAATTACATCACAGGAGGAGCCATCTCAACACCAACATGCTTCAAATGTATGTAATCATTGATTTTTTCTATTATGTACATATAATTAATTAATTTAGCATTAAATGTAAATTTTCAATTGTTATGTTGCAGAAAAGAAAACAAAATGGAACACAATTATCTCATATGACATGATGACAAGGAAAAAAAGGGTTGATAGCAAAGTTTGTGAGTAATTGTGATTTCCTTATAACAACTTAAGGTTTCATATTGGTTGTGATCTTTATATATTTTTTTTTTTAACATTGACCGTCCTTGGATGTCTTCAAGAAGTGCTAATATACAAAGTCAAAGATTCATAAGAAGAAGTGATTGGGTTAAGTATGGGTTGTGAGTATATGTTGGCATATCAAAAAATAATTGTGGAATTTGTAAGTATCTTTGTTGTTTATTTCTGTCATTTTATAACTAACGAAACAACAAAAAATATTTAGATTAAATCTATGATTTCTGATGGGGTATAAAACTTGCAAGAAACAAAGTATGGAGTGGATCCAACATAAGGGTTGTTGAGAGACAACATGAGATTTGGTTTTGAAAGAATGTGTGTCGTTCATGACACATTTCTTGCTATGGTACCACTTTTCAATTTACATAATGATGTATATTAACTATTTTTGCATCATGCCCACCATTGTAGATACACTCATTACACTTTATTTTTATGTTTATAGATGGAAACTAAAGAGGAAGAACACAATATATACAATCAACAAAACATTCGGCCAAATAACCCAAGTCATGCAAGTAGCTCAAGCATTGACAACAGTTCGAGCAAAAAATGACAATCAATATAATTGGATGTTAATGCAAGCTGTTGTATGTTTTGAATGATTGTCTATGAAAATCAGGCAAAATGTATAATGTATTGGAAATAGTGTCCCAATTGGAAGACAACAAGCTACCAATAAGTGTAACAATTACATATTGAGATTTTGATTATTTTGGACCTTTATGTTGTCCCATTTTGTATGACAAAGGGCCTCTGATTTATATATAACAAAATACGTTTTTTATTCTATTGCATTATCCAATGTCATTGTGAAATGTTACATCGTTGAATAAAAATATGGATGATTAAATATTATAATGAGCAGATGTGAAGTCTGATGATATAACAAATCAATCCAAACATTAGGTTCAAACACAATAATTAAAATTAAAATTATATGAATACTACTATAAAAAATATTTCATTTTATGCTAAATAATGAAATTAAAAAATATATATAGATATATCAGTGCATTGTAATTTTGATTATAGTCATCGGTCACTGGTCACCAATGAGAAAATGATTATCAATGCATTTCATTGTTTAATGGCACCGGTGCATTTAAGTCAAAGTCGCACCAGTGCAGTTAATGATTAAATGTAATCACCAGTGCTTTTAAAATAATATCGCATGAGTGCAACAAAGTAGTAGTTAGATGTCCTAGTGCATTTTTATTATTTATACGCACTAGTGCTTTTACAATAAATTGCACTTGTGCAACAAAGGATTCGTTGCATGCACCGGTGCATTTTTATCATTTGTACACATCGGTGCTTTCAATATAACAACACACTAGTGCGACAATATATTGTAACCTCTCCATAATTAAAAAATGCAACAACCATTAATGTCATAGTCAACTTCACCATTAAAATTTCCTTTTTAGTCAATACCGGTGCGTTATAAAAGGACATAAGCACCAATGTGATGTTTCTTATAAAGCATCGGTGCACATAAATTTAAAGAGCATCGGTGCCATTAAGATTGTTGTACACACTGGTGCTTGTTTATATTAAAAAGCACTGGTGCTTGTTTATATTAAAAAGCACTAGTGCTTGTTTATATTAAAAAGCACTGGTGCTTTTTAACTTTGTACGCATCGATGTTTTTAAAAAGTGTATGCATCAGTGCGTTTCATTCAATAAAGCGCACCGGTAAAATTCTTCCGCTAAAGCCTACGCCCATCGAGTTATTGTTAGTTATAATAAATTTTCGCAAAAACCTCTGCCAAACCATCTAATACCATTAGCAGAGATTGTAGTAGAGGTTTTTTTTGACAATTTTGGCCAATCTTGTAACAAAAAAAACCTCGGCTATAACCTCCGCTACAGGGCCTTTTCCTTGTAGTGCCAATTCCTTAACCGAAATTAGTTTACAATGGGCCACAAAACCATAGCCCGAAAACAACTCAACATAGACAAAAATGAGAAAAAAAAATATTTTGAGGACGTTGCCCCCCCATGCCCCTTAGCTCAAGAACCTTTAAAGAGTTCAACACATGTCCAACTTTCTCCTACTCATTGTATTCTTTGAAACACAAGGTCAAAGGGGCAGCATTCATGAAATCGACTACTAAGGGAAGCAATGCGCATTGATTCTCTACACCGATATAAATTTTCAATACTAACAAACTTTATCAATGAATCTACAACATTCTTCAAGGTATCGACCTTCTCCATTAGTACCTTGTTTTGTTCAACCATGTCTTTAAAATAATGGTATTTAACATCAATATGCTATATGTATTGGAATGATAAGTAGGGTTTTTTGCCAAAAAAATTGCACTTAAGCTATCACAACCTATTCTCATGGCTTTCTGAACAAACCCAATACCTAAACACAATCTTTACAACAATATGGATTCCTTACTTCCACAAGTGGCTGCCATGTATTCTGCTTCTATAACTGAATATGTAACTACACTCTACCTCTTACTTAGCCAATTGACGTCTCCACCAAATAAGTTGAAAACATAACCACTTGGAGATATTATGTAGTTAAGATCTGCAGCCCAATATGTAGCAACAAAGCTTTGTATATCTATCTCCCTATGAGGTCTAGGTCAAGCCATGCAAATATTTGAAGACCCTCTTACTATTTCCCAATGTTAATTACTTGGTTTTGACATATAACCGCTCAAAACTTCCACTGCATGGGCAATGTTTAGTGTAGTACAAGTCATAAAATAAAATAGACTTCCAACGACACTAGCATAGGGAACATGTGACATGATTTATACCTCTTCTTGAGCCTTGGGGCATTGATATGTAGATAACTTTGCACCTGTAGGAATAGGGACTTTTATCCGTTTACATTCTTGCATATTATTATTTTTTTAACATAAATTGAAAAAGATTATTTTAAACAATTGAGCACAATGATCCTCAACAGAGAGTCAAACTTCATCAAAAATCTAACATCTACTAGCAGTCCATTCAAAATAAATCTTTGCTATATACACAATTTTACTAAATTTTTTTTGTTTACTTCTATCACACAGGTAATATAGAGATTGACAAACTGATTACAAAAAAGAGCACAAAAAAACATAACAATATAGGTTGTTGTATAAAACCATCTAAACTATTCATGCCCATCCAGTCTTCCTTGAATTGGTTGAATAACTAAAACTTCATCCATGGGCCTAACTTCACCTGAGGGCGATGCCCGATAATGGTTTCAATGATTCATTTTCACCAATTGTTCCAGGTCCTTTTTTACCTCATCCTTTGAAGCAATTTGCTCATGCATATTTCCATCCAGGTCATCTATGGGAGAATCCAAGCAAGCTATGTTATTTCCATTATAACACACTTCCTCAGTCAAGGTAGCAATTTTTTGATGCACTCCCCCAATTCCTTCATGAACTACCTGTAACATTCGCTTTAAATACTCCACATAACCTCTGAAACTTGCATAAATTTCATTCCAGGAGGGCATGGTTCCTTTGTCTATTGTAATAAGGGAAGAAGAGCTCCTAACTATGGGTGAATTCCAATGATCCTGTAAACCATAAAGGGTGGGTTGAAATAACATATATGAATATTGTCTAGGGGATTTGATAAAAAACTCAAAAGGGGAATACACAGACTCTTCCCCCCTCCCTCAGAGAGGAAAACCACACAAGAGAGGGGAAATGTTCTGCTTCGTGACAGCAAAATCGAGTGTGGACAAGTCTTAACAAAGATTCTCCTCCTTAAAAGGATTTACAGACTGTAGCTTCCCCAAATTTATTAATTTATCCATCGTCTTCGCCTTTCAATCGCCCTTATTAACCATCAAATCCTCATTTGTGTGATCCTGAACAAAGCGAGAGGAGAACATGACTATTCATGTAGTGGCCTTAATGTCGTAATCACTCCATGATCCTGATTCATTTACTCTACCATGTACTTGTCTCATCTAGAGACAACCAAATACCCCCCGCATGAGCTTGGCCTCGGGGTTGATGTCTAGAGGGGAGTGCCGAGTTAGTCCCCTCCTAATCCTCACACTCAAAGGAGTTACCATACTCTTACCTTGGGTTCTCCCTAGGCCAATGACCCCCTTGTTGCTTTTTAGCATGGGATGCACTTTCTTGTCAAATGTTGATTATCATAAGCTATCATTCCTTGGTCTAGCTTTGATCCATGATTTTCTAGATCATCATCCAACCTGTTGTTTTCTCACTTAACATGATAATAGAAAACTGAGCTAGGAATGGGGATATTATCAATTAATTTCTTTATTCTTCCATATTTGGTAGAATTCTCCTTATATGGGCTACACTTTTTTGGATCACGAAACTAGAGTCACTAAAGACGAGGAGTTTTGGAATGTTTAACTGTGATGAAATTCCCATGCCTTGCAATAGATCCAACCATTCAACTTGATTATTTTTTCTTCTTCCTAGGCCCCATGCAAACGTTTTTACAATTTTCCCTTTCGGGTCCATGATGACCCCTCCTACTCCTACCAACCCAAAATTTCCCTTGGAATCTCCATCAAAGAATAGAGAGAAGCAATATTTCTTTTTCCTCCATTCCCCAAACCCCTACTTTCCCATGTCTATTTTTGAATTGGATATTTGCCTTCTTTGTGTGCTTTTGGACCGAAGAAAGCTCTTGAGAAAAAAGTGTTGGATCCAACTTGTTTCCAGACTTAAATGAGGTCCATTTCTAAAAGAATTTTCCCAACAAATTGTATTGTTTCCAACATGATATTTGTAACTCTAATGGTTGTTCTTATGGGTCCACTTTTTTGGATTCAAATCTCACTTTGTTATGTGCCAACCAGACCTACCAACATACATTTTTTGGGAGAGTGTTCCAGAATTGAAGAAGAGAAGGATTTTTGTGAATATAACTAGGATATTATTATTTCCATTTGCTAAATAAGTCCATGATTTGGGAAGGAAGAAGGAGACTTTCACTTAATTTCCTTGCCACAATTCCCCAAATTTTCTGACCAAACTTGCAATCAAGGAAAATATGCTTGGCGGATTATTCTGTGCTTTTGCATAAGACACACCATGTTGGGGATTCTATTCCTCTTTTCCTTAGATTATATGTTGAGCATTTGATTGTGAGCCAAAAGCCAATTGAAAGTGTTAATTTTTGGAAGATTGTCTGGATTCCAAATCCTCTACCAATCTCTAGAGAATGGTGGTTGTGGGAGGTTTGCCAACAAATTCATGTATCCTTCTTTAACAAAAAAAATTTCTACTACACCCCAGACTCTGCAATATTTGTCCCTTTTATTTTAAGGAGCTCTACCTTGGACTAAGGAAATACGTTGATCATAATCCCAGAGCAGATGATCAGGGACCTCCACTTTTTTCCAATATTTCCAAGCTCCATTTTCTGCCTAGTCTGAAAGGTCATATAAAGAAGAGTAACCATTATGGGTGATCCATTATTTAATATTAGGGAGATCTGAAATTGTTGTGAGAGGGGGTTGACCTTAAATACTATCGGTCCACATGTAGATTCGTTTTCCATTACCTAGAATCCAATAAAGACGGTCTCTGATTAATTCGCCTCCAGACTTGCATAAACCCCATATGTTGGAGCCTTTCCCAGAGATATCTTCATCCAAGCATCTTAGATGTGGCTTCCTTATATATTTTATCCTCATAATTTATTTCCACCATTCCTTTCCTTCAGAGATCATTCTCCAAAGGATTTTAGCCCCCAAATTAATCAATACTCATTAATTTGGGTTCTCTTATTCCTAATCCTCCTTTTTCATTCGAGCCTCTGATAGTATCCCATGTAACTAAATGGAACTTATTGGTAGTTTTCTTACTCCCTTGCGAGATAAACCGTCTCAATTCTATACTTATGTTATTCATGACACCTATAGGGGACAAAAAGACAGAGCATGCAAAAATAGGGAGAGAATAAAGAATTGATTTTAAAAGAGTTATTTTGCTAGCCAAATTAAGCCATATAATGCCCCAAGATTGAAAATTCTCTTTGATATTTTGAACAATGTTTTGTCAATCTGTTGATTTAAGTCCTTTATTTGAGATTGGGACTCCAAGGAATTGAAAGAGGACCAGTCTAAATGCACTTTATAACCACAGATCATGGAGATAACACTGAGCAAACGAGGGGAACAATTCCAACCATATATGCTACTTTTTATAGAATTAGCTAGACCTCCTGAGGCATTTAGAAACAGGTCTAGTGAGCCCTTGAATTTTCATGCGATCTTCTATGAAGCACTTCCAAGAAAAATCGTATCATCCACAAACTATGCATGGTTAACTTGATGCACTCCCCTGGCAATGGTTATTCTTGGAATACTGCCTTCTTCTATTTAACAATTGAGCTTTCTACTAAGGGATTATACCACAATGATATACAAGAATGGGAACAAGGGGAAGCCCTGCCTTAGACCTTGAGAAGAACTAAAGAAGGTGGTTGTCCGACCATTTACTAGGGGGGTGATCCATGGTTTCCCAATACAAGCTTTGATCCATTTTACAAAAGCAGGAGAGAAACCAATTTTTTCTAGAACCAAGAAAAGGAATTGGCGCCTTACTCTATCAAAAGCATTGGCGAAGTCCAGATTTAAGGCCATTCCTGATTCTTTCCTATTCAAGCTGGAGTGTATTAATTCCTGGACTATTAGGATATTATCAAAGATTTTCTTTCCTGAGATAAACCCTCCTTAATGGGTAGAGATTAATTTTGGAAGGGTTTTTTTCATTCTTTGAGCTATAATTTTTGTTAAAATCTTGTAAGAGGAATTGCATAGAGAGATAGGTCTAAACCTGTTTATAGAAGTCAGTGTATTCTCCTTGGGAATCAATGCTATAAAGGAAGAGTTTGTGGCTCCTCCAATTTGGTCCCTGTCCCTCATCTAGTTTAGCATTATGTGCAGATCCTTCTTTATAATACTCTATCAACTTCTATAAAAGCTAATTGGAAACCCATCTAGCCAAAGTGCATTGTCTAGATGAAGAGACCAAATTGCTTCTTGGATCTCTGATTCTATGATCAGATTGCATAAGAGGTCATTTTATTTTGAGGTAGAAATTTATGGAATACTTTCACACATTGAATTGATAGTAGATGGATAAACTTCCTCCCCTTCAGTGTATAAATTTTTAAAGAATTGAAAGGATTCATTTTTTATCTCACTGTGGTGAGTTATGACATTCCCATTCTCACCATTGAGTTCTAGTATAGTATTTTTCCTTAGCCTTTCTCTACATTGATTACAGAAGAATTTGGTGTTTCTATCCCTAGCCATTAGCCATAGGATTATTGATCTTAGTCTCCACTCTTCTTCTTCCTTTCAGGCATAGTCTTGGATGGTACGATCCAGTTCTCGCTCTTGAACCAAAATTTCTTATGTCACAGGGTTCATTCAATTTATTTTTGAATCATGTCCAAATCTCATTAGGCATGCTTTCTTAATTCAAGGCCCATGTCTTTATAGCTTTTCTTTGACCATCTCCTAAGAGCCTTCTTCACATATCTCAATTTGGACTCCCATTTAAAGATGGGGGATCCTTCAACACAAGTGTCCCAAGTTTTTCTTATTACTTCCAAAACCTCATCAGATTTCAACCATATTCCATTAAATATGAAGGGGATGGAGCCCTGATTCTCAATTCGAGAAAAGAGTAAAGTTATCGGATTATCATCAAAGACTACCAAGGGAAGGATTTTTTAGGACGATATTAGAGAATTCATCATAAAAGAGTTACTTACCATAAATTGGTCCAATCCTACATCAATATGGCCAGGTCCTATTTGTTTGTTTCTTCACGTATGTCTTCCTTGCTTGGGTTTTATATCTGTTAGGTTCCAATAATTTTTCCAATCTTCCAGGTTCTCCCCAAAGGGGTCCCTTACCTTGGATCCTCCCCTTTGCTCACTTGGAGAGATAGTAACATTGAATTCCCCAGTTATGATGTAGTTTCCTTGGTTTCCCATCCCTCTCAAGGATGAAAGAGACTTCCAAAATTCTTCTTTTCGATTGTGTTGAGTGGGGCCATTTACATTACAAACCCTTATAATTTCTTTGTTTTCCATATCCTCCAATTCAACTAGCATCCAACTCTGGTTTTCTAGATATTAGATTAGTTTGAATTGGTTTTTGTCCCACCAGGTTATTATACCTCCCAAAGTTCCTTGCGCACTAACAACTATCCCTTCTCCTTTTTTCCATGATTGTCCCATTTGCTTGATACTTGGTTCCTTTTCCATTTTTGTCTCCTGGATTAGAAACATAGAGGCATTCTTGAATGTATATACATATTCTTAACTACTTCTATTTTCTGCTTCCCTCCTAATCCTCTGCAATTCCAAGAGACACTTTCATTATTTCTTGATATTTGATGAGATTTGCTTATCTTTCTTATCCTCTCCTGCTCCTTATAGTTGCTTCCTCGATGCTACTATATTGATGTGTTGATCTAAATTGGTTTTCTTACCCATTGCCTTATCCCTAGATACTTCCATTTCAATATGTATCCTATTTGTATTTCTTCCCTTTTAGAGGAGGGATTCGACTCCTATTCCTTACTCTTCGACGATTATTCTTGATTAGCTTTAAATCTGGATCTTGTGATCGATCCGCTAGAGTTTAATGATGTCTCTAGTCTCACCTCCACATAGGCCTATAATGGAAGAGTGGGAGTATAATTTTATTCTTTCCCAATCTCAATTAGGATTGGATGAGTTTCTTTTTCCTGGATTGTTTGAGTTATTGGGGGTTCTGGCTCTTCTTCTTCCCCTTATTTTTCAGGGTTTGATAGGATCTAGAATTTATTTGCATGGGATATCTCTTTTTGCATGTCCTACTATGTTTTGTTCCTTACTCGATTCCCTTTTTTGTTACTTGATTCCATCCTTCATCTTGCTCATCCTCTCGTTCTTGCTAATTTTTCTTCAGACAATGCCTTGCAAAGTGTTCATATTCATGGTATACTTTGCATTTGAATGGAAGTTGTTCATAATTGAATATATACAGATGATTCCAAGATTCAATTTAAATATTTATTGCTTATGGAATCCCCTTTTCCATATCCACCTCCACACAAATTCTTGTGCAGGAGAACATGGGGTTTGGGTTCTGATTTATCGATATATTTGCCCAACGATTTCCTAATGGTTCTTAAATCCTCATCACTCCAGCAATGAAGAGGGAGATGATAAGTTTTAACCCAGACAGACACAACTGAGGGGATATCCTTTTCAAGATCAAAGGATACATCCCATTGATTCAGATACATTCCCCTTAGGCCTGTGAAGTATGGACCATTGCGAAATATAAAGTATTGGTCCTCCTCCTTCTCGAATAGAAAGACAAAAAACCTTACTGTAGAAGTTTTGTTGAATGCTCCCTTGAATCAGCAACCTACAATTTTTATTTAACCATACTTCGATGGCTCTCAGAGAAGGCCATAACCCTGTGAAATGGCCAGCCAAACCCCATCCTGTTAGAACTATTACTTTATGCTTTGAATCCTAAGAGTTTAGCTTGACCTCTAGGACTGCTGCTCTCTTGAAAAATCTGGAGTCTTGCACCATCTTCGATGTCAAGATAGGAGCTGCTTGAACCACGCGTTTGAATCCTTCATCAAGTAGACACCTCCTCTCCTCTGGCTCAATGTCTGGAGGAGGATCCATTGTGTGAACCAAAAACCCTAGAAAGTTTTTAGAAACCCTAAGCTAACCTCAAGTTGTATAATATCAAAACCTATTAGATGTATACAAATGTTTTTTTCCTACATATTAAACGTCAATAATACCGTCTCAACATATTTCTTCTGAATCAACCAGAGTCTTCTAGTGTCCCAATCTCTTTTGAGTTCCATGCCTAAAATAATATTTGCAGCACCAAGATATTTCATATCAAACTTAGAAGACAATTGGGATTTGACATCCTTGATGATTTCCTTGTTGTTTCCACTCAACAACATATCATCAACATACAAGACCACATAAATAAAATGATCACCAACTTGATTGGAATATACATAGTGATCATCTTTGCTTCTTAAGGAACCAAGTACCAATATATAAATATCAAACTTTTGATACCGCGTTATTAATGATTGTTTTAATCCATGCAAGGACTTCTTCATCTTGCAAAGCATCTCCTTCTTTCCATTCACTACAAAAACCTCTTGTTGTTTCATAAATTTCTTCTTCCAAATCACCATGCAGAAATGATGTCTAAGTTACATCCATTTAATCTACTTCAAGATCAAAAGAATCAACAATAGACAAAATAAATCTAATAGAAGTTAATTTAGCAACAAGAGAAAACATGTCACCAAAATTGATTCCTCTACCTTGGAATATCCCTTAGCTACTAGGAAAGATTTATACTTCTCTACCTTACCTTCTGCATTCAAATTATTCTTAAACACCCATTTGCTACCAATAGGTTTTCTTCCAACCGACAACTCAACTAGATCCCAAGCCCTATTTTTATCCAAGGCATTCATTTCTTCAACCATTGTCTTCTTTCAAAGTTTACTATCCTCTGAATCCATTGCCTCCCTAATAGATCTAGGATCATTATCAGTAATAGTTAAATTAAAATTAGAGTATAAATCGGGTGGGATATTTATGGTTGTCTTCTTTCACAAAGACATCTCCTCAAGGCTAGAGCTTGAGGTTCTTCCTCTTCTGGTTCATCTTCTTCTATTGAGTTGGATTCTTCACCCTCCAACTCAAACTCTATTGTCTTTGTTTCTTCTTTATTTGGTTGGACTTCCTATTTCGAAGGAACTTTAACCTCTCTAAATACAACATCCCAACTACGCACAATCTTCTTAGTTACTAGGTTCCAAAGTTTAACCATTTATACCATATTTATAACCAATAAAGATACATTTTCAGCCTTATTATCCAACTTACTCCTATTTCCTTTGGAACATGCACATAAGCATCACAACAAAAAACTATGAGATGTTTAAGAGAGGGTCTTTTACCAATCCATGCCTCATGTGGAGTTTTGTAAGTCAGTGCTAATGTAGGTGATCTATTTACCAAGTAGCATGCAATATCCACTACCTCTGCCCATAATTCCTATGATAACCCTACACCATTGAGCATACTTTTTACCTTCTCCATCAACGTCATGTTCATCCTTTATGGAACTCCATTCTATTGAGGTGTGTATGGAGTAGCATTTTTCCTTACTATTCCACTCTTACAGAATTCCTAGAACTCATTTCTACAAAACTCTCCACCATTAGCTATCCTCAACACCTTTATTTTCTCCTCTCCTTGGTTTTCTACAAGAGCTTTAAACTTTGAAAATATACTGAAAATCTAAAATTTATTATGGAGGAAATAGACCCATGTGTTCCTCAAGAAATCATTAACGAATGAAACATAATCCATAGATTTACCTAGTGATGGAATAAGAATAGTAAACAGAACTGGCTAAGATTCCCATCTAATGCTACAAGAGAAAAATGAATCTTGGAGTTAATACACAATGATATTTAAAAAAGATTATTAACTACTCCCAACTAATATAATTATTAAAATAATAACATGCATTTGATCTAGTAAAAAAATTGATGCTTATTAAATATTATTTGTTTTCATAACAACAAATCAATGCTCTTTTATTATTCTAACACACCATTGTTATGTTCTTAAGCATGCCATTAATGGAAGAGCATTGGTTCCTTTACCTAGTTTCAACATTAAGACTTTGAAAAACTTATTGGTGCTCCACCACATAACACACATTGATATAGTTGTGTTAGGAACACATTGGTGCTTCAATGTAGGACTGGAAAACCAATGCCTCAAATGTTAAATTAATGTAACTTTGAAGTATATTCTACTTGTACTTTATTATTGTAACTCCATCGGGGATGTTTTACCTCCATCGGGGATGTCATTATTACATTTGGTCATGTAAAGGTCATGAGGTTAACCCTCCATTGTAAGTCAGGTCGTTAGCACCCAAGTAAATGTAATATAAGTGGTAATTGAGTCTTCCCAGAGAAGTTGGCCTAGTTAGGGTAAGTGGCTAGTGAAAAGTAAAGTATAAATAGAGGGAGAGCTTCCCTCATTTATACATTCACTCACTTGTGCAATTCGCATCAGTGGAGAGAGAGAGATATCTGTGAAGGAGAAGGAGGAGTGGCTTGAGTCTAGAGTTTGGTCTTTTTGTCTCTCTTATTTGTGAGACATATTTTTGGTGCATTGTACTTGATCATCTATATTGAGGAAGTTCTTGTTGGGTTTTCTTCCCCTTGAGGGTTTCCCAGGGTATATTGTTTTCTGCTTTGTGATTGTGTATCTTTCAGAGATCCTGATTATGCTACTATTGTGAATAATGTATTGAATGATAATGAATTTTCAATCTAGTCTATGGTAGCATATAATTTTAACATGGTATCAGAGCTTGCCTGAAAAGAGCAACTTTCACAAGGTAAAACTCTCTTTCTCTCCCCGGAAGTGAAAAATTAGGGCTTCTTACATAAGTGGATTTTTTTAGTGCAATAGGCATAGGGAAGTGCACCTCTCCAAAAGTGAAATTTTGGTACCAAGATTGAATTTTTTGAGTGGGTGAAACTCCCAGAAAGTCAAACCCTAGTTTGACCTTGAACTAGAAAACTACAGAAAAGCAGTGAACTAGAAAACTGCAGATTCAAAATTCGCAAGTCAATTTTGAAGGGTGAAATTTTGGAATCTTCAAAATCCAAATACACCAGCATACTCACCTCAGTCAAGCACATATTTTGGTGAGTTCAGTTTTTCATTTTGAGAAATTTTGATTTTTGATTATTTTCTGTTCCCCGGGTTGCGATGGCACCAAGCACCAAGCTTGATGACAAGTTGGAAGGCATAGAGAAATTTTGTGCTTGGAAGTATAGGATTGGTCTCATTCTAGAAGAGAATGACCTTACCAAGTTTGTTAAAGAAGTTGTACCTGAACCCAAATAAGCTGAAGCTAAAGAGAAGCAAAAGAAGGATATGATTAGGGCTATGAGGATCATAGCAAACTCCATTAAAGATCACTTGATTCCTCAAGTGTCCTCTAAGAAGACTCCAAAAGAGATGTTTGATGCCCTAACTATAATGTCAGAAGGAAGAAATATAAATCGGAAGATGAATTTGAGAGCTCAACTCAAAAGTACAAAGATGACTCAAGGAGAATCTATCCAGGAATATTTTACAAGGGTTTACCAATTCAAGGAACAACTAGCAGCTATTGGAGAAACCCTTGATGAATATGATTTGGTGATGACTGCTCTCAATGGTCTTACTAGACCTTGGTCTTACTAGAAGGAAAGTCTACTATTCAAAGTTGTATGGGAAGAATGTGTCCAGGAGGCTAGAGTAGCAAATCGAGAAGCACTACTCAGGGATGATGATCAAGCTCTAGCTACCCATATAAAGAGAGGAAAGGGAAAACCTTATTTCAAGAAGGAAAATCATAAGAGTTCCATCCTCCTAAGAAGTTTGAAAAGTATAAGAAGGGAAACTACAATCCAAGAGACTTCCATTCTTATCTATGTTTCCGCTGTGATAAGATGGGACATATTGTGAAAGATTGTCTAGAAAAAAAGACAAAAGAAGATTACAAGAAGAAGAGCAATAAAAGACATCATGGTCATTTTTTCGAAGATGAAGAAGAAGAAGACGAAGAAGAAGAACCTCTTAGGAAGGTTGCAAAAGAAGAATTCGAAGAATATGTCTTGTAATAGTGGTGCTTCAAAGCACTATCTCCAATCTTGAAGAAAATGACTCCCCTCAGAAAGCTTCACTAGGAGAATAGGAGAAGCAACATACAATATTGGTTCAGGAACTCTGATGATGAAGTAGAGCTCACCATCAGACATTTTAGTAATCCCTACAAGGAGACTAGGATCAAAAGAGATCCTACAAAACAAAGAAATATAAGTATTTGAGTTGTCATGATAGTGTCCAGTTGTGTACACATTTATTTAGGATGTGTGTTATACATGTTTGCATTGATATGCATGTGTTGGGTAAGTAGATTATGGTGCTATACAACATTCCATTGCTACTTATCTAGAGTGAAACCTCTTTGCTGACATATTGGGAGTAGTGCACACTCTTAATAATGTCCTAGTAGAGATGGAAGGCATATAGAAAGTTACCATATGAATGTGGGGTATGAATAAATGTTGTGTTATTAATGGCATTATGACAGTGTGACTTATACTTTATGCATATGTTTTTGGAAACTATGAAATGTTTCTAACCATGCTATTGAATTTGAGTTGTAGGAAGTATCGTACAACGATCACCTACAAATGAAGAACGATGAGACTTGTTTTGTAGAACAAGTGACAATGGTTCAAATATAAACAAGACTTGTGAAATCAAGTAGAGGAAGTCGACTATGACGAGATAGCCAGGCTCATGGTGTGATCAAAGTATATGAAGAAGATGTACCTCCTAGAGTTGCAGAGGTTGTACCCTCTCACGATGATGAGACTCCGGAAGATCATGATATGGTGGAGCCCCAAGAACCTCCATCCATGACTATATTTCTTGCAAGAGAAAACTAGCTTGGGCTTGTGAAATTATTCAAGATGCAGAGAGGTATGGAGCTCCAAAAGGCTCCATGAGAGAAAGCAAAAGGCCAAATCCATTTTCCATTTATGTGGCTTTGATGTGTGATCTTGTAGACAAAGAACCTACTTGCTTAAGAAAGAATGGGTAGAAGCTATGACGGAAGAATATCAGTCCATAATGAAGAATGATGTGTGGGACATAGTTCCCAAACCAGAGGGTAAAAGTGTGGTATCTTCCAAATGGATATACAAGATAAAACATGCTGCGGATGGAAGTATTGAGAAATACAAAGTTAGGTTTGTGGCTCGAGGATTCTCTCAAAAAGGAAGGAATCGATTATGAGGAAACATTTGCTCCTGTAGCAAGGTACACTTCTATCAGAACCATCATGGCACTAGCGGCCACGATGAAGTGGAAGTTACACCAGATGGATGTGAAAACAACTTTCCTGAATGGTGTTATTGAGGAGGAAGTGTACATAGAAAAACCACAAGGTTTTGAGGTTGGAAACAAAGAGATGCATGTCTGCAAATTGAAAAAGGCTCTGTATGGGTTAAAGCAAGCTCCAAGAGCTTGGTATGGAAGGATTGACAGTTTTATGATGAGCTTGGGCTTTACTAAGAGTAAAGCTGATCCTAACCTTTACTTCAAGGTTATGGATGATGAACCAGTCATATTATTGCTATATGTGGATGACTTGTTCCTGATAGGTAATGAGAAGAGAATCTCAGAGTGCAAAGAGAAGCTCGTTGCAGAATTCGAGATGAAAGATTTTGGCTTAATGCATTATTTTCTAGGTCTCAAGGTATGGCAGAGCCCAGAGGGAATCTTCCTTAACCAAGGGAAGTATGTAGTGGAAATATTGAAAAGATTTGATATGTTGGAATGCAAATCCATGGGCACACCCATGGACACCAACTTGAAGTTATTATCTGATACTTCGTCAGAATTAGTGGATGTGACTCTATACAGGAAGATTATTGGGTCGATGATGTATTCGACGAATACGAGGCTGAATATATGCTTTGCTGTGAACACCTTGAGTCAGTATCTGGTTGATCCCAGACGGGTGCACATTGTAGCTACAAAGCATGTGATGAGGTACCTAAAAGGTACAATAGACTATGGTCTCAATTATACTCGAGACCATGAGTTCAGACTGTATGGTTATACAGATTCTGATTGGGATGGAAGTGTCTCGGACAGGAATAGCACTTCAGGTGTATGTTAGAGTCTGGGGTCAGCCATGATCTCATGGCTAAGCAGGAAGCAGTCCAGTGTGGCTCTCAACATTGCAAAGGATCAGTATATTGTAGCTTGTTCTGCGAGTCGTGAAGCCATATGGCTTTGGAAGTTTTTATCAGGTATGTTTGATCTGGAGTTGGATACCACAATGATTCTATGTGATAACCATAGTTGTATAAAAATGACAGAGAATCCTGTGTTCCATGAGAGGTAAAAACACATAGAAATACAATATTTCTACATCTGTGATATGGTGCAGAGGGGAGCTATAAAGATACAGTATGTCAGCACGGATGAGCAGGTTGCATATGTGTTGATTAAGCCTTTGTCTCGAGTGAATTTTGAGCACTTCCGTGACAAGCTTGGTATAGTCCGAAAGGACTTCCCTCGAAAGGGGGAGTAGTGCTAATGATACTGTGGTGCAGTGGGATTGATCATCCCTAGACAAAGATGTCTTAAATGATTGTGTTGGGATCGACCATCCCTAGACATACATGTCTTAAATGATTGTGTTGGGATTGATCATCCCTAGACAGAGATGCCTTAAATGATTGTGTTGGGTCCTATCATACCTAGACATATATAGTCTTAAATGATTGTGTTGGGATTGATCGTCCCTAGACAAAGATGTCTTAAATGATTGTGTTGGGATCAATCGTCCCTAAACAGAGATGTCTTAAATGATTGTGTTGGGTTCGATCATACCTAGACAGAGATAGTCTTAAATGATTGTGTTGGGTCCGATCATCCCTAGACAAAGATAGTCTTAAATGATTGTGTTGGGTCCGATCATCCCTAGACATAGATAGTCTTAAATGATTGTGTTGGGTCCGATCATCCCTAGACTGAGATAGTCTTAAATGATTGTATTGGGTCCGATCATCCCTAGACTGAGATAGTCTTAAATGATTGTGGTAGGATTGATCATCCCTAGAAAGAGATCTTGAGTTCCAAAAGGAAGGATAGTCTTAAATGTTGATATAGTGTTGGACTTAATCCCTGGTTCCGAAAGGAAGGATTGTCCATGATCCCTAGTTCCGAAAGGAAGGATCATATGTGTATTGCAGGTGATGCTCCTGATGATATTCCAGTACAATAGATGAGGATGCTCCAGTGCTACAGATGATGATGTTCCAATACTGAAGATGAGGATGCTCCAGTGTTGCAAGTGATGTTCCAGTACTGAAGATGAGGATGCTCCAGTGCTGCAGGTGATGTCCTAGTGCTGAAGATGAAGATGCTCCAGTGCTGAAGATGTTGATGTTCCAGTGTTGAAGATGAGGAAGCTCCAGTGCTGAAGATGAGATGTTGAAGAACTTCCAATGATTTATAGATGTATCAAATGATGTTGTTGTTGATGCCCTCCTCTCTCCGATGATGTTGTGTAGAGTTACACATGTAGATGTTGTTGTCAGTAGAATACCCTTCTTGTTAAGGGGGAGTGTTAAATTAATGTAACTTTGAAGTATATTATACTTGTACTTTATTATTGTAACTCCATCGGGGATGTTTTACCTCCATTGGGGATGTCATTATTACATTTGGTCATGTAAAGGTCATGAGGTTAATCCTCCATTGCAAGTCAGGTCATTAGCACCCATGTAAATGTAATATAAGTGTTAATTGAGTCTTCCTAGAGAAGTCGGCCCAGTTAGGGTAAGTGGCCAGTGAAAAGTAAAGTATAAATAGAGGGAGAGCTTCCCTCATTTATACATTCACTCACTTGTGCAATTCGCATTAGTGGAGAGAGAGAGATATCTGCGAAGGAGAAGGAGGAGTGGCTTGAGTCTACAGTTTGGTATTTTTGTCTCTCTTATTTGTGAGACATATTTTTAGGGAATTGTACTTGATCATCTATATTGAGGAAGTTCTTGCTGGGTTTTCTTCCCCTTAAGGGTTTCCCAGGGAATATTGTTTTGTGCTTTGTGATTGTGTATCTGTCAGAGATCCTGATTATGCTGCTATTTTGAATAATGTATTGAATGCTAATGAATTTGCAATCTAGTCTATGGTAGCATATAATCTTAACATCAACAAAGGGTGGCTAGCTATTAGTGTCGATTGGCTAATTGGTGCATCTATATAAGTGACACAAATGTATGTGTTGATTTAATAATGATGCACCCAACTGCCTAGACTATACTAAGATTATGACTTTTATTGTTAGTGTGCTATGATGGTATGAGTGCATCGTGTAAAAAATTATGCAAAAACATCCAACCATCATCAAAAAACCTCTGCAAATCCACAAGATGAATACTAAAACTTCCACTCTAAGCTATAGAGGTTTTAGAGTATATTTTTTTTGAGATTTTTTACCATACATTAACACTAAAAACCTCCTAAAAAATCTTCGCTAAATGGTTGCTTCCTAGTAGTGTAAACAAAATTATCATTGAAACTATTCACTACTCATGAGTCACTTTGGTGTTGCTTCCCATGATGAGAGCATTGTAGATTAAGATCTTTATGCAGAGCTCCTTGTGCGATAATTTGTATAAGTAGTCCACCTTGGCCACACTTATAATTAACTCCAAACCACCTTTGCCAACTTCCTAGGCACCAAAACCATAAATTCCCTTATACATCAAATGCAACAAGTCGTAATGATAATGTTTTGGAGCAAGAAACATTTTGGAAGGAATTAACAATGCATTTTGTAGGGGTGTATGGATGGAAAGGTAAAACATCGGAACAACTACAAAGTTGATTTGGGAAAATGCAAGGTGGATTTGAACGAGGCAAGTGTTAGAATAACTTCAAAGGGATTTTGATTTTGATTTTTTCTAAATTAATAAGAGTCTCTTGAGATCTACACTATGGAGCATTCTTCAATGCAAATAAATAGTAATAAACTACCATGAAATACACAACACAACATTTAAATACCATTTTAAAGAACTTGGAGATGGAATCGATTACAAGTTTGACATTCTCTTCCATTTGAGGTTTGAACTAGGGAGCATAACACTGCTACAATGTTTGTCTATGCACCTCTACCATTGCAAAACACCATCTACTTCTTTCCCTTCTATAAATTAAGTAGCCATTGAAAGGGCCTTGATAATAGACATAATTCTCATGAACACATCATCACGTATGAGTCAAAGGCGAGAATCAAACCTCTAACTCAAGGTACAAAGAAATACCATGGGTATAAAGTGAAATATAAAGAAACTCGAGGACCAAGTTAGTGCTCTATCTCAAAATGCACTGGAACATCGTCCAATGGAAATAAATGGTAATAAAATACCATGAACTACACAAGACAACATGTCAATACCATTTAAAAGAAACTAGAGATGGAATTGATTGCAGGTTTGGCATTCTCTTGCATTTGAGGTTTGAATTGGAGGGCATCATAGTGCTGCATTGTTCATGTATGCATCTCTACCATTGCAAACACCATCATTCTATAAATTAGGTAGCCATTGGAAGGGTCGTGATGATAGACATAATTCCCATGAAGAAATCATCATGTATGAGTCAAAGGAGAGAATCAAAGCTCAAACTTAGGATACAGAGAAATACCACGGGTATAAAGTGAAATATAGAGAAACTTTGAGGACCAAGTCAGTGCTCTATCTCAAAATGCACCTAATCATTGAATCATTTTGCTAAGGGAGGCATGTGTGCCATCTATTGAAGGGTCATGCCGATGTTTGTTGGTAGCATGTATTTTATTGGACTACCAATCAAGCACGTTACAAGTAAAAAGTATGTATCAATGAACTAAATTGAGAAAATCAAGGCCACATGGTTTCTTGCCACCCTCATCCTTCATTGTGCAATATTTATTGATCAACAATTAAAGTTACACATCAAAATATATTTTCCAAGAGCAAAGGTGTCAATGTTTTGAGTGTCTTGTGGTGGCTTCTTTGCTTGGATGGTGTTAGTAAAGGGAGGAAGTTTTATTTCACTAATTACAATTCATGTGAGAGGTCACTAAAGGTAGCCAAAAATGAGAGCTTCAATTGTGACTACCCCATTGCTTTGGTGACCTCAAATGAGATCTTAGCGATGATGGTGCAATTTTCCTTATGATGCCAAAAATAATACAAACTCTTTCACTAAGTGTTTGTGTCCATTATTAATTCACTTCAACATTTTCATTCACAAGTTTAATGGATATGCTTATAATATATATAAAAGAAATAAAATCACTAAACAGTCTAAAAAAGAAAATTATAATAATGTAGTATTATACAAGGTTGCCTAATAGCATCACCTATTGTGTTTGCAACATATGTAAACAAAGCCCACTCCAACAATTTATTTGAGAGAAGTGTTTCCAACATAATAAAATTAGAAAAAGTAAGTAAATAGTTCATTTAAAGATTTAACAAAATTGAATAGACTTAATAGTTAAGAATATGTGTTCCCTTAATCAATTAGGAAATCAAAAAGTGATAGATTCAAATTTAGAGAAATAATATATATACAACTTTATAGATTTTAACCAAAAAAAAGAGAGGTGATAAATTCAAATTTAGAGAGATAATATATATACAACTTTACAGATTTTAACAAAAATAAAAAAAAGGTGCTGTACTTTATAAATTAGATGCTTTTTTCATTCAACTAGAAGTTTAGAGACCATGTGCACAGAGTGTGTAGTCATTTTGTCGTTAGAATGACGACATGTTGGCAGAATACAATGCTCATCAAAATGCCACTCCGTCGGATCATCAAAATGCCACTCAGTCGGATCTGATCAGGATTTTTGGAGTATGACAGGAAGCTTATTATATATAACTGAGCATGTCGTCATCTCAGTAATACGTACTTATCTTCAATAACTTGCCGGTCTATGGCTAAAGGGATTATCATGGATATGCTAAGCTGGTTACTCTTTAATTCATCCCTGAAGCTAAAAGGCAAAACTGAGTTACATGTTGACAGGCTCGAGGGCAGCCTTCCGCTTTCTTTGATGCAGTAAGTCTACCGCATTCACGTACCAATTTTCATTTGGTTTGCATTCTTCGTTTGCAGGGAGTAGCACTCATTTATCTGTACATATACACAGAGGAAGCTACAGGCTGCCCCTAAGACTGCCAAGACGTAAATGATCACAGTTTTCTTTGACCTTCTGAAAGCGGATCACAGATTTTCTGAGTGGGAACAATTATCAAGGAGAACCATTATGGGGTGCGCTGAGAATTGAACTCGGGTGAGTTGTGTTAAACTTTCATTAACATGGCTTTCTGATAACATGGGATGGATTTGGGTTTATGAGAATATTTTGGGTTCACTATTCACTGTAAAGTACTTAATTATGCAGTATAATTAATGTGAAAGTAATTTTTCTACTTCAATGTACTATCTTTATTATACAGTATAATAAAGACTAGGTTAAACTCCGGATGATAGTAAAACGTTATGAAATGAAAATAGAATGTGACTACAGTAATGAAGTCTGGGAAGTTGCATATTTCGGACCAAATTTTAACAGGATTTGGAGGAAGCAAAATTTGGAGGAAAACTGCCCGTTATCCCACTTCGCTTTAGGTACTACTAACACGATTGTTTCTATGGTCCAAGGGAGGAAAACCCTGTTGATGTAATCAAATCCCAGGCCATAAACCTCCAGAACCACCATAGTCAACATGATGTTAATATATGTGGACAGGACAAGTCTGCTTCTGCACACGTGAGTTTAGTTCCAAACAATGGAATCCTGAGATAGGTCGTCCTCACTCTTCAGTCTTACGTTCACCAGACATCTACTTCTTCAGGAGACCATGCTGCTTGAGAAAAAATCTGATAAAATCCATTTTTCAGTACTAAAAGGATGGTCCTTTATTGTATGTGATGCAGTGAGTTAATCAGTTGGTCTAGCAACTGGATGAAACTAGTCTCTCGTATTGCTAAATTTTCGTCTGCTTAATTTGGGAATGTTATCCGAGTTCCTGTCTCTGGGGGGAAGTCTTTCTTCATTTTCAATATTTACGGTCCGTATTCCAACAATAGGGATTGCTGGGGGGGCTTTCTTCAATTTCCAGACTGTTTATAGAGGTAATGTAATAATTGGTGGTGTTCTTAATTTTATCCTTAGGTAGGAGGAGGTTTGGGGGTCTTAGGCAGGAGGGATATGCTTGTTAATTTTCTCTTGCAAAAGATTTAGGATGCTAGTTTGGTGGATCTTGAACCAGTTGAAATGGCTCCTACTTGGAGAAATTTTAAAACTGGTCCTAATGGTATTGCCAAAAGGCTAGATCATTTCTCTTCTCTGAATCTTGTGGAATCTTTTCCCAGGATTAGATCGTGTTCCTACTTTTATTCAATTAAAAAAGGATGATATGAAACCTGCAGGGGCTTTTAAATTCAATCTTTTTTGGTTGAAGAATGAAGGCTTCATTAATATTGTCAAAAATGAATGGACTCTCTATATAACCAAGACTATGCAGAATCATCCATGCTTTAATTTAGTAGGAATTTGTAGAAGTTGATGAAAACCATCCAATGGGCAAAATACTGAGTTCCAAAACCCCCAGAGGAGCCTAATTGAGACAGAGGAGGGCATTGCTGCTCTATTCACAAATAATGTTGATAGTATTTTCTCCACGGAAGAAAAACTATTGTTGAACTTGAAGATAAGAAAATAAATATTTTGGCCGAGTAAGAAGCCCCTTATGGAGGCACAAGAATAGGGCCATCAGGCTTGTTGAGAGGGACAATAATACACCAAGGTTTCCGAGTGCAAGAACTACAACACTATTTTGGATATGTCTAGATTTGATGGCAATAGGTCCAACACTTTCAGAGAGATAGCAGTTGAGGGGGTAAATTTTTTTGATCAATTGTACAGAAAACCAAACAGGGAAAATATTGCATAATTCATTAAAGTGGCAGAATACTTTCCTAGGTTTGTTAATAATGATAAAAATTATTTTTTTTGCAGAGGTCTCTAAAGTAGTGCTGAAAGAGGTGGTGTTCTCCTGCCAGAAAGACAAGAGTCCTGGGCTTGATCATTAGACCATTGATATATTTCATTATATTTTTATGACTTCTTGGAAGATGATATTAACGCTGTGGTTGAGGAGTCAAGATCCTCGGGTAAGGTGCTAGGCACTCTCAACTCCACCACTCTAGCACTTATCCCTAAGAAGGAAAATTCTGATTCATTTTTTTTTTATTTTAGGCCAGTATCTCTGTGCAATATCATATTTACAATCATATCCAAAGTGATTGCTAGTAGACTCAAACCTGTTCTATCATAAGTGCTTTGCCCTGAATAGTTTGGTTTCTTATCCAATAGACAATTTCATGATGTTGTGGGCATTGCACAAGAGGGCACCGTCAAGGTAAATAATTTGGCAGCAATAGTTATCAAATTGGATCTCGCCCAGGCCTTTGACAAAGTGCATTAGTTATACTTGAGATTAGTCCTTATTCATATGGTCTTAGTTTTCCTTTTGTTAATTGGATTGAAGGTTGTATTTCTTCTTCATCTTTCTCTGTTTTATTAAATGGCTCAGCCTCCCCTTTCATTTGGCCAACAAAAGCCCTAAGGCAGGGTTGCCCCTTTCCCCTTCATTATTTATGTTAGTTGTCAAAGGCCTCAACAGTTTGCTGAGGTCCCTAAAGAGTTCTGGAAGGATCAAGGGAGGTCCCTAAGGCAGGGTTGTCCCTTTCCCCTTCATTATTTATGTTAGTTGTCAAAGGCCTCAACAGTTTGCTGAGGTCCCTAAAGAGTTCTGGAAGGATCAAGGAAGTGCTAGATGGAAGGGAAATTTATATTGCTCATGCTTTATTTGCTGATGTTAGTTGTCAAAGGCCTCAACAGTTTGCTGAAGTCCCTAAAGAGTTCTGGAAGGATCAAGGGAGGTCCCTAAGGCAGGGTTGTCCCTTTCCCCTTCATTATTTATGTTAGTTGTCAAAGGCCTCAACAGTTTGCTGAGGTCCCTAAAGAGTTCTGGAAGGATCAAGGAAGTGCTAGATGGAAGGGAAATTTATATTGCTCATGCTTTATTTGCTGATGATGTCCTTATTCTTGGAAGTGGCACAAAAAGAGAATACAGAAACTAAAAGGTGCACTAGATCTTTATAACCTAGCTATAGGAATGGACATAAGCTATCTGAAATCTTTTATTGCTTTTATTACTTTTTGTGAAGTATCTTAGTTTCATTCTCAAACCTAATGCATATGGTTTTCATGATTGGCTTTGGCTTTATGAGAAAATTGAGAAAAATATTTCAGGATGATGCTATATAGATGGCTATCAATGGTGGGAAGACTTACCCTTATCAAATCTTTTTGAGAAGACACACTAGTGTATCAGTAGTCTTTGTCATATTACTACAGGAATCTTAAAGAATATAGGAAATAAATGTATGAATTATTTATGGAACGTTAACAGAAATTAGGATGCTATTATCCTTGCCAAATGGCAGAAGCTTTCTAGACCTAAGGAATTAGGTGGTTGGGGTTTGAAGCATATTCATCAATTTGTTAAGGTTCTTGTAGCAAATATTCTCTAGAGTTTGCTTACAATTGATGGGCTCTGACAGCAAGTTATGCAAGCTAAATACATTGCCTCCTCTCCTTGGATGAATGGATAAGGTTGCTCCATAAGCCCACATAAAATCCTTATATCATATGGAAAGCACTGGTGTTGGCATTCCCTATTGTGGGGAATGGGCTTTGTTGGAAAATAGGGAATGGGAGAGTTTTAGATTGGGTTTTGATCATTTGATAGGTTGTTAAGGGGAACACAAACCCTCCACGGAGTTGTTAATTTTGGTAAGACAACAAGACATCGTCTCTCTTGCAGATACTAAAGCCTCTGGATATACTTCTTTTTGGAAATAAGGTTGGAAGGATGGGAGGTTTCTACATCTGGACCCACCTTTAGCAAAGGAGTGGGACTCTTTTATTCTGAATTTGCAAAGAAATTTTATCAGATTGTTTTACGATGAAGATTACTTGGTTTGGTCAAAGAATCCATTTTAGGGGGTGTACACAACGAAGTTGGGTTATATTTTCATGTTTTCTTGGGGAGTAGCCTCAAGTTGATTGGTGGTTGAAATGGTCTAGAAGATTAATCTACTCCTCAAAGTTAAAAAGTTTATTGTGGCTTGCTTTGT
Organism: Larix kaempferi; assembly: GCA_027924585.1. Lineage (NCBI taxonomy): Eukaryota > Viridiplantae > Streptophyta > Pinopsida > Pinales > Pinaceae > Larix > Larix kaempferi. Next base: position 13,963,323 of record BSBM01000806.1, on the reverse strand, counting down.
CATTCAAGTTCCTCGCTTGGGATATACTTCAAAGAAGATCCTAGCAAGGGCCTAATTTTTTCTCCCTTTGTGGATGCATTGAAGAATCAAGTTAACATATTCTTTTAGATAGTTATTTCCAAAGAAGTTTGGAAGGGTCTCCTTTCTCAGTTAGAGGGAAAAGCCTAAAGGTAAATGGGAAGGGTCCTCTCTAATTGATAGTTTCAAGTGTTGGATGGAGGACCTGCCTGTGGAAGACCATAGAGCCTTTCCTTTGGTTTCCTCTTGGGGAATTTGGATCACTAGAAATAAAGTTATATGAGGGTAAGTCTTACTCCCCCACTGAGGCTTTTCATAAAATAAAATTTGTGTATGATGATGCGAAAATGTTCCCAATGCCAAATACTGTGAAACAACTTGGGTCTCTGATGATGAATAATGATAACTTGTAGGGTTTCTTTGATGGCAGTAGCAAGGACAGTCCGAGGGAGTGTGGAGCCTGGGGTGATCTATATTTTTGAATTTCTCATTTTATTACCTTCAAGGCATGCCTTGTGAGAGGTTCCAACAACTGGGCAGAGCTAAGAGCTTAAGTTGGTGGCCTTTCTTAGAATTTTATTGGAGCAAGGTGTTACAAATCTACAAGTTCATGTGATTCTAGATTATGTATTGATTCGGTAAATGGAAAAATTCTTTGCATTATATGTTTCTTCAACTTGTTCTAGAGTAGGCCACTCTTCAAAAAAGAGATTTCTCAGATGTCTCTTTCAACTTTCAAGGAGGATAACATCGTTGTGGAAAGCCTATCAAAACATAGAATTCATCTTGCTGAAGGTTCTTTGGAACAGATCATTCATAGAGAGCAAAGGGTCTTCCCTCAAAATCCCAAACCTTTCACAGTTTATCATTTTTTATTACATTTTAGGGGATTGTTATGATGACTAAGCCTAATGATTTTTTTTGCTTGTATGGATAAAATGGCTTAGACACTGCTTTTATGTACTATGGTAATCTCATATAGGAGATAATTTCTTCCAATAGTACAATTTGTATAAGGATGTTTATGAAAAGTGACATTAATACTTTTGTGCTTAATAGCATGTTTGAAATGTAAATTTTTCACCTTGTTAACTTACAATTATATTTTGTGTAAAGCAACCAAGGGGATATATGGCTTTTGGAAAATTTATGCTTTAGAATCATATGAAGAGTCCAATATCTTACCTTAAATCAAGTCTTTCGATTGAAACTTAAATTAAAGATTGTAAGGAAAATATAAAAAACAAAACCTTAATTATCATGGAAAACACTGCAAATTATTTATGATGAAAAAAATGTAAATTATTCCTAATGGTAATAAAATCTATTTTTGCCTTGTAAAAAATGTTATAAGACTTAATGCTTAACAATCTTTTGTTATAATGTTTTGTGGAGAAGAAAATGTTACAATTAGTTATGACACGATGCACCATGAGCAAGATTCCCCTCATGAGCATTTGTTGGCCCATTTTTCTCATTTTCAAGTTTTTGCTGGTTGTTTCCCATGCTTTGATAAGCTCCAAGAATTGGCTGTCGCCTCAACTTGCTAAAGTCCCATGCTTTGATAAGCTCCAAGAATTGGATGTCGCCTCAACTTGCTAAAGTCCCATCCTTTGATAAGCTCTTGACTAGTTCTCTAAGAATTTTTGAACATAGCAATATGAGGAGCTCAAGTAAGGCAATGACGGATGCTAGCCAATTATCATTGATATGGATCTTGCAATGGATGGATGGGATGATCATTGATATGGATCTTGCAATAGATGGATGGGATGATCATTGATATGGATCTTGCAATAGATGGATGGGATGATCCTTGATGACAAAAGCCTTCTTGATGGAATCACGAATATCCCAACAACTACTTAAGATGACACTTTGATTTGGTCGACTAACTTGTTTATTTTGTTTTATCTTCTCTAAAATGTTAACTTGTATGACTTCAAGGGTATATTTACTCGACCTTACGCATACAATATATTTTTAATATTTTGACAATTATTTATGATCTCTGGATGTGAAGGTTGTTGTTTATACAAGTATTCATATGTTGATAAACTGTTTATGATCTCTATGTGTGTGGACATTGTTTTATATAATTATACATATTAATATTAAGTAAGACATTTTATTCACACATTGTTTTATATAATTATATATATTAATATTTATATAATTATACATATTAATATTAAGTAAGACATTTTATTAAGAAAATGTTATAGAAGGTTAAAATATCAATAAGAATTAATAAATGATATTTGAGATGATCTTACTAGACAAGAGGTAACACTACGATCAAGGTTTTGTATGTTGGATTCATATATAGGGTTAGGGCAAGCTACTCGAGGAAAGCACATGACCCTTTGCTAGAGCATCAAAGATGATTGGCATGGGATAATGATTTTCAATAGGGATGAAACAACCTTCTGATCCTAAAGTATGACCTTAAACTGTTTTTGATTGGCTAAGAGCTCATCTTCCTCAGACATAAGGAAATAGGCTAATGACCCAAATCCCACATGCATCTGGCAAGAGTAGAAGGTTTGCCCCCTTACAGACCAACAACGAGTTATTTCAGGTGGTTAGGTTTTTTTACTCACAATGATGTAGTAGCAAGTGGGGGTCTTAAGATTGTATCAAAAGTGGCTAGGTCAATAGCTCCAAGTATTATAGGATTTTTCTCGCTTTAAGAAAAAATTATATTTGAGATGAGTATAAAAAAATTCCATATAAAATTAATTTAATGGATTTTTTTTAGAATATCGAGTAACAAGTCATGAGGCTTTATAGTCACATTTCAATCAAATCACACAAGGAAGGATATGAATATTACTAGATCAAAAATATTTATATATTTTAATTGGACCATAATGGGATGGCACAAAGCTATCCAAAGGTTATTTAATGGAAACAAATTGAGGAATGATCAATTTGGCTTTACGAGGAGTATTACAAAGCACACTGCTATGTTAAAAGAATTCATTAACGCAATTTAATTTTGGAAAAAAAGAGTTGTATTATGCAAAGAAAGGAATGTGTTGAGTGAAGAAGGCTAAAGAAAAATATCCAAAAATCATGAGTATGTATTAGGTAGGGAAATGGATGTAAGGCTAAAAGAAAATATCCAAAAATCATTAGCTTGTAAAAAATATGACTACCATTACTTAAATTAAAGTTATAATGTTTTCCTGGTTTGATAGTAAGGAAAGATTCTATACATCCTTGAGGAAAAGGGAAATTGTAAGCCATTAGGATCCAATGGGTGCTTGAGATGAGAGGAATATATAGTTAAAAAAGGTTAAATGAAAATTTTCAATCCAAAAGTCATTAACTTGGAAAAAAGTATGTCTAACTATTACCTAGATTAAATTTGCAATCTTTTCTCAACTTGATAGTAAAGGAAGGATTTTCTGTAAGGCATCCATAAGGAAAAGGGAAGTTGTAGGCCATTAAGATGAAATTGATGCTTTAGATAAGAGGAATATTTTAATCATATTTCTTCAATGTGATTTTTCAAAACATGTTTGAGATCTTTGGCTTATATTCAATAAGCACAACTTTCTTATTTTATCATCTATTTAAAAAAGGAAAATACACCTTTGGAATTTGAATAATTAAAAGGTATTTTCTCTTTGACAATTTGTATAGTTAAAAGGTACTTTTATCAATTTTATTAATGTGGAAAGTAAGGAATAAAAGAAATTTTGAATTTTGAAGATATAAAATTTGGTTTGTGTGGAAAGTAAGGAACAAACTAAAATTTGAAGAGAAATAATGGTCCAAAGATCAAACATGAGGTGGATCACAAAGTCATTTTTTGAAACAATAAATGTTAACTGTAGAGAGGATATTAAAATAATATTATCTAAATAGAAAGATGTGTCATAAATTTATGGGTTTAATTCCAATCAAGGTCTCTATTAAAAAATAAAAAGTTAAAAAAAACAATATCATTAGCAAGGTTGGGGTTTTCCACCTGAAAGGTGGATAATGTTCAATCTTGTTAGTACATTCAAAGAAAATCTTGGTCTAACAAACTTAAGAGAATTCTTTAAAGATTATTGTAGCAACATAAAGCACCTTCCATAAATGTATGCCCAAGCTTGATTCCTTTGACCTTAATCTTCTCAAATTCAAAGTTCTATCAAGTTTTTTAACTTTCCATTATTTAATGATCCTTTGAATATAAGATCATAGAGAGAATTATAGTTATCATATGGGTGCTATTTACTCAGAGAGAATTATAGTTTCATATGGGTGCTATTTACTAAAAAGATAAAAAATCTAAGTGGATTCATTATGTGTTTAGGAATTTTCAATATTTGAACTTATGTGCTATTTATTAAATGAAAAAGTTTTTTTTTTTTTTTTTTAAGGTTTTTTTGTTTTAGTTAGAAAAAAACGCTTTCTTCAAATGATCCCAACACTTTACATAACTAAGCTCCAAAAAGTATCTTCATGAAAAATCTATAACTTTGTTGTAAATTACACATACAAGTGACATTATAATAATCCATTCAAAGTAAAGTAAAGAGTCTAAAACTTAAAAATGAAAAGTTACCTTAACTATATACAGAGTATGATTTTGGTCAGGGAGAAGCAGAGAAAAATGAAATACTTGAATGGATTGTAGAGTTTAAGAAAATTCGCCCTGCACTAGATCCAAAATATCTCACTGCTCTGCATATAGGATTCAATGCCTCTGATGTAGGTTCTTCTACTCATGGCTCTCAAGGCCCTCCTCCTCCTCAGTTTGATGTCCATATGCCATATGCTAATGCATCCACAACACCGTCTCACCGATTCCAGTTTGGAATCAATTCAATGAATAACTTATTGTCCCAAATGCCTGAACAACCAATTTTGAATATCCAGTGCCAAACTAGGGCTGATATAAAGAATGCTATACAAATGTTTGGACAATGGGTTCTGTACAAAAAACATCAAGATAATAATATCACAGGCCAAAGCTTGGGTACGCAATTAATCGCAGGTCTTTCTGGCCTTGCATTTGAGTGGTGGAGATGGCTCCCACAAGAAGCCCACAATGAAATGCTTTCTGTTGATGATGCTGATCAACAAATCCTTCGAGGCCTGAGTAAGGAATTTTACGGTCCTGATGATAAGGAATACTATGACCATTTAGCCTCACTTTTCATGTTTGCAAGATTATGTGATCTCAGCAAAAGTGAAGAATATTTTTGCTATATGCAAAATTTGTTAGTTTCCTCTGGTAAGTTTGGTGAACCAGCATATCTAAAACATTACCCGAGAAGCTTTCTTGGTCATGTCCCTGATGCAGTTGAACAGTTTTTAAAAGATAAGCATATCGATCTTAGAGGTATGTCTTTAGCACAACTGCATGCTTATATCCTTGAGACTTGGCAAGAACACTGTCTTGAACGCCGAGTCAGTAAAGATTTTAAGAGGCACCAAGGTATGTACTCTGCATCTTTCTGCAAAGATGTAGCAAGAATGCCCGATTGGGGATGTGGTGCACATAATCGAGGACATTTCAGCCATGAATCCTTCAAATGAAAGAAAAAGAAGAAAGGATTCTATACTAACAACCCTCGATATCATCCTGCCAAGCCCTATAAGTATAAAAGAAAGCATGGATACAAGCACTATGAGAAAAGATATCCTTCTCAACATAAAAGATCTCATCCTAAAAGGTATGTCAAGCGTAGATCTGAGAGAACGGATAAGAATACATGCTTCATCTGTGGCCAGAAAGGTCATTGAGCTGGTAAGTGTCTTCAAAGAAAATCAAGACCAAGGCTTGCAGCCTTGTGTGCAGAGTTAGATCCACACTGGTGGGATCTTTGTGTTTGTTTTGTGGATACTCCTCCACCTTTTGGAGAAGTTATTTATTCGTATGATGAGTTTGATTCTGAGTCATATTCCGATGTTGCTCTTGCTAACTTTGATCCTTCCTCTGAATCCGAATCCAGTTCTGATTCGAGTCAGTCTGAAAATTTTGGGGGGTGTGAGCCACCGGAATATGATTTCTCTTTATTCATGTTTTCATTCAGCCAGAAGCAATCAATTGAAAAAAAATTTGCTGACATTGATTTGCAATTATCTTCTGTCCCTTCTTTCCAATATATTTTGAGACGAGATCTCAAAGAAGAGAAAAAGAAGCTTCTGAGTCTTCTTGAATCTATGAAGAAAGGAAAAGGAAAAGCATAAATGGCTCCTAAATTACCTGTACAATATAATCCTGTTGAGTTGTATAGGAACTACCCTGATGAGCATGAAGATAGACAAAAGTACAGAAGAGATAAGTAGAAGATGCTAAGGCTCCAAATAAAAGAAAAGCAACAACAGGTCAAAAAGCTTGTGACTGAGATTGAAAGCTTAAAAGAAGCTGTTAAGATACTGGTAACTGAGAGAGACCAGTCCTCTGATGAAGATCTAAGTAAACATCTTGAACAGGCTATGATAAACCCAGAAAAAAAGGAATCATCTCCTGATTCTTCACCTTCACCATCTCTTTTAGGTCTTTTCCAAGGTCCTAAATTGTTTATAAGAATAAAGTTTTGTCCTCCAGTGTTTCAATCTTATACCTTAGATTGTATGTTAGATTCTAGTTGTCAGTTGAATCTTGCAAGAGGTTCAGCTATTCCTCATTTTTATTGGGAATCTAGTAAAGACCATGGCTCAACTATTGAAGGAACTCATGTTTCTCTTTTTGGTAAAGTTGAAGATTTCCCTATACAGATTTCTAATAAACCTAATGTTTTGTCTTTGTATAGATTAGACAGTATCAAGGAAGACTGTATAGTCAGTTCTGAGTTTTTGCTTCGATTCTGAGTTCTTGCTTCGAGTCAGTCCTTTCTCTATAGATACTTCAAAAATGTTGTTTTCATGTACTATCAATAACCAGTTGGTTATTTGTCCTTTATCTTTTGAGTCAAGAAGCAAGTGTAAAGCCCTTGTGCCAGAACATGTGTCTAAACCCAAGGTTGCAGATTTAAATAAAATGGAGCGCTGCATTGCATATGCATAAATACATAAAGAGAAGTCTCTAGTTGAAATCACTGCAAAGTTGATCAAAGACTGTTGTTCGGAAATCCCCAATGCTTTCTGGAAAAGAGAAAAGTATTTTGTAGCATTTCCCTTTGATCCACTTCAAAAGATCAAGTCTATGAAAGCTTCAGCCATATTAATGTCTCCGTCTGAGCGAGAATTCTGTGCTGCAGAAATCAAAGAATTGCTAGAGAAAGGTCTAATTGAGCCCTCCAAGAGTCCTTGGGCGTGTCGTGCTTTTGTTGTAAATAAGCACTCAGAGCAGAAGAGAGGAAAACCTAGATTGGTTGTTAACTACAAACCTCTCAATGCAGTTTTGCAGAAAGTCCGATATCCATTGCTTGATAAAGCCAGCCTGTTGCAAACAATTGCAGGTTGTTCGATATTCAGTAAGTTTGATTTGAAGTCTGGTTTCTACCAGATTGGCATAGAGGCAAAGGATCGATTTAAAATGGCATTTGTTATCCCCCATGGACAATATCAGTGGAAAGTGTTGCCGTTTGGTATAAACAACGCACCATCAGAATTCCAAAAAAGAATGGAAGACATCTTCCGTGATAAGAAGTGGGCGTTAGTTTTTATTGATGATATTTTGATCTGCTCCAAGAATCTCCAAGAACATCTCAAGCATCTGCAAATGTTCTACGATCTGGTCTTCAAACATGGTTTAGTCCAGTCCCAGTCAAAGATGGAGATAGGTAAGACTGATATGGATTTCCTTGGATTTAAAATCCAAAAAGGGCAAGTAATTCTGCAGAAACATGTCCTTATTGTTTTCAGTCAGTTTCCTGATCAGATATTAGAGAAAGTTCAGTTGCAAAGGTTCTTAGGGAGCCTAAACTACATTCGACCATTCTACAAAGGGCAGGCCAGTGACATTCATGTCCTGTAGCAGAGATTGAAAAAGAATCCTCCCAGATGGTCTGATAAGATGACTTTGGCAGTTCAATCAATAAAAGCCAAAGTGCAAAACCTTCCTGCATTATCATTATCTCAAGGTACTGGTCAGCTCATTATTGAGACTGATGCTTCTTCCACTACATGGGGTGGAGTGCTGATTGAAGTGCTCAAAGGAAAATAAAATGTGTGTGGTTACGGGTCTGGTTCGTTTAAAGCAACAGAGTTAAACTACCCGTCAAGCCATAAAGAAATTCTTGCCATGAAGAAGACTGTACAACATTTTATTTTATTTTTGAAACCTGCTAAGTTTATCATTAGAACAGACTTAAAGATTATGCCTGGAATCTTTAGGAATGGGAATTTAATGGCAGAGAATAGCAGTAGGATTTTGAAATGGTTTATTTGGTTGAGTAATTTTGATTATGAAATTGTATATAAGCCTGGTTATTTGAATTGTTTGGTTGATATGCTAACAAGGGAAAAGTTACAGCCTGCAGCTCCTGCTCTCAATATGTTCACACCTGGTTCTTCCAGTTCTGGTCCTAGCAAAGACAAAGGTAAAGCTCCAGTTCAGCCTTTGTATCAACCGAGAAATGGCTTATTCTTGAAGCCATGGGATGATTCCCTTACTGCTGAAGAACGAAGACAGCTCCTGGATTATGCATCCAGAAGAGAAGTTGAGAAGTACTAGGACATAACATTGATCAAGCAAATCCAAGCTTCTCCACTTAAGATCCAGATTCTTGAATGGTGGGAAAAGATAGCATTCAGAAGTTTTGAGAATGCTCAGTGTAAGCTCAGAAATTGCAGAGAGCTCTGGATAGACTGCAACGAAGAAAATGACCAGCCAGTCTGGTATGTTGACATTGGAGAAGGTAACCTCACATGGTCCTCATATAATCTGATTCTCCAATTTTGTCGAGAAGAGCGGTCTATAGTTATTTGTGGAGATCCAAGTAATCTCCGTAATAAGACATGGTCAGGTTGGACTGAGGTCCTTCTTGATAAGTCCTGTCCGCGTGTGGATTGGGTTAACAGAAGAGCCAATTTGATCTTACACCTGCAAGCAGATATGGAGGTCACTGATCAGAACCACCAATGGTTCAAGTTTCTTTTGCGTCACCAAGGAGGCAGGTATACTCGTTTGGAGCATACCCTTTATACATAGAAAAAGTTTGTGAAGCGAGACCGTAACGGGAACCGCATTGATGCGAAGCTGCATAGCATAAGACTTCCTCTTGACTTTCGAGTCGAATCTCTTTTTGAGGGAAAGTTCCTATGTGAGGCGAATCTGATCTTCAAAGGGTCAGATGTGGAATGTTGTTTTAGTGCTGATCTGTATCCTCCATCACCTCCAACAGAAGATCCTCCTTTTGATGATTATGATGACTGGGATGAAGATTTTGTTCCAGGATTTGACTGTCCATGCAGTTGAGTGGACATTGGCAGTAAAGAAGTGTGTATTTGTCGGCAAGCCCGTGATCCATACGATTGAGCATCTACTTTTGTATTAATATGTTTTATGTCATTTTGAAAGCCGTGGTGGGCCGATGTTTAAAAGCTCCACTTTGTAATTTGTCAGGCATACGTGTCAGTTTGTTGTCCATGTTTGTAAAGTTTGTCGACCATTAGTCTGTCTGTCATTAGTTCGGGTCCCCATATGTCTACGGACCACTGAGGGATGAGATAATGGTAGTGCTATCCCACTATCACCCTGAACCTCCTTTTAACTTGTGAGTGCCAGTTCTGTGTCACCGGATGACCGATTTAGGTGCTATAAATAAGGAGCGTTGGTCTCATTGTAATTCATTTAGTTCCAAGCCAAATGCACCCAAGACCGACTTTCAGATTTTCACATCAATTTTCCATTAATCAGCAGTCTGCAATTACAATCTTCTGGAAGATCGGCTTCGGAGAGCGAAGCTCGTCACTGCGACAAACTAAAGTGCCTATGCACAATGTGTTGGTTCCGTTTATGTTTCAGTCTCAGTAACGCTGAAACCTAGTCCAAGGCTACCTGGGAAGCCAACATATGCAAACTAGCACGCCTATAAAACAGACTCAATACTTACAGACTGAATTTCTGATGAAATCTTATACCACGAAGGGCAAGTTGCAGAGCATACTCTTCGACTCATCTCATAAGCAAATCTCATCACATGAGGACTTGGAACTGAATGAATTACAATGAGCCCAATGCTCCTTATTTATAGCACCTAAACCGGTCATCCGGTGACACAGAACTGGCACTCACAAGTTAAAAGGAGATTCGGGGTGATAGTGGGACACCACTACCATTATCTCACCCCTTAGTGGTCCGTAGACATATGGGGACCCGAACTCATGACAGACAGACTAATGGTTGACAAACTTTACGAACATGGCCAACAAACTGACACATATGCCCGGCAAATTACAAAGTGGAGCTTTTAAACACCGGCCCACCACGACTTTCAAAATGACATAAAGCATATTAATACAAAAGTAGATGCTCAATCGTATGGATCACGGGCTTGCCAACAGATACACACTTCTTTACCGCCAATGTCCACTCCACCGCATGGACAGTCAAATCCTGGAACAAAATCTTCATCCCAGTCATCATAATCATCAAAAGGCGGATCTTCTACTGGAGGTAATTGGATTTAAATATTTGTAGTGCATGGGACTAAGATTTACATGAATTGATTTAACTCTTGGAATGACATATAATTCCTTAAAGGATGGTTGTATGTTAAAGTAGAGATGAAGATCTTTTTTAATGGCATCTTTCAAGCCCTTGAATAAATGACATCATTGAAGCCTTTGAATATGTATTTAATAAAATTATTATTAAGGCAATTGTAAAATTATTAATAATAAAGATGGTTGTATGTTAAAGTAGAGATGAAGGTCCTATTTAATGGCATCATTGAAGCACTTGAATAAATGGCATAATTGGAGCCCTTGAATACGTATTTAATAAAATTATTATTAAAGCAATTGTAAAATTATTAATAATAATCTTAATTGGGAAATTATTACCATTCATAATGAGATAGGTTCAATAAAACCACTTAAATCACTCATATTATGAGAAGTTCAAAATGTTGTAGGTTTAATCATATTACATAGACAATTGATTAGGTGGTGGATTAACTTACAAACAAAGCAATTGAAACAAATAAATTCCAATCAATATACTTAGAAGCCTACCCTAAGGTGGAAAAATGTGAATGAAAAGTATCATTTTACCAAAGAACCCCTCCTCCCCATATAAGGCCACCAACCTTTCTAAATTATAATGATTGAAAAGTCTTAATTGATAATCCATCATATGACTCTTGTTTGAAAACATTCCACCAACCTTTCTAAATTATAATGATTGAAAGGTCTTAATTGATAATCCATCATATGGCTCTTGTTTGAAAACACTCCATCAACCTTTCTAAATTATAATGATTGAAAGGTCTAAATTATAATGATTGAAAGGTCTAAATTATAATGATTGAAAGGTCTTAATTGATAATCCATCATATGACTCTTGTTTGAAAACACTCCATTGAGGGAGAAGTTATGTGTGTATGCCCATCACAAAATATTATGGCATTAGACACCTTGCATTTAAGTGAGTAGAATACATGTTTAATCACTTTGTAATTAGAAAGAAATTTGGCATTCATCAAACATATTTCATTTCATCATTCTCTCAATATTATGCAAAATATTTAATATCATAAATTTTATAAGAATAGTAAATCCATGTACCAAAGTAATTCAACACTTAATAGTATGAAATTATTTTTGAAGGCCAACTAGTCTAAGGTGTAAGTTTTTCTCATATGAAATTGTAAATTCCATGACGTAGTTAGTTAAATGAAAAAATACATTATCCTTTAAGTGAATTTTTTAAACGCTTCAAAGATCACAAGGATCAAAATTCTTATCATCAGATTATTTTTGAAGAGAAAACTATTATCAAACAAGAGCCGCATGCGGCAATGTCCGTGACAGAGTATGAAAATAGATTTTGCAAATGTACGAGCTGCAAGAAACAATGTTGATAACGTTGCTATTTGAAAGGACACAACATGCTGCAGAAAACAACAACGCCCATATGATTTGCAAATGGCTAAGAGGGGCAATGCCCATGACAAACTCTAGATTGTAGTGAAAAGAGTGGATAGTAGCAATAGAGCAATAGGGAACCAGACTTAACTAAAAATTACAAAAATACTAGTTCACTAGACTACACTTTCATCTTCATCAACATTTTCAACAATAGTGTGTTCCTCCTCTATAACTTTAGCTTCAGAGCCCTAATAAGATTCTAACTCATTCTCTATTGGATGATTATGTTCTCCATCACCAACAATATTGACATTAGAGTCTCCCAACATGGTTGGCATCATGTCTTGAGAATCCTAAAAATAGACCTTTGATAGTGCAAACTCAAACTTTTGATTTTGTGTCCAGCCCTTTTACTTCCTATTTCTCCTCCTTGATAGAAATCTCTATGTCCTCTATCAAATGCATCAATCCCATATTTGACATGTTTTAATTGTTCTTCAAATATATCTCTTAAACTAATATACTGAGATCTAATATTTTTTTATGGTTAGTGTCAGTATTATCTCTCAAGTACCTAAAATTGAACCGTGGGAATGCTCAAGTCAATGATGTAAGTATTTATTTTTTTTCCTCTAATATGAATGAAGAATTGAAAACATGTTTAGGCCAAGTATTTAATTTTTTTTCTCTAATATGAATGAAGAATTGAAAACATGTTTAGGCCAAGTATTTAATTTTTTTTCTCTAATATGAATGAAGAATTGAAAACATGTTTAGGCCAATAATTAACCTATACCCATTGTGCTTCTACTATTTTCTATAGTGTTCACAAGATACACACTCAAATATTTTCAAATATATGCCTATAGTGATGGGTCTTGAAGGTGTAGAGATACTAATAAGAAACTTCTAAGCTAATAAAGTCTATCACCAAAGAAATTTTTCTAGGTTTATCGCAAGTGTACATGACAAGGATACCCCATGTTAAGCTCCTCCAATATAGAAAAAATATCAAAACATCAGCCATATATATGTTGCTCTCACTAGAAAGTTGCTAGAATGGTCAAGAAAAGGATACCAAACCAAATAATCTAGGGTGTAATATCAAATAGAAATAACTTTCAAACTGAAATGCACAAAATGACTCGACAGAGGGCGTATGAGAGGATAAGATAAGATCATTAATAAAATTAATGTTCAATGTATGGCCATAAAAATTCCAAACAGACTACTAAGTACACCATAATAAAAACACAAGTGGAAGTGCTAATGCAATCCTATAGAAGAATGTCTAATCTATGAGATAAATACTTAAATCCAAAGTATCACACAACAGTGAGACACAATATTCGGAGCCACAAAAGAAGAAAAATAAATCTCTCCCAGGAGCTGGATAGCTTGGAAGAATGTCTCGGTTGAAGATAACATATGAGAGTGCACAAGGTCTCCATAAATAATGGACTCATAGCCAACATGTCTCATCAACACAGATTCCTCTGCAAAAGTAAACATGATATTCTGCAATCAAAAGAATCAAATGGCAATGATATAGATAACACAAATATGAATTCAGTCTTCTCTATTGTTAATATCCAACAGGAATACAAGAATGGTTTTGTTTCAGATTTGGTTTTCAGACTTGGCCTTCTTGTTGGCATTTCGGCCAATACTGATGCTTAAGAAAAGAAACAAGTGCACTCTAGTCAAAAATAAATATTTAAGCACAAAATTCCATATCTTATGCACTTAGTTCTACAAATGTGGATGGCTGGTAGTGCACAATCTTCAACCCTACACTCTAAGTCTCCCAACCAAACATAACACCAAAATATTGCAATATTAATTAACTAACATACTATGTGTTCTTCCAAAGTGCAGTCACAATGCTTTTAACCAACTATACATTCACCCATCACAATTTAATCAATTACTGAACATATGCAAATTTGTTTAAGCATGCATTTATGCACTGCCTGAAAATTTCTTGCCAACTATTGGTTATACCCACTTTAAAAACAACAATACACAAGTTTGACAAATATATGGCATGGTTCCATCGCATATTGAAGTTATTTTATCTTGGAATTATAAGCCATGATAAAGTTGCTATGATATCACTAGAAAGTTATTGGAATGGTCAAGAAAAGGATACCAAACCAAATAACCAAGGGAATAATATCAAATAGAAAGAACTATGGAACTACAATGCACAAAATGGTTTGACAGAGGGACATACGAGAGGATAAGATGAGGTTAAATAATTTTATTTTTAAATTGTTCAATGTATGACCATAAAAAGGCCAAACATATTACTAAGTGCATTAGAATCAAAATACAGGTGGAAGTGCTAATGCTATCCTATAAAAGTATATATAATCTATGAAATATATACTTAAATCCAAATTCTATCACCCAACAATGAGATACAATGCTGGAACCACAAAAGAAGAAAAATAATTCTCTCTCAAGAGCTCGATAGCGTGGAAGAATTTCTCAATTGAAGATACCAAATGAGATTGCACAAGGTCTCCATAAATAATGGTCTTATATCTTATCAACACAGATTCCTCTGCAGAAGTACAAATAGTATTCTACAATTAAAAGAATCAAATGGAAATGCAATAGCAATCACAAATATGAATTCAGGATTCTATGTTGTTAATATCCAACATCAATACAAGAATGGTCTTATTTTAGATTGGTTTTCAAGCTCAGGATTCTTGTTGGCATTACCAAGTCTAATGTTCAAGCTAAGAAACAAGTGCACTTTGCTGGGAAGAAATATTTAAACACAAAAATAAATATACTATGCAGTCATGTTTGCAAATGTGGATGGCTGGTAGTGCACAATCTTCAACACTGCACTCTAAGTCTCCCAACCAAATAGAACTCTGTAAGCTTGCAATATTAATTAAATAACATACTTTGTATATTAATTAAATAACATACTCTGTGTTCTTCCAGAGTGCAATTACAATGCTTTAATAAACTATACATCCACCCATCACAATTTAATCAATTACTATACACCATAAGCCACAAATTCAATTTCCAAAATATGTAGATACTGGTTAAAAAGAGGAAGCATATTGATAAAAATAGGACAATCAGAAACATGACACAGTTGACTGAACAAATGTACATTGACAATGCAAATGGGAGACCATAAAACAAGGTGTGGAAACCTGGAAGAATAGACACTGGAAAGTGTGGAAACCTACAACACAAGTGCATTTGCTTAGAATGCTAGATTTTAAAGCAAAAAGAAGGCTTAAAAGGAATTTGTTGTTGAGGGCTGGCACAATGCTAGTTGCGCAAGCATCTATCCTCTATGCCTTCCAGTTACAATGAGAAACATGAAATACCTGATTTCTTTACGAAAAATATAACTCTAAGCCATGGAATTCAAGAAAATTCAACAAGAAAAATTCAATGAAAATTGAAGAAGCAAATTCAATGAACCAATACAAGATTTCAGGAAATTTAATATGAAGTCCAATAACAAAATTCAACGAACCAATACAAGATTTCAGCAACTTTAATATGAATTCCATCTATCTTCTAGCCTAGCAGTTAATGCATGAGATAACATATAGCAGTATGGCATGAAAGACTTTGAAATATCTATCACCATGTGTAGTAGCGAAATATATATATATATATATATATATATATATATATATATATATATATATATATATATATGTGTGTGTGTGTGTGTGTATTTATATGTCAGATGAAATGTATAGGAAAAAGGTTTGAGCACACTGGAGGAATTGTACAAGTGTTGTTACTGTAAAACCCATATAAAGTTGATTCTATACATTTTATCAAATTCGGAATTCAAAGTTTGCAAAATCTAGAGAAGCATAGTGTATAAAGAGTTAACTAGTTATAGCCAAAATAACAAAAAAGTTGTTTTGCAGGCTATCACTGTGCGATAGTAATTTTTGTTATGGTGTTGTATGCATCGAGAATGAAAACACCTTGCACAGAGAGTCTTCGAAGATGAAAAACTGTTGATGAGATGTTGTTTTTGTATTGCTCTTCTGTAGTCAATGCAACTACTGGGAAACATTGTTGCAGTTGTGGAAATTTCATTGTGCAGTTGAACAGTCCATCTTCTATTTCAATTGTGCATTCTAGACAATGCTCAAGTCTGAACGGTGTGCTTTGTTTGCAGATTATGCAATTTGCCAAGTTGTCAGGAATCTTTTTGTTGCAATTGGTACAGATTTTGTGAAATGGCGGTGTGAAAGCATTTTTAGCTTTCAATGTTCCATGTACCTGCATGTTGCAGGCAGTCAATACTAATATATTTATAAATCTGGAAAACTATAGCATCTCTATGACAACATTCTAGCAATTTTCAACAAGAACATGAGCAGAGACACCAACACATGAATGCATTCATCTATAACAATTCAATATAACAATATTATGATCTAGTGGAGCACAATACTATAAGAATCTTATAACCTTACAATCAAATGGACCTATAAAAAACTGACATCCAAGCACTTGAAAAATTAAAGTCAAAAGCACTATAATTGTAACTGTGAGCATAAGCAGTTTACCTGATACAGATGCAAGAATCAATATTTTTTTATTCAGAAGCTGTAGTTTGAACACATAAATCATTGGACTGTGAAATTCTCTATAGCTAGCAGCATATTTGACCATGAATATTTATTGTCTGTAGCTACCAGGGAAATCAATCCATGCCTTTGATGCAGCATAACACCTTCACACACAACAACTAGGGAAAATCTAGGCTATGCAACTTTGAGAACAATAGTGTTGGTTCAAGTTCGACAAACTTTATTTTACAGAAAGGAGACTAGAAACAACGAAGGCTATAGGAGACAAGAGTTACAATGTACGCCTCTATCAATTTTCATTTGGGAATGTAGTTGATTTTTTTCTTCCAAATAAAACAAAGGCAATCGAGATGATATTTTTAGAACTGATATCCAAGCACCAAGCCATTGAACAATATATCTATACTCTTGGCAAAAATTTGCAGATTGTGAAATCAGAGCTGTAACAACCAAGCAGCACATGCAGAATGAAGCTACGATGCCATTGGCATCACAAATTCAATGTTGCAAATAGAACAACTTCCAATAGACCCAAAAATAGTTACATAGAAACATCTAGAAACATTTATATTATGAATTATGTATTTTAATTTGTAGACAAAAGCTACCTCTTTAAGTCGATTGCAAGCAAAACTTAAACAATAAGGGCATTTGAAGCAAAATTATCTTTTACTGGGAACATGAGGCATGAATGAAATGAAACCTTTTCTATCTGCCTCTCTTAAATCACAACTAGCAAAGCAATAAAATAATTCTAATAGAAAAGTACAAAATGATAGTTTATGTGATCATAAAAAATGAAGCTTCATAATGGCTATATTTATTTGTTGATGCTCTTGGGATACAAAAGGAGAAAATCAAGATATGCATAGGAAACTTGGATGAGATCAAATAACACCAATGGACCAAAACTAAAAATCCTTAGGCCCTATTTGGCATGAAATCTCCGCATCTATTTGGATTGTTGCAAAAGAAATAAAAAAAATACAAGTGAAAAAAATCTGCAGCATTGAGATCTTCAGGAAACTATGGGTTGCAGCATGTTCCAAAGAACAAGAAAATGTGATCCTAATGGAACAAATTCTTGATTTGTCTTAAACTGGGCACCAACGAAATAGATTCTTGAGTTCGATACGGAATTGGATGCTGTTCTGCAATGACTTGTTCTATTGCCACTGTTTTCCTTTAGTTACGGAAACCACCAATCGATGGAAAGTGCTATGAAATGGATCGTGGATTGTGCATGGAAGGCATATTGTGCATTATTTGGAATAGATGCAGTTCTAGATTGAACTGGATCAATGCCTAGGCATGATTTTGAAAAATAGACTAAGCCTATGCAGCCAAAAAAGAAGACACAGAGACTTGATGTTTCCCATTTCCTATAGACAAAGCTGCTAGACTCGATTTTGTTGGGTCAATAATAAGCTACTTTTTTAATGCACAAGTTACTATTGAGTTGTTTTTTTTTGACAATTTCAAACCATATGATTTTGACATATAGAACCGATAAAAATTTTGCAAAATTTCTTTTCAATTGCAAATTCAAGCTTGATATGATGTAAATGCGAGGAGTTCAATGTAAAATTTCCTATGTAGCAGGAGGAATTTGAATTGTGAACCTATCCAATATAAACGAGGCCAATATTCATTTTTTTTGATATAAAATTCCAAAATCCATTTATGTTCAAGGTTGCTAGATCATAAATATCAAAATGCATTTCCAGAACAATCAACTATTCAAGGGCAATTGCAATGACGGGAGTCTGCACTTGCCTTTTTCCTTGATTGCACTAGAGCTAGCAAGTGTGCCTTTGCATAATTGTCATTCAGCACATCAACAAATGTTGCTTGCGAAACAAGTAGAAGATGCGAACCTGTTGCACCATTTCTAACGATGCTCCTAAATAGGTACATGGGTGGTATTTCTGATATCAATTCTTGTTGTATCTTAAAGAGAAGCTCTTTGTAGCTGTCAGGAAGCTGCAACTGCAACAGAATAAAATTTTTTGTTGTTTGTTAATAAAACCATTGAAACAGGGAAATGCATAATCCAATTGCTGGCTGCAATAGAAGTTGACAATCGCTAGTAGATCAAATGAAATCAAACCTTTGCAGTGTCCTGTATCTTTTCTCCATCTTTGACACATAGCTCATAGTTCTTGTTGTCTTGTTCACATGCAATAACAAGTGCCACAACAGAACCAACAGAGAAAGCATTTGTCGACATTGACAAAGCATGTATTGTTGTATCTGCTGCTAGTTTACGTTGCTGACAAACCTGGGGAATTGTTTCCACAACAGTCTGTTGATGCAGAAGAATGCAGTGTTTTGCATCTGCTCTTTCATAGATTCCCTTGTTTCTAGTAATGAAATTTGAAATTCGCACACTGCTCCCGGGTGAGAAATACTTCATGAAACGTGAGACAAGGATATTATTCATGTTGACTGTGACTGTCAACTGACCATCTCTATCGACAAGATCAGCATGTGCTAGCTCAGCTTTGTTTGGGGAGTTTGAATTCTTGTTGCATGCTGGTCTGTACAACGCAACCACATCGCCTTCAAATACATTTGGATGTGTTGGAAAAGACAGTTCCATTATAGTGCATGCTATGGTTGGCATTTGTTTCGCTCTGGAACAAGTGGAAATATTGGAAATTATCTTCAGATACTTGTTTTTTAGAAATAGAGACAAAAAGAATTGATTCATGTGAGAAAGGTGGAAAACTGCTTCTGCATAGTCAGTTCAAAGTGGTCTCACCTTTTTGACCTATCATCGGGAGGCAACCTAGGCATTCTAACTTCAGGATTTCTTGAAGTACCGGTTTTTGCAACCATCTTGCAGTTGCCAAATTTTTGCAGTGGCTGTAGATGCAGTTTTTTTTTAGTCTAGTTTTTTGTGCATGGAACGATCGAAATTGCTTGAGGCATCAAATGCATTTTTTTCAGCATAAACATTTGCAACATTAGACTGTAAATATTTTGAGGGGGATAGAAAGACAAATAGCATAATGATCTGTCCAATAGGCTTCAGAAATCTGTAGTTTGACTTGGCCAGATGGCAAGGTTATCCAGAAGTGGTCAAGCAAGGAGCCATAAGTTGTTGTTGCTTGTGTTGTATGCAAAGAAAAATTATTGCTATGCATAAAACAGAAAAACGCATCTTGCTTGTTGCATAATTACAACATGTCAATGCTAAAGTCACCAACAAGGATGATATATTCATTTTGATAACTGTTTTCTATTATATAAAGAACAAGTGAATACAGTTGTTCAATTGGCGTGTGCGGTGCAATATAGACATTTGCTAGAGTGACAGTAGTGTTGTTAACTAGAAACCATGCGATTATTGCTTCAACAAAGTCTGTTGCATATGTGAGTTGTTTCTAAATAACTATTTGTTTTCTATAGCATGTGATTAGACCATGGACATTGTATATAGACTGACAGGAATACTTTTCTTCAAGGAGAGAATTGGTTGGAAGTGATTTTGTATGTGTTTCTTGCAAACACAGTATATCGGCTTTCATTATGTCATAGTCATTGACAATATTGTCAATATGCAGTGAAATACTTCTTGTGTTCAATGAGCATAGACGAAGGTGGTCTTTGTTTTCAGATGACAGAAAGCCATATTGGAATTGCAGAGCTGCCTCTTTTTGGAGTCTGTCTATTTCCATGGAAACTTTATTCGAGAGACAGAAATTCTTCTGTTGTAATTTGTTTACGAGGTATAAATGGTCCATTTTTTTAACACGTGACAATGCAATATATACCAGTCCATGTTGGGCAATACCTTTTGGATCAAATGCCAATTTGTCCATTGTAAGTCCTTGCAATCTATGAATGGTTCGTGCGCACGCCAATCTGATCGGGAATTGTTGTCGAAGTATACGTTTTTTACCTGTGGATGCCATTTGCCTAGTTATTCGTGTGATAGGGGTCCATGTACAGGGAGTACTTGATGCAAAGTGATGTTTCATTTTTGCTCATTGCATTGCACCAGTTGACGGCAAGCTAAATTCAATCCAGACTATGTCAATTCCATTTGACGTAAAGCCTTTGAAAATGCCTTCTGCACCATTTACAAGCCCATCGTCTATTGCAAAGTCCCCCCCAACCAGCTCAACAAGCATATTTTGTTTCAAGACAATTGCAAATGGCAAGTCCATTTGGCCATTTTGATACAAGTTGAATTCTATCGTGTCTATTTCCTTGTCGATCGATTGCAATGTGCATGCTTTTGTTTGAGCAATTGCCAACATCATTTTGTTGTGTTCATCAACATCCTTGTTTCTATAAAAAAGGAAGGGGAATGTCGGATCATTTGGCGGTTCTCTATAGCAATGGCTATTTAAGAATTCGATGTCAGCGTC
Organism: Larix kaempferi; assembly: GCA_027924585.1. Taxonomy (NCBI): domain Eukaryota; kingdom Viridiplantae; phylum Streptophyta; class Pinopsida; order Pinales; family Pinaceae; genus Larix; species Larix kaempferi. The sequence goes on along the minus strand of BSBM01000806.1, from coordinate 13,942,340 downwards.
TGTCTGCAAGTTCATTTTGATTCTATTCAAGATTGAAATGAAGGTTGGGTCTTCTTGTCTCATAACTTGCGTGAGATGAAAGCATTTGATGTTATGTTTCCAGAAGCTATAAGGAAATGGATGTGAGTCAACATTCACTTGTTTAAATACCCAAGAATCTTTGACAGGTTGTATTGGACACAAGTCTCTGCAGAAAATAATGTCCAAATTTCCAAATGGAGAATTGGGAGTATGCATAATTTCACGTAACCTTTTGTCAATGCTCCAGAGCATTCGAGCACCAATTAAAGACGCTTCGTCAATTGGAACTAGTCGCAGCTTTTCAAAGTCCTTGGACAATAGGTCCAATGAGTTGCAGCTTAGTGGAAGCATGTTTGTCAATGTCAAAGGCAAGCGAAGTGCTGAATGCACTGTCACACCATCGACATTCTGTGCAGCTCTTCCAGTAAATGCAAGTCTAATGCCTTTTTTTTTAAGAGGATCGCTACAAAGGTCCATGTTGTGGAACTGCAAAAGCCCATGGTAAATTGCTTTTGCAACAAATGTTTTGCCTGTGCCAGCGGGGCCAATCACGAACAAATGAATTGGTGTCGTTGGGATGGCTTTCTTTCTCATTATGATTTCTTTTACTATTGCTTGTTGTTCTTTGTTAAGTTTTTTCCTAATGGAAAAGTAGGCTTCTTTGCTAATGCTATGGGGAAGTTTCATAGTTTCAAATGCATTTCCAGAACCAGCTGCAGTTCTCCTGGAGAATGTTCTGTTTGGAAAATCATTTTTAATGTCGTATCTATCAGACAAAGAAAGGGCAATTTGTTTTTCGCAAACTGTTTCTCTAATAAAAAGTTGTTTGTTTTTTGAGTCAATTGTCTTGGCAACTATGTCAATGTCACCCCAAGAATTCTTTGGTTTAGCTATGAAATTTTGTTCAATTTGTTCTATGGATAGCCTATGTCGAGGGTATGCTTCTATCCATGTTTCTATAGTTTTCTTTAGAACATTTTCATTTTGTCGAAAGGGTACAAACAACATCATTTTTTCTCTATAGAAGTTCTCTAGGTCTTTGTGCTCATTGTATTGAACATAGCGTATGATTGCATTTTTCTTTCTTTTTCTAAGCCGTGAGTTAGCACATGTGTAACAAGAGGAAAACTCGGACAAAGTAATATGTTCAAGTTCTAAAGGTCTTGCAGTATATTTTTCAATAAGCGATGGGAATAGAATGTTTTCAGAGTCGTCTGGCTCCTGGGCCAAAAGCTTAGGTTTTTTCAAGACATAGGTTCTTTTGTCAGATGGCCCTGTATTAATAAATATAGTTTTCCTAGAACTTGTGTATAAAGGCAACTAAAGCACAATATAAATAGCTTGTCGAATGGACATTTGTTGCATATTCAGGAGTGCATTTCCAAGTTTGCGGATTGTTTCAATGTTGCCATCATTATCAAGAAGGCATTGCTCTTTTATTTTTTTCAAAGCAGTTGTCATTGTGCGATCCATTTTTGTAATGTAAGAGCTACAGTAAGTTGCTGCAGCATAAGCATCAAGGATGAATTGTGCATTTGTATTTGCATTCCAAAGGCTTGGGATTTGCTTGGAGAATGCATTGATCCAGACATTAGATGGGTGACCTTTTAAGAGCAAAGTAGGGTGTTGCAACACTGAACGAATAAGGACTAGGTATTCATCCCTTGTTATGTTGAATTCTGAAAGGAACATATCAAAGGTCATAGTACTTGGAAAAGTCTTTTGTTCCAGAACTAGGAATAGCTCCTTTGCTTTGAGAATTGTTTTCTCATCGACATTTTCTATAGGTTGCAAAATGGTAGTTTTGTCAATTGGAGGAAAAGGAAAGTTGAATCTACAACTAGAATATCAATGTTTTTTGCAACTCTTTGTATGATGATGTGTTTGAATCTTGGCCAATTCTTCAAAGAGAAGCAAAGAGTCAGAAGAAAGGTATCGATCGACAAATGCTGTGATATTTGTATCAGATGTCTGGCCATATACAGGGGTGTTTTTGGTCCATAGTAAAGCATGGTCATGCTCATTGCCTCTACTCTGGAATTCAATGATGAAAAAGTAGTCTACCACATCTCCGAACAATTCATTGTTCGCTAAAATCAAAGATTGCATTGCTGACATCCGATGTCTATAATAACGACTACAAATTACTGGATTTTCTTTTATCAATGTTTCTATTGTCCAAGTAGTGTCTTCTTTTCCAATGTTGGAAGAAATCCTATCTTCAGTCTTTTTTAATGCATTGCAAAGAGGAATCCAAATATGTTCAGCACTAGTGAAAGTGACAAAGAAAGTGGGCGGGCCAAGTTGTCGAATCATTGTGAAGACATCTTTTTTTATATGTTCAAAGTAATCAGGAGATGTACGTATGCTTTTTAAACATTGATAAGCAATTGGTGAGTTTAATACTTTTTGAAGGTTTGCTTTATATTTTACGTCCTTTGCAAGGAGAGGTTTTCCTTGTAGCTCTCCTTTCCTTATTGAAATCCATGCAGAACCTCTGATTTGCTGAATCAGAACACGCACTGCTTTGAAGAAGGTGTTTGTATTGTGTCTTGCAAAGTCTCTTGACATATGCTGCAATTCCCAGTGAGATGTTCGCTGATAGGTAAATCGATTTATGATATCTTCTGGCCAGCTGTATCCAAAGAACAAAGATGGAAGTTCAATTCTTCAGAAAACTTGTCTTGGAAGATGCCCAATGGTTGAAATCCCTCAAAAGGTGCAATTTGTATGATCTGGTTTGCAAGGTCCTCTATTTGATGCGATTGCCCATAGCCGTGAACCATTGTTTCATTGGGAGGTTCTAGGTCTATTTCATCGTCACTAAATCCATCTGTGTCTATATGCATCGAGGACTAGCTGATAAGCCCAATATTTCTTTGGACAATTTGCCCCCACTCATGGTCAATAGTAATGTTCTCAGATTTTTACAGTGGAGTATTGCAAAGATCATATAATGCGGTCATAACAATGCAGGGACGGACATTTCCAGAAAAACATGCACTCTTGTATTCTAGTTTCTTTTCAAAAGCACTGCAACTGTTTTTGCATCTTCGAAGCTTCTAGGAAAAGCTTTTTGTATCTTTTTTTTTAACAGAAATAGGTGATAGATTTATATAAACAAAGGCCGTGCACAACCATTCATTACAAAAAAACATAAGCCAGCACTCTGCATCTGAGAAGGGAAAATTGCAAGGCTTATAGAGTTCTTTTCCTGGAGTTCTATGTCTCCTGACTTCCTATAAACTCTGTTCTTGCTGTTGGGATAAACCCTTACAAATTGATTGCATAATTTTAAACAAAAAAACATTCAGGATAGGAGTAATTAAGAGAACCTGCAAGCAAGGAAAGAAATGACTGCCATCAACTGAAATTCTGCTGCTGAACAGAGGTCGCGTCAATCATCTCCTGATTTACAGTTGGGGCCTCCTGCACAAAGCTATAATGAGTTTTGCAAGCAAAGGCAGAGGTGTCTGCTTTGATGTTGTCCACTTTTCCCATCAACTCAATAATATTTCTGTCCATGTCTTCCATGCACGATTCCAGGCAAGAGAGCCGAGCGTGGATATATCTGTCTTCCGTAGCTAATTCTTCGATTTGCTTTGCAGTGGTACAAACTGCTGAATACGTCTTGGAGAGATATGTTTTGATTTCAGAAGAGAGCTGGCTATGGCCTATCTGACGCCTTCCATATTGCTCACTGACGAGGGAGAGCCGTCTGCAAATGACGCTGTATGGTCCTGGGAGATACAGAGACGTTGCAGAGCCGGAGCGAGGGCAGGGTGGGAAAGGCTCTCCATTTCGTGCTCTATGCAACTGATGGACACATGGGATAATAAATGCCCAAGTGTGAGATCTGAGCAGGCCATGAGGAGGGCGTGTGGATTGATGTGAGACTGCCAAGCCAAGGCGCGGTGATAGGAGTGATGATGTCCTAAACAAGTTTCGCAATGGTGATAAGGGCTACCATGCGTATGTTTTCTCCAATTATTAAAACTCCTTAGCAATGCATTCATTAAGGTATAAAACGGTGTGTTAGGACCTTGTTGAGAGAGGCTTGTCCCTTACCCATGGTAACACCAACATTTGCTAGTTTGTCCGCAATGGAGTTGAGATCTCTTAGCACATGGAAATAGAGAGTGTCCTTTGGGAGTTCGAGACACTTGATTCTTTTCTGAATTCTCTGACTTCTGCCATTTTTGTGAGAGTTACCATTGCGCATAGCTTGAATTACATGCCTGGAGCCCTCGAATACCTATAAGTGATTCATATTAAAGGTGGCCGCAATTTCTAGAGAATGGTACAAGGCCAACCATTCTGCTTGATTGTTGGTGCTGGTGCCAAGTCCCCATGAGAAGTCTGTTACTTTATTTCCTCCAGGGTAAAAAATGATCCCCCCTGCACCTGCCGCCCCCGACAAAGCTTTTTGTATCTTGTTCAAGTTTGCAGGAACATTAATAACTGTTCCCGTGAGTGCAATTTGTGCTCTTTTGTATCCCAATGGTCTTATTTGAGAAAAGGCTAGCCTTGGTGACACCAGTCTTTCTTCCAACGCTGTTAGAACTGTGACAGAATCTAGTTTTTTATTGCGACGAATTTGTGAAGGAACTGCAAATATAGGTATCTTTTCATTATGAAGGCTATTCTTGCATTTTTTGCAAATGTTCTGACCTATTCCAATTTTCTTTGAGCTATTATCCATGCAGAAAGTTGCATAGTTTTGCATTGTGTTGTTGTCAACTTTGTCCATGTTCTTTTTGAATTGTAATGTCTCACAGACAATGCAGGCATGCATTGGTGTATCTTGAATACTAGTCAAATAAGCTTTTATTGTTGTGCGAGGTTTTGGATATTTTTTCGTCCTAGCTGAGAGAACATGATTCTGTGTTCTTATTCTTTTTTTAAGATTGCGCAATGTTTCCTTTTTAGGTACATTGTTTTTTTCAAAGGCTCTTGTTGTTTTATGTGAAATTGCTTTTGAAACATGCTCTAATGCAAAGCCATGTTCTTTTGCAATATTGGAGTTGTTTTGTTGCATTGTGCTAGTTTCATTGAAATTTCCTTTGCTTGTGTACATCTATCTATGTCCATAAGGTGGTTGAATTGAATCAAATTTGTCTGTTGTTCTTTAACCAGTGGCCAAAAGTGCACATGTGAATTTTCACTAGCAAAATGCATTAGAAACATTGTATCCAAAGAGCCATTGGATGGTTGGAAGTTTTGTGAAAATGTCTTTGTTTGCATGCTCCAGATGTCTATGCTGATATTGAAAATTCACTTATCCATTGCAATGCAAATGCATTTCCTTCTATTCTTCCTTCTGTATATAGCATTGAAAGGTTTACGACAAAGGCTTTTGGATTTCCAATACATTGCTCTTGCATGATGCTTGTATGATGTAGATGTTTTATGAAGCAACCAATCGCTCTAATATCATTTGCATTATAACAATTGCAAAATGTTTGTGCAATTGCTTTTCGTAAAGAAAGGACATCAAAATTCGGCACCATGCTGTAGATTGACTCGAACAATGAGTCATGGCAGTCAATGAAAACCATGTCCATTGGGAGAAGTTGTTGTTTGGACAATTCTTGATGGATTGATGCCATGTTCACTTGCACATGTTGACCATGTGTTGTAAATGGGCATATGGGTCGTGCAATTTGCATATGCAAAGTGTTGTTGCCTGTTCTATATGACAACAATGGCTCAAAATGTCCAGCAGATGCCACTTGGTCATAAAATAAAATATCAAGTCCATGCATAGCACAAGCACCTTTGAAATTCAAGTATCTTTGTTGTTTTTCAAATGACCAAACTGAGACAGAGAGATCCAGCCATCTTGAAAACCACTCTATACAGAAAACATCACCCCATAGACCAATATCTGAAGAAGTTTGCACACTTGCAGCGTAAAGAGCCATTCGATGAAGATATACATTTGAATCATGCACACCATGCAAGGTTTGCAGAAAGCCACTACTTAATTATGTTCTTAATGAACTCAATGCTTCTGGATCTCTTTGACTTAAACATGCTCTAAAATGATGTACTATGCCTTCTCTTATTTCATTCGATGAATATTAGAAATGCAGCAGGACTGCAAGTGCATCGAACAGACAATCCCCTGGTCGGTAGCAAAAATATTTTAACCGGAAAAGTCCATATCTAGCCAATGCACTATCAATTGTTTGCACATGATGACCATCGATTCCAAAAGCACATGCTCTGTCGATAAAGCCTCCATTGTGACAGTTTCCAATATGCATGTCCATTTCAGCAATCAGGAAATGTGTCTAAAGAACAACACACATGGAAGACAACATATATTGCATGTGTCTGCTACGGTTGCAAACGATTGGTGCAATATGCGAAAGGATCTGCTTCGACTTGGCAACATGAATATGTCAAACCAAGAAGAAGCAATTGGAAAAATGTCTATATTTCTAGGAAAAATATTCCACAATTTGCTCAATAGATGATGAGCACAAAACATTGTTCATAGATAGGACTTTTTGAGTTTGCTCATTTGAAAATAACATTTTTTTTATTTAGAAGTTACATGAATAGCAAAGTACTTGATTACTAGAAAACGATATCAATAGTTTTTCTATATAAAGAACATATGCACATTCCAATATTTACATTTCCATCTAGTCCCTATGCACGGGATGGGAAAATAGCAAAATGATGAAAAAGGAAACTTCGAGAATGCCACTTAGAGAAATTGCATTATTCAAGGGATTCTTTTACAAAAGAAACAATGGCGACCGAACTTAAAATGGATTCTTGTGCATTGCAAAATCCTTTACCTTTTCCAAAATAAGTATAATGGCAATACATTTAGTAGGGCATAAGTCTTCCTCTAGCTTCTTTGGGCACAGTGATAGAATACACATAAGCCTTCCAAGACTTCTTTAAATCTGCGGATAATATTGTACAATTGAAAATAAGAATAAAGATGGATGGCCTATAGGAACTTTTGAAATCTCGGACACCCCTTGCCAAAAAGGGTTAGAAGCCACCTATCCCATCCCAATGCACCCCAACACAATGACAATGGAGTGTTGTCATTGGACCGGTACATTGATCAAAGAAAGGCAGGGCTGAATATCTACTATACCTTCGATCCAACCACTCAGGGAAAGTAATGTCTATTAAGGGCTCTTGCTACTTCGAAGAAGCTAAAGGCTCAGCTAGCGAAGGATAAATGCAATTTTTTTGCCGAGCCTATTTTCCACAGCCCTAAAGGCCCTTTGGAAATTTGAATTGTGGAGCTTTGTTTCTAAGAGATGCATACAGAATAGCAAGCAAACAACCCATTGCATATGCAAGAAGTATCCAGTGGAACATTTGCATATGCCCACCCAGTATTTGTGGAAAATGATATTACAATGACGACAAGGCATTGAAGAAATCTAGGATTGTAAGCATATGCTCTCATGAAGTAGCTAGACATAGGAACGGAACCAGAAGTACAACCACTGAGCATAAAATGTTCAAGTTTTTTCTATATCATCCAATTTTTAAATGCCAATGCATATTGAAAACATCCAAGAATCCCCCCCCCCAAAGTTTTAGATGCCATAGATACCAAAAGCGTTGAATACCCTATCATCACAATCCTCCAATATGCTCCATCCATCCACCAAGTAAAATCAGATCAGATACTAGGACAAGTACTAGAGCATCATGACAATGTTGAAAATTTGTTTAGTATGTCAACATATGAGAGGTAAAGAAAAAATGGATATGATAGTCACTTTGCAAAGGAGGCATAATAGATTCCTTTGCAAAATCAGGGCATGTGGTGACTTAAAAGTCAAGCTCTCTAGATTTGGTCAGGAGGCTAGAACACATGCTACTTTGAAAACATTTACTGAGTATAGGCAGAGAGAAATAAAAATTACGGGAAAAAGAGTTTATAAAAGGATAATAAATATAAACATGCCTATTATCTTTCTATTTCTGAATTCAAATTCTTGCAAAAGATGTATTTTTTTTTCCAATAATTTGGATTTTAAAAAAATTATCAACCAAATATACTTATATCTTTATAGAAAAGGAAAAAAATTATGTATTTCAAAAGTGTTAAAAAAAACATAAAAAACATCTTAGAAAATAAAATAATTTAAAAATAGATATAATTGTAAACATCAATGCAAAACGACATCTTATTTATTTGCACATTAAAATTGAAACTAAGCTGTGTAGAAGTTGAAAGCAGTCCAACACGCAGAAAGGCAATCAACAGTTTTCTTTTTCATTCAACTGTATTTTTCACTTTTTTTCATTCAATTGTATTTTGCACACTAAACAAATGTATACTTGTATTTTTCAGATTAAGATAAACATGAAAAGTCATTTTTCATTCAATTGTATTTTTCAGGTTAAGTAAATGCACAATTGCATTTTTAGCATTAAAAAAATAAGTGCAAGCAACCACAACCTAAGTTAGGCTTTTTGTTTCAAATGGACTCGAATAAATAAAATTCAATTCTCAACCAAAAAACTTTTCCTTGACAAGTATTTTTTCCAACCACTCTACAATAAATAATATAGCACAGCATCCTATGTTAACACTTTTATAGAGAAATTCATCAATCTGAAGATTGCAAGGCCATTATCAGTGAGCTCTTCCGAATGTCAGAAAGCCACAGAGTGATCTTTATAGAAAAGGGAAAAAATTCTATATTTCAAAAGTGTTAAAAAAAAATAAAAAACATCTTAGAAAATAAAATAATTAAAATATATATATAATTGTAAACATCAATGCAAAACGATATCTTATTTGTTTGCACATTAAAATTGAAACTAAGCTGTGTAGAAGTTGAAAGCAGTGCAACAAGCAGAAAGGCAATAAACAATTTTCTTTTTCATTCAATTGTATTTTCCACTTTTTTTCATTCAATTGTATTTTGCACACTAAACAAATGTATACTTGTATTTTTCAGATTAAGATAACCAGGAAAAGTCATTTTTCATTCAATTGTATTTTTCAGATTAAGTAAATGCACAATTTCATTTTTAGCATTAAGAAAATGAGTGTAAGCAACCAGAACCTAAATTAGGCTTTCTGTTTCAACTGGACTTGAATAAATAAAATTCAATTCTCAATGAATAAACTTTTCCTTGACAAGTATTTTTTCCAACCACTCTACGATAAATAATATAGCACAACATCCTATGTTAACACTTTTATAGAGAAATTCATCAATGTGAAGATTGCAAGGCCATCATCAGCGAGCTCTTCCGAATGTCAAAAAGCCACAGAGTGATTTAACAATTTGGGAAATGAGGCTATCAAGCCTTTAAAACCTTCTAGGCAGTAATATGCTTAAGATCCCCACCACAGACAGATTATAGGCAGAAAGAAGCACCAAGGACAATAGACTTGGACAACTACTGGAAGAGGTTGAGAGGCAAAGGCGGCCTATCAAATTCAAAGCCACCATGACTAGGAATCTCTGTTGGGGTCTACACAGCATTGCTTAGTTTAGAAAATAATTATGCAGTGATGTACTATTGACCAAAAGTTGTTGAACTCCTCAGCAAAGCTACTAAATTGTCCACTCAATTATACCAAGAATTTCTTAACGTTAAAGTGGTAACTTCAAATGTCTTATCGGTTCCAACATAGCAAGTATTGCTTGTTATGTTGCAGATCTAATAAAGAAACATGGGAATTAAAAAAAAAACATTAATGACAAACTTAAGCTTGGATATCTGGTGTACAAGAAGATATGAAGAAATATGTCCTCCATCTATTGGTACTTTCGCATGTGTTCTTAGTACCAACCTTGAAATTGGTGTGCACACAAAATTCGGAGCATGGATTGCTCACAACAGATAATGTTATCGATGTATCACAACTGGCAAGATTATGTGATGCACCGCACTTGAATCTGTTATGCATGCGCCTTATTGTGAAGAGCTTCAAAATTGTTGCCAAGTCAGAGGGATGGAAAGTGATGAGACAGTCAAATCCTAAGCTAGAGCAAGAGCTTCTGTTGAGGTTGATTCTGTGAGTAGATAAACCCACAAATAAAAGTGGATTGAAATGGATAATTAGAGAAGTCTAAAACTTATTTCTGATTAATAATTTGGGTTTCCATTTTTACATTAACAGAGAAAGCAAGAGAGGCTTCGGAAGATAGAGGAGAAGAAGATATACCTACAACTATACGATGCCATGGAAGCACTTGTTCACATATGCAGAGATGGTTGTCGAACAATAGGGCCTCATGACAAGCATTTAGATGAAAACCAAGGGTCTTGCAATCACGACAAGGATTTAGATGAAAACCAAGGGCCTTGCAATTTTCCAGCTTGCAAAGGGCTCGAATCTTATCTTTTCTTTTGGCATGTTCAATTTATTATTTTGCTACAGCAATTCTCCCGTTGGATTAAGTTGATTTGTTTCATCTGCTATATGAATTAATTCTTCCCCTAGTTTATTAGCATTTGTGATCTAATGCTGTGATTCAATCCCCAGAGTTCATGGTGTTAGGGTTGGGCTTATTTATTTTTGTGTTTGTTGAAGAGAACAAAGCTCTCTGGCCTTCAAGCAATTCCATTTTCTATTGAGATTTCAAGAATACAACAGAGAAAATTTCTTGCAAAATAACTATCAACGCACATGAACAATGAAATATTATAGTCACATAATGGAATCACTAGTGCCCAGGATGTCTTATATGCCTGAAAAATACCATGCAATTGGTTTGTCGATGGCTTCAAACTGTATGGAATCATCGAATATGTTAACATGTTTTCAAATGCCAACACTAGTTTTGGATAAAAAGCATTATCAATCAAGCAATTGAGGACACAGTCACTTGCATGCAATGCATGAAAATTCAAATCGCTCGAGCCTTGCACTATAGACCCTGTCTGTCGACAGCAACCAGGTTGCTCACCTGCTACGGTACTATGCCAAAGCTCCAAAGATTGTGTACAGTTTTGTTAAACAACATGGAAGGACACATTTCCATCTGTTCGAAATTCCCAAGCCATTAATTGCAATATAGGGCACCTATGTGATAGCTACATGTGTTTTTTATTAAATAAATTAAGAAACATGGCCATCCTTTGCAGATAAAAAGACCATACCTAAAAACTAGGGTACAAAACAAGTACAGGGAATGGAAAAAATAACGTGGAATGGAAATCCCAACATTTCTAGGAGACAAAAATAGCAGTGGTGAAAACTATCTACCCAAGTCTTTAGTAAACATATATTGGTCAACACAAGCCATGATCGAACAGAAACTGTAAAGATTGAACATACAAGTAAATACTATACGACTGCACGTTAGGATTTCAAAATGTGCCTAGTATTATATTGTCAAGCTTACTTGATTGTTTTTTTACAATTGTTTTTTGTTAAGGACTTTTTATGGGAATCACTAGATTTTTTCTTGGAATGGCCTAGAGCTATATCAGCCCTAGGTCTAGGAAGCAATCAATTGGCAAATATCCATCGTATAAATTTGTTCCTAAAATGGATTTGGGATGGGTATGTACAGTGGATATGTTTTTTTCTTAACTTTGTAATTTTGTGAAGTATGATGCCCTTCGGTATCAGAAAGCATTGCCATAAAGTCCAGGGAAAAAAGCCAAATCCAAATTCAAAAAGATAAATCAGTTGGCTGAGTATTAAATCATATGAGTATTAAATCATACGATACACATAACAATGTATGGCTATTAGCATAGCAAAAGCCTCTATGCAAAGCAAAAAAAGTCACCAAATTTGTTCATAATTGCCAAACATACACCGTACACACTAATCCAGAAGCTACTGGACTCTGTTTAGTCCACAGTTCTTTATTACATTAATTATATTAGAAGGGTTTTTTATCCTTTACCATTATAGGTTGAAGTTCATGACATTAAAAAGGCCTTTATCATTTATACCTAATTATCATTTCCTGCTGCCATTCTTCATATTTCTCTTGCGAGGCTGCAATAGCTTTATTTTATATGTAATCCCATAAAGCTTTGCTATAATCGCCATATTTTAGGAAAAGCATTTGGATGATGAGATTTATACCAAGGGAGTGCACAATATTTGGATGATGAGCTATAATCTATATATATATATTTTTGAAATTTGCAGCTTCGCTGAACAATTTTTGGCATAGGCTGATTGCCTGTGATATTAAAACCCAATGTTAAAAAGGGTCTAACAACATTTGAAATCCTTGAAGCATTTTTTCAATCCAAATTTTAGACTCAGGCCAGCGCACAACAATTCAAGTTACTGTAGCATTTGTCATTAACCAAACTCCTCCATCTATACAGCGTTGTCCAATTCCTTTTACAAATTCTATGCTCCCTTTGTAACATAAGGGCATTGTTATGGTATTCTGATCAGTTCCCAAAAGCACATTGCCTCATTGGTATATGATGATAAAAAGTTTGATTTTCCATTATTATTATTTTTCTGATGCTATTTCCAAACCAGATATTTACATAGGAAAACTATAACTCTATTTAGTACTTAACATACTATGATGAATGTGCAACATTTTCAAATCCTGTGAAATGGCATAGGATGTGCTACTACCATACAACAGAAGGCACCAAATGACACAGTAACAAGGGTATCTAAGTTCTGGTGTAGTCTAGGCATGATTTGAATATGTTCAAACCCTTATACATCAGTTCTAGAGTAGACTTGTACCCATTGTGATCCTTTTAGCAGTAAAAAGTTGTGAAATCACCTTAAAATAGATGTTGGGAAGTACTATGGATGATAGCATCCCTAAACAACATGTCTAGGTTCTCTTTGGCCTTCAAACAATAGGTCTGGGTCATAACAATAGTAGTAAAACCTCATCAAACCTATAGTATCAGCCTTGGAACAGAATTTTAGTGTAAAAATTGAGCTAAAAGAGGGTGACATCTTGTAGTTTGAAGTATTTTATACCTTATTTCAGTCAGCTATCAACCCAGGCAGGGATGTGTCCAACCTTATATAGAAAATTTTAAATGACTTTATACCTCCGAATATATATCTTTAAGTAGGAGGTTGAGTGGAGACACTTAATAGTAAGAACTTTGGAATGTTGGGTTTGTTATCCCCCATTTTGTATGGGTGTCCATGTATGATTCTAATCACACTCTTAAGAGGTGTGACATCATTCATAATGATTATTTTTTGGTGCCCTAGTGATGATGATGAATGTTCATATGGATTGTTTGAGGCATGGTGGTTCATCCTACAGCAGTAAACCCTATTCAATCTCAATATGAACTGGTTTTGGTCACTTCTGGACACAGAGCTGGTTTTGGTCACTTCTGGGCACAAAACATCCTTGTCTGACAATTGAGAAGGGTTGAAACAACAATATTATGAAGTTGTGGGCACTTTGGAACCTCTAAAATGCAAGCCATCCTTATTTCTCAAGTTTGAGCACTTTTCAGACCTTAATAAGCAATAGATAGAGTGGATTCTTTGATCTAGAGAACTCTTAGGGTCAAAATAGCCCTACAACAACACTTACTCTTCCTAATTTTGAGTTGATTGTTGGAAAAGACAACATAAGAGAAGTAGATATGGGTAGTTTTGAGGAACTTTAGAGGCTAAAAAAACCCCTAAATTAGAAAATCTAAGCCATGAATTAACAACAAAAAACCCAATCTAGGTTAATTTTAGACTCTAAAAAAGCAAATTTGGGTTGAATTTGGGTTTTCTCTAGTGAATTTTGTGGAAAAACATAAGCAAATCCAAGTTCCAGTGCAGTCTAGGAATGATTTGAATATGTTCAAACCCTCATACATCAGTTCTAGAGTAGACTTGTACCCATTGTGATCATTTTAGCAGTAAAAAAGTTGTGAAAATCACCTTAAAATAGATGTTGGGAAATACTGCGGATGATAGCATCCCTAAACAACATGTCTAGGTTCTCTTTGGCCTTCAAACAATAGGTCTGGTTCATAACAATAGTACTAAAACCTCATCAAACCTATACTAGTATCATCCTTGGAACCCAATCTTACTTTAAAAATTGAGCTAGAAGAGGGTGACATCTTGTAGTTTGAAGTATTTTATACCTTATTTCAGTCAGCTATCAACCCAGGAAGGGATGCGTCCATCTTTCTATAGAAAATTTTGAATGATTTTATACCTCAATATATATCTTTAAGTGGGAGGTTGAGTGGAGACAGTTAATTTCTTTAATTTCATTATGGGCATTGTTTGGTGAAGGGGTTAATTAATATGCAGACATTTCCTTGTTGAAGAATTCCTCTCTTTGAGTCCCCTTGGAAGATTTATAGATCTTGATATGGTGGTATTGTGGACATCTTGGGTTGATTTGTGAGCATCCTCAGTGAAGCGACCCTATTGGAAGTTTAGTATGGGTTTCTTTATGGACATCTTTTGGTTGCATGAGAGCTTCTAGATTCTTGTGGAATTTGCTTACTGGAGGTGTTACACCCCAAATTATCTATACTGCACCCTACTAGATGTGCCAAAGATGGGGGTCCTTTTTTCATTACAAAAGGACAAGAGGGTACAAGTCTAACATTTTTTGGTGAGAGGTAAGATGTATATATTGGTGAACTTTCAAGGGTTTGATTCGAGTTTCATGACAGGTTATGGGTGTTGGTTTTATACTCTAGTTCATTGATATATTATGTTATGATTTAATAGTCTTTAGATTCTCTAAACTTTCGGTTGGAGTCTAGACTATGCTAACACCTTATATGTACTCTCTTATAATCATGATTGCAACTTATTGTTAGTGAAACCATAAATTTTATGTAGGGAAAGTTTTTAAGAAATTACCTAGCTTACAATCACTTGCAACAAGATCATTGGCAAGTCATTATAGGTATGGTATATAAGTAGAACCCATGCTTAACAAATTATTCTTTATGTATGTTTTAATCATATGGTTTATGTTTTGAAGGAAAATATCTTTGATTTTGTAAAAGATATGGTATGTTGCAAACCAAAAAAGCCTTTGGGCGAGGCCTCTTAGTAGAATTAGTGATAAGTTGTGATTATTTCAAGAGTAAATCATTCAACGAGCTCTAGATTCTATAAGAATTCATCATTCTCATGCTCATAATATTTCCTACATTTACTATTGATTTATTTTTGTTTTTTGACAAATTATTTCCCAAAATTAGGAGAGATCGCCTCTAAGAGAGAACCATTGACACACACCAGTAGAAGTGTCATTTACTCATTTACCCATTCAAATATGAAACACTCGAGATATATCATTGCAATTTTTCTTTTGACAAAAATTTTGTGGTTGCATGGAAAATGCTTTTGTTATGTAATTTCTCACAATACCTCAACTTATCCTTTACTTCATAATGTGTATGCCAAACTCCTTCAAGAAATGACATCTCCAAAGAGCTTCCAAGGTCTCATCCTGATGATCATCTCTCTAAAATATGTTTTTAACACTCGTATGAAGCTTAGGGTTAGAACATATATTTAGCACTTACTATGATAAAGGCTTCCAGGTTCCAAGCTTGAAAATCAACAAAGAAGTCTCTTGGCAATTCTATACAAGTCAAGGTTAGGATATTTATCCCTGAATGACTTAATTTGCTTTATCTCTATCATTTCTTGTGCAATGTGTTTTACGATTACCTCTCTGCACATACCTACTAATTTGATCCAATTTTATGATGCATGATATCGTCAAGTTTACTCTTGCTGTAACCCTTGATGGCATTTAGAAACACACTACTTTTGATATTTTCCTATGCTTTACTTTTGCTTTCGAATTGTGATCCTTAAACACAAGATGGAACATTCTTTAAGTTTTTAGGTAGAATAAGCTCGGTAATAATGGTATCCCATGAACAAGGTTTTTTTCGTTGCGTTCTTCCTTTTAAAGAAGCCAGAAGCAAGGAAGAATTGAAATTGTTTTCTTTATCAAATGAAACAGGAACTTTTGTATGTGCATATTAACCAATACAATATCTATCCCATACTTCAAATGAAAATTTTGAAAGGCAGAATTGACATGGGAAATATTTAATTGCAAGCACAGTTTTGTTTGTGAAACCAACCAGACATCTATGTACAGGTCTAAACATGGCTATCCAAATCATAGAGGATACCCATCGCCACAACTGTTGTCATTATTTAAGGTGCAGTTGTTCATGAAGTCAACGAATAATTTACCATGGAGACCTATACTATCGATTAAACTGCAAACTTCTTAAGCAAAGGGCTGGACTCTAAAGCACAGGATCTAACTCTAGAATCTAGTCCATTTCATTTGATGGAGTCCACCCATGGAGTTTTCTCTTAATATTGTATGCCTCAATTAAACACAACTTTCCTATTTACTTAACTCACTTGGAATACAGTGCTTGATATACAACTGTTACTTTTTTTTGTAATCTTTTTTATGGGAATACCTCAAACAACAAGTTCTCAACCTATGAACTCTATGGCCTTTTGAAAAGCCACTTTTTGGGGCTAGACGCAGGCCAAGGGAAGGAGTTTATATAGCAAGCATCTATGCTCGATGTTGTTTTTAGTTCTTTCCCACTTGAAAAAGCATACATCTGATAGAATTCCTACTACCCATGTGAAACATTTTAGTATCTTGCAAATATTGAAATAGATCAATTGGCTGAGCATTAAATCCTAAGACAGGCATAACAAGCCACGGCAACCAGCATAGCAGAAGCCTCTATGCCCAAGCACTCCACGATTACAACATCGAAATGCCCTAGCATAGCAGAAGCCTCTATGCCCAAGCCTCTAAATTTTGAAATCCGTTTCCTATATATAAACTAACTTTGCAGTAATTCAAGCTCTGTAGCAATTCAAATCCATAAAATAAAATAAATTAACTCTGCATAACATCGACTGATTACAACGATTACAGAGACCTGAAGTCTGTGGAAATTCATTTTCCTAAAATAAGTTAGATTGACTGTATATATCGACAGCAAGCCAAACACCATTGAAATTTTGATTTCATAAAGCTAATTAACCCTGTCTACAACAATAATAGAGATCCAATCTCTATGGTAGGAACAAGAGAATTCTCGGCTGTCAATACGCAGGTCTGTGTGGGAACAAAAATAAATGGGGATTCCCCCTCGAAACTCACGCAACGACCAATGTAGAAATGGGGATGCTCTTTTGAAGACTTACCTGGGCAATGTAGTCGCAATTACTGCTACTGGAACACTGGTCGCTAATCCCTTTTGCTTTCCACGAAACCTCACCCACATATAATCGTCCCCCCCCGCACAGCACTGGTCAAACTAGACAACAGACACCGCAACAAGTGAAAAAGAGCATCAACAAACAGGCACCGCAACCACTGTAACCAGCAATGCAGAGCAGCGAAATAGCCTCGAAGCCCCTTTAAATAAGAAACCCACGAACAGAACCAGCACGAGCCAACATTAAAATCCATTCCCACAGCAATAACAACTCCAACCGCTCGAGAAACACAACTCGCCGAGAAACCCCCGCTCCAGTCGTCGGTCGGCAGAGGAGAAACCCACGAACAGAACTAGCATGAGCCAACATTAAAATCCATTCCCACATCAATAACTCCTCCAACCGCCTGACAAACACAACTCGCCGAGAAACCTCGTTGCAGTCGCCGGCCGGCAGAGGAAAACTACCCTCGAGGCTCCCTGATTTGCCAATGATCATCGCGGCAAGCACTGGCACATGAACCTACCCTCGCTCATCGCCCTCGGCTCTAGCTCAAAACCCCAAACGACATGAGCAGCCTTTAATTCAGAATCAATACAGCATGAACCTGGCCTCATTTTTTATCGCAGCTCCAGCTTTGAAACCCAGGTGGCCGATAGTCGATGTGATAAAGAGTACGCCAAGAGACATGTGTGGGGGACACGCGGCGAGCAAAACCCCCGCACCAAATTCCGAAGCCAAAAATTTCGAAGTGAACCTTGGAAAACTTTGTAAAATTCCTGGCGGCGGAAAAATTTGGCTTGTACTGACAAGCTAATAAACCCAAATCCATCACAAGATGTCACGGACATAATAAAATATGCTTGGCTATATCCATTAAAGGATTAAGGGAGAAGTGTGACAAGGAGGATTTTAAAAAGGAAATTCATAATTTCACGGAGATTCTCCTAGAAGATGTTTTCAAATGCCAACCTTTCATGTTCGTGGAAGAAATGCCCCCATTGCATAGGCAAAGCTTCCATTCAACTCATAAAATTTTAAGTTTACAACCAGACCTGATAGATGTACCCCATATCCACATACCCGAGTCACCATCAACACAGACCCGAAAGAGAAGGACCCCCCATCAATGGCCTCAGGTTCGTCCCATACACTAAGGTGTTGGTTGGCCCATATTTATGAAAACCTTCTAATTCGCTGGTTTTGTCCAATAAAATATCATTTTTTTTGGAGTACGAGGAATCCTCATCGGGACACTTAAATGGATTTTATTCTTACTAAACTATGCCTAAAATTTTAGTACATTATGTCAAGCCAATTTGCGAAATTCAACATATGACATGTTAGTTTTTGTTTTAATGTAAATGGAGATGGATTTGCATATGAATTATTTTATTTTGTTAAATAAATTTTATGTAGTTTTGTTCAAAGTTTCAATCACGATGGGTGCCTAAAACTGAAAAAATCTTGGTTTAAGATTTTCAATTTCTTTTTAGATGTGAATGTACTCTTACCCTCATGGATGTGAGTTTCATATATAATTTTTTTCTCTTATTTAAAGAAAATTAATAGATATTTATTTATATGCACTTTTTGTTGCAAATATAATTTTGAGATATGAAACAATATATGATATAGTGTTTTTTGAAAAGGCATTAAATTACAAGGATCACTATCATAGATCATAAAGAAGCATTAAATATGTCTTTCTAAATATCAAAAATTAAATATAAAAATTAGTTAGAATAATAAATATGTAAAAAATTGCAACATATGGATATGATTTTAAAATCTAAAAATAAAAGCCTCAAATATTTGGTAATACTAATAAAAAACACAGTCATTCTTTTTAGTAGATATAAGAACAACATCAAGCTCCAGATCATTATATTTTGGCATGAGCTAGTCCGATGCCAAACATTGGGTCATCAAAAATTAATGAGCCCTAACCATATCCCTTATTATCCTCTTACAACCTAGGGTCCTCATTGTTATTTATTTATTTATTTACAGAAATGGGTAACTGTGATTTGTATTAAAAGGATGAGGAAATATTTAACACCTCAATATTTACAATGACTTCAAAAATAAAATTTATGCCCAAAGTTCGACAAAATATTCCCAAAATCCTTCATCCTCATAGGACCATATTGCACACAAAAATATTCAGAAAACTCCTACAACTATACTACCTAATAAATTGTCCTAGTAATATTATGCATCTAAACAACATTTAAACATGACATATATATAAAAATACATGGCCGTTATGGCCTTCATCCATGAATTGTTCTTTTTTATCCTAAGCCTGAGCCTGAGGACTTGGACCTTCAAATTTCCTGAGAGCATCCTGTAGGATAGTCTCCTCTTCTATTTCTTCCGAGTCCATACAATGCCCAACATGAGACGGGTTCCCTTGGGTGAATCCCTGGATCATATTGAAGTGCATTATGTTTCATTGAAAAGATGTTTTTATCTTTTCCCCCCTTTTCCTTGACTTTGGTTTCAAGCCCATCCCACTTCTTGTCTTGTTGCTCCATGTGGGTGTTGATATGGTCAAGGGTTGTTTCATGCCATCCATTTGAGAATTAATTCTCCTTAACATTCTCTTAATGTTTCTAATCTTATTGAGGGCTTCACCTGCCGCCAAATCCCAATTCAAGGGATGGGGCATCTCATTCCCAATTTGCTTATGTGAGAAAAAAATGTTTTGAGAATCAAAATGAGAAACATGGTCTACAAAAGGGAGTAAGGAGGGAAAATAGTGCAGACTGCTCCCCTCCAAATTACACTAGGTCGTAGATCGAAGGAACATAATATTTTTTTCCACGTGTTTAGAAATAGAGGACTAACCACATGGAAATTACAAATTTCACCTACCCTAAAATTCTTGAGGTTGATTTCCAAATGCCGATCTCCCACTACAACATCGAGCTCACCCTAGTCCACAATGTCATAAACAATCCCACATGCAAAACCAATTCCAGATAAGAGCACCATAATACAAGGATTGCACGCGAATAAATATAAGTTTAAGCGAGGCCAAGGGCACACGAGGAAGAGGGTTTTCGCTTGCTTGAATTGAATTCAACAAAACTCCATACTTGATGCTTGGTACTTATCCTCCATTTTGAGGCCATGCCTTGATTACCTCCAAAACTTAATTGAAACTAAACAATTTTAATAATATAAAAAACCATGATCACTCCTCCATGATTATGGTATCCATCACCGTGTTCCATAGTGTTGTTTTTATACACCATCACTTCTTTGTCAAGACTAACTGCCTTGTTTGCTTAGTGATTTGCCACATTGTTATTGTGCCTCCTTATGTGAAGGATTTTGACTTCTCTTACACCTTGGAGGTTCCAAGCAATTCTATTGTATATCTTGCTCTGAACTGAACCTTGTTTCTTTGTTTGTTTCCTAGCCTGCTTAATGACATGGAGCGATTCTCCAAAAATCATAACTTGTTGCATGCATAGACCTTTCACAAATTCTGATCATAGGAATAACACATAAAATTTAGCTTGATTATTAATAGTTACACCCAATACCCAAGAAAACCTTATTTCCTCTTTTCTGTCAAGGCCAAAAATGACCCCCCTCGCCTCTCCCCTCCTTGCACCTACCACCATGGTAGGGTCCTCATTGTTATTGAGAGGCATATGTGCTAGTTTTTAATTAATCAAAGAAAATGGGGCTCATCATGGTGTAAATGTGGCTAGCTTAACATATATTTCCTCCTCTCATGCACCTTATAGTTAACTTAATGGAAAATTATGTGTGGGCACGATCCTTTGAAGGGACATGAATCACCATGCATACCCCCTATACTAAAAATATTGATGATGCTTAATATCTAAAGAGTATTTATCAAGTTATGCATAAATCTACATTGACAAAGTGACCATAATGGCATTCTTATTAGTCCATGAGAAAGAATTAGCATGCTCATCATTCTTAAACAAAATCCAATTTTTAGTTTTCCATAGCTGTCCAATAGAAATTGGATTCTAAAAACATGTCAAGCTCTACAAAAACCCACCAGCCATATTCATTTTTATCCCAATAGAGAAGCTTTCTAAGATAACTAAGAATAAGAAAAATGCTTGTAAAATCTTTCTAATAATTCCTAAGTTACCCTACCCTTGTGCCAAAACCAAAATATATTCTTAAATTAAACTCAATGACATAATGCACATACAAGCCAATTCAAGCCAAAGTGATGGAGCTTCCTTTGTGCCACAAGATCAGAATGCAAGTAAGGTGATCCTTTTTTCAATGGGGTAACTTAATGCACATACAATCCAATCCAAGCCAAGTGACAAAGCTTTCTTCATGCAATAAGGTCTCCATGCATAAGAAACCATGTAAGGTTTATTTGAACATTGAATTTGGAGTGAAAGTTATTGTTTTGTCATGATAACATTCTATGTCACTTTGTCACCAAGGGAGTATATTGAGTGGTTGTGGGATGGAGTGTTATCCTCATCACCTAGGTTCTATTCTCAAAAGTGGCATGCATGTGTTCTAATTTGTCTTGTCATAGTGAGGATGAAAGGGTAGGAGACCCCTTTTAGTGGGACCCCTCTATCCTAGGTGTGTCTCTGGTCATCTCAACCCTAGGATGAACTACGAGTTTCTGATATATGTGGCTTGCATACTATTGCACATATCCGAGGAGGTTGCTTAATTCCCCATACCCCAATTTTACTATTAAAAAGAAAGAAACCATGCAAGCAATGGGGGCCTTTCTTTAATGTGGTGGATAACATTTTTCCCTAAGTTAATAAGGCCACTTGCATAACTTGAAATGGATCCTCCAAACCTCATTGAACTTTAAATCAATTGTTTCGATAGAACTCAAACATGTAAAGTGATTCCTACAACCCCAAACCTAGTTCTTTGACAAGATTTTTGAGGGCTCACCACCATGCTTGATAAAAAATAGTCAAAGAAAAGAGAATGTATTTTATCTAAAATAAATGTCAAAATGTTTAGGATGGAAGGTATGCTTCAAGTGGTTCTATGGGATCCAATTCCTAGGTTTTCTAAAGATTTCCTCAAGAGACTCAATATTTTTGTAGTAAAATGTAAGACTAAGAACATGGGCTTTAAATATGTGTTCCATTCATTGAAGATGATTAATGACCGACATAAGGAGTTATGATTCATCAAGATACCAATTTTTTAGGATTTCTCCCTTTGAACAGATCAATCGCTTGACATCCTCTTGGGATTTCCAAATGTTGTTTTGAAAAAAAGGAGACAACAAAATTGGTCAAGGCAAGGGTACAACGTTGGAGTTTTTGAAAGTTTAATCCTCACCATCTTTGTTTCCATATGACATCCATGAACATCAAAAAATTTGTAGGAGAATCATATATGACTTGTCCCCTTCTAAATCTCAAACGATCCACTTTGTACATAGTTCCAACCCTTGATAAAGAACATTAATGAAACCCAACCCGCCTAAATCCCAGAGAGTACAACAAATAATCCAATCTACTATATTAAAACCTTTCCCCAACCTATTTGACCGAAAAACCATTTTCAATATTTTAGTTGATAAACATTTTTTTTCCAAGAAAAAAAACATATTTCCATTCATTTAAGATTAGAAAATACAATCTTCAGTTCCAATCAACAAGGATTAAGTTCGACCAAAGACATAGGTATTTAACAGTTCTAGGACCAACCACCCAAACATATACAACTAAAAAGTAGCAAAAAAACAGAGATACATATTGTCTCACAGTATAGAACAGACCATACAAGTTAACTACAAAGAAATCCAAAGGAGGAGAAAAGGTTCCCCTTTGGAATTCTTCTAATCGTAGAGATATAGAATGCAACAATCAGCCCCATTTAGACAGATCGTTGGCCACAATATTTAACTCTCAAAAAATATGCTTAAAATGAATGGAGGGAAAAATCCCATTGATCTGCTTCAGCTGCTCCACTAGGTGAACCAGGCCTATGTTCCTTGTCTCTACCACACCCAACATACTATTGATCACCAACTGTGAATCACCAAACACCTGCAACCTTTGAATGCCACACCCGACCATTTGTTTGAGAAAGAAGAAAAGACTTTTGAATTCTGATAAATTGTTTGTGCCGGGTCCTAAACATCCCTTCCCTTGGGAAAAATGATCCTTTGACAAAAATAGGACAAATCCAAAGCCACTCTTCTGATTGTTCTCTTGGTTGGTCCCATCAAAAAAATACCAGGGCCTGCTCTCATCAATAATCAGAGGTGCTACCAATATCACAACTCTAGGAACAGACAGAAGGCGAAAGAAATGAAAAACATAGAGAGACTGTGACGCTACCTTAATGGGATCCCTTACTGTTGGCTGCTTTTTGGACAGACCCGGGTTTTAATGAAGCGCAGCAACAAAACCCCTTAGCGCACTGGCCCTCTCGGCAATGAGCTGCGCAGCAGCTCGAGGTCTCACCCGAAGTGGCTATGGGGGGGCTAAGGAATCAGGTTTCCTTAACCTAGGCGACGCGGAGATTGCTCTTTCCTCTTTGACGACTCTTCTAAGGTGAAGGTCTGACCCCTCTTCAGACTTATGAGCGCAACAGCTCTCAAGCTTCGGCTCAGCAACTTAGCTGCACGGTACTTTCTCTCCTTCTCTAGGGCCAATTATCCTCTGCGCGGATATTCTATGCGTCGTCTCGCTAGCGCGCCTGTCGCAGCAACAAGCTCTCCTATCGCTGCGGCGTCGTTGTCTACCGAGTCCTTCTACCCTTAACGATTATAGTCCCCAAGGAAGCTCCAAGAACTTACTCAATACACTCATAAAGATAATGCAATATTTCTGTATATGCTGTTAGTAAACTAAAACAGGCATTCACCTCATTCACAACATCACAATAGCGAGAAATATGAAGTCCACCTCCACGGGGAAAACCACGTCCACGGGAGTATCTTATATTAACCAGAAAGTGATAGATTTATACAATATGCTGCGCACACAGCTGCAGCCTTAGATCTTTCTAGGAAACTCCACGCACACAGCTGGGAGCCCTTCTCTCGATCCAGTCTCTTCCTCTTCAGAGATTACAATAGTTCAGACGTCGACTCCGACTGTCTGCAACTCAAGGATTAGCTTCACTGCTAACCAGCTCTCACTCTTGTTTTCTAGCAACACGGTAGAAAACCCATCAACAAGATCGTAACAGAGGATGATCAACACGATCGATCCTTCTTACCTCTAGTATCTACTATCTTAGCTAGCTCCCTCACAGGCTTATCTTACTGACTCACTAATTAGCCAACTGACTAACCAACTAACTGACTCTCTAACATCTACCCATTACAATTATTCATATATATATAGGTGGCCATGGCGGTCGCACCTTTACAAAACTGTGGGCCTTTCCCAGCAGTAATCCCCAAAAAACCTAACCAGACATGGCTAGGTGTACTGTAGGCGCCGCTTGCAGTCATGTCGCCGCTTCCTGCAGGCTCCATGATTTTCGACGCAGCTTACGGGTATGGGCGCCTTGTCCTTCGCCTTCAATGCTTTGGTCCGTTGCTCCTTCTTGATCCGAGCAACCATAACTTCTGTACTTAGCCTTAAATGAGGGTAGCTGAACCCTCTACTCCGTCGCTTTATTTATTATGGTAGCTGAGCTTTCTATTCAGCCATATTCATCCTTCTATGACGTGCGCGCGAGCTCCGCGATTTCCGGTCCGTGATCTGCGCTGAGCTCCTCCATCTGGCACCGTACTACGCACCGTCTCCTTCTATCCAAAACTTAATACTTGTTCAACCTTAGCACTTTCCTTCCATACTCGTGCTTTTTCCTCAAAATTCGCAGCTTTTACCATAGCTGCGGCCTTGGCTCCAACAGGCCCCTAACACTTACTTGTGGCTCGCCCTCGAGCCACTCGCACTAGCGTGTGGTCGCTTTACTTGCGCATCTGCTTTTGCTTGGGTCTGCGCGAATGATTTCTTCCACTGCGCAATAATGGAGTCTAATTCATCGACACACTCCACAGCTGTCTGGACCGTTTCTGCAGTGGCTTCTTCTTTAGTTACGGCATCAATCACCTCTTGAGATTCAGCAATTTCTTTGATTTTTGCCTCGACTTGGCCAACGTTGTCAGCATACTCATCCATAAATGGCTGAATGCTGTTGGTGAGATTCTCATCTTCAGTTCTGAGCTTGTGCAGTTGCTGTTGCATTCTGCGCACTTCACTCATTTTCTTCATTTTTGGTAAGCCTATTAAGGCCTTAGCTTCTTCAGTCAGAACAGTTAGGGACTATTCTGCGGCTTGGACCTGCTCCAAAAGACCAACTTTAAAAGGGAGCTTCTCAAGCTCCGTCCAAGCTTCCATAGCTTGGCTCATCAGGTTCTCGGCTTCCTGTATTTTGTCCCTCATTTGTTTGGAAACTCTGCTCAGCGCTTCAAATTGTTCCTGCGCATCATCTGTAAACTGCGCAGCAACACGAGCTTCCAGCTCGGCAATCTGGGTTCTATGGCCCTCAGCCATAGCAACTATTTCGTGCTCCAGGGTTTTCACCCTTCCTCCAATAATTTGAACTTTCTCAATCAGAGGGAGGTCTGGTTGAATCTCGCAAGCCGACAACTCCTGGGCAATCTCATCCACTGCGTTTCTTATGCCGATGTCTTGCGCCTCATAAAGTGCAAGTTTCTCGGAGATATTATTATGGCTTGCCTTCAGCTCTATCTCCTGCGATTGCAGTCGTTGATTTTCCTGGAATGTAGAGAGCTCTCTAGCTCTCAACTCAAGAGAAACTTTCTCATGTACTAGTTGTAGGGTCTCTATAGGAATTAGAGACAAATTTATTTCAACGGGCCCAACGGCGCTTACCTGTAGTGCAGCTAGAGGATCCGGAAGTGTCATGCTTGTAGGCGGAATATGCACGACAGTATGCCTTTCTGCGAGTTCTTCAACTCTCTCAGTAGTTGTGGTTACTTGTGGCGCCTGCGAAGCAGATGCTGGCGCATGGGTCTGCGCAATCCTTCCTGCGAGACCCTTTAATTCCACAAATTGTAGATCTAGAGCACTTCTGATGTGAGCGTGCGTGTTCCGCAGCTCACGAAATTGCTCTTTCAAATATTGGTCGATCCCCGAGGGAATGGCCTCAGCGGGATGCGACACCTTTTGTTTCTTGGTTGCTGGATCTGTCGAGCCTTCATCACTTCTTTGCTCAGGGGCTTCCTTGCCCTTATTCTTTTCTTGCGCAGCGGCGGGTGGCATCGCGGATGCGATGTCGGCGGCTTCCCTCCATTCATCCGACCAAGATTTGATAGTTTCTTTGACATCTTCGGTGGTCATCCTGTAAAGACCTACGGCCCATTCCTCTTGAATGCCGCAGGGATGGAGGTAAAGTTGATGTAAGTCGGCAGTAAAGGCCAACTTTCCTTCAT
The DNA here is from genome assembly GCA_027924585.1 of Larix kaempferi. Lineage (NCBI taxonomy): Eukaryota > Viridiplantae > Streptophyta > Pinopsida > Pinales > Pinaceae > Larix > Larix kaempferi. Next base: position 13,915,743 of record BSBM01000806.1, on the reverse strand, counting down.
ATATCTTCGCTGTCTCCTCACTCAGCCTTGGCATTTCCTGAATGGTATCTTTGAGGAGATAGTAGTATTCACAAAATACAGCACGGTTCATCTTGCGCTTTGCGGGATTAGGAGATTCCCAAAGGTTTACATAGCGAATTCTGGCAGGTTCTCCTGCGCGGCGCGGAAGGAACTGAGTGTTCGGGGGCTCCTTCCACCCGACGAGAGCACATAAAATTAAAAGCCAAGAAAAATGGAACGACTGACCGGGGTTATCTTGAACGTTCCGGCAGTCTTCCAAAAAAGAATTGAGGAGGAAGAGGCACCAGTTGTACTGCTCCCCCTCCGCAGCTGCGATGGCAATCTCCACGACAGCTCCAGTAACTTCCTTCGGTCTGCACTTGGTGAGAAGTCTGCCTGCAAGCAGACTTCCTGTAAATCTGAGTGCTTCATCTTCTACTATAGTGAGGTCATAAGCCCGACCTCCTCTTGTAAGGTTGTATTTGTGCACCAACTTTGCAGCCAGTTTTCTATCCTTCTCCTTTCCCATAAAATGGATATTGGGATCCTTACCAACCTTAGACAGGCCAGTGACGCGATGCATCAAATCGACATTTAAATCGATTGGCCTCCCGAGCCAAAGGTAACCTCCATGAACACAGGATAGCAGTGTTTTAACAACTGCGTTCACTTCATTGCTACGCCCGAAATGCGGTAGCTTTAACAGGTTCAGGAGTCCAGGGCGCTCAAGATTTGCTGCAAATCCCTTCGGGATGAATTCGTCAACCTTTCGGCTGGGATTATGCACTACCGTCAGATATCGGTCTAGCTGGAACTGAGGATATGTTTTATAGTCTCCCAGGTTGAAATCAGAGAACTTGACCAGTGGAAGGTGTCCGAGCAAGGACCCTTCTATTCGCACGCTAACCGGTAGTGGAGGTAACGGAAGCGGATACTTTGCATTCTTCGGAATGTGCACCTCTGGTGCATCGTCTGGACGCGGCGAAATATAATTCACCATAGTGGCCAACGGCTCTGGAACGGGCTCTTCTGGCTGTGGCTGAGATGCTCGTGTGGCCGGAGATTGTCTGGGGTCCTGATAACCAGGATGTACATAAGTCGAAGCAGTCACGGGGGTAGTCATGCCGAAATCTAGGCCTCGGCGCAGGAATTGACGAACGACGTCTTCAGTCGACAAGTTCTCCGTTGTGAACGGGTATAGGTAACAAGAATTTGGATAGAAACAGCGGAACGGCGTGGGATATGGATGCTGACAACAAGGGAAGCACTCTGCACAACTCGGCTCTGAAAACAATGGCTTAGATTCTCAAACAAGACTATGCAGCTCGAGAAAAGTAACCCGAAAATATACAAGTGTGGGGTATTTATAGCCAAAGGTGATAGTAAATGCGGGCAAGTGGGGTTACTAGCTATAGGCGGCTATGCATGAGTTGAAAACCCTACGATCCACTTCGCGTTTGCGGTGCATTTATTGTGATGGACGGGCTCTGACAGGCTTCCGGGAGAGGCTAACGCTTTCGGCGCATGAGTTAAATGCAAATCTTACGGAGATCAATCCAAATCTTGTCAGAGCGGCTACACTTAAATGGCGGGCTTATCCTTCATTTATTCTCAGACGCGGCTACATAACTGCTGTAATTCAAATTTTTCGGCAGGTCATTTCAGCTTAGGAAACTGTGCCTATAGGGGTCCACAACAAGAACTTGAAGCGGCAATTTATCACAGGGAACTGCGCAAGAGCGACAGTTCATCATTCCGGGAAAAACTTTGTCAGAGCGCAAAATAATGTCGCTTCTTACAAACTTGTACTGATGCACGGATGGTTCAAGGAACTGCGCGGGAAGCCAGAGACTGAGGGTCTCGCGACTTCCGTGTAGACTGATAATGCGATGCCTCTTTCAACTACACTGGACATCTGCATTTCTTTGAGCAGCTATTTAGGTCGACAGGGCGGAGTGGCCATCGCGGTAAAGCTTGAACCGACTCCCGTTGATCATTGTAGGTAGCAATTCTCCATTCAGCTTCGCAAGCTGAACTGCTCCTCCTTCTGTTATTTTTATCACCTGAAAAGGGCCTAACCAGTGTACACGAAACTTGCCTGGAAACTTGATGAATTTACTATCATAGAGGAGTACCAAGTCTCCTTCTGCAAAGTGTTTATTCTTAATGTGCCTGTCATGCCAAGCTTTCTGTCTTTCCTTCTGTACCTGTTGATGAAATCCGGCTAAAAGTCGGTCTTCTTCTAGGGCAAGCAGTTGTGAAAGTCTTGCGCTGATAGTATCAGGATCTGTCATTTCTGTAATTTGCGCAATTCTGAGACTGGGAATAATGTATTCCATAGGCATAACTGCTTCTTGTCCATACACCAAACTAAAAGGTTTGTGGCCTGTTAGTTTCTTGCATGTGGTTCTGTAATCCCATAATACAGCTGTAACTCTAAGGTCCCAATCATCTCTTTGTTGATGACAGATCTTCGTCAGGGCATTCTCAAGAATTTTATTGAATGCCTCCACCGTACCATTAGCTTGAGGGTGGTAGGGTGTACTCTTATGATGACTAATTTGAAATTCTTCAGTAAGGGCCTCTATAGTCTGATTGAGGAAGTGTGTACCCTGATCACTCATGAGAATCACTGGGCATCCAAACCTAGTGATAATGTTCTCAAAAATGAACTGCGTGGCCGTGGCAGCGTCGTAGTTCTTCACTGGCTTAGCCTCAGCCCATCTGGTGAGGTATTCAGTAGCTGTGATGATGTATCTTGCGCCGGTTCTCTTTCCTGGTGGGTTGATAGGACCTACAAAATCAATGGCCCATTTATCAAAAGCACGCAGTGTTATCTGAGGTCTTAGCGGCATTTCATCTCTTCTTGAAGGTTTTCCTATTCGCTGGCACACATCGCAACATTTGCAGAATTCCTTAGTATCCTTATGCAATGTCGGCCACCAAAGACCTGCGGCTAAGATCTTCTGAGCAGTCGGCTTTCCTACGAAATGGCCTCCTGCGGTGCCTGAGTGCGCTTCTGCGATGATAGAGTTCTTTTCATGTGGTAAAATACATCTGCGCAAGACTTCATCGGGGCCCAACTTATAAAGCTGGCCTGCTATCAAAGTGAAGTCTGCGGCTTTGACGACAAGTTGTTTCTTCTGCTGGACTGTAAACTCAACTGGCGCTTGTCCGGTGGTAAAAAACTCAAGGATATCAGAATAATATTCATCTGCTGCTTGAATAGAGAACAACTGCGCGTCAGGAAGATTGTCCTCCAGATTTGTAGGTTCTTCTCCTGACTCTATCCTGGATAAATGGTCAGGTCCTGCATTCAATCTTCCTGGCTTTACAATAACCTCAAAATCGTATTCTTGAAAGAGCAGTAGCCATCTGCAAATTCTTCCCCCTAACACTGGCTTATTGACCAAGTATTTCAAAGCAGAATGGTCAGTATACATTTTAAAATGTGCGCCCAGTAAGTAGTGTCTGAACTTCTGTAGGGCGTACACCATAGCTAGTCCTTCTCTCTCTGTAGTAGTGTAGTTCTTCTCGGCTATGGACAGCTTCCGGATAGAGTAAGCAATGGAGTGATCGATACCTCCTTCTCCTGGTTGCGTAAGTACGATCCCCAATGCTATGGAAGAAGCATCGACATGAACATGAAAGGGTTTATTCCAGTCTGGGAAAACTAGAATTGGCGCTCTGATCATCTTGTCTTTAAGTGTATCCAAGCTCTGTTGGCATTCTTCTGTCCATTGGAATTTCGAATCCTTTTTCAGCAATCTTTCCATAGGTGCTGTGATCTTTGCATATCCTTTGATAAATTTTCTGTAGTATCCAGTATGTCCCAATGTAGTGCGCAATTGCTTGACTGAGTTGGGCGTAGGTAAATTAGCAATGATGGCAACCTTTGCAGGATCCATCAGGAGTCCTTGTCTGCATACAATGTGACCCAACAAAATACCAAAAGGAGCACAGAAGATACATTTTTTCAAGTTAAGGGAAATCTGATGCTGTCTACATTTTTCTAACATCATTCGCAGGTTCCCCATATGGTTCTTTAGTAAACCAAACACAGTCCAATAATCAAAATAGACTTCTAAAAACTTATGGATGAATTCTTTGAAAACAGCAACAACGACTCTAGAGAAGATAGCAGGAGCGTTTTTAAGACCAAAAGGCATTACCGTATACTGGAATGATCCCCATTCAGTCGCAAAAGTAGTCTTATGGCGGTCATCTGGATGAATTCTGATCTGATGGTATCCCGAAAATCCATCAGTGAAGGAGTAAGCCTCTTGTCCTCCAACATTATCGAGCACTTCATCTGTAAAGGGAGTAGGAAATGGATCATGTGCTGATGCGTCATTGAGTTTGCGCAAGTCCACGCAAATTCTTATTTCGCCTTTTGTCTTCTTCTCTTGTACCACCATAGGGCTAATCCAATCGCTTTCCTCTACTGGCTCAATAATACCTGCTGCGAGCATCTTGTCAATTTCTTCTTTGACTTTTTCTTTATAGCGCGGGTTCAACCTGTATGGGCGCTGTTTTACTGGCTTGGCATCCGGTTTCAGAGGTATGCGCATCACTCCTAAGTCTCCTAGGATGCCTTTCATTTCTGTGAACTTGGTAGGAAAGATATCCTGGTAGTCACGTAATAAATCTAAAATATGCCCAACAGTTTCATCATCCCAATAGTCTCCTATAGAAGCAAACTTGGGTTCGGATTCTGTACCAATGTTAACCTTTTTGAGCTTGATGTGTTCTGTAATGGCAGGGATATCAAGCTGAGGACCTTCAACATTGCGCGTCCCTTCTGATTCTGGAATATTGATGTTGTGAGGATCATCCTCCTCTTCTCCAGCGGTGAAATTATAGCATTCCAGGGCATGTTCTATCTGAACAGCCCAATCTGGTTGGAAATATTCTGGTAATAGACATGGTTCAAATACCTTCTTTTTAATACACTTCAGAGCTTGATCAATACTTGGATGCTCTGACTCAAAGCTGAAGGTAAGTTGAAAACTTTCTATCATAAGAGGCCAAGTAAGAGTGCCTCTGCGCAATTCTGTTTCAGTGTACCAGTTCCTTGGAACTGTGTCCAATGTGTGGATGAATAGGTGAACCCACTCATCTTCCGGAATATCCGACCATTGCTGAATGCATGCTTCAATGTGTGACCTGGGGTCACTCTGTCCCTCATATTTGCGCGACACTTCTGTTGTAGTGTCCTGGAATCTGCGCAGTATCAATCTGCGACAGTCTTGCCATGTGTGAATATTCTCTTTATGCGCACCCCACCATCTTGCGGGTGTAGCTCGCAGTAATACATCTAATGCCTGTATGCGCTGCTGTTCTGGGAGCTGTTGTTCATATGCCTGTATGAATTCACTTACATTAGTTAAACCATCAAAAATTGGAGTGTCAGTCAATTCCGTGCCAATCCATCGAATGGATTTAGTCATCATGGCGCAACGTCTTGTAGAAACTTCATGTAAATGATTCTGCCAGTTCTCCAATCCTGTATATGAGTCTGATGTGCACGAGCTATCGCATCGCCAGCTGATATGGCCATCTGCTGTAGGATTAACATAGTCACTCTGACTAGCAGTCATCTGATACAAACTTTCCATTTGGCGCGCTTCTTCTTCTGCCCGAATGGGTTCTATATACCTTGGTCCTTGAATAGGATCAAGCAGTGCAATGACCCTAATCTGGTCGTCCTCGAAGGTCATCTGTCTTTTCTTCAAATTAATGACAGCCAAATTATCAAATGCCCAGTCTATACCTAAAAGTGCTGGGTAGGGTCTACTATCATCCAGAATTTTGATTACTTCAAAGTCTGCAGAACTTCTTACTCCCTCGATATCAATAGGTACATTGGGTAATCTGCCCAATGGAGAGACTCGTTGCTGGTTCGCGAGTCTTAGCTGGATGGGGGATCTTGTAAGTTGAGGACTTCCCATCTGTTCCCATGTCTGCATGGTGAGAACATTAACTTCTGAGCCCAAATCTAAAATGACTTCGTCCATCTCAAATGCTCCAATCTGCGCTGTAAGCCTCATCTCTTTTCCAGTTCTAATGTGACTCCCAATCTGGTGAACAGCACGCTGCGGCGTGTTCGTCGAAGCAGATTGTTGACATTTATCCAATAGGTGTTGGAGTTCCATAGTTGCTTTTTCATTGCACAACAACTTTAAGCAGTTCCTCAGAAAAGTATGGACAGTGCCTAGTGCATCTTCTTCATCAGGTCTTCCGGATGTAGTGGCCTGTTTTTGTACCAGGTTGTCTTGTCTTAGCACTTGCGATCTAATATCATTATGCGGAGTTGCGACAGAACTTGAAGCTCTGGGATCTGAGAAATACTCTTGGGCTTGCTTGAATGCTTCTTTTTGCTTTTGCAGATTAAGTGGGGCTGGTTTAATATTAGGGCGGCGCACCCATTGCGTCGCTTGCTTTCCAGTTCCCGACTCTGGCGCATCAGTGGTTGCTCCACTGCGCGTCACGATATTAACTGTACGGCCTGGTTCCATTTTTTCTGCTCCAATCAATTGAATATTCTGGTTGACCTGTGGAGTCTTTGCTTGCATCTTAGCCGTCAACTGAGGGCATTCTTCAATGATATGATCATAAGATTTGCAATATCTGCAAAGGGTTGTAGGGTTTTGGCAATCTCTTGCAAAATGACCTTGCGCTCCACAATTATAACAAGTGATCTGGCCTCTTCCGCGGCCAAAATTTGTTGCGCGTCCGCGGCCTCTGTAATTTCCTGTTCGGCCGTCGCGAGTTTGGTCATACTGCGGATCTGCTACGGGTCCTTATGCTTCTGATTGTACTCTATAAACATCATGTTTCCTTTCCATCATAAGGTCATATGCTCTGCAATTGTTTTCATCATGGCCTACTGATTTACAGAAATTACAATATAGATTCTTTGGAGTTTGTACATATTTCTGAAGTAAGTGACATTCTTGTGGTCTATGACCTCTAGTTCTACAGATTTCACACCAAGGCCCCTGTGGCTGTGGTAGAGGGTTAGGTGCTCCAGTTGCAATATACTCTATGAAAACAGGGCAATGGTCCTTTGAATGACCTTGTGCTTTACATTTTGTACACCACATCTCCTCCTTGGCATCCTTGCCTTTCTTAATATCATGCACCTGCAAGGTTAAATTTGCTAATTGGTTCTGCAACTGCGCAACATCGTTGCTTGTTCCAGCAATTGGTGAAGCTTCTAGTTTCATAGCCATCTCTAGAGCTTGTTCCTGAGTAGTGAGATTCTGTTGCATAAGAGGAAGTCTAATGTGTGGAAGCAGCGCAGCAATGAACCATTCCTTATGCTGTTGTGGTGCAAACTCAAAGCTTACTTGATCTATCAAGGCTTTGAACTTTTGGTCAAAGTCCCATACTGACTCTGTAGGTAACTGTTTTATGTCTTTGAGCTCTGTTATACACTGTGATTCTGATTTAGGTTTCTTAAATTCTCTAATCATTGCATTTCTTACATCAGCAAGCGTCCTATTCTGTGCTGCTGAGTATTTCATGAACCAAGTTAAGGCTCTTTCTCTTAATGTGGTTGCTAACTGAACCAGTTTAACAGCATCATCATTAATTTGCTTAATTGTCCAAATGGCTTCACATAGGAACCAGTGTTGCTCAGGGTCTTCTATCCCTGTTCCTCTAAAAGTTGGTAGTTTCATGTCATCACCCATCTTTCTTGCGCTAGGTTGAGGTGGAGGTGCTGTAGCAGTTCCTCTGGGCTGTTTAAACAAAGGTGGTACAGAGATACTAGAAGGTGTTACTGCGGGATTATACTGAGCTTCGTCTGGCTTTTGCGGTGTAAAAGGGTGGTAAGGGATATGAGCGCTCCCTTGTCTTTCTATGTGGCCTGCTCTAGGAACTTGATTGTCTTCTGGGCTCGACTCAAAAGAATATTGGTCAAGGCCTACTTTATACCATTTTCCACTACGAGTGCAACCAATAACTTCAGGGTCACTATCATAGTGTACGGACATTACTTTTCTAGACTATGCATCTGAAGCTATACATAGTTTTGCTTTTTCATACAGAAGCATTTTAATCGATAAGTTCAAAGAATTCAGGAACTTACCTCTATGTGCTTGAAAGAAACTCCTCTCAGCTTCACTGAAACTCTTTCTTGTATCCACTGCAAACTCAGTGATGAAACCTTCCAGCAGACTATTCAACCAAAAGTCTACTGCGCGGGACACAGAATTATCTACCCGCTTCAAAATACTGACTAGCTCAGGCGTCCAAGCGACTGGTCGATCAATATGCACAGTGGGTCTAGTATCTGCTAACTTGGCTATCCAATCATGTAACTCAAGTGCAAATGTGACAAAGAAAATTTCGTGAAGGTCAGTATAGATATACTTCTGCAACCATTCTTCTGGCTGGAGTCTAGAGCTTCTATTTTCTTGTTCAGCGAACTCTTTAGCCTTTAAATTGAACCACTCCTGAATTTCTGTAGCTGTAGGATTCCAGTAACACATTTGTTAGCTGAGCAAGGAACCATTTGTTGGCTCAGCAACAATCTTCTACGTCGCAAAAATAGCAAGTCTCAGTCACGTGGCAACGGAACCATTTGTTGGCTCCTTCTTTCTTTGCGTTTCACCTCAATCTCGCGTGTCGCTGAAATAACAAATCTTATTCACGCGGCAACGGAACCATTTGTTGGCTGCTTTTTGGACAGACCCGGGTTTTAATGAAGCGCAGCAACAAAACCCCTTGGCGCACTGGCCCTCTCGGCAACGAGCTGCGCAGCAGCTCGAGGTCTCACCCGAAGTGGCTATGGGGGGGCTAAGGAATCAGGTTTCCTTAACCTAGGCGACGCGGAGATTGCTCTTTCCTCTTTGACGACTCTTCTAAGGTGAAGGTCTGACCCCTCTTCAGACTTATGAGCGCAACAGCTCTCAAGCTCCGGCTCAGCAACTTAGCTGCGCGGTACTTTCTCTCCTTCTCTAGGGCCAATTATCCTCTGCGCGGATATTCTATGCGTCGTCTCGCTAGCGCGCGTGTCGCAGCAACAAGCTCTCCTATCGCTGCGGCGTCGTTGTCTACCGAGTCCTTCTACCCTTAACGATTATAGTCCCCAAGGAAGCTCCAAGAACTTACTCAATACACTCATAAAGATAATGCAATATTTCTGTATATGCTGTTAGTAAACTAAAACAGGCATTCACCTCATTCACAACATCACAATAGCGAGAAATATGAAGTCCACCTCCACGGGGAAAACCACGTCCACGGGAGTATCTTATATTAACCAGAAAGTGATAGATTTATACAATATGCTGCGCACACAGCTGCAGCCTTAGATCTTTCCAGGAAACTCCACGCACACAGCTGGGAGCCCTTCTCTCGATCCAGTCTCTTCCTCTTCAGAGATTACAATAGTTCAGACGTTGACTCCGACTGTCTGCAACTCAAGGATTAGCTTCACTGCTAACCAGCTCTCACTCTTGTTTTCTAGCAACACGGTATAAAACCCATCAACAAGATCGTAACAGAGGATGATCAACACGATCGATCCTTCTTACCTCTAGTATCTACTATCTTAGCTAGCTCCCTCACAGGCTTAGCTTACTGACTCACTAATTAGCCAACTGACTAACCAACTAACTGACTCTCTAACATCTACCCATTACAATTATTCATATATATATAGGTGGCCATGGCGGTCGCACCTTTACAAAACTGTGGGCCTTTCCCAGCAGTAATCCCCAAAAAACCTAACCAGACATGGCTAGGTGTACTGTAGGCGCCGCTTGCAGTCATGTCGCCGCTTCCTGCAGGCTCCATGATTTTCGACGCAGCTTACGGGTATGGGCGCCTTGTCCTTCGCCTTCAATGCTTTGGTCCGTTGCTCCTTCTTGATCCGAGCAACCATAAATTCGGTACTTAGCCTTAAATGAGGGTAGCTGAGCCCTCTACTTCGTCGCTTTATTTATTATGGTAGCTGAGCTTTCTATTCAGCCATATTCATCCTTCTATGACGTGCGCGCGAGCTCTGCGATTTCCGGTCTGTGATCTGCGCTGAGCTCCTCCATCTGGCACCGTACTACGCACCGTCTCCTTCTATCCAAAACTTAATACTTGTTCAACTTTAGCACTTTCCTTCCATACTCGTGCTTTTTCCTCAAAATTCGCAGCTTTTACCATAGTTGCGGCCTTGGCTCCAACACTTACATGATCCTTGAAAATGACTCAATTTCTTGCTATCCAAATACCCCAATTCACTATTAATGGAGGAGGTCTGAAAGCTCTAAGAGTTGGAAATTCAAAGTACCTTTTGAAATATGCTTCCACTGATTGCTTCACCCATAAATCTAAACTTTTTAGTATCCTTTCAGCCTCCTTCCAAACCATTTTGGAAAAAATACACTCCAGAAATAAATGAGACACTATTTCTTCTCCATCCTTGCACATAGGGAAAAAAACAGGACCTTGAAAATTACACTTCTGCAACCTGTCCAAAGTAAGAAATACGTTCTCTAGAATTAACTAGAAGTGTAGCGTACTCTTTGGACGAGATTTCATTTTCCAAAGACTCTGCCAACACCATTTAGGCTCCCTTGGTTTCAATGAAAAAACTGAATTGTATCTAAGTTTGGTTGTGTATGACCCCCTTTCAAATTATAGATCTATTTTAATGTGTCTGCCTCTCCAGAAATGTGAATATGGGCCTGGCTGAACATACTACAATAATTTTCCCAACTTACCTTCCACTCCTCTCTAAGCTCCAGACCTTTCATAGATAGCCAACCCTGCTTCTAGAAATAAGTCTCAACTGGATTGACAAACTTGTCTAACGTGGCCCTCCCAACTTCCTGCATATGTTTGACTAAATCCCGAGGGAGATGGTCTCTAACCTAATTCCCCATAACTGCATCATAGCCTACTCGAATTGATTTCCCATTACCAACTCTCCAAGCTAAAAAAAGGGATTTTAATCAAAAATCATTTAAGAGCTATTTCCATTGATTTGAAACCATCTTCCTTTTTTAATCGCTTCTCCTTACCCAATCCATAACAGAATATGGAGCTATATACTTAGCAACTAGAATCTCTTTCCAAAAGATCTCCTTTGTAAGGAAATTCCATAGAGATTTTGTTTCTAGCACTTTATTAAAATGAATTTTTTTTTTCATCCCCCAACCTCCCAGGATTTTGGGTGCCGCTAGTGCTTTCCATCCAGCCAAATGAAAACCCTGGTAATCCTTACTATTCCTCCACATAAAATTGAAGCATAATTTCCGAATAGAATTCAACGTCGAAACGAGAATATATTGTTAATATTATATGCTACTAAAGACTAAATTCTAACTTCATGAGCATTTAATACATTTTCACAATAACAGCATAACAAGGATCTCTGAAATATACACAATCACAAGGTACACAACAATATATCCTGGGAAACCCTCAAGGGGAAGAAAACCCAGCAAGAACTTCCTCAATATAGATTACCAAAGTACAATGCCCAAAATAATTCTCACAAAGAAGAGAGACAAAAACACAAACTCTAGAGCCAAGCCAATCCTCCTCCCCCTTCGCAAACTTCGTCTCTCCTCTAATGCGCAATGCATGAGTGAGTGAATGGTACAAATGAGGGAAAGACTCCCTCTATTTATACTTTACTTTTACTTGACATTTAACCTATCTAGGTCGGCCTCACTTAACTTGACTGGGCCGACCTCTCTAGAAAGACTCAAATAATATTTATATTACATTATTTTGGGTACTAACGACCCGAATTACAATGGAGGTTTTACCTCATGACTTTTACATGACCAAATATAATAATGACATCCCCGGACGGAGGTAAAATATCTCCAATGGAGTTACAATAATAAAGTACAAGTAGAATATTCTTCAAAGTTGCATTAATTCAACACTCCCCCTTAACAAGAAGGGTATTATACTAACAACAACAACAACATGTGTGGCTCTACACAATATCATCGAAAGGAGGGAGGAGGAGGCATCATCAACAACATCATCTGGAACATTGGTTGGTACATCTATAAATCATTGGAAGTTTTTCAACAACATCAATATCAACTACTGGAACAGCTCGCTGAAACATTATCAAAATCTGCAGCACAAAGCTGGAACATTATCATCCGCAACACGAAGCTGGAACATCATCATCTGCAACACAAGGATGGAACATCATCATCTGTAGCACGAGGCTGGAACACCATCATCTACAGCACTGGAACATCATCATCTCTAGTGAAGAGCTGAAGTATCATCATCATCATCTTCAGTACAAAGCTGAAGTATCATCATCATCATCTTCAACACAGAGTTGAAGTATCATCATCATCATCTTCAATATAGAGCTAAAGTATCATCATCATCTGCAATAATTTGCTGGAACAACATCATCATTAGTATATGAATATTGGAACAACATCAATCATCAATAAGTAAACACTAAAACAACAACATCAATCATTAGTAAGTAAATACTGAAACAACAACATCAATCATCAGTAAGTAAATACTGAAACAACAACAACAATCATCAGTAAGTAAATACTAATAAATCAACAACAACAACATGAGGTTGGCTCATCAACATAAAGCAGGAATAACATCATCATTGTCAACAGCTCAAGGCTGGAGCAACATCATCTATGGAAATAGGTGCATCAACAACCAATATGATCCTTGCTTTCGGAATTTCAGGATCAAGTTCAACAACACCAGTGATCCTTCCTTTCGGAATTACAGGATCATGGATAATCCTTCCTTTCGGAATTACGAGATTTTGGTCCATCAACACTGGTGATCCTTCCTTTCGGAATTATGAGCTTTTGGTCCATCAACACTGGTGATCCTTCCTTTCGGAATTACGAGATCATGGACAATCCTTCCTTTCGGAATTACGAGATTTTGGTCCATCAACAATGGTGATCCTTCCTTTCAGAATTATGGGATCATGGACAGGCCTTCCTTTCAGAATTACGGGACTCTAGTCCATCAACTCTGGTGATCCTTCATTTCGGAATTACAGGATCATGGACAGTCTTTCCTTTCGGAATTACGGGACTCTATTCCATCAACTTTGGTGATACTTCCTTTCAGAATTACGGGATCATGGACAATCCTTCGTTTCAGAATTACGGGACTCTAGTCCATCAACTCTGGTGATCCTTCCTTTCGGAATTATGAGATCATGGACAGTCCTTCCTTTCAGAATTACGGGACTCTAGTCCATCAACACTGGTGATCCTTCCTTTCGAAATTATGGGATCATGGATAGTCCTTCCTTTCGGAATTACAGGACTCTAGTCCATCAGCACTGGCGGTGCTCAGACAATCCTTCCTTTCGGAATTACGGGACCCAGTATTTACAGAGCTACCACACTTGGACGATCATTCCTTTTGAAATTACAGGATCATTGTCCACTACTCACATCTTAGACACTTCCTTTTGGAATTACGTGATTCTAGTCTAAGGATCAACATTTAAGACTATCCTTCCTTTCGAAATTACGGGATCACTATCTAGGGATGATTAATCCCACTGCACCACAATAGTATCATCATCACTACTCCCCCTTTTGAGGGAAGTCCTTACGGACTACACCAAGCGTGTCACGAAAATTCTCAAACTTCACACGAGACAGAGGCTTAGTCAACACATCTGCAACCTACTCATCTGTGCTCACATATTGGAGCTTTATAGATCACTCCTGCACCATATCTCATATGTATAAATACCATATTTCTATGTGCTTCGACTTATCATGGAAAACGGGGTTATATGTCATCTTTATACAACTATGGTTATCACATGGAATCACTGTGGTATCTAACTCCAGATCAAATAAACCTGATAACAACTTCCAAATCCATATGGCTTCACAACTGGCAGAACAAGTTGCAATACATTCTACTTTTGCAGTGCTGAGAGCAACACTGGACTACTTTCTGCTTAGCCATGAGATCATGGCTGACCCCAGACTGTAACATCCTCCTGAAGTGCTCTTTCTGTCTGAGACACTTCCTGCCCAATCTGAATTTGTATAACCAAACAGTCTGAAGTCATGATCTCTAGTATAAATGAGACCATATCCTATTGTACCTTTTAGGTACCTCATCACATGCTTTGTAGCTACAAGGTGAACACGTATGGGTTCAACTGGATACTAACTCAAGGTGTTCACAACAAAGCATATATCCAGCCTGGTATTTGTCAGATACATCAATGACCCAATAATCTTCTTGTATAGTGTCACATCCACTAACTCTGACGAAGCATCAATCAACAACTTCAAATTTGTATCCATGGGTGTGGCCATGGTTTTACATTCCAATATATCAAACCTTTTCAGAATTTCTACTGCATACTGGGGCAAACAACCTTTGCCGCAAATAGAGACCAAGTGAAAGTGTCTCTCTATCTATACTGTAGTCACTTCCTCTGAAGCGGGGATTTCCTTCTCCTTCTATAACCGAGAACTATCCTCCCTTTGCATCTTATACTTTATGTATCGGTACATTTTGCACTAGAGTGACTGGCCCAGCCTTCTCTTCTAATGATCTTATGTGTATGAATCTATTTCATCTTTCTAAGTCACTAGATACCAAGATCTCAAACTTTGTTACAAGTTCTCTCTTGCACCCATCTATGTGCTTCTCATCTTCAACCTTGTAGCAAATGTTGATGCCTCATCACTCTAGTTGATCCTTGATCTCATCATTCTATCCATGGGTGACTTATGAGCCTGTACAAAGCCTTCTTCAATCTGCACACATGTGGTTCTCTGAGTCCTTGAGGTTTTTCGGTATCTTCTTCTACTTCGATTACACCATGAGTCTGGATACTAGAGCAACATATAGTCATAGTCGAATTCCTCTTCTTGATTTCATAAGTCTCGTTTATAGTTGAACCATTGTCACTAGTTCTACGAAACAAGTCTCATTATTCTTCATTTGTAGTTGATCGTGTACGATACTTCCTACAAGTCAAAAAGCATGGTTAGAAACATTTCATAGTTTCCAAAACATATGCATAAAAAAATAAGTCACACTGTCATAATGCTATCTCAGCCAATAACACAACATTCATCCATATCCCACATTCATATGGTAACTTTCTAGATGCCTTCCATCTCTACCAGAACATTATTAAGAGCGTGCACTACTCCCAATATGTCAACAAAGAGATTTCACTCTAGATAAGTAGCAATAGAATGTTGAATATCACCATAGGCTACTTACCCATCACATGCATATTAGTAGTAAACTGCTCATTAATGCAACTGTTCTAACATGCATACTATACTTCCTAAATCTAGGAATATAAATATGTACACAACTGAACAATATCATTTAAACAATTTGATAAAATGACAATTCAAATACTTATCTTAGTTTGTTTGGTAGGATCTCTTTTGATCCTAGTCTCCTTGCAGGGATTATTGGAATGTCTGATGGTGAGCTCTACTCCATCATCTGATTCTGAGGTCATGTGCCTTTCTTGCTTATGGTCTATAATGTTGATCAAGTCTTCTACCATAGATCAAACCTGTTTCTGAGTGATCTTATGTGAGCCGCCTTCTTTTGTCCCAATAAAAACTGCATCTCCAATGGTTCAACCATTCAACTGAGAATGTGTTCGGCAAGATACGGATTTAGTTGTTGATGCTCAAACTCTTGGAAATCCATCTTTGGAGACAAATGTTAATTGCAAAAAGGAAAGATAAAAATCACGTGGTTAGTCCTAAAACATTGATCATGAAAACTTTTTTTTCCCAAAACTCATTTGAATGGAAAGAGGGATGATAAAAGGTGTATTTATGTTATTTTTACATTAGTTTGGAAATTTGTTGGAAAGTAGTCTTTCAAGGAGGGTTGTAAATGAAAATTGTTTAGTTAATCTTCATGATTGTAAGGTGCATGGTTTGCTATTTTCTAATTCAGGGAAAAATGACACAAATAATGAGAATGATCTTGAAGATACTTGGGAGAGTAGTTTTACTAGAGGATAATGTACAACCTTTCCCAACCAAGGTAGCCCATTTCTAAAAAAATGAGGAGAATGATATATGCCACCCATGGTGAAATTTGTGGGTTGGGTGCAATATCATCTTTTTCTGGACATTACAAAAGTTGTAAAAAGGGATCCCTAAAGGGAGTGTTGCATATATATAAAGAAAGAGGTTATTGAGGACATCATTCATGAGCCTCTCACATGGTAAAAAATTCAAAAGAAGAGAAGCATTCTAGTTAAAGGATATATCTAAGGCTCTTTTCTTTTATTCAAGGAATTCCCTAGAAAGATAGTATGCCAACTATTGGAAACTAAATCCATTGACAAGGTCAAAGGCAAGGGAAACATCCACATTTCAAGTGGATTTCATGGCTATATTTGGTAAATGAGGGATATTTTGAACTTATGATTATATTGAGAGGTGGGGGTGAATCAAAATAAGACTTATTTTTGCTTTAGACAATCATTCATCAATCATGCATTGACTATGAAATAATAAACACATCTAAACACAAATCATAGGACAACGAATCTAAAGTGGAAACTCTTTCAAGAGAAAACCATAAAAAGTTATCTTTATAAATTTAAGTAGGAACCTACTTACTATTACAAATTTTGAGGAAAAAACCTACTAGAGACACCAATACCCTCAAATAAGCACCAACTCAACAAGATCCGTGTAAGCACCAACCCACAAAAGATGATAATATCCTCAATTGAGCAACAACTCAGTAAGATCTATGTAGGCACCCACCTATTGGAGACACCAATCTTCTCAACTGAGCACCAACTCAGTAAGATCATGTGTAGGCACCAACCAACTGAAGAAATAGGTACAATAATGTTGATATAATCACCTTAAAGATTGATCCATAATCTATCCTTAGCACTCTCATAAGATCTCCTCAAAATTTGTGCCATACTCAAACCTATATCAGCCCTCAAAACTATCATAAGATCACCTCAAAATCTATGCCATACTCAATCCTATATCATCATTTTATACTATCACATAATCACCTTCAAATCTGCCCCGAAATAAGCCTTACATTAGTCCTCTATATTGTCACATAATCACCCTCAAATTCGCTCCAAAATCAGCCCTTAAAACATCTCCAAAACTGTCAAAGTTCACCTTGAAATCTATTCCAAGATAGGCATGACATCATCCCTTAAAACAATCTTTAAACAATCACAAGATCATCTTCAAATCTTCCAATTACCTAAGAAAGATGTGCCATACTTAGCTTTTCATTTTCCCTTGAAAACCAAGAAAGATACCTTTTAGAACTTCATCTTTTCTCCCTAGTGCACCTTCCTATTTCAGACCCAGTCTTGCTCATTTTGCTTTGAAAAATGTGCCCCTTTATGTTTATTTATAGTATTTCTAAGTCACCTTTCTAGGATGACCTAAAATTGTTTAATATCTTGCAAGGGACGACCTAACACTTTGGTAGGGATATTTTAACACTCCATATCTCTACAACACTTTAGAGTTAGAGTGATTGCCATACACTGTTGGAAAGTTCTTACAATAATATTTTCAACCATATACCATATGCTCCCATCTGAGCTAGGTCCTAAAAGAAAAAAAGGCCTTCAAACACAGGGTATCCAAACCGGTCATCAAAAGTCCAAAAATGTCCATCTACAATTTCGTCCTCCTGTCTTTGACATCAATGACACAATATTTCCAACAATCTTCATCTCATAAGTAAAAATTGGAGTTTACTATATGATAAGGAAATACAATAGTCAACGTTTCGAGCCCTCCACTAAGGCTCAACATTAGGACAAAGACGATTATCAAGGCTAGAATTAGGTAGGGTAAGCATATAAATAGTTGAAAAAACCCAAAGTGAAGAGGCCGACACAATCTTTGTTTGCCAAGATACTAAACGAGAATCATAAGAATTATGATTTAATTAGTTATAAAACCCCTAATAATCCTTCGCTAATAAAACATACTTTTTACCTATTGAAAACTTATTAAATTATGATTAGTAGGTGTTTTATAACTAATTAAATCATAATTCTTAGGGTTGTTGTTTAGTATCTTGGCAAACAAAGGTTGTGTCGGCCTCTTCACTTTGGGTTTTTTCAACTATTTATATGCTTACCCTACCTAATTCTAGCCTTGAAAATCGTCTTTGTCCTGATGATGAGCCTCAGTGGAGGGCTTGAATGCTAATAAACCCCTAATAATCATTTGTTAATAAATCATACTTCTTAACTCTTGAAAACTTATTAAATTATGCTTATTAGGGGTTTTATAACTAATCAAATCATAATTCTTAGGGTTCTTGTTTAGTATCTTGGCAAACAAAGGTTGTGTCAACCTCTTCACTTTTGTTTTTTTCAGCTATTTATATGCTTACCCTGCCTAATTCTAACCTTGAAAATCGTCTTTGTCCTGATGATGAGCCTCAATGGAGGGCTCAAGATGTTGACTATTGTATTTCCTTATCACAGAGTAAACTCCAATTTTTACTTACAACAAATCTTCATCTTGGACATTTGTAGTCTTTCATTGTCTTTGACATTAATGACATTACTCCCCCTGTCTGCAACTCTCCTTGTGTCTGCAACTCTCCTTATGTCTGCAACTCTTCCTTTGTCTGTAACTCTCCTCCTGTATACAACTTTCTCTCCTTTGACATCAATGGCAAAGGGTTACTCCCCCTGAGCTTGTGCTTCTCCTTAAGCACTTAGTGTTGAGATGAGAGGGATATTACTCCCAACTTTTGTTTTGGATCTTGTTGAACACGTCATGAAGATTGGTACTACTTCTATTTAACATGCCAATCTCAACATCCTTTTATTTTGAAAGATCACCAATAATTCTAGCATTTTGTTTTAGAGATACCGTTGAAGTATCCTGTAGATGCTTATGAATACATGTCTTTCTAACTTTACAAGGGTTGTGCCCAGATTCCCATGCACTATTTTGTTGTCATAGAATTGATCTTAGGGATGCAATATGTGCATAGATTCCTTCATAATCCATCCGTACATCCGTTATATCTTAATCACAAGAAAAGAACATCTCTAATCTCCCACTTGTTGACAACTGAACATTATCCAAACTATCTCTGATTCCTTGGAAAGTATTTGGTTATGGAGAAATAAGATTATTGATCAAGGATGAACTCAGTACTTGTGTCATAGTTTCTTCCTTCCTTAACACTACATTTGTTGCAGTCTAAGGATGTTCTTTCTTAATTGGATTTGCAATTGCTTCCTCATTTTCCCTACCAATAAATCCATTCACCATTGGAGGCTTCATATGGAAATATAAGGATTCATCACTACTTCTACCTAATTCTCTTGTAATGGGGTGTACATGTTTCGAGTGAGAATCGAAACAATGGATATCCCTGCCATCTTCACCTAGCTCATCACATCCTTTCTCATAACAAACAATTTTGTCTCTCCCTCTTTCTTGTTTGAGCTTCATTTTCTAAACCTTTGAGTATTCTTTTTTATCTTTTCCAAGGACATATTCTTTCTTGCTTTGTTTAGGAGATCCTACTATGATGCTTCTACAGTAACGTGCTACGTGCCCATAGTTATTGCACTTATAGCATTCAATATTGTAATCAAGTAGGGGAGAAAATGAATTGTAGTTTCTGTCAACAAACCCATGAGAAATTATGGTTTTGTTGCTTAGATAATCATCCTTTGAGGTCTTATAAGGAACTCTATTTATGTTACTTTTTGCATAAGCTCTACAATCTATTGTTTTATGACCAAAATTATTACAAGAAAAACAAAGCCGCAGAAGAGATTTTGGTACTGGAATGTGAAAGGTCCTCTTGGTGAACAACTCTTTTGAACTTATTCTTGTTGTTCTTGTGAGAAGAACGGTTGCTGCTGGTCATCATTTCCTTTGTTACTTCTTTAATTGTTGATGGACCCTTTGATAATATTGACATAGCTTTTAGGATTTTCTTCATTTTCCTTGCTTGCATCTTCTTCAAGGGTCTTTTGATTCTCATCATATCCAAGACCTTTTTTTATGAATGGTGACCTTTGGTAACTGAGAATCTCGTTCAAACTTTCAGTGCTCTCCAAACTTTTATATAATTGAGCATTTGAATTTTCCAATTCCTTTCTTAATGATACAACTTTAGACTCTAGCTTCTCACATATTTCTTCCTTTTCTTTGAGCTGACTTCTCACTACTCCTATGTTTTTTTCCTCTTCTAATTGAGTCTCCAGGCTGATAATCATCTTCTATGTTTCACCAAGATCATGATCCTTCTTTTTTTGCTTACGCAATTGCTCCCTTTTCTTTATAATTTTCTTAAGTCTATCTATTTTGAGTTTTGCTTTAATGTCTTCTTCTTCTTAATCTAACTTTTCTTCCTGATTATCTTCATTTTCTTCACCAGCAAACTTTATATCCATGACCATGAAGGGATATTCATCTTTATAAATATTTTGTACCTTGTCCCAAATATTGTTAGCTGATGTACACTGCTTTACCTTGACAATCACATAATCTAACAAGCCACTCAAGATGGCATCCCTTGCTTTTGCATTGCTTTTACTTGACTCCATTGCAACTACATTTGTTGGTGGAGTTTTTGGGGCTGTATAACCTGTCATGACTGATTCCCATATATGAATCCCAAGGGCCATCAAATATGTCTTCATTCTTATGATCCAAAATGCATAGTTTGTCCCATCAAGAAAAGGGGCTCTGTTCATGGAGAAACCTTCCTAACAAGCCATATGTGCTCGATATCTACCTTTTAGTGGCTATACACTATGTATGAAGGAACCCGATGATCTGATACCAATTGTTGAACTTATGCTTACATTGGGAGGTAGGATTGATTCAATATAAGACTTATTTTTACTTTAGACAAGCAGTCATCAATCATTCATTGACTATGAAATAGTAAACACATCCAAACACAAATCATAGGACATATAATTTGATGTGGAAACTCTTTTAAGAGAAAACCATAAAAACTTATCTTTATAAATTTAAGTAGGCACCAAACTACTATTATAAAGTTTATAGGAACCAACCTACTAGAGACACCAATCCCCTCAAATGAGCACCAACTCAGCAATATCTATGTAAGCACCAACCCACAAGAGACACCTATACTCAATTGAGCACCAACTCAGTAAGATCTGTGTAGACACCAACCTACTGGAGACACCAATCTCTTCAGTCGAGCACCAACTCAGTAGGAACTTATCTAAGAACCAACCAACTGATGAAACATGTACAATAATGATGATATAATCACCTTAAATATTGAGCCATAATATGTCCTTAACATTGTCATAATATCTCCTCACAATTTATGCCATACTCAACCCTATATCAACCCTCAAAAATGTCATAAGCTCACCTCGAAATCAATGCAATACTCAACCCTTTATACTGTCACACAATCACCTTCAAATCTACTCCAAAATCAGCTCTTAAAACATCTCCAAAACTGTCACAAGATCACTTTGAAATCTTCTCTAAGATTAGCCTTACATAAGCCCTTGAATCAACCCTTAAAACAATCTTTAAACAATCACAAGATCATCTCCAAATCTGCCATAGTCACCTAGAAAGATGTGCCATACTTAGCTTTTCATTTTTCCCTTGAAAACCAAGAAATATATCCTTTAGAAATTCATCTTTTCTCCCTAGTGCACCTTCTTATTTCAAACCCAGTATTGCACATTATGCCTTGAAAAATATGACCCTTTATGTTTATTTATACTGTTTTTAAGTCACATTTATGGGTCGATCTAGCATTGTACAATATCCTGGAGGGCTGACCTAACACTTTGGCAGGGATATTCTAACACTTCAGATATCCAAAGTCCTATGGAGTTAGAGAGAGTTCCATACACCGTTGGAAAGGTCTTAGAATAAGCTTTTCAACTATATATCATATGCTCCCTTATGAGATATCTATTATAAGAAAAAAAAAGGCATAAAAAAAAGGTATCCAAACTAGTCATCAAAAGTCCAAAAATGTACAATTATAATTTTCTCTTGTCTTTGACATCAATGACACAAGATTTCCAACAATATTCATCTTGTACATCTGTAGTCTCCCCTTATTTTGGATATCAATGACAAAAATATTTCCAACAATCTCCCCCTTTGTCATTGATGGCAACCCTTTAGTCATATATGCACTAATCTTGTAATTACTCCCCCTGTCTGCAACTCTCCTTGCGTTTGCAATTCTTTCTTTGTCTGCAAATCTCCTCTTGTCTGCAACTTCTCCCCCTTTGACATCAATGGAAAGGGGTTGATCCCCCTGAGCTTGTGCTTCTCCTCAATCACTTAGTGACGAGATGAGAGGGATATTACTCCCAACTTCTATCTTGTATCTTGTTGAATGCATCATGAAGAGTGGTAGTACTTCTATTCAAGATGCCAATCTCAACATCCTTATGTTTTGTAAGATCATAAAAAATTCTAGCATTTTGCTTTAGAGATATCATTGAAGCATCCTGTAGCTGCTTAGGAATAAATATCTTGCTAACTTTACAAGGGTTATGCCTAGATTTCCATGCACTATTTTACTATCATAGAATTGATCTTAACGCTGCAATATGTGCACAAATTCCTTTATAACCCATCCATCCATTCATTATATATTAATAAGAAGTAAATCACATCTCTAATCTCTGTCTTGTTGACAATTGATCATTATCTAGATTATCTCTGCTTTCTTGGAAAGTATTTGGTTATGGGGCAATAAGATTATGAATCAAGGATGAACTTGGTACTTGCGTTATAGTTTCTTCCTTCCTTAATGCTACATTTGTTGCAGTATGAGGATGTTCTTTCTTAATTGGATTTGCAATTGCTTTCTCATTTTCCCTGCCAATAAATCCATTCACTATTGGAGGCTTTATCTAACATATAAAGCTTCGTCACTGCTTCATATTGATTCTCTAATAATGGGGTGTACATGTTTCAAGTGAGAGTCAAAACAATGGATCTCCCTGCCATCTCCATCTAGCTTATCAGATCCTTTCTCATAAAAAAACTATTTTGTCTCTCCCTCTTTTTTTCTTTTGCTTAATTTTCCAAATCTTTGAGTATTCTTTTTAATCTTTGGAAAGGACATCTTCTTCCTTATTTTGTTCAGGAGATCATACTATGTTGCTTCTACATTAATGTGCTATGTGCCCATAGTTATAACACATATAGCATTCAATATTGTAATAAAGTAGGGGAGAAATGAATTGTAGTTTTTGTCAGCAAACCCATGATAACTTTTGGTTTTGTTGCTTACATAATCATCCTTTGAGGCCGTATAAGGACCTCTATTTCTCAAATGTCTTGCAGAAGCTCTACAATCTATTTTTTATGACCAAAATTATTTCAGGAAAAACAATAGCCAAAGAATAAATTTTGGTACGAGGGTGTGAAATGTCTTCTTGGTGGAACAACTCTTATGAACTTATTCATGTTGTTCTTGTGAGAAGAATCAAGTTGTTGTTGGTCATCATTTCCTTTGCTACCACTTTCATTGTTGATGGAGCCCTTGAGAATATTGGCTTAACTTTTAGGATTTTCTTCATTTTCCTTGCTTCCATCTTCTTCAAGGGTCTTATGATTCTCATCATAGCCAAGACCTATTTTGATGAATGGCGACCTTTGGTAACTGAGAATCTCATTCAAAGTTTCAATGCTCTCCAAACTTCCGTGTAATTGAGCATTTGACTTTTCCAATTCCTTTCTTAATTAGACAACTTTAGATTCTAGTTTCTCACATATTTCTTCCTTTTCTTTGGGATGACTTCTCACTACTCCTATCCTCTTTGCCTCTTCTAACTAAGTCTCCAGGGATATAATTGTCTTCTTCATTTCTACAACGACTAGCTCTTCAAATTTACAATAAGACAAAATACAAATGTGTAGGTGGTCTCAAACCAAGTCACTGACGGAACTTTGGAGTACCTTCGGTGCTCGCTCTCGTCACAGCCCATGTATTTGGCTTTTCTGCATATCTTTATAAGAGCTAATTGCTTAATTGTTGTCTTCCTAAGAATGAATTTGTCCACTTTTTCAGTAAGTCTGAAGGATGCCTTACTTAAACGAAGAAATAAAAATAATGCTATAGAATGATTATGCATCCTTGAAAAATGTTTTGGCTACCTTGAAAGAAACTTGAAAGGGTGTATCATCGGCTCAGAAAAGCTTGGGTCACTGCTGCCAGCAATCCTGTCTTCTACAATCCGATCATAGAAATTTAACCTAGTTTCTCCGATTTGCAAGGGGTTCAAACCCTCGAACCCTTCCTAAAAGGGTTTCAAAAATCACTCTTCATAAAAATTAAAATTTGTACATCGTCAATTATGAAAATTTTATAACATTTTGAAAGTAGTCACATTTTCAACAACTCATCAATGTATTCAACAACCCATCAATGTATTTATTGGAAATTATTGATTACTCAATTAACATTGTATCTGTAATGAAACGAATTGAAAGGGAAATATGATATAGAATTCATTTTCCAATACTTACATTTGGCATAAAAGACTAAAATAATTTGTTTTCTTTTTGGCTTTCATCTATTTCTTGATGAAGTGTACCATTCCACAACATTAAATCCATCACATAAATGACCCCTATATAATCCTACCATCATATTGATGCATACACCATTGTTAGTGTTACCTAATGAAAGTTTCCCAAATAAGCTTGTTGATCATTCTCGATATGAGAATTAGCATCACATTTTGTTTCCATAAAATCTTTTGAGATCCTACAATCACCATAATTTCATTCTCTTTGTTATATTTTCCTCCATTCAATGTTTTGTAAAATACTGGCACAATTAGTCGCATGTCACAAGTGTAAATTATAATAGCATTGAGGACTTGTTAGTAAGTTTAATTGCAAATGTGTGGCTTAATGACAATTTTGAAAAGCAAACAGTAAGCATTGAATGGACCTAAGAAAATGTGGACATTTTTCTCATGTTTACATATTGCATCTCTTTAAAAGCATATAACATGTTGAGTTATAGTCATTTTATTGCATTGGTAATGCTATGTATTTTTGTGTTAAAATTTATGATATAGTTACAACATTGATATCTAATATTTGTTTATTATTTGACCACATTACTGGGCCTTTGATTCACTCACTTTGTAATTAATTGAATCCTCATTATTACAATATATACTTAAATGGGAACGTATTATTACTAATTAAACATATATCTCTTAACAATCCACGAATCTTGTGCAAGTTTGGCCAGCTTAATCATAAAGACAATGCATAGATTTTTTTTTTCAAAAAACTATTTTGTGATTTTGTTTGGGACAAAATTTCTAATAAGCTAAGTGAAATTTTCCCACTTATATGTATTCCTAATTAAGTTTAGATATGAACTTGTGCAAAACAGGCCTTGTCAACTACACAAACCTAAAATATGGTTTATACCACTCAAAATTATGATTTTGTTCATTGAGTTTTCTACATCATCAAATCTTTGCTTCTTTGTTCTCCAAAATGTTAGATTTTATAGCAGCATAACCAGGATCACTAAAAGAATGACAAAGCACAGAAACAAAATGAGTGTGGAGCTCGTTTAACCATGATGATAAGAACAATCATCTCCACAAAGCTAGTTGTCTAAATTCCTCAATTGTATCTGGGGGTTAAACTCGTCCAGAACAATAGCAATCAATAGTGTTACCCCCTAAGGATTCATGAAGGCAGAAGGATTAATGAAGTCATGTGGTTGCCCGCCCGTTCGTTCACTCTAAAAGTTAAGGTAAGTGAGCCGGTATATCCGAGGGTTGACAAAAGGTTGCGGTTAGTTGTAGGTAAACCTTCCGGCTAAAGAAAGGTTAATGGCGATGTTCAAAGTGCATACCCCCCTAAAAGATTATTCAAGCAAGCGTTTTCGAAGCCCGGCCCAAACAATATAAATATGCCTACCAACAAAGCTTTCATGAGGGAACATGAGAAGTGGTTTGGAAGCCGATCAAATAACTAACAAAGTAAATGTAAGTGAGTCGGGTATGGAAAGGTGCACTACAAGTTGTGGGTATAGGTCAGACAACAATTCAGTAATTAATTATGTAGGCTTCTATTCTAAAAGTAAATACGAGTAGTGTTGATCCCCACCCCATTTGATCTCTCTCTGAAGTTCAGGCAGTAGTAAATTCATAGGGCAGTTTCCCACAATCCAACAACAGGTTGGTTGTTCCTATGCACCACTCACAAACTTTTTGTCATTGTATAGGCATATCAAGGTAATAGCAATAATGTTCTAAGTGCCCACCAAGCCCTTACAATATAAAGAGTCTGTCTAAAGAAAGGGCAGTTCCCACGACTGATTGGTAGTATCTGTCCAACTGAAAGTAATCCAGTAAGTTGAACCATTAATTCCCTCCCAAAATGAAGGGTATAGTGATACCTTGAGGATGTGTCTAGACCTGTTCCCATTCAATAGTAAAGATGGCGTGTTAGTTGCATTGAACGAACAAAAGCAGAGCGAGCGAAAGAAACATGCAATGTCTCTTATGTTTATCTTGATAGTAGTTATAGGATTGTCCATCGTCTTGTCTCATGATGGTGGTTCTAGGTTAAGGGGTTATTCAACTGGACCAAAAGAATCGACATCCTTGGGTAGTAAATCTGTTGAATAGAAGATAGAATCTGGATATCCGGATATATCTCTTTTTTCCTATCTTGTCCCGACTAGATCGCACCATGTATTATCTCAAAAATTAAGAGGTTATTCTCATGAACGAGAGCCATAGTTGAGGTTTTAAAATGGATGAGTTCCATAGAAACGGAAAGGAAGATAGCTCTTGGCAACAATGCCAACCATAGACAAAGCTCTTTGTCTCCCTCAAGCTCACACCTTCCAATAGAGAACTATGTACATCCAGATAGTAGTAGCGCAAACCCAAGAAAAATAAGAGAGAAACTTCTCCAATAGTGGAGAACCCCAAAAATCAGTGTCCTAGCTGCAATAGCGAACCTCTCTTAGTAGAGCAAACTTGCCTTGAGTGAATGTCCAAATGAGAGATTCGACCTCTATTTATACACATCAAAAGTGACTTTTTCCCTTACTGGGCCGACCTGACTTGGCCTAACTGGGGCAGTTCTGCCCATTGTCTGGGGCAAACTACCCACTGTTTTGGGGCAGTTTACCCACTAGGCCACCCTGTCTACTGACTGAGCCGACTTGAGTTGGGGGAAGATAAAATAAGAATAGCTTCCGAAGTTGCACTATTTCCAACACAAAATAGTCATTCCCCTTTTGTTATAGTTAAACTTTAACATCAGTATGAATACTTCACATGTAAAATATTTTGAGAATCCTTCATAACATTCTTTCCCTCTACCCCATCCCAAGTCCAATGTCAAAAAGATGTCATTATTAGCATTAATGATTAGAACAAAATTTTGATGCATGTGAGAGATTTCTAACAAAGCTATCCAAAAAGTACTGTAATTCTTGTTATAACCAAACTGATGCATTGTGGATTATGCTCTAATTGTTCCCACTCGCACACATTTTTGCATGGTTTATGTCATTGTGTTTGAAGTCTTATATTGTCATTTTTAACGCTTTGAATTCCTCCTAAGAAAACATGGCTCAATGTTTATTAATTTTTATTAGTAATGTACATTCAACAATAAATTATAAGACACACATGGTTAATTCAGTATAAACATTGTAAACAATTTGAAGAGAAATATTTTCTTTTGAATATTTCTTTTTGAAATGTATACATAGTTTACTCTTGTCAATTAAAATATAAATATTTTTTCAACTTTTCATTACAGAAGGAGATGAATATATAACCTTCAACCTAAAATTAATAGTAGCACTTCAAATTTTACAAATTTTATCACTGATCATGTAGTCAAATAAATATCATTGAATGAGGAAAAGAATGTTTGATATGGCAAACCTCTAATTTACAACGCAAATCTCATAAGATAAATATGGTGTATTTACACACGGAGAAAATATAGCAAATCTACATTACATAAATTCTACTCCAAGCATGCAGCCAGCTGTAGCACGAAGCGTGGAGTCAGTTGTAGCTTGAAGCCAGTGTATTAAATGTTAAGGAGCTGATGTCATAAATGTTATAGCCCAGCTATAGCATGATGCCAGTCTATTAAATGTTATAGAGCTGATGTCGTAAATGTCGTAGCCCAGGATTAGTCTAAAGCAGAAAATTTAAATTTAGACTTTTAAATTTTGGTTTTTTATTTTTTATTTTACAAAAGTCCCATCCAATCAGGGCTTATTTGTCAAATCAGACCTTAAAACCAATAAAAAATAGAAATTATGTGTTTATTAAAAGTTTAAATTATAATTATAATTTTTTTTAAATTCAATTTACTTTGATAATTACAAAGTCAATCTCAGTTTGACTGAGAAGCCAAAGCTATATTAACCAATAAAAAATAGAAATTATGTGTTTATTAAAAGTTTAAATTATAATTATAATTTTTTTTAAATTCAATTTACTTTGATAATTACAAAGTCAATCTCAGTTTGACTGAGAAGCCAAAGCTATATTCCCTCCTATGGAAGGGACTAATAAGATACCATTACATTAGACCCAGTTGCTTTTACACTAAAACCCAGTTCTTGTGACAGTTCTACAAGAACCACGAGGTTGACAATTTCCATATAATTTAAACTAATAGACGAACAAGAAGTACTAATGAAGATTCTTGAGTGTTCAGATACATAGGTAGTTGCTGAATCTTGCAATTTATTAATGTAGCATTCATTTGTTCAGCACAAATAGCACGCATACCATGCCGATATAGCACACTGGTATTTTAAAAAAAATTAGTATACAACAAACATTTAACAAACAGTTGTTTGCATAGTTCTCTTCACAGTTCACACATACATATATTCCCCTCCACGAATGGCATTTGCAGCACCCTTTCTTTCTTCTTCAGCCTCCTTTTCACGTTCTTTTCTCAATTCGTATTCAAGGTCATCAGTCTGCAACTCATACCTACATATGGGACAGGAATTGTGCTCATCCTGCAAAACAACGTATACATCCATGTGAATTAAACAATAAATAAAAATAATTCAATGATGAAACTTACTGAGTTCAACAGAAAATAAATCTGCTTTTCCATACCAGCCACGGCTTGAGGCAATCAGGATGAATCAAGTGTTTGCACGGCAACTCCTGCATCTTATCACCAACAATCAAGTGCTCCCTGCATACAGCACATTCCGTCTCTTTTCCCATCCGTGCTAAAACCTGCTCTGTAACATCTATAATCGGCAATTTCGCAACCACTTCCTTTGATGCTGGAGGTGGAACACGAGGTCCACTGCCAACTTCCTATTAAAAATAAAAGATTGCCAACAATCACCATGTGACTCATTCAGATCAATAGGCTATATTTCCTCTGTTATATTTACAATAAAAGATATATTGTATCACATTGACAATAAAAAGTTAAAACCCTATTTGTCAACCCTGCACATATGAAGTCTATTTTAAGTCATTTTTTAAATAACAGCATTCCTTTTCCCACTAGTTAAAGCAACACAACACAATGCCTTCAGTGCACTAATACTAATATTCCCTGTACCCGAGTACATCCACCTACAGTGTTGAGGACTTCCTTGTAGGATATCAGTCTATCACTCATAAGGATTGAACCGAGTGTAATTCAGTAACTTGAACCTTTTAGGCACTAGACTATGATGGCTACCTCCAATGTCAATACACGCAATCATGAATAAAAAGTTAATCCTATGAATGCAAATTAGATCCTATACTAAAACAGTAACCAGTTATTCAGGCAAAGCAACAGAAATTTCAAAATTTTGACTTTTAATGCAATTCTGAAATTTCACCTTATACTGGAGGTTTCCCAGATTCAAACACTGAATATTCAGCCTTAGGGTTGATCTGAAATATAATTAAAGCAGCAAACAATGTACAATATTTCAATTCACTTCAACCCCAATCCACTAGGGATTTCAAAAATAGGGATACCAAACATAAGCCAACAAGTTTCAGCACTTAGGACACACTTTCCAAGCATAAAATCAGCTCTGGAATCACTGCAATGAATGCAGATTTACAGCAATAAGTCTACCCTATTATCTTCTATATTAATATTAAATCACTTAACAATTTCAACCTTCACTTATGTCAAATAAGCATAACAAACTAGTGCTGAAAATTACCAAACCAAGAAGATAATGAATGCTGAAAATTAAATCTGCAATTGAGACAATTGTGGACAGCTGGAAACTTCATACATACGTATATAGATGAAAGATATGTACATTCCTTAGACTCATCCCAAGGCTAGTACAATCCTCTAGCAATACAAAACCTCGGCCAAGAAAAACTATGAAAAACCCTAGCTCCACCAAAGATCCTCCACAAACTAGTATCAACTAGCAAGATTCCTTAGCTCCAAGCAAGATGTCTCATCGCTCCTCTTCAACAAGTACCACCAAGGGCTTAATCAAAAAGCCCTAATCTCTAAGTCTCCAAGGGATGAAACCCTAACCCTAGTATTCAAGATGCTGCAAGTGCTCCAAAAAACCCTAGCACCTCCAAAACAAGAGAGAGAATGTACAAATAAGAAAACCCATGAGACCCACATCCTTCCTAGGGTCCTTCATGAAACCCTAGTGCTCCATCTCTAAACACAAGATGAACAACAATGAGTGAAAGGACTCTCTCCTTCCTCTATATATATGAGGTAAGGGAGGCCAACAATACACAAGTGGACCTAAACCCTTACAAGCAACCTACTACAAACAAGTAGGCCCACACAAGTGAAGTGCTACACTCCAAGTGTACACATGTCAAGCTCCAAGTGATGTCATACAAATTCAAGGCTCCAAGGTGATGTTGCTATAGAAGATGTATCCATACTCCTCTACCACAAGCCCATGAGAATTCCACTCCTCCTAAGTCATGTGCCCCTTCGAGTCCACTCCACCTACATGATTATTGTCGCAACCTAGGCATCCCCAAGTCAACTCTAAGCCTCCATGCAAGCATCCAAGCAACTCATGCCAGTTTCCATCTTGGGGTCAAGCCCCCCCTCCAAAATGTCCAACGCTCCTCCAGTGCAAGGTGTCCTCCACGCAAGTAAATTAGGGCTGCCCATTGCTATTTGGACCGTGTTTAGGGCTGCCCACTACTGACTGTCTTGGTTAAAGTTTTGGGGCTGATTTTGGTTGCTGTACCTATTACTGTACCTGTCTAACCTTATCCTACAGCACTTTATCTCTCTCTCAGGTTTGTACATACCCCTAACAGCCCCTCAACAAGGTAGCGGTGATCACCTACAAGCCTTAACAGGCCTCAAACCAGCAGCGGCAGCCCTAGCAGCCCCTCAACAAGGTAGCGGTGGTCACCTGCAGGCCTTAACAAGCCTCAAACCAGCAGCGACAGCCCTAGCAACCCCTCAACAAGGTAGCAGTGGTCACCTACAGGCCTTAAAAAGCCTCAAACCAGCAGCGGCAGCACCAGTAGCCCCTCAACAAGGTAGCAGTGGTCACCTACAGGGAACAGCAATCACAGGAAGGCAAACGACATCCTCAGGACAGTCCAAAAAAGGCAGCAGTACCCTCAAACATGCAGCAGCAGTCCCTAAACAGATATCGGCCCCCTCAAGACAGTCAATAGACTCAATACTGAGGTCGACAGCCTCTAAACAGGCCTCTAACAACTTAAGATACCCTTAGGAAGTATGTGGCAGCCCTAGGGAGATGGCTCAACCCTAAAACAGACTTGAAACCCTTGATGTTATATCCAAAAACCAAAGTGTTGGAAACCCTAGATCAGTCACAATAAAATAGAGTTGAGTTATTTCTTCAAGATGATGTCATAATGAAGGCTTTAGACTCAAATTATAACCTTACAATGACTTCTAGAAGGATCTTCCTTCTATTTCTTCATTGTCTTTAGGGTGACTTAAACTAGGTCAAAATGTCATATCTTTTAGGAAGGTACCCCATACAAAAAATATAATTTATTATAAAGACATCTTTAGGAGGGGGTACCAAAAACATGATAAAGGGTAAGTTACCATACTCAAGAGGGGCGCTAGCACATAGGACCAACTAGGGAGGGGTCAACACAAGACCAAGGCTAACCATTAGTCAAGGAGGGGTAAACAAGCCCTTCTAACCACAAGAACAAAGGTGAAGCAACAAGGTGGGAAGACAACCCATTTATCTCTCTCTCAAATGTACAAGTGTTCCATCCAATATCTGGAAGTTCATCATCACCATATAAGGAAGGTCCACACTGGATGATGTGATCCCATGGTCCTCCTGACTGCTCTTGAGGTCAAGTGCTAGTGACTTCATCAAGGGGTGGCCAGTCCCTTGAGAAGACAACATAGCTCAACCATCTCAAAGAGCTAGGAGAGGAGGGCATCACACATCATCATCTTGGTTAATTGACCAAGATCCACCTGGTTAATTGACCAAGAATATACCTGTAGGAACTGCTTGGTCCTAGACCAGGATGTCTCTGTCTCTGCCTGCAGTATTTGCTTGGTCCTCATGACCAAGAAACTGTCTGGTCCCAGACCAGAATGCCCTAGAGACAGATAGGGGCCATAGCCACATGCTAGGGACTTTTCCATGGCTCCAACCTGCTTGGTCCCAGACCAAGAACCCCAGTAGACTCCTGGGGGGCCTAGATACCTGCTAGGGACTTACACTAGCTGGTTAACTTACCAAGAAACCTAGTTAACTGACTAGGGTGCCATCCCCCCAAGGAATGGCTCTCGCAGTTGCATTATCTTTAACAGTCCTAGTGAGTGAAGAACCTTGAGGGTACTCAGAGCCACCATCGACATTGAGTAGAAGTGGGTCGTCAGGATTAGGAGATTATGCCTTGAGAGCAATCGTGGTCAAGATTGGGCATTGTTGTTGTAGTCAAAGATTAGACATTGTAAAGAGCTTCCATGCAAGGGTCCATCCATCCATTCAATGCACCATCTCAATCAGCACAAGGCAATGGGGATAATAAAAAGTGCAAAGTCCTCATGACATCATGAAGTTTTAGCAAGAAGAATCCAATCAATGAAGAGTGACACCATGAAAAGCCACATATTCCTTTGGAGAGAATCCGATTGTGGTCGACCCTATTGTAGCCAACCTAAGCAAAGGACTAGGAGCAACACAAGTATTACAAATTGGTGAAGGGTCAACACACGTGTATTGTTAATTAATGAATGTTAATTTCCAACATGATTTCCATATATACAATAACTCTAGTTGGAGGCCATTTTTTTCAATTGAGAACATATTTTAGGAAGAAAAATTGGTGTTACTATTTGAGAAGGTTGTTGCAATCCGTGTACCTATTTGGGCATATAAAAATATTTCAGAATGTAAACTTGTTGACATTTAGTAAGCTTGGAAAAATTAGCTTAATTTAAAAAGAGACATTGTGTTTGTGGAAAATATTTTTGAGTTTAACATTGGTACACATAAATATTGTTCTAGAACAATAAGGTTGCATTTGACGTTTTGGTGTGGGATAACATAGGGTTTTCATTCACATTTGTTTGGCATGTTGAAGCCTTCAAGGAAATGGCAAGTCTATCCCATATTATGTTGGAAGGCAGTCAGAGGTTTAACAATAAATTTTTTTACCAAATGGAAACAAAGAATGCTCGCGATTTTTTAATATAGGTATTCTTAGGCAATATTGTCTTCTAAAAGGCGGTGAGAAGTACAATAGATGAGGATTCTCAAGTTGAGTTTGATGTTTGATGTATGGAGGTTGTGATGTTGATCAATATCTCTGTGACCGATGATATGTTCCCTGAAGCGCGTGACAATGACGATGTTTTCAATATTTGGGAACATTTGAAAACCACGCATGAGACATTAGATAAATGTGGAGATTTATTCTTTAAAAAAATGATATTATCAATAAAGATGGAGGAATAGTAACACAAATAAAGTTAGAACCACTTATTGAAAATCACAAACAATAAAGATTAGTTAAAAACAATTGAAATACAAATTGGAGAAGAAGATATGGTAATTATGTTGAAAAGCCTACGCCTTCGTATGAAAACTTTCTTGAAACCTTAAAATATAACTTTTGAAGATGTTGATGACATTTGAGCAGTTGAGTAAAGCTTTTATAGAAGGATAGGTGGAAGAAGCAATTTGGTAGCAGTAGCACCAATGTGAATAATGTTTCAAAAGTAACCTTAAAAACACAACTCGGGGGAAAATCCAAGCATGAAGATGGAAGTAAGAGTGTTAATTCATATACTCAAACATGGGAAAAGTATAAAGTGTTTTTATTGTGCAAGCTTAGACATAAGGCCAAGTTTTGAAGGAAACAATGGTGGGATGAAAAATACAACCATGGGTCTTCTCCTGTGTTAGAGATAGAGGTGTATCTCAGGATGTCCTTCATGTTCAAATGCCTAGCATGGAGGTACATTTTCAGAATAGGCATCAGGCTGTGGTAGAGGGTGAGATGCACTCTACCAGGTGTCATGAATCCAGTGGTGGATGCATGCTGACCTTTCAGGGTGAATTTCCTTACGCATGCAACCTTTTTAATTAAAAAGCATGCAAAAGCAGGACTTTTGCATGCACTCATATTAGGGTTTCGAAAACCCTAATCAGTCAGTGAGTTGTTATAAGGAGGTAAGGGGTCATCGGAGATGGTCACTTTACAGTTTCTTCAGAGAGTGAGGAGATTTGGAGTGAGGGCGCATTCTTGAGGAGAGGGGCGCATCTGCAAAGGGTGAGAGTGAGTGGATCCAAGAGGCATCTATACCAGCTTGATCTGAGGCACTGAGGAGCCATTTGAGTGTGCAGTGATGCTATCTGCACACAGGGAGCTCAGAGACTGAGCTAGGGCGACTTCACATTGGTGAGGGGCGCACTTCCTAAGGAGAGGGGGTGCACTTGAAAGTGAGGACTTCCTTCTTGAGGTCAGGAGGGCCGAGAGAACTAGAGTAGTTCTTCTTCAATGATTGAAGAGAACTAGACCAGATCTTGTCAAAGATCGACAGAGATCCAGAGAGGGGCGATTTCAAAGCAGTGGAGGAGGGGTGCATTTCCCTTGCAGAGGGGGCGCACTTCAGTCTGAGACATTGCAGCTTTTCTTCTGTGGTTGAGCAAATCAGAGTAGAGGCAGTTAGAGATCTTCTTCCAGATATTGGTTGAAGCTGAGATCAAAGATCAGTCAATACAGAGTAATTGGTTCATATCCCGAGAGAAGCAGTCGCAACTGCATGCAGATCTAGGGTTTTGACCCTTCAGGTTTCTTTACCTTGTAGTTCTGATTGTACATCTCTTATTATATGCTCTGGCTCGAGATTGAAGAAAGCCCTCAGCAGCTGGTTTTCCCATTGGGGTTTCCAGGATATATTGTTGTCCATTGTGTGATTGCTTCAGTTGTTGTTGATAAGTATATTCCATGTGCCTTGTTCTTTAAGTTTATTGCTTTCATTATTACTTCTTTGGCTTTGAGAAGTGGGTTTGATTTGCATGAGGCTTGCGGTGAACTAACGTCGAGTTGGGATTAAGTTTTTCAGAGCGGGTAGTGACCTCTGGAAAATTATCGTCCCAAAGATCAGTGTGAGAAGAAACAAGCCAATGTCACTAAATGCAAACAGAAAGAAGAATTTTATGTGATTGTGACTAGCAATTAAAGAGTCCTTGTGAAAAAATGGATTGGTACCTTTATTCAAGTGCATCACCGCATTTGACCAAAAAAAAGATTGGTATATTGATTTTGTTGAAGAAAGATCCAACATTGGTTTCGCTGTCGTAAGTGGTGGAGAAGAATACAAAATGAAAAACAAGGGAAGCAAGCAGTTTCAAATAAGAGGTAAAAGGTTGCTACTTAGGGATGTCTACCATATCCTTGATTTGCAGAAATTTTTACTTTTCTTTCATTGGATTATGAAGCATAGCCCACACTTAAATGTGTTAATTTTTTAGTGCAGCTACGAGACCCATTCTCAGAGAGAATGGTACCCTAGTCAGTTAACTAGGGTTCCTGGTCAAGTTAACCAGGCAAAGTAATGAGTAAAACCCTAGAAGTTACCCTAGGGCCCCCAGCTGTCTCCTGGGGTTCTTGGTCGAGGACCAAGCAGATGGATGCCATGGCAAAGTCCCTAGCATGTGGCTAGAGCACCTATTTGTCTCTAGGGTATTTTGGTCTGGGACCAGACAGTTTGTTGGTCACGAGGACCAAGCAGATCCTACAGGTTGAGACAGAGACATCCTAGGTCCTGCAGGTGGTTGATCAACATTCAGTCTGGGACTGAAAGCTCAGCTTGAGACTGAGGACCATTCTCTGGGAGAATGGAGGACCTAGTCATGGACCAGAGGTTGATCAACATGACTCAATCTAGGACTGAAGCTCAGCGTTGGGTTGAGAGCCATTCCTTGAGAATGGAGGCACTTGGTCAGTTACCAAGATTATGATGTGTGATGTCCTCTTCTCCTAAGTCTTCGAGATGGATGAGTTAGTTGTTTTCTCAAGGGACTGGCCACCCCTTGATGAAGCCATTGACATTTGACCTTAGGAGCAGTATAGAGGACCACATGATCACATCATCCGTGGGAACCCTTCCTTATACAATGATGATGAACTTTCAGGTTATATGGAACATTTGTACATTTGAGAGAGAGATGATTGGTTGCACCTTCTCCGCCCTGATTGATTTACTTTTGGTCCTTACACCTTATTGTTCTTGGTCTCGTGGTACTTTGTGTTGTTTACCCACTTTGAGATGTTTTGATGTATTTGGGTTTTAGGGTTGTGTACCCACCTTTGTGGTACACCCCTTGGTACTAAGGTTTTGGGTCATGTACCCATCCTTTGACTTGTACCATCTTATTGGTATTTGTACCCTAGTACCCACCTAAGTTACCCACTCTTATATTCTATGGGTTGACAACCACTTAAGACACTTTAATTATTTTTATATTTTTTATTTTATTTTTATTTATTTTTATTTTATTTTTATTTTTTATTTTGTTTTATTGTTTTTATTTTATTTTATTTTATTTTTATTTTATATTTTATATTTTACTTTATCTTTTTTATTCTTCCCTAAATCTATGGAGCCCTAACTTAAAGGATTAATTTAATTCTTTAAGTTCCTATATATTGATATCTTTTGTTCCTCATTTGATGTGATAATTTTTATCTTAGCTCTCCTTCATGCTTGACGTCAAGGGTTCTGTTGATTGCTTCTGCTGGAAATCTCCATCTATTTTACCAGATCTGATTGGGTTGATTTTATATATACTGCTGCTTGATGTCATGCTTTTTTTTATGTCTGCTGCTGCTAGGCTGTGAGCCCTTGTTGGTCTGTCTATGTTATTGGAAGCCCACTAGTGGAGGCTGCATGCCCCAACATTTATTTGGTGGCTGTTCTTTGTCTATTCTGGAGGCCGCTGCTCTAGAAAGCTGAACCATGAAGGTTCAATCTCTCACCCATGTGCCTCAGTGGACATATCTAGCATTTTTGTGGGGGCCGTGGTCTGTTGGTTTATTTTTGAAGGGGGCTGCAGTCACTGAAGCTTACCTGCTGCCCTAAGGGAAGAGGCCGTGAACTCTTGTATTCATATCTAGGGCTGCTTGTTGCTCTAGGTCTGTAAGTTATCATTTTTTGTGAAGACAAATTACTCCTGTGGTTTAAAACTTTAACCTATGTGCTAAGATCTTGTTGGAGTTAAATCTTTTATGCTGAAACTCTACTATGATCAGATTCATGTGATCATGATGAGTCCTGTTTGTCAAAGGACCTATGTGTTTTTTGGTTCAGATTTGTTATGCCAAGTTTTGTCTGTGGTCAGATCTATGAGATTTACCTGGGTTCATTTTTTATTTTTTTTTCTGAGACATTGCTTGGGTTCAGATCTTTTACTGAAACTGTTGGGGTCTGTTTTATGCTGACTTTCACTGTGTTTTCTGAATGTCATTGACCTACCTTGTTTGACTGCACTACAGCCATCTCATCTCTCTATCTCTGGTTTGTACTACCC
This sequence comes from Larix kaempferi, assembly GCA_027924585.1. Lineage (NCBI taxonomy): Eukaryota > Viridiplantae > Streptophyta > Pinopsida > Pinales > Pinaceae > Larix > Larix kaempferi. The sequence continues at coordinate 13,877,700 of BSBM01000806.1, read as the reverse complement.
TTTTATAGGGTCAGATAGTTTCCAGAATTGACTGGCCTCTCTGAGGCACAGTCTTTACTGAAAGTAAGTAACTCTTCTGAGTATTCTTATAGGAAGGGTCCCACACACAGGTAAGTATCTTGAATCATATCTCTTTTATTTGGTTAAATTATTTATTCTACGTTACATGTTGCTGGAGATTAATTTAGCACAGTGACCTAACTGGTAGTGTTAAAAGTACTTTAACACAGTGACCGACCTGAGAGTGCTAAAGGTGTGAAGTTGAAAGAGATGGAAAATTATGTTAGAGTACTGCATCATTTCACATTCAATGTTTATTAAATATATTTTTGCATTAAAGTATATTGAATAGTTATTTTTCTGCTCATAACCCTAACCTGATGAAAATTTAACAAAATGTTGTCTTCAGTAATAATAGATGTTTTATTGTTCACGGAAAGTTCAAAAGGACGATTGTTATGGGTGTGGAACAATAGGGTTTGTTTTGACAATTAGATGATGAAGAGAAGTTGACGGTTGCAAGAGATAGCATGGAGAAACAAAAAATGTAAGGAGCGGATTTATTACGCCTTGTTATTTGTGTTTCATGAAGAGAGGAAGCCCCTCATCAAGGGTTAAGATGATACAGTAAAACGAGAGGGCGCATCTTTTAAGAAGCAAAAGAAAAATTTTAAATGTCGAATAGCCAAGATGTGGAGGAGGTGATTTTAGTAAACAAGGCAAGTTCTATGTCAATGGTGAAAAGGATAACAAATCAATCAACATTGCCTCTCATTTGGGTTTTTGAGCCCATGGTCAAACAGAATGTGAAAATTCCAAACCCTAGGTGACTGTAGTCCTTACATTCTCAATCAAACAAGTCTGTCATTTAATTGCAAAAATATAATTTCTTCACATAGCAACATTCACACAATAGCTGGAAAGTAAATAGCAGAAGTATAAAACAATTATACACATGCATATGGAATTCATCCTTTAAATCAACTTGTCGTTTATCTAATCAAAGCTTACAAGTCAACCTCCACAACTACTTAAAATCAACAGCTATATGGTAAACAAAAATCATCCTAGCTTTAGGTGTACAACCAGCTGAAGAGAAATACACCAACATAGAAATTGAGGAACTATTGTATGGCCCTATACAACTCTGGTTGTATGACTGTACGGATCTATTTGTATGAATCTGTACCGTACGAATCCATATGGATCTATCCATACAATTGTAAGGACTTGGTTCTATACTGCACTATCTTCAACCTGCAATCATTGTTGGTCAATCCTATTCCTCTTCTTGTTGCTTTCCCTCTTCCAACTGGTGTCTGAATCTGAACTCTATATCTTGACTTCCCTTTAGACTTGAGTTGAAACTCTGATCTCTCAATGAAATGTACAGTTGAGATTAATAAATCACTAATGTATTAAATACACTTTATTAGACTCAATAACTAAATATAAGACTTTTAGTTTTTCACGAAGTGAATTATAAAATGGAATTATCTCAAACCAATTCCAACAAATTCAGACTGAACCTGTGTAGAAGTTCTTGTTTGAGCTACATTCTTCAACATCCCTCTTAATGAGCAAGGAATTTTGCAACATCCAAGTTTGTCTCTGAATGCTTCAAACTTCCCTTTTGCTAATGGCTTGGTCAAAATATTAGAAACCTATTGATCTATGGGTACATATTGGAGCTTTACCATTCCATTCTGAATCCTATCTTGAATGAAGTGATAAATGATATCTAATCTCTATATACTTGGACCTGTCATGAAACTGGGTTCTTAGAGAGTTTGATACAACTGTAATTACCACAATAAATCATCGTGAGTTCCAACTCCTGATGAAATAACCCTGCAAGCAACTTGCAAAGCCAAATGGCCTCACAACTAGCAATACTATTGGCCATATACTCTGTCTCTACTGAGCTAAGTTCCACTGACGTTTACTTTCGACTAAATCAAGATATCATCGTTGATCCCAAGCTTAAGCAACACCTTGAGGTGGTTTTCCTATCTGATGCACTGCCTTCCCAATCTGAGAAAATATACCTGTACAACTAAACTTCACCATCTCCAAGATATCTCAAACCATACACTCTATTGTGCCCCTCAAGTATCTGAGCACATGTCTTGCTACCACCCAATGCTCCTGCCTCGACTCTACCATGAAATGACTCAGGTGTTCACTAAAAAACAAATATTTGGTGTAGTTTCGACTGGATACTTCAAGGCACCTATCAATTGCTTATACAATGAGGAATCCACCCTCTCTAAATCTAAAGTTGTTACCTTCTTCATATTAGTGATCATAGGTGTGGCCATAGGTTTACAATCCTCCATCCAAAACCTCTTCAGGATCTCCACTACATACTTACCCTACACAAGGTAAATTTCCCTTGGTCTCTGCCACACCTCCAACCCCAAGAAGTAATGCATCATGTCAATATCCATCTTAAACTCAACTGCCATATCTGCTTTGCACCCTACAATGAAACAAGTCATCTACATACAACACCAAAATAAGTAGGCCAGTCCCAACAAATATATACTATAGGTTAGGATGTGCTTCACTTTTGGTGAAGCCCATACTCAACAAATAACCATCAATCTTAAAGTCATAGTTACATATATCGTTGATATATCATATATATTGCAATATATCGAACATATTGCGGTATATCACCGGTATATAGAGTATATTGCGATATATCGCAATATGACCAAGAAGTTGATATAGCGGCACCCTATATATCGCGATATAAACAATAAAGTGAATGTGTCACAATATTTTCATTGACTCGCAATAAATTAGGAAAATCTCGTCAGTCGATAGAATATATCACCCTTCTCATCTAAAATGTACCGAATTTGGGAAATACAGCTATAGGTCAGGTTTTTGGGGGTCATTGTGCATTGTTGAAGAAAGGGGTTGAGCTCCAAGAAGGTTTGTGACCATTTCCATGACTAGAACAAGGGGAAATTTCAATTTCTTGTTGCCATTAGCAGAGTAATTATGGAGTGGGGATTCACTTCAATTCATCTTCTCCAATTTTTTGGGTATGTATATATACCTCTTTTTGTTGTTTTTCAATGGAAGATTTGATCATTCAACTCATTTTCAAGCATCCTTTTGTGTTTATTTTTTTTTTTTGTGCCATAGGTTTAATCTCAACTCAACACAATGCCAAAGCCATTGGATCCAATGTGGGTGTATGGTGAACCAATTGACCCTCATAATAGACAAAGGTTGAACTACAAACTATGTGGCAAGGAGAGTTGTGGTGGAATTAGTTGCTTGAAAACCACCTTGTCAAAATTGTCGAGCATGAAGTGGAGGTTTGTTTTGCAATTACCCCATAAGTTATGCATATTGCAAACTAATCCCTTCTTGATAGGGTCAGGAAGAGGGATGAGAAGGAGGAATTGAGAGTTGCACTTGCATCTAGAACACAACCAAGAAGCATGGGAGCCACAAGTACCTTGGGGTGGGTGAAATGCATTCTTCTCCTCATCCACACGACCCATAACTTCCACAATTCCCTCAACATCATCGGCTTTCTTTGTGTCGAGGTCAAAACTTGGTGGGCCAACCTTTTATTCGATCATTAATTGAAACAAGGGAGAAGGAGGACGGCAACAAGCTTGTGGTCAAATGTTTCTATGGGGTGATGTACCTTTTAAATTGCCAAGAACAACCCCTTCTACCATTCCATGTTTGAAGTTGTTGCTATTGTTGGCTAGGGATATAGGGGCACTTCCTATAATGATTTGAGAGGGATCCTTCAAGGGGAGAATGTCAATTGCACCCATAGATTAGAAGAACTCAAAGAATCATGGCAAATCACCAAATGTAGTGTTAAATTAGATGGGTGGACAGATGAGAAGGGCAGATCCATTCTAAATTTCTTAGTTAATTGTCCCAGGGGGGCAATATTTATTAAATGTATTGATGCATCTACATATTTTAAAGACGCACAATTATTATGTGAGTTACAATGTTATCAAAACCAATCCAGTTCATGCAAAACCGACCGACCCAACCAATTTCATCCCTCCAACGATCTGAACCGCCTATCCAGACCGAAAATGGCTGATTTGGTACCAAACAGGCATTTTTCACCAAACCGGATAGTTCCGTACAGAACCGTTCGTCCAATTACGTACGATGTTGTACAATTGTGGCTATGGGCCCATAAAATGCAAATTTAAAAAAAATATTCAAAAACCTACTCTAACCTAACCTAATCTAAACAATAATCATCAGTAACAATAAATGGTAATATTAAATTCTTGAAGTAAAACTGGCATTCTCCTTATCTTTCATTTTCTATCATTTTACTTAAATTTTTAACATTACCATTAATTGTTTGAGGATATTTGAGAGTGGTTCCAACCTCATTGGACATCATATGCAAAAAGTAGAATTTTAGATCCCATTCAAAATTCAACAAATTTAATAGTGTCCAGGGTTTCAAGATTGCAATGTTTCCACTGGACTCTATCATGTACAAGGGTAGGGGATTGGCATTTAATCAAGTGCATCAACCCCTTTATGTACCTTGATGTTGGTGGTGCTAGTTGTTTAACTCCTTTGTCATAATCTTAGTAAAAATGTACCCTTCACTCAAGCAAAATTACTTATTAGGCATACGAAGTTTTTTCTACCTTTTTTTAATGCTTGGATTAGAAGGTTTCATCAAAATTGTAGGGTATTGACTATTGTCCTTGGAGGATCAACTTTGAGATTCGAGATAGAGGCTAGGGCTAGAGCCTAGAGGTGGGGGGCACATGGTGCTATTGACAAATAAGATCCCAAGATAGGCAATGATTTTGAGATAATGCAGTTATTTATTGTAGCATAATGTTTTGAAGATTTTCCAGCTCTAGAGGCCATTTGAAGCCTCTTTGTTTATGTATTTTGGGTCAAATATAGATTGCACTCTATGTGAATTTAGTTATATGTGCACCCTTACTTTCTATATACATGAGAAACTTAGTACATTTGTGTATAGTTGTTTGGATTCTTGTAAATGCACATGAATGTGTTTTTTTTTCAAAATTTAAATATTTTATGTATTTTTGGGTGGACCAATTTTTTGGTCCGATTTATTTTCAGTTCCGGTCCGGTTCAAATTTTTTGGCTTTGTCGGTTCAATGACCGGTCTAATTCTAATAACATTGGTGAGTTGCTAGATAAATTTATCCAAGTGATAGGCTTGCAATATGTTGTCCAAGTCTTTATGGACAATGTTGCTAATTATGTTGTTCTTAGGAGGTTGCTTATGCAAAGGTATTCATTCTTGTATTGTACTCCTCATGTTGCCCATTGCATTGATTTGATGCTAGAGGACATGGGCAAACTTCATTGGATCAAGTCATTGATTCAACTCAGAGTGTTACAAAATATATATATAATCATACATATGTTCTTTCACTCATGAGACAATACACAAGGAACAAAGAGTTGGTGCATCTCGGAATCATGCGATTCACCGCTAGGTTCATTTCTCTTCAGTCTCTCCACATGGTTATGATGGAGTTACAAAGGATGTTTCTTTTTGATGAGTGGGTTGCTTGTGTCTACAACACCAAACCTGATGGGAAAACCACAACCCAACTACTGAAATTTGATCATAGTTTTTGAGCAAGAGTGCAGGACGTCTATGCCATCAGTGAACCTTTGGTAAAGGTTCTTCATTTGGTTTACAGTGACAAGCTTGCAATGGGCTACTTGTATGACGCCATGGATAAAACCAAGGAAATTATCCATCGATACTATGAGAACAAGGGGGAGGAGGGATTCACCAAACGTGCTAAGCTATGGGGTGTGATTGATGAACAATAATTTCGATTTCAACCTTGGAGTACAAAGGGTTTGAGGTAACTTTCCAAGATGGGAAAGTCTACATCCATCCCAAGGGATCCAATTTCAACTCAACAAAGGTAATTGGAGTCATGAGAAACAAGTTGTACAGACTCCAACCTGCCAGTGCATTGGTGAACAACAGTAGCACTCATGATGGTGAGTAATGGCATAGACGTATGGCACATGTGCATCATGGAGCACTCAAAGTGCTCATGGAGAGAGTCACTAGTTTGCCTTCTTTCAGTATATACCTTCACAGTGTATGCAAAGGGTGTGCCATGGGAAAGTATGCCAAGACTATGTTCCCTATGGGTGATAACAAGTCCAAAGGGATCTTGGATCTGAACCCATGTCAGTCATGTCTATTGGAGGGTTCAGCTATTATGTGAGCTTCATAGATGACCATTCCAAGAAGACCTAGATCTATTTCTTGAAGAGCAAGGGATCTGGAGAAGTTTTTAGATGGTTCAAGAGTTCAAAGCTCTTATGGAGAACCAGATTGGGAAGAAGATCAAGGTGCTCGATAACAAATAATGGAGGCGAGTACACCTCGAATGCCTTCAAGGAGTTCTAGGCAGATGCAGGATCTTGAGGGAACTGATAGTCCCATATAACCCACAACAAAATGGAGTCTCTGAGAGGAAAAACAGAGTGATCACTAGGGCAGCAAAAGCTATGTTGCATGATCAAGATCTGCCTTTGTTTTTATGGGCAAAAGCTTGCAACATTGCAATTTATCTACAGAATAGGAGCCCGCAGAAAGTATTTGGGAACATGACCCCTAAAGAGGCATTCATCGGGATGAAACCAGAGGCTAGGCATCTTCGCATCTTTGGGTGCTTAGTTTACTGTAATGTTCCAATTGAGAAGTGGACAAAGCTTGAACCAACAACTGAAAAGGGCATTTTCGTTGGGTACAACATAACCTCAAAATCCTATAAGGTGTACATTCCAGCATTGAAGAAGATAGTGGTATGAAGCAGTGAAGCACCACTCGCGAGAGACTCGCGAGTATTCGCGAGTCTGGGCGAGTGGAACTCCATCCCGAGTAACCGGAGAAGACTCGGCCCCATACTCGTTGGCTCGGGAAAATCGGTGCACTTGCCAAAAACCGGCACAAACTCGCCTCACTCGGCACGAACCCGTCATTAATTTCTTTTTTGTGCCCAAAATTTATCATATTTTAAGCTTTTTTCCTATTTGCCGAGTCTTGCCGAGTCTATCCCGAGTCTGTCCCGAGTCGACGAGTCATATGCCAACCGAGTCTTTGCCAAGTCCGAGTCGTGCAACATTGGTATGAAGGGATATGAAATTTGAGGAGGACAAGGCCTTCAGGAAGTCCTGTGGATCCATGCCAGTTGCAACAAAGGTTCAAGGGCAAGAAGCACCAAAGGAGGAGGTTAGACCTCCATTACAAGTTACAAGAATCTCCACTAGTGTGTAGGGCGAGTAGCTTGATCATGAGGATCAAGATGTGCAATTCACCTCAACCGAATCTAACATGAAGAAGAGACCAAAGTGGGCAGAGCAAACCTTGGAGGCACAAGAGCTAGTGGATGCTCCAAGGACTTGAATCAGGGAGAGCAGACCACCACATCGATATTCCAGTTATATGGCACTAGTAAGCAACATTATTGATTCCCAGCCTTCAAGCTTTGAGGAGGCTGCGGACCAGCAGGTCTGGAAGGATACCATGGTGGAGGAGTATTCTTCCATCATGAAGAATGATGTGTGGGATATAGTGCCTAGACTAGAGGGAAAGTCAGTGGTGAGCTCCAAGTGGATCTAGAAGATCAAGCATGCTGCAAATGGAAACGTGGAGAAGCTCAAGGCAAGGTCCGTGGCAAGAGGGTTCTCCCAAAAGGAGGGAGCTGACTATGAGGAGACTTTTGCTCTTGTCCCGAGACATACCTCCATTAGAGTTGTTATGTCAATTGCCTCAAAAATGGGGTGGAGAGTACATCAAATGGATGTGAAGACGGTGTTCCTCAATGGGGTGATTGAGAAGGAGGTGTATATAGAGCAGCCTCAAGGTTTTGAGGAACATGGGAGGGATTCACATGTGTGTAGGTTAAAGAAGGCTTGGTATGGACTCAAGTAGGCACCTAGAGCATGATATTCTAGTATTGACAGCTATCTGTTTAGTATGGGCTTCGTCAAGAGTGAGGCGGATTCCAACCTATACCTCTTGTTGGTTGGTGATGATCCACTCATTCTTGTACTGTATGTGGATGACCTGTTTCTGACAAGATCTGCGAAACTCATAGTAGGATGCAAGAGAGAGTCGAGACCTTGCGGAGGGGTTCAAGATGAAGGATTTGGGCCTGATGCACTATTTTCTGGGATTGGAAGTATGGCAACGTGAAGGTGAAATTTTCCTTGGTCAAGGAAAATATGCAATTGAGATTCTGAGGAGATTTTGGGTGGAGGACTGCAAGCCTATGGCTACGCCCATGATCACCAAATTGAACAAGCTGAATGCTTTTGAGTCAAAGTTGGTGGATCCCACGGTGTACAGACAATTGATTGGTTCCTTAATGTATCTAGTCAACACCCAACCAGACATATGCTTTGTTGTGAACACCCTCGGCCAGTACATAGTACGTGCTTCCTTTGCCCTACTGTTTTGAACCCCCTTCAACAGATGCAGTCACATTTTTTGGTTGGTGTGTTGTCTTAGCATCACCAGCAAATAATAGATACAAGCCTCAAGACACAGCAGTCTTTTCGTTTGGAGAGAATAGGCATTGTGAAGTGCATTTACACCATCTGTGGCAAGGTATTTTTATCTCAGATCAAGAACTCATAGGGTGTTTGTAACTGATCAACCACACAAAGGCAATTGACAGTCTTTTTATATCGGTGGGTACAGCATGGTGAAGCACATCTATATCGTTGTTTTGTTGTTTGGTGCTGAGCCCTCAGACAGAGCGATTCCTTGTACCCTTGCTATGTTGGATTGAACCTTGTGCATCGATTATTGTTAGCAAGCAATCCCTCTTGATTGGTATGTTCCATCTGTGATTTCTGAATCTCTGATGTGAATGGATGACTAAGGATGGGTTTCAAAACCGCACTGTCGTATGAGTATACAGTCCTTGTTTTGACTGAGATATAACCTTCGTAAACAGTGATGCACTAGTCCTTTGCTCTGCTGGTTTGAACCCCCTTCAACAGATCTTGTTTGCAATCATTTTTTTGGTTGGTGTGTTGTCTTCGAATCACCAGCAAATAGTAGAACCAAGATCCACGCCTGAAGACAGCAGTCCTTTTGTTTGGAGAGATTAGGCATTGTGAAGTGCATTTATACCATCGGTGGCAAGGTATTTTTATCTCAGATCTGGAACTCATAGTGTGTTTGTCACTGATCAGGCACAGGAAGGCAATGAACAGAGTTTTTGTATCAGTGAACACAGCGTGGTGAAGCACATTTACAGTCCAACAATAATTAGAATAGACGGAATATTTTTATTCCACAATTAGCATCGGTATTGGTGAGACGGGCAGGCCATATGCCCACCATCTACAGATCAATCATTATGCCTCCCTGAGAATGGACCAAATAGTTTCAAGCCACTTAAAGAATGTAAGCCACTTTGAGAATGTAAACACAGATATTATATATAGACTAGATTGCTCAACAAGATATTCTTCCCTCTCTGAAGATATGGATCTGACATTTGAGCAATTGAAAAATATTTTTTTGCAAAAGGATAGTTGGAAAAAGCAGTTTGCTAGCAGTATATAAAGGAGAAACAGAGGTAGCCTTAGCTAGAAAGTTCAAGGGTAAAAGAAAGCCTTGCAAGTGTAAAAATGGGCATGAAGATGGCAGCAAGTGTGCTAATTCAGATACTCAAAAGCTTGGAACAAGTATCAAATGTTTATGTTGTAGTAAGATAAGGCACAACACCAAGTTTTGTAGGAAATGGTTGTGGGATGAAAAACAACCAAGAGACTTCTTCTGAAGATCAATCTAGGAAGAAACATGCCAATGTAGCTGAACATAAAGAGGAAGGCAAACTTTATGTTTTATAGTTAGTAATAAAGGAGTTATTGGGAACCAAACAGACCCATGTCTTGATTCAAGTGTATCAGGGCATTTAACTAATCCAAAAGATTGGTATATTGATTTTGTGGAGGAGAGATCAAACTCTGATTCTTTTGTCTTGAGTGGCGAAGAAGAATACAGTGTTGAAGGAAGGGGATGTGTACAAGTTCAAATAAGATGTAAGAGGTTATTGTTTATGGATATTTACTATGTCCCTGGTTTGCAGAAAAATCTACTTTCAATTATTGGACTGTGAAGCATAGCCCACACTTAGATGTTGTCTTCATTAATAATGGTGTGGAAATATTGTTGACAAAAAGAGCAAAAGGACAATTACTATGGGTGTGGAAGCATAAGGCTAGTTCTGATTGGAAGATAATGAAGAGAAGAAACTTTGGAGTTGATGAATGGTCAAGTGGTCAGAAAGATGAAGAAGGTAAACATCATTTTAGATTTCCATACATTCATAGCATAATAATTCAAATGCATAAATAGGATCACTAGAAGAAAGACAAAGCACAAAACAATAACAAGAGTTTATCCTGGGAAACCCAAACGGGAGAAAACCCAGCAAGCTTCGTATAGAGATAATAATTCCAAGAACAGAGTACAATGATGAGAGAGAAAAGATGGAAATACTTTCCAAAGATAGAAACCCCAAAATAGCCTTCTCCTTCTGCAGATGCGAACTTCTCTCTCCAAGTGATGTGAACTTGTGTGAAGTGAGTGAGTAAATAATGAGGTGAACTTCCCCTCTATTTATACAAGTGCCAAACTGGCCGACTTGTCTAGTTGACTGGGCCGACTTCTCTTGGGGGCAATTAATAAATTAATTTTTAATTTTTCTTTTGTTTTCCTTTCACCCCAAGGTTTACATTGATTCTTTCAAGGGTTTACATAATTAATTACATCAAGTTCAACTTCCTTAGGAGGTACAATCAAATACAATAATAATATCTTCCGAAGTTGCACAAAATCCAACACTCCCTCTCAACAAGGAAGGTATTCTTCGGTCTTCATCAGCATCACGGTCATCTGGGTTTCATCTGTACATCTATACTGTCTCCATCATCTCTATACATACCGAAGGTTGTCAACACAGTCTCAGTCCTTCGAGAAGTGTCATCATGCATCAACTCCACCAGTCCTTCGACGAGTCCAAGAGAGTCTCTCCATCCTACCTAGATGTCTGAGAGATAGGCTTTACCATCTGCTATACCAGCTGCTACCTGCCCGTCTCATCTACCGATGGGATCCTCCCATACCTGGTTGAGAACCTAGACGAGCAAATGTGCACAACCATCTACTATCTATTCGTCTCATTTGTCGATGGGGTACTCGCATACCCGACTGAGTACCTAAACGAGTAGAGGTACCTGCGCAATCATCACACGACCAACTACTACCTGTCTGTCTCATATGCCGATGGGATTTCTCCCATACTTGGCTGAGAACCTGGACGAGCAGAGGCACCTGTGTGAACCCGACCATCTACTGCCTATCCGACTCATCTACCGATGGGATTTCTCCCATACCTGGCTGAGCACCTGGACAAGTAGACGCACCTGGGTGAACCCGACCATCTACTGCTTGTCTGACTCATCTGTCGATGGTATTTCTCGCATACCTGGCTGAGGACCTGGACGAGTAGAGGCACCTGGGTGAAAGCAGGGTAAGCAACTCTATGTCATCTTTCCCTCTCAAGGAGGGACATGTTCTCTTCTACTCCAAGTCTTTCGCGAAAGTATTCGACCGTCATCCTGGAAAGAGGCTTGGTGAGAACATATACAATCTAGTCATCTGTCGGAATATATTGTAACTCGACGGTACCTTTCTGCACCATATCACGAATGAAGTGATATCGAATCTCTATATGCTTCGACCTGTCATGAAATACAGGATTCACTGACATCTGCACACAGCTCTGTCACTGACATCTGCACACAGCTCTGGTTATCACAGTGAATCACGGTTGGCTTTGGAATCTGGCCAAACAATCCTGCCAGGAGTTCACGAAGCCATACTGCTTCTCAGGATGTTGTACTAGCAACCATATACTCGGCCTCTGTAGTACATAGTGCTACTGAGTTCTGCGTCCTGCTACACCGGGAAATCACTGCAGAACCCAAACTAAAGCAACATCCGGAAGTACTCTTCCTATCTGCAACACATCCAGCCCAATCTGAGTCTGTAAACCCCTGCAATCTCATACCACATTCTGAAGCATATCTTAGACCATATCCCACAGTGCCACGCAAGTATCTGAGCACATGTTTTGCAGCAATCCAATGAATCTGCCTCGGCTCACACATAAACTGACTGAGAGCATTCACAACAAAACATATATCTGGTCTGGTGTTCGTCGGATACATCAAGGACCCAATCAGCTGACAATATATAGTAGGATCAATCAAATCTGAATCTGAAGCAGAATCCCTCACCTTCTTCAAATTTGCATCCATCTGAGTAGCCATGGACTTGCAATCCAACATTCTGAATCTCTTCAGAATATCTATGGTGTATTTTCCTTGACTTAAGAAAATCTCCTTCTGTCTCTGCCATACTTCTAATCCCAAGAAGTAATGTATCAATCCAAGATCCTTCATTTCGAACTCAGAGGCGAGTTTCTTCTTACACCATACGATAAGTTTCTCATTTCCGGTGAGAAATAGGTCATCAACATATAGTACCAAAATCAATGGCTTGTCATCCACAACCTTGTAGTAAAGGTTGGGGTCTGCATCACTCCGATGCAACTTCCACTCCATGGTTGAAATACTAGCAATGATCGATCTGGTGGAAGTATACAGGAGAAAATGTCTCATCATAATCAACTCCCTCTTTCTGAGAGAACCCTCTGGCAACAAATCTAGCCGTGTATTTTTCAACACTCCCATCTGCTCCATGCTTGATTTTGTATAACCACTTGGAAGTTACTACTGACTTCTCCTCAAGTCTCGGCACAACCTCCCACTCGTCATTCTTCATGATGGATTGATATTCTTCCACCATGGCATCCTCCCAAACTTGGTGTCTAGATGCTTCTTCATAACTATAAGTGGTTGGTTCTGAGTCAATGATGTTACTCATAAATGCTACATAACTGGAGAACCTCTGAGGTCTTTTGCTTTCTATGAAAGCACCATGTGGAGCTTCATGCCCCTCTGCATCCTGCAAAGTCTGTTGTGCCCATCTAGGCCTTTTCCGGCCTACTGCAATATCTCTGGGAATATCAACTGGATCAATAGGATTGATGGTTTCATCCTTTTCTGCTAACTCCCTCTGAACTGGAGGGGGATATGATCTCATCTCCTTTGGTTCTGGCATTTCTTCATCATCGATCTCCATGTTTGATCCTCTGCCTTTCTTGACAGCCATCTCTTCTTCAAAGATCACATCCCGCTGATTTCAATCTCTCTGGATCCTAGGATGTGGATTCTGTATGCCTTTGAAGACTCACAGTATCCCACGAAAGTTCCCTTCTTGCCTGGAGGTTCTCCACTTCTGGTTTTACTTCTGTGAAAGCTTCCTCTGAGGTCATCCTTCTAGGCTGAGAGTCGTATTCCTGGAAGCTTCCTGCTGAACATCAACGGGATTCATGTGTCCATCGGAACAAGTCTCATCATCCTTCTCTTGTAGGCCAAATCACATGGTCTTTTCCCTACAAGTCAAATCCCGTCTAATGATTAGTGACATTGCATAATCAAATTTAACCAATTTTTATTTCTATGCAATGATAATAGTTTACACGGGCATCTTGGCTAATACTTTAGCACAACAATCATAAACATGTCTTTTAAATACATCTGGGAACTATCTAGATGTCTGCTATCTCCACTAGAACATGCCGTCAAGAGTGTGCACTACTCTAAGCTTGCAGGAAGGAGATATCATCTAGACTAGCTCCATTATGTGTTAATGAAGTGTTGTGTAGCTCATATGCATAATAAATACAACAAGGTAAACTATATCAACTGCTCAACACACTTCCTGATAGATCTACATATAATGGTTATGGAGACATATAAGCCAAATCAGATCTATGTAAGCAAGAAAACCAAATACTTATTTCTTATTGTTTTTGTGTGTGGGCTCCCACTGCCTTCTTGTGGGAACGAAGAGAGATCTTTGTTCTTGCAGTCTGGATCTTCATATCTCCTAGAAGAACTCCAAACAATCATCATTCCTTGACTTCTAGTGAGGGGTATCTTCTTCAACTTCGACAATTACTGGCATAATGACCATATGCCTTGCACCTGTAGCATTGTATCTGAGACAAATCATTCTTCTCCTTCTTCTGATCTGGGGGTGGACTTGATCTCCTACCTTGGTGCTTGTGTTTGTGGAACTTCCTTCCCTTTTCCTTACCTTTCTTGGCATGGGATACAAATGCTTGATTCTCCTCTGGTTGAGTGCCATGAAGTCTTTGTCGTGTTGTTATTCTTGTCTCTTCCTGAGTACAATTTGCCCATAGCTTATCAAATTTGGGTAGTTTGGATCTACCGCTTATACTTTGGATGAAGGACTCCCAAGATGGTGGAAGACCATTTAGAGTAGGGATGACAAGCTCCTAATCATCAACAGGATCTCCACTGGTACTAAGCTTGTCCCTTAGTTCTGTAATCCTCATGAAATATGAGGCAATATATTCTGACTTGGAAATCTTCATGTTTGATAGCTGGTTCCTCAATGTAATGGATACATTGATACTACTGTGTTCAAACAGCTTCTTTATGGTTTTGAACATCTTTCTAGCAGTCTTCTTACTTGAGATTTGAGGAACCAAATGGTCTCTAACCGAGTCCACTAGAATCCTTCTTGCTCTGGCATCATTCTTACTATAGCGAGGTTTGTCTTCTTCTGCTTCTGGTTCTGGAACCTTCTCATTTACAAACTGTAAGAGATCGTTTTCTTCTAGTAGAAGAAGAACCCTAGACATCCAGTAGATAAAGTTGGAAGCCCCTTCCAGCCGATCTTCAAACTTCATGCCAATCATCGTGTCTGCAGATTTGGACTAGAAACCCTAGCAGGAGATAGAACAAAAATGAAAGTTGGAATTTTGGAAAACTGACTCCACAGGTAGATGCGCCCTAGCAAGGAGAGTTGAGTAGAGGTAGGACTGAGCCAAAACTGTGGACAAATTAGGTTAAAAACTGAAACCCTAATTTCTATTGCTACTGCAGAATTAGGTCAAAAAATGAAAAATCTCATAATTGAATTCTGTCTTCACCAAAAGATGCACCCTCCTTAGAGCAAAATTCTCAATGCTTTTTTCCTCCAAAAAGTTGAGTGAAGACTTCGAAAGATGAAACCCTAGTTCTGACAGTGTTCCGACAATGGCTTCTTCTAGTACTGCTCCGATACCATGTTAGTTTTTCATACATTCATAGCATAATAATTCAAATCCATAAATAGGATCACTAGAAGAAAGACAAAGCACAAAACAATAACACGAGAGTTTATGCTGGGAAACCCAAACGGGAGAAAACCCGGCAACCTTCGTATAGAGACAATAATTCCGAGAACAAAGTACAATGATGAGAGAAAAAAGATGGAAATACTTTCCAAAGATAGAAACCCCAAAATAGCCTTCTCCTTCTGCAGATGTGAACTTCTCTCTCCAAGTGATGCGAACTTGTGTGAAGTGAGTGAGTAAATAATGAGGTGAACTTTCCCTCTATTTATAGAAGTGCCAAACTGGCTTTTACCCTAACTGGGACGACTTGTCTAGTTGACTAGGCCGACTTCTCTTGGGGGCAATTAATAAATTAATTTTTAATCTTTTCTTTTGTTTTCTTTTCACCCCAAGGTTTACATTGATTCTTTCAAGGGTTTACATAATTAATTACATTAAGTTCAACTCCCTTAGGAGGTACAATTAAATACAATAATGATATCTTCCGAAGTTGCACAAAATCCAACATGGTCAAATGGTCAGAAAGATGAAGAAGGTAAACATCAGATTTATTATCCAACATGGTCAAATGGTCAGAAAGATGAAGAAGGTAAACATCAGATTTATTATGCTTTATCTGCTGATATCAAGGAAAAAATGAAGACAAGACAACCCTTTGGGAGGGTGAAGATGAAGTAACTTCTACAGTGAACTGAAGTAGAATGCTGCTTCCACAAAGGAAGAAAAAGAAAATATTTGAAATGTTGAGCTAATGTGGTGTGGGCAAGATGAGTGCAGAAAACAAACCAAATTCTACATCGATGGTGGAAAAGGTTACTACTCAGCAAACATTTGATCTCATCTAGCCGATAAGTCAATCTGTTGAATAGAAGGTTGGTAAGTTGGTAACATGCCTTGTTACATCAAACATGCTGGATACAGTGCATTTCCTGTAGTTGATTGAAGACATCTCTTAAAATATGGTTGCAAACATCTCTTGCTTGGTCCAGAGATTTGGTTTAGTTTTTGGAAAAAGGAAATCTATGTAATATATGTAATACAACCATTATGAGAGAGTGTTAGATATAATGATCAAAATTAGAGTTAGGCATTCATTAAATGTCGTAGTCACATTAATAAAGTGATGTAATGTTGAATAATTAGATAACTAGGTATTCAGGACTTACGTAATGTAATCCTTCCTATCCTACTATGCACTGAGACAATGTGTCACTCACTAATCAAGCAATTATTCTCTCTCATCTATTGGTGTACATTGATTCTGTCTATGTTCTCTATGAGTGTGGACAGAACAACTCAGTCAACAACTAAACTACAAAAGTTGATAATATATATCATGGATATATGTGCAAGTAATGAAGAAGCATTCATGCAATAACAATTATAAATACTAGCAAAGCTCATAATTAATAATATAAATAGAGATAATATATTCACTTCCCTAAAGGACATTGAAGAAAAAATATAGCACAAAACTCAGAAAACAAAACACTACCTTGAGAAGAAACGAGCTTTTATTAATTCATTGATGGTAGATACAAACAAATGATGAGCAAAAAAATATAAATCCTGTTTAAAGGCATTCTACAATTCCCAGAAAATAGTAGAAGGTGACATACTAGAGTTGTCAAGCAGCAAGCTTGCTTACATTATTATATTGCTCTAATCCTTTCATCCTGATTCCTAACAAAGAATAAAAGGATACATCATGTCATATATCAAATAAATGATGAAAATTATACCTGCAAAGCAGCTTCAATAGCACTGTTAAGATCATTTTCAAGATTAATGATCCCTTGGAGATTGTTCACAACTTCCTCTAAAAAGTTTCCAGTGGACCCTTCTGCATGGCTCTCAGATGCATTATTCTCATGCACAATATTTTCAGAAGATTCTGCTGTTGTGCTACTTGCCTGACTGCCAACGGCAAGAGCTGTTAGCAAATTTTGAGCAGCGAGCCATCTAGGTGGTGGTGGCTCTGGTCCAACAGTCAGCTGCCCTTCAAAAAGGAATCTTGACTCTGCCAGCAACAAAAGTGAGCATTATTCATTACCTAGTTTGATAATCCTTTTTGCACAAATTATTTTAAACACTTCTAAGTGAAGGATCTATGGTCAAGAACCTATTTAACAAGTGAAAGATCTCTGGTTCCAATCCACCCCATGGATGCCTAGCCATTACCAGTGGCATAGTTTAGTCTTAGCGGGTGCCTTGCTAGGTGTTACCGCCCATTTTCCATGGGTGTCCACTTGTAATTTTCATCACAATTCTCAATGGGGGTGATCTGTTAATGATGCCTTAGATGCTAGACCATGGACAATTCCGGAGATTTGATGCCTTCTGATCTTGTTGGTTGATGAGGGTTTGGATGGTACGTCGATGATTTTCATGGTGGTGTTGAGCTCTTGGCATTTGCTCACATTTTGCAGCTGGTTTTTCATGGTTATTCTAGGGCAAATTGAGCAAAACAGGACACTTCTCTCAAACCCTTCGTTCTCCAAACCCTAGCTCAAAGGAGGGCATATGATATATGGCTGGAAAGCTCTTTTCAAACCCTTTCTAAAGGTATAGAACGCTTAGCCAGATTCCTAGTAATTTGGGAGCACTAGAGTAATCTTTCTGGGCCATTTTTGCTGGTTTCCAACAGATTGGTACATTGTCTTCAGGAAGGTTGATCTCACTCATCCTAGCTCTGTTTGGGAAGTGCCATAAATGGTTGACAAGATCTTTCCAGACCTTTTCAAAGGTGTAAAACACTTGGCCATAGTACTCCTAACGGAAGAATCAAGGGATCAGACCATAACCACCTCTCCAAAAGTGCAAATAATACCCCCTTCATGACCCTGAAGAAAAAAACGACCCCTCCCCTGGGCAGATATCTGAAAGTGAGCAGGTAATGGTACTGCGTAACAGTTACCAACCTAAAGAAGGTTGCCACTTCACATTCAGAGTCGGTGTATTCCAGATTATATAGACAGCTGTTAGGATCTTTATGTATTTGGTCAACACCAGGCCAGATATATGTTTTGTTGTGAACACCTTGGGTCAGTTCATGGTGGAGTCGAGGCAAGTGCATTGGGTAGTAGGGAAGCATATGCTCAAGTATTTGAGAGGCAAAGTGGAGTATGGATTGAGGTATCTTGGAGGTGATGGAGTGAGGCTATAGGGATATTCAAACTCAAATTGGGAAGGGAGTGCATCAACTTGGGCTCAACGGTGATTTCTTGGTTCAGCAGGAAACAGAATTCCATAGCACTCAATTCAGCAGAGGCAAAGTACATGGCAATGAGTTTGGCTAGTTGTGAAGTTATTTGGCTTCGCAAACTACTTACAGGATTCTTTGATCAGGAGTTGGAACTTACAATGATATACTGTGACAATCAGAGTTGTATCAAACTCTTTGAGAATCAAGTATTCCATGACAGGTCCAAGCTGTTAATTTCTTTAAGCTCAGATATGATTTCTATTTGCAATTAAAATTTAATCCCAGATAGGTGCACAGAAAACTAATTCTCAGAACTGATTTAATAAATAAAAATACACTGAGCTTATTAACAGCAAATGCACAACGGAAGTAGAAAACCAATCACACAAAATTGACACAAGATATACCTTGGAAACCTTGAAGGGAAAAACCAGCAAATAGGTGTTTCTATTGATTCAGCCCACAGAGAATAAATTCTAGAAAATTTATTACAGCAATTAATGAACCTATACCAGCTCAAAAATTTTGGGAAATCATGTCACGGAAATATACACAGAATTCCACCATGGAAATCATGCACAACCAGAATACCGCCCTCTCAAATTTGCCTCAATTTGCGTGCATATTTGCCTTGAGAATTGTACTCAGCTTGTATGCTTCCCTACTGTTAATCTCTGTTGTACGGCTTCCTTGGAAATTGTGCCCTCCTCCTTGTCTTGGAATTAGCGCTCTTTCCCTTTGCTGCCCTGCGATTTGTCTCTCCTGCAATCTTTTCCTCTCCTCTTCAGCTCACCAACTCTCACCTATCTCAATGTGTCTAATCTTCTCCTTAGATCTTATTTTATAATTTCTCAATGACCAAATGGCAAATACCTAAACCTAGATCTCCGAAGTGATTAACAGTCAAAATTAGATCTTGAGCACTTGAGATCTATGGTTGTGACTTAATCTGTCGTTGACACAACTTAAGTTGCTTTTAGTCATTATAATTAATAATATAAAATTCTATGTTGCATGGGTACCCGTACCGGGGGGTCAGGTACACGAACCCGTACCAGGTACTTGGGTACTTCAATGGTACGTTCCCAGCCATACCCAAATTCAACCTCGCGTACTGGGTACTTCACTTATGAAAACAAGGTACTTGCATGGATTTTGGAACGTCGTACCGCATGTTTAGGTACGCAAGAGGTACAGCCGTTGGGAAATTTACCTTAGCTTGCCGGTCGAAGGGTGTCGATTTGCAATGTTTGAAGTTTAAAATTTTAAAAATTAAAAATTAAAACACAAAAACACATGTTATGTGGGCACTTACCCCTTACCTAAACCTGCGCGGCACTCCAACTCTCACTGCTAGTGCTCCGTGCTCACTACTCCAGCGATGCCTATCTAGAGAGCTTGCTGACAGAGGACCTTAGTGATGCTGATGACATTGATCCTGAGGACATTGATGACATGGCTTGAGGAAGCCAAATCAACTATCTTGTTCATTGTTCAATGTTTATTGTTTTGAACTTTCTTTTTCATGTCTAGAAATGCCATTCAGTCTTCCAGTCTTCCACTTGATATATACTATGAGTCTATGTCATATGATTTATCAAATTTATTATTTTATGTTTCAAATTTTCAATGTGAATGTTCATATGAATCATTGAATTTAGAAATATCAAATATACATGTATGATGTGACTGTGAAATGTTTTATTTTTATAAATTTTAATATATATATATATATATATATATATACAGTACCCCCGACGTACCCAAGTACCTTGTTTCAAAAAGTGGCGTCCCCGTCCCCATACCAGTACCCGTCCCCGTACCCATGTTTCCTGACAACTTAGATAAAAGTAACTTAAACTTTATAAAATAAAGCTAATATCTAAATAAGATCCTTTTGGACCACTTCTTGGTGGCTAGACACACATCCTGCAGCAATACATGTTTGAGCTACATAACTCAACACAAGCATATAGAGATCAAATATCATTTCATCCAAGACGAGATCCAAAAGGGAGCAGTCAAGCTCCAATATATTTCCACAGATGAGCAGGTTGTAAACATTCTGACCAAACCCTTGGTTAAAGGGAAGTTTGTTTTCTTCAGAGACAAACTTGGAGTGATAGTGAATACCTTCCTCGCTAAGAGGGAGTGTTGAAGTTTGTAGCTCAAATAGGTATTTCCACATGGGTTTGTGTCTAACTTGTGGAAATCGTTATTAATACCTCTCAATACTTTGGAAATTCACTTTAATAATTTAATTATTGAAGTGAATGTCATTTTAGAATTAATTGAGGCTAATCTAATAAAATGCGTAAGTATTTGGCATTAGTGATTTACGTTAATTAAATGGATCTTAAATGAATCTTAGCCATTGATCTCAAGTGAGGGGGAAATCTAATCTCAACGATTGATCACTTAGGAGGTTAGAGTTTTGGTTCATCTCAATATTATAAAAGGCATCCAAGGTGAGAGAAGACACGCAACACACAAGGAGAACTCAGTGAGAATACAAGATCTCAGCAAGGGTGAAGAAGGATTTTCATCTAGAGATCAGATTTGGCACAGAGAAGAGCAAAGCTTCCTGAAACCCTGGCAGATGAGCCATACCAACTATAAGACTTGCAGGAGGAGGATTTTTCTCAATGGGGCAGATTTGCCAAGTTTGTTGTAGTTATATATTTCTCGGGCCATTTTCCCAGTAAGGAAGCCCTTGTATGCTTGGATATTATTTTGAAAAGCAGAATTGAAGGGCAGAAATTTTGGTGCATGTGTTATTGAGATCTATTTCCATTTTGTTTCTGTTATTAAATTCTGTTAATAAATTCCAACCAGCATAATTTATTCAGCGAGCTCCAATTTAATTATTCAGAAGGGGAAATCACTAGGAAATAATTATCTAGGGGCTGGGGTTAGAAAAATTAGCAGTTGTTACATCATTGAATGGTCAAGATCTAGGGTTGCTAGCTTTGACCATGTCATTGGAGGATTTAACAACTCTCTCATCTATATAAAAGAGCCTCTCTCATTGTACTCTTTGCTAGAACTTGAGGAATAGAATTTCACTCTTGCTACTCTTGGTCTATTTTTATGCAAAGTTTATTGAGTTGACTTTATAAGTGATTTGAGGCTACCAGTGAAAAATGTTCAAGTAATATTTCCTTTGTTCAAGTTATAAGCATTGCATGATGATTGAGGCACTCCCTTTATATAATACTACATTGTTTTATCAACTAGATAGCTACATTTTCAGCTTATGATATATGCATTTTGTAGTGGGTTTTGTAGTAATTTGATTGCAGGTTTACTAAAAGAATTTTCAGCGTTTCAAGTCCTCCACTTGAGCACCAAAAGAAGTAATACTTGGCTATCAAAGACTAGGACTGAGGTATGAATTATTCTCCCTACTCTCCGCTTTGATCACCAAGAGTCTCTCATGCTTCTACAATGACCCCATGCCCTTTTCACTAAATAATAGGCATTAGTCAAGAGACTATCTTTAACTCCAACATCATTTTATCTTCTTTTTTTTAATTTTTATGGAATCTGGAAATTAACACTTAATCTCACACATATTAACAAGTAAAGAACATCTTAACCAACCCCTTTGGGGCTTCACTTTAATTCATTGATTTATGCTATGTTTATGGTTGGATAGTTATATTTACTTGATGCAAAATTGAGATTGAACGGTCATTTTCATACTTGTTTAGTTCACCATGGTTAATTTTGTTTATCTTACAATGAACTAAACTTTATTTGGTTTGGAGTAGTTTACAAGATATTACTATTTGCACTCTAAAACAAATTCTTCCTAACGTTCTTTCATATCTTTACTTGTTTCATATGATATATTTATACTTACTATTTCAGATCTGAAATTTAATGGCACTTGCAAGTAACTAGCACTTATATGGCTTTTTATTTTCAACGCTTAGTTACTTCTTTATTTTCAACACTTTGTTTACAAATGTTATTTTTTAAGCTGCTGGAAAACTGATCTTGTTTTAATGATACAGCAGTGCATCTACCTTGTCTACGAATGATCACATGTTTGCAATCAATGTTGTGTGAGTAGTATCTTGGTAGTAACATTGACATACTTTGTTGTACATCTATAGCTTTATTATTTACATAATATGTCTTCTTCATTCTCAAGTTGATGCATTAAAGGCACTGATCATTAATATAATTGTGTAGAAGATATAGTTGAATTGTCCAAGTGTCTTGCAGAATAGCTAAAGGGCTCTCCCCTTGGAGGTTATGATACTCCTAAGAAGTTGGAGGTGTGGCTGAGGTGACATTGGGTCATGCTCTCCTTACATTTGTATATTGGACACTAGCCCTGCTAGTTTGTTTGGTAACAAGAGGCACATGTTCCTCCAAGAGGCCTATTAGGACGCGGACAAAAGGGTCTTTATAACACAATCAATAATTATCTTCATTTTCAATTGGGTCTTGCTTTAGCTTCTTTGGGGGTTATCACTTCCTTGGTTGCTCAACACATGTATTATTTACCCGCTTATGCATTCATAGTACAAGACTTCACCACCCAAGCTAGAGTAAATATACAATAGCCGATGAAGAAATTAAGGGTCTGAGAGACTTAATTAGACTCTTTAAGATTGAGTCGGACATGTCAACCCCACCATTTCTAGGGGGACTAAGCTTTACATCGTAGATAGGCTAATCATAAGTGGACTCTAGTGTAATTATCCACATAGTAAAATGACCAATTTACATAATGCCATGGACATTTCATACAAGCTCTATCCATTTTTTTGAAGGATCATTCATCCCTATAAGGGTACATATGATTTTAATGGTTAAAATGGCCTTTCATTTCAACTTCTTAACTTGACCTTCCACTTCCTAACTTAATTTTTCAACTTCTTATCTTGACAACTCATATTCCTACTTGTCAAGCCACTACTACATTATGTTTATTTATGTACAATAAATCATATATCCTATATGTGACCATTATATCCTAACATGATAGACTAGTGAAGCAAAATATCCTAATTCTCCATTAAAAAGAAAATTTTGGCTACACGAGTGAAAAGAGTTGCAAAAGCAACCTAGAAGAGCATATCAAGAATGAAATCCCACTCGATTCTATCAAACTCCTTGTCAAAGTCAACCTTGAAAAATAACCTTTTGGATGTTCACACATACCCTAGTAGAGGAATTTGAAAAGAGAATTCCAACTACCGCTTGTGAAAAAACTTCCAAATCTGACCCAGGAAAGCATATCAAGAATGAAATCACACATGATTCTATCATACTCCTTGTCAAAGTCGAGCTTGAAAAAGAACCTTTTGGATGGTTTCCTTTGCCCATTCAATACTTTCCCAGCCTGTAATAGGATCGTCAAAGATGAAACATCCGTTAATAAACTCTGTTTGCTCACAAGGCAATCCATCCAAGCCTGGCAATTTCCCCTTAGCCATATCTCGTAAAGCCTAGAGCGGCTTATTTTTGTTCTTAGGACAAGACAACAGGACCGCTCATACATAGGAATTTTACTGGGGATAACATGACTAATGAACTACTTAGCAGCAAGGCAGTTGGTATCACCGCCATAAAAAGAAAAAAGACCATGAAAATGTGCAAACAATATATCCTTTATTCTGCCCTAATCATCAGCCAGGCCCCGCCCAGTATGATAATTTTTTCAGAAGCATGTTTCCATTTCAAGTTCTGAAATTACATCCCGGTAACATTGTCTCTCTCCTTATCTGAATTAATAGACGCCCTGATCTAGCCCCCTTGGCTTTGTATTTCTCAAAACAATTTATCAGTATCTATGATATATCATCATAATCTATACTATACCACATATAACATAATAAAATATATATTACATAACAGTATAACTTTTATAAACAATATATAATAATAGTATACATGATATGTATATTAATGATTATATAAACAGCGTAGATCCATCTGAATTCTGAACCCTGGATCTATCAAGCATTGACAGGGATCAAATTCTTAAGCATAAATATTTTGATCATTTAAATGGATCTAGGTTGATTGGAGTGTCACTCAAAATCGTAGAACTCAGAATTCACAATTTATGGAGATATGGATATGTAAAAATATAATTTTGATTATTGTTATGATATTTATACTTGCATTGTTAAAATATTTCTATGTAAATATCATATCTATTGTATTTCTACTTATGTGTATATCTGGTATCTTTTTTTATCTCTCTATATAGCAGTTTTTATATTGTATACATATCAAATCTATTTCTTTCATATGTATAGAAATTGTTTTTCTGTTCATGTCTATATTTGGCTAACATATAGTATATTACTAATATTATTTGTTATAAGTGTTATATTTCTTTTGAAGCCAACATATGATAGTATATTGGGCTAGCATATAGTATATTACTAATATTATTTGTTATAACTTATAAGTGTTATATTTCTTTTGAAGCCAACATATGATAACATAAGCATTACCCACGTGAAAACATCTCTACCATACTTGGCTGTAGAAGCAACTTTCAATGCAATATATGTGTATATAGTTATACACATGATAATAATATACACCTCCACACAAGTGAACCCAGATTTCAAAAATATGGATTTTCCAAACCTACAACCATGTCTACACACCCTGGCAACTTAGATGCACATGCATGTGCAATGTGCATATACAGATTTTCTATAGATGAAAGTAAGGCGGTAAATAGGTATTGTAATTTGAAAAGTTGTAATGAAGTAGGTATTGATTCCTTATTTAAAAACAGATTGGTTTCCTAATTCTAGATCCAATTTTTTCTCATGTGCAGCATGATACAAATTGAAATTAATTGCACTTTACACTTGAGAGAAGCAGATCAACAACTATTGCTAATGATGTTATCAGTAGTGGACAGTTAGTACTTTCTTTGAGTACTGTTACAAAAGGACTAACATTTAAGGAAAAGATTTTAGTAACGTTATGAATATGCATGGTCATATGGCTTTTATATTATAATTCAAGTGATGCCTGTATGCATATCTCCAAATCATATTGGCACAAGTCAGTAAAGACATGTACACCAATCATGAAACATGACTCTGAGATATAGACATGGTAAAAGCCTATCAAAATCATAAAATATTTGCAGACATCCTAAGAATTTGTCTGAAACATTAGTCAACATCAATGTTTGAACTTGAAGATTTCCACAAATATTTTGGTGCAGTTATTCATTGTGTTCAGATATTGATCATCCCATTCAGATTCCACTTTCAAACTGTAAATATTCAGAACATATTAGTTATCTGTTCTTCAAACTGAAAATATCTCTTGCTCAGTTGGAAACCAGTAATGATATATAACAGAAATGTGATTTGACTGAAACCTGAGTTTTCTAGCTGTTTCATTATAGCAGCAAATTCCTACCGTGTTTATCCACTGTCACCTTGTCAGGTATATAGCAAACATGCAGTGCTTTTGAAATAACGAGAAGCTGCCATTGACATTCCACAGTGCAACCTGGGCAGTGCGCCTATTTTCCAAGTTAAAATATTCCACCTATGACAATTTTTTACAGGTACTACAAGCTTATATGAGTACATGCATTCTTGTCTCAACACCTATAAGTTTAGAGAAAAAAAAACACTTACTATAATATACAAGAAATGGGATGTTTACATGCAGTTCCTCTCAGCGCTGCATTGTCACTGATTCTTTAATCTTGATGATTTAAAAAGGTACTGATTAAAATAGCATTGATATACATGAATACTATATATAAAAGATGAAGCAAATAGCAATCATGAAAATAACAGAGTTAAAATTTCACCTGTATTCTGCTGTTGATGTGCTGAGGCATCTTCTCTATCCCCTGTCTCTCCCAAATGTTCACGAGCTCTACTAATGCATGCCTTCATGTGATTTTTTTCAGAAGGTTTACTAACCAACTTCTCAGCTTCTTCAAAGACCTTCAATCCAGTAAGCCAGAAACCAGGGGCGACATATCTAGTTTGCAGAAGTGTTGCCACCCTGCAAACTGCAGCATACATCTGCAATAGAAACCAAATTTCATTCAAATTTATCCAGAATTTCAACCTAACTTCTCTAGACAGATGTTGGGTATTATTTCAAAGAAAATAAGAATCATCACAAATACTAAATAGTAGACATATACTATTATAGTATTATACATAATACCTAGATAAAGAGAAAATGAGGATTACCGCCCTTTAACTCTGGTTTAGGGGGATTCTTGAAGAGGTAGGAAAACATTATGGCAAATTTGTGTCAATAGATTCTTATGTTAGAAGGAACTTTGTAACATTTAATTGGATGTGCTTTGAGGTTCATCTGAATAAAAAGGACTTGTAGAGGACATGGAGTTGATTTTTAACAGGTTGTCATGGAAACAGAAACTGGACTAACTGGAATGAGAACACTGCATTCAGATGCAATTTGTCATCGCTACAGTCATCTAGCAGCAAGTTGTAACAGGGAAACTAAAGAGGATCCAATTAAAACTAAAAATACAAAAATCTGGGTTCCCAGTAGAGGACAGCCCCTATTGAACCACAATGGTTCCAACAAGACTTGGAACCCTCCACAGAGAGATGTATCAAACCAAACTTTAATGGGGTGTCCAAAGGGAACACAAGGAACAACATCAAAACAGAAGGCCACCAGACTGCCCACATTAGATTAGATAAGATAAGATAATTTTATTGATGTCCAACAAATGACCACAAAGGTAGGTCAATGGGACTAAAAGATACATCCAATGTGAATACAATGTGGGAGTGCAAAAGCAGCTCCTAGGTAATGCTGAAAGTGAGATAATGAAATCAAAAGAAAAAGTGCACCCTAGATAAGTGTCTAGCTAAGCTAATCACTAGGTCTAACTAAAGCCAAACCCAAAAGATATATAATAGTGTCCTAGGTGTAGTTATACAAAGTGAGAGTTCGAGAATTGAGACTAGACATCTTGGTGTTGATCAAGAATGAGAAAGAACGAGGAAAATCAAGATGATGTCAAAGTCTCCTAGTCCTAATGATTGAGAACGAAGAGGGGCCACTAGGGCACTAGCTCACCATCAAAATCATCAAGCACCGTAGTGGGATCCAAATATATGATCTTGGTTGGGGCGGGGTGGTAGTCCGATGGGCGGGAGGCACCCTACTCTAGATCTGTTTGGGGTGAGTCCATCAGTCAATCAACGTTTTGGGGGGAGAGGTTAAGGGGAGACACAATCTCACCACTCTATGGTCTAGACTCTAGAATACTCTAAAGATCCCCTGCTCTCTTATTGCCCTGATCTAGCAAAGCAACATGAAAATATGAGGTGATCCTCCTAGTAGTCTCATGGTGGGGTAGGGCATGCAAGAACTAGGATTTGTAGCTGAGTATCTCCCTGATGAAGAGGTATAGGTATCTTTGATCGCAATACCAGAAGAAAGTAGAAAGGTATCTCCCTAAGTCCTTGTTACCCTTCATATTGTATGAGGGTTATATTTTTTATTTTGATCGCAAGGATTGACCTTACAAGATGATTCATTAGATGGACTAGGGTACATGTGAGCTTTGGCATTGAGTTGTTGCTCTCCTTTGATTGATTTGATGTTGGGTTGTTGCTAATAGCTATTGGATGAGATCTCTTCATGGTGTTTTGATGGTATCTTGATGATGATACGCTCTCCTTGGTGTTATTGGCATGATTGGAGTATTTTTTAGCATCGATGCAATTATTTAACACTTTGTACATTTATGGAGTTAAAACGCATCAACCTAAGGTCTCCCTAAGTTTTAAAGTGTTAACAGTTGTTCCTCGATGAAGTGTTGCTTATGGTTTGCACTTTGGGATGTTTGACATTACTCACTTGGAGGGTGCCTTACTAGTTTTGACAAGATTATTGGTATATAGGTTTGAGGTCTCCTAGCTAGAATACCCTAGGAGAAATAGGGGTGATCCACACACAGGCCACCTTCCAATGACACATTAATCACCCCTTCATGGCGCGCTAGGCTTGTATACGCATGATGATGATATTTGGAGGCTTTCTATTGGATCGCCCTAGCCTATTGGATGATTTTCACACTTGGAGATGGTTTATTGCAAGATAATTTATGCTTTTTATTGGTGCACCCTCTCTTCTAGCACACATCTTGAGGCATTCACACATCCGGTAGCTTGAAAGGGTGGCACATGTCTCTAGATCACACTTTTCTTGTATCGATGGCTTGAATGCCTTTGATGTATATAGACACTTGGCACATGGATGGCATCTTGGCATGGTTGGCCATCATTTCTAGTAGAGCACTCACCTTGATTCTCTCTTCTTGACACACATTTTGATGCATTGCTATACTTTATTGCTTGAAGAAGGGGCCTTCCCCTTCCTTGGTGTGATTAGTTGAGTGTTGTGGGACCTTGTACTTGGATTTATGCTTCTATCTTCATTAGTGGACACCTTATTTCATGGATCTAGCAAATGCACATCTTTGATAAGTTGGCACTTGGGATCTTGAGCCATTTGGAGGTGATGTCCTAGCTTGAAGGACTGGTACTTTTAGTGATGTGTGTTAGCTTATAAATGAATATCTTTTGAGTCGGTTTGACATAGTGCTACAGCCTCCAATTGTCTCCAAATCAACACAATTAGATGTAGAGTGGCTATGGTATTTTCCGAAAAGTGGCTATAAAAAAAAATCCAATAAGTATTGAGGGAGTTGGCGATTTCAAAAACTGCCATTTAAAAAACCACACCGCATTTTGACTGTTAAAGTTAATGCAACTGCAAGAGCCATTCTCTGGGAGGATGGCACCCTAGTCAGTTAACTAGGGTTCCTGGTCAGTTAACCAGGCAGAGTAAGTCCCTAGAAGGTATCCTAGGGCCCCCAGAAGTCTACTGAGGTTCTTGGTCTGGTACCAAGCAGGTTGATGCCATGGCAAAGTCCCTAGCATGTAGCTAAGGCCCCTATCAGTCTCTAGGGTATTCTGGTCTGGGACCAGACAGTTTCTTGGTCACAAGGACCAAGTAGATCATGCAAGCTGAGACAGAGACATCTTGGTCTAGGACCAGGCAGATTCATGGACAAGGACCAAGCAGGTCCTGCAGATGGTTGATCAACATTCAGTCTGGGACTAAAGCTTAGCCTGGGGCTAAGGACCATTCTCTAGGAGAATGGAGGACCTAGTCAGAGACTAGGGGGTTGATCAACATGATTCAGTCGAACCATTCTTTATGAATGGAGGATCTTGGTCAGTTAACCAAGATGATGATGTGTGATGCCCTCCTCTCCTAGGTCTTCGAGATGGTTGAGCTAGGTTGTCTTCTCAAGGAACTGGCCACCCCTTGATGAAGTCACTAGCACTTGACCTCAGGAGCAGACAGGAGGACCAAAGGATTACATCATCCAATGGGGACTTTCCTTATATGGTGATGATAGAACTTTCAGTTAGTGTATGGAACACTTGTACATTTGAGAGAGAGATAAATGGGTTGTATCCCCACCTTGCTATTTCACCCTTGGTCTTATGGTTAGATTCTCTTCCCACTTTGTTGTTCTTGGTCTTGTGGGTAAAAGGCTTGTCTTCCCACCTTGTTACATCCTTGGTCTTGTGGTTTGAGGGGTGTGTATCCTTCCTTGATTTATGATGGTTAACCCCTTCTTGTTGGTCCTATATGCTAGCGCCCCCCTAGAGCGTGTCACCCTACCCTTTGACTTATCCTTGTTACCCACTCCTAAAGACATTATAATATTAAGTTATAATTTCATAATGGGTAACTTTCTTGACATCTTAACCTAATTGTTAGAAACCCTAAGTCAATGAAGAATTAGAAAGGGGATCTTTCTAGAAGCCATTGAGAGGCTATAAATACAAGTCTAATTCTTCATTTGAAAATAATCAAAGACATAACTCAGCTCTGATTTGCTTGGGTATGACGTCAAGGGTTTAGTGGACTGTTTTGCTGTTGCTAGTGTTTGAATTTCTATACCGTCCATCTGTTGAAGTTTGCTTCCCACCATAAAGTCTGATTGTGGATGTTGCTAGGGTATCACTGCCTTGATCTATCGGGTGCCCAGATCTGGTTAGGGTCTGCTTCTTCATGCTTTAGGGTGCCGCTGACCTATCTAAGCCTGTAAAGGGGTGCTGCTGCCTCATTTGAGGAGGCCGCGGCCTGTGTTGGTTTGTCTCCTGCCACCTTGGACTATTTTGGATAGGCCGCTACCCATTTGGACTGGTCTAGGGCTGCCATTTGTCATTTTGTGGAGGCCGCTACCATTAATGAGTTGTTTGCTGCCACAGTAGACTATTGTTTGGAGACCACTGCCCTTGTTGGGCTGTCTGCTGCCCACGTGGACTGTTGTTTGGAGGCCGCTGCCCTTGTTGGGATGTCTGCTGCAGCGCTGTCCATGTGGACTATTGTTTGGAGGCCGCTGCCCTTGTTGGGCTGTCTGCTGCCCACGTGGACTGTTGTTTGGAGGCCGCTGCCCTTGTTGGGATGTCTGCTGCCCATGTGGACTATTGTTTGGGGGCCGTTGCCTTTGTTGGGCTATCTGCTGCCCACATGGACTGTTGTTTGAAGACGTCTGCTGCCCACATGGACTGTTGTTTGAAGACGTCTGCTGCCCACGTGGACTGTTGTTTGAAGACCGCTGCCCTTGTTGGGCCGTCTGCTGCCCACATGGACTGTTGTGGAGAGGGCCGCTGCCTGCTGCCCCAACCGTAGACTGTTTTGACTGCTGTGAGTAGGCTGCTGCTGTGTATGGGCTGTTTAGGGTAGCCGCTGCCAATGTGGACTGTTTTAGGGCTGCCATGTGTCATGTGAGGATGCCATCACCAATGAGGACTGTTTAGGCCTGTTTAGGCTTGTTTGGTGCAGCTGCTAACCGCAGTGAGAGGTCTGTTCACTGCTGTGAGGGTTTGGAGGGAGCTGTTGTCACCTAGGTCTGTTGTGAGGTATCCTTACACTATTCTAAGGTTTTGTGATTGCCACTTACTGTTGGGTACCTGTTGGATCTGATCTTGGAACCTCTACTGTATTTATCTAACCCTTTCCTACAGCACATTATCTCTCTCTCAGATATGTACAAACCCTCAGGTAAGGGTCAGTTTTGTTCCAGTAGTTGACTTGCCTCTAAGAGGCAAAGTCAGATCTGAAAGTTAAATTTCTGCGTATAAGGAAGTCTCATCTCTTTAAGTAAGTTATCAAACTTATTCACTTACTGCTGCTATACTTTTGTTTTTTAATTTAGTTTTACCACTGCATCTGCTCTACTGGTTATATATCTGCAGTTAAAACCTTAACTTTAACACAGTGATCATTGGGGAGTGCTAAAGTTGAAAGAGATGAAAATTATGTTTTAACTTAACAGATCTAAATTTGCTTTGTTACAGCTGTACTATATTTAGTTTCAGTACTAGTTGTTGCATTAAAGTATAAAAAATCACAATTTTCTGCTTCAAACCCTAATCTAACACTAAATTTAACAGTCTAGGTCTAGAGGAATGGTGTGGTGTTTAGGGAAAAGGGTATGCCACAGTTTTTGGAGAGTGGCAGAGGGTCATACAAAGTTCATATTTCCTCAAGGTGAGGAACACATGCTTCTTATTGTGGAGGAGGCAATGGTAGGTAATAGATTCAATGCACATAGGAAAAACCTGGTATTGTAAACTTATGCAAGGAGGAGAGGTATCCTGGGATGAATGTCTTTGTTTTAGCCGCACAATCGAAACAAGAAGTTCAGCAATCCCTTGTTGGCTAGAGGGTGTCTGGTTCAAATTTAATAGAATATGGAAACTGTCCTGAACCAGATTCAAGAACACATGAGAGGTGTTGAATTAAAGGTCAATTAGAAAGAAAAGGATCTTTTGTACATCAGAGAAGTTGTGTTCAAGGACCAAGCAGCCACTACTAACCTGGGCCGCCAGCGGAGGAAGGATGCAGAAATTCTTTTGGAAGACAAAGTCGTGGGACTAGTAATCTTTAAGGAGGAGCCAACACAACCAGCAGTCAGCTAAAATGGGAAGAAATCTTAATCTACAACCCATAACTACTAGACCCTCTTTGTTTTGGCAAATAGTGTGTTAATATCAGAAAGAAGTTGAAAAAATATGCTGTTGTTCTAAATTTTAAAAGCTTTTCAAACCTTTAAGCATTTTAGAATTAATAGTAAAATTAAAAATAGTGTTGTTGAGGGGGTTGTGGTTCTCGCCAATGAAGACAGTGGGATGCTGGACCACCCACCAAGATTCAATTCCCTTGGAGACATGAATAAGCAGTTGGGACCAAGTGAGGGGGATTTTTACAGAAAAAAAAACCCTGCCACAGTAGCTTAGCCAAACAAAAGCGCTTGTCCTCGGCATTTAACCCCTCAAGGACTATTTCGTCCACACAAGCAGGCCACTTATGGGAACTCAACCTCTTCAAGCCAGTTGCAATGCTTCTCTTGAGTTTAAGGAACCACTTAAAGATAAATTTGGAAGCCTTGCATACAGGGCATTGTGCAGACTCCCTGGACAATAGGCAGAACTGTTTACTCAAACCACTCCCACAGATTTTGTATTTTGTGTTCTGTCAGAACACCAGAAATTAGGACAACAATATAAAAAATCTATTTTCCTGATCATAAAAAATAACAAAGATCTGGGTAAAAAGAAGCAACTCAAAACCTAGCACAGAGGCCATGACAATAAAATTTCAGAGGAAGAAGAGACAGAAGCAGTAGCTTCAGACCAAAAAACAGATGTGGAACCAAATAAAAGTCGTTGAAGAAAGTCTGGAAGCTCTGCCTTTACATAAAGAAGTAGAAGATGAGGAGATCTCATGGTCAAGACTAAAAGAAAAGCACGATATGCAAGATGAATCCACCATGGATACTGAAAAAATTGCAATACTGAGAACAATAGCAGCTTCGGATGTTGTGTTCAGCGTTCTTTATTTTAAATAAAGGCAGCATCATGCAATTGGGCTCGAGCAGCAGTGCTACCTCTGCATCTTCTGTCAATGGTTTATCTACATCATAGT
Organism: Larix kaempferi; assembly: GCA_027924585.1. NCBI lineage: Eukaryota > Viridiplantae > Streptophyta > Pinopsida > Pinales > Pinaceae > Larix > Larix kaempferi. The sequence continues at coordinate 13,844,148 of BSBM01000806.1, read as the reverse complement.
CCATCCTACTGTTTCTTTTACATTTTCTATTGTTCAAATCGAATTTAACTTTTAAGTCCACCCCAAAAGTAATTTTGGCCACTGGTATTTTTTAGGTTTCCATATGACCTTGTTAGTGCCTGTTATAAGAAAAATGTTGCTAAAGTATATAGATATATATATTTAGAATGATCCTTTAACTATTAATATGATAAGATATGCACGGAGCATTTTATACAAAATAAGCGGGTTACATTAAACAACCACCGTGAGCATATTCTCCAAAAGTCTGCTAGCAGCCTCAGAAGCTAATTGATTACGAAACTATCATTAAGACTGAAGACAAAATAAGCCATACAGCGAGTAGCAACTATCATAGACATGATGACGAAACATTAAAAAAAAGGTCAGCCGGCCTGCATAGGCAGAAGTGGTAGTCATACAGCAGTAGGGATCAAGCTCGAGGCAGGTAGCAATGCAGATAAATACAAATTATGCTCAACTACGCACTGCTAAAGAAATAATATAAACATAGGAAGACGGGGAACTTTATAGAATTAAATATCCATGAAATGGCTTTTCCCTAAATCAAAGGCATCGATTGGGAAATTTTCTCGTAAAGCATCAACCAAAATTTATAATAAATTTCTTCATAAGTTAATCTATTCCTAATTGACTAACTGTGAACAAAATAAATTTCTCGGGCTTAATTTTTGTAATGAAATGATGCATATAATTTCCATCTATGATGCATATAATTTCCATCTATGATATCCAACAATTGAACAATTCTTCTATAAATCCATAAACCCGAGGGGACTTTTAGCAAATGTTTCTAATGTCGGGTATTTAACAGAATTTACGGTTTAGAGCATGGATGTTTAGATGACGAGGGATCCGAGGGTTACCATCTCCTGGAGAGCAACCGCCGCAGAGGCATATTTGTGGCCCAGAATCCAGGCAAGAGATGTTGCAGCTGATTCAAATGTTTGTTTCTTCCCGAGCTGCTTCTGCAAATCCTGCAATGTGTGCTTCAATGTGTCTTCCATTTCGATCCCACGCGATTCGAATCTCAGGCCGCTACTCCGTCGGATTTATATCGGAAGGTGACGTAGACAGTTTGCTCTCGCTTTGGGCTTTCTTGGGGAAGGGGCAACATCGTATTTTAGAAAGAGTTTTTGTTTTCGCAAGGAAATAGGACTCTCCTTTATAGACGCGACTCTTGGTCTGGTCCCGTGTCTGGACATTCTTTGCGCCCTAACATTTGGAGGTTTTGTGTACCACGTAGGATATTTATCTTGTGATTCTCTCCCGTCAACGTTTTCAATGCAGAGTTTTGTAAAAAGCAGTTGGAGGTTTTGTTTGCCACGTGGAATTACTTATATTGTGATTCTCTCTGTGCCCGCGTACTGATGGGATTGTCGAACATTATTTTATTGTAATTAATTAGTATAGATGGATCTACCAAGTGTCTAGATGGATCAAATCTCTTGAAGTGCAAACCCCTTTTTAGAATGCAAATGTTGAGGAAGCGTTTTAATTATCTAATTTATATAGTTTTTAAATATATGTCATTGTAGAAGGTATAAATACACAAAATGGTTCGGTGTTTTTCTTGAATGAGGAAGATTAGACTTTATTAGTTGGATCGAGTGGACACATATGTTCCAATCCTCCTTTTGTAATATCTGGTAAATCACTGGTTATTCTGAAGCACTGTTTTTTGGCTACGAGTTGTTTTTTGAGCTATCTGTTATAGATATGCTATCAGGGCTTTATGTACTTTTTGATTTATTATATAAATAACAAAAGTGCGGTATTTGTTTTCCTCTCAAATATATATATATATATATATGCCGTTGTAAATGTTTTAAATAGCCAACATGTTACTTTTTATAATATTTTATATTTTTTAAAATGACACGTGTCAACTCCAAGATGAGCATGGAAGGAGTTACACATCTCCCCCTAATGGGCTGTAAAATGCACCTCTTCGACGCAATCAACATGCACTTATTTTTTTTTCCAATAAAAAAAAAACTAAGCACTTACTTGCTATATGGCATTTATGCTAATAATTAATAGCACCTACCTTTATTATATATTTTGGATGTATATGTGTGAGCACTTACTTGCTATATGGCATTTATGCTAATAATTAATAGCACCTACCTTTATTATATATTTTGGATGTATATGTGTGAGAACAATAGATATACACAACATGCGTAGAAGATTATGTTGGATGTATATGTGTAGGTGTACATTGTTGGATGTATATAAAGATACACATTGTATATAAATATGGGTGTAGATATACACTAATGGAAATATATTTACGCATATACTATGAAAAATGTCACATAATTCAATGCATATTGTTTAAAAAAAAATCTTATCAATGTTCTTCTTAGTGCATTACATCCATCCTTTCTTTCATCATCATTAAGCACCATGATTTTAGGGGTATGTGGTACTTACACACTATCATGTTAGATTTATAAATGTGTTTACCCTCTTTCTTCTTCTTGGGGTGTGACATGTTCAAAATGGTATAATGTTAATTATGAAGGTGTCTAAAATAACTAATTTTGTACTCCATATCAATGGTTGACAATCGGATATATTAGTGGGGAGCAAGCTAATCTTGGAACATTCTTCCCTCTTAATGAGATATCTTGGAACATTCTTCCCTCTCAATGAGAAATTTCTCCATTGGATTCAGTGGACCCCCATGTCATATATTATCAAGTCTCATTGTTATGTAATGACCATGCATGTCAGCTTTCAATGAAACCCTATTGATTTTTCTCATCATGCAACCACTATCATTTGTGCCTCAAGAGTTGGAAACGACATTATCTCATTAATGTTTCACCATGTCGGACCAACTAGCGTTATTTCATTAATGCTTCATTAAGCACCTTCCCATAATGTTAAATTGAGGAAAAGCCAAACATAGAGCCAATGCTTTGAAGGATAGCGAACTTGGAGACCAAACTAAACTATCATCTAGAGTAGAGCAATCTTCAAAGAGTTGGAGCAAGCTACTAGTGTAAAACAATCCTTCCATGTATGTGTTACAAAACTGTATGTAGCTCTTTAATCAAAATGCAAAGGGAGCACAAATAGTCATAGCGAGAGCATGTATGTACACAACCAAAAACATGTGGACTCATCCCTATGCTAAGTGATACTTTCGTGATAATATCCATACCTACATGGCCAAATTGTGTAAAAATCATGAGTATGTAGAGTTTAGACCTTTCAAACACTATGGAGAGAACTTAGAAAAAATAAAGTTAAACAATATCATAGACATACCATTACTTCCAACCAACTTTTTCAATCTTACAAACCTCGAACATTTAGATCTATTTAGTTGCAATTATTTCACCAATTTGTCGAATTATTTCTCCAAATTATTGTATCTTCAATATCTAGCATTGAGATATTACAAGAAACTATCAATACCCATGGATACTCTAGGGGTAATATCAATGTGATGGCTTCAACAACTATGCTCAATTTATACACTTATCGAAGGTAATGGCCACTACAAGGAAAAAGCCCTGTAGCGGAGGTTGTAGCGGAGCCTCCCCAAAAAACATGTCCCTTCTCTGTTTATAGCGGAGGCAAGTGGACGGAGGTTTTAGCGGATGTTTTTTATCGGTGTGCCCCAAAATCATTATGGTGCAACAGTGCATCTTTGGTTTAGGCACACCCGTGCTTGTTTTTTAGTAATAATGCACCAATGTGTTTTTTAGTAATAGCGCACCGGTGTTCTATGACCCATGTGCACAAGTGTGATTTTAGCGGAAAAAAAATCGATGCTCCACTTTTGTAATGGTGCACCGGTGCTCCTCCTTGGATAAGGCGCACCGATGTCGGTGCTCCTCATTGGTGAAGGCACATTGATGGTGTTGCTCCTCTTTGGTAAAGGCGCACAGGTGCTCTTTTTAAGGAGTGGGTGCACCGATCCTCCATGACCCATATGCACCAATATTATTTTGTAAAAAAAAACATCGGTGCTCCACTTTTGAAATTGTGCACCGGTGCTCCTCTTATGTTGAGGCACACCGATGCCGGTGCTCCTCTTTGGTCAAGGCACACCGGTGTCGATGCTCCTCTTTGGTGAAGGTGCATTGGTGCTCCTTTTACAGTTTAGGTGCATCAGTGCTTCTAATATACAAAAGAACCGAACAGTAAGTCGCTTTTGTTTTACTTATTGAAAAAAAGGGAATTGTTAAATGTTTTAAAGAAGCGGGGAAAATGTCTTCAAAAGATGAAAAAATCGGGTTTTTTTATTTCTTCATTTCACTGGTTCTACCAGAGAGAAGAAGATGATGAAGAGGAAGAGAAAGAGTATTGTAGCCAAGCAACCGATTTTTTCCCTCTTCATGTTTCATTTCTTCATGTTATCTATTTTATTTATATTATTTTGCGTTTCTCGCTAGTGTTCATAATTTCTTATTTGGTTTTGTTGTTTGTTTTGGTTGGTTTGATGGTTTTTCCTCTATTTTGCAGGTTAATGGTGGATTTATTTTAGGGTTTAGATCAAAATATATGGGTTTTCACCGCTTATTGAAAGAAGTAGGGTTTTTAAAAATTTTAAAAGAAGCAAGAAAAATGCATTAAGAAGAGGAGAAAAAAGAGGGTTTGTTTCATTTCATGTGGTTCTACAAGAGAGAAGCGGAAGAGGAAGAGTATTGCAGCCAAGAAACCATTTTTTCCCTCTTCATTGTTTTATTTCTTCCCATTATCTATTTTATTTCTATTATTTTTCCTTTCTGACTACTGTTCCTAATTTCTTATTTGTTTTTGTTGGTTTGAGGGTTTTTCCTTTATTTTGCAGGTTAATAGTGGATTCATTTTAGGATTTTTCTTCAAAATATATGGATAGCAAATAAGTGACAATTTGGAAAAGAAATGATATTGTTTTGTGTAGCATGGGTGCATATCCATAGGGGTTTTCACCTCTACTTATTTGCAGGTTAACAAGGTGTATGTACCCTCCAAAAAATATTTTTTGTTAACGGTAATCTATTTTCTGTTTGCGGTGCTTCTCTTTGGCAGAAGCGCACCGGTGCATCTTTGGTAGAAGTGCATCGATGCATCTTTGTCAGAAGCGCACTGATGCATCTTTAGCATAAGCGCACCGGTGCATCTCTTTGGTTAAGGCGCACCGATGCTCATTTTTTGTATAAGTGCACTGATGGTCATGTTTTAAGGTGTGGGAACACTAGTTCTCTTCTTTGGTATGAAGCAATTTATTCTTCGTGTTGGGCATATTATCTCTAGTGGATGAGTGGTTTTAGAGAGTTCTCATCAAACAATTTTCATGTAACAATTGAGTGGTTTTGCAATTATAAGAGATCCACTCATTAAGTGGTAAATGGAGTGATTTAACACTCATCATGGTTTTGTATGGGTGGTTCCATCACCATTACTATAAATTGTAATGTTTAACATTTAAATATTAATTATTAAACATTTTCATAATATTATTTTTATTTTTATTGATAATGTCTTATTTCATATGCTTTTAATTGTAATTTTTTATTTCAAACAATCAAAATCATAATTTTTGTTTAATATTCAACAAGTATTTCATTTTTTAATTTCACATAAGGATTCATTAATAAACAACAGTAAGAACTAAGACTTGAAATATTCAAACTCAAAGTTATTATATCACTACATTTTAATAATCTTGTATTTATTAAATCACTTCCCTTTATTTGCATATTTGCAAGGTTTTTGTACACGACATATTGTTTTTGTCATCGGTGCTCCTATTTTGTATGGGCCAACGACGCTCTTGTTGGTTAAGGTGCACTAGTTCTCATATTTTTTATATGTGCATCGGTGCTTCTTTACTGTAGGCGCACCAGTGCTCCAGGACTTTAAATTGTAATGCTTAACATTTCAATATTAATTATTATACATTTTTATAATATTATTTTTGTGTTTATTGATAATGTCTTATTTCACATGTTTTTAATTATAAAATTATATTTCAAACAATCAAAATTATAAATTATAATTTGTGTTTAATATTAGGCAAGCATTTCATTTTTAAATTGTAAATAAAAAATTCATTAATAAACAAGGGTATGAACTAATACTTGGAATATTCAAAATCAAAGTTATTATATCACTACATTTTAATAAATTATCATGTAATTATTAAATCACATCCCTTTATTTGCATGTTCACAAGGTTTATGTACACAACAAATTGTTTTTTGTCATCAGTGCTCCTCTTTAGTATGGGAAAACCAATGCTCACTATTGGTTAATGTGCATCGATGCTCATCTTTGGTATAAGCGCATCTATGCTTCTTTACTGTATGTGCATTGGTGCTCCATTACAAATGTGCACTAGTGAGGTTTTGGCAAAAAAAACATCGGTGCTCCTCTTTGGTGAAGGCACATCGGTGCATCTTTGGTATAAGCATACATGTACATCTTTTGTATAAACACATCGGTGCATCTTTATCAGAATTGCACCTATGTATCATTGGAAGAAGCGTACCAGTGCATCTTTGGCAGAAGCGCATCAGTGCATATTTGGCAAAAGCGCATCGGTGCATCTTTGTCAGAAGCGCACCGGTGCATCTTTGGTAGAAGTGCGTTGGTGAAAAAAACCTTTGCTAAAGCCTCCAGCAGCCGAGATTTTATAATTATAATAAATTTCCGTAAAAGCCTATGCTAAAACATCTAGTACCACTGGCGGAGGTTGTAGTAGAGGTTTTTTTGAAAAAAATTATCAATCTTGTAACACCAAAAACCTCTGCTATAACCTCCACTACAAGGCCTTTTTCCTTATAGTGGGCATTTTAAAAGTCTTTAAGATACCTTTGTACAATGCATTGGTTTATTGTAATTGCCCCAAAATTAAACTACTCTACCAATTAAAAGAAATCAGAATAGGGAGCCTAAAGTTGACATAGCTTCCACATTCCATTAGTGATTTGATAGGCTTAAAAGAGTTGATCATGTCGAAATGACCAAGATTACACTAGATTGGCACATATATCAAAAGACTAATAAGATTGAGGATGTTAGTAATAAATAATTTGAGAGTGCTCATCTTACATGCAGGAGTTACACCGCTAAAATATATCAAAGATTGGCCATAGAATGTTGTTTTGATAGTTGAATTTAACTTTGATTAGGCCTATGTGGATATTTTAAGGGAGTTTATATCTAATGTATCCATTCGTGAAAGTGATTTCCCTAGGCTTGAAATTGTTAATATTTTTTATAACTTTGAGCTCATGTAGGTTGAAGGCTTGCTAATAACACTAGTGAAACTGGAGCCCGCACATTGTAGGAAATTGAAAACTAACAAACCTTTCAATTCTTGTGAATCTTAAATTTCTTGATATAATTTCATGTGAAGAATTGGAAACCCTAAATGTTGATGGTTTGACATCACTAGAAGTGATTAAAGCCGTGTTGGATGTTGTAGAGAATAGAAGCATTGAGTCAAATGGAATAGTTGAATCATCTCCAAATTTCAACATACAATGAAACTGGAGTTATTTGGAATGGAGTTTTCCAAGTATTGGTGAGTGTATATTGAAAACCATATATGTTTTGTGTGCCAATGAAAAAGCATCGGAGCATTCTATTTTGTTTTGCAATAGATGGGTGTATAAGAGATGATAGATGTTACACTATGTTGTGAATGATGAAGTTAAGTTTGGGAAAATTTCATAAGCAACCCTCTCGAATATCAACTACTTTCTTTACTGCAATAGTTGATGATCAGATGTTGGGTGTGGGTGTCTAGTTTTAGGCAAAGAATCAATAAGTTTTGAAGCAATAATGATTAATAAGTACATCGCATTGCATTCCCAAAAGGAGGATATGCAAGCAAAAGCTTTGGTATTTTTGTTCACTTACTCATTTTCCCAAAAGGAGGAAAGACAAGCTCTCCTCGTGCAACAACAAGCTAGAACTAATATTAGAAAACTATGACTAGTGCCATTGCAAGGATATTGTTGTGAATATTTGTTAATGGATATATATGTGTGTTTGTGTGTACACACACACACATATACATATACATGTGTGTGTGTGTACACACACACACATATACATATACATGTGTGTGTGTGTGTGTGTGTATTCCAAAAGGAACACTAACAAAAATAAGGAAGAAGTGCTTATCCTTCCTTTGGACAACCAGTAAACAAGTGGAGGGAATTCCATTGGTAAAATGGACAACTCTAACCTTTCCAAAAGAACTAGGAGGATGGGGAATAAAACACCCAGATCTTTTCTGCAAATCTTTGGCTGCTAAATCCCTTTGGAGATTAGCAAAGATCCCTAATTCTATGTGGGAAGAGTTATGTGTTCCAAATACTGTCTGGGTTCTTCAGTGGTGGAATGGTTCACACAACCATACAAATCATATAAAAATGGCTCTATTGGATGGAAAGCTTTTGTGTTGGCTTTCCCACTGGTAGGTAATTGGTGTGCTTGGAAGATTGCTGATGGAAGAAGAGTTAGGGTTGGATGTGATCCGTGGGTAGGAGCAAGAGAGGAATATAAAATATCATATGCATTAAAAACTCAATTAAAAACTAAAAGGATCTGCGTTTTAACAGATGCTCAGGCCTAGCAGCCACAAACTAGAGGTAGAGAGGAGTGGAAATCGGCTCATGAATTAGGTTTGCAAGGGGAGACAATAGTCGAATGGAATCGCTTTGTTAATAAGTTGGTCACTATCTTTATCCACTTGAATGAGGATGATCAAGATATACTAATTTGGACAAAGAACAGCACTGATGGCAACTTCTCGACAAAAATTGGTTATGAGGTTGCAGCAACAGAAAGGTTTGGAGGAGATCATAGATGGTGGTGTGTCAGAGTATGGAAGATTCCTGGTCCTCTCAAAACAAATATTACCCTATGGTTAGCATTAAGTAGCAAGATTTTAACGTGGGAAAATATGAGAAAGAGAGGGTTTGAAGGTCCCAGAATATGCGTCATGTGTAAGAACTGTGAGGAAACTTCTTCTCATTTGTTTAACTCTTGGGCGTATGCAGGACATGTATGGGATGCAACACCAAAGAAGTTAAACAACAACAACATCATCCACAGAGATGCAACACTTGAACAGAGTGCAGTAGTGGTGGCAGTAAGAGGGGGTACGCTCTTATGAAGCATTTCCAGCCTTGTTTGTTTATAGTATATGGGAAGCCCGGAACAAATCAATTTTTCAAAACAAATGGATTTTGCTGGATATAATAGTGTCCATGTTATTGAAGAAAATGCACGAACAAAAAACAACTTGATTAAGTAGTGTTTGATAATGAACCTAGAAATCAACAGAAGCTTCCCATGTGCCTTTTTTGATGGGGCAAGTCAGGGGGAGTCGCCTCTCGGGGGAACATGAGGGGTGCTCTTTATTTCAGAAACAATTAAACTCAAAATTAAATATGGGTTGGGACAAGCTTCAAACAACAAAGTAGAACTCACAACACTATGGGAAGTTCTTAGGGTAGCTCAGCATAAATAGGCGTCAAGGATACATATGTTAGGTGACTCTAAAATGGTGATCGATTGGACTAAAGGGAAAGTTTAGACTCATGCCCCTCACTTTCAGTATGTGATGGCAGCAATATGTGAGCAGCTTTCCACCTTTGAAGACGTGTCCTTCACGCATGTTTATAAAGAAGTGAATATGGAAGCATACTCTCTATCAAAATTGGCTTTAGCATTACAACCAGGGGTCATTGAGGTTGAGGAGCAACACAATGGTCAGGTCACAAATCAGTTTATGATGTTGTAGGTTGTTAAAGATAAAATGAAGATGATGAGAAGGCTGGGAGCCTAGTTTTGTAATGAAGGGCTATAAGCCAGATGTATGTAATGTAGCTTTCAAGGAAAACAAAGGAAATGTAAGCCTGAAAGGGCAGTTTACGTTTATTCTACATGAATAAAAAGATTTTTTCCTTTGGAAAAAAATAAAATAAATATATATATATATATATATATATTTCCAAAGGAAAAAAGCATTATTTTATTTATGTAAATAAAATTAATCCGCAAAATGTATGTTTCCCTACATTTTCAAAAAAGGCCTTTCAGCTTAAAAAAAAATACAGTCTGTTCTTTTCCAAAATTTGTGTTGTCTTCCTACTTCTAGTAGGAGAAAATAATTGCATAACATTCATGTTCCTTTAGCACTGATATCATCCTACTGCAACTTTAGAAAAATCTAGGAGAAAACTGGTTTCCCCCGAGAATCATCTTCAAAGCTTATATCTACTTTTTTCCGAAAACGGAGACCAAAATCCATCATGATTTTATTACCGAGCATTTGGTATGGTTGGATCCTCTATGAAGGGCCTGTGATAGAATTCATAGTATGAACCATGTTTATATTCCAAAACTTTCCATAATCCGTATTGCAGGTTTAGACCATCCTTTGAGAGCTTATCTGCAGCGGAGTTTCGCTCCCTGTATACATGACGATAGATTATGGAGTCAAATTTTTCCATGAGCCGACAAAATTCTTCATATAAAGAGCGGAGATTTATATTTCTGCATATTTGAACTTTATTGAACCAGTTTATGTGTGTGTACACACACACACACACATATGTAATTGATTGAGAATCATCAAAGCAGAGGAAGCAAGCGTGATATTGTTATACTATGTAAAAGTTTTCAAAATTGTGGTCTAAAGACAAAAAACTTGAAAAAGATATATCACAAAATTAATAATGGTAACAGTGAATCTGGGGATACTAGCATAGCTCCATGAGGGGTCACAAAACATTTTTTTGTGCCACTCCTCCCTCACAGAGATCAAGTGGTGCATCATGGAATTTTCACACAACCATAGAGTACTTTAAATGAATGGTAAGATTCTTCAAGGACCAACTTCAACATCAAGCATATGTCACAAACTTTGTACATAAATTTCAATTAGGTCAACTTGTAAATTATGACCTCATGGATAGCTTCCATTTGACCTAATCTTTAGTGTTAGTTGTTACAATGATTTGAACCATGGCACCATGAATAACTTCCATTTGACTTGATATCCACAATTAGTTGTTATAATTATTTCAATCATTGCCTTAGGTGTAATTACCATTTGATATGATCTCTACAGTTGGGCATTAGAATGATTTGAACTCTGTGTGTGTGTGTGTGGAATTGAAATTAATAAGGACAATGCAACACCTAAAATAAGATCTTTATTAGTGGAATAAGTACATGAAACATACAAAGTATCCATGTCTTAACCATCAAACAAAGCATTTTTTTCCAAGAAAAAAAAATATTTATATTCGATATTTCAAGTGTGAAATCATGATACACATTTGACTACCTTAAAAGGCTAAAAAATTAATAATCTTAGCAGTGTCTTGAAGCAGTCTCTCTTTATCCTATAACTATGTATTATATTCTTACTAGGATCCTATAGGGCAACCTTTAGAATTCTTTCACGACATTCTTACAAAACTAAGGCTCTATCAAAAGTTAGGACACAAATCCAAGCACAAGACATTGTTAAAGCTTCTTTAAGATCCTACATTAGTAAATGATATTTCAAAGTTTGAAATTTGAGTCCCTCCTCTAAACTCTTGCTCATATAGGTACCCCACCTACAATAATAGAACTTCATTAGATAGTTGATCAAATTTTGAGTTGAACTCCCTATAAATATGAGTAAAGGATGTATCATTAAAACTACTCTTTACCTCCAAAAGTCAATTAATGCTTGGAGCTAACAACGTATTTTCAATTCTACATTTATAATTCACCCAATCCGTCAACGCCTTGGAATCTTCAAATACTTGCAAGTGTTTTAAACCTTTGATATCATTGTTTTCAAAAGTAGCCATAATGCATAGAATTCAACTTGATTATTTGTTCCTTACCATCAACATATTTCAAAGAAATATAATGTGTAGATTAAAAAAAAGAATAATTCATGCCCCACACACACCTCGACTTCCTTAACATGCCCCATCAAAGAAGTTGTAGGCCTTTTCATAATCAATGTTCGATTCTTTTAGAGTTCTATGAGAATTTTGTTTTGGGGATTTCCAACTCCCCTCAAAAGAGGCCTAAATTTCATGAGAAACTTGAGCTAGGGTCATGTCAATAACTTGAAAAATCATATTGTTCCTCGATATCCAAATTCCCCAATTTACAAAGCAGGGCAAAACCTTAAAGGATTTTTCAGACTTATCTAAAATCCATGAGAAAATGTAATCTACCAAAGACCTATGTTCCCATATTATCTTGCCAGTTGATATATGTAAAAATTCATTCCAAACATAGATAGAAAAGGAGCACATGACAATCATATGATCCATAGATTCCTCACCATTCTTACATATAATACATCTTCATAAACCATGCCAACTCCACTTTTGATAGTTGTCCCATGTTAAAATTTTATTGACCAAAGTTAGCCAATTTTTGTTTTTGTTTTTTATGGGATCTTCAACTTCTAAAAAAGCTTCTACCTCTAGACACTTTCTCCTTCTTGATATTTTTCCATTTTAGTTGTATACTCCTCCTTATGTGTTAATTTTTAGACCATTCGATTATATCTTCCTACTTTGAGAGCTTTAATGCACTATGATTCAACACATTCACATATCAAAACCATTCCTCTACTTTTACTCCTTCTAAATTCAATACTTTTATTAATTTCCAACCCTCTGACCAAACATTTCTTCCAATATAATAAGTTGCACCCTCTAAGGAGAAGATCCCACAAAGTGCAAATCATTTTATTAGAGTTTATAATGGCCAAAATTTCCCTTACAACCAATCCAAGGATCTTCCTCAATTCCCACTTTATTTATTCTTCCTACTTTCCACTCTAATCATTTTCAAATTAAAAGAGAAGGTCCTAAACAAAACTTTCCAAACAATTTGAAGCTCCTTGTGTACTTCTCATTTCCATTATGAACCATTCTTCTTATATTTTCCTTTTAAATTCTTTAATTTCATCACCTTTCCCCATGTCCATTCCTTATAAATTAACCTCCAAATACTTTTGTAGCTAGGGCCATACTAAAATTGTATATATTCTTCAAACCCTATCAACCTGCTTCCTTCATATTTGCCACTCTTGTCCATTTGATCAAAGGGATTCCTTCATTTTCCCTCTTCCTTATCCATAATAAATTGAAGCATTTTTTTCTCCTTTGGGAACATGTTAAATAGACATCAAAAAGACAAGAATACTCTTTACAATAGGCTTGGCCAATACTACTCTACCTCCCTGAGACAATCATTTGTTACACTAGATAGAGATTTAAACTTCAACTTTGTTGGACAACCAGAACCAATCAACATACTTGTAAGAATTTGGCTTTAATTTATATCCCAGGTACTTTATTCCATGGTCAAGATCATATTGATTAATGGGAAGCAAATTTATAACTTGGAATTTCACCTCTTCCTGTAAATCATTGAACAACATTGAGGACTTCATCATGTTAACCTCCATACTTGTAGCTTTGTAATATACATCTATAATATCCTTTATTATCCTTATCTCCCTAATGGATCATTTTCTGGATATCATAATGTCATCCGCAAATAACATATGTGAATAACCACTAAATCATATATTTGTATCCCTTTCACTACCCCTCTCCTCCTTGCATCCTTCATCAACATACTTAAAATTTTAGCAACTAAAAGAAAGATAAAAGGATATAAATGACATCCTTGTTAAAGATCCATTGAGGCATTAAAGAACCCTTAAGGAAAATCATTTATTATAACAATGAAGGATTCTAATGAAACACATCCCATTATCTAAGAAACAATCTGCAAATTCATACCCAACTAAATTAATCATTTGTTAGACCATATAAATATGTTAGCTTCAATTTTGTTAAACAACTAGAGCCAATCAACATACTCGTAATCATTTGGATTTAATTTATATCCTAGGTACTTTATTCCATGGTTAATATTAGATTGATTCATAGGAAACAAATTTATAACTTAGAAGTTCACCTCTACCTCCAACTCATTGAACAACATTGAGCAATTCATCATGTTGACCTCCATAACTATAACTTTGCAATATACGTCCATGATATCATTTATGCTTCTTATTTCCCTAATGGATCCTTGACGAAATAGCATAATGTTATTTGCAAAGAGCATATGTGAATAACCATTGAATCCTATTTATTTGATCCCTTTCACTACCCCTCTCCTCCTTGCATCCTTCATCAACATACTTTAAACTTAAGCAACTAAAAGAAAGAGAAAAGGGGATAAAATACATCAAATATCCCTTGAGGTATTATATAACCCCAAAGGCAATCCATTTATTAGAACATTGAAGGATGCTAATGACATGCATCCCATTATCCAAGAAATCGTGTGCAAATTCATACCGAACCAAAGCAACAACAATATGATATATAACCAATTCACTTTATTATATGCTTTTGCAAGGTATAGTTCAATACAATTGTTGGAATTTTTTTAACCTTGATTGAGTGCAATTGTTATTGGGTTGTTTCCACAACATCGTTGATTTTCCTATTAGATAGGAATCCAAACTACTCATTTGAAATTACACTCGACAAAATACCTTTTAGTTTGACAGCAGTGATTTTAGAAAATAATTTGTAGACAAGATTACACAATGATATGGGTCTAAATTCTTCAAAGGATGAGGGGTTTTTTCCTTTGGGAATAAGGACTATAAATGTGGAATTTAATGCTCCTAGCACCTTATATGACAGTCTATATTCCTTGACCAATCTCAAAAGATCGCCCTCTATGATATCATAGAAACCAATATAGAATTCATTTGTTGATCCGTAAACGAGGGACTTATAGGCCACTCTACTCACCAACATGAATCCTCTACGGAAATAATATTTATTCTACTTCTTGGTGTAATTTCATGCATGACTGAGCTTTGTTCTAGTTTGGACTCAAGGCTTTTGTTAATGTTGAGTTCACAATTTCATGTTAAATCTCTAAGTAAAATACCCATGCCTTTGAATTAAACACATTGCCATTCACATGTGTATGGGATTTGAAAAATTATTAAACTATGTTATTTGATGGCGAATAAACAAAACAACATATACCATATGCAAACGCCAATATACATGGGTATTCTATAGATCCAATGTGCCTATGCAACAATAATGTTTGTTTCTATGCCCTAAATGATCAAAGGAACAATAGAATTATGTTTATTGAATACACATAATCATCGATTATAAAACTATTAACTGTAGGCGACCACCAACATTTCCAACAAGGAATAATGGAATATTTTGCCTCTTCATTTGCAAAGAAATCACCCCTTAGTTTTCTATCCAAGGGCCAAAGATCTTCAAAAAACCAAAGGGAAAATCGTTTCTTGTCTAACAATGACCATTGGAAACTCTGCACTGGTTCAAATTCATTTTTACACAAGGATGAATTGATCTGCTTCTAAGACAACTAAGATGATTTCCTCCAAGTCAAGACAAATGAAATTCCAATGTGGTTGTAGTAAATGCCTTAATGAGCCTCTAATTCAATTTATCAATTAGAGACATTGATGATTCAATGTGGGTAAAAGACAAACACCCATTTGTATGCCATATATAACAAATCCCCTCGTACGGTTAGCTTCTAGGCCAGTGGTTTGTGTTTTGAGTGATGGTAAAGTGTTGTAGCTTGAGGTTTACTCAATCAACATGAAAGAAGGCTTCAATCCAACAAGTGGTAATTAGGATGTGGGTTCAACATCCTATTAGTCTAAGAGGTATGCAAACATTGAAGGATAACTAATGGTTTAAACCAACTTGAGAAGGAAATCACCGTGATATTAAACTTTTTTTCTTCGACAAAATGCATATCATATGAAACACTCTAGGCACTTTTCCTTATTTAAAGGATGGTACTGAGGGTAAATAGTTTAGTTGCAGTTTTAACAACCTAACTCGAGGGGGTCATTGAGTGAGGCCCACAATATTCACAAAGGCAATTAGCTCTTGTGTTAATGTAAATCTGCTTGTGATGGTGGATAAACTCTTTAACATGTACCATTAGTCAAAGTCAAAATAAATGGGTATTTGTAGATCCAATGTGCCTATGCAACAGTCATGCCCATTCCTCTACCCTAAATGATCAAAGGAACACTAGCATTATGTTTATTGAAGTCGTGCATAACTATCAATTGTAAAATTATTAACTAAAGGTGCCCATCAACGTTTCTAGCAAGGAATAATGGAATATTTTACCTCTTTATTTGCAAGAAAATCACCCTTTCATTTCCCAACCAAGGGCCAATAGATCTTTAGAAAACCAAAGGGAAAACATTTTATTGTCTAACAATGACCATTCAAAACTCTGCAATGGTTCAAATTCGTTTTTTCATAAGACTGAATTGATTTTCCTCCAATAAACTAAGATGATTTCCTCAAGTCAAGACAAATAGACTTCCAACATGGATATAGTAAAATCCCTTAAATTAACCTTTAATTCAATCTACAATTAAAGACACGGATGATTGGATTCAGGTAAAAGACAAGCACCCATTTGCATACCATATATAAAAAATCCCCTCATGCGATTAGCCTCTAGAGTGGATTGTGTTTTGAGTGATGGTAAAGTGATGTAGCTTGAGGTTTACTCACTCAATACATAAGAAATGAGCCATCGATCCAATGAGTAGTGATTGGGATGTTGGTTCAACATCCTATTACTCTAAGAGGCATGAGAACACTGAAGGGTAGCTAATGGTTTCAATCATCTTTCCAAGAAACAAAGTAAAGGAAATTGTTGTGATATTAAACCTATAGCTTGCAATTTCCCAATTAATAATGAAAATGAGGGTGTACAACCCCCACAACCATATGACCCTCTCTCAAAGGCAAAACACAACAAATCAGAGAAACATCCTTTGTAATGAGGAATCAACCCAACATTAGATAAAAACATGTAGCAATTAGATGCCTATGGTTTTATTCATATGACAAGTGCCTAGTCAAGGAGAAAACATTGAGGCAATGAAGGGAAAAACCCTCAACAAAGAACAAATCTTCCTAGCTAAGTATCACAACATCCAACAATCATAATTCAAAAGAATATTAATTTATAAACTCCCTACCATCTTGCATTGACTCTTTCATTGCAACCATCGATCGCATTGCCCAAAGCTGTAACATCTCGAAAAATTCACAAAATTTTAAAAATTTTAAAATAGCATTAAATGTTGAAAATGCTAATGCGGAAATAAAATGAATGCTAATTCTTTTAAACTAATAATTAATTATGATAGCGACTAGTCTACACTAAGATGCTATTTGCAATTCAGTTATATTTTTATAATACTTATGTCAATGTTATGTCAATTATAATTGTTTACAAGTACTAATTGTTCTTCTTTTGATGATGAAAGAGGTCCTGAGGGTACCCCGAGGCTTACTTAGCATTCGTGCTAAAGCATTTGAATCGTTCCTTTCGCAGATTACAGGTAAGAGCTTTAATTTTTATACAGTGTGACAGAAGAGTTCCTAACTAGTTTCGGTAATCTCCACGTGTCTTAATGGTTTTAGAGAATGATGTCGAAATGCAATCGGTGAGATCTCTTCTGTTAATAACTGGTTTCCATATTAAAATGTATGATTGTTATGTACTACTTGCTCTATCCTATGTTATGCAAACTCCATGTAATTACCAAGCTGGTTCTCTTATCTACAACTGTATGTAATTATCGTACAAATATTTTGATATAATGACTATATGCAACCAAAGTGCGAGAGCTTTATGCAAAATCATATGCATGGCCTATAGTATAAACTATATGTCCAATTACAAAATAATTCCTAGAATGTAAACATATATAGCTCCTTTGTATTTCCATAGCCTAAAACTATATGCATAATATATGCAATTTCTATTACATAAACTCCTATAAGCATAACCTATCTCATAACGTCGAAACTATATGTAAATGGCATCGATACTATATGCAAATTCTTTATGTAATAAATTATGTCTAGGTTTAAATATGAAATAATGTGAATAAAAGTGCGTCCATGTGAACCTTATAAAGTTGAGTCGATACCTAGCTGGTGCATTAACCTAAGGTAACTATGACTTATACTATGGTATGTAATGACAGGGTTGGAACGTATCTATTGAGCCAAGTGTGATGTGGACAGGTAATTAATACCGTGATGATTACTTGCTGGCAGGATTTCGAATTCACCGTTGGCCTTCAATGCTCTCATCAACCGGATTCAATGTAATTCACCGTGAATTCACCGTGGCTGCCATTGTGCTTCATATCACGTGAAGGTAATATGACTGGGTAATCAACGTGGTCGAGTTGCATTGATCAAGCTTGAGGGTTGTCCTAGCTGTCTCCACGGTGGCAATGGTTAATAATTAGGTTTTAATGCAGTTGGTGATTCGAATCACGATGTGCTGTGATGAACATTCTCCACCGCTGATCATATGAGATTATTGGACTTTGGTCTTAACCCTAAACTCCACTACGTTTCTGAGATTATTGTTTTCCTTTGGCATTCAGTGTATTGGGAGGTGGCTCTGTGGAGAGGCCGACAGGCCGAGAAACTCCAGGGTTTTGTTAGTCAGTTCTTTGGAGTTTCTCCATGATTCGAACCCATGACTTGTTGGGTTTTCTGATACCAATTTGATAGTTTAAAGAGCCGAGCTTACTATGAGAGTTTTCAACACTTAATTTGATAATGGAAGAGCTTTGGGGTTGATGGTAATCTTGTGTGTAGGTTGTAACTAGTGGTCGGTCTTATGTATAAGTTGAATGGTAGAATTTTTGAGTTGTCTTCAACCTCTTCTACGTTCAATTGTGAAGTGGTGGCTAGGTTTAACAATGGCTGCGACATCTCTGCTCCAGAAATAACTATTAAGGTAATGTAACAGGTTTCGAACCTGTCCCTTTTAATAGTTGTAGTTTATGTTATTTCGTTTTACTGAGAACTTCTATTATGATACGTTTTGACCATACCTTAACTGTTTTGGCAGGTTCCTTCGGCATTTGGCTTCCAAGCTCGAGTTTGGTTAACTGGCAGCTACATACAAATTGGTAAGCTTCGGTGGTTACCCTGTTGCTTCGGTTAGGTGACTGTTGGATGTGTTCTTAGCCAAGACTTCTTGTTTAACCTGGGCTAAGGGAAGTGACCATATTCGAAAATGTTGTGAGCTATTTGGCAACCTGGGGAGGATGAAGTCCTCAACCCATTCGACGTTAAGCCTGTAGTGTTGTTTTCAACGTAGACAATGTGTAAACGAATGTAACTTATGATAGGGTTTTATCCCTTAGTTCAACTGGAAATGCAAAGAATTTGGTTTCTGTAACTTGGTAATGTTTATTTGTATTGAAAACTGTGAGCCATGCTCCATATTTGTTATAATTGATACTTGAACTATCGTGCGTTTATAATGGCTATGTGCCAAAGGGTTCGACCTTGTTCCAAATAATCGAAACCCTACCCTGTAGGTTTCGATGGTAGTTTTGCTTGTTCTGTGTTTAACTAAAGACTATGCTATCGTTTTGGCAATGGCAGAGAGCCAACTCAATGTTTTTGATCTGAAAA
Organism: Larix kaempferi; assembly: GCA_027924585.1. NCBI lineage: Eukaryota > Viridiplantae > Streptophyta > Pinopsida > Pinales > Pinaceae > Larix > Larix kaempferi. The sequence goes on along the minus strand of BSBM01000806.1, from coordinate 13,824,565 downwards.
CTTTGAAATAAAAATCTAGTGTTCAAGTAATTATATGGTTTGTTTTCTCGTTTTAATGTTTAAGTGCTTATTCTATGATGTTTGAACATGAAATCTTAATCTATTTGGAGACTAATAATTTCTGAGTTGCAAATTCAAATATAAGGGTTTGACCGTCGAACCAGTTATGAACCTGTCACGTTATTGTAAAAGGTTTGTTTTTCTCGATTAAGGGTTTCGATCCTGTGTCTAAAGTATTGCAAAAGAATGCTAACTAACAACTAAAACAGAGTTAGGGTTCTGCCTATAATGAAAGTGCTTGAATTTAATGATTGTAATTGATAACTAAGTCAAAATATGAGAAATGAATACTGAAATGAAATAGTAATATACAATGATGCTATTATTTTTGAATGATAAGTATCTATTTATCGCTATAAGTACTGAGTAACAACTCTGTGTAAAAAGAACATTTAAATTGCAGCTATTAAATTTTTAGGAATGATGATGTCTGAGATAAGTAGAATTATAACACCTTAATGTTGGAAAGAATAACAATAGAATGCATAGCATTAGCGTTTAAAAGGAAAAATAGACAGTGATAAATGAAACCTGGTTCTATGCAAAGATGAAATGTTTTACTTTTGTTACTTAAAGAGAATGCTACATTAACTGTTTTATGATATACTGTTCTATAATATGAGTTTAGACATATATAATTGATATTGCAGAATTAACAGAACATCACAGTGCTAGTCTAATCATTCACTTGGCATTCTGTCCATCATTCATCTAACCTAATTCTACTTCTCTGTACTAGAGTACTATACAGAAATAGTATGGAAAAAATGCAGAGGAGATATTTAATCAATCATCTCATTTACTTAACCATCATTATACAAATTCATACCTAGGTCAGAAATCGAAACATTTTCTTCTGTATGTCATTAACTGTAAATACTAAATCTACAAATGAAGAAAATCATTTAACTGAAAATAACAAGACAGAACAGTAGAACCTGACGAATGTAGGAGAAACAAACAACCCAAGGAGCCTGTTCCACCCAACCTATTCTTGAAGACAACCAAATTACTTGCCTTAGGACCCCCAAGCCTGTTCACTGAACCACTAAGAAGAAGAATCTGTAGAAGCTTTAGGTTATCAACTTGCAGCAACAATGTAGATCATTCAGTCATATAGACTTAGTAGTCAAAGAGACCTGCACCAGCACCTCTGGTTTCCTTCTCAGAATAAATTCAGCAGACTCACAATGCACATTCACTTAGCCTCCCTATTTGAATATCTCAGTGACCACCTGATACACTTGAGGAATTATTTCTGCAGAAAATAATGTGGAGCTCCCTGCTCAATTCGAATTGCCTTATCTAGGCTGCCTAGGCCTTTTTAGTGGTTAAATTGGTCATTATTGGTCTAACAACTCTCTTCCACCCACCTGGGGAATAATGCCACAAATTTAGGGGTATTTGTCCCATAACCAACAACTAGTGGTGGAGTGCAAATGCTGACACCTGTCCCATGCTTTCGAACAGCTTCCATTCCTCCTAGTGGGTCAGTGAACACTTATTGAACAATTCCCTTGGGTGTTTGTCTCCTGTTTTAATTTATTAAATAATAATAATATGTCATTACAAACATCCTTGACCAGATTTGGTCCTAATTACAAAAATTTGTAATTATAATTTAACATAATGTTTTGCAAATAAAATAAATAGTCTCAAAATTTGGGTAGGTGACAAAAGGAGAAATTGACAATCTACATTTCTAAGCTATTGGGTTTCATTGCTATGGGAAATTCCAACCAATTATGATTCCTTTAAACCAACATATAGTACCGTGGATTTCAAAGGAAGAATTCAATTAAGCTATAAGGCAATGAATTCATTTTTATTATGTATAAACGATCATTTTTCACACCATGACAACTAATGGAGTTTTAGTTTGAGTTATGCACTAATACAAATAAAATCCATAATAGTAGGCACTGTAAACAATCACAACAAACACAAATATTTTACCTTGGAAACCCAACTAGGAAAACCAACATTAGAATGGTTGCTCCATATATTTTGGCAATCCATGGTTATAATGTTGCTCAAAGCTCTCTGTCATTCTCTCTTCTATGGCCAAAAGACCCTTGAGAATGAAAAATATGATAAGATATAAGAGAGCTAGAGGGTAATGGCAAGGAAAAGGGATTAACCTTTCATTTCCCATTCCTCCCTCTATTTTTCATCTCCTTTTCTATTTTTTTGTTACTTTAATTAGTTCATCGTTTTCTTCTCCTTTTGTCTTATTCCAACTTATATTTCGTTGTCCTTTCATGTAAGTTATAACCTTCACACGTTGTCGAATTACATTCTAGGTATTGAGTCTTACATCCATGCATTGGTTAAGATTCATTTTGGGATCAACTGTACACCCATTGGGACTTGGGATTTTGGCAATTTTAAAAGAATTTAAAATTGCTTTCAATTTCCTTTGTAACTCCCACTTCCAACTCCAAATTCATTTGAGCATCAATGAGCCTAGGAAATAGCCTTAATATTTTCATAATTTCTCCAATGTTAGCACCCTCGGGATCTTAGATATTTTCTAAGTGTCATTTACCTACTTTATCTATTTCTTTGATTGTTTTGGCCCTAGAACCATTTGGCTTACCTATATCCCAAATAGTATTTGCTTTCCTTCGTAGTGAGCATACTTGTGGAAAAACCTGGTTTTATTGTCACCTTCAACAAATCACATAACTCTACTTTTGAGCCTCCACTGTACCTCCTCTTTATCTATAAGTGCCTTCTTTTTACCTTCAAGCTATTTTAAAGCCACGTCGCCTCATTGTTTTCAAAATGAACTTTTATACTCTCTTCTACCTCTTTTAGGTCTTTTTTGTTTTCTTAGAGCATGTTTTCTTGCCCACTTAGTTGCTACCCCTTTCACCCTTTTCAAATTATCAAAAAATTGATTCATGGTTGAAATTTCAATGTTTCTATCAAAGGACTTCCAAGTCCTAATTACAAGGGCTCTAAAATCCCCTTCAATCATCTACGAGTGGTTACATTTAAAGGGGATATGGAATTTCCAATCCTCATTTTTAACTTGTAAGAAAATAGGAAAAACATCTAAAGAGATTCCATAACCAACTCAATATTTTATCCCAACACTATCTTCCATGGAATTTTCATAAAAAAGGAAACTTGTCTAGCCTCTTTAATATACCCTCCCCTTCTGGTATTTCTCTAGGTTGGAACAATTTTGACAGGTTTCACATTAATAAGGTTTTGGACTTCAAATAAATAAGAGAAAAATATGCAAGGATAAGACTCTCAATCAAAGGGAGATATAAAATGAACGTGTGCAGTTTACAATCCCAAGATCATGTTGCTCAAGGGAACCCCCAACCCTTCTAGATTCCAGAGATAGGATACTCATTAAGGCATCACTTTTAGGGTCTTCCTTGCTCTAAGGACCCCACAAATAATAAGTTGCTTCTACTCTCTAGCATCCTTTTTAGTATGTGATTTTCCTTGGATACATGAGACTTCCTCCCAACAAAATATGGGAAATCCTAATCAAAATCTACACCCCCTTGCAAGGCCTCTATTCCTCAACATAATCTATTTTTAATTTGAATTGGTAAGAGAATTTGGAAGAAAGTTTTAGGGTTTTTAAATATTCCTTAGAAGGGACCTTTGGTTTAGCTTTAGTGTCAACAAGATGACCATTGGGAACCTTTAGGGTCCCAAGATTCTTGGGCAAGGGGGATACCCAACTTCAACCCTCTGAGATTGAGTCCCTTCCCTCTAAATTGATATCTTCGATGAGGACTCACCAAAAACCTTGATAGAACTTCCAGGTTTGTGAATGAAATTACCCCCAAAATTCAGTGGAGGCATGGCTTGGTCCCTGGGGCCTTTATCCCCGAAACCCTCCTTCTTCACACTAGCAAAGCTTGAACACCCAACAAGAGAAAGGGATTCATAACGAACTACCTAAAAGCAAAAGTGAGAGTTAGAAATAGGCATACATTGACTTTTTGAAAAGGGTCCTCGCTCATAGAGATCTTCTTTGATTCATTGGGGGATTTTCATATCCTTTGAAGGAGGCCAAAATATTTATATTATAGGATATAAATGATTCTCCAAAACCTTGGGTTCTACACAATCTATTCCTTCTAGATTTTCATAACAAGCCTTCAAATCTCCATGTGAGGATGGCTTCTTGACCCACACATTTTTCTAGGGAAAGCTCGCTTAGTGTTTTTTGCAATCCTCCTACAAGTGCCCAATTTCATGACATGCACCACACCTAAAAGGAAATTTTTAGAATTCTAGGTTTTTAATAAAGAACCAATACCCTCAAACAATTAATATATATGTTGGTAACCCCTCTTTCAGATTAATATCCACCAATACTCTTACAATAATCATATCCTATTTTTCCCCAAAATTGTCCTATAGGGCAATAAAAGGACCTAAACAAATCCCAATTCCTCCAAGATTTTTATATTCTAGAGCTCTAATGCGAGACCCAACAATAAAACCCTTATCCATTACAAATAAGTGGGTTGCCTCCATGAATCAAACCACAATTTCCACCTTTTCAAACATGTAATACCTGTATCCAGATATTCTCAAATAATTATGAATAAACCCACAATTTCTGAAATAAACCCACATATTGAATAATTAGTAAATATAAGATGATGATTTTTACTTTTACAAGCACTGACCATTAATAGGTCAATTGGGTATCGTTTCAATGGAATGATGTACCCCATAGAATCTAACTAATCTAATTAATTAATCCTATTAGTGATTTAACTAATATTTTTAAATTTTAGATACATAACATTGCCTTCCCCTTAAGGGGAGCTTTGTCCTCAAAGCTAAGAGTGTCGATGTCCTCTTATTAGGGGTTGTTTGAAGCATTGCCTTTAACACTGGATCGATTTCTTTTTCTGGATGAGATCCTAGAACTTGTGTTGTAATCCTTTCTGCTTAAATGGTGAGTTTTTGAAACAATACAACTTGTAATTATTTGTTTTCCATGTCGTCTTTTGTCTTCCATTTATGAGGAATTGTGGATCTTCTTCATTTCCACTTTTTGCATTAGTTGTAGGCTTACATTGGATGATTTCATAATAATGGAAATATTTTTAAGAGATACTTTTCGACCTTGGAAATTGAAGTGATGGCCATCCTTAAGTGCTTGGAGTTTTAAGATATCAATGTGAGCCTTCTGAGTTTCATCAAGCCATATTATGGTAGATGGATTCCATCTTACAATTTTAGGGCGTGTTTTTTTTTGGCAAAAGTGGTCGAGAACAATGTGTAAGTGTTTCTTTTGTTACATCAATGGACACATTGCCATGAAAACTGGATGGTGATATGGAATTGGAAGCGCCATTCAATTTAATATCCAAAACATCAATTTCACCCTTTTCATATTCTTTATCAGGGTTTTCTTTTGGGCTTTGAAAATCAGATTTAGATTTAATTTTTGAGTCTTTGTCATCATGGAATGAGTATGCAACATCGATATAAACCTTAGAGCTCTCAGCAATTGCAAATTCAAGTCCTTTATCGCAACAATCATCTCTTGTACTTTTTTTTTTTTTTCTTATGCTAATTCATGAAGTTGTTCTTCTCTATATGGTAGAATCGTCTTATTTTGATGACCTTCGTCGCTTTCACTCTCCCTTTTTTCTTTCTTCTTCACATGGTTGTTCAGACATATTTCGAGCGTGGCATCTTTTTATTATTCTATCTATAGTTTTTGAAATATCTCCCATTATTTCTTCTTTAAGTTTACTCAATCCTTCAACTAAGATGTCATATTTGGAAGACATTTATGTGCATGAGTACATCTAGTGCACGTAGGAATTTTGCTTATTAGAGTAAAAAGATTTAAATATAATTAATAATTATTATATTTAATAACAATATTATTATTAATAAGGTTATTATTAATAATTTTTATTTTTAAAATTAATGGAATTTTTATAATAATAATTTTTTTTATTATTATTATAAAAATTTAATTATTTTTGAAATTAGGGTTTAGTTTGAAATGGCGAAAGGGAGGGAGTGAGAGAGAGTGTGAGGGCATTGGATGTTGGATGAGGAACATGAAGGCATATACGATGGTAGGAAGGTGCAGGGAGGCGAGAGTGTAGAGTGAGGGATGAGTAGGAGGAGCATTGTAGTAATGGGGGGAGAGGGAATACGTAGTGGGGAGCAACAGGAGGGAGGCGTGGGGTGGTGCAACAATGGATATGGAGGGAAGAGGAGATGAGCAATGGGGCAAGGGAAGGAATAAGAGCAAGTGGAGGAGATGAGCAGAAAATTGGGAGACGTGGGGGAAGGTGGAGGGAGTAAGCGGAGGGGCATGGGAAAGGATGAGTGGAAGAGGCACGTAGAGGAGCAAGGCGCACAATGATGGGATTTAGGGCAACGTATGGGAAGAAGGAGCAGTGGAAAAGTTGGAATGGGCACATATGAAGGAATATGTGAAGTGAGGGACGCAGATGGAGATTGGGAATGGTTTATGGGAGTGTGAATGGAAGCAAGGGCGTGGGGGATGAGAGGGCACATGTAGAGAATGAAAGAGAGTGAGATGCAGGAGCTGGAGGGAAGGCAGGTAAATGTGCTTGCAGTAGGAGCATGTGAGGGCGCATAGCAATGGTGAGGTGATGGCGTGAAGCTGGAGCATGAAGGGAGTAGGAGCAGTTTAAGAGAAACTTTTGGTAGGTCGCAACATGGCTCTGATACCAATGGCCTGAGCTTACTTATCTCGATTACTGATTCCCTCCATCCAACAGGCATGGAGCAAGGTCAAAGGTTGACGTTTCTTCATGCCCGTTGGATGGAGGGAATCAACAATCGAGATAAGGATGGCCATACCAATGTAATAAAACATCAACTAGATGACCCCAATATCCAGTCTTTCCTAACAATCAAGTTTTCATTGCTCAAACTCTTTACCAAAATGCAAATCCAACCATGATCTATCATATGGAAGACCAACATATAACCAAATATGGGCCACCATACCTCATTGAATCATTACTTCAAAGTTTTACATTTCATTTATTTTTATTTTTATGTGAAATGCCCAATCAATGCACTTTCCATTAAGCTTTCCATCCAACAAGCTCACATCCAAATCAACAACCATCCTCACTTTCTCAGGCTTAACCTTAATACACTTCCACACTCTTCTCTTTTGACTAGTATTCTCTAAATTCTTGTTTTTAGGAAGCACCTTCAAACCCTAGCTCAACATTAGTTACCATGTAGAAACCTTGAAGTTGATTGATCAAAACAATTACTAAGAGTAGGGGCCTTAGCATACTCCATATGAAGATCTAGTTGTTTCCTAAGAAAATATAGACCATAACTATCCCCTTTGTTGAAATTCCCTCCGATCGAAATCCTTAAAGGACCACTCTCATGCTAGGGTTTCTCACATATTGCATGGCTTCCACTCAGTGAGTCTTTGTCTAGAACCTAATATGCACCGTTGATACAAAATCATTAATTAACACTTTTACTTTGTCAAATCTCCACAAGCTCATGATGAGACCTTAATATAGATACAAAATCAGCGATAGCTTTATCCCTATAGTCAACTACCTCCGCATCTCCATCCATGGGTACTAGGGATAAAAGCTATCTCTCATAAGTACACCAACCATTCAATATATTCTACTATGGGTTAATAGTGATTTAGTATTAAACTAGAAGATAGCATGACAAAAAAAATTAAAATTTAGAATAAATTACAACAATACATAATACTCTTGTTTTAAAAACTCTCAAGGGAAGTATGAGATAAAAGCAACAACTCTTTTTCATATAGCCCCTTTGCATTAATTAAATAAATGATTAATTAAACAAACCAATGAAAATAAATCACGCACAGGGGAGAAAATAATACAAAAACTAGTGAAATCGATGTCACAAAGCCGTCCTATTGGTAATTCAATTATATTATTAGTCCCCGCCGAAGGTTAGGGTAACTATTGTATTCGATCCGCGTTGACATTGTATTACTTGCGCATTGGCTTAAATTTTTTTCATTATAACCAAAGTTTCATCCCATAGTTTTTATTATTAGCATTAAATAATAAGGCTAAAAATATTTATTTCTAATGCTATTGGCTAAGGACTTTGGGGTGTTATTGTCGGACCGACGGCTTGGTTTCTCGAGATGGCTTCCTTGTTTCTTGGGATTAATCTACTCATTATTACATATGTCAATCCTCGGTGTTAAGGCAATGTTTGAACATAGGAAAAGATATATACAATGAAAGAGTCATTAATGATACCATTAATGGTATCACTTCTCGAGGACTAAGCACATTTACTGCACCTTAAATTCTATCAAGGGGTGGCATGGGCTTTGTTTAAGCGGTGGCGGTGCTGTTCTTTTCCGCTTCTATTATAAGCTTCCTCAAGATTCCTCCTACTCCTACGCTTATTCTTGTCTTTCAAGTTCATCTTCATCAATTTGAAAGAGCTTTGAGACAATTTGATGGAGCTTCTATTTATGGTAGTTTGGGGCGGAGCTGCACATTTTCCATTGCGGTAAGTGATTCGCATTTTTTTAAAGAAATTCTACTTATGTTCATGACCAAAGAAATTCTACTTATGTTCATGACTAGTATAGAATAACCTTTCCTGTGCCAGAAATAAGGATATGTTCTCAGTGGTCTTCTTTCTGATATTGTTTCCAGTGGTTACCGCTATTGTTTCTTGCGGTAAGTGGGCGATCAACCCTGCTTGCACTCATCCAGACATACCTAAGGAAAATAGACAGAGAACTTGTAGATTAAAGGCAACCTACAAAATTTCATTTTAGTTAGTATCAACAAGAGAGGCAAGGCCTAGCCTGGGCTTCTATAAACCTTTTGCAGGTAATTAATCTATAATTTGAAATCCAATATTGCTGTTAATGCATTTTTAGCTAAAATTGTCTTCCATGCTCAGACGAAGATCTTTAGGGTAGATAGATTTAATTTACTGCTGAAATGTTTCTTCTCCTTTCCATGCACAAGTTAATTTTTTTGAAACAAAACAAAATTGGAACAAATAGTATATGTGAAAAACTAATTACCATTACAATATTTTGTATAAATATCATGTCACTTCAGAGGAGGACAAAACCTGATATGCATTGAAATACATGCAATTTGCACATGAAACTTATCCTTGGCCTCTCATCTCCATGCAAAAACAAAAACTTTGAAGCAAAACTAAATTGAAAAAACAGTATATGTGAAAAACTAATTACCAATGCATTGAGTGAAGTCTGAGCGCGAGAGAAAGCCATCTTTGGCAAGCCGGTGGAAATGGGTTTCCACGTCCATCCGCAACTTGTCTCCATTAACCTTCCTTGTAGTTTTACTAATAAACTGTACAGTTGAGTTGAACATAGCTTTCGATGACAGCTCTGTTCAAACCCATGAATCAGTTGTGAAAGTTGTGAACTTGTGTTGGTGGTTGAGGGAAATCCATTGCCTCTACCCAAAAATCCTCCCCCAAAACGATATGCAAATATGCAAAAGCAACGACATGCAGAGGGGCTTGCAAGACACTTAGTAGAGTAATTTTCTGTCCATAAAACCCTGTGTTATTAATGTTTCTAAATATCAGAGGCCGTGTTGGGAAATTTGTGGATGGTCATGTTACTAATAATAAGTAACTTAGGCATGAACATGACCTCTAATTTTATGAAATTGGGCACACCCATTATAATTTATAACCCCTGTGTGTTTATTCTTCGTATCTAGCTATGAAGCTCAGCGACCATGCTGGGAAATTTGCAACAATGCTCCATTACTAAGCATACATAGAATGTTACTTGAATAGGTACTCCAATTCTTATAAAATTCAACATATCCCTTACAGTTTTTATCAAAAGCCCAGTGAAGCAACTACAGAAGCATGCTAGTAGAATAAGAAGAGGGCAGAAGCCTAAGATTACCCAAAATGATTAAGGTTATTCTCTACTCCATAGGCCTGACCGACTAATTTCACTTTTCACTTGATTACGTGACCCAACAAGTGTACTCAGATTCTAGCATGCAGAAAGACACGTAGAAGGCCAATCTCATTGCAAGGTAGCCTTGAACTTTAGCTCACTTCAGTCGAGGTTCTGAATAAAAGCTCCACGTGGGTTTGGTTGTCCGAGATTTCTAGTTTGCAATGACGAACATGAGGGTGTGAAAGTGTGGGCCGTGAAAATATATTTGTCATTAAGGTCTGGCGATACCATCTCTGGAATCTCGTGGTAGATCCTTGTTTCACTTTCAACAATGAAACGTGGCACTGCAACGGTCTTTTCCTTATGACGCTGGCATTGGCATTTTCTCCTTATGTATTAATCCAGGAGTAATGATAAATGAGTGTCATTCCATAAAAAAAAATGTTGACGTGGAGGCAAATGCTAGTGACAGCTGCAAATTTGTCAAGTAACCAATAAAATTTCACCCTGATATTTGATCGCTCCATAAAACAATACGTTTTAACCTCCGTTAGCGTTGATGGGTAATATATTTGCATGAGAATAATTTGATTATTGATAAAATAGAACGTGACAAAAAAATCATAATTATAAGCCTAAAGATAAAAAGGCTTCGGAAATCATTCACGTGGAGTAACCTTTCACATATTGGATTAATAAAAGGAACAAAAGTTAAGATATTTTATGAATTATCAAGATGGAACTTTATTTATTTATTTATTTTTTTATATAAAAGCCCTAATCTAAAAAGGTAACTCCAATGTGAACAATTGGCTATGGGGTAGCATTACCTGCCGATTTAGAGTTGTTCTCCATAGTCTTTGTAATTTCAAAGCTGCAAATGATATTGAAATGTAGAGTCATTTAACAGTTGCAGATCACTTTCCAGAAGATCATAGCTACAGAGCAACATTTTGTGATGACTGCACTTCCAGTTTTCTATTCTAACGTTATCGGTCCCACTTAAAGCACCATGATTATGAATTGAATGATGTGTGGGGTATGTAGACCATATGCCGAATGATGCATTGTACAAAGTCAGAAGAACTTTCAAATTGAACACAGTAATGGCTACCTTAAGATTATATTTCCTATTGAATTAGAAAAACCTGCTCTAGTTGTAGACAATGGAGAAGCTTTTTCCTCTACTGAATTAGAAAAAGTTGATGTGTTGAGTAGAGTCGAGGAAAGGATCACCAACAAAGCCAAATGAAGTAGAATATAATAAGTGTTCAAAATTATTTCTTATTTATATCGTTTCCAAGTACCTTCCAAAAAATATCAAGCTTTTCCCAGTTTTATTGTGTTTATATGCGCGAAGCATTTCAATTCATTGAGTTAGCATTATGTCAAGCCACCATTTTAGCTTAATTCATTTGGTTAGTATATTTTTGCCACAGTTAATTTGAATTACATTTGTAATTATTATTATTTTAATTGATTGTGTAAAAATTATCATTTCACTTTTAATTTCCTTAATATTTTAAATTTTGTAAATTTTTGGAAATTAATGCCTCTTCAATAAAAACAAACAAATTTATGTTCATTTTAAAACATCGATTGATTGGTTGTTTTGATCAAAGCAAGGTGCAACCTACCTCTTCTCAAATATACATTAACAAAATGACATTTTCCTGCACATAAAAATAAAATTGAAGAACGGTTGTAAATATTCTATAACGAAAATTAATATAAGAAACATATTTTTTCTAGAATTAAAAGGAAGATGTTACAATCTAACCACTATGATATTAAATGTTTTGCGCTTCTTTAAAATATGTGATCGTTAACAAGAAACTGCCATGACAAATAAAATATTACAGCTAACCTGTGACATGTGGTTGATTTTTGGGAGATAATGCGTCCCTTCGTGTCTTAGCGCATGCAGTTAAGGAGAATAATGAACCTTGAATGCACCTGCCATGATGCATTTATATATGCAGAAAAACTCCTTGATAAGCATGTCATCCTCAATAAGCAAATTAGCCATGCAAAAAAACTAAGCAGACCATCCTCCATAAGCAAATTAGCCATCTGAAATCAAATTATGTGAATTTGAATTATTGCAGCTGTGAACAATTCAAATTGAGTCTTCCTCTCTCCTTTGTGATGAGCTTGAACCACTACATCTCAAGAAGATACACTGATTTGTCAAAAAACTGGGACTTGATTTCCAGTCTAAACACAACATTTGACTTGTGTCATTCACTGGCAGAGTGACAGAGACCTGAAGATTAGAACTGGACACTATTGTGGAAAGCTCTACAGCCAAGTCTGTCCCTTGTACCATGATGCACATCGAATATTGAAGCATGTTGCGTGGAGAGATCCACAACCAATTTGGTAACCGATATCCCAACCTCGAAATGTCTTCAAATGTGTAGTACAACAGGTAATAGGAGTAGCTATAACACAACAAAACCATAGATTTCAGTTTCTTACCTTTTCAAACTTGATGCTTTCCCGCATTGTCTGTAAGTGTTTACAGTTTAATGTATTTGAAGTTTTAATGATTTCATATTTAATATTTTGAGTGTGCAGGAGCGTAGAATCAATGTTAGTAAAATCAAAATGTGCATACAATATGCTGGTGTATCCATTTTTCATCGACCTGATGGCCTAGCATATGTAAGTTTGGTCCGGGCTGAGAGACACATTTTCCTTCTGGCTTGTATACGGTTGTGCATGGCTTAAATGTGGCTATGCTGGTTCCTCTCGGGACTGTCGTAAAATGCATCACATTGCATGATTTTCTTGGATTGCCCGGTGCATGGCCTCAAACTGGCATTTATTCTTTATTTTGTTTTGTTTTATTATGACTATTTTGGCAATGTACGTGTTAGGAACTCGTGTCAACCCTTCTCTTTACTTTGTTAGTATATTGTTGTTGGACGCATATGCTTTGTAAGTTGTCCCGTAGTATTTGTTGATCCATAGTTTGTATTAGCCCATGGTATTGACCCATAGTATTAGACGCATATGCTTTGTAAGTCGTCGCGTAGTATTATATGTTCCATGGTATTAACCCATAGTATTGGGCATAGACTTAGTATATAAGTGTGTGTTGAGGCCAATGAAGGCACTGTGAAGTTATTTGTATTGAGCTTGCTCAAAGGAGGTTGCCCCCTCGAAGTGGCCTGCGATCAATACAAATATTCTGTGATCTCATATATTGTGCATTTTATCAATTAATTGTTGCAAGTTCCTCACATCTAGTATCATAGCATTTTCTTGGGCTCGTTGGGTGGAATTTCTACCATTTTTTTTTTCGCATATGTTGTAGGTTTGGATCTGGGAATAATCCCTATCCGCTTAACTATGAGAAGTACTTGGGAATAATCCCTAAAACTCATTGTGAGGAGTACCACATGAACCTCGAAGTAGCTAGCCCATTGAGAGGACCTGCCAACGAAAAGGGCAACGACCCCTACTTGATTGACTAGTTCCCACCCGTGAGGTAAACCAAGAGTTGTTGTTTGTGTCAAAGCAGTTATCATTTTTACCTGAGCTGTGGAGTGAGGGGTACTGCCCCAATACGCAAGCCGCTAGACAACATTGGTGGCCAAGTGAAACCCCTTAACAGTTAGGAATCTGAGCATACCTGGGGTCCATATTTATTTTCAACTAAACTATTGTCGATCACTTCCACGCTGTTGTATATCAATCTGCTGCGGATCACTTTTGCGTCATTGCAGATCCATCTGTTGCTGATCACTTTCGTGCTGTTGCAGATCCAACCGTTTCAGATCCATTCCGAAAGCCATTTCAGATCCAGCTGTTTTAGATCCATTTCAAGCCATTTCAGATCCAGTTGTTTTAGATCCATTCTGAAAGCCATTTTAGATCCAGCTGTTGTAGATCCATTCTGAAATCCGTTTCAGATCCATTCCAATCTATTTCAGATGCCGCCGTTTCAGATCCATTCTGTTTCCTTTGAAACTTCACTGACATCCCTGCAATCCCATTCTGCATATTTCATTCTTGAGGACCCTATCCCAAATTCCTCTTCCCAAAACCATAAATCCCACATTTGTCTATTTTTAGGGTTTGCAATAACTTCTTCAATTTTCACCCAATCGCCTTCAAATTTTGCCACTGTGTTCATTCCCTATTTCTGCTTCTTTGTCCCTCTCTGACAAATTTTCCCATTCTTTCACTCCGCTTCTGAAATCCTCATTTTCTCCTTCCCTGTCCATTCGAAAGTTTCCAAAACCTAGTCAAACCCCAATTACCCATCAGAGTTTTTCCCAAATCCAAATTTCCCTTTACTAAATAAGCTTCTGTTTGTGTTTTTCTACCCATTGAAAAAAAAAACTCCTGGTTTTGGTTGGCACTCGTGGAGGAGCACAAATCATGGCGGAAGAACTTGCAGCCTTGAAAACCAAACTCCAAGATTTGGATAAGAAATTTCTCAGCCTCCATCTTCAACATTCAGCCATGAACACTGGGTTCTCTACTTCCAGCAATTTTTGTTGGCCGAAGCTTGATTTTCCTCGCTTCAATGGTAATGATCCGATTGGATGGATATACCACGCAGAACAATATTTTAGTGTGCATAATACTTTTGATGCAAAAAGTTCCACTTGCATCCTTTCATTTGGAACAGGAAGCCCTTCAATGGTACTGTTGGTACATCAAGGCTCATGACGATCCAAAATGGATAGATTTTTGCCAACTCCTTTTGCAACGATTTGGTCCTAGTGATTTTGATGGCTTCATAGGAGCACTCACTAAACTTCGCCAATTTGGTGCTGTGAGAAAGTATCAGACAGACTTTGAGAAACTAGCCAATCACACAGAAGGATTGTCTGATGAATTCTATAGGAGTTGTTTTATCAGTGGTCTTAAGGATGAAATTCGCTCAAAGGTTAAAATGTTCTGTCCCAAAACAATGATGGAAGTCCTAGGGTTGGCTAAGTTGGCAGAGGACAAGATCACAACCCAACAATGCTCCAAATCCACTTTTGTTCCATTCATAAATATGGTTTCCCAACGACCTCCCATCACACCAGCTCCTCACACAACTCATATCAAGCATTTGTCTGAAGCAGAGATGTGGGCACATAGAGAAAAATGGATTTGTTACAATTGTGATGAGAAATTCACTTGGGGACATAGATGTGTTGAGCAACAACTCTATATCTTAGATTTGGATTCTCCGCCTGCCTCTGAACTTGGTGCAGAAGCTCCAGATACACTAGATGATCAGGTAGACATTCAGCAACTGCCTGTTGACCCTCCGTCTCCGGACGACCACCCAGAGATATCTCTCCATGCTTTAGCCGGAGTCACCACCCCACAAACAATGCTGGTTAGGGGTTACTTCAAGAAGATCCCTCTTACAATACTCATTGATTTTTCTAGCACTCATAACTTCATTGACCCTCAGATCGCCAAATAGGCTAATTTTTTTGTCCATCCTTGCTCCAACTTTGAAGTTTTGATTGCCAATGTGGGAACCTTACCTTGCAACAGGAAGTGTTGCAATGTGTGTATCTCTATGGAAGATTATAACCTACACTCCGACATGTTTTCCTTGTCCTTAGGCGGATGTGATGTGGTTTTGGGCGTTCAATGGTTATGCACACTTGGCCCCATCTTATGGGATTTTGCTGAACTTTGGATGCGGTATTTAGTCAATGGGAAACAACACACATTTACGGGCTTACAACCAGGGTCTCTCTGCATCATCGGTTCACATCGCCTGAAAAAGATCCTTAAGAAGAATTCACATGGTGTCATCGTTCATCTCCATTCCATTCAGATGCACCCATCAACAGTCTCCACCACTTCCTTGGATTGACATGCAGGTGTCTTTGCTGAACCAGTGGGCTTTCCACCTTCAAGAGACCTTTCCGGTAAGAATTTAGCCCCATCTACATCTGAGAAGGAAATGATGGCTATTTTGCATGTAGTACAGAAGTGGTAGCCATACTTATTAGGGAATTATTTCTGCATCAAGACTGATCACCAAAGTCTGAAAAATTTCCTGAAACAATGAGTCTCCTCCCCAACACACTTGAACTGGGTTAGCCAACTCATGGGTTATGCCTATGCGATCACTTACAAGAAGGGTAAGGGAAATCTAGTGGCGGATGCTCCTTCTCGCACATTTGATGACCCGGTTTCTCTTTCATCTATTTCTCTGCTTGTTCCAAATTGGTTGCAATCTGTTCAACAGGGCTATGTCTTCTATGAACTCCATGCTTCTCCATCGGTAGGGCACTCTGGTTTCCTCAAAACGTATGACCGGGAACAATATAACTTCTTTTGGCAGGGACTGAAAATGACAATTCAACAGATGGTGGCTAAATGTGATACTTTCCAAGTCAACACGGGTGAAACGACACTTTTTTTGGGACTGCTCAAACCCTTGGCCATCCCTACATAGATTTGGACAACTATTTATATGGATTTCCTTGAAGCACTCAGGTGGTACAATGCCACATCTACAATGACACCATATGAAGCAATCTATGGACAGGCACTGCCAGTTCTTCTTCCATACACCCTCAACAGTTCCCCAGTTCAGGCAATTGACTTGGTTCTTCGAAACCACAACCAGATTCTTCTCATTTTGCAGGACAATCTTCACATGGCAAGAATTCGAATGAAACAACAAGCTGATCAACATCATTTTGAGCGCCCTTTTCAAGCAAGTGACATGGTTCTTCTTCATCTACAGCCTTCCAAGCAATCCTCCCTGAAACTCAAAAGGCGTCAGCTTCTCTCTCAATCTCTCACAGAGGTATTAATTCCGTGGCACAGAATGCAACCCGAGGATGCTACAAGGGCACCACTCCTTCATATTCCGCATCAATTTCCACATCTAAAGCTTTTTCTAAGGGAGAGGGGATGTTAGGAACCCATGTCAACCCTTCTCTTTACTTTGTTAGTAGATTGTTGTTGGACGCATATGCTTTGTAAGTCATCCCGTAGTATTTGTTGATCCATAGTTTGTATTATCCCATGGTATCAACCCATAGTATTGGACTCATATGCTTTGTAAGTCTTCCCGTGGTATTATATGTTCCATGGTATTGACCCATAGTATTGGGCATAGACTTAGTATATAAGTGTGTGTTGAGGCCAATGAAGGCACCATGAAGTTATTTGTATTGAGCTTGCTCAAAGGAGATTGCCCCCTCGAAGTGGCCTGCGATCAATAAAAATATTCTGTGATCTCATATATTGTGCATTTTATCAATTAATTGTTGCAGGTTCCTCACAGTACGAGCACTAGAGATTAGTTGTCTTGCAACTTTTGTCCATTTATCCATATGATGCCTTGGGGAATCCTAATTTCGTTTTTAGCATTGCTTAAGCCTTAAACTAATCTCATAATGAATTACAGATCGATATAGGATTTATGTATATGCCCAATCTTTATATTTAATGAATTATACATGGATATAGGTTTCAAGCTCATCCATTGAAGATTTGCATACACCATAATAGCGAAATGTTCAAGTATATTTATATTTCTTCAAAGTGGAAGTCAAGTAAATATTTATTTATTATCATGGCCGAGAAAAGAGTTACGTCATTTTTTAGAGTTTCCCAAACACAGAATCATTAGTATGCGAATGGTTAGTTGAATCCGCGATTCATTCCTTCAGTTAAGTCTTGGATTTGACTGTTGTGCAGTTCTCATGCATACTTCTTTGGCAACAGATTCCTCTGAAGCTAGATTTTTCATCATAGGTAGCACAACTCATAATCACGATCGTGGTTTTGCTTCATAATTGGCTACGATAACTATGATCAGAAGAGCCTAACCCATACACAAAATTCAAAGAGCACAACCTTGTTTTGACATCTTCTATAAAGAACAACTATACACAACTACCAATGACAGGGACGTCGCCACATGTAGTGGCACATGATAGAAACACATTTTAGCAGCTTATAAATACAAAAGGTGTTGCATGAAAATAAAGTGTTACACTGTTTTCTCTATGAAAAAAGCAAAAGATAAATGAATAATTTTGAAGGTACTTTGTCAAAAGTAATTGACCTTATTCCCAATAAAACTTGAGTATCAAGGTCGAGTGTCGGCTAGGCTCGAAAAATTTAGCTAGCTAATCAATGTAGATTCATAGTCTAGCAATAAATAAATAAATAAATTCTATTTTAAATGGTTATACTTTTCAATAAAAATAAAAACTTCCAATGACATTGAAAAATGAAGAGTAGGTATAAAATGATTTGTTCATTGGATGTAACTTGGGTAGTTGGAAAGAATTCGTTACCCTCTCCACCCAGGTTCAATTCTTGTAAGTGACATGATGCTCTTATTGAGTCCATATGTAATGAATGAATGTATTATGTAATTATGGCCATACCTTGATCCTCCGAAACAACAAGTGTTGTCCCTTCAGTGAACCAACATTAAAAAAAAGAAAAAAAAAATCTTTGAGAGATTTTGAGCGATAAGGATGAAAATCACTGTCTTAGAATGCCTTGCATATACCCACATCAAGTCTTAGTTTCAAAAACTTTGTTACAACACTGACCTTTCTAACCTTCTAATTTCTCAAAACTATGGTAAGTTAGGAACGCTTCTCTTTAAGATTTTTGAGCATAGAATAAAATTTTAAAGTAACCAGATAATTCCTTTCTTTTCTCCTCTTAAGGTTAAATAAACCAAATTTGATCTTAGTGGTCTTAACCACCACCACCACCACCACCATCAAAAGTATTCAAATTAGATTTTGATAGTTTTGAGATTCTAAAAATGCCTTGTGGGTTTTTAAAGCATATATATTAATATTTTAGTCTCTACCTAGGCAATGACTATATGTTTCATCATTTACAACTAGCATTTGCCCCTTTAGGGAAAAAAATGAACGCCGCTAGGAAAAGAGGAAAGTTAGAAGGAAGAAAAACATAAGCACAAGCAACCCTTAGGTCAATTACCCAATGCAATGTATTTATGATTCGACCTAATTACTTTTTTTTTTTCAGCGGAAAAATCACCTTCCTGCTATTCCAAAGGAATCAAGAAAAGCTAGTCAATACATAGGGGCTCAACAAGAGCATCATGTCACTTACAAGAATTGAACCTAGGTGGGGAGGGTAACAATCATTCCTCCCAACCACCCAAGCTACATCCAATGGAAAAATTCGACCTAATTACTTAAGTTCGAAGTGCAGCGCATGTGTCGAATTCAGAAGCCGTCGAGGTCATGTCAAACCCAGAACCTGTCGGGGCTGAGTTGTCGAAGCGAGCCACGACTGGTCGAAGAGGAACCTGTCGAGTTTGTTGGATTTTCGAAGTTGAATTGAGACTTGAAGGTGAACCTGTTGAGTTTGCAAGTTGTCGGAGCCAGGAACGACCAGGTCATTAGGTTTTAACAATTAAATCGAAGAAAGGGAAAATAAAAGGGAATTTATTTGCACGAAGAAGAAGTTTTGCTCGAGATGAATCCTGGACTTGAATGAACATAACACTGGAAATACTTGGCCCTCCACCTCTTGTTACTTATGTTTGATCTTTAGCTTCTTTCATTACTAATTCTGCAGCGGGAAGACTTGATCGTGTGATCGATTGATTTATTGAGGACACATAAGATAATAAAAGGAATCATGGATCTTCGCTTACTGTTCGATTTCCCTGTCCTGGAAACACTTATCTGTCTAAAGATATCCCATTTGGCTAGATCGGTGAGCGCATTGGCATTCTTCAGATGATTACCGGGAACCATTTTCACCGATATTGGTAGGGTTCATAGAAAATTATTGATGTTAAAAGTTGAACATAAATATTCATGAATACCTTGCGCCTATTATAATTGTCCGTGTTGGTGTAAATCTCAACATATGGAAATGATTTAAAATTTATCTTCTTTCTTTGGACATCGTATTTGACCGGGTGCATCGTTTTGAATGAAAATGTAATGCAAATTTCTTGTCTCAGAAGAGCAATTAATTATTTGTATTTTTTGGTTTTAATGGAAATTAAAATTCCATTTTAAAGTCTTTGAATTCTACCAAATCCAGCAAATGGATAACCATCCAGGAAAATTTAGAAGTTTCCATCCCTGTGTAAAACAGAGTGCAATGAATAAAAAAATGGTGAGGTTTTCAAAATGATTGAAATTGTATTAAATTGTTTACAAGGGTTGTCATGGTCGACAAAGTATTCAAATATTATTTTGGTCAGAGTTCGAAGTTGTCGAACTAATCACGTAAAAGTATGTGTCAATATTCGACCAATCATAGATATGGTCGTTATAAAATATGGTCAATATTGTGTTTTGGTCGACGGTGTTTAAGGTTTGGTCGGTTTGGTTGATATATAATTCTGGTCGAAAAGTCATTATAAGAAAAAATTATTATGGTCGATTTTAACTGAACGACCAAGTCACTCTACTACCGATTTGTTTCCAGGCAATGTCACCAGAATCACTGCAACCATAATTTCCTTCACCAGGTAGTCCAATAATAAAGCTTCCTGTATTTGAGACCTGTGTTCCAAAAAACAACGTTGAGAAAGGTGAACATCCAAGTCCGGTATCTGTTCTGGACTCACCTTTCCAAGAAGAAATTTCCACCCCAAAGGAATTCAAGGAAATAAGCTCAAATCTTCATGGTACAATGAATGTTGCCTTCGACTTTACATTTTTTATTAAACTCTAAAGTTTGTTGTATGGATTCTGGATGCATTTCTAATTTATGAACATCCTGGAGCACTCCTGATGAACATCCTTACTTTGCAGACTTGCGCTTACGGCTTGATCTTCTCAGGATGGAATCCTTGGAGAGATCCATTCATACATCTGAAGATCTCTTACATGGGGACAATTTACTTTTCAAGGATTATGAGAATGGAGAGGTCGATACTCCAAGGGAAAATACTTGCATCTCGCCATTAGAAGTGGAAATATTACATACATCAAAATTTTTGCATTCAAACGTTGAATGGGGATTTAGTTAATCTCGAGATCTGTTCAAAAATTGTTCCTTGGTAATAGAGTTTATCATTTTTGGTTAGGATAGGTTAGTAGGTCTATTACTTTTGATTTCCTAGATTTTTTGGTTATGTAATATGTGTAGGCATTCTAATTTTTGTTTGTATTATGCAGTGAAGTTATTATTTCTTTATAATACAAATTCAAGAGAGAGGATACTAAGTAGATGAGGAGCTCGATGCTGCAATTGATTTTCTCACCGCTATACAACTTGGATGTTATGTGTCATACTAGCGTTTGATGGCAACGAGTGTGGGTACTTATTCAAGTATAATATGTTTTCAAGTTTCTTTATTTTTCTGCATATCCTTCTTAACCATCCATCTTCTCATTTCACATCCTTGTGGATTTGTCATTATTTTCTTTGATTTGTACATAAATTTGTTTCTACTTTCTCCATTGTTCAATTTTGGTACAGATTTATAGCATGGTATGCGATGCAATTTATTAGGAATTCTTGACAGCCATTAAAGAATTTTATTCGTCAGTTTTTTCTTAGATCATGGCAAGGAACTATTGTACTTGTGATGTTACTGGGTAGTAGATCACTAGAGTAGCGAATAGTGACAATGTTCAAAATGCCTAAATGGATAATGTTCTTGGGCATTTCATTGCTTTGTGCATTCACAAATTCCCATTTAGCATATATCCTTTTTCTTATTAATAAATTAACATATACCCATATAGCTTACATCTATCTTAACACTCTTGCTATAGGTGCAAACCTTAAATTTACTTATTAGTCCCTACCCGTAGGCGTAGCAGGGACTATAGAAATCGGTTTTGCTATTTAGTATTAGTTTGTCCCGGTTTTCGAAACAATATAACCTAAAGTTTTTGTGATGAATTTGTGTTGTGGCCAAAAAAAATATTAGAGGCATTATTTGGCCTCTTACCGAGGTAGGGAGCCCAACTCCGTCGGTTAGCTAGACATGTTGATTTATCTATGGATGTTTATTTGTGTGCGCATGCACTAATAGGGAGTAAAACCTGGCTTAGAACTTACCTCGAGTCTGTTGCAAGTAGGGAGGCTGCATGAGTTCTTTGCGTGGAAGGCTGCATGCAAGTGATAGGGTCGATTATTGTACAATTGCGTGGCAGGCTGCAATTATAATCGGGGTTCGATTCTCCATTTACCTTCGAGACCGTTCCTTCTTTCCAGATTCTGCATTACAACATTTATCATGTCAATGCTTAATTCTGAGGTTTATGTGATTGCAGGAGTTAGGCGCATACAAGGATTCTCCCCTTCCCTATTGCTTATCTTTATAAACCCTTCTTTGTTTTCAATTCTCATCGCATTTCTTGTAGATTGGTTTCTAAGTGAGGGATTTGTCAGAATTAATGTCGCGCCCCCGTCTATGGTTTTCTCTAGCACCTGTAAGTTATATAGTTTTAATAACTACACACATTTGCAGTCTTTAATGGGAATTGAGGGTAGGTTTGATTCTCCGTTTACCTTCGAGACTGTTCCTTCTTTCCAGATTCCGCATTACAGTATTTATCATGTCAATGCTTAATTCTGAGGTTTATGTGATTACAGGAGTTAGGCGCATACAAGGATTCTCCCCTTCCCTCAGGTCAACTCTCGTTAACTCAGTTTTTGGATATTGCTTATCTTTATAAACCCTTCTTTGTTTTCAGTTCTCATCGCATTTCTTGTAGATTGGTTTCTAAGTGAGGGATTTGTCGAAATTAATGTCGCGCCCCCGTCTATGGTTTTCTCCAGCACCTGTAAGTCATATAGTTGTAATAAATACACACATTTGCAGTCTTTAATGGGAATTGAGGGTAGGTTCGTGTTTGTAGATGTCAGGATTATATACCCAACCTCCCTCCCACAGTTTTAACTCTGTTTCATTTTTAATCTTGGGGCATGGTTTCAGTCCCAAATGGTTGATCTAGGTTTCGAGCCTTACACTTTATAATTAATGATATATATTATAAAGGATAATATTTTTATATATGATATGGTTACTCGTACAATTTGATTGTGATTTCCGTTGAGGAATTATGAGTGTTAACCATATCATTTTTGTTTGGCATAATTAGTTAAATTTTTTTGTATTATGGTTATAAAATCCATTCTTTTTTATTTTGGATGTGTATGATTATGGTCTTCCCCAATGTAAATATAAATCACGAAGAACTAATCCCCATTGTAGTGCTCTAGTTTGATGAAGATATACCTATTGTATCGTGTCCAGTAACATATAGCACAACAACAGAGGCATGGCATTGTTTGGATTTGAACTGGATCGATGTTTGTTGCATACTATCTTTGCCTTTGAACTGTCTCTCGTAATGTGGATTCTTACCAAATTTACTGTCATTTCATAAGTTGTAATACATTTACCGTATATGAGTTATTACTTTTTGGATTTTAAGGCATGATTTAACTGGCTTTGGGGATTTTCTGATCTATACTCTTCCAATGGTTGATTGTTATGTTATTTGTTTCTTATATAATTATTACAATTTTTTTAATATGAAAGTGTGGTTTTCCACGACCATACTCATACAAAGATAACAATTTTCAATCATAGTAGCGCTTTTACTTTTATTTTTCAATTGTATAAACAAAATCAATGCATGTGACCAAAAGGTCCCATTGTCGAGACCATGGAGAAAAGGTCTCAACGTTATTGGTATTAAAAAGATGGATAGGGAACAATCTTATTGTGTTATGATTTTGACATGTTTTAGTTATAAGTTTTTTTACCTATTTTGCATTGTTTTATAGTGCACAAACTCAATATGGGACTAATTATTAAAATAAATCTACTTTAAATTATTGTATAGAGTTTATTATTTAAAGAATGAGAGTTGTCGGTATTGGTTATGATGTTTTCCATGAAGAAGAATCCAATGCACCATAACTCTTGACAATTTCTACAAGTAATGGCAGCATTGGCTATGGTTTCTCAAGTTTTCAACGAAGGAATATATGCACGATAATTATTTTTTTTTACGGTAAGAGGTCATTTTTTTTTGTGAATAAATGGATAACTTATGCACATATGAAATTAATTGTTTTGTGATAGAAATCAAGAGAAACGCGAATGGGGGAATCAACACATTAGCAAGTGGTCGTGCTTACGGCACTACTACTTAGGAGAGAAACGCGAATGGGGGAACCAACACACCCTAAGAATGAACTGCACCTGCAAATCTACTCAAGATGTTCAATTTATTATCTTAAGGTCGGGGTTCCTGGAGAAAACAGAGTGATACTGATGGAGACTGAGAATAATTTTACTCGGGTTGAGTTGGAGATAGAGATACCACAACATTGTGAGATGCCTACAACCATTGCACATAGGTATGAATTCATGGTGGATTCTTGCTGCAACCAACTATACAAGGGCCCAAGCCCTAATATGGCACAAAAAGTCTATGGGTTCATCTTCATTCTGGTTAACATTGAAATTATGTGAAATTAGGTGTGAATTGAAATTAATTGTATTTTTTTCCTATTGAAAAGTATTTTCTCAACCTTTTGATTTTCTTGTTGATATCCTCAAATCAAATAGTATATGAGTTGTTAAATTATAGTTTTTTTTGTTCTATCCCAATTCATTCAAGAAAAAATTACAAGTGATTAATGTTAACTAGATATATGAGAGAATTATGTAAAAATCACTTGCAAAGCATAATGACTTATATAAATAGAGTTTATCGCCTAAGGAAGATGTCCAACCATACTGGGAATAATAAAAGAAGGAAAAGAATTATTACATATGGATACATAAAATATCTAGTGATGTTATCTGTTGTTAAATCAAGAAGTAACAACTCTCTGCCCAATAAATTTAGTCTTTCTGAAATGAACAATGGTTGTATTTCGGAACAATCGTCATATGCCCTGCTTTCCCAACTATTATTTTCTGTATATCTATTAACGGGTCATGTACCTGTTTCTGTGATAGTTAAAACTCTGTTCGAGTTAGGAGCAATCAAACTCATTGTAGTTCGGCGAAACCTAGATCTGAGCATAAGTCTGGAGCTGTCTGGTCATAAACTAGATGGACTACGCAATCATATTGAAAATAAGATGTTCCCATCATAGAATCTACAATTAGAGATTACTCAACGTGGGGGTGTAAATTCAGTGTGTTCCGACATTGTGGAACTAGATGATACCACCTTCATCTTTGGGTAGTCTATAAATGTAAATGAAATATTCGATACAACATATCCTGTTTGAAACAACTTGGACAAAAGATTACCTGCCTTATCCGGGCACTGTAGTCGTCTGCTACCCACTTCTCACTTCTCATGCTTCAGGCTAATCCTTATCAACTTTATCCGACTCGATTAACGAACCAACAAGGATACCAATCCTTAACCAACTATATTCGACTCCATTAACTTTATCCTCAAAAGATACCAATGTTTCCATACTTGGTAGTTCTTAGAGTAACGTCCTCCCAATTCTCGCAACCGCCATAAACCAGATCAGGGACGTATGGTAGTTCTTAGATCAGTGTCCTCCCACTTCCTGCAACCACCATAGACTAGAGGGCCGTACCCTTATAA
The DNA here is from genome assembly GCA_027924585.1 of Larix kaempferi. Taxonomy (NCBI): domain Eukaryota; kingdom Viridiplantae; phylum Streptophyta; class Pinopsida; order Pinales; family Pinaceae; genus Larix; species Larix kaempferi. The sequence goes on along the minus strand of BSBM01000806.1, from coordinate 13,799,026 downwards.
CAAAAGGACTAAATAACAATCAATAAATACGATTTGCAGTTGAGCCTTTCCATGAAACTCAGACCGTAGATAGTTGAGAGAGTGAAGTGTCATGAAAATGAATAGGTGAATGCAACTTTTAGAGTTTTAAAACTGTTCTAAATCTCCATGTTTTAACAATTAGTTTTTTTTTATATGGTAATGGAGGAGCTTCCAGACGTGTACACTTAGACGCTTGCATGCAATTAAAGTTTAAACGTGTGGAATAAACTTTTACTTACCACCCATTGCCTCTGTAGTTTATCCCGTGCGATGATATAATACAGGCAAAATTTGTGCATTAGTGTGGCGGGGCTTCCCTAAATCGGAAATTTGTGTAACTTGTTTCAGATCATTACATCCTTTGCGTTGGTGGGTGCAAAAAACCAAAATAGTTTGAGAACTGCATATTGACTTGTGGCTAGAGAGATGCTTTCCAACAAGCCAAAGTATTATGAGACTCTGATTGATCTTGTGCGTTGTACCCACCTTATCTGTGAACTGTAGTCGTCTTCTACCCACTTCTCACTTCTCACTTCTCATGCTTCAGGCTAATCCTTATCAAATTTATCCGACTCCATTAACGAACCAACAAGGATACCAATCCTTAACCAACTTTATTTGACTCCATTAACTTTATCCTCAAAAGATACCAATGTTTCCATGCTTGGTATTTCTTAGAGTAACGTCCTCCCACTTCCTGCAACCACCATAAACCAGAGGGCCGTATGGTAGTTCTTAGAGCAACGTCCTCCCACTGCCTGCAACCGCCATACACTAGAGGGTCATACCCTTAGAGCAAAAGGACTAAATAACGATCAACAAATACGATTCGCAGCTGAGCCTTTCCATGAAACTCAGGCCGTAGATAGTTGAGAGAGTGAAGTGTCATGAAAATGAATAGGTGAATGCAACTTTTAGAGTTTTAAATATGTTCTAAATCTCCATGTTTTAACAATTTTTTTATACGGTAATGGAGGAGCTTCCATATGTGTACACTTAGACGCATGCATGCAATTAAAGTTTAAACGTGTGGAATAAACTTTTACTTGCCACCCATTGCCTCCATAGTTTAGCCTGTGTGATGATATAATATGGGAAAAATTTGTGCATTAGTGTGGTGGGGATTCCCTAAATCGGAAATTTGTGTAACTTGTTTCAGATCATTACATCCTTTGCGTTGGTGGGTGGAAAAAACAAAAATAGTTTGAGAACTGCGTATTGAATTGTCGCTGGAAATATGCTTTCCAACAAGCCAAAGTATGCCTGAGACTCTGACTGATCTTGTGAGCTGTGAGAGGGTAGAGCTTGATATTTCAAGCTTCATTTCATAATTTTTATTTGATGGAAGGGAAAGTGGTGATTTCATTTTAATGTTGCATCCATAGTCCGAGTGCACCTTCTGGAATTAAGAGTGCTTTGTTTGCTAGTTCATAGGATTCCTTGTTATATTCTCTGAACACATGTATGACTATGGTTAGTGTTCGGATGGGGACAATAGTCGAGTTCCTTTGGTTATTCTCCAACCCCGTGCATAAACCAAAGTTTCATACATTCGAGGCCTAATTGAATGTGTTTTCTCATCTCATGTGTTCTTTGTGTTGTTTCGTGTAGTGTTTGTTGTTGCTTCATATCATCACACAAAATAGTGGTGGGATTTTCCTTCACTGCATACATAATTTTTTAAGGGGAAGAAGAGATAGGAAGAGGAGGAGCAAAGTCGGTTTGCAATGAATTTCAAGGTACTTAGTTCTTCAATATTCTCTCCATATTCACAAAGCTCTGTCATTCTGGTTTGTTTTTTCGTTGCAGAGTGTGGTCTGTGTTTCTTGGTCTTTTAATTTTTTTTTGTAAACTTGTTCCCTTTTCAGTTTTTCGGATGTGCTAGGGTTTCATTTGCCCTATTTTTCGTTCTTTGTAATCTTTCATATGATTTGTGTGTTTGCATTTAAATTTTCAGAAATTTGACGTAGCAAGAGCAACGGTTGATGGTAAAATTTTGTTTATGCTCGGTTTGAAGCTCTGTCTTAGTAAATTTGGATATTTGCTTTCTTGAGAAATACTGTAGACATGACAGTTGACTTTATTTTTATTTGGAAGCTACATGATATCAAAATAATATAGCTGGTACATGTAATGACATGCAATTAGTAATGCTGGAATTAAGGCTTCAAAAGATATGTGCATTGTCGAGCCGGGCTATGGAATACATCTCCGACAGTTTAAATGTTTTGCAGTAGTGTGGATCATTTTTTTTTTTTTCCGACTCTTCCTATTTTGGTCAGATTAGCTTTCCTTCGATATCTAAAGTTTGCAGCATCTAAAGCATTCAGAAAAATTGAAGGAGACGAAAAAATAATTGGTTTAATTAGTAAAAAGATTGAACACCGGGTCGAATTCTTGAGGGAACATTTAAAGGGAAAAGTCCATGAAGTCATTTACTCAGTCGGAAAAAAGGCATGCAGTTAGATTCCTATTCCAATCTCAAACAACTCGGAAAGTGTAATTAATAAAAATTAATAAAATCGATGCCGTGAAAGCTCGCGGCCCGATGCATCCTTGATGTGTACATGCTCGTTAGTTTTTCTATAATTTTTTTAGTGAATCACTAAATATATAAACTCATTCCAGAAAACTTAAATTATAACAACGTTTAATAATTAATTTTGATAATGTATAATTTCTTAAAATCTTGAAAGATTGATTTTATTAAACAAATCCCAGTCCAATAAAAAACAATCTAGAATTATCATATCGCTCTCGTTTAAATCTCATGAGTAAGGCCTATCAAAGCATTTCTAAACTACAAATTATATTTTTATATTTAATTAATAAAGTATTCAACTTAATATAATTGTATCGTGTTATTTGTTTTGGATTCATATTTTAATAATTTCTTATGTAAGGAACTTGGTCGAATTCTTGAGGGAACATTTAAAGAGAAAATGCCATAAAAAGACTGAACTCACTTACTCACTTGAAAAAAAAGGAAAGCAACCAGATTCCAATTCCAATGTTAAACATATTGGAAAGTGTAATTAATAAAAATTAATAAAATCGATGACGTGAAAGATCGCGGCCTGGTGCTGCTAAGAACGTTCGAGTCCATTCATTCTCTGGCAAGTGATGAGTAGGCTACCTGGTCATACTCAATGTAGAGGTAATTCTTGGAGGCATGTCTTGTAGTCGTCGTTTCCTTTCCTTTGTCTTCAAGCCCTGAGCTATTTTCACCGCTTAAGTTTCCAGCATCCAAGTTGTTGATAGGAAGAGCTACGCCCAACCACCTATGCAATTCTTTTAAGTTTTTGAATAGTCTATCAGTTTGTTTATTCACCAATACAGCTTGCGGGTCCAATTTTTTCCCAAACTCCATAATTTTCCATGCTTCACAACATGTATGTATGTAGTCATTCACTATATATGTTCGAGAACCGCCAAAGGGATCCATGCAACAAGCATTCTGAAGCATGGATTTTTTTTATTTTTCCATAACGATGGGCTTCTCATCACCATCTATTATTGCCATTACACTCTGCTCTTCCTTATTATCATAACAGATAAAACCACTCTTCCTAGCACATATGGATCCGACGACTTCCATGAGAAAATTCATGCCAATGATTTTCGAGGTGACTATGATTTTGAACTCGCAAAACCTTTAACTTAATATGCGTACATTGTATGATCATGCATTCTATCTTCCACCACCTCGTCAATTTGAACATTTATTTCGACACTTGATAATTCATAAACTTGTCGGGTGTACCAACTTTTTCGGTTGAACATTTAGTCTGTGTGACACTTGCTACACAAACCTGCCGGGTGTATAGCCCATACATATGCATTGAATGATAAGACCACTGTCTGTCACAGCGAGCCTCAACCTACCGACTTTGTTTAATGTTTGGTTGTTTATTTTGCACCAGATGATTTTTGCATCGCGAAGGTTTTCTGAGAACTCTCACAGGGGTTTGATGTTCGAAATATTTTTTATTATAATAGAGATAAACGTCTTAAATGTTGCGTTGTTTGTTTGTATTTAAATTTTACTATTGATATGTTATGCCATGTTATTGTGTATTAACTATGTTTATGATTATATATATGGTTGATGACTTATAAAGGTTATTTGTTATATCTTTATTTTTAAATTGATTGTTATATATATATATGAAGTTTATTTGTTATATTTTTTCATTTTAATTTAATTGTTTTTAATTTTTATGATAACTATGAAATGCAAATCTATTAAAAATTTTGTTTTATTTTATTTAAAAAAAATCCAATTAATTATATAGCATAAAAATACTATATATATATATTTTGTGTAAATTGAAAAATAAGTGATATATTAAATTTTAAGTTAATACATAGTAAATATAATATTTTTTATGATGTGATATAATTTACATTATCTATGTTGGTTATTTTTATGTGGACTATTTACACCTTGGTAACAGAAAGCGATAATGCCCAATATGGGCTAAGAATTAAGCAAGTGGCCAAGTAATAATGCAAGCCCATACGTGTACCCTTTGTTGAGTTAAATGCCATAGCTACCAAGCATGCAACGACCAAGTCATCGAGAAAGTCTCGTGTTTTGCTTTTAGTTTTGACAGGGACTTGAAGGTCTGCTTCTATCTCCCTTGTTAAAAGTTCAAATTGCCAAACACAATACATATAAAAGTTTATGCTAATTATCATCATAAATATTGTAAACTAGGGGATGAATGCGTTTCCATTTCGTTTGGATTATCTAATATTGGTGTCAAAACCATCAATTGTGGCCCAGGCCATGGCATTAGGTGAGATAAGTATTTTTGATCTTATCATGCATAAAACATAATCATAAGTTCAATTGTGCTTCTTCTGTTTTGCAGCATTGGAGGCCTGGCAAAGAATGGAGAAAAGGAAAAAATTGACAACATCCTAGTCCAAAACATCACTTTATCCAAACATCCAACGAAGCTAGAATCAATTATTGGTGGGTTGGTTTAATGTGTGTACAATGCTTTTGTTTGTTTTCTTCATCTTCAAACTAACTCTTGAAATTTGCATTCTGAGACTATAATGCATTACAATTTGTAATTGATATTAATCTCAATTAACTGAGATGATTGTAAGGACACCATTTTTTCTAAATATACAGAGCGGTTCTAGCTATGCAAGAAATATCATATTTGAGGACATTTGAGAATCTTCGCCATGTGATTAACTAACTTCTATAGGTATATCCATATTTTCCCAGTACGCTTGATTGCAATACACACACACACACACATATCTTATTTAAGTGGGGATAAAATTTATTTTGTCCATTTCAAATTAAATTGAATCTATGTGAATTTATTAATATCAGTTTTGAAATATAAGTTTGAAGTCCATGGGTGTGAGGTTGAGATGGATATTGCCACCAATGGTAAATATCGTTTTAAGTGCACATAATCCTTCAGAAAAAAACCCTAAATGTAAAATATTTCATCTTCATATTTTATCTCATAGATTTTCCTCACTTCTAGTTTATCCTTATAATTATTTTTATTATTTTATTTTATTAACTTTACCTATGGACATCTCATCTCGATTGCATGTGGAGAAGTAAGAACACCTCACTTTTATTGATATATTGCAATAATTATGGACAAACCTTAAGAAGTGAAAAGGTGATCTTTTCGTTGTTAGAAATTTTTTCAACAAAGTACTAACCCTCTAAAAGTTTTCAACATTTCTCCAAAGCATCTCCATCTATCCAACATACAAATAAAGGCATGTCAAAGTTAACATGTACCTTGAAAGGCGTCATTGTCACAACCACCGATCAAACACTAGTCTCCAGCGTCTAACTGAGGTGTGCGACACTTCCCGGGAACGACTTGAGGGCTTGGCCAACTCAAGCGTTGCACTGACAGACTATGCCTAACCTGCGAAACTCACTTTAACTTAACACTTGCAATCGTTTACTTGTTTAACTTGTTACACTTATTAACATGTTAGTCTAGCATCCATACTTATCCAAATTCTAACTCATGCAACACATCAAGTAAATAACACACAAGTATAAGTTGGGGTTTCCAAACTGATGAACTGTCTTTAAGCCTTTGTACATGTAATCAATTACAATGGAAATGGAGTTCCCACAAACTGGCAGAGCTCCAGGTGTGCGCCCAACCATCTAACACACAAAATTACAAAGTACAAAGCATAAACAAGTTGACCCCTCTTGCAGGCATCCAAATCTGAAGACTGTCGTTTGCTGCCTGCAACCCTTGCTGAGCAAAACTATCTTCTGGGCAAACTCTTCAAATGCTGGCTTCATCGAACTTGCACCCTTTCTGAAACCCTGTTGCAACTGATATTTGGCGTTGATTCACTTAATGAATTCTTCCGTTTTGGCGTTAAGCTTTTATAGCTTGTCTTGTGGGAGGGTGCAACCCAAGGTTGGGTGCACCCTTGCTTGGCACTCGCGTCAAGGCTCCCGCTGACGTACCACTTCTAATAGAATGGTCCAAGTTCCCACAAGCATGCGTGTCTCTATGCCTTGTCCTCAGTTCGTTGGTTGGGCGTCGTATGTTGGGATCCTAAAATGAGTTGTCTACCGAGATTTCCTCCCGATTTGAGTGAGGAGCTTCCATCACGTGTTCGGTGAGGAGCTTCCATCCCGCGTTCGGCATTCGACTTACATCTCGAGTTCGTGCCCTGAATTCCATCATGAGTTCGCGTTCTGGCTTCCAACCCGAGATCATGCTCTGGTTTCCAACTTGAGCTCGTGCTCTAGATTCCAACCCGAGCTCGTGCTTTGGTTTCCAACCCAAGCTCGTGCTCTGGCTTCCAACCTGAGATGTGCTCCCAGTGAACTTCAACACCAACTGCAAACATGATGTTGAGGTGCCAAAATTTGTGGGCTTGCCAAGATCCACTTTGGTTAAGTGTGGGTTTCGTTCGTGGGAGTGCACCCAGACATGGTCCACACACCCCACCTTCATTCCGCCACATGGCTAAGTGCCCCACTTGCGAAGTCTTCTTGCCGATCGAATTTCATTTTTCCCAACCAAGCACCCAAGCCTGTTATGTGGAATTCTGCCCTACGGATAAGTCAAAATTCCCTTAGACTAAAGCAGACTTTAACTAACTCTAGACTAAGAACAAAACAAAACAAATGCTACCTTGAATCCCTAGATCTAACAAACATCTCAGGATTAAAATGCTGAAGAGAATAGGGGGAGTTTAACTGACCTTCTATCCAAACGCTTGTTCTTTGGTATTTGTTCCAAGATCCAAGCCCTCACAAGTGGACCTGTCAAAATGGAACCAAGACACAAGAATGCACTATTCTCTAGCAACCTGAAACATGAGTTAGGATCTAAATCTATGAAAGACACAAATCATATCATTAAAATAAAATTAACACACATGATTTGGGAAAACAAGACAAGTTATTCCATTACAACTTGAAGGATACTTACAAAAGGTGCTTGATGCCCAAGCCAATCTTTCAGCTCCAAGTGTCTTCTCCTCTAGCTATCTCCACAATGCTGCAAGACCATAAGTTTGGTGCTCTCAAGAGTCCTCCCCTTTTCCAATGGCATACCTCTCTTTTATAGTGAATGGTGAGGTTAACCAACAAGAGAGATGGGTGGATAAGGAGAGATAAGTGGATCAGGGTTTCTAATCGAAGGAGATGAGTTGAGATCGAATCAAGGACCCCAATCTTCCATTATCTTCGAAAATCCAAAATCCCACGAGCCAAGGGAAAAAAGCTATTAAAAGAGTACCGCGTTTTGCGAAGACTGCAGAACGCGGCACTGCCGCGCTTTGGGAAAATAGCAGAACGCGGTAGTGTCTAGTACCGCGTTTTGTCAAGCTGGCAATGCGCGGTAGTGTATGTGAGTAAAGCCTAAGGTGGGTCAAAACTTGCCAGGGTGGATTCACCTTCAAGGTTGACTCATCATCTGTCTCTTCTGGATGGTTTAAAACAGTAGGGGAAGTGTCGTCAACTTGTTTTGTGATGGGGATGCGACACTGTGAAATATAGAGGTATAACAGATGCCCCCTAAAGTGTGAGGTCGGAAGGGAGTGATGGCCGAAAGACTTTACGAATATAATGTGCAGAGATAGCATCGAGGAGAGCGACACGGAGCTGAAACAGAAACAAAGTGTTAGATATACCACCGAGGCGGGCATTCCCATGCTCGGAAACAGATGACTCAAAGCATGGCTGCCGACCAATACATTGCAGATCCATGAGTACTGAGATAACGTCAACTGTGGACAGATCATGGCTACTATGAACAATCGTAGATCCATGAGACAATAATGACACAGCCACGACCAATACAATAAGTGGATCTGTGTGACAATACAAGAGACATCTCCATCGCAGCCTGGACGCAGTCGAGATACAGTGATGCGCCCAGGGTCTTCTACCCGATTGCATAAAGATACGAATCTAAACATGTGATTACAAGGCGTTGAAGTCGAACATGGAAGAAACCATTTGATTACCGGTCAATGACGTGGACCGTTAACAAATGCGAGGGAGATCACCAATAATGACAATGATTCCCAAGGTATCAGTAGTACATCTCAACGAAATGCGAATGAATGAGTTGATGTCGAGCACCCGAGAGATCGCTTGATCACAGGTCAATGATGTGAACCTACTGTCAAACGCGAGGAAACCTGCCATTGAAGCATGCAGGTACCAAGGTACTAATGGTTGATATCTAAGTCTAATTCCCAGATAGTGATTTGGTGTGGACAGGAAGAGACTCGTCGAAGGTGGGCCATGATGATTCCCACATCATCAACACGAAATCGGCACATATGATAGGATGATGAAGTAATGGAGTATGTACTGACACAGCGGAGGCCTGACACAATGAACGACTCGATACAATGCAACCCTTTGAACATATAACGGCATGTAACAAGACTTGGCAGCAGGGATTATTGATAAATAGAGGATAGACACCGGATGAGCGGACTCGTGGCCAGGGAGACGACCCATGATGATGACTATAACTCAAATGAAAGACAGATACCCAAATATAGACAAGAGATGGACACATGCCATGTTCAAAGGTAACGACTGACAAGCTGCCATAGATAAACTTGACTTGTTCCCCCATATTTCCCCGACATGATGGACGAGTACCTCTTTCTTGTTTTGAGAGCTTGAAGAGGATAACAGATGCTCGGTGTAGCTCATCTTGTGGATGAGTCCAATCTCACATGTTTTACGAACCTGAGAAAGGAGGGGTTCGTCCCAAAGTGGGTCCTCCGATGTAAACATTTTAACGAGCCCAAGGAAGGAAAACTCGGTAGTTTTTCATATTTAGAGAGCCTAAAAAACTTAAAGGAAGCTCCATAACGTACTTTTTCGTAAAATTTAGTCTCTCGGTCCCGAAAAAAGTGTAAAACAATTCCCGAGAGAACTCTCCCAGTCGAGATTGACTGAGGTATACCTTTCTCGTAAATAGTCTAGACGGGCCGAAAAAGGGGTAACCTATCACCGAATAGACGACCTTTCAAATACTTTTACAATTGTGAAAGAGTCAAGATCACTTGGCAATCTTTTCAATTTTAAGGAGTCTGAAAAGAGCTTAACTATGGACTCCTGTGGTCTTTTTCGCAAATTTTAAATTATTCTGGTCCGAAAAGAGAATAAAATACAACCAGGATAATACTTTCCTCATCGTTTAACGAGCATGAGTAAAGCTGACCGTACTCGACACCGTTTACTTGCGTTTGACAAGCACGACACAGGTGTGAAAGTGCTTGGAATCTTTTTCAAGTTTTAAATCCAGAGCATGAAAAAGATAAAGTGTGCTCAATATGAAGGTCAAATTACGAATAAACACCGGTATGAATGCATCCCGTTTCTACCACAGGTCCTGTCAATAAATGCTCAACAACTGGTCATTAGCAATGTGAACAAGGGTTTATTTATCTGAAATAGTAATTAATTAAAAAATGTGAAAAAATGCTATATAAGGCATGGTAAAAATAGAAATTACTATTCATTTGTGTTTTTTACCCAAAGGAGACATTTTTACCCATTTTGGAGCAAAATTTCAAGGATCGATACCGAGAGTTCTGGGACACCACTTCGACTGCTGTCTGCGCCAGGTAAGAGTGCTTGAGCCCCTCTTTCATTTCATGTAAGAAATTTTTGCTTTCACCGGGAAAAAATTAATTTTTTGGCAAGCCCTTTTGGGCAAAAATCGCCATTCGTACTACCGCGCGGGGGCCCTATCGAAAAACGCGGTACTGTTGAACAGTACCGCGCTGTAACCCCAAAATAAGACGCGGCACTGTGGACTGCCGCGCGGTAGGGTGTCCTCCAGGCACGGCACGTGCGAATTTTAAGTTCAAAAAATCAAATTTTCTCCAATTTTTTGCTGGAAGTAAGTTGTTAAATAGTTACTAATTGCTTTGTTTGCCTTTTTACAGGGATTTGCAACTTATTTGGAGCAAAATGGTGAGTTGGAAAGAGAGGGAGCACGAAGCGGATGATTTTGCAGCCGAAAATGACTTACCAACCGTGACCGCATTGCGAGAATGTGGTTTGCTAAAGTTTTTCAAGACCAAAGGGATCCGCCAGCAGCCTAAACTCCTTACTCACCTTATCCAATTGTGGGAGCCTGACACTCAAGCTTTCCGAGTGGGAGAGCATGTGCTTGAAATCCAACTTGAGGATATTTACTTCCTCACGGGCCTCTCAAAGAGAGGGGCCCAGCCGAGCTTTACCGGGTACACCGCTTCAGAAACAAGCACAGATGATTTAATTGCTCGATATTGCCAGGCAGGTTCGAGTAAGAAAAGTGGGAAGGTGGCCATAAAAGAGGTCACAAATATTCCTTTAAAAACCTTGCTATTCACTATCACGCGTGCAGCGGGAAGCGTGAGTCCACATCAGGCATCCCGCACGCAGGTGAATCTTGCAGCAGAGTGCATGGGAGGAACAGTTTTCAAGTGGTGTGATGCAGTGTTGTCTAATCTGAAGGAACAGGTGCACAAGTGTAGGACTGGGAAAAATACCCAGTTTGGCTATGGGAGCATCCTGGTCACTTTCTTTCTGGCGAGAGTGCCACTACTGCGCCCACAGATATCTATGCCCCCTCGTCCACCTACTGAGCCATGGATGGCTCGATGGAGTGACTATGCTGGACGCCTTGGGGGACCTCAGCGGCTAGCCTTTGGAGAGGACTTCTTCTCTTGGCTGGAGGAGCAGATAGTCATGATTGACGACTATCCCTATTCAGGGGTAGATTTTCGTGAGGATATCGACTTGGCTTTGCCAGAAGATGATGACTGGGACAACTCTGGTATGACCTTCATGGATATGTATTTTTTCTTTTTTGAATATTTTAATTTTTATTGCTTTTTTTTTTAGAATGTGAGAAAGACTTCTAATGTATATTCGCATGCATGTTGCAGACCGTGGACCACAGAGGCCAGCTGGATACTCTCCACTACGACGTGGTGGTGTCGATCGTCCAGTTGATCCTGTCGAGGAAGAAGATGAAGACGAGGCAGGAGGTGTCCGGGACATTGAGAGGAACCTGCAGGGATTGACTCATGGTATCCCTGCTATGCGGATGGATGACGTCCCTTACCACCTCCAGCGGCATACTGTAGGTGTACCTGGTCGTATCAGTCGACTTCTTCGCAAGGTGGTTCGAGCTGTGATGTGTTACCACCAGCAGCGGGAGGAGTCCGATGAGGAACATGATAGGTCTCCTAGATCTCCGTAGATGGTGTTTTGATCTTTTTGCGGCATGTACACGATATGTAGGCTTTGAGGGCCAATTTTTGTATATGGGATTTGATCCCCAATTTTGTCTTTGACACAAACTTTATGTATTTTGGAAAAAACACTTTTATATACAGTGATATGGACCTATTTATGATCTAAATATTTACAATGACTTGTGCATTTTATTTTTTATGATGTGTTTATGTATGGGCAAGATGCCAATCCAAAATATAATTAGCCAATGAATCGGCAATACAATTGAATTCTCTCGGTATGTGTTGATATGTGATAAAATCAAATGACCGTTCCAAGAGGCGTACTCTTCGAAATAAACGAAGTAATGTAGGATCGCGAACTGTGTAAACACGGTTTAGATGAGAAACCACGAGTTGGGAGTCTAAAAAGACCGATAAGGAGTCAATCCCGAGTGAAGCAACCTCTGTCAAGAGACCTATTACTGCATGGTACTCCGCGATATTGTTGGTTGCAGGACCTAAACAATTGGCTCCTGAAGAAATCAACTCGCCAGTGGGGGAATAAATCACCCATGCTGCGGAAGCGAGATTCCGGGTATGTCGGCTTGCACCGTCGGCGAACCCAAAGTAGGCTGACATCTGCGCATAAAGTCACGAGTCAACGTAAGAGAAGATACATAAGGTCCATGCGCACACTAAACAGAAAGCAAACTAAGTACATTATGTACAACAAGTAACCCGCGTAGGGTAACCTCACGCGTAGAAACGCTTGAGGTATAGCCCGTTGCGGGGCCGTGCCAATGGCGTACCATCACAATCGACTAGTTCATAGGCTCCTTTTTCTAAGACACGTTTTATGATGAAGGGGCCGTACCACATAGATTCAAGCTTACCTTTTCCAAGCTTATCATGCATCTGATCATATGTAAGTACGAGGTCACCCTCATCGAAGATCCGAGGTTGAACGGATTTGTCGTATTGAGCTTTGACGCGTTTTTTGTGAGCTTCATTAGCCAAAGCGGCGTCGCGGCGGGTTTCATCTAGCTTGGCTAGGTATAGAAACCGTTCTTCTTCGGAAGTAGTGTGTGGAAGTAGCTCTATGGCTATCTTGAGTGATGGAATTTCACATTCAATCGGGAGAATGGCTTCTAGGCCGTACACCAGTTGAAATGGTGTAAACCCAGTGGCACTTTTCACTGAGGTTCGGTATGCCCACAGTGCTGAGAACAGAGCTGAGTGCCAATTGGATTTTTGGGTACCCACAATGCGCTGAATCATTCGTTTCAGGACTTTATTAATGGCTTCAACTTGGCCATTGGCTTGTGGGTAATACGGGGTTGAGTTTTCGTGGCGAAAACCCAGTTTGGCACTTAGTTCTTCGATCATATGGTTCCTGAAATGGGAACCATGATCGGTCACAATAGACTGTGGGACACCGAATCTAGCTATGATATGATTGAATATGAACTGCGCTGCTGTTTTGCCGTCTTCAGCATATGTAGGCATCGCTTCAGCCCATTTTGTAAAATAGTCGACAGCTACTATGACATAGCTATGCCCCCCAGCTGAAGTGGGCTTACAGTGCATAAAATCGATGCCCCATTTGGAGAAGGGGCCGACGGCAATGACAGGGTGGAGTGGAGCAGGATGCGAGCGTGCTTTGCTATGAAAGAATTGACATGGTGGACACTTCTTGATTGTTTCAATGCAGTCTTTGAAAATTGAGGGCCAGAAGTATCCTGCTCGCAGTATTTTCTGGGCCGTAGCCATCCCAGAGAGATGACCACCACATGCTCCAGCGTGGCAGTCATTGAGAACGCGTTCCGCCTCATCTAAGGTCAAACAGCGTCGAAGGACGGTGTCGACACCACGTCGATACAGAGTATCGTTCACTATAAGGTAGTATTTTGCGTGATGTCTGATACGTCGTCGTTCATCGCGGGTGAGATCGGGACGGAAGCGTTGGGTTTGGAGATATAAGAGAATATCCCCATACCACGGATCAGACGTGCTAATGAGGAACAATGATTCATCGGGGAGAGAATCAATGGGCTCGGATTGCTCAGTAGTACGGGGCAGGTTACAAATTAACTCGGCAAAGACCAGAGATTTCTTAGACTTGGCTTTGACAAATTCCAAGTCAAACTCTTGGAGGATGACAATCCAACGGGAGTACTTGCCCCCAAGCACTTGTCGTGTGAGGATATAGTACATTGGATTGAAATCAGCGATGACGGTGGTCCGGCGGAGTAAGATGTAATGACGGAATCTCTGGACAGCAAATACTGTTGCCAGAGCCAGTTTTTCAACATGTGAGTAGCGAGTTTCAGAGTCAAGAAGACTCTTGCTGAGATAGTACACCACATGTTCTATGCCGTCGTGGTCTTCCTGGACTAACACCATACCAATGGTGGAAATCGAGGCTGCGAGATAAAGGATATAGTCCTGTGTGTAATTGGGGGGTTGAATCACAGGATCTTTGGTTAAGGCTGCCTTTAAATTGTCAAAGGAGCGTTGGGCTTCGTCATCCCATATGAAGGGAACATTCTTCTTGAGAAGCCGCATGTAGCCTTTTGTTATCTTGGACAGATTGCAGATAAAACGGCGTAGAAAGTTTGCATGCCCTTGCAAACCTTGAAGTTCTGGAATATTGGTAGGTGGAGGCAGGGCTATGATAGCTGCTACCTTTGCGGGATCTAGACGTATCCCGTCTTTGGAGACTATGAAGCCCAACAGTTTTCCAGCTTCTACACAGAAGACGCACTTATGCGGGTTCAAACGTATATTGTAGCGCCTGCACCTTTCGAAAATGGCACTCAAGCGATCTGGATGTTCTTCCCGAGTTCGAGAATGAGCGGGAAGGTCATCAAGATATGGCTCTACGATATGTTTGATGTCATGAAATGCGTAGGACATCGCCCGTTGGAAAGTTGCCCCGGCATTTTTGAGGCCAAAAGGTAACTTTCGATATGCAAAGATCCCCCAAGGGCAGATAAAGGCCGTTTTGTGCTGGTCGGCTTGGAGGATATCGATCTGATTATAGCCAGAGAAGCCATCCATAAATGAAAAGATAACACTTCCGGCACAGTTATCGATGATCTGGTCGATAAACGGAGTTGGGTAGTTGTCCTTAGGACAAGCCTTGTTCAAATCACGGTAATCAACACAGACTCTAATCGTTCCCTGTTTTTTGGCTACGGGAACGATGTTGGATACCCATTCTGTCAATGGGACAGGATAGATAAAACCAGCACGCAAAAGTTTTTCAACTTCTGCTTTAATGGCGGCTGCCTTACGAGGATGGACGGGTCGAAGCTTTTGCCGAACAGGTCGGGCGCCAGGGAAAGTTGGAATTTCGTGGACCACAATCGATGGGTCAATCCCTGGCATCTCTTCATAACTCCAAGCAAAAACATCGCAGAAAGTTTTAAAATAGGCATTATAGAACTCCGTTTCGAGAGGAGTGCATGTTTTGCCAATGTGTACGTTTTCCACGATACCAGGCTTTACTGAGATATCGATGGGAGTGGTTGCCATAAGGTTGGCCAAGTTGCCTTCGGAAAATACTTCGTCGAAGGAAGTAGGGAACTTGGTTTGAACCATCCCAAGTGAAGCACTGGATTTGGTATCGGGCTCAAGTGACTGAATGGTGGGGAATGAAGATCGATGATGAAAATCTCCCCATGGTGGCTCATTACCGCACATTACCTCTATGATTGATTCGTCAGTAGGAAAAATCAAGTTGAGAGGATCAAACAATGGTGGGTGAGTTTCAGTCGAGAGCTGTGCCATTATGTGATCAGTAGAACAGTCGACCCAATCTGTGGCTGATTGGATCGCGTCATATGCTGCAAGGTTTCTGTTCAAAGGCATGGAATTGCCATAGCCTTGGATCTGAGTAGGACTCGGAATCACCCATGAATCATCGGAAGGGGTGGCATGTGATGAAATCATGTTGACTGGTTGAATATGGGTTCCCAGTTCTGGAAAAACTCCAATGAGGGACGAATCCTTCATGAGACCAACACCTATGTCTTGGAACCGGTACCGAGGTTGATCCAATAACGGGATGGTATTGGTGGAGTTCGGATGGGAGTCTGGGATACAGTAATCCAGTTGATCAATAGTGACAATTTTCCCTTCATGAGGAAATTGTACAATCCGGAAGACTGTAGATGCTATGGCGGTCATGGCATAGAACCAGTTCCGGCCAAGTAGGAGATTATAATCCAAGGGTGCATCTACGACCTCGATGTGTACGGATACTGTCTTGCCCCCTAGTTCAACACCGATTGAGGGGATGAGTCCATATGGTTGAAAACCATGTCCATCAAACGCTCTAAGAGTAGTGGGAGAAGATGTGACCTCAGGTGAGCCGAGGGCTCTCCAGCAGTTCAAAGACATAATCGACGTGGAAGCACCCTCATCTAGCACAGTGCGGTGGATAACATTTCCACGGATTTTCGTATGCACCTGGAAGGCTAACTGGTGAGAAAGCCTAGGTTTAGCGTGCTCCAAGTTAAACATGATGGAGTTTGAAGTATCTGGGTCCAGTGCCCCCAGTGCTGAAAGTAGGGTTCTACGATGTGTGGGGCAGTGTTGGAGAACCTCGAGAGTCGACATAGCGCAAGGTGCTTGAGCCAAATCCTCAACAATGTTGTAGTTTTGGGCAGCTCGCGCATTCGGATTGAATGTCGCCTTTCGTATGGTGCCCTTGGGTGGGCATAGCACTGTATCCATCAGTGGTCTCTCGATATGGAGATGACCTTTAGGAGGGGGAATAGGAATCGGATCTTCAACAGGAGATTTGCCTTTGGCTATCTCCGATTGTTTGTTTGAATTTGGAGGATTGTCATACGTCTTTGAACGAGTGGTGATATTAATCTCCTCATTACTTGTCTTTAGGATTTCGCGGTTTGTGGACGTCTCTCCACGGGAAGGATTGGTCGGGTTGCCCCCTTGTGGGGGTTCTTGGGCAACCATTTGCTGTTGCTGTTGGGGGAAAGGGTCAGTTAGTACTGCCGGGCGAGAGGATCCTTTAACGAACTTGTGGACCTCGTCCTTGTAGGGACAGTCACGCGTATAATGATCATCTTGACAAATCAGGCAGGGAAACTTAGCTTTCCGACGTGGTTTCTGGTCATTCTGGGTAGGTTGTGGCTTGGGGTTCTCCTGCTGGTTCTTCTTGGGTTTGCCACGATTGTTTTTCTTCTTTCCTCCGGATGGTTGTGAGGTAGATTGAACTGCATTCACTTCGGAGGAGACAGCAGGAGAGGTGGAAGCTTTTGAAGCGGCCTGGGTAAAAGCGGGGGAAGCAGAAGCTTGTTGTCCCGTCGAGTTGGTAGCAGGCTGAGCTTTGACTGAACCGACAATACCGTCAATGGGTGGTTCAGTGGTAGGCTTTGTTGGATCAGTGTGAACGCGGGAGGCATGTGGAAGAAGTTCATGTAAAGTACCGGATTGAGTATATACTAAATCCATGTATTGTGCTGTCGAGATGGCTTGTTCTTCTGTAACCGGTCCGCGCATAGCAATATCTCTGGCTATGGGAGGCAAAAAGGATTTTGTAAACCAATCAACAAGTAGCTGATCTGGAATAGGTGCCTTTATTAACCTACGGCGTCTTCGCCACTCGTGGATGTGATCTGAAATATGTGTAGAAGTGGTTTGACGCAGTGAAGTTAGCAGTTCTGTTCCAGTCTCATACCGGATGGGGAGCTGGAAATGTGTCAGAAACTGCATAGCCAAAGTGTTGAAATCACGAAAAGAGTGTTGTGGCAGCTCGATATACCATTTTGCTGCCGTTCCGGTGAGCGTGCATTGGAAGAGCCGAAGTCGGATGGAATCATCCATCAAGAAGTTTGATGAACACCAAAGATGGAAGGTCATCACGTGGTTCTTGGGGTCTTCCCCGGGCTTGGCATCGAACTTAGGAATGTCCGATGGTAGTTTGGCTGGGATAGGTGGCCAGTGAGGTTCATGCCATATAGGATCGTTGATAAGCCTCGACAAATCAGGTAGATCAAGTGTGGCCAAAAAGGGAAGTTGACGGTTGGTCTGCGGGAATGAGTAATAAGCATGTGGTGCCGAGAACCCTGGAGGGCCCTGCATAGCATGCTGCTGTGTGTTATACCCATATGTGTTTCCCGCGGGATACTGCTGGAAGTTCGGTGGATAGTAAGCCATCTGGTTAACCGGTTGATTGTAAGCAGCCGGTTGGTAAGTGTTCTGCTGAGTGGGTATGGTACCCTGAGGTTGTTGATACCCAGGAATGGTTGCTGTTCCTTGTTGGGGAAAAGTTCCTTGGAATTGTTGTATTCCAGGGATGTTACCACTATATTGTGTAAGTGGAGGATTTCCCATAGGAGGGTTGGGGGGTGGCTGCGACGGTGGTGTCCATGGAAGACTCGTTCCTGCTTGAGGGACGAGTGGAAATTGAAGTGATGGGTTCCATGGAGTTGTAGCAGCTGAAGGGTAGGGGAAGCCAGAATTCAGGTTGGGGGAAATCTGAGATTGCCCCCCAGCTTGGTTCCAGTTTCCAAAAAGTGAGTACCCCCCACTCTGTGGGATTTGATGATCCCAAGAAGGAAGCATGCATGACGGGGGTTGTTGAGAGTAAGGCCCGGTTGGAACACCGGAATAAGGTTGCCCACTGCCAGGTGGATTGTACATACCAAACTGAGTAGATGCTGCTGGTTGGGAAGCTTGTTGGATCGAGCCAATAAGTTGTCCGCCAGCAGTTAGGTTGGATGGCCCTATATGAGGAGGCTGTAGACTGGAAACTGGGTTCCCAGCAAAAGGTTGTCCTCCAACTGGTTGGGTTGATGGCCCACCAGTTGGAGGTTGTTGACTAACAATGGGGTTCCCAACAAAAGGTTGTCCCCCAGCTGGTTGGGTTGATGGCCCACCAGGGAGGGTTTGTATGTTGGAGTTAGGGACCATTGCAGTCGGTTGTCCACCTCCTGAAATAGTATAAATGGTGGCTGAAGGTGATCCTCCGATTGAAACGGAAGATCCAACAGTATGACTAGGTGTTCTTCCGCCGCTAGCCAAATATGATAGAATGGATTGGCCAACGGCGCCAAAAGTACCAATTTGCGGAGGAGGTCATCCATATTGGACAGGTGAGGACGGAGAAAAAACTGGGTTATCCCTCATAGAATGTGCACCAAACATTGGTGATGACAGCAAATGTGGGGAATTTAGCCCAAGGGTATCGGCGTCGTCCATAACGTGTTCAATGATAGGAGGACCAATGAGAACTGGGTCCGAGTTCATATCCTGAAAGAGATTTTGGGGATCCGGCAGGAACCTAGGTATAGTAAAGTCCGAAGGTCCTGAGCCGTCTGCAAAGGAATGATGAAATTCTGTGCTAGACGGGACGTTGGGATCCCTATAGTCAGAAGGTCGAGAAACGGGGGGGTATCTAGACGCTGTCGAAAGCATTTGCTCTGTGCTGCGTCTAAATTGTGCCGATGCTAACGGGGAGTTCGCTAGGCTAACCATACTAGACTGGATGGAAGCCATGATTTCATGTCCCGGTGGGAGGTTGGGTAAATGTAAAGTACGAGGTATGTTGCTAGAAGAACCTGTCTCCTGAGGATGAACACTGGGTGACGTAGTAATGACAGGCGGAAGTTCCGCCTGGGAAGTAATGAAGCCATAATCAGGTTCAAAAGGTGTGTCAGGTAGACGAGTATCTTCAACGATTTCAACGTATCCGCCTGGGACTGAAATTAGGCCAGGTATGTCCTGGTCGGACCCTTCTGTGGTGCCAATAGATCCGTCTATATCATCGTGAAAAGTGTCTGATGGACGGGAAGTGGTGGCATCCGGTAGAAGGATGACCTCTGGTCTAGTACTCTGGGTTGTACTAGGTTCAGCTGCTGTAACTGTGTCCACTGTAACAGATGCATCTGGAATGACAGTGGAAGTCTCAGACATGTTAGTGGTTGCAGAAGCTGAAATAGATTCTGAGACTGTGCTGTGTGTGGCAGTTATGGGCGTAACTGAAGATGTTGTATGTATCGGCGGTGGAATGTTGCCTTGACCAGCACCGCGGCCAGGAGGAGCAGGGATGCGTGATGCAGGCGGACCAGAAGTCCGTGGCGGTGGTGGTGGTGGAGGGCTTAGGCCCTGTTGTCTTCGTGATCTTCTTGGTTGATCTGACATGATGACAGGAAAATGAAAATCGGGGGAAGTACCGTAAACAAAGAACTCAAAAACTCTAATGCAGCCGAGTGTGCAAAAGAGGAGCTAGAAAAAATCAAGGCTCACAGGCCAAAAAAGCAAGCTCTAAAATCTATACTGAGACCGGTGTCTCAATAAGCGAGCTGATCAACAAAAGTGGCCAGAATGCCAACAAGCAGTCCCTACAAAGAAAAAATGACCCTCTATGAAGATGAGACGCCAAGCAAACTCCTAACTAAGAGCTGGAGACCTCAACAGGCTGTATCCTTCGCAAGGTGATGAAATCCAAGTCGAACAATACAACATGAGAGACCGATATAAGAAGGATATCCCTCTACCGAAAGGGATCCTGGGTAAAAGAGCCCTAGTAGAATAGATACTAAGCTACCTCGTTCGTGACACGTCGGAAAAGGTTTTGGGCACTTCAGCCTTCCGAAGAAGACAACGATCGATGTTGCCTTAGGGCTAAGTGGAGTGCGGTATTCCACAGAGTCCGTCCGGTTCTCAATCTCGCGGCCGTTTAACCCCTGAAAGTTAAAAACAGTCAGGAGGCCCCTCCACAAACTAGCTGTGACCGTGTCAATAAGTACTAGAGGATTTTAGTTCCCTAAAGACAACGACTATGTCTCAGATGAAAATGACAAGGGGGAATTATTTTGATGCCTATCCCCGGTGTCCTACCTAACTACCAATTTCTTTTGATTTCCTCAAGTGAGGTTAAAGTTGGTTTAATTAGGGTGATTAATTTTAGTGGCTGTCTTTACTCAATCGGGTAGTGGACGTGAAACTTGATGGTGTTATGACGACTCAAACCATGCAAATGAGAATGAATAAAAAATGAGCCTTTGTCTTCGATGAAATCTAGCTAAGGTAAAGATAGAGGTTCTTCGATCAAATATGCATAACAATTTTCACAAGCAATCAAAGTAAAAGATTTTTCTTTTCTTTTCGATTTATAAACAAAGCCAAACTGAAGTAAACACTCTTTTCAATGCACTGATTTTACAATCTACAATGCTTCTATAATGAGAATTTCTATGGCAAAATTAATGGTTCATTTCCCTATGCAAAATACCACTAGACTTTTTCAATTTAAACAACAAAATTTGCTCTCAACCAATGATCTTTTTAATTTACTGAAAATGATAATGACAATATGACTGTAAAAACTACAGAATTCAGTAACGGAAGACAGTGGTGTTGAGTTGGTTGTGGGAAAAAGTCAAGTCAATGCAATCAAATTGAAAAATGACCAATATGTCAAAAGTGCCACTTAATTCAATCAATCAATCAAGCTCACAAACTAGGTAATAAGCAGACCATACAAACTGGAAATTAACCAGGATGCTAACAGGCAACAGTAAAGATTATCTAAGGCAGAGAGAAACTCAGGAAACCAAGCAAAAATAAGAGAAATTTAAACACTTGCAGACACTACCGCGTGTGATAGTCTGGATGAAGCGCGGCACTGTAACAGTACCGCCCTGGTACTAAGGTCTAGTGCGCGGTACTACCGCGCTGGAATCCGTTATAAGGGCGCGGTACTGTGGCAAGGAAAAGAAAAAGTGCAACTTGAGAAGAAAAAGTAAGATTTTCAGGGTTGTTGCTAACCCAGGGGACTCAGTAATTAAACAGGGAGATAAATACTGCGAGGAGGGGTGAATAAGGGTAAAAAAGGACCAAGATTCAAACTGGTTTGAAGTGCAACAAAAAATTCACAATTCAAAAATAAATGACTGTGAATTGAATCAATCAAGCAGTAATCAAAACCAGCGGAGTCGCCATTCTTGTTATGTGGAATTATGCCCTACGGATAAGTCAAAATTCCCTTAGACTAAAGCAGACTTTAACTAACTCTAGACTAAGAACAAAACAAAACAAATGCTACCTTGAATCCCTAGATCTAACAAACATCTCAGGATTAAAATGCTGAAGAGAATAGGGGGAGTTTAACTGACCTTCTATCCAAACGCTTGTTCTTTGGTATTTGTTCCAAGCTCCAAGCCCTCACAAGTGGACCTGTCAAAATGGAACCAAGACACAAGAATGCACTATTCTCTAGCAACCTGAAACATGAGTTAGGATCTAAATCTATGAAAGACACAAATCATATCATTAAAATAAAATTAACACACATGATTTGGGAAAACAAGACAAGTTATTCCATTACAACTTGAAGGATACTTACAAAAGGTGCTTGATGCTCAAGCCAATCTTTCAGCTCCAACTGTCTTCTCCTCTAGCTATCTCCACAATACTGCAAGACCATAAGTTTGGTGCTCTCAAGAGTCCTCCCCTTTTCCAATGGCATACCTCTCTTTTATAGTGAATGGTGAGGTTAACCAACAAGAGAGATGGGTGGATCTAAGGAGAGATAAGTGGATCAGGGTTTCTAATCGAAGGAGATGAGTTGAGATCGAATCAAGGACCCCAATCTTCCATTATCTTCGAAAATCCAAAATCCCACGAGCCAAGGGAAAAAAGCTATTAAAAGAGTACCGCGTTTTGCGAAGACTGCAGAACGCGGCACTGCCGCGCTTTGGGAAAATAGCAGAACGCGGTAGTGTCTAGTACCGCGTTTTGTCAAGCTGGCAATGCGCGGTAGTGTATGTGAGTAAAGCCTAAGGTGGGTCAAAACTTGCCAGGGTGGATTCACCTTCAAGGTTGACTCATCATCTGTCTCTTCTGGATGGTTTAAAACAGTAGGGGAAGTGTCGTCAACTTTTTTTGTGATGGGGATGCAACACTGTGAAATATAGAGGTATAACAAAGCCAGCCTCTTTGGCATGTGCGCTTGGCTCATTTGGTGGTGAAGGTGGGAGTTGATCCCATGGCCGTGACAACCTCCCACACTTAATCTTGTTTCTGTCCCTGGCAACGTCTCCAAGTAACCCCTGGCACTCAGAAACCTGCTGCAACCGCTACATGCGATCCTCACTGCTCCGTGCGTTTTGGAAGATCTGCAACTGTCATTGCAACTGTGCGAGATTCCTAAGAAAATCTTCATTTTGCAGTTAGTGCTTCTAACCACTTACTTCACAACTCGTACTCCATGCATTCCATCCTACTTCCGTTCATTGAGATCCTCATGAGTGGACTAGTTGGGTAGCTAGTCCAACTGTAGCGTCTTCCTCATGAGACAAACTTTGTCATTCTGAAACCATGTTTCCCAAGTTCTTTTCAGCGTCCTCAAGCCAACTGCATTTTTATACAAGTCTCCCAGTGTTGTTTCTCCTTGGGAAAATTTTATTCAAGGCTACCATGCCAAGGTTCCTTGGGTCTCATTGCCCTTTCCCATGACAGTGAGCCCGCTTGCTGCTTCCTCAAGTCATCCAAGGAGGTGGGTGGTGCCTTAGACCACCACCATCAAAATCTTTGTTGCACAAGTGCCTTAGTGGAACTTCTATCTCTACGTCACTGCAACCCAACTCTTCTAACAGAGTCGGAGTTAGTTCGGACCCAACAATTTCGAACGCAAGTGTGCTCACATCTGTTGTAACCCCATCGCTGTCGTGTGAACCCGTTGAAGATGTTTCCTCCGTCTCCATTCATTGCAGTCTTCTCTTGGCTCGTCTCTAGCACTCTTACTTAATCCTTTGAACAGATCACTCGTCTTGCTTCCGCAAGCCTCCTAGTTCGTCGAACCGTCCAAAACTGCCAACGTTTCATGCCCATCTTGCTTATGAAGAATGCTCAATTCTACAACTGTGTCATTGGTCTCTTCTTCGTTTGCAACCTTAGGAAAGAGTTCACTTTCTAAGTGAACGAGGACTGCCTCCACCTAGTCTGGATGAAAACCCACTTGTGCCAACTTTTCTCGTGACAACTATGATTCTGGAATTCCTATGGTGTCAGTGCAGAATGCCACTATCTCTGCTGCATCACGTGAAGGGTAATATTCACTGATGTTTCCTTCAAAACCATTGGCTACCTCCGAAATATGTTGTTCGTTGATCTGATCCACCACCTGCTCGTCCTGCAGCTTGTCAAGACTCTGCTTGACTGAAACACCATCGCCTTAGCTGCTAGACGATGTCTCCAGTGTGCTTCCAATGATGAAATTTGTGGAATGTGCTGGTGCAAGAACCGTCTTGCCTCCATGCTGCAACAAAGTGTCTCTCGAAATGCACAATGCCTCGACCTCCTGGCGGATCAACTCTACTCGTTCTTCCAACAATGCCAACCATCTTGTCGAATAATGGCCAACCCCTTGGGTTGTGCTTGGCTTGTTCTCTTGAACCAAACTTGGGCTCTGCTCCATGCTACGTTGAGGCTAGTTTTTGGACTTGCTCGGTTCCTCAAGTATCTGTACCGAAGACAACCAAGGTCTATATCCCAACTTCCCCTTTCGCTTCATTGGAAAACTCCATGTTCCAGATTCTCTCAAGAACACCAAATGACTAGTGCGTGGAACTAGCACGGTTCGGGCCACCTAAAGAAAGTCCTATCCAAGGATCACCGAATGATCATCAAGTGGAACGACTCTCAAATCTATGTTTCCTTGCCATCTTTCGACTTTGATAGGTGCTGCGCTTATCCTTCCCGTCACTATCCTCACTTTCAAATTAACCACCTTAACTTGGCTTGACTGAACTCCATCGCACTGTGAAGGGATGTCGTAGTCTTGCTGCTCACCAAACTGTGAGTTGTGACTGTATCAACCAATGCAGAAACTCGTAAGTCACTTACCATTGCTTCCATGAAATCTAGGCCTTGTTGCTTCTTTTGCAGGCTTGCATCTTGAATCCTAGTCATTTCGCTAAGGCATGCTTCCACTTCCTTCATCGCTTCAGAAATATAATCTAAACGTTGCGGTGCTTCTAACTCCTTCATGGATGCCATCCATGCTGTTGGTATCCCTTGTGAAAACGCTATCTTCACCGGATAGTTCTTTGCATAGTGGTCACCTTCGTAGATGTAGCAGTCAATCTATTTCTTCTTTGGCGCATCTGGTTGCATCCAGCTTGACTCTCCTCGAGCATCTTGCAACTTCGCCTTTGTCTTCCTCCCAACCATCTAGTTTGAAATCTCCTGCAATTGATGTGCGTTCTTTCTGGCCTACTCTTGGAGCACCTTCTCTAAGATGCATCCGAACTATCGCAAGCACTTCGTTGTTTCTTCTAGCGCATCTGACAAACGTTCACAGCATGCTCCAACCATATTGTTCATCTTCTAACTAGTTTGTGGACCTTCTCTTTGGTCAGAGCGCTTTCTTGTGCTTCCGCAAGTGGTGCCAACACCTGCAACACATAGCGCATCCTTCTTGTGAACATCTCCAAAAAAATTCTGCAACCATCCAACCTTCGTTCCACTGTCATCTTTCTGTGACACTTCAACGTAGTGGTTTTCCAAACCAATCGGTGAGTGTCCTTCTGGCCGAACTGTGGTTTTGTTTTGCATTCGCAACGGAGGTACCCCAACAAAACAAAGTCCTAAGAGATTGCACTGAGCTCTCCTTGACTTCGGCATCTAAGGTTCTCAGCGGTCTGGTTATCTGCGACCTGTCAACTGACTATCCAAACTGTTGTTGCAACTCCGACAGCTCGTCTAATCTGCAACCCGAACGAATGTTCTGCGTCCAACCTGCGACTGCCTTGCCAACCTTTAACGTCCACTAAAACCAACTGTTTGTGAAGAGGTTCCCAAAACTCTTCAACTGTCGCAACAAATCTTCTCTGATACCATTTGTTCGCAAGAACAGTGGTGAAGAGAATCCTCTAGCTCCTCAATTGTCGCGACAATCAAGCTATGATACCACATGCTCACAAAAATAGTGGTGAAGAGCATCCTCTAACTCCTCAATTGTTGCGAAAATCAAGCTCTAATACCACCTGTTCACAAGAATAGTGGTGAAGAGCTTCGCAAACCCTTCAACTGTCACAACACTTTGCTCTGATACCACCTATCACAGCCATTGATCAAACGCTAGTCTCCAACATCTAATCAAGGTGTGCGGCACTGCCCGAGAATGAATTAAGGGCTTGGCCAACTCAAGCGTTGCACCGACAGACTACACCTAACTTGGGGAACTCACTTTAACTTAACACTTGCAACCGTTTACTCGTTTAACTTGTTATACTTATTAACATGTTAGTCTAGCATCCATACTTAACCAAATTCTAACTAATGCAACACATCAAGTAAATAACACACAAGTATAAGTTGGGGTTGCCAAACCGGCAAACCCTCTTTAAGCCTTTGTATATGTAATCGGTTACAATGGAAACAGAGTTTCCATAGACTGGCAGAGCTCCGGGTGTGTGCCCAACCAACTAACACACAAAATTACAATTACAAAGCATAAACGAGTTGACCCCTCTTGGAGGCGTTCAACTATGAAGACTGTCATTTGCTGCCTACAACCCTTGCTGAGTGAAACTGTCTTCCGGGAAAACTCTTCAAATGCTAGCTTCACCGAACCTACACCCTTTTTGCAACCCTGCTGCAACTGAGTCTGCGATAGCGAACTGTGCTTGGACGACCTGCGAGACTTGAACAACCTCCCTAGTCCGCGAGCCTTTTCCTTAGCAACTTGTCACTTCATGAATTCTTGCGTTTTGGCATTGATCTTTTATAGCTTGCCTTGTGGGAGGCTGCAACCCAAGGTTGGGCGCACCCTTGCTTGGTGCCCATTTCAAGTCTCCCGCCAACGTACCACTTCTAATCGAATGGTCCAATTTCCCACAAGTGCGCGTGTCTTTATGCCTCATCCTCGGTCCGTTGGTTGGGCATCGTCCGTTGGGCTCCCGAACCGAGTTTGCCGAGCTTCCATCCCGAGTTGAGCAAGGAGCTTCCATCACGCATTCGGTAAGGAGCTTCCATCCCGCGTTCGATGTTCGACTTCCATCTCGAGTTTGCGCCTTGAATTCCAACTCGAGCTCGTGCTCTGGATTCCAACCCGAGCTCGTGCTCTGGCTAGTGAAATTTCGCGCTAACTTCCAACATGCTGCTAAGGTGCCACACTTTGTGGTATTTCCAAGCGCCACTTTGTTTAAGTGTGGGCTTCGTTCGTGGGAGTGTGCCCAGGCATGGTCCACTCACCCCACCTTCGTTTCGTCGCATGGCTAAGTGCCCCATTTGCCAAGTCTTCTTGCCGACCGAACTTCATTTTTCCCAACCTGGCACCCAATCCAATCTCTTGGATCCTTTGGTGGTGAAAGTGGGCGTTGATCCCATGGCCGTGACATTCGCACCTCCGAAATGGCTATTAGTTGAAGGTGTCTCCACTTTCATTGATAGTTGGAGAAGGATCTAGGTGAAATTATCTATCATCTCCTT
The DNA here is from genome assembly GCA_027924585.1 of Larix kaempferi. Taxonomy (NCBI): domain Eukaryota; kingdom Viridiplantae; phylum Streptophyta; class Pinopsida; order Pinales; family Pinaceae; genus Larix; species Larix kaempferi. The sequence goes on along the minus strand of BSBM01000806.1, from coordinate 13,771,807 downwards.
CCTCTATCTCACAAGGGATTCCTCAAGCGATAGATTAATAGGATCTCCTGCTCCATCATCTCTATTTTATTTTCCCACCATGTGAGGATGTTTGGGACGGAAAAAGTGATTGTCCCAAAGCTCAATTAGTTAGAGAGCTAACTCCCAATAATTGAATCTCGTTGGGGACACGCATCGAGAAACAACAAGAGCATATTCCTCTGATACCACCGATCTATATTATTTAGAGAATGAAATAAAGGAAGAATTATAAAAATGGAAAAACACACACAAATATTTTCCATAGTGCACAATAATACAATAAAATTGAAATAATATTAATGAATGGAATGGAAAGACACTGTAAATTGCAATCAATATAAACTAGATCAGATGGTTGTAGCTTATATTTGAAGAGAGATGTGTCGGCTATGCTCATTTGTAAGAGATATATACAAAGAGACCGAAAATGGCCCTTTTATCATATGCATATAGGAAAAAAACCTAAACATCCAAAAACCTAACCCTAGGAGATGAAACGCCAAAAGGATTTGTAGGCCCCAAGGTGGCTAGCTAACTTCCCAAGGACACAACGTTTGCATACGATCTCCGTTTAGGGCGCACAATGGCTTGTTGGAAAGAAATAACTGAGAAGCACAAATTTTGGATGGGGTGAAGGATTTCCATGGAAACCATTGACCCCCTAAATGGCCAAAATAAATTGTTTAGGGCCTCAAAATGGCCCTGACAGTTTTGGACCCAAAAAAACAGTAGAAAAATTCCAAGAAGATGGAGAACCATTATAACTCAATGGAACAGGTGGGTGGCCACCAATATCCACCTAGATCGGTCTTCCGGGTATCTTCTTATTTGACAAGTACCTGGTGGTATGTTGATTTGATATCCAACTTGGTGAAGTACTTGGCATGTTGCATTGGTCTAACAAATTGTCAACCTTGGACAGAGAGTACTGATTCTTAAGTGTAATCTTATTCAAATATTTGTATTTTATATACATCTGGCCATCCTTCTTAGATAGGATGATGATAGGTGATCCACAAGGTAAGGGGCTTTGTCAAATCACCCCTTTCTCTAGCAACTACTGCAACTGCTTCTTCACCTCATCTTCTTTTATAACAAACTGTCTCTATAGCCCAACATTTGGTAATGTGGAATCAAGCAGCATTTGTATCTCATGCTCTACTTCCCTCTTTGGTGGTATCCCTTTAAGATTTTGGAACATTACTCTATATGCTTGTAGCAAATCCTCCAACTGATGTTTTTGCTCTTTGGTACATCCTTCCAGGGATGCTTTGACTCTGATCGATTCATCATCCGACTGATTCTCTGGTAAGAAAAACAAAACATATTTCTACGTGCACTAATAAATTTTTTAGAATGGTTGGCACTTACCAGTGATACCTTCAATTTACCTTTATGTGCATTGATGATGAATGACTTCTCATCCTTGATCATGTAGTATTGGTTTTCTCTCCTCATGAAGACCACTTCCCTAAATTCACAACCTAAAATTCAAAGTTGGATGTCAATCTATCCATTGGGGGGGTATACTTAGCAACAATTGCCAATCTCCATTTAAATCCAATGTAATAAAGAATTGAACAAAGCTATAATTCCATATTAAACCTTCAATTCCATATTAAACCTTCTTCCCTCCTCATAGATCTACTTGAACATCTGCTAGTAGGTCATGCATTTAGCTTATACTTTGTCCAAGTCAATCGACAATGTCAAATGTTGTGCTAAGTGGTAATTGAAGCCGAGGCACTTTTTCTCTTCAAATGATGTTGATCTTTGAAGGAAAAATAATTCTAATTTGAATCTTGTTAGCCATTTAGGTCCTCTCTTTCAAGTCTTCCCCTCTGAAAAAAGGATCCCAAAGAAAGGGTGTTACACACCATTAGTATTCACATTAAACAAGGGCCAAGAAGGATACATTTGCCTCCTCAATCAGTAATACATTTCAACATATAATTTCATGGAAAATAGAGCATTAGAAAAACAAATGCTCTTTAGTCTTTAGTTTCAATTAGCATAATTTACAAATGTGTTTATTCCACATAATATTACACTCTCAAAGTTAATGTACTCACAACCTATTTTCTAAAATATGAAATCGCCCATGCAATATAAAGGCATAGATAGCTAGGTGCTTTAGTAAATCTTTTAAAGATACAGAGAAAATAGTCAACATGAAAATCCCTCAAAATTTAGAGGATTAATAGGAACAAAGTCCAACCAGTTTCAAGGTAATCATTGTAGAAGTACCTAGTACGGATATCATTGAATTCCTTGTCCATTCATTTGACACAAAATAGGGGCATCCAAATCCAAGATATAAGAAGGTAAGCGATCATGCAATAGATATAGAGTCTATACTTTCACATATAGACCTTGCTATACCAATCTCTTCAAGATAATAAAGAGTCTTGTTAAGCCAACATTTGTCAGGAACAAACAACATGATATGGCCCATGGGTATCTAACCAAAATAATATTAGTGTTGAGCATGTGTTTCATAGAATGAAACAATGAGATGATCCTAATACTTGGATCTAAAACAATATGTTCGTAGCATAAGGATTAGGATTCTCTCAAAAGATATGATAAGCTAGATTCTCAAAGTTTTCAACCCTACATGGTTCAAAAAAATTTAGAATATAATGACTACTGTTAACTTGATGAAATATAAGAAGTCTAAGTAAATAGTAAAACTGAAAATGCAACTTAGGCTTAAGTCATGTTATTATGTAGTTAGTGATTTAGACACATTGTCGTACTTTTTGCAATTTGAGTCTACTATGATTTAATGATGTATTTATTACCTCTTTTAGAATGAACCTATAACCTATCATGCACCCTTCTCTATTATTATATTGTTATTATTTTTATAATTTCTGATGATATCAAATCCATTCAGACACCTTGGAGCTTGTGAAGAGGGACACCAAAGAAAGGGGACTATGCCCGTTGAAGACCCAAAAGGGGCAGAAAAGATGCTGGTATGCATTTGCATAGGAGAGGCAAGCCGATATTAAAACTTTGTGGTAATGTCCCCGACCACAAACTAAGTCCAAAGGCACTAGAGAATTAGAAAAAAGGCTAAACAAAATATCACACAACAAAATGAAGTCCTCTAAGGTTAGGCCAATAGGCCATACATTCAGATATTAGAACTTATAACTTTATAAAAATGATATGCATCTAAACCAAACTGAACATTCTACTAATGTGCATACTACTGAAGGTAATTATAAACATTGAAGATGCACAAGCAATTGATTTCTCCACTATCCTAGTGATTAATATCATTTGGTTAACTTAGGACCATGATGGTAATTGTTGTGAATATTCATTGTTACTAGTGAATTATTGCTATACTAGTGAATTATGTGTGTGTAGATCTGAGTGTTTAGATGGTGAGATGTAACAACATTGGACACATAAACCATAGCACTAAGAAACATAGGCTGCCAACCATAACCTCCAAAATCAAAACCTGTGGTTGTCCCTTACAACCATCTTTCACTAGTAACATTTAGATTGTATGGTTGCCTTCCCTCCAACCATCAATCATTAATAGAAATCATATCTCCACTAATACAATCAGACCTGCAATGACATGATCAAGTCTACTACAACATATTCATATCTGCAACAACATGATCAGATCTTCAACAACATAACATATTCACATACAAAGGTGCTCTCAATCTAAGACAGGGTGCATTCCTATCAGCACTGGAAGCACTGCCGGCCAAAACAGTCATAACTCAGTCATACAAAGAGATTTTCCATTGAAAAAAAAGGTGTTCCTTACTGGAAACATTGCTCCAAATACAACGAAATAGGTTTCAAAACCCATAAATGAGAAATGGGTGAACCAGAACATATGGTTGCACCCCTCTCATCACTGTGAGAGTTACAATTGTAAGCTAAGAAAGAGAAGAGAAGGAATAGATGGTAGAGAAGTTTCATAGAAATACAAAGTACAAGAGCCATCCATACTACATACAAATCCTGTCACATAATCCATAAACAAATCTAGAAAATAATTCAGCCTTCATGGCACATAAACATGCTAAAATAGCATAAATAAGCATATGAACACATACTTATCTTCAATGGGAAACTCGCTTCAATGAGACAAATTTCCTCCCAGACATAGACATAGTCAAGTCTAACTTACTTGAATAGGTCATGCCCGAGTTGAGATCACAGATCCACATGAAGAGATACACTCAGTCTGGAAACTCTTGGAACTACCTCTTCCGAGAACCATAATGCTTCCCACCACTACTTTCCTATTCGTCTCCACTACCTACAGGGTCACCATCCCATTTCCTGGCCTCCTGTGTGAGAACTTGGACTAGTAGAGTGATATGGAAGCAAAGGGTGGTGACAAACCAGACTAAATCTCTGGAATGGAAAACATACTACTCCTCTCAAGGATCTTGCAACAAACACTCATTCTCAATACAACCCCCACATAGTCTCAAGACTATCAACACTCACAACACAGTGAGATAGAACAAGGCAAGTTATCCAAAGCTCAGGATTAGATTCAACAAGGAGAGTGCATATGAATTTATAACACTAGGAGGCCAACTCTAACCCAAGGGGATGAAATTTAATTAGAGGAAGAGGTAAGGTTAAGCTTCATCATGGATACTTAAATCGAATTAGTGGAGTGGTGGCTTATTTAGGAGATTCCCTTTCTTGGATTAGCATCATGAGGAGGAGTTACCAAATACCAAGGAGTGGAGCCATGAAGAGCACAAGGAGGTTGACTAATACATAAGGGTGTTACAAAACATGAATGCGGGCACATTGTTGGAATATTCACACCATCATTTTTATATTTTGCATGCCTGCATGCATCCAGTCATCATCATGGTTGTTGCCCTAGCACCTAGAGCTTTCTTCTAGCTCTCTAGAGCCTATCTTTAGCCCCCATTTGGCCTCCTACCTACCTGATGTGCCCTTCTTGACTGTTCTGCATGGCAAGTGCGCCTTTCTCACATACCACTGTCAGTTAGAGTGCCTTTGCTCACCTACCACCAGATATCACTCAGTTAGGGCACCTTTTCTCACCTACCAGGAGTTATCACTCAATTAGTGCATGGATTGAGTAGTTGTTCCACTGATTGCTCATCCTAACTACTTGTAGCTCCTAGTTAGCTAGTTTTGGAGTGCCACTTGATCCTATGACAGCCTCATGCGGCCCCCGTGGAGTCTCCATTCCCTGATTTATGCCTAGATGGTTCTGTTAGACTCAGTTGGACACACTTGAATGGATCTTACCATTTATGACTGATACTACTGACTGAATGATGTCTCCATTGTTATCCAAGCTAGACTCTGAGTTCATATTCGAATGCCCTACTTGGCTAATTCGAATCCTATATCAAGCTTCTTTGTAGTTCATTGTAACACATTCTTTACATTCATAATTCCATTGTATGATATTGACATTGTCTATTATTCTGTGTTTGTGAGTGCATTCTTCTCTTCTTCTTTGCAACATACTTGAGAGTTTGATTGTGAGTTGTTACATTTGCTAGATCTCTTGCAGACTATCACATGGTATCAGAGCAGGAAGTAGCTGATTTCATCTCGTAGATTCCTGCATTGAGGGTTTAGTGAATAATTCGGGAATAACGCAATACCCAGCTATTCGAATTGCAGCAGCAGCAGTTGCAACATTTCTTTGAGAAACTATCTTTCACTGGTGCACCAGAAACCTCTGAGTTTCCACAACAAATATTGGTGCTATTACTTGAATTCATTGGAGAAATCTAGTGAGGTCTAGCCAGGTGTGAAGGACTTAGTGTATGTTCCAAGTGTTCTTAAGGTAGTGTTCAGTCGAAGTGGAGCATTCTCCATCAGCAAAAACTCTTCTTGTTTTGCAGGTTTATTCACCCATTTGGAATCTTCTTCAACTATTTGACTTTTTTCTGTTCAAATGGATCTAAAGCTCACATCTTCCAACTATGTTGAGTGGAAAGCCAAGATGGCTCTCTTCATGAGATCCAAGAGCTTCACCCGAATACTCAACGGAACGGTGGTAGAACCTCTCAGTGCAATTGAAAAGTCCAAGTACTTGGATAGGCTTGATGGAGCAGTTGGCCTCCTCCTTCTCTCAATTTATGAAGATCTTCACTTCCATGTCATCGATCTTACATCTCCTAAAGAGGTTTGTGACAATCTCGAATCCCTTTTTGGATAGAAAGATGATATGAAAGGACACAAATTGGAGAATGAACACATATATTTGAGTCCTGACAACTTCGAATCTGTAAATGCCTTCCTCACCAAGTTCAAAAGCTTGATAACACAGTTGAAAAGATATGAGATAGTGAAAGAAGACAAGCAGCTTATACTTTCCATTCTCTTAAAGTTGGGGGCAAACTTCTCAGTTTTTGTCTCTACTTTCCAGTCAGCTAAGTTGTCCATTCCAAGATGGAAGTGTCCCTCACTTGATGACTTCATCCAATCTCTTACTCAAGAGGAAGAGAAGTTAATCTACATGGGAATGATCAAACCCAAATTGGATTGATTTCTTACAGCTGCAGAGAGAGCGAATGGTAAAGGCAAGCAAAAGACTTATGACAAGAGATCGAATGATACAAGGCCTACAGATAGTCCATACTAGTCAGATGGGGCTTCGAACTCAAGGAAGACCAAGCATTCTCATAAGGAAAAATCAAAGTGCACTTATTGTCATATAGGGTTCCGTCCTGAGAGTTCTTGCATGAATAAGACCATAGATTTGATGGTTCAGTTACTTGAGAAGAACAATATTCCTATACTAGCATGTGCAAGGAAGAAAGATCCCGATACTGAATCTTCTAGATCCGAAGGCAAAGAAAGATGTCATGCTCTCATAACAAGTGCATCAACTGATTCTTCTTTCATCATAGATTCAGGAGCATCAAGCCATATGGATTCCTCCAAAGATATCTTCTCTAGTTTCGAAAGCTCTATTGACTCTTCCATCAGTTTGGGCAATGATTTAGAAGTCTCCTCTCAGGGGATTGGAAGAATCGATCTTGATCATGGTCACTTTTCTGATGTGCTTTATGTTCCTTCTCTTGCAGCTAATGTCCTTTCAGTGTATCAAATGACTCATACTAGAGATCCCAAAAGAGTGATCTTTACTCCATATGAAGTCGAGGTACAACACATGGTTTCAGGGGAAATCATTGCAAATGGAGTTGCAAATCATGAGACAAAATTCTATGAGTTTTCACACTTCTTGCCTCTCTCAAAGGAGTCTGCTCTTCGCTCTCATACTCATGAAGAGAGTAGACTATCTCATCTCAACTACAAGCTAGCTCAGAATGTGGTTGATGGTATTCTAAGTGGCAAGTTTTCCCATGGCACCTTCAAAGGTTTCCTAAAGGGAAAAGATACACCAAAAGAGATTGAGAAAAAGAGGACTCTTGAAGAAGTGCGAATGCTAGATCCAGATCCACAAGAACCTGAAGATCTAGCACCTATTTGTCCAACTCCTAGTTCAAAATGGGCCTCCACTACTGCATCCTCCTTTGATCTTAATGAATATCTATCATCATCTAGTTCTTCTAATATTGATTACAGCCATGATGGTTAAAATGAGGACTACATGCATATTCTGGAGTAGTTTCATGACATCAACATTTTTGGATATGTTCCTCCTTCGAGTGATGATGAGCATGAGCCAGTTTTACTTGCTTCTCCTCATGAGATTTTAGATTCAGAGTTTGCATGTGATGATGAGCTTGCTTCTCCTCATGAGATTTCAGATTCAGAGTTTGTATGTGATGATGAGCCGGTTTTACTTACTTCTTCACATGATATTTTAGAATCTGAAGATGGAGATGGTGATGAGAGAATGCTAGATCCAGATCCACAAGAACCTGAAGGTCTAGCAACTGATGATGAGAAAATGGGAGATCCAGATCCATAAGAACCTGAAGATCTCTCACCTGGTTGTCCTCCTCTTCCTCGATGGGGAGTCAACGCTCCCCGATCAGCCATATCAGATTTTCAGCATGGAAGGTTTCATCCTTCTCACATGGTTGATCCTCTTCCTCGATGGACACCACTGCTCCCCGATCATCCAAATCAGAGTTTCAGTATTGGAGGTTTCATCCTTCTTTCTTTACTGATCCTCTTCTTCGATGGTAATCATTGTTCCCCGATCTGCTAGATCTTTTCACATGTAAGGATTCATCCTTGTGAAATTCCTGATCCATTTCGGATTTATCAATCCTTCTTTGAGAAAGAAGGACACTTACCTCCTTCTGGGGTGAGAGATGATATGCTTCATTAGCATCCTTCAGTTTATTTTGAGGGAGGGCTTTCTTCCCACTGGGTTTTCCCTCTTTCCTAACTGAGTTTATTTAGATTGATTGTACGGGGTGACCTCTAGTCTTAGTCACTAGGGCCCTATTTTACTGTTTTCAGTTATTTCTCATAGTATGGCTTGCAGGGGGGTGTTGGAATATTCACACCATCATTTTTATATTTTGCATGGCTGCATGCAAATCTGCATGCTGCATGCATTTGCATGCATCTAGTTATCATCATGGTTGTCTCCCCAACACCTAGAGCTTGATTCTAGCTCTCCAAAGCTTGTATTTAGCCCCCATTTGGCCTCCTACCTACCTAATGCACCCTTCTTGACCATTCTACATGGCAAGTGTGCATTTCTCACCTACCACTATCAATTAGAGCGCCTTTGCTCACCTACCACTAGATATCACTTAGTTAGGGAACCTTTTCTCACCTACCGGGAGTTATCACTCAGTTAGTGCATGGATTGAGTAGTTGTTCCACTGATTTCTCATCCTAACTACTTGTAGCTCATAGTTAGCTAGTTTTGGAGTGTCCCTTGACCCTATGACAGCCTCATGCGCCCCCCTTGGAGTCTCCATTCCTTGATTTATGCCTAGATGGTTTTGTTAGACTTAGTTGGACACACTTGATTGGCTCATACCATTTATGACTGATACTATTGACTGGATGATGTCTCCATTGTTATCCAAGCTAGACTCTGAGCTCATATTTGAATTCCCTACTTGGCTAATTCTGTTGGGATATTCCTATACGCCATCCTAGTCCTACCAGCATTATCCATTTTTGCATTTTCAGTCATGCATGCATTTTGCATGCATCCCAGTCATCAGTCCCAACACTTAGCCCTCAATTAGCTAGCCCCAGGGGCTTCTTTCAGATCAATTTTAGTCCTCCTAGTTCTTAGTGCACCCTTATTCCTTGATTTAAGGAAGCCACTTGTGAAAGGCGCACTCTCTCACCTACCACTCAATTGCACTTTAGTTAGTTGAGTTATCTTTAGTTCTTTCCTTGATTTAAGGCTAGACTGACTCTCAACTGACTATATCACTCTGATGGACCTCCAGTGAGACTAGACTGCCCATTCTGACTCCAGTTAGCTTCTCATGCGCCATCCAATGAGCCTCCTTCATTCAGTTAGTGCCTCCATGTGCCGGTTACACCTACCACACTCAGTTAGACTTAGTTTGACATCTGGTTGATAGTTACTTGTGCATTGATGACTCCACTGATGATGATGAGGACTCCTAGTTGTGCTCTGATGACACTCCATTGATCTGATGATCACTCCATGAAGGCTAATTTGAATTGCCACCTTGGCATTCGAATCCTCATGCATTGTATTATTTATTTGTACATATTGTGATTAATGAATTAGTGTGTGATGTTATTTTTCTTCTATCCGAGTTCTACTGTATCATACTTCTGTTGCTCTTTTACACTGCATTGTTCACTCTTCTTCTATTTTCATGCTTAATCTTCTTGTGAGGTATACATCATCTCTTAGATCTGCTGTGAGGATTTTCACAAATTCGAATCCTATATCATGCTTCTTTGCAGTTCATTGTAACACATTCTTTACATTCATAATTCCATTGTATGATATTGACATTGTCTATTATTCTGTGTTTGTGAGTGATTATTGAGTGCATTCTTCTCTTCTTCTTTGCAACATACTTGAGAGTTTGATTGTGAGTTGTTACAGTTGCTAGATCTCTTGCAGATTATCACATGCATTAGGTGAGAGAGAGGATTCAATAAGGTCATAAATGAACTGTAAGCACAAAAATAGGGAGCATCTCCATGAATAGAGGAGTGGGGCTCACTTATGGAGGTGGAGGTTGAATTCTAGCTTGTGGAAGCTAAAATCTAGCTTACAACTCCTAGAATATAGGGGGAGGGATCATAAATGACAAAAAACACATAAATAGGAGGGAATCTCTCCCAAGGAGGGCACACTAGGAAATAGGGGCCCACTAAGCTATGCATAAGGTGCAATAATAACTCCATAGTCCATAAAAATAGAAAATAGGGTTTGTTGTACAATGTTTGGGTGACCAACACTACTAATCTCACCAAGGTGCAAAATGAACTAGAATGAAAAAATCCCACCCAACAACAATTTCTAAGGTGATAAGGATGTCCCCCATTCCCCCTCATGGTGTGAGATCTGTGGTCTCCCATATTCTTTTAGTTTCCTTTGCTGAGCCATTTGTTTAATTAATCAATACCAACAACATTAAAAAATAGCAAGAATGCCAATAATAACATTAATATTAATAATAGTGCCAAAGTCCAAAGTCATATTATCAAACAAAGATCATAAGTCCATAATCACATAACATGCAACAGAACACTAGTCTACAGTCACATAAAATATCATAAGTCCAGGGATTAACAACTCGGGTATTGCATTTGCAGAAGTGTATGGTGTATAGTGATGGAATTTATTCTGTAAGTAAAGACTAAAAAAAAAGGAAATGATCATGATTACACCCACTAACTATTTGACAAATCATGGGATTTCACCACACAAAATGAGAATCAAGATAAATAATCCCACAATTGTTAATATTATATCATCGTCAATAGATCGATGGCCCATGGGATTTGGTAAAATAGAACTAAACATCCAGGATCTTTTCTTTATTGGCCTTCTGTAATCCACTACAAGAAGAATGGAGTAGTGTTCCACAATCTTCAATCATCGCCACTCTTCCCTATGATGAGCAAGAAAAAATTGTGACATATTTGGCCTTCACAAAAGTGATCTTGGATTTTGAGGCTTTCTTTTCTCTGTAATCAAAATCTAGGCCTTCATGATTGGCCCTTGGTTCTTCTATAATAGGGCCTAGGATGCCTTACCTTTGCTTGCTTAGCCCTTGTCCATCATGGTCGATTTGTCTTAATATTTTCGAAACAATGCCTCTTGTATGCTTTTCAAATTCACCAACATATTCTTGAGGAATGTCTAAACAAGGTGTGCTTGCCACATTGATCTCATTCATGTTGCTAACTAGTTGTACTATTACTCCTGGTTCAATGTTACTGCACTGACATGATTCCCAACTTCCTACTAGATCCAAAGATGTAGAAATTTCATGTGGGTGCCCACATAGAATCTGATTGCTACGCTAACTACTCTTGTAGAATGAAGAATTTTCACAAATAGGTTGTGGTCCGAGATAAGGGTTTCTAGGTTTTCCAAGGTTCTGAAGGGGATTGTCATGCACTATAGCTGCCTTATATACATGTGGGGTCCAATAATAGTACTCGACCCTAATATCTAAGGGCCCTAACTAAGGAGGCCCAACTGTGCTCTTAGCCATACTAATAGACTACCCAGGTAAACGAGAGTGTCTTCTCAAGTGTTGTGCTTGGTGCCACTATAACAACAATATGGCCATTGGTTGGTTTCAGCTGACCTAGGGGGATTTCAGATATACTCAAGGGTACGTGGAAGTGATTATGTGTGCAGGTGTTGTCTAATGCGATACTACTCAAAGGAGCACCAATGAGACTTACAACAATGCCCAACATTTGCACCGACTAAGGGTACAATGTGACTAAGTACCAATTGTATTTGTTCCTTGTAGTGTTTCCCAGTCACATGTTTACCAGTTGAATGAAAAATCTCTACAATTATTTAAAGACGTTGAAACATATCTCTAGCCTAAAAAAATCTATACAAATTATATTAGAAGTTCGTTGGCTCAGGAAGGTGGCTTTGATACCATTTGTGGTGTTCTTTATCCCTACAACTTAAAACAACTCATGATATACAAAGTTTAAGTTTCAATAAAGAATAAATTATAGTCCATAACAAGAAACATTAGACAATAGAAATATAAACTTGGTAGTAAATGAGCTTTGTATTATGAGAAAGACTTTAGGGACCAATGTTCACAAGCTTCTTTATGTAGGGTGACCTCTCACTTGAGCAGAGCTCCATTACAATAATACTTGAAAAAACTCTTCATAGCCTTCTCTTTAAATAGGATTCTCATATCCAAAACCCAAACTACTTGACATGGTCATATAATTAACAAATACAACTTCATAGTGGGTCTTAATTAAAAAAGAGACACATTTTACATTAATTGATTAACACTATCTTACTCGGCCTTATTTCAAATATGTGGCCTTATACAATGTGTGGCTAACTCTTATATTGTATCTCTTTAAATAGGCTTCTCATATCCAAAATCCTAACTACTTGACATGGTCAAATAATTAACAAATACAACTTTCTAGTGGGTCTTAATTAAAAAAGAGACACATTTTACATTAATTGATGAACACTATCTTACTCGGCCTTATTTCAAATGTATGGCCTTGTACAATGTATGACTAACTCCTAGAGTAAGGTGGGCTAGGGTAGGACCCTAACAAAGATAGCCTCGTTGGGGGATGATCCCACAATAGTTTTGGTAGATTTGATGGTGTTGGAAATAATAATGCATAAAAGAAGCAAACACACACAATGAAGAAGGTTTATATCCTGGAAACCCAAAACTGGGAAAACCATTGAAAACAGATTTATTATCCTTGACCACTCCAACCAAGGCACAACCAATACAACCAACATTGGCCACTCACAATCACTTTACAATGGAGTTACTAAATCCTTTATGTAGGCTTCATCACATGCAATAACATGGTAAAATACCATGGGTTACCCAAAACAATGGACTTGTAAACCACCAACAATAAAATCATTTTACCAAATCATATCTCACTCACTCTATAAAAGAGTAAACCGAATCCAGATTAACCTTGTTAACACCAAAATGTTGCACACCATGCTCATCCCCTAGTCACATCATCCCATTCTTCATTTTTCCCACATTAAACCTTCACTTTCCCAAAATCCTAAAGTTAAAGACCCAAATTGGCCCATAATTATTATTTTTAGATATTCCCCTCTCCATAAAATAGGGAAATGTGGCATATTCCCCCCAAAATAGGGATAATTACCCCCCAAAAACCATTCAAAAAGAAAATAAAAAGGGGAAAAACATACACAAAGTAAAAAAGGAGCGGGAAACCTATAAATGCCACCCAATACCGCAGGCCAATATCAAGGGCCACTCAATACTATGGGATAATACATAGGTCCATTTTCCTATATATTAATGATGAAGGTCTCTCATTTGACACATTCTCTCCATACATTTCTTATCATCACTCTGCCGAAATTTCTATCGAAACCCTTGAAGCCCCTTTTGAGCCTTCTTGTTTCACCTTTTTAGATTTTCGTACCCTGTGACATGTGGTTGGAGAGCACCAGACTATTTGGAGACTAAGGACCTTCTACTTCGAATAATTGCAATGGACCCTATCAACACTATTTTGAGTTATTCTTTGGTCTACTATAAATACCATTTTTGACGTAATAAAAACGTAAAAAATTCTTTCTCTTTCCCTCTGTTGGTGAAAGAATATTGAAAAATATTAGCTTAGATTTTTTTTCCATGCACATGCTTCACGTAGTTTAGATTTTGTTTATTATTGTTTACTGGGTTTAGCTACTTTATTTTCCTTTCCATTTGAACTACTACTAAGATTTCCCTAAGTCTTAGTAGGTGCTTTTTAGCACATGCTAGTGTGAAAACACCACCAGTAGTTTTGAAAACTCCAACTAGGTCAATCTCCATCGATCCGTGGTTTGGTCAGACCACCCTTTCCAAGTTTTTTCTATTTTATTCTTTTCACATTTTATAGTTAGCTTGCTTTCAGGGCCGTCTTACACCTTCTGTCAGTTATGGTGTAGGAAACCGAACTCCACCTCTCAGGTCGACCCTTGTCGATGCTGTCTTTTTAAAGTTTTTTCCTTTTGGTCGAGGTCACACCTATACGACCATTCTGAGTGACCCAGTCACACTATTTTTTCTCGTAGTGAGCGACACAATCTCCCTATTTTCCACGATAAGAGAGACCTACCTTCCCTAGGCTAGGTCACACTTGTTCATCCCTTAAGTGCGACCGTTTGCCCAGTTTTCTTTGGAATGAGCAACCCAGTCACCCCCATCTAGCCGATAAGTGTGACCTACCTTCCCTAGGCTAGTTCGTACCTATTCAGCCCTTAGGAGTGACCCATCTCCCTGCTTGGCCTGTTGTGGGAAACCTAGTTGCCTTCTTTTTCCCTATAAGTGTGACCCAGTCTATTTCTGGGTTTGCCTACCCAAGTCACATCTGTTCTCAAGATCCGTGACTCCTAGGTCACTTCTATGCCTTCGATAGGTGCGACTTGCGACTGTTTTGCCCTTTTTTCAGCTGCTTTTCAGGGAAATGGACCCTCTCCTCAGTCTCTTCCCCTTGCAGACTGTTATGGTTTTTACACACTCGTGTTTGTAGCACCTTTCCTGTTCTGATTACACCCATTTTCTTGCTGTAGTGCCCCTTGGATCTACTTTTGTGACAGTTTTATAGTGAAGAAAAATAAAATGTTTTGAGTATTTGTTGCATTTCATGAAGGACATATAGATTTGATTAGGAATTCATTTTTACTGTTTCAAAAATATTGGGTGTTCAAAAAATCATTGCTTCATTTGATTGAAAATTAAGTGCCTTACTGAAAAAATAGATTAGAAAAAAGAAGTCTTTATTTAAATTATATTTTTCATTTTCAATTCAACATTTAAAATAGATCTGGGTACACACCACATGTGCACACAACCCACACCTTAATATTAAATTCTTGGTTCATGACCCCAAGCTCATCCTTAAAATTTATCCTAACTCAACAAACATTAACCTCACTTGACTAGGAACACAAAATAATTTTGTAGTTAGGTAGGACACTAGGGATAAGTATCCAAATAATTCCCCTTTGTCTTCTTATTTGAAACATAGTTGTTGTCTCTTAGGGTACCAAAATCCTCTAGTACTTGTGGGAACGATTGAGACTGATTTATGGTGGGGCGTCTCGTTTGATGAGGGCAAGTGGAAAGACTAGAACTGAATGCCTGGGTGGAATGCCACACTCCACTCAGTACTGAAGATCATCCAGATCGCTGTCTTCGGATTGAAGCTGCAGGAAACCTTTCTCGATGTGTCCTAAACGAGGTATCCTAGAAGCCTTTCTTTTAATTCTCTTTTATCCATGATCCCTTTCGGTAGAGGGGTATCCCAAAGCCACATTGGTCTTCCATTTCATTTTGTATGACTGTGGATTTCATCACCCCGGGGAGGAAACGATTTGTGAAGACTTCCGTCTTTTAGTTAGGTGAATGCTTGCTCCTTTATCTGATAGGTTAGCAGGTCATTTTCTTTTATAGGAGTGCTACTTGTTGGATTACTGGCCACTTTGTTGTTGCTCACCTGCTATAGCACACGATTGTAGTAGGTTTTTTGAGCTTGTTGTTGGCCTGAGTGCCTTTTTTGTTGAGAGCTCTCCTTTTGCACTCTCAATTGCATTAGGATTTTTGAGCCTATTTTCGACGGACCACACCAGTTTAGCATTCATACTCTTGTCACTATATCTCCTTCGAGATACTCTTGTAGACTTCAAGGATAGTCGCCACAGTACGGTTTCTTAGACCATACACGTCGTACCCCTGTTTGACACACCTCACAACATCAAGAACCATTATTCGAGACATTTGAGTTTGATTCTGACTCCTCTCAGTCAGAGTCACCCACACACTCACCTACTCCCAACCGGATGGCAGGAAATATCCTAAATCCTTTCATTGGGGGCATCGTTGGTGGTGGAAGTGGCGACAACCCGATAGTTGTTGCCACAACCAACACAGTTATTAGTTCCACCAGAGCCACCATTCTTGATTCCACTATGATTCTGAGTCTAGGGGGAAGCATCCCCACAATCCCGGTCACAACCACCATAGTTGGTGGATCCATAATCGCATCCACATCCAACACAGTTGTTGGTCCTACCATGTCATATCCTACTACTAGTTTTCCATTCAATGCTAGTATTAACCTACCTGATTTGGCTAGAGTGACAAATGATCCCATTAGACACAATCCGGCTTGGACCCTCATGCCTACCAAACTCCCCTCGTACATTCCTAAATTCGAAGGGAAGGTTAGGGAGGACCCCTAGAACCATCCCCAAAACCATATCATGTCCTTCCATCTATGGTATTCCTCCAACTCCATAGTAGATGATTCCATTAGATTATGCTTGTTACAAAGAACCTTTACTAGTGCTGTAGCGAAATGGTACATCGACCAACCCCATGGGGCGCATCCCACCTTTGCATCCTTAGCTTCCATGTCCTTGCAATTCTTCCAGTTGCTCGTCCGCTATGACGTTGGACTAGAAATCCTCCTTTCTTACAGACAGACTACCGCCACACACATTACAGACCACATCCATGAGTGGCATAGGTGGCGAAGTCTATGTAATATCAAACTTGATGATTAGATCTTTTTTGACTGGTTCTTGAAATCCCTAATCCCAGCCATTGCCAAGGACACGACCTTTGAATGCCCTCAAACCAAGGAGGAAGCTATCCTCAAAGCTCAACAATTCGACCTAATATATGTACAATCGAGCTACCTATACACCATTCTCCCCGATGCCCCTCATGGAGACTCCTCTCAGAAGGATCCACCGGGGGCATCTCATGCTATAGATGATGTTTATTGGCATTGTCGCATCTATCATTAGACCTTATGTGCCTTTAACCCACACAACAACTCCTGCATATGTCAACAACCCTAGTATGGCATATCCATTGATGGGCTCATTTTACACACTAGCTTGTTGCCTTGATTTTTCATGCACAACATCCCATTCCGGAGCAACACCCTCTTATGTCCCTCCATCCACTGCACCTCATGTCCATGAAACTTTGTATTAAGGACTTCCATATGGAATTACTCCTCAAGGATACACACAACCACCTCCTGTCAACCCCTATTATCCCCCTCTTGAAACACGCCCAGTAGCGCCCACAAAAACTCCTCCCCAAGCTCCACCTTTCCCACAAGGGCGGGTTTATGCATAGCATAACCAACCCCAAAACTAACCATCCCACAATAAACAACAAGGGCATCCTAACTGACGAAAAGGTAGGAACTAAGGGAACAATCAACATCAAGGAGGGGGGAAACCACCTCCACGCCCCCTGACAATAATGGAGCTAATCCTGCCAACCAAAATCCTAACCAACCACCTAAGTAGCAAAAGAACCCACAACTATGGACCGATCATCTGTGTTATTTCTGCAACGTCTATGGGAAATACACGCATCATTGTCCCCATTTAGCTAAAGCTTGCCAACTTTGGGATGAGGTTAATTAACGAGATGCCACTGCAGCCCCTTAGTCACAGCCAAAACCACCTTAACTGGTTCAACAATCGATGATGTTGAAAACCCCTTACACACTCAAGGGGTAGTTATGACACAACCCCCAGTTAAATATGCCACATCCTCCATTCATCCCCATGATTCAGCAATGCAACACCTTTTGATGTTATCTTCTGAGGTCAACCTTTAGACTCGCTGCAACCAATACAATTTGACTACCGAGACCATCCCCATGGACAAGGTCGTCGAATCCACCCTTGTGTATCAATCAATGCATCTACCTAGAACCCCTACTGATGGGGATCCCAAATTCCCAAAATCTCCTTTGCGTCACATCGCAAACAATCCCAATGCTTGAGTCGCTCTCAATTATAGCATTGTGGATGATTTGTCCCAATATCCCTCCGCCATGTCAACCTTGGAAGTTCTCAAGAACTGCCTTGCACAATGTAAAGATTTATTATTGGATTTATGTGTGATTGATCCATATGATTCATGATTGATGACATTCAACTTGGATTAGTCAGACTCCTGCATGCCTTCCGTCCATTTCATTCCAGATTCCCATGTCAATCTGAAACTTAGTCATCCATCAATGCATTGTCGATGAAGGTGCATACAGCTGTGTTATGTCCACTTTCATTTGGTAGAATCTTGGATCCCCTAAGTTACAACTATCCATGACAACACTGCATGCTTATGATGGTTGTGCGGCCTAACCCCAAGGACTTATCCTGAATGTTCTTGTCGAGTTAGTCAACAAAAATGTCTTGATCTACATTGAGGTTGTTAACGCCCATCTTGATTACAACCTCCTCCTTGGGCGTAGCTACATGTATGATATGAAAGACATTGCTTCATTAGTCTTTCGGCTCATGATGTTCCCTCATGAAGGGAAGGTCGTCAAGGGAAGGTCATCAAAATTGACCAATTGACTTACTATGACCCCAAGGGGCCAACCACTCCAGAAAATGTCCTCCCCATGGTTGATAACACTATCCCTGATGTTTCCATACCCTCAATTTCCATCGCAAGGCCAGGTCTTTATTGTGATGCTCCCATGATTTCCACTTTTCAGGCCTTGCCCCCACCCCCCGCGACTGCAGAGGTGTCATATTTATGTACCATTTAGTCAAGACAACCGGTTCCCTAACCAA
Organism: Larix kaempferi; assembly: GCA_027924585.1. NCBI lineage: Eukaryota > Viridiplantae > Streptophyta > Pinopsida > Pinales > Pinaceae > Larix > Larix kaempferi. The sequence continues at coordinate 13,753,029 of BSBM01000806.1, read as the reverse complement.
AACCTGAAACTCAGCCTACACCCCAACCATAATCCTAAGCACAACCTCCGCAACAATCCCATCCACAACTCGCATCAGTTCCCAACCACGTAGGGGCTACCCCTATACGTACAATCCCATTCTTATTTCCACCATTGAGAGTTGTCAACATCCCTGTGACGAAAACTCTTAACCTTTCGGTATTGACATTGGGAATCCCCGTTTGGTACTTACATGCACCAAACCATCCCCTTACCCCACAAGTGGCTTTTGCAACCTATGCAACTGATTGATAATGCTAGTCATTCACCTCCTGGTTTGTCCACAACAATACCCTCGGCCCTCACACCTCCTTCGACTAAGAAGGCCAGGGGAAAGAATACAAAGGAAAACACCCTGGAAACAACAAACAAATACATGAAACCTCCCCCTACTGCCTCATCTTGAGCACCTTCACCTTGCGCTTTGTGCGATGTTTTGGGTCATGCTACCCAGAATTGTCCGTAGTTTCCCATCCTACGCACTCACATGCAAACGTTGGATAACGGTGAAAACATTCCAGTGGTCCAAGTAACTAAACCTCCCCAAGCGCACAACAAGTCCTTACATACAAACCATCCTTACGTGGTCTGTGACCTTTACGACCATTACTCCCATCACTGTCCAGACCTACATGAATACCAATTTGTTTTGGCTGACCTGTATAGAATTTCCTTGGAGTATCAAGTCACCATCATTGAAGAAGTCCACCCCCAAGTATCTTCTTCGAATGGAGCCAACACTATCTCTTTTATCTCCTCGGATGATCAACCTTCCATTCCCTCGACAGATGTTGATCCCTTTGATATGTCTAGATGATGCTTTCAAAGCGATGAAGAGATCCTCAAAGCATTAACGACCCCTGATTTTCCTTGGGATGATATGCACCATCATTCCTATTTTATTCTCGAGGAATCCACGACACTTTCATCTAATCAATTCTCTGTTGAATCAAAATATTTTATCCCTCATGGAAGTGTGGACTAGTTCAGACACCCCATTCCAACCCTCGATGCCTTTGAAGAAGGGAACATGGCCAACATCTCACCCACCATTCAAGTGGATATTTTTTTAAACCCGGTGTTACTTACAAAATCACGTCAGGCGTCTCCTGCACCCCTGAAGAGGTCACTTCCTACAAGGCACTCTTCCAGGAGTTTCGTGATATTTTCGCCTAGTCATACACCAAGATGCCTGGTCTCGACCTTGCCATTATCGAGCATCATATTGATGCATGTCCCGATGTTGCACCCATATGCCAAAAACAAAGACCAATCCATCCATCCAAAGCGCCAGTCATAAAGGTTGTGATTGAGAAGTTGCGCAAAGCGGGTTTCATCTACCCAATTGCATATACCACTTGGGTTTCCAAGCCTGTCCCTATGAGAAAAAAACAAGGAATCATACATGTCTGCATCGATTTTCGTGATTTGAATATGGCATGCCCCAAAGACAACTTCCCGACCCCATTCATTGACCAACTCATTGATGCATGTGCAGGCCATGAAGTTATTTCCTTTATGGACGGATTTTCCTGTAGTCCCTTTGGCTAGAAGAGTCCTCCCCTGTATACTTTCATGTTTTTTCGGGCATCAGAGACTAACTTTGTGAAAAAGACCGCTCATTGAGTTATTTATTTATTTATTTAGAATCCCTAAAATTGAAAACACTAGCGAGCATTTACCATCCCAAGCTCAACACAAGTCCACGAGATAGTATCATATTGAGCACACTTATATCCCTTCTTTAAGCTCATTAAACAATTATGAATTCGGGCTAGTTTGAATGCAATCAAATCGTGGCTCATAAAAATGAATCTCTCATAAATTAAAATGCAAAATTAGTACTATCACTTTGCATGAAGAGCACAATCTTGGACAATGTGCAATTATCAAAACCTTGCTAATAATTAAAATATAATGCAAAAGTGGTAAAACAAAATACCATTGTAAAAATATTTCTAGAAATAGTTTGACCATATGCAAAAATGCACATATTGTAGCCATCTAGAACAATATTTATCAGTGCGCGTGTCTAGAAATACTTTCTCTATAATCATATAAATAAGAACAAAATTTGAGCACTAAAAGCACAACTCTAGAAGTTAAGAAATCAAATGCTATTGGAATTTTTTTTTATGTAATTAAAAGCAAAATGAGACTTACTGTAAAGAGTATCGAATTATACTCATTTAACTACTGTTTTGACTCAAAATCCATTTACACATGATTAATAAGTGATAGCATATTCTACATTTTCTATTATCATCCGGGCCTTCACAATATATCCATGTTATGAACTATGGGAAAATAGAGAATTTATATCTAGTCGGGGTATTCATGTTTATACTATGCAATGTTTCCTTTCTTTGTCTCAGATCTCATGAAGAAACCTTGCTCGATTTTTCCAGGTGTGCTAATGACCATGAAATAAATGGACTATGTCTAAAAGATAATATGTTCAAAGAGTTAGTAGTTCTTGTATCTTGAGCATCAAAGAGAGATTGAATTAGGCCTTGGAGAGCAGAGGTGCCAACCTAACCAAATGCTATGTGTGTCAACCATGAGTGCAAAGCATAGTCAAATGCTATGTGTGCCAACCATGAGTGACAAAGCATATTCAAATGTTATGTGTGCCAACCATTAGTGACAAATATTTTAATATTAAATCAAAATTCATGTAACATAGCCAAAGAGAAGTACTTGATTACAATGCATGTCTACGTATGCTGTGAACAAAATGGGACTATTGTTCCTCTTTGTTGGATTAACTTTGAATGCAAGAATTATTGCTTTTTAAGTTATTGCTGTGTATCTTGATTGAACATTAACTTAGGGCAGGGACTTGCTTCTTAGCAACCCATCTTGTTACACCGATAGGCATTTCTATATGAGGGTGGGTTTGAGAATCACTGTTCTAGATTCGTCGTCACTCAGACGAATCAGTGCATGCCATGGGTCCCATAACACTTTCATTCTCTTCCCAATATAATTCTGCAACGTTGTTGTGTGCTGAACAATTTTTCGTTCGCCTGGGTTTGCGTGGATGCAAAGGTATTTCTCTTTCATTTCATTCCCATTGATATCACTTGAGATTTCATTAAATGCACAAAGGTATTTCTCTTTCATTTCAGTCCTGTGCTTGTTTGTTGGTTTCTAGCTCTGTTCCACGCGAGTAGTTATTTGTACATGGGATTCATTAGGGTTAAATTGGTATGTTGGTACTTGTGTGACTATTGGTTAATTCCATGTTGTGCAAATAACATTGGGAAGTACTGGGAATTTATTGCGAATAGGTAGGAATTAACAATGGTGCTTTTATCTATTATTGTGTATTTCCTTGTCATAGGAAAATTCTATAAATTTATTCAATCTTGATTTATGCTTGTATTGTTGTCTATATAGATTTAAGGTTCGATTGACTCACGGTGCTTTCATGTTATTGATGTATATTTCATAATGCCATATTTAGTTTATAGAAGAGAAAAATGGGAATTGATAACTTGTGTTTATGTGTTAAGACTCTATTTGATGTTTGCTTGTATTTCCATAATTGTTGTTATAATTTGTTACCATGAAATCTTTGATTTTTTGCCAATCCATTAGAAGATTATGCATTTTCATCTCTTTCTATTATTGTATCATGTGCCATATTCTTATTCAAATTCCCTACTTGATCTCTTACTGGATCTGAAGTCGTGTTCGTCCCAAACCTGTTCCTTGCTAGTCCCAACTCTGATTGACTTCAATTTTCTCAGCTTGTGCTTCCTCTCCACTAGAGACGACATTGGACGCATTACAAGTGATTTTCTCTACTGCCAAATCCTTCTTTTTATCTATGTCTTTAGGTGTTGGCTTACATAACTGTCTTGAGGTTTCCTATAAAGACCCAGGTTCTTGCAGTTCAGGAACCAACGAAACCCCTTTTCATCGACCCTTTCGGCAACAATCTGCGAGCAGACTGAGGTCTCACCCGAGGCGAAGTTATGGGGGGGTTGTGGAATCTAGTTTCCACAACCGCGTGATGAGTGCTTAAACATATTTGATGGGTAGCGCGTTGAGGGACTGCGCTGCGGACTAAGGACTGCGCAACGATCACCTTTGTTGCGGGTAACACTTCTACAAGCCCAAATACTCGCACAACTCACGCATACACGGACTGTGGGTTTCGGAGTTTATTCAAGTATAGGACACTGCAATAGATGATTGCGCTTCCTCGTCAGACTTAACCAAATTTAACAAATTACACTTGAGACTTTACCTATTCATCAACTGTCTTAGGTAAATTATCTGATCTATGCATTATGACGGAACGCACGCCCATACTGCGCACATCCGGTGCTGTGCTTCGACGGGGTCGCACAGTGCGAACTCACTTGATTTAAGCGGTTAATCAACAGACTTGTGCATTCATTCAGACTTATAGATACTTAAGTATCTAACATCCATCCATCTATGCGAAACTTAACATATTATTCCCTTCTCATTCCTTCACGGCGAATACATATAAAAGTAAACACATAAGCTGATAAACAAGATCTCAACCATTCATTGTAAGCAATATAGACAAATGCAAACACATAAACAATCACACTGCACAAGATTTAACATGGTTCACCCCTAGGATGGGAGCTACTTCCACAGGAACTGTTGTTGTATTAGTCTTTGGGAGGGTACAACAGTTCCAGTCTACGCACTCAGCTGCAGACTCTCTTCTCTCTCAATAGGCCTCTGTGCACACAGCTTGCAGATCCTTACAATGGAAAACTCAAAATAGGTCTTGCTCAAGATAATACAATGAGATACAAACCCAATACTAGAGATTAAAAACAACCCTTTCCCTTACAAAATGGTGCCTATTTATAGATCATGCCCGTAGGTCATGTCTTTACAATACACAGGCAAAAACCCTAAGGTTTCCCAAAATGGTCACGGTTTTCCCTTAACCGGAATTGCTGCTTCTGGTAGCGAATCTTCCATCGTGGCCATCCTCTGCGCATGGTCACGTCGCTATAAGCTTCTTTGTCACGTGCATGCCAATAGGTCGCTTTCACCTAACCGTTCCTTCTCTAACGACCTTATGCGGCCGGTTCATGTGATGGTTCCTTGCTTGTGTGACCGGTCGCTTTCCTTCGCTTTACTCCTTACCTGCTGCTTGGTAATCATGGAGCATCTTTACCAAAAATAGACCACCGATGGTCTAACCAGAATATGTGCCATCTTCCGTCGAACACTCTGCCTTGCTGGTTCTCCGTAGACTGGGCACATCACAGCGCTGTACCCTGCAGCTCTTCCACCGCTGCGCTGTGCTCAACTTCGCAGCTAACCAAAACTGGCTTGTACAAAAAGTCTTCAACTGAACTGCACTTAACTCCGCAGTTCCCAAACTTGACGTGCTAAAAAATGCCCCACTTGGGCTAGGCCCAACAGGCCCCTAACACTTACATGTGGCTCATCCCCGAGCCACTTTCTACTTCAGGTTCTCCGACCTGCTCGCCATCCTGCGGATCTAACTTCACAGCAAACCCTTGGTATGTTGTAGTCAGGTTTGCAACCACTTCCTTAGTGTCTTGCTCAACTTGTTTGATGGTTTCCAGCATTTCAGGTGTTATATCATCGTCAGCTTGGTCTTCCACCCATTCTTGACCTTTGCGCAGCTCCTTTAACTTCTCCTCGATCTTCTGCGAGATCGTGTGGTATTCTTCTTGTAAGGACTGCGACTTATCTCCCATTTCACTCTCTCTTTCTCTTAATGCTTGAACTTCCTTTTTCAGCTTCCTCACCTCTGGAGTCTCTCTCTTGGATGCAGGGCTTTGACTTCCGCGTCCAACAGTTCTAATGCTTCCTGCCTATCCTTCACAACATTCTTGATTTCCAACACCTTTGGATCCTCTTCGAGGGTAGTGAATTCCTTTGTTGCCTCATCTATCAGATTTTGGCACTTAGCCACCTCAGTGGCTATACATTTTACTGCGGCCTTTACTTCTATTGCTCTTAACTCTGCCTGGTTCGGTGGTGTCTTCGGTTGATTCTGCGCTTGCAAGGCAGGAATCTTATCTTCGTAGCTAATCTCCATATCTTTCATTTCGGCTTTAAGATCGCTGACCACCTCGCCGATCTTAATGACAGTGTCTGCAAGGTCCGGCTGCGCGTCACATTCCAATATCTCCTCGGCGACTGCGGTGGCCATAGATTCTAGCCTCATTCGGCGGTCGTGCTCATCTGGTAATTGCATGGACCTCTTTGAACTTGATTCCTACAACTTCTTATAGTTGGCAACCAACTCATGGTGTTGGTTCCTGGCGGTTACATCTCTTTCATGGATCTCCTCCACAACCTACACATGCAGATCATGTAGACCCTCCATTGGTAGAACTGAAATGTCTACATCCACATACTGGATCTCCTGCTCACCCGCAATTAACTGTTCACGCGGTGGCAATCTTACACTCAGCGGATCCAGTTTTACTATGCATGGCTTCGATGGAAAAGTCAGGGCTAACTGTGCTGTCTTTGGCTATGAAGTCCCTCCTGACTTCCCCTCTAACTCTGAATCTCGCGGCAGGGGCAATCTGTGCTGTACCAGCTCAAACTTTTCTGTTATAACCTGCAGGGCGAAAAGGTTCTTTTGCAGAGTCTCTTGAATCACCTTGTCCTTTTTCTCTTTCTCGGCAATTAGATCTTCCATCTGCGCAGTGACTATCGACGTGATCATTTCAAAATCATCATCATGAAGTATTCCTTCCGATTGGCCCTTACTGACTTTCTTCTTCTTCTTCTGTACCTTTTGCTGTACCGGACTCTTGGCTTGCTTCCTTTTTCCTATCTCTTCAACAATTGGCGTAGGGATGGGATTGCTCTCGGCGGAGTCACTTTGGATTTACACAACTTTGATTCTAAATTCAGCAGGCCATTCTTTCATACTGTTATCAATGTCATCTTCATTCATGTGGTATCTTCCTGCGAACCATTCAGGATTCTTCTTCTGTGCCTTCACTGAAATGTGAATAGAACGCATGCAATTATTAAAATTGACAATGCGAATATACTTGGCCGTTACCTCTTTTGTTATCCGTGGCGTGACGATAATGGCCTCGTGCAGATGCTCATAGTAAGTGTAGAAGACCTCAGTTGTCACATGTTGCCTTTGTGAATTCAAATTTGCCTAAAGGTTTGCATAACGGGCTCCTCTGCAATCATTGTTGTCGGTGATTACTCCAACATAATCCTTCGGGTCCTTCCACCCTACGAAGGCAATCAAAACTACCAACCATGTATAATGGAAATTACCTCCATGTACCTGTGTATCATTTAGCTCCTCCAGGAACTCATTCAACAGGCATTGACACCAGTATAATCCTCCTCCCTCCATGGCTTTTTCTCCGAGTAGCACTGCGCCCGCGAGTACTTCCATTGGTCTTGCTTTTCTCAAGATTTTTCCAGCTAACAGTTGCGTGACAAAACGCGTTGTTAAATTTTCAGAATTTACTTCAATCTGATCTAGGATCTTAACTGAGAGAACAATATGTACAGCATATCTACAGCATATCAATCATGGAGACAATAATGCAAGCACACAAGAGACACAAAGATTTACTTGGGGAAAACCATAAAGGTGAAAAACCCCAATAACTTCCTCAGAGATAGATAGAGAAATGATACAACCAGAATACAAGAGATAGTCTTCTCCTACCAGCAGAGCCTCCTCCTCCACAAGTGCGCCACTCTCCACAGTGTGAGTGAGAGAATAGAATGTGTAAAATGAGAGAGACACACTCTCTATTTATACACTAACTTGACTTGAGCTTTACTCAACTAGGTCGGCCTCAACTTAACCACTTAACATAATGCTGACTGGGTTGACCCCCACTAGGGTGGTCTAATAACCCTTTGACCCACATGGCTGACCCCCAATAGGGTGGTCTAATAACCCTTTGACCCACATGACTTATACAGGGCTGACCCAAACAAGGTGGTCTAATAACCCATCAAGTATAAGTTACGACATTTACAATATAAATGACGACACTTCCATATAAAGGAATAATACCATCTCTATAGGAATACAATATACATATGTGAAATACATTATGAAGTTACATATACATCAACACTCCCTCTTAACTAGGAAGGTATTTCTCAGCACAGGTCTTCTAGCACAAGTCATCTTCTCTGGATCATCGTCACTGCTGCTGCTATCTCAATCAATCTCTGAATCTACTCGTCATAGGAAGTTCTACAGAGCCAGTCCTTTTTCATAATGGATGTAGGCCCACCACCTGCAGGTCTTCGTCATCACTGGCCATATTGTGGAATCCTCAGGACTTATTACGTGCATCACAAAACCTGGCTGCAGCATCCTAGGCTATTACGAGTACATAGCTCTACCTGTAGGATCTCCCAGGAGCACATTACATGTGACCCATCACAAAACCTGGCTGAAGCATCCCAGGCTGTTACGAGCAAACAGCTCTACCTGTCGGATCTCCCAGGAGCACATTACATGTGATGTCACCACAAAACCTGACTGAAGCATCCCAGGCTATTACGAGCACACAACTCTACCTGTCGGATCTCCCAGGAGCACATTACATGTGGTCCACCACAAAACCTAGCTGAAGCATCTGAGGCATTTTTCATCCTGTCCAGTTCTCCCAGGAGCAAATTACATGCGGTCCTGGAAAAACCTGGCTGAAGCATCTGAGGCCTTTTTCATCCTGTCCAGATCTCCCAGGAGCAAATTACATGCCATAGGACAAAACCTCGAAAGAGCATCTGCCAGATATCCCAGGGAAACGAATTACATGCCATAGGAAAAACCTTGAAAGACTATCTACAGATCTCCCAGGGCACAAATTATATGTCCTCCCAAGCAAAACCTCGAAAGAGCATTTGCCAGATGTCCCAGGGCACCGAATTACATGCCATATGCAAAACCTCGAAAGACCATCTGGAAATCTCCCAGGGCACAAATTACATGCTTACCTGCACAACCTGATCCACGGCCACAAAGTATCATCTGATACTCATCATACATCATCCTGATGTACACATGATCACCCTGATCATCATCACTGCAACATCCTGCTGCATGTCATCTGGAGAATCTCGTCATCCACGATCATCCTGATCATACAATGCATCCATCTGATGCACACCACGTATCTACCTGATACATATCATCATACATAGCGTATCCACCTGATACATATAAACATGATCCACACAATGTATCCATCAACATACATGATCTACCTAATCATACCTGATACATATCAATATACATGATCTACCTGATCATACAATGTATCCACCTGATACATATACAGATACATGGTCCAAGCATCCAACATGATGCTTATACAAAATACATACACATGATTCAATCGATCATATCCAACATCCAACATGATGCGTACATACATATAAATGATCCAAATGATCATATCCATCATCCAACATGATGCATACATACATACATAAAAATGATCCAACTGATCATATCCAGCATCCAACATGATGCATACATACATACATAAAAATGATCCAACTGATCATATCCAACAGAAACCAGAACATCATCCTGATGCTCATCATCCAGCGCTTATATCCACAGCCAGGTGAAGGATCCTCCTTCCAACAAGCTTGGAATGGCTTCAACAAATGTGTCCATCACTTCTTCCTCGAAGTGTCCTCGATCTGACGAACGCCAAGCCTCTCTCTGAAGTACTCGAACTTCACTCTGGCTAGTGGCTTCGTCAGCACATCTGCAATCTGCTCGTCCGTCGCAACATACAGGAGCTTCACAACTCCTCTTTGCACCATATCCCTGATATAGTGATATTTGATCTCTATGTGTTTTGACCTGTCATGAAACACTGGGTTCTCGGACATCTTCACACAACTCTGGTTATCATAAAAAATACCAGTAGCATCCAATGGGAGATCAAATAACTCAGACAATAGCTTCCGTAGCCATACTGCCTCACAACTAGCTGAACAGGCTGCAACATACTCTGCCTCAGTTGTACTCAATGCTACGCAGGACTGCTTCCTGCTAAACCATGAGATCACACCTGATCCCATACTGAAGCAGCACCCAGATGTGCTCTTCCTATCTGCAGCACTGCCAGCCCAATCTGAATCAACATAACCCTGCAGGTTAAACTTTTGATTCACCTCATACTTGAGCCCATAATCCATGGTACCCTTCAGGTACCTCAGAACATTCTTTACAACAACCAGGTGAACACTCCTCGGATCTATCAGGAACTGGGTCAATGTGTTCACAGCAAAGCAAATATCTGGTCTCATGTTCATCAGGTACATCAAGGACCCAATCATCTGATGATGCATAGAGACATCAACCGGCTCAGATGAAGCATCACAAAGAAGCTTCATATTCGATGCCATAGGTGTGGCCATGGCCTTGCAATCCATCATCCTGAACCTCTTCAAGATCTCTACTGCATACTTCCTTTGTCCAAGGAAGATTCCATCTGCACTCTGCCACACCTCCATGCCAAAAACAAATAGTGCATCATCCCCAAGTTCTTCATCTCGAACTCGGCAACAAGCTTCCGCTGCGTGTCAGCAATCAATCTATATTTACCTGTAACAAACAGGTTATCCACATACAAAAGTAGTATCACTGGATTTCCTTCCTCAACCTTGTAGAAAAGGTTGGAACCCACTTTAGTCTTGGTAAAGACCAAATTGGATAGAAAGCTGCCTATCCTACCATACCAAGTTCTGCACATATATGATTTCCTGTCATGTGTCTCAGAACCAAGTGGTTGCTCCACATACACTTCTTCTTCAACTACACCATTCAAGAAAGCTGTCTTGAAATCCATCTGGTGTATCTTCTATTTCATCACTTTTATATTTCTCTATGCTACCGTCTACAACATGCTTTATCTTGATAGATCCATATGGAAGTCACAACAGACTTCCCTTCAGCTCTTGGGACTGCATCCCAAACATCGTTCTTCATGATCGACGGATCATGGCATTCTTCCCGTATCCTGGGAACTTCAATATCTTCAATAGATAATTTTGTTGCTGAACAAATGTTGTAGTTCTTCTTTTGTAGGTGATGGCATACGATCTTTCCTACACAACAAGTTAAATTGCATGATTAGAAAACATCTCATAGTTTTAAGAACAAATTCTTACACATAAAGAAATATGTCATACAGTCATGCAATTGTCTTAGCCAATGCTTCAATACAACATTTATCCATATCCCGTAACTTTCTAGATGCCTTCCAATCTCTACCAGAACATTGTTAAGAGTGTGCACAACTCCCAACATGTCAGCAAAGAGGTTTCATTCTAGATAAGTAGCAATGGAATGTTGTACAGTGCCATAGGCCACTTACCCATGCATATTAGTAGTATATTTTTCATCAATGTAATTATTCTAATATGCATAATACACAACCTAATTCTAGGAACATCAGTATATACATTATTGAACAGTATTATTTAAGAAATGACAATTCAACTACTTATCTTTGTTTGTTCGTTGGGTGGACTCCCTCTGAGTCTTCGCTTCCTTGCAGGAGCTACTGGAGTCCTAATCTGAAGTAGCTTCTTCTACACCTTTTTGTTGTGGAATGTAGAGAGATGGTCAACTCCCTCTGAATATCTGCATCCTTGCAGAAACCACTGGAGTGTACTCCCTCTTGATCTCTGCTTCCTGGATTACTTGTCCTTGAACTTATATTCATTCTCGATCCCTATGCATGCTTGTTAGTATCATCATTGTGTTATCCTCTAGGTCTCATACGTAATCAAACATTCATTAGTATAATCTTAATATTATCAAAACACAATAATCTCAAGCATGTATAGTCAGGATCATTTCAAACACAGATAATAAACATTAGTATTCAAGGTTTCAGGGAAGTCTTATTCTACTCATGCATATTCTTATTTGATCATAGGACTCTTTTGGTTAGTTAAATCATCAATCAAGATAAGAGATATAATATGCATAAAACTCGTGATTACTCAAACCTATACCTTTATGATTCTTCTGGTTAGTCATATCATCAATTATGGCAAGAAACATAATATGCATACAACCATGACTATTCAAACCTATGACTTCATGAATAATCATTATCAACAACACAACAGTATAAGATCTTAACACAAGGTAGGATTCTATCTTGATATAGGAAAAACATACCTGGATTAGCATGCTAGCTAGTTATGTCTAACATACTCACATGATGTCTTCTTGTTCTTCTTCAATGATTTGTGCTAGTAACCTGTATATCTTATAGGTTAACCATTATAAAACCAAGTTATACATACCTCGTAAATGGATCTTCTATGAGATCCATGACAATGGATGAATCTTTGTCCTCATGTCATCATGATCATATGTTCTTGAACCAAAACATGATTTGTCTTTCTTGGTGTACCTTTCATGTTAGTAGACAACATAAACCTCATACAACACCATAATGCATTAGTACAATCATAAGTGTCAACACCCTAATCAATGAATATTTTCTATCATGCATTCATAAATTTGTTAAGGTGATACGACAAATCTAAAATCAAGATTGTACTAACCATAATAACATGAAGACAATCATACCATAAAATTAATCATGAACAAATATCTAAACATACCTCGATGAGTCATACCTGTCGAGATCGCTTGTAATATTCTTATGTAAGGCCTTGGCCTCATCTCCCTCTGAAACATGAACTTCTTTACTTATGCAGGTGACCAATCCATCTTCTTCTAGGATTAACCCAATCCACTTGATTTGCAAGAACTGGACCTGGAGCTGGATATGGGTTTGTTAGAGAAACCCCAAAAATTCAAACTTTGAATTTCAAACTTCCGAAAGGATAGAAATATGCGCCTTGATGAGCTGATCAAGCTAGTATATTCAGAATTTGAAAACTGCAAAGTTTCACTCCTCAATTTTGCCTTTGAAACTTCCAGATTCATTGGACATGACCCTGAACTGGGGTTTGATGAAGCCCACTCTTCTTCCCAATCAAAAGGTTTGATCCAAAGCTCTAAGCTTCTATTTTTCTGAGGAGCTTCCAGCCGTGGTCACAGATTTCAAAAATTCCCATTTTTACAGAAGCCCTAATTTTCCACTTTTCTGATCAAAGTCCCGAACTAGGGTATGATCAAGCCCAACCTTCTGTCCAACCAAAAATTCTGATATTGGTCTCTAAATTTCTATTTTGATGAGTAGCATCCATCCGTGGTCTCCGATTACAAAAATTCCAACTTTCTCCAAAGCCCTAAATTTTGGAAGCCATGAATGAAGGTGCTCAAAAATAATTCTGTTTTGACAGAAATATGTACCTGATTGTTTCTGGTGTAACTCTGAACTTTTCGATCCACAGGGTCTGAAAAAGTTTCCTGAGATAGCCCAACCTGTTATCTTTCCATCCTGATAGGTCTGACCTCAATTGGATTATCTGAGAGAGAGTTATACCAAGTGTCGCAACGTGACCTGTTTATGGGATAATACAGGAGAGCGAACTTGTACGGCGTGCCACGTGTCACTGTTTCAACTTAGGCCTCTAAACTTTTTTCCTGAGATAGCTCACCCTATTATCTTTCCATATTGACAGGCCTAACCTCAATTGGACTCTCTGAGAGGGAGTTATGCCAAGTGTCGCAACGTGACCTGTTTATGGGATAATACAGGAGAGCGAACTTGTGCGGAGTTCCACGTGTCACTGTTTCAACTTCGGCCTCTAAAAATGTTTCCTGAGATACTGCGGCCTGTGTACTACCTCTCACTTTTTACGAAATTTCATTTGGATCTTCATAGCCCAAGTTATGACATGTTTCCCATGGTCACCTGATTTTGACTCAGATCTGGAAGAGGCAGAAACCCTATATTGTACAGATCATAAATCACAAAGTACAACGAAATAGAGGTTGCTCTTTGGACACAAGGTACATGGGGATTTAATCTTCTACCTGTAAATATTTCAGATCTGAAAAATTCTCCAAAACGGATTTATAGAGAAAGTTATACGATGACTGGTTTTTGCTATATCAAGCCTTAGCATCGTAAGTGCAACAAGTGTCATACATGCCATATCATGCCTTCTTTCAGGCTAGCTCTGATACCATGTTAAATTTTCAGAATTTACTTCAATATGATCTAGGATCTTAACTGAGAGAACAATATGTACAACATAACTACATCATATCAATCATGGAGACAATAATGCAAGCACATAAGAGACACAAAGATTTACTTGGGGAAAACCATAAAGGTGAAAAACCCCAATAACTTCCTCAGAGATAGATAGAGCAATGATACAACCAGAATACAAGAGATAGTCTTCTCCTAGCAGCAGAGCCTCCTCCTCCACAAGTGCGCCACTCTCCACAGTGTGAGTGAGAGAATAGAATGTGTAAAATGAGAGAGACACACTCTCTATTTATACACTAACTTGACTTGACCTTTACTCAGCTAGGTCGGCCTCAACTTAACCACTTAACATAATGCTGACTTGGCCGACCCCCACTAGGGTGGTCTAATAACCCTTTGACCCACATGGCCGACCCCCAATAGGGTGGTCTAATAACCCTTTGACCCACATGACTTATACAGGGCCGACCCCAACAAGGTGGTCTAATAACCCATCAAGTATAAGTTACGACATTTACAATATAAATGACGACACTTCCGTATAAAGGAATAATACCATCTCTATAGGAATACAATATACATATGTGAAATACATTCTGAAGTTACATATACATCAACACATGTAGCCTCATCATCTATGTCATCCGTGACAAAGCCTCTCTTCCCTTTGACAACGGTTTTCATTTTCTTCATCTTCGAGGCAACTTCTTTGTCTCTGCTTTTCCCTTGAAAGAACTGCTTCGGATCTTCGCCTCTTTTACTTAATCCAATGATCTAGTGGATCAAGTCAATGGTTAGGTTAATTTTGCGATCACGCCAGAGATATCCCTGGTGAATGCGTGACATTAGAGTTCGCATCATCGCATTCAGCTTTGGCGTTCTGTCGAAGTGCAGGAGTCTCAACAAGTTGAGCAGTCCTGACTGGACTACTCCAGACAACCAACTTTCTGTGACCAAGGCAAGATTTCTTTTCATGTATTTCTTCCAGCACATGTACTGGTCGGGTTGGAACCTTGGATACTTAGGTTCGTTGGGTTCCTTCTGCATCTGAAGCAGATCATAGTCTTCCCACTTACACTCTAGGATCTTACCCAGCAGATTTCCTCCCACTTCGACATGCTTCGAGATAGGCGAGAGTGGAATCTCATACTTAGAGTTCTTTAATACCTTAATGGCTGGTGCCTCCTGTGCACGCGGCGATATATACTCACGAGTTAGCTTCAACGGTATTTCCTTCTCTCCTAGTGGAGCTTGTGGCACTACGAAACTCATCATTTTTGGCTTCATTTTTGGCACCGCTAGTTCTTTGCCTTTATCTTGCATTGCTGTAGAGTGTCTTGGTGACCTTCGAGAACCCTGACCTTCCTCTGTTATAATTTTCTTAACAGGGGTTTTCATCAACCCTTCGATTCCTCCATATTTAAACACCTTCACAGTCTCCTGGACCGTGAACTCTTGCTCAATAGAAGATCTCTCAGAAATTCACTGGATGGATCTGGGCAGAATAACGAGATTTCTGATAACTTGCTGTAAACAATTGCAAAGTATTACTCGCAAGAAAATTCAAGGGTTTCGGTAACGCCCGCGAGTCCAAATACAACAGTATTTATAGGTGTAGCTATCCTCCTCTGTGCCCCTCAACGGCTAGATAAGCATTAAATGCAGTATCCGTTGGCCAGATCCGAGGAAGATTTCGGTCTTTTCCTCCATTAAATCATTCATAACGGCTATTTCTTCATTAAATGCGCAAGCAGTCGCTGGAAAAAGTACTGTATAACGGCTATATTTTTGACCGATAGTCTAACGACTACTTTTCTAGATTGTTGTGTCGAACTGCGCGGTGGGTCGTCACTACTCTGGCGCAGTTACTTCGCGGTGCTTGATTTCTTGCTTCTGCACGTAGTCTATTAGGATATTTAGACACTTAGGAGTTAGTTAAGATCAACTTGTGTAATAGCTCCGTTAGGTAAAGTGTGTTTCTTTAGTATGCATTTGTAAATATTTAATCCGACAATCACAATATGTTCTAGACATAGAGTGATCTGACGGCTCAACTTCTCTTAGATCATACCTACCTTTGATCAGTGGCTTAACACCCGATTGGTCCATGATCTCTATTTAAAGAGCATGGAGGGTCATTGTCTAGTTGATCGATTATGAGAAGCTCATTTGTAACTTTCTTTCTTTTGCATAATAAACAGCTCCGTAGAAGCTATTTGGCCGGGGTTGTGGAGTGTTTCCCTCTCGAGGGTTTAAACCACGTCAAAACATCGGTGTGTTGATCTGTGACCTGTTTGTGTGAAGTGGTTGCTCTAGGTATTCGGTCTTTTGGGAGTACCCTGTGTACCCGAACATAGTCTCTTTTCTCGTTCAATTAGATCTCCATGGCTACCTTTTTGAGCTTCGAGCCGCACGGTTCTTTTTTTTTTTTTTTTTTGGTGCAGCACCACTTCTTATAAATTTATTACCTGGCCCTCCGATCATAACCCTTTCTAACCACGCCCTCTCCAGAATTTTCGATGATAGAGCTCATAGAATATAATTGTAAATGTATGTCACTCTTCTGAGATGAGACACACCTTCAAATGAGCACTTGGCTTAAGCTCTTAAGGAAACCATCCCCTCATATTCACTCAACCTTCCTTAATCTTCTTTCTCCAGTTCCCATTCCCCGCAAACCTGTAAGTTTTCCTCCTCTCGTGTGCGCAACTCTTCCTGTAGCTCTTCCTCCTTTTGGTGAGATTGAAAGGTTGCTTCCATACTCTTCCCTCCGTTGCCCCCCTCTCTACTCCCCTCAGTCCGTTCTTAAGTAGGTTTTTCCTACTCATCGATCTTGACGGTAGTAGAAGATCGTGGGTGTCTCACGAGACAGATGGCTTGAA
Source organism: Larix kaempferi (assembly GCA_027924585.1). Lineage (NCBI taxonomy): Eukaryota > Viridiplantae > Streptophyta > Pinopsida > Pinales > Pinaceae > Larix > Larix kaempferi. The sequence goes on along the minus strand of BSBM01000806.1, from coordinate 13,735,974 downwards.
ACAAAAATCATGCTGGCGGTTAGGTGAGATTTCACGAGCTCCACTAGCAGAAGTGGTGGAGACAATTCCCCTGAAGATCCGAGGTTGCTCCCCACGACTGAGGTTTTGTCCCCTTCTTCGGTGTGGCTCAACCTTCTCAACTATAGGAAAACTCCAGTCTTAATAAATGGAAGGAGACCACCCCTTGGGAAATAGTGGCACCATTCTTGATAGGTGTCAACCACCATCCAACGTTTAGCATCATTAAATTACTCCCTTAATCCATTAATGGTGGATCTCTCCTCCTCGAAAAATAAGGAAGCAAAACCCTACAATTTAGGCTTACGTCCATGCTTTAATCAACCAATAAATATACGTAAAACGGTCTCTCCTTTACGAGTTTTTCTAAAACTCTTAATTTAAAAATATATGTGTTTGGGTGTAAAAATATGTATACTTTATGTAGCAAATTTATAGGTATATAAATTGGGTTTTAGCAATTCTATGCCATGAGATATACATTTATTTTAAAGAAGTATGGCATCTTATATTAACATTAGAAAATTCTTATATACAAGAGATAACACTTGGTCCCCCACCTTCTATGTATATATATAATCTAAGTGCGAGGTTTTAATACCTATATCAATAAATATTTCTAATTAATAATACTTAAAGTGATGGCTTATACCATTTTTATGTATATAACATATACACATAAATGTATTACATGTATTTTCTCTAATTAACCATAAAAATGAATTATTCTCTTGCTGGTGACTACCTCATATAGTCATATGGCTTAAGATTATTTTCTTCATAGCACGTAATTATATTTATATTTATAGTTCTATTCGTGTCTATCTCATAGTATATATTTATCAATTTAATGGCTATTTAATAGTATATTGTAACTACGTAATATTCATTCCTGGGACCAAGTAAACATCATTTTATTCATATCTAATTATTTATCTAAAATATTTATACTTAAAATATCCTCTTAGGATTACCTTTTTCCTCTCAAGGAGGATATGGAAATATAATAACTTTCTTTTTATCTCATGTTTTTATATAACTTGAAATAGTAATATTATCCAAATAGGTACTCCTTTACCTCAAGATATATATATATATATATATATATATATATATATATAAGCACTTTATCTAAAAGATAGTTGTAGAAGTTTGTTATTGTTTTGTAACAATAATAACTTTACTGGAAAACCTATTTAGGACTTAAAGTTAACCTAGGATTTTGATAACCTAAGATGACACTTATAATTTTTAAGGTTTTACCCGTAAACCTGCTCTTCCTCAAGTGCCTGTGGCATTAAGACGATATCCATCATCTTTTGTTAGATTTTGGAAGACTATCTTTCCCTTCCCACTTCTCTTAGTGGCTCCACTTGTCTATCTCTTAGTTGCGTCGTCTTTTAGTCTACTGAGTATATAATAACAGTTACGACTAGAAAAATAAAGTAACCATACCCACAAAGTCCACTGGTGGGGCCTTGGCCTTGATCTCCTCACCAGGGTCTTTTACATAATTTACAATTACATTTACAAAAATAATAACAATAGGGGTCAATTTGGAGGGATGTTACAAGTAATAATGTACCTCGCACTAGTTTTCTTTCCCGGTGGGTTTATAGGTCCCACAAAATCAATGGCCCATTTCTCAAATGCCTGCAATGTCAACTGTGGATTCAATGGCATTTCGTCTCTTCGCGACGACTTCCCTATTCTTTGGCAAACATCGCAGTTCTGGCAATGTTCCTTTGAGTCTTTGTGAATGGTAGGCAACCATAGCCCTCCTCACAATATCTTCTATGCAGTGGCTCTTCCTGCGTAGTGGCCTCCCGATATACTTGAATGTGCCTTGGAAAAAATAAATGGATTTTCATGCTCTAGTACACATCTGCGTAGTACTTCATCCGGTCCCATTTTGTATAGGTGACCTGCGATTATGGTGAAGTCTGCTGCTCGTACTACTAGCTGCTTCTTCTGCTGCGTAGTAAACTCAACGGGTGCTAACCCAGTAGTCAAAAAGTCTATGATATCGTTGTAGTAGTCATCGACAATCTGAATAACAAACAACTGTGCATCAGGCAGACCATCCTCTAAATTAGTGGGTTCTTCGCCTGACTCAATCCTTGAAAGATGATCAGGTCCTAAGTTTAATCTTCTTGGCTTAACTATAATTTCAAAGTCATACTCCTGAAAGAGTAACAACCATCTACAGATTCTCCCCCCTAACACTGGCTTATTGACCAGGTACTTCAAAGCTGAATGGTCAGTGTACATAGAGAAGTTGTGATGAACTTGCAATAATTAATTAATGAAAATACACGAGATATCATAAATAATAGAACTCATAATCACTTTTATATTGATCACGGGCACTTCGAGGGGGCAACCTCCTTTGAGCAAGCTCAATACAAATAACTTCACGGTGCCTTCAATAAGATAACATCCTCGAGTTGCATTTCGGGCCACTGACGCCTTTGGAGTGTCAGGGAGGATTGCTTGGAAGGCTGTAGATGAAGAAGAACCCTATCAGCTGCATGGAAAATGCGCTCAGAACGGTGCTGATCGGCTTGTTGTTTCAGGAAAATTCTGGCCATGTGAAGATTGTCCTGCAGAATGAGAAGAATCTGATCGCAGTTGCGAAGAACCGAGTCAATTTCCTGAACTGGGGAGCTGCTAAGGGTGTATGGAAGAAGAACTGGTGGTGTCTGTCCATAGACTGCTTCATATGCTGTCCTTTGAGATGTGGTATTGTACCACTAGAGCGCTGCTAGGAAATCCATAGAAATAGTTGGCCAAAGCTATGTAGGGATGGGCAAGGGTTTGAGCAATCCTGAAAAGAGTGTCGTTTCACCCTTGTTGACCTGGAAAGTATCACAGTCAGCCACCATCTGTTGAATTGTCATTTTCAGTCCTTGCCAAAAGAAGTTACATTGTTCCCGGTCATACATTTTGAAGAACCCAGAGTGCCCTGCTGATGAAGCATGGAGTTCATAGAAGAGATAGCCCTGTTGAACATATTGCAACCAATTTGGAACAAGCAGAGAAAGAGCTGTAAGAGAAACTAGGTCATCAATTGTGCGAGAAGGAGCATATGCCACCATATTGTCCTTACCCTTCTTGTAAGTGATCGCATAGGGATAACCCATTTTAGGTGTGTTGGGTAGGAGACCCATTGTTCCAGAAAATTTTCCAGACTCTGGAGATCAGTCTTGATGCAGAAATAATTCCCTAATAGGTATGGCTGCCACTTCTGTACTGCATGCAAAATAGCCATCAGTTCCTGCTGAGAGGTAGATGCGACTAAATTCTTACCGGAAAGGTCTCTTGAAGGCGGCAAGCTCATTGGTTCAGCAAAGACACCTGCATATCTATCCAAGGAAGTAGTGGAGACCGTTGATGGGTGCATCTGAATGGAATGGAGCTGAGAGATGACACCATGTGAATTCTTCTTAAGGATTTTTTCCAGGCGATGTGAATTGATGATGCAGAGAGATCCTGGTTGTAAGCCCATTAATTTTTGTTGTGCCCCATTGACTGAAAGCTGCATCCAAAGTTCTGCAAAATCCCATAAGATGGGGCCAAGTGTGCGTAACCATTGAACACCCAAAACCACATCACATCCGCTTAAGGAAAAGGAAAACATGTTAGAGCACATGTTATAATCTTCCATAGAGATACGCACATTGTGGCACTTCCCCTTGCAAGGTAAGGTGCCCCCATTGGCAACCATGACTTCAAAGTTGGAGCAAGGATGGACAAAACAATCAGCCTGTTTGGCAATCTGAGGGTCAATGAAGTTATGAGTGTTACCAGAATCAATGAGTATGGTAAGAGAGAGAGCTTCTTGAAGTATCCCCTGACTCGCATTGTTTGTGGGTTGGTGACGCCGGTTATAGCATGGAGAGAGATCTCGAGTGGGTCATCCTGAGATGGGGTGTCAACAGGTGAGTGTTGAATGTCGACCTGATCATCTACTGTATCTGGAGCTTATTCATCAAGTTCTGAGGCAGGCGGAGAATCCACATCCAAGAGATAGAGCTTTTGTTGAACACATCTATGTCCCCGAGTGAATTTCTCGTCACAATTATAACAAAGCCTTTTTTCTCGGCGTGCCTGCATCTCTGTTTCAGACAAATGCTTGATAGGAGTTGGTTGAGGAGTAGGCGTGATGGGAGGTCGTTGGGAACCCATATTTCTGAAGGGAACAAAGGTGGGTTTGGAGCGTTGTTGAGCTGCGATCTTGTCCTCTGCCAACTTAGCCAACCCTAGGACTTCCATCATTGTGTTGGGACAAAACATTTTGACCTTTGAGCGGATTTCATCCTTGAGACCACTGATAAAACAACTCCTGTAGAATTCATCAGACAATCCTTCTGTGTGATTGGCTAGTTTCTCAAATTCTGTCTGATACTCTCTCATTGTGCCAATTTGGTGAAGTTTAGTGAGTGCTCCTGTGAAGTCATCAAAAGCACTAGGACCAAATCGTGGCAAAAGGAGTTGGCAAAAATCTATCCAGTTTGGTTCTGGATGAGCTTTGATGTACCAACGGTACCATTGAAGGGTTTCTTGTTCCAAATGAAAGGATGCAAGTGGAACTTTCTGGACATCAGAAGTATTATGCAGAGTGAAATATTGTCTTGCTCGATATATCCATCCAGTTAGATCAGTACCATTGAAGCGAGGAAAATCAAGCTTCGGCCCACGAAAATTGCTGGAAGAAGAGAACCCGGTGGCTGCAAAAGATTCTGGTTGTCGGTTATTGTTCATGGATGAATGCTGAAGATGGAGATTGAGAAATTTTTCATCCAGATCTTGGAGTTTGGTTTGGATGGCTGCAAGTGCTTCTTTCATGGTTTTTGCTCCTGCGCGGGTGACAACCATAACTAGGAGTTTTTTTTTTTTTGGTTGACTGGGTAGAAAAACAAAAACAGAAACTGCACCAGTAAAGGAAAATATGGATTTGGGAAAAATCTGAAGGGTAATTGGGGTTTGACTAGGTTTTGGACACTGTCGAATAGACAGGGAAGCAAAAAATGAGGATTTCAGAAGTGGGGTGAAAGAATGGGGAAATTTGGCAGAGGGGGACAAAGAAGCAGAATTCGGAAGGAACTCTGTGGTAAAATTTGAAAGTGATTGGGTGAAATCTGAGGAAGTTATGGCAAACCCTAAAAATAGACAAATGTGGGATTTCGGGCTTTGGGAAGTGGAATTGGGGATAGGGTCCTCAGGAATGAAATATGCAGAATGGGATGATAGGGGTTCCCCAAGGGAAACAGAGTGAAAACAAGGGAGATATGGAGAAAAAACTGGTTTTGTTTTTTGTTGTTGTTGTTTTTATTTTTATTTTTTTATTATTTTTATTTTAATTTTTTTATTTTCAGACTAGAGCGGCTACGGCTCGGAAGGCATCGAAAACAGATAGATATGCAATGGCCCGGAAGTGAGGGATCTGGAACGACTTTCAGAATGGATTTGAATGGCTAGATCTGAAACGGCGCAGCAGTGATCGACAATAGTTCAGTTGAAAATAGATATGGACCCCAGGTATGCGTGGCTTCCTAACAGTTCAGGGGTTTCACTTGGCCACCAATGTTGTCTGACGGCTTGCGTATTGGGGCAGTACCCCTCACTCCACGGCTAAGGTAAAACTGATAACCGCATTGCCACAAACGACAGCTCTTGGTTTACCTCACGGGTGGGAACTAGTCAATCAGGTAGGGGTCGTTGCCCTTTTCGTTGGCAGGTCCTCTCAATGGGACAACTACTTCGGGGTTCCTGTGGTACTCCTCACAATGCGTTTTAGGGCTTATGCCCAAGTACTTCCCACAGTTAAGCGGATAGGGATTATTCCCAAATTCGAACCTGCAACAGATGCGAAAATTATTTTTGGCAGACATTTCACCCAGCGAGCCCAAGAAAGTGCTCTGATACCAAATGTGATGAACCTGCAATAATTAATTAATGCAAATACACGAGATATCAGAAATAATAGAACTCAGAATCACTTTTATATTGATCACGGGCCACTTCGAGGGGGCAACCTCCTTTGAGCAAGCTCAATACAAATAACTTCACGGTGCCTTCATTGACCTCAACACACACTTATATACTAAGTCTATGCCCAATACTATGGGTCAAAACCATGGGACATATAATACTACGGGACGACTTACAAAGCATATGCGTCCAATACTATGGGCTAATATAAACTATGGATCAACAAATACTACGGGACGACTTACAAAGCATATGCGTCCAACAACAATATACTAACATAGTAAAGAGAAGGGTTGACATGGGTTCCTAACAGAAGTGCGCACCAAGCAAATAGTGCCTGAATTTTTGCAGTGCGTAGACCATAGCTAGACCCTCGCTCTCAGTAGTCGTATAATTCTTTTCTGCAGATGAGATATTTCTACTCGAAAATGCTATGGGATCGTCAATACCTCCCTCTCCCGGTTGAGCTAATACAACACCCAAGGCTATACATGAAGCATCAACATGTACATGAAATGGCTTCTCCCAGTCTGGAAACATTAGGATCGACGCAGTTACCATTTTCTCTTTTAATGTGTTAAAGCCTTGTTCACACTCTGCGTTCCAGATAAATGACGCATATTTATTTAACAGTTTCTCCATGGCCGCGGTTATCTGCGCATAACCATTTATAAACTTTATGTAATAACCGGTATGTCCCAATGTAATTAAAAGCTAGAGGAGTCTGCGGAAAGAATTTTTCAATTCGACAAGTTTCGAACCTGTTAAGTAGGTTCATCCTCAGGAGAACAAGAATCTCACTCTTTTTTGCAGTCGGATGTGAGGGATAAATACCTAATCTTAGCCTATTTTTATTTTTAAATTTATTTTTTAAAATTATTTCTAAGGTCGGCTCATAAATTTAGGGTTATGATATTAAATGGCTCATATAGTTTATTGTTTTTAATTAAGTATAATAAGATTATATGATTAATAGTAATTAGTTTAAATAATTGAAATCTTCTCTTTTTTTATTTTTTATTTCTTTATTTAATTTATGGTTTAAATAATACTATATGTTATTAAGATTAATGTATTACAACTTCCATGTTCAAATCAGTATTATGTTTTATTTTTTATTTTTTATTATTTTTTTATAATAATTTATTAAAAATTATAAATTAGGTTAAACAATTTTATATATATAGCTAACATAACATGATGAGAGTGTACTACAATTCAAATGTAGTTGTGAACTCTTATGGTTAGTTGTAAATTTTAGTTCGCTGCCGCTTCACTGAATTCGGCATTGGCAAGTTTACAATAACTGTGATCTTCACAAGATCAACCATCAAGGCTTTTTTGCATACTATGTGTCCCAACAGAATTCCATAGGGTACACAAAAGGCACACTTCTTCAGGTTCAATGAAATTTGATGTCGTCTGCACTTTTCTAGCATCAATCTGAGGTTTGCGTAATGGTCTTTCAGCAACCCGAATACTGTCCAATCATAAAAATAAGCTTCTAAAAACTTATGCATGAAATCTTTAAATGCCGCGACCACAACTCTAGAAAATATGGCCGACGCTTTCTTCAGACCAAAGGGCATTACTATATACTGGAACGACCCCCATTCGGTGGCGAAAGTTGTCTTGTGTCTATCCACTGGATCAATTCTTATATGATGGTATCCCGAAAATCCATCAGCGAAAGAGTATGCCTCATTCCCTCCAACATTATCTAAGACTTCATCTGTAAAAGGAGTTGGAAATGGGTCATGCATCGAAGCATCATTCAATTTTATGAGATCCATGCAGATCCTAATCTCACCCTTAGTTTTCTTGTCTTGGATATCCATCGGGCTTATCCACTCTGACTCTTCAACCGGCTCGATGATTCCTGCGTCGAGCATTTTATCGAGTTCTACCTTGACTCGTTCTTTGTATCGTGGATTCAGTCTATAGGGTCTTTGTTTAACAGGTTTCACGCCTAACTTAAGAGGTATCTTCATAACTCCTAAGTTTCCCAAAATACCTTTCATCTCTGTAAACTTCGTCGGGAATAAATCCTAATATTCATGTAATAGGTCTGTGATCTTCACGATCGTCTGATCGTCCTAGTAGTCTTCAATAGATGCGAACTTCGGCTCTTCGCTGGTGCCAATGTTCACTTTCTTTGTTTTCATAGGTCCACTCATGTCTGGAATTTCCAATGGAGGACCCTCTACATCGCGTGCACCTTCTGACTCTGGTATGTTTACGTTGCGCGGATCCTCCTCATCACTTTCTTCTTTATCTTCAAACTCTTCAGCTATGTTATAACATGCCATGGCATGCTGTATCTGTTCCTTCCATTCTAGCTGTAGGCTTGCAGGTACGCTGTCAGCTCCAAAGAATTCCTCTAATGTCATGTTTCTATGTGGACAGTCAGGTCTAAAAATTCATTCCTTAATAACCTGCAAAGCATCATTGATGTTGGGACTCTTGTATTCAAAACTGAAGGTGTTCTGGAAGTTCACAGTTAGCAAGGCCCAATCTGTGGTTCCTCTGTGCAACTCCATGTCTAGATACCACTGCTTTGGGATGTGGTCCTCCAATATATGCACAAACAGATGCATCCATTCTGTCTGTGGTCTCTCTTGACATGCGTTTGAACAAGTTTCAATATGATCCCCTGGATTTGTCTGTCCATTATATTTGTCAAAGGGTAGTGAAACCTTCTCAGCAAACCTGATTTGCATCTTGATTCTGCACTGATCCCATGTTGTCAATGTTTGCTTATGTGCAGCCCACCATATGGAAGGTGTCTCATGCAGTGCCATATCTAGTGCTGGTAAGCAATGGTCATCTGCAATTGCTACAATATACTCTTTGATAAAGGAATAAACATTATATCAACCATCATAGGTGGGGATTGGGATTACCTCCTTTCCAATCTAGCGTAGTGACTTTGTAACATGCGCACATCTCCTTGCGGATACTTCATGCACACGACTTTGCCAGTTCTCCAATCTTGCATTGGAGTCTGAAATGAAAGAGCTGTCACATCTCCAGCTGAGTGTTCCATCTGCAGTAGGATTGATATAGTCTTCCTGGTTCATGGTCATCTTGTACAGGCAGGTAAGATCCTGTGCTCTGGATTTTTCCTAAATTGGCTCACTGTATCTTTCTCCGTCTACAGGGTCCAGTGGTGCGATGACCCTGAGATGATTTCCTTCAAATATCATCTTCTTTGTTTTCAAATTTATGATGGCAAGGTTATCCATAGCCTAGTCAATTTCCAACAACGCAGGATAAAGGTTTACTATCATCCACAATCTTAATAACCTCGAAGTCTACATGACTTCGCACTCCATCAATGTCAACAACAACATTTGCTAACCTTCCAAAAGGTATGACTTTCTCCTGATTGTCCATTCTCAACTGGATAGGTGACCATAATAGATTTGGTCTCCCTATCTGTTGCCATGTCTGTTTAGTTAAGACATTTACTTCAGATCCCAGATCAAGAATGATCTCGTCCATCTCATAGTCTCCTATCTGTGCACTGAGCCTCATTTCTTGGCCTGTTCTCTTATGGTTCTTAATATGATGAACTGCACTCTCGACAATCTCCATCTCCCTGTGTGGTTCATACTGATTTAACAACTTTTGTAACTCTGCTAAGGCATCTACGCTCTTCAACAGTTTCATGCAGCTCCTTAGGAACTGTGCAACAGAGGTTCCTGTCTCTGCTGCGGTGCTCGTTTTGTCATAGGCAACCAGCATATCCTCTATATGTGGTATTTCACTGCACAACGGGATTCTTGGTGATATAGGTGCTTGTTCTTTGAAAATGTCCCACGCTTCTTCAATGCTCCTTTATTTTTCTCGAGATTAAAAGCAGGTGACTTCCCACTAGCTTTTCTGATCCAGATTGTTTCAAGGGGAGTCTGCTTAGTGTCAAAGTCTCCAGAAGTTGAAGCTTCTGCTCCCTGATCTCATCCTGTCATAGTGCCACTTCATGTCACTACATTGATACTTGGATCCGCAGGCCTTCTGTTTGCTGCGATCAACTGAATGTTCGGATTCTGTGGTTCTTGCTCTCTTTTCTCCATTTCTGTAGCTAATACTGGGCAGAATTCAATAACATGATCAAATGATTTGCAGTAACTACAAGTAGTACATTCATTGGTACAATCTCTGGATATGTGACCTAGCTGGCCACAATTATAATAGATTACCTGACCTCGGCCTCGTCCTTGCGCTAGGCCGACATTCCTTCCTCTTCCACGGTATCCTCTGCCACGGCCTCGATATGCGCCTTAGTCATACTGTGCATTCTCTTGCTTCGGAGGTGTTTGTTCTTGTACTCTGTATACACCACTATGACGCATATGATCCATGTCGCGTTTCCTTTCCTGCTTGAGCTCATATTCCCTACAATTGGATTCATCATGTCCAACTGACTTACAGAAATTGCAATACAGATTCTTAGGGGTACGCACATACGTCTGTATGAGATAGCAGGCTTCAGGCCCGTGGCCTCTTGTTTTACTGATTTCACACCATGGTGCCTGATTCTGATTTAGTGGATTCGGTGCTCCACTGTTTAGGTGCTCCTAAAACAAAGGACAATGCTCTCTGGTGTGCCCTTCTCCCTTGCATCCTATGCACCAGACTTCTTGTCTCTCTTGTTTTCCTTTCTTCATATCCCGTAGTTGTAATGTTAGGGTAACCAACTGGGTCTGGATCTGAGACATCCCAGTGCTAGTTTCTCCAATTGGTGAAGCTTCCAACTTCATCGCAATCTCCAATGCTTCTGCCTGCGAAGCCACTTTCTGCTGCATCAACGAAAATCTGATATGGGGAAAAAATGCAGCTATAAACCATTCTTGGTGCTGCTGCGGTGCTATGACAAAGCTTACTTGGTCCAATATTGTCTTAAATTTTTGGTCAAATTCCCAAACTGTTTCATTAGGATTTTGTTTAATTTCTTTTAACTCTGTGATACACTGCGATTCTGACTTTGGTTTCTTAAATTTTGGTAAGAGTGCAGCCTTAATTTCTACCAGTGTTCTATTGTGTCCCTGAGAATATTTCATAAACCAATGGAAGGCTCTATCTCTGAAAGTGGTGACGAGCTGCGCTTGCTTCACAACATCATCCTGAACTTGCTTAACACTCCATACGGCTTCAAATAGAAACCAATGCTGATCAGGGTCTTCTAGACCCGTTCCTCTAAATATCGACAACTTAATATCATCAGTCATCTTTCTCCTAGGTGGTGTAGTATTCTGTGGAGGGTTCTGAGTAGTGAACATAAAGTTTGTATTGCGCGGAGTGTTCTGAGAGGGGATAGTTGGATTCAGAATAGTCTGAATCGGGATGATCTAAGTACTCACCCCCGTCGTGTTACTAGGATTGACGCTCTAAGGTTCAAGAATATTAACAACAGGAGGGGTCTGTACTGAAGGAATCTGAGAATCAGGATGTATGGTACTTGAAACCAACGGGTTCTGCAGTGTAATAGGTTGATAAGTGGATGACAGAGGTGTGGTATGATTATGAAGTTCACATGGTATTTCGGTATCTACGCGAAGTTCATGCGGTCTGGGATTTTCCTCAGTCTTATACTTGTATCTCTTTCCACTTCTTAGATTATGGGTTTCTTTGTCAGAGCCACTATATATGCTATTTACCATGACAGATTAAAAAATTATAGGAATCTTTACTGCATATTTAAAATACCTTTCTCAGCTAAAAGCATTTTAATGTATAAACTCAAATTGTTCAGGTACTTACCTATGAAACCTTTCAAAAACTCTGCTTCAGCTGCGCTGTAGGACTTTAAGGTGTCCACGATGAACTCTGTCACGAAGCCTTCCAATATGCTGTCAACCTAGAAATCGAATGCTCTTGAAAATGGGCTATCTACTGCTTTGAGCCTCGCAATGAGCTCTGGAGTCCACTCGATCGGTATTTCTCACGGGAACAGTTCTTGCGCTCTACGAGCCTTGACAACCACTCGTGTAACTTGTTTCCAAAAGATGCCCCGAAAATCTCGTGAATATCTTTCCACAAGTATTTTTTCAACCAATCTATGGCAGAGAGATGCAGATTTCTATTCTCTTTCTTTGCGAATTTTCTTTCTGTCTTATCACACCAAGCCTAGATTTCTTTCTTGTCTGGATGCCAAATTTCTGCAATCAACGGAACCTTTTCTTCCGAGCACATCACTTCTTTCAAGCGCAACAACTCATCACAGATTCTTAGCACGACAACGGAACCATTTGTTGGCTTACATAACTGTCTTGAGGTTTCCTATAAAGACCCAGGTTCTTTGTGGTTAAGGAACCAACAAAACCCCTTTTCACCGGTCCTTTCAGCAACAATCTGCGAGCAGACTGAGGTCTCACCCGAGGTGAAGTTATGGGGGGGCCGTGGAATCTGGTTTCCACAACCGCGTGATGAGTGCTTAAATAGATCTGATGGGAAGCGCGCTGAGGGGCTGTGCCGCGGACTGAGGACTGCGTGACGATCACCTTCATCGCGGGTAACACTTCTACAAGCCCAAACACTCGCACAACTCATGCATACACGGACTGCACGGTTCAAAGGTTATTCAAGTACAGGACAGTGCAACAGATGACTGCGCTTCCTCATCAGACTTAACCAGCTTTAACAAATTACACTTAAGAATTTACCTATTCATCAACTGTATTAGATAAATTATCTGATCTATGCATTATGACGGAATGCACGCCCATACTGCGCACATCCGGTGCTGCGCTTCGACGAGGTCGCACAGTGCGAACTCACTTGATTTAAGCGGTTAATCAATAGAATTGTGCATTCATTCAAACTTAGAGATACTTAAGTATCTAACATCCATCCATCTATGTGAAACTTAACATATTATTCCCTTCTCATTCCTTCATGGCGAATACATATAAAAGTAAACATATAAGCTGATAAACAAGATCTCAAGCATTCATTGTAAGCAATATGACAAATGCAAACACATAAACAATCACACTGCACAAGATTTAACGTGGTTCACCCCCAAGATAAGAGCTACGTCCACAGGAACTGTTGTTGTATTAGTCTTTGGGAAGGGTACAATAGTTCCAATCTGCGCACTCAGCTATAGACTCTCTTCTCTCTTAGTAGGCCTTTGCGTACACAGCTTGCAGAGCCTTACAATGGCAAACTCAAAACAGGTATTGCTCAAGATAATACAATGAGATACAAACCCAATACTAGAGATTAACAACAGCCCTTTCCCTTACAAAATGGTGCCTATTTATAGATCATTTCCGTAGGTCATGTCTTTACAATACGCAGGCAAAAACCCTAAGGTTTCCCAAAACGATCACGGTTTTCCCTTAAACGGACTTGCTGCTTCTGGTAGCAAATCTTCCATCGTGGCCATCCTCTGCGCATGCTCACGTCGCTATCAGATTCTCTGTCGCATGCACTCCAACATGTCACTTTCACCCTACCGTTCCTTCTCTAATGACCTTATGCGGCCGGTTCATGTGATGGTTCCTTGCTTGTGTGACCGGTCGCTTTCCTTCGCTTTACTCCTTACCCGCCGCTTGGTAATACTGGAGATCTTTACCAAAAGTAGAACACCGATGGACTAACCGGAATATGTGCCATCTTCCGTCCAACACTCTTCCTTTCTATATCTCTGTATACTAGGCACATCGCAGCACTGTACTCCTCGTAGCGCTGCACCTCGCAGCTCTTCCGACGCTGCGCTGCGCTCAACTTCGCAGCTAACCAAAATTGGCTTGTACAAAATGTCTTCAACTAAACTGCACTTAAATCCGCAGTTCCCAAATTTGACTTGATCCTCCCAAATTCTCCATTCATCTAAAGTTTAATGTCCCTTTTTACAATTTTTATAAAAATGCCCAATTTTTCACTTTTTCCCCAATTTCAACCTTTGACTAGTTTTGATGCCTAGGTCCCAATTTTGCCCCAAATGATCCCAAATATTTTGAGAAGGTATATGACTGATATTAGGACTTGAATATGATGTTCAGGGATGATATATGGCCACCAAAATACCTCTGCAAACTCTCTTAAGATTCTAAACCCAGTATGCAATTTACTAGTAATTTGGGGTTCAAATCCCCCTAGGTAAGTACTGAAAATGGCTTCCCAAATGCCTCCAAATCCACTCAAATTTATGAAAATAGGTATGGGGTGTCTAAAGTATGTTATTAAGGTCCCAAATTCACCATTCATTAGTTATTAAGTCTGTTCCAAACCTCTCCCAAACAACAACAAAAATCACTAATTCGGCCCTTGGGGAAATGGCACCAAATCTTCTTCAAATGCAAATAAACTGAGTATAATGACTTCAAATGCTCAAGTACTGAATATGAAACTTGTAATACACATCAATGTAATTCAATTCATCACAAATATAGTAGAGGAACACTCTTTTATTCTAAATCATCATCATTATAATGGCATACATCAATGTAGTGGGGAAATGGTCATTGTTTGCTCATTAATCAACACTTTTACATACAACCACTTGGTAATTCGACCTGATACTTTATGAAGATGAAAAATAGAGTATATAATTCTTATTACAATCAGAAATACATCATGAGAATCTCTCCCAAGGAGTACAATAGCTCACCAAAAGCGTCCTCCCTCAAGGAGCAAGAATATGCCTTCAAAATTGGAAATGGTTGAGGGGAAGTGCTGCACTAAAAAAAACCACGAGCTTCCTTGTAGCTGATACTTGCAAATAAAAACTCCATTAAATCTCCATGAAAGACCTGAGTGGCCTCTCCAAACACCAACTTGGATGAGAATCTTTCACCCTCGAAATTGGCTAAGGCAAGAAACTAGTCATCCACTAGCTCTCTCTTCACAAATGCAATTTTTCTCAAATGATCAAAATATCTTATCTTGGTTTATCCATGTATTTTATAAAAACCCTTAGCCTTCTAATGCTCCCAATCCATCCATATACTCAATCCAATTCGAATTCGGGTAAGGGATGAAGATTTTCCATGTGTCTCACCTTTCCCAGCCTTCCACCTTCCACCAACTCGAGTGGGGGTCTCTTTGGCTTCTCAACTCCCATGAGATCCCTCTTGGAGCCTATTTTGGGGGCTAACATGTCATAATGGTCAGATGTTAGAGTTCAGATATGCAATTTGTCATAGATGTCATATATGCTCCACCATTGTTGTCATAGGAGCTAGGGAATCTAGCCCAAGTGTCCACAAGCTTCCAATTTGACTCTTCCTCTTCCATGGAGGTTACCAATCCATCCCAATTCGACCTAATATTCTCAATGCCATGTGTATGAGTTACCAAATCACCCAAGAATGTTCACCTTCTCATGAATTCGAATTGGCAAGAGAGAGATGCCATGTGTCCTTAAAAAATCAAGCTAGTGCGGATCCCACATCCTCCATATGTCTTCCAAACCACTTTCCACCTAGAATTTCTCTTGAATTTATTTATTGAATTTATTTATTAAATACTTGAATGCTTATAATGTCTAAACATCATGTATTAGCTTCCTTATTTCAATTCCAAATGTTCCCATCCAACCCAGGAAACTAGTAGGATTGATGGGATTGTCTTCTATGTAATTATTTGAATGGGGACATTACAGTCCTCCCCACCCAAGATTGCTTGCCCTCAAGCAATATCAATTTACCATGCTGCAAACTTGTTCCTCCTCTATCAGGTGGCATTCTATGAGGAATGTCTCCCAAAACCTTTCTATTCCGGTGCTTCATGCCGTGGGAAGAAACTACCTGATTCAGATAGGTGTGTTGCCCTCTCACCACCCTTAGTACTCCTTTTGAATCTTGGAATTTCATTTCAGGAATTTGATAATTTACTATATGCTCTCCTATTGAATACAACCATTGCACTCCCAAAACCACATTAGTATCAACAATATCAACCACATAAAAACTATCAACAAAAGTATAGTTACCTACGGTGACTTGCAGCTGTGGAATCCATGTTTTGCACTCCATTTTGTTGTGATTGGGAATGACAACTGTGAAGCCATCGAATGGTTCAATAGGTATCTTCCTCCTCTCCACCATGTCTGCATCAATGAATTTATGTGTGGCTCCTCCATCAACCAAAACTGAAGTTTGTCTTAGTACCACACCCTTGCATCGAATAGTGTGATATCGAGGTACTGCTGAAAGTACTGCCATTCTTACTTTGGTGGGTGAGGGATGCTTCATCTCTTGTTTCCATTCTTCTGCTGTAATATATCCCTCTTCTTGGGCTGAAGTATGTCCTTATTCCTCCATGCCCCCTTCATACCCATCATCACAAAATACTTCAATGAATTGGGCCTTCCCCTTAGCACATTTATGTCCTGGTGCCCACGGTTGGAAGCATGCGTAACACAATTTCTTCCTTTTGAGATATTCCCTGCTTAGTTCCTCTTTCTTATCCTTTCCACATTCATTTTCTTTCCATGGCTTCTGATCAGATGCATCTTTTTGTCAAGGTTTTTTTTCAATTCCGAAGTCAGGCTTGGGAGGAAATCTCGTTCTAGGAAGCACATTTTGGAGATCCCTAGTCAAGCTCATTGCATCATTTAATGTAGTTGGCTTGTGGGATTTGACCAAACCTTTTAAGGGTTCAACCAAACCTTTAGTGAAAAAAAATACCAACCTTCCCATATATACATCAACCACCTTGACTGATAATTTTTGAAAGTCCAACAAATATTAAGTAGGGGTCCCAGTTTGCTTCAATTGAGCTAGTTCTTTGAAAGGCAATTCTGGATCTTTTTGTTCAAATCTCTCTAGTACCTTGTCAACAAATTCTCCATATGTTTTAACCTGATAATGACCCAAGGTTTTCATTCCATGGAACCACCATTCATTGGCATCTCCTTCCAAATGCAAAATAGCCATTTTTAATGCATCCTCTTCCCACATAGGATTCAACTGAAAATACACATCTAATTTTTGCACCCAAGTATTAGCAGAATTTTGAGAGGAACCATCAAAAGTAGGAACTGACATTTTACTAATAGCACCATTTAATTCTTTGTTTTGGAATTAACTCCTATTGTCCTCCCTCCTTTTCATTTTATCTATAGCATCAATGTATTGACTAAATGGTAGACCTCTTTTACATTCTTTACTCAACTCATTCCATTCATTTGCTAGTTTACTATTATCCATCTGAACATCATTCTCTTCTTTGGGTGTGATAAATTTAGGTGTAGTATGCCTTTGTGTGCTTTGAAATTCATCAGGTCTATTATGGGGTCCTTTACTTGAGAAAAAATGCTCACCCATGTTCTTCCTTTCTCCTGAGTGTGAACCACTGTTATCTCCAGTCATCCCTTTGCTTGCAAGTTGGCTACCCAACAATTCCAATCCTTTCATCAATTGTCTACTCATCTCTTGCATACTCATGGTAATCCCATCAAAACATGGTTTTAAGGCTGCAACAAGTTCCTCTTTATGTCTTAAGTTTTCATCCTCCTCTCTACCCATGATTTTAACAAAAGGTTCTTTTTCCTCTACTACCTCTTCTTCAACAAAAACCTCTTCAACTACTGGTTCAAAGGGTGGTGGTTTATTTTTTTGACTTCTTGTTAAGACCATCAGGTTCCAAGAACATGCTCTGATACCACTTGTAATGTCCATTTTTACAATTTTTATAAAAATGCCCAAATTTTCACTTTTTCCCCAATTTCGACCTTTGACTAGTTTTGATGCCTAGGTCCCAATTTTGCCCCAAATGATCCCAAATATTTTGAGAAGGTATGTGACTGATATTAGGACTTGAATATGATGTTAAGGGATGATATATGGCCACCAAAAGACCTCTGCAAACTCTCTTAATATTCTGGACCCAATATGCAATTTACTAGTAATTTGGGGTTCAAATCCCCCTGGGGTAAGTACTGAAAATGGATTCCCAAACCCACTCGAATTTCTGAACAGAGGTAGGGGTGTCTCAAGGATTTTATTAAGTTCAAAATTTAACCATTAATTAGTTATTAATTCTATTCCAAACCTCTACCAAACAACAAAAAAAATCACTAATTCGACCCTTGGGGAAATGGCACCAAATCTTCTTCAAATGCAAATAAAATGAGTATAATGACTTCAAATGATCAAGTAATGAATATGAAAGTTGTAATACACATCAATGGAAGTCCATTCATCACCAATATATCATAGGAACACTCTTTTATTCGAAATCATCATCATTATAATGGCATACATCAATGTAGTGGGGAAATGGTCATTGTTTGCTCATTAATCAACATTTTTACATACAACCACTTGGTATTTCGACCTGAGACTTTCTGAAGATCAAGAAAAGATTATATAATTATTATTAAAATCAGAAATACATCATGATAATCTCTCCCAAGGAGTACAATAGCTCACCAAAAGCACCCTCCCTCAAGGAGCAAGAATATGCCTTCAAAACTGGAAATGGTTGAGGGGAAGTGCTGCACTAAAAAAAAACACGAGATGCCTTGTATCTGATACCTAAAAATACAAAATCTATTAAATCTCCATGAAATACCTGAGTGGCCTCTCCAAACACCAACTTGGATGGGAATCTTTCACCCTCGAAATTGGCTATGGCAAGAAATTAGTCATCCACTAGCTCTCTCTTCACAAATGCAATTTTTCTCAAAGGATCAAAAGCTCTTCTCTTGGTTTGTCCTTGTATTTTATAAACATCCTAATACTTCTAAGGTTCCCAATCCATCCATAAACTCAATCCAATTCAAATTAGGGTAAGGGATGAATATTTTCCATGCGTCTCACCTTTCCTAGCCTTCCACCTTCCACCAATTCGAGTGGGGGTCTCTTTGGCTTCTCCAACTCCCATGAGCACCCTATTGGAGCCTATTTTTGGGGATGAGATTTCATAATGGTCATATGTCAGAGTTCATATCTGCCATTTTTCATAGATGTCATATATTCTCCATCATTGTTGTCATAGGAGCTAGGGAATCTAGCCCAAGTGTCCACAAGCTTCCAATTTGACTCTTCCTCTTCCATGGAGGTTACCAATCCATCCCAATTCTACCTAAGATGCTCAATTCCATGTGTATGACTTACAAACTCACCTAATAATGTTCACCTTCTCATGAATTCGAGTTGGCAAGAGAGAGATGCCATGTGTCCTTGAAAAATCAAGCTAGTGTGGGTCCCACATCCTCCATATGTCTTCAAAACCACTTGCCACCTAGAATTTCTCTTGAATTTATTTATTCAAATTATTTATTAAATACTTGAATCCTTCTAATGTATAAACATCATTTATTAGATTCCTTATTGCAATTCTAAATGTGCCCATCCGACCTAGGAAACTAGTAGGATTGATGGGATTGTCTTCTATGCAATTATTTGAATGGGGACATTACATAAATATCCATTCCCAAATGATAGAACATCATCTATGAAGAGTAGATGAGTAATAGAGAGGGACCAAGATATATTTATACCTTTTATATTCAATTCCTTCTTAGCGTTATCAATGAGCCTACTAAGTCCTTCTATGACAAGGAGAAACAATAATGGAGACATCAGACACCCCTGCAGATCTATAAAATTAGATGAAAAAAAATTATAAAACAAATACAATGCAACAAAGAAGAAGAAACTTTCATTTGAATCTCTTTTTTTCCTTTCCATAAAAAAAGTGTGGGTTTGTGCCGATTTATTTTTTTCTTGGCATAACGCCATGAATTTTCTTTGCTCTCTTTTCGGTACTTTGTGTGGTATTAGTACCGAGAACATGAATTCCATTCTTCAACAACCTATACCTAGGTTCATATTTTATTGCATCATCCAACTTGTCATATATCAATCCAAAACTTGAGGATATTTTCCCATATGTACGAAAACCATAAATAAACATTTTCTATGTATCAGTGATTTTAAATTTTCTTCCTATTTCCTTTTGAAGTTCATACTTGGAAAGGTTTCCTCTCCCGGGTTGGAGAACATTGATTTGAAATCTACGTCTCAATATTGGTTCATCAATAAGGTTTTTTGATGCAAACAATTGGACGGTGACTGAATTTGTTCAGATCCATTTTTGTTGGATGTAAAGAAAAGCTTCTGGAAAATAAACATAAATGGTATTATCAATACAAACTTTATGTAGGACTCCTCTCGAAGCCCTAATGTAATATCCCAAAACTTTTACTTTTGTTATATACTGGGTGTAAGCCCTAATGCATAGGATTTACTTTGTTATATATATATACTGGGCGTAATCCCCAATGGACATGATTTACTATGTTATATATACTGGGCGTAAGCCCCAATGCACATGATTTACTTCTGTTATATATATACTGGGCGTAGGCCCCAATGCACATGATTTACTTTTGTTATATATATACTGGGCGTAGGCCCCAATGCAAATGATTTACTTTTGTTATATATATACTGGGCATAGGCCCCAATGCACATGATTTACTTTGTTATATAGTGGGCATAGGCCTCAATGGAAATGGATTATTTTTATGTACTGGGCATAAGTCCCGATGTACTTGGTTGACTTTTTACTATGTGTTGGGAACAAGCCCTAATATACATGGATGACCTTTTTTATGTACTATGCAAAAGTTCTGGTGTACATGATTGAATTCTATTATGTGTTGGGCATAAGCCCTGGAGCACATGGGTTATAATACTATGTGTTGAGCATAATCTATGGAGCACATAGGTAACCCCAACAGATAAATGATAGAGTGTTGGGCATAAGCTCTGGAGCACTCCAACATGATGTTGAGAAAAAGCTCTAGAGCATCGGATCTTTGGCCATTGTATCCCTAGGTATATCTTACAAATGCATCCTAGTACTAGTGTTGAGCACAATCTCTGGAATTGCACTAGTGTAACTCCCATTAAGAGTGTTGAGCATAAGCTCTAAATAGAACTGGAGTTACCTCACTTAAAGGTGTTGAACCTGAAAAACTCTGAATAGCACAAATACTCATCATATTTATTCAAAGTGATTAATTGAATCATTACCGACTTTCTCATCAAGGACTGAAAGACACTGCCACTAAAACGAGGAATCAAGCATGCAAAAGGATCTAGAACTACCTATCTTTAGTTGACCAACCAAACCCACTAGAAGCTATGATAAAACAATCCTATAATTTAATGAAACATCGGGAATATACTATATGATGCAATGAATATAAAAAGGGGTTATAAAAGAGTCTCATATATATATTTATAGATATGTGTAGATATTATATATATTGTTGATGTATTTGTAACTTCGGAAGATATTCACTTGTATATTGTATGTATTACATTTGTACTTTATTGTATCCCCAACGGAGATGTATTATTCCTTCGATTGGAAGTGTCGTCATTTGTATTTACAAGTGTCGCAAGTTATATTGTAAGTGTCGTGACTTATATCTAATGGGTTATTAGATCACCTTGGTGGGGTCAGCCCTGTATGAGTTATGTGGGTTAAAGGGTTATTAGACCAGCCTACTGGGGTTGACCCAGTCAACATTATGTTAAGTGGTTAAGTTGGGGCCGACCTAGTTAGAATTAAAAGACAAGTGAAGTAGTGTATAAATAGAGAGTGTGTCTCTCTCATTTTACTCATTCACTCACTCATCCAACTCACATTAGTTGAGAGAGGAGTGCGCACAAGTGGAGGAGGAGTAGTTGTTGGAGTCATTTATATTTTGGAGATTGATCCTTTTGATCTTTGTATTGGGGCTTATTCTATCTCTAAGGAAGTTGCAGGGTTTTTCACCTTCTTGGTTTTCCTCGATGAAATGCTTTGTGTCCATTGTCTCTTGGGATTGTTATGTTTTGATTGTTATTCTCTTAGTGATCCTAGATAATATTGAATGAAATTATCGAAAAATTTAACATGGTATCAGAGCGGTGCTAAGAAGAAGACACTATGCAGCCACGAAAGCTAGGGCTTCTTAATTTTTGGGTTTCTCTCCACATATCATCAAAGGAAGGAGGCTAGGATGACTCTCCTTGCAAGGGTGAATCTCTCTATTGAGACAGAATTCAATTCTGAGCACTTTAAGTTTTTGGCCCGTCACTGCTGCGAAAAATTAGGGTTTCAGCGAAAGTTGGAATTTTTGGAATCTGATACCACGAATGAATGCTCCTCAAGAAAATCAAAATTTAGAGACCAAGATCAAATTTTTTGGTTGGGAAAAACCCTGAGCTCCATCAAACCCTAGTTCGAGATTTTGATCAGAAAAGTGGAAAATTAGGGTTTTTGCAAAATTTGTAATTTTTGAAATTTGAGACCACGGCTGAATGCTCCTCAAGAAAATCAAAATTTAGAGACCAAGATCGAATTTTTTGGTTGGGCAAAACCCCGGGCTCCATCAAACCCTAGTTCGGGATTTTGATTGGAAAGGTGGAAAATTAGGGTCTCTGCAAAAGTTGGAATTTTTGAAATCTGAGACCACGGCTGGATGATCCTCAGAAAAATCAAAGTTTAGAGACCAAGATCAAATTTTTTGGCTGGGCAGAACCCTGTGCATTATCAAACCCTAGTTCGGGATTTTGACCAGAAAACCAAAAAACAAGAAATTGCAGATCCGAAAGTTTCAAAGGCAATTTTGAGGGGTCAAATTTTGTGGATTTCAAATTTGAAGTATACTAGCTTGATCAGCTCAGCAAGGCGCATCTTTCCATCCATTTAGAAGTTTGGAATTCAAAGTTTGAATTTTTAGGGTTTCTCTAACAAACCCTAATCCAGCTCCAGATCCAGTTTCAGGAAATCAAGTGGTAAGACCTAATTATTTTATTTCCATTTGAGTTTCTCATTAAGATGTCTCACCACACCAAGATTGAGAATAAGCTTGAAGGGGATGATAAATTCCGAGCATGGAAGTATAGGATTGGGTTAATCCTAGAAGAGAATGAATTGGACACCTACATAAAAGAAGAGGTTCCAGTTCCAGAGGGAGATGAGGCTAAGGACTTACACAAGAAGAACTTGGTCAAGGCCAAGAGAATGATTGCTGATTCTATAAAAGACCATCTTATACCCCATTTGTCTTCCCTAAAGACACCTAAGGAGATGTTTGATTCCTTGACCAAGTTGTTTGAAGGAAAGAATATAAATAGGAAGATGACTCTATGGAATCAATTGAAAGGGGTACAGTTCCAGAATGGAGAGACCATCCAATCCTAATTTACTAAGGTCTCTTAAATCAAAGAACAACTTGAAGTTGTGGATGAAGTAGTGGAAAATGAATAAATTGTCATGACCACATTGAATGGCCTACCTAGGTCATGGGACTCCATCCAAGGTATCTGTGCAAGAAAGAAGTTGATCTCCTTCAGTAGACTATGGGAGGAATGTTCACAAGAAGAAGCTAGGCTTATAGCCCGAGAAGAAAATATGAGAAATGAAAATCAAGCTCTCATAGCACACACCAAGAAAAGTAATCCCAAGAGGGAGAAATATTTTCACAAGTGATCTTCACACCACCATCATCAAAGAGAGAAGAAAGCTTTGAGATGCTTCACTTGTAATGAGAAGGGACACTTTGCCTCAGAATGTCCCAAGAACAAAAGGAACTCCAAGAAGAAGAAGAAGAAGAAGAAGAGAAACAAGAAGATATATCATGCTCATTCTGCTGAGGATGATGAACCTCCCACGAAGAAGACTAAGGTAGAAGTGAAGACTCTTCAAGTGACAATGAATATGTTCTAATCGCTGCTCTCACAGGTACTATTACACATGGGTGTAATGATTGGATTATTGATAGTGGGGCTTCTAAACATATGACGGGATTCAAAGAATCTCTTATGGACCTATCTGAACATGAGTCACCTCATAAAGTGAAACTTGGGGATGACTATCAATACCCTATAAAAGGAAGTGGTGAAGCCTCCTACAAGTTAGACTCTAGGAAGTCTTTAAAGATACAAGATGTTCTATATGTACCTGGACTCAAGAAGAATATTCTCTCCATATCATCTTTGGATGCAAAAGGGGCGAGAGTTGCATTTGTGGATGGCCAAGTACTTATGTGGCCAAAAGGTAAGACCATAGATGATGTAGTAGTGATTGGAGAGAAAGAGGGAGGATTGTACAAATTGAAGGGACAACTTGAACATGCCATGGTACATGAATCTATGGAGCCAAGGGAACTTTGGCAAAGAAGGCTTGCACATGTGCACTATAAAATTGCAAGCAAAGCAGTAGAAGGTCTTCCTGAAATCCAGTCAAAGCATGAAGGTGTTTGCAAAGGATGTGAAAAAGGTAAGAACAAAAAAAAAAAGACATTTCCAAGCAGTGAAAGCAAGGCAAAAGGAATCTTGGAAATCATCCACTCCGATGTATGCGGTCCGATGTCCTCCAGTTCTCTGAGTGGGAGACTTCAAGAAGTTATGCAGTGATCCATGGATTAAGAGGGAGTTGACCACTCCTTACAATCCACATCCAGAATGGAGTTGCAGAAAGGAAGCAAAGATTGAGAGGGAGTCCACCCAACAAACAAACAAAGATAAGTATTTGAAATGTCATCTGATTGTTTAAATAATATTGTTCAATGATGTATATAATTATGTTCCTAGACTTAGGTTGTGTATTATGCATATTAGAATAATTTCATTAAATGAACAGTATACTACTAATATAATGGGTAAGTGGCATATGGTATTGTACAACATTCTAATGCTACTTATCTAGAATGAAACCTCTTTGCTGACATGTTCGGAGTAGTGCAAACTCTTAACAATGTTCTGGTAGAGATGGAAGGAATCTAGAAAGTTACCGTATGAATACGGGATATGGATGAATGTTGTATTGAAGCATTGGCTAAGATAATTGCATGACTGTATGACATATGCCTTTATGTGTAAGACTTTGTTCTGAAAAATATGAGAAGTTTCTAATCATGCAATTGAATTTGAATTGTAGGAAAGGTCGTGTACAATCACCTACAAAAGAAGGAATACAACATTTGTTCCAACAACGAAGCTATCTATTAAAGATATTGAAGAATATGAAGTTCCCATGATCCGGGATACAGTAATGGAAGAATTCCATGATGGAGGAATACTAGTCGATCACGAAGAATGATGTTTTGGATGTGGTCCCAAGACCAGAAGGGAAGTCTGTTGTGACTTCCAAGTGGATCTATAAGATCAAGTATGTTGTAGATGACAACATAGAGAAATACAACGCAAGGTTTGTGGTTTGTGGCTTCTCCCAGAAAGAGGGGATAGATTATGAAGAGAATTTTGCACCTGTAGCTAGATAGACTTCAATCAGAACAGTACTTGCTCTGGCTGCAGTTATGAAGTGGAAGATACACTAGATGGATATCAAGACAACTCTCTTGAATGGTGTAGTCGAAGAGGAAGTGTATGTGGAGTAGCCACTTGGTTTTAAGACACATGACAGGGAGTCATATGTGTGCAGATTGAAGAAAGCCTTGTATGGCTTGAAGCAAGCACCCAAAACGTGGTACGGAAGGATGGACAACTTCCTGTCCAGTTTGGGATTTACCAAGAGTAAAGCGGATTCCAACCTTTACTACAAGGTTGAGGAAGGAAATCCAGTGATACTCCTACTGTATGTGGATAGGTTGATTGGCGACACGAAGATGAAGCTTGCTTCCAATTTCGAGATGAAGGACTTGGGTATGATGCATTACTTTCTAGGTATGGAGGTGTGGAATAGTGCAGATGGAATCTTCCTTGAACAAGGGAAGTATGCAGTAGAGATCCTGAAGCGGTTCGGGATGATGAATTGCAAGGCCATGGCCACACCTATGGCATCAAACCTGAAGCTTCTGAGTGATGCTTCATCAGAGTCGGTTGATGCCACAATGTATCGTCAGATGATTGGCTCCTTGATGTACCCGACGAACACGAGACCAGATATTTGCTTTGCAGTAAACACCTTGAGCCAATTCCCGATGGATCCTAGACATGTTCACCTGATTGCTGTAAAGCATATTCTGAGGTACCTGAAGGGTGTTAAGTTTAGCCTAATTTCACAAGCAAGATCACTAAAAGAAACACAATCACAAGATAGACAAATATTGTTGGTTGTGGAGCCATATCTTCCAGTCTCATAGATGATATTGTCTTAGCCGTGCACCCCGGAGGAATGTACACCCATTCTGCATTTTTAGGGGTTTTTGGGGTTGTTTTTACCAGCTGTTTTGCGGGCCCATGGTTTTGGGTATCCCATGGTATTTTTCCCATTGTATTTTCCCTATAAAAGAAAGACATTGTAATACGGCTAGGGTTGATGTATTAGGTTTTATGCATTGTAAAGATCGCTAAGATCAGGAGAGAGACTGTGAGACAGTGAAGAGGAAGTGCAGCGGCTGTGCTGTAGGTTGTATACCTTCACCTTGCTGGACGGTAATAATAATAAGGACTTGCAAAATTCAGTGTGGATGTAGCCCAAGTTGGGTGAAACACGATATATCTGTGTCTCTCTTGTAATGTGTATGTGTGATTATATTTGCATTTCTGTTTATTGTTATTGCTCTGCGATCCAGTTTTTCTAACAATTGGTATCAGAGCCAAAGGTCTATTTGGCAGATAAACCCGCAGGAAGCTATGGTTTCTGGTTTGAGTGGGAGCAATGGCAGAAGAAGGAAAGTTTAAGGTTGAGAAGTTTAATGGTCAAAACCTCCAGTTATGGAAGATGCAAATGGAGGACTATCTGTACCAGAAGGATCTATTCCTGCCGTTGGGAGGAAGAGCAAAGCATCCCATGGCTATGAAGGACGAAGAATGGGAGGTTCTTGACAGAAAGGCTCTGGGAACAATACGGCTGAGCCTGGCTTCGTCGGTGGCTTTCAATATCTCAAAATAAACGACAACAGAGGGTTTGATGAGCGCATTGGGTAAGCTGTATGAAAAACTCTCGGTCTCCAACAAGGTATTTCTAATGAAGCGTTTATTTAATATGAAGATGTCTGAAGGTGGATCTGTTACTGATCATTTAAATGAGTTTAATACGGTTACAAATCAGCTAAGTTCTGTAAGTGTGAACTTTGATGATGAGGTTAGGGCTCTTCTAATCTTGTGTTCATTGCCAGAAAGCTGGAATAGCTTGGTCACGGCTGTAAGTAACTTTCTCTCCGGTTCAAACACCTTGAAATTTGATGATGTTATTGGTGTCATTCTTAGCGAGGAAATGTGAAGAAAAAGAACAAGTGAGACATCAGGTAATGCGTTGACCATGGAGACCAGGGGAAGACAAAAGGAGAGAGGAAAGAGCCAAGGTAATCGTGGGAAGTCTAAAACGGGCAGATCCAAGTCCAGACTGGGAAAGATAGAGTGCTGGAACTCTAGAAAGAAATGACATCTGAAGAAAGACTGCAGGTCTCGAAAGAAGAAAGAAGATGCTACTAGTGATTATTGGGTAGTAGATTCAGGAGCTTCATGTCATGCTACACCCCATAGGAAATACTTTCATGAGTATGTTCCTGGTGATTTTGGACATGTTTTATTGGGTGATGATGAGCCATGTAAAATTGTTGGAATGGGTAAGGTATGGATAAAAGTTAAGAATGGAACTGATTGGTTGTTGAAAGATGTTAGGCATATTCCTGCTATGAAAAGAAATCTGATCTCAACAGGGCAGTTGGGAGATGGCGGCTGTCTATCTACATTTGGATAAAAGTGGTGGAAGATCACTAAAGGATCAATGGTGATAGCAAAATGAGATAGGGTAGGTACGTGGTATTTATGTCCTCATAATACTGACCATTCTATCTCTTTAGCTTCCATAGGAACAGATACAACATTGTGGCATCATAGGCTTGGCCACATGAGTGAGAAGGGGATGCAGATTCTCCACTCAAGGAAGTTGCTGCCAGATTTGAAGCATGTAAGTTTGGAATTCTGTGAAAACTGTGTTTATGGAAAATAGAAGAGAGTCAGATTTCTCAAGGTTGGGAAACAGAAGAAGAACGAAAAGTTAGAGCTAGTGCATACAGATGTACGGGGACTAGCACAGGTACAATCTCTTTGTGGCTCTCATTATTATGTTACATTTATTGATGATGCAACTAGGAAAACTTGGGTTTATTGCATAAGATAGAAATCTGATGTGTTTGCTACTTTTAAGAAGTGGAAATATTTGGTTGAGAATGAGACAAGAAAAAGATTGAAGTGTCTCAGATCTGATAATGGAGATGAGTACTGTGGCAAGGAGTTTGATAGTTACTGTTCATACCATGGGATTTGTAGAGAGAAGACAGTCCCAGGAACACTACAAGAAAATGGTGTGTCTGAAAGGATGAACAGAACGATCATGGAGCGTGCAAGGTGTATGAGATTACATGCAGGATTGCCCTTATAGTTTTGGGCGGATGCTCTAAATACTATTGTTTATTTAATAAACAAAGGACCTTCAAGTGCTTTGGATGGTGGTATTCCAGAGGAGGCATGGACAGATAAAAAGGTAAACTACTCATTTCTGAGAACGTTTGGTTGTGAAGCATTTGTCCATATTGATAAAGATAATAGAACAAAGCTTGAAGCTAAATCCAAGAAATGTACCTTTATTGGATATGGTGTTGATGAATTTGGTTATCGTTTATGGGATTATGAAAATAACAAAATCATTAGGAGTAGAGATGTGATATTCAATGAAAAGGTCATGTATAAAGATCAGTTGCAGGGAAAGAAACAGGAAAAAGAAAACACAGACTACACAGTACTTGATGAAATTAAAGAAAATGAAGTTCCAAAGGTGCCAGAAAATCAAGAACAACAGCAAGTACCTGAAAATCCTGCAAGTGTAAGAAGATCTACCAGGTTAAGTAGACTCCCTGAACGATACTCTCCTTCAATGTATTATTTATTGATGACTGATTCTGGTGAACCAGAATGTTATGAAGAAGCAATACAGGTGGAAACTAGAAAGAAGTGGGAGCAAGGCATGAATGAGGAGATGGACTCATTGGTAGGAAACTAGACTTGGGATCTAGTTTAGTTTCTTGATGGTAAAAGAGCATTGCAGAACAAATGGATTTACAGGTTGAAGGAAGAAGAAGGAGGAAAGAAGCGGTACAAGGTCAAACTTGTTGTAAAGGGGTTTGCACAGAAGAAAGGTATAGACTTTGATGAAATATTTTCTCTAGTTGTTAAGATGACTTCAATTAGGACTATTTTAAGTCTAGTGGCGGTATACAATTTGCATCTTGAACAGTTAGATGTAAAAACAACCTTTCTCCATGGGGATTTGGAGGAAGAGATATATATGCAGTAGCCACAAGGGTATGAGGTCAAAGGGAAGGAGGATTTTGTATGCAGGTTGAAAAAGAGCTTGTATGGCTTGAAGCAAGCTCTAAGGCAGTGGTATCTAAAATTTGACAGGTTTATGACAGAACAAGGTTATAGTAGATGTCATTTTAACCACTGTGTTTATTTCAAGAAGCTAGATAATAAAAGCTATATTATCTTGTTATTGTATGTGGATGACATGCTTGTTGCAGGGTCTGACATGCAGGATATAAATGTACTCAAAAGGAAGCTAGCTAATTCATTAGCGATGAAGGATTTGGGTGCTGCAAAGCAAATCCTTGGTATGAGAATAACAAGAGACAGAAAAAATCACAAATTGACATTTTCTCAGGGTGAGTACATACAAAAGGTGTTGCAGAGGTTCAGAATGCAGAATGCAAAACCAGTTACTACACCTTTGGCCAGCCATTTCAGTCTAAGAAAAGAAATGTGTCCCAAGACACAAGAAGAGACTGATTACATATCCAAGATTCCCTATCAATCAACAGTTGGAAGTTTGATGTATGCTATGGTGTGCACAAGACCATATATTGCACATGCAGTGGGAGTTGTGAGCAGATATATGAATAATTCAGGTAAAGAACATTGGAAGTCAGTACAGTGGATTCTCAGGTATTTGAGAGGTACTACCACTCAGGCATTATGTTTTGGAGGTTCAGACACTGTTCTACAGGGATATGTTGATGCAGATATGGCAGGTGACAAGGATAGCAGAAGGAGCACCACAGGGTATGTGTTTACTGTAGGTGGAACAACAGTAAGCTGGATTTCGAAACTGCAGAAGGTTGTTGCACTTTCAACAACGGAAGCAAGTATGTTGCTATTACAAAGGCTAGTAAAGAGATGATTTGGTTGCAGAGGTTTATGGAGGAAGTGGGTAAGAAGTAGAAGGATAGCAGGTTGGATAGTGACAACCAGAGTGTCATTCATCTTGCAAAGAACTCAACATTCCATTTCAGGACTAAACATATACAACTCAAGTACCATTTCATATGCTCTGTTCTGGAAGATGAACTGTTGAAGCTGGAAAAGATACGTACTAGCCAGAATCCTGCAGACATGTTCACAAAGGTAGTGACTAGAGAGATACTAAGTTCTTGCTCGGTTTCAGTTGGCCTTCTAGGATGAAGGTGAAGAGAAGAAATTTTTTAAGTCCAAGTCCAGCAGCGGTGTAGTTGCTGTGATCAGTCTCCAAGTGGGAGATTGTTGGTTGTGGAGCTAGATCTTCCAGTCTCATAGATGATATTGTCTTAGTTGTGCACCCCGGAGGACTGTACACCCATTCTGCATTTTTAGGGGTTTGGGGGCAGCGCCCTCGAGAAAAATTTTTGGGGCTGTTTTCGCCAGCTATTTTGTGGGCCCATGGTTTTGGGTATCCCGTGGTATTTTTCCCATTGTATTTTCCCTATAAAATAAAGACATTGCAATACAGATAGGGTTGATGTATTATGTTTTATGCATTGTAAAGATCTCTAAGATCAGGAGAGAGACTGTGAGACAGTGAAGAGGAAGTGCTGTGGCTGTGCTGCAGGTTGTATCCCTTCACCTTGCTGGATGGTAATAATAATAAGGACTGGCAAATTTAGTGTGGACTTAGCCCAAGTTGGGTGAACCACGATATATCTGTGTCTCTCTTGTAATGTATATGTGTGATTATATTTGCATTTATGTTTATTGTTATTGCTCTGCGATCCCATTTTTCTAACAACGATTTACCCTGAGAAACCCTCATGGGGTAGAAAACCCAACAAAGCTTCCCTCAATATAGATAACCAACCCAATACAAGATGTAGTCCTCAACAAGAGCTCCTCCTCCTTGTATGCAGACCTCTCTCTCTCCTATGCGCCAATCACAAGTGAGTGAATGAATGAGATAAATGAGGAACACACCTCCTCTATTTATACTCATGTTCTAACTGACTTTTCACCCTAATGGGGCCGAACTCTCCCAGGAGATTCTAATAACCCCTAAACAGTAAACTCAGGGCTGAACTCACATGGGATATCTAATAACCCTAGTTACCACACTCTCTCGGAGGAATAAACATCTCCGGATATACAATAGGGTCACCATGGAGGAATGTACCATCTCCAGAATAATAAAATAAAAATATAATATTCTTAGAAGTTACAATATTTCAACACTCCCCCTTAACGAGAAGGATATTATAACATCTGCAGGATCAAGGAGTCATCAACTACATGATACATGATACATCTATAAATCACCAAAATATTTCTTCATACATCATCATCAGTAACTCAAGCAGTTACTGGAACATAATCAATACTCGAACATCTTCAGTACTGAGTCTTCATCTTCTGCAACACTCGAATAGCTACAGTAACATCATCATCATCTGGATCACTTGATCAACGACATCATCATCTAGATCATCACGATCAACATCATCGTCATCTAGATCATCATGATCAGTATCATCGTCATCTAGATCATCAGCATCGTCATCTAGATCATCACGATCAGCAGCATCGTCATGTAGATCATCATGATTGCATCTGGATCATCTCGATCTACAACATCTGGATCATCTCGATCTACAGCATCTGGATCATCTCAATCTACAACATCTGGATCATCTCGATCTATAGCATCTGTATCATCTCGATCTACAACATCTGAATCATCTCGATCTACAACATCTGGATCATTTGCAACACACATGATCCAATTACGGGATGATCAATCCCTCTCACTTTAATACACCTCTCATGTCTATGGACGATGCAATCCAAATCTACTTACAGGATGATCAATCTTGATCCTTTTAAGACAAATCCATGTCTAGGGACGATGCAATCCTTGATCCATTTAAGACAAATCCATGTCTAGGGACGATGCAGTCCTTGATCCATTTAAGACAAATCCATGTCTAGGGACGATGCAGTCCTTGAACCATTTAAGACAAATCCATGTCTAGGGAAGATGCAGTCCTTGATCCATTTAAGACAAATCCATGTCTAGGGATGATGCAGTCCTTGATCCATTTAAGACAAATCCATGTCTAGGGACAATGCAGTCCTTGATCCATTTAAGACAAATGCATGTCTAGGGACGATGCAGTCCTTGATCCATTTAAGACAAATCCATGTCTAGGGACGATGCAGTCCCGACCATAGTGCCAGTCCTTTTTCATACTGCATGTGACCTAGATTAGATCTAGGATTTACCACCATAGAGCCAGTCCTTTTTCATACTGGATGTGACTGTAATGTCCCCTCTATCATACCAGCGTGATAGAGAGGATCATAGTGCTCAATCCGGGCAATTTTCCCTATATTCATTCATTAAACTCATAGATACAAGGACATGTACATGTGCATGCTATAGAACACAACATAGATAAAGTAAATAATGCTGATATCTAACATACATTCAAGCTATTTTGTGACAGCCATTAAATAGAGACCCTTGCAGAATTATACAAGATCATATGGAAATGCATAAACTTTTAAAAACACAGCAGAAGTAAATTCATTTAATACATCCACATACATTCATAATATTCATCAAATGATAATTGCCAATTTACACAAGAGAATAC
The DNA here is from genome assembly GCA_027924585.1 of Larix kaempferi. NCBI lineage: Eukaryota > Viridiplantae > Streptophyta > Pinopsida > Pinales > Pinaceae > Larix > Larix kaempferi. The sequence goes on along the minus strand of BSBM01000806.1, from coordinate 13,703,138 downwards.
TTATCTTATACAAAAGTAGTCCCACGCAACTGGCTATTCAAATGCAACGTTCCACCCAACCATAGGCCAGTGTGCTCCTCAATCTCTCAGCACCACTGCCACCCCCGAGCTGGGCATGATCTCTACAAGGAACTAGGGAACAACAAACTCACACATAGCCAAGCATACACCAAGATGAGCCAAGCCAATCTACAATTGGGTTTATCAGGCTACTAGGAGATGGAAAGGAAGAGTTGCTAAGCTAGTGAGCTCCAGCACAGAGCCAGGGATAACCTTGCAAGATCTATTTAGTTTGGCACCCACAATACCTACACACCCAGCACAAGGAAGTATTCTTTTCACTGCTGTGCAGTCCCTCAAGCCATACCTTCCCTATCTAGTGCTCTCAGGGTATGCATAGAAGAGTAACCAAAGCCCTCTTGATCTTCTTGAGAGGTTGTCTCCCCCACTAGGTTTATCAAGCCACTTCTATCCACTACCACTCCAACACTTCAGCTCACAGGCTCAAACCAAGAGCAAGGATTGCACATAACAGCAGAACCCCACTTGCTGGGCATGAGGAAAACATTTTCCACAGTGGGATGCATGAGATGGGGTTTCAACTAACCCAGAAAAACATGGGAACCCGCAAAAACGAAATGGGAAGTTGGTGAACAACCCAGGAAGCCAAATCCGTTTTTAGGAAAAACGTCATTGGACATTCAGGGGCAAAAACGACCTCCCTACAGTCCCCAAAACGTGGCCCTCCCTCTCCCAACTATTATATACTGCAAAAACGACTCCCAGGCATGGAAAAATGCAGTATTTAGATGAAAAACGTAAATGGAAAGACCCCAGCTAACCCCCCTGCGTGAATGATCAAAGGCTGCCTGTTCAGAATGGCTTTGGGCACCATTTCGTGGGTGGTTTCTTGCCCAAGGAGACAAAACACGTTTTTCCAAGTTGATGGCTTGCCCATGCACGAAATTGGCTGCCATACTTCTTCATTGCCAAGGCATTAACTGCCTTAACCAATTTCTTGGAAGAATTAAATGATTGGGTGCATGAGACAAATTGGGTAGTTGGTGGTTTATGGGTTTCCCCATTGACACATGGATTAATACCATTGGCTCAAGGTTTGAATAATTTCCCTCCATTTTCCTTGTAGAGTCATGCCCCATCTCTTTTGTTGCATTGCATAGCCGGTTGTGGGTTTTTCCATTAAAATTCGTATTTACATGGTGTCTTATTTACATTGTGCCCATCTCGCACAAGAACCATGGGCATCTATTTTTAATTGCCGATACATGAAACGCTAAATCAATGGTGGGGCCTTGGCCTTGAGCTCCTCACCATGATTTAAATTACAATATTTACATCATTTACGGTTTAATACAAAGGGGGTCAAAATGGGGACATTACAGTGACCTAGATCAGATCTAGGATTTATCACGTACATTTTGAACTAAGAGCTCAGGGACGATGCAGTCCTATCATCAATTTTCGAAGACATATGTCTACGGGTCAATTTAGGGGACCGAAGTCTAGGGATGATGAAATCCCTCTCATCCACTAGGGACTTCTTTCTCGGACACATATGTCTACGGATCAATTTAGGGGACCGAAGTCCAGGGATGATGCAATCCCTCTCGTCCACTAGGGACTTCTTTCTCGGAGACATATGTCTACGGATCAATTCAGGGGACCGAAGTCCAGGGATGATGCAATCCCTCTCGTCCACTAGGGACTTCTTTCTCGGAGACATATGTCTATGGATCTCTTTTAGAACATGTGTCCAAGGATGATACAATCCAATTGTCAACTTAGACCCAGTCTAAGGACCATTCACTGACCTCACTATCGGTATCACCAATACAGGTATCCACATCATCGACCTCACTGTCGATGCAAGAAATCTCATCATTAGTGACCACATCAATCCCCCTTTCGAGGAGGGTCCTTCTGAACTACACCAAGCTTGTCTCAGAAATACTCAAACTTTACTCGAGACAGAGGTTGGTTAATATATTAGCAACTTGTTCGTTAGTGCTTACATACTTGAGCTTGATAGCTCCTTTGTGCACCATATCCTGTATATAGAAATATCGGATCTCTATGTGCTTTGACTTATCATGGAACAATGGATTCTCTGTCATCTTGATACAACTCTGGTTGTCACATAGGATCACAGTGGGGTCCATCTCTAAGTCAAATAATCCTAATAGCAGTTTTCGAAGCCATACCACTTCACAACTAGTAGAGCAAGCAACAATATATTCCGCTTAAGCTGTGCTGAGAGCCACACTAGACTGCTTCCTGCTAAACCACAAGATCATAGCAGATCCCAGACAATAACATCCTCCCGATGTGCTTTTCCTATCTGATACACTTCCTACCCAATCAACATCTATGTAGCCATGCAGTCTGAAGTCATGATCTCTAAGATAACATAGACCAAAGTCTATCGTACCCTTTAGGTACCTCATCACATGCTTTGCAGCTATCAAGTGAACTTGTCTAGGTTCCACTAGATACTGACTCAAGGTATTCATGGCAAAGCATATATATGGTTTGGTATTTGTCAAATACATCAATGACCCAATAATCTGTCTATACAGAGTCATATCCACTAACTCTGATGAGTCATCAACTAACAACTTCAGGTTGGAATCCATGGGAGTGGCCATGGATTTACATTCCAACATGTCAAATCTCTTTCAAGATTTCCACAGCATACTTTCCCTGGTTCAGAAAGATTCCTCTTGGGCCTTGCCATACTTCCAGACCTAGGAAGTAGTGCATCAATCCGAGATCTTTCATCTCAAATTCTGAAGAGAGCTTCTTCTTGCACTCGATAATCTGTTTCTCATTTCCAGTCAGAAATAGATCATCCACATATAGCAACAATATGACAGGTTCATCATCCATAACTTTGAGATAAAGATTAGGATCACCTTTACTCTTGGTAAATCCCAAGCTTGTCAGGAAACTGTCACTTCTTCCATACTAAGCTCTGGGATCTTTCTTTAACCCATACAAAGCCTTCTTCAGTTTGCATACATGAGTTCTTCTATCTTCAACCTCAAATCCTTGTGGTTGTTCTATGTACACTTCCTCCTCAATCACACCATTCAGGAAGGCTGTCTTCACATCCATCTGGTGTAATTCCCACTTCATCATGGATGGAAGTGCCATGATGGTTCTAATGGAAGTGTACCTTGCAATTGGTGCAAATGTTTCTTCATAGTCAATTCCCTCTTTATGAGAGAAGCCTTTGGCCACAAACCTTGCCTTATACTTTTCAATGCTGCCATCCACAACATGCTTTATCTTGTATATCCATTTGGAGGATACCACACTCTTATCCTTTGGCTTGGGAACTATATCCCAAACATCATTCTTCATTATTTATTGGTATTCCTTCGTCATTGCCTCCACCCACTCTTTCTTATGAGATGCTTCTTCATAACTGGTGGGTTCTTGATCTACAAGATCACACATCAGGGCCACATAGTTGGAGAATGTATTTGGTTTCTTGCTCACCCTAGTGGAGCCTTCAAGAGCTCCATACTTTTTTGCTCCTAGTATAATGTCTCTTGCCCATGTTGGTTTTCTCTTCCTTGTAATGTTCATGACAGGGGGTTCTTGTGGTTCCAACATGTCATGGTCTTCAGGTGTTGTCTCTTCATGAGTGGGTGCAGCTTCTGTAATTATGGAAGGTGCCTCTTCCTCATATACTTCTTCATGCTGGCACTTCCTAGATCTCTTGAGGGCTAACTCTTCATCAAATGTTACATCCCTACTTATTTCCATATGATGGAATCTTGGGATGTATATTCTGAATTCTTTGGATGCATCACAATATCCAACAAATATTCCTTTCTTCTCAGAAGGATCTAGCTTGGTCCTCTTTTATTTTGGAATATGAATGTGTCACGTCCCCATTTTGACCCCCTTGCATTAAATCGTGAATGATGTAAATATTGTAACTTAATCATGGTGAGGAGCTCAAGGCCAAGGCCCCACCACTAATTTAGCATTTTATGTACTGGAAATTAAAGAGATAGATGCCTATGGTTCTTGTTCTAGAAGGGCACGATGTAAATAGACATCATGTAAATACGAATTTAATGAAAGATACCCACAACCAGCTACGCAATGCAACAAAAAGATGGGGGCATGATCTTTACAAGGAATAGGGAGGGAAAATAACCAAACCCTTGAGCCATGGTGTTAAGCCATTTCATTGAGGAAACCCATGAACTCTCAACTACCCATTTGGCCTCATGCACCCAATCATTTAATTCTTCAAATAATTGGTTGAGACAATTAATGCCTTGGGATGGGAGAGGTATGGCTGTCAATTTTCGTGTATGGGCAAGACAACAACCTGGGAAATTGAGTTTTGGTTGGATGGGCAAGAAAACCCCCATGAAATTGGCCCAAAGCCATTCTTCACCCATGGCATTCTTCCTCTCACGTAGACTGAGCTTACTGGAGTTGATCCTCACGTTTTTCACGATAACCCTGCGTTTTTCCATGCCCAGGAACTCGTTTTTTGGTTTTGTGCAGTAGCTGGGAAAGGAGGGACGCGATTTTGGGCTGAGGGAGAGATCGTTTTTGCCCTTGGGGCGTTTTTCTGGAATGGGTTGCTCTCCCAGTCGAATTTACCCAGTTTGCCAATTCGTTTTGAGTCTACCCATATTTTTCTGAAGCTCAAGAAACCCAATCTCGTGCATTCCACTGTTGAAACATTTTTCTCATGCCCAGCACTTACACTTTTGCTGTTATATGCATCCCTCTCCTAGCGACCTCAGAAACCCAACTGCTGGGTGGTGGTATGGCTGATTCTGGTGTATCTATGGTTATGTGAGACCCTGTTGTTCCCTAGTTCCTTGTGGAGATCATGCTCAGCTCGGGGGGTGGCAGTGGTGCTGAGAGATTAAGGAGCACACTGGCCTACGGTTGGGTGGAATGTTGCAGAAGCGTAGCTGGTTGCTTGGGACTACTTCATTAAGATAAGTATCCTCTTGTGCTATATTTCAATTGTTTAATGGGTGAATATCTTGAATGTAAAATGAATGAGTAATTGAAATTACTTCTGCTATGTATAAACAAATACTTATGCATCCTCATATGTCTTGCATGCTTACTTCATAAGTACATGGGGCTAGATGCCCGGTTTGGGATCACGATCCTCTCCATTGCACTAGTATAATGGGAGGGGACGTGACAGAATGTATACTAGGCATCCAAATATCTTGAGGTGACTTACCTCAGGCTTCTTCCCTGTGAACACTTCTTATGGGGTCTTGAAATCAAGAGCACCTATGAGATAGTCTATTCTGCACATAGACTACTGTCCTGGCTGCTTCATCCCATAGGTACATAGGTAGGTCTTGATCATCTATCATTGTTTTTACTGCTTCCATAATAGTTCTATTTTTTCTTTCTGCAACACCATTTTGTTGGGGATTGTAGGGAGTGGTTAGTTCCCTCTTGATTCCAGCTTCTTTTCAAAAGACTTCAAAATATTTTGAAGTATATTCTCCACCATTATCTGTCCTGAGTATCTTAATCTTCTTTTCTGAATGGTTTTCTATCAAGGCTTTGAATTCCTTTAACTTTCCAAAGACTTCATCTTTTCCCTTCAGAAAATATATCCAAGTCTTCCTTGAGTAGTCATCAATGAAAGTAAGATAGTATTCATATCCACTCAAGGATGTGGATGGCATTGGTCCACATACATCTGAATGAATCAATTCCAATGTACTCTTAGTCTTTGTATCACTCTTTGAAAATGGGTTCTTGACATTCTTTCCTTTTGCACACCTTTTGCAAGTGCCATCATGATCAATCTTTAAGTCTAGTAATCCTATGACTACCTTGCTCACATGAGGTAGTTCTTTGTAGTTAATGTGAGCAAGCCTTCTATGCCATAACTCACTTGGGCTAGTGGCTTCATGAACAACGACAACTTCTGGATGGCCCTTGAGTTTGTATAGACCTCCTTCCTCTTCACCAATAACAATTGCATCCTCAATTGATTTTCCTTTGGACCACATGAGCACTTTTCCATCGATGAATGCAATCCTATAACCTTTCTTATCTAATGCTGAGATAGAAAGTAAGTTCTTCTTCAAACCTGGTACATATAATATTTCCTTCATCTTCAATGGGGTTCCAGAATCAGGCTTGTAGCTTGCTTCACCAATTCCCTTGATGGGATATTGATAGTCATCTCCTAGAGATACCTTCTGTGGAGAGGTCTTCTCTTCAAGTCTTGAGAGAGTCTTATTTTGTCCTGTCATGTGCTTTGAAGCACCACTATCAATGAGCCATGTATTTTATCTAGGTGTTACAGACCCAGAGAGTGCAGAGAATAGAACATATTCTCCTGCATCTTATTTTTCTATTTTAGTTCTTTTCTTTTAAGGCCTTTCCTCTTCCTCTTATTCACTATCATCTTCTGCCAAATGTGCTTGATGTATTTTGTGAAGATTCTTCTTCTTCTTTGAAGGACAATTTCTAGCAATGTGTCCTAGTTCTTGACAACTATAACATTGAACTGAGGAGAGATCTCTTTCTGAGTTTACTCCCCCTTTCCTTTTAAATCTATGAGGAGGTTGAGACTCCTTGTGACCATTCTTCTTGGAGTTGAAATGACTCCTTCTTCTTCTTCTGGTGTGAGTAGCCAAAGCTTGGTCATCCTCCTTGAGAAGGGCTTCTCTATTGGCTACCCTAGATTCTTCTTGAATGAAATCCTCCCATACCACATCAAACTTCATACTTTCTTTCATGGCACACATAGTTTGGATGAATGACTCCCAAGGTCTAGTGAGACCATTTATAGCAGTCATGACTAGTTCATCTTCATCAAGGGTATCTCCAAATGCATCTAGTTGTTCCTTGAACTGGGAAACCCTTGAGAAATAGTCTTGAATAGATTCTCCTTTATTCATCTTGGTGCTCTTCAATTGAGCTCTCAAATTCATCTTCCTATTGATGTTCTTTCCCTCATACATTCTGGAAAGGGAATCATACATTTCCTTTGGGGTCTTCTTGGATGCCACTTGGGGAATCAAGTGGTATTTGATGGAATCAACAATGATTCTCTTTTCCCTAATCAGGTCCTTCCTATACTTCTCTTTGGCTTCATCTTCTTCAGGTTTTGCAACCTCATCCTTGATATATTGGACCAGATCATTCTCTTCAAGAATGAGACGAATTCTGTATTTCCATGCTCGGAAAGTTTTCTATACCCTCTAGCTTGTCTTCAAGCTTAGTGCTTGGAACCATCTTATCCAAGGGTCAAAGAGATTGAAGTTTCTCAAGAGATAGAATAACACTTACCAGGAGATGAGCTTGATTGAATTGAGAAAACTGGTGTGTTATGCTTCTGGAAAATTCAACTTTTCTCCTTCTGGATCTGCAACAAAATTTCTGGTTTTCTGGTCTTCTCTTTTCTGGTGCACAGGTTCGCAGCTTTTCTGGTTCACTGGTGCACAGGTGCGCTATTTTTTCGGTTTTCTGCACTTTTGGTCAAACTAGGGTTTGACTTTCCTGGATTTCTACCCACTCAAAAAGTTCGATCTAGGGCTCAAAACTTCGATTTTGAGGAGGGCTATCCATCCATGCAATTAGATTCCAAAAATTCCAACTTTTGCAGAAACCCTAATTTTCACCAGAGGAGGAGAGAGAGGTATTTTCACCTTGTGAAAGATGTCCTATTCATGCTAGCTCTGATACCATATTAAGTTTAGCCTAATTTCACAAGCAAGATCACTGAAAGAAACACAATCACAAGATATATAAATATTTACCCTGGGAAACCCTCATGGGGTAGAAAACCCAACAAAGCTTTCCTCAATATAGATAATCAACCAAATACAAGATGTAGTCCTCAACAAGAGATCATTCTCCTCCTATGCAGACGTATCTCTCTCCTATGCGCCAATCACAAGTGAGTGAATGAATGAGATAAATGAGGAACACACCTCCTCTATTTATACTCATGTTCTAACTGACTTTTCACCCTAATGGGGCTGACCTCTCCTATGAGAGTCTAATAACCCCTAAACAGTAAACTCAGGGCCGACCTCACATGGGAGATCTAATAACCCTAGTTACCACACTCTCTCGGAGGAATAAACATCTTCGGATATACAATAGGGTCACCAAGGAGGAATGTACCATCTCTAGAATAATAAAATACAAATATAATATTCTTAGAAGTTACAATATTTCAACAAAGGGTACGATTGATTATGGGCTCAAGTATGATGCAAATCAAAAGTTTAACCTATAGGGTTATGTTGATTTAGATTGGGTAGGCAGTGCTGCAGATAGGAAGAGCACTTCAGGGTGTTGCTTCAGTATGGGATTAGGTGTGATCTCTTGGTTTAGCAGGAAGCAATCCTGCGTAGAGCTGAGTACAGCCGAAGCAGAGTATGTCGCAGCTTGTTCCTAGTTGTGAGGCAGTATGGCTAAGGAAGCTACTGTATGATTGATTTGATATCTAGTTAGTGCTACTTGTATCTATTGTGACAACCAGAGTTGTGTGAAGTTGTCAGAGAATCCAGTGTTCCATGACAAGTCAAAGCATATCAAGATCAAATATCACGATATCAGGGATATGGTGCAGAGAGGAGCAATGAAGCTCCAGTATGTTGCGATAGATGAGCAGATTGAAGATGTGTTGACTAAACCACTAGCCGGAGTGAATTTCGAGTACTTCAGAGAGAGGCTTGGTGTTCTTCAGATAGAAGATACTTCAAGGAGGAAGTGATGGGACACATTTGCAGGAGCCATTCCAAGCATGGTGGTAGGAGGATCCTTCCCATGACTATGGATGTAAGCGCTGTGTGATGAACATCAAGACGATGCTCCGGATGATGTTCTGTATGACGATGATCAGGATGATCATGTGTGATGATATGCATCAGGTGGATGCTTTGTATGATCAGTTCGATCATGTGTGATGAGAATCAGGATGATACTCTAGATGATATGCATCAGGATGATGCTGTGATGATGATCAGTTGGATCATTTGCATCAAGGTGATGCTTTGCATGATGATGATCAGTATGATCATGAGCACCAAGAGGATGCTCTATGTGAGGATGATCAGGTGGATCATGAGTATCAGGTCGTTACTCTGTGGCCGTGGATAGGTTGTGCAAGTAGCATAGAAAAGATCCTGGGAGATCCGACAGGTTGAGCTGTGTGCTCATAAAAGTCCTGGGATGCTCTTTCGAGGTTTTGCTACAGGTAGCATAGAAAATATCCTGGTAGATCCGATAGGTTGAGCTATGTGCTCGTAAAAGTCCTGGGATGCTCTTTCGAGGTTTTTCTATAGGAGGCATGTAATCAGTCCTCGAGATCCGATAGGTTGAGCTATGTGCTCGTAAAAGTCATGGGATGCTCTTTAGAGATCTTGCAGGTTGCAAGACACTCTTTTAAGGTTTTTCCTGACAACATGTAAAAGATCCTGGGAGATCCGATAGGTTGAGCTGTGTGCTCGTAAAAGTCCTGGGATGCTCTTTCGAGGTTTTGTGGTGGTCACATGTAAAATATCCTGGGAGATCTGATAGGTTGAGTTGTGTGCTCGTAAAAGTCCTGGGATGCTCTTTCGAGGTTTTGTTGATGCACGTAATTAGTCCTGATGATTCCACAGGATGGCCAGCTCGCAGAGCTGATGAAGACCTACAGGAGGCTAGGCCTACATCCAACATGAAAAGGCCTGGATTTGTATAACTTCCTATGACGATAAGAATTGAGAGATAGCCCAGTGATTGAGATGACGAGTACAATAGCAGTGACGATGATGCTCCATGATCCAGTGACGATGATCCAACTCCAGAATTGAAGACTTGTGCCTATATGTATTGATGACCTGTGTCAAGAGAATACTTTCCTAGTTAAGAGGGAGTGTTGATGTATTTGTAACTTCGGAATATATTCACTTGTATATTGTATGTATTACATTTGTACTTTATTGTATCCCCAACGGAGATGTATTATTCCTCCGATTGGAAGTGTCGTCATTTGTATTTGCAAGTGTCGCAAGTTATATTGTAAGTGTCGTGACTTATATTTTATGGGTTATTAGACCACCTTGGTGGGGTCGGCCCTGTATGAGTTATGTGGGTTAAAGGGTTATTAGACCACCCTAGTGGGGTCAGCCTAGTCAACATTATGTTAAGTGGTTAAGTTGGGGCCGACCTAGTTAGAATTAAAAGACAAGTGAAGTAGTGTATAAATAAAGAGTGTCTCTCTCTCTCGTTTTACTCATTCACTCACTCATTCAACTCGGATTAGTTGAGAGAGGAGTGTGCAAAAGTGGAGGAGGAGTAGCTGCTGGAGTCATCTATCTTTTGGGGATTGATCCTTGTGATCTTTGTATTGGGGATTATTCTATCTCTGGGGAAGTTGTGGGGTTTTTCACCTTCTTGGTTTTCCCCGGTGAAATGCTTTGTGTCCATTGTCTCTTGTGATTGTTATGCTGTGCTTGTTATTCTCTCAGTGATCCTAGATAATATTGAATGAAATTATCGAAAAATTTAACATATACAATAAAAGATAATTCATATATATATATATATGTAAACATTATATAGATAGTAAGAGATAAATAAATTAAATAGTTGAGTCTGTAATATATATATAAATGAATATATATCTATATATATTATAAATAAACTAAAAGGTCAAACTTGGACATAATTTATGAACTAAATAAATAGAACTAAGAGTTCTACTTTCAATTCAAAAACATAAACCATTAAGAGTTCAGTTACCAAAGAATAATAGCTAAAGTGATATTTTTAGTTATATTATATACATTTTCAAACTATGAGTTAAGGACAAGAATATGTTAAAAATATGGATGTTAAATCAAGAAAACAAACTGCCCCAATTCAAAAGCCTAGGTTGCACCCTAGCCAGTTTACCTATAAATATAAGAACCAGTACCAAGAAAGGGCACATTATCATTTTTATGAGATTGGAGAGGTTCCAAGTCTTGCACCTGGAAAGTACTGAGTTAATCCAAAGATAACAACAGTTTCTCCTTAGGTATTCTAGATTCATTGCATGCTTGAACTAGCTCAGGGGTGATCCATCCAACTGTAGGGACCCCTGTTTGTGGGGTCATCCCTAAATATTAATAATAAAACTCGTCAACATAATATAAAAGTAGATTCAAACTTATCCATGACAGGAAACTAACTTACAAAAAACAATAAATCTTAAGCAAATACCATAGAACCATAAACCTATCAATCTATCGATCGATCCCACTGTAGAAGGAGTAGTCGTCATCAATTTGATCCATCTTTCTCTTTTTTCGTCCGGTTCACCCGTTTATTTCCAGAGGGGATGCAGTGGGGTGACATAGGTAAGAATCACTGCTTGTGTTTTTATATTTTATATATTTTATGATTTTTTTTTTGTAGTAGTGCTGATAATGTTTCACATGTTTCTTTGCAGACATGGGTCCAGAGAGACCATTGGGAGTCTTCTGCCAGGTGCGGAGAGGAGGAGTGCTGGAGATGGAACCCGTGGCCCGCGATGCTCTTGAGGAGCAGGAGGTGATCGGGGAGAAACTCCAGGGGATGACTTCCGACATTCCAGAGCCTGCTGTACATGACTTACCCTTCCGATATCAAGAATTGACAGTTGGGGTACCAGCTCGTTTAGGCACGCTACTCCGAAAGGTGGCGAGGGCCATTGTCTGTTACCACGCTCAGCCTGGGGTTGAGCGGCCTAGGGCCGTGCATTGTAGGGTTTAGGCACATGGCTTGTGCATGTATACTCTGAAAGCTTATGGGCTTCAGATTTTTTGTAGAGATGACTCTTACTGAAAGCTAGCATGCTTCAGATTTTTGTATTAGCACTACCATTTTGTACTTTTGTATGGATTTATATATATACAGACATTTCTGGCAGCTTTATACATTATGTGTTTTAATGGATGATTAATGTGATCTTGTTTTACATGTTTGCTTATACAATGGATTATTTACATGTTGTGTCTGCTTTTATGCTTTATACAGATGTTATGCATGTGTAATGTACCAATCTAGAATAAAATTGGCCATCAAGTCGGAAATTGCGTTCATATATAGTGGAATTTGTAGGTATTAAATAGATTCAAAAGACCTTTCCAAAAGACGGACCCATATGTAGAGACGAAGTAGGGTAGGGTCACAGATAGCATAAATCCGGTTAAGATGAGAAACCACTAGTTGCGAGTCCAAATAGATAATAATGTGGTCCATACATAAGGAAAGAGCATCGGTTAGGGTTCCAATCACCGCCTGATATTCCGCGGTGTTGTTGGTTGCGAAACCTAGACAAATTCCTCCTGAGCTAATGAGCTCGCCAGTCGGGGAATGAAGTACCCAGGCTGCTGAAACAAGCTTATGGGTATGCCAGCTAGCGCCGTCCGTGAATCTGTAGCAAGTTGCCATCTGCACATGCAGACAGAGCATGGTATAAGAAGCAAAAAAAAGATCTAGACACACTAAACAAAAGCGTCACACCACACAAAAACACACACGTCATGTACAGTATATACACTGTACTTATGCATGAAAAATTCAGGCATAGTACCTCTTCAGGTAAAGCTCATTGCGGGGTTCACCTAAAGATATCCCATCATAGTCTTCTAGTTCGTAGGCTTCCTTCTCCAGAACACGCTTCACTATGTAGGGTCCATGCCAGATGGACTCGAACTTTCCTGCCCCCAGCTTGGTTTGTCTTTGGTCGTATGTGAGGACCAAATCACCCTCATTATAGACGCGAGGTTCTACCGATTTATCATATTATGCTTTGATGCGTTTCTTATGTGCTTCGTTGGCAAGAGCGGCATCGCGACGAGTCTCGTCGAGTTTTTCTAGGTAGAGGAAGCGTTCTTCCTCAGCAGTAGTGTTAGGGAGAAGTTCGACTGTGAGTTTGAGGGACAAAATCTTACACTCTATTGGAAGGACTGCCTCCAATCCATAAAATAATTGGAAGGGGGTAAATCCAGTGGCAGTTTTGATAGAAGTTTGATAAGCCCATAGTGTGGAAAAGAGCATTTTGTTCTAGTTAGACTTGTGCGTACCCACCATGCGTTGGATCATGGTTTTCAAGACCTTGTTAATGGACTCTACTTGTCCCATGGACTGTGGGTAGTAAGGTGTTGAGTTTTCATGGAGAAAACCCAATCTAGTGCTCAATTAGTCAACCATGTGGTTGTGAAAGTGAGAGCCATGGTCGGTAACTATAGCTTGAGGAACTCCGAACTGTGCTATAACATAATTGAACATGAAGAGTGCAACGGTTTTGTCGTCGTCAGTGTATGTAGGCATAGCCTCGACCCACTTTGTAAAGTAATCCACGACTACAATGACGTAACCATGCCCCCCGGCCGAGGTAAGCTTATAGTGCATTAAGTCAATGCCCCATTTAGCGAACATTGGAAAGGTTTCCTCTCCCAGGTTGGAGAACATTGATTTGAAATCTACGTCTCAATCTTGGTTCATCAATAAGGTGTTTGATGCAAACAGTTGGACGGTGACTAAATTTGTTCAGATCCATTTTGTTGGATGTAAAGAAAAGCTTCTGGAAAATAAACATAAATGGTATTATCAATACAGACTTTATGTAGTACACCTCTCGAAGCCCTAATGTAATGTCCCGAAACTTTTACTTTTGTTATATACTGGGTGTAAGCCCCAATGCATAGGATTTACTTTGTTATATATATATATATACTGAGCGTAAGCCCCAATGCACATGATTTACTTTGTTATATATATATATATATATATATATACTGGGCGTAAGCCCCAATGCACATGATTTACTTTTGTTATATATATACTGGGCGTAGGCCCCAATGCACATGATTTACTTTTTTTATATATGTACTGGGAGTAGGCCCCAATGTACATGATTTACTTTTGTTATATATATACTGGGCATAGGCCCCAATGCACATGATTTACTTTGTTATATACTGGGCATAGGCCTCAATGGACATGGATTATTTTTATGTACTGGGCATAAGCCCCGATGTACTTGGTTGAATTTTTATTATGTGTTGGGAACAAGCCCTAATATACATGGATGACCTTTGTAATGTACTGTGCAGAAGTTATGGTGTACACGATTGACTTCTATTATGTGTTGGGCATAAGCCCTGGAGCACATGGGTTATAATACTATGTATTGAGCGTAAGCTATGGAGCACATAGGTAACCCCAACAAATAAATGATAGAGTGTTGGGCATAAGCTCTGGAGCACTCCAACATGATGTTGAGAAAAAGCTCTAGAGCATCGGATCTTTGGCCATTGTATCCCTAGGTGTATCTTACAAATGCATCGTAGTACTAGTGTTGAGCACAATATCTGGAATTGCACTAGTGTAACTCCCATTAAGAGTGTTGAGCATAAGCTCTAAATAGAACTGGAGTTACCTCACTTAAAGGTGTTGAACCTGAAAAACTCTGAATAGCACAAATACTCATCATATTTATTCAAAGTGATTAATTGAATCATTACTGACTTTCTCATCAAGGACTGAAAGACACTGCCACTAAAACGAGGAATCACTACTACATTTTTGGCCTTTAGGGGAGGTTGTCTTCCGCCCCCAAAAGTGACCTACGAGGGGGGTCTTGGATTTGGGGGCGGTTTTTGCAAAATCGCCCCTAAAGGCACTGATGTTAAAAGTTTTTCCCTTTAAGGGCGGTTTTTGATGAGATTGGAACCGCCCCCAAAAGTGACTTTTAGGGGTGGTTTGTGACCCCCCTTGTAGAGGTCTACGGAGGCGGTTTGAAACCCCCCTCATAGACCCCTTCATAGAGACCTACGGGGGTAGTTTTGAACCCCCTTCATAGAGACCTACGAGGGTGATTGTGAACCCCCTCATAAGCCCCCTCATACAAACCTACAGGGGCAGTTTGGAACCCCCCTCGTAGAGGACTATAGGGGCTATTTCAAACCCCCCTCGTAGAGGCCTGTAGGGGCGGTTGTGAACCCCCCTCGTATAGTCCTATAGGGGCGGTTTGGAACCCCCCTTGTAGAGGCCTACAAGGGCAGTTTAGAACCCCCCTCGTAGAGGCTTATAGGGGCGATTTTGAACCCCCCTTGTAGAGGCCTATAGAGGCATTTTGAAACCCCCCTCGTAGAGGCCTATAGGTGCAATTTGGAACCCCCCTTGTATATGCCTATAGGGATGGTTTGTAACCCCCCTTGTAGATGCCTATAGGGGCGGTTTGGAACCCCCCTAGTAGAGGCCTACAGAGGCGGTTCGAAACCCCCCCTAAAACTCTTTACAAACATTTGGGGGCAGTTATGAACCCCCCTCATATAAACTTACAGGGGGGGTGTTGAACCCCCCTCGTTGTAACATACAAGGGCAGTTTTGAACCCCCCTCGTAGTGACATATGAAGTCAATTTAGAACCCCCCTCGTAGCCATAATAAATCATAATAAAATATATTTTATTAAAAATATCAATATTGCAATATCATTAGGGCACGAAGGAATCGAACCTTCAACCTCCTACTTGTAAAGCAGGCGCTCTTCCATTGAGCTAGAACCCTTTAAGAATTGGGGAAAGGGGCAATATTAACACCAAGATTGCATCATTTGTAATTCTAAGAAAAGACTAATAATCCCAACATTGTTTCTGACTCGAGAGACCTAAGAAAGTAGTCTGAATGGCTCTGACCTTCTTTAGATATATGCTAACCATTTCAAATCCTATGATGTAATCAAGATAATGTATATGTATGTTAGGAAATTCACATTTAGATTCTTAAACATATAATTATGCATCAAATTGACCTCAAGTTGGATTTTAAAAAGAAGAATATTATGCCACCCAGGCAGACACTCAGTTTGCTTGATTACGATCATGCCAATGTACAACACACAAAGTAACAACAAATAAATGAGAAAATTCTTCCATATAAAGATGCTCCCTCCTAGGGCGAGTATGATGGTCCTCCTTTTTCAACTGATCGGTGGAGGGAAGTGCCCGAACAGGAACCCTAGTTTCTCCAATTTTTTCTACAGAATTGTCTGATATTGATTATGTTGTATCTCCGAAATTCCTACTCCTAAAGGTTTGCAAATTTGTCCTGAGATAGCCTGATCTGTATTATTTTCGACCTCATGGTTTAGAGCAGAATTCTATTCCCCAAGTGTAACTTATGCTAATTTTCCCAAGGTGACTTGTTTGAGGACTGGTTCAGTATAACGAACTTGTACGGACTTCCATGTGTCACTGTTTTACCTTCGGGGTTTGAAACTCGCACCACATAAACTACAGTCAGTGCCCTATCTACTACATCTTGTGAAATTTGATTTGGACCTTCCTAGCCCGAGATATAGCAATTCTCCCTAGGTCACATGTTTAAGATTGGATTCTGGAGGAGTTTGGAACCTTGATTTGGAGGAATCATATCTCCTAAAGTATAGTGAATCTGAGGCTGAAAATCACACACAATGTACATAAATATTTCATCTTCGTCCTATCCAAGTTACCGCTCATGAGCCTTCTCCAATCTCAAGTTATAGCGAAAGTTCAAAGATGACTAGATTTTGTCTTCTAGGGTTCTCAAATGAAACCATAATTTCCAGTAGCTACAATTGTAGCAGCATTTCGACTGCACAGTGTTATTTTTCAGAGTGGCTTTAATACCATGTTAGTTTTTCTACTTTAATTTGATTAGGATCTTTATCTAAAAGAATAACAAGCACAACAAGATATCCAAGATACACAAGACACAAAGATTTTCATTAGAGAAACCATAAAGGCAAAAACCCCGCAAACTTCCTTGGAATAGTTCCGTCACTAAGACAATATCACAAGAAGGAAAAAACCAATAGTAAGATGGCTTCTGTAGCTCTCTCTCTTTCCTCCTTGTCCTCTCTCTCCTAATGCGCACATGAGAGAGTGAGTGTGTCCAAATAGGAAGGGTGCCTCCCTATTTATATTCTTTTGTTGAGTGACTTACTCAACTAACTAAGTCGACTAGGTTACCTCTTTGGGCTATTTCATTGTTTTCAGCTATCTAATTTCAGTTTGTTACTCTTAAATATATGCTGTAATATTGTACTTGTTGAAAGAATCCCAAAGAATTTTTGCTGGGTTTTATACCCCAAGAGGGTTTCCCAGGGTATCTTTGTTTTATCTCTGATATTTATATTTTTGCAAGTGTCTTACCTTCAGGCAGATCCTCATATGTGAATGTTTATATATTCATATGTTGAAATTTTTAATCTATCTACATGCATATAAAATCAACAAATCTGATGTGGAGTTGTACACACAGCTGGATTAATCTATCTATTTTAATATTAATTTAACAAGATATTTCTATGGTAATAAATAATTACTAATCAAAAGCAAGCAAAACCTTGCTATTAATGGAATAAGTAATTGACAAAAACATAGCTTTTCAACCCTGGTTTGCATGTGGCCGATACCTTTTAACATTCAGAAATGTATCTGGTGTAAACACATGAAAACATCTGCACTACTATCCTAGGAATGAAAAAGAGTATTCAGGACTATTATGTGTAAAAAAACTAGTACAAAAAGGTGTATGTTGGTGTCACTACTTCCAAACATACCAAATAGATATGCCGAAAACACAAGCAACTACCTGAATCGATTTTCCCAGAGTTTACTAAAAGACATAACTCCCAAATCTTGACAATAAGATCTAAATTCCCTACCCATACATTGACATAGAAACAAATACCTTGAGGCCAAATATTTTAAAAAAGACCAGATGACAATGTGTAGTAAAAATATAGAGAATACCATTAACCCAAATGTTTAACAAAATACAAAATCTTAACATGCACTAAGATTTAATATGGGTGATATTCCAATATGAATGTCACCAAGAATTTGAGTTCTAAGTGTTCTCAAACATTTTTATAAATTTCATCCTTAATATTCCCAGGAATTTGGGTAAAATTTGCCAGATCAAATCTAGTTTCGGAAATCAATTTCAAGAGACAAAGTATCCATTAGTTATGAGTCTGCAAGAGGCAGTCCACTTCATTCCCTATCTCTTGTCATTAACATCATCTTCACATTGAAATAATTTTCAATATTTTCCAGTCCCTAAGGGCAATCTCATATCCATGTTAGAAAATCTATAAACTCAGATACATGGAATCAGTGTAATATTTGCACAAGAGAAGCAAGGTGCATTCCACAACCCTCGTGGGAATGGGGTGATCCATCAACTATTTGATGGTGCATTGGATATGGAAACAAACCCAAGATCATCAAAACCAGGATTTTATATGCACCTAGAAGTTGCGAAACTCTAGGATGCATATCCCGAGTTAACAAAAATGACCAATGTATACCATATTGGACCTCTAAATAGGCAACCCTGATTTAAATGGATTGGAATAGTGTATAACTTAATTCATAGCAATGTACTTCAAAGAAATCCCATGTCCCTAGAGGCTACGCCTATGACATAAGATTAAAACTCAAATCATTGTATCAATACCTAGTATATAAAAATGCTTTGTCGTTTAATTTATGGACATATAAAGGAACTTACAAGTATATCTTCCATTAGATGTGCAGGAAAGTGGCTCGAAAGAGGGAAAATTGACATTATTTAAAACACTTATTTTCTCAGGAACGACCACCTGCATATTGTTGCATCTTTGGAGCTCTCCTCCTAAGCATGCATTAGAATTTATTTGAACTTTTCACTATTAAAATTTAAAAGTAGCCTTGAATTAACTGAGCAATACACACAACCACATAAGCCAAGAATTTTCAGAGTATACAGTTGTATAATTGAAATATTTACATCATAGTTCATCTTCAGAATGGTGCTTATCCTACTAGTCTATTAGAAGAGGACTCAATTAGCTTTAAAACTAAAGGGATAAAGAATACAAATCCTTCTCATCTCCAAGCAATGTATAAAGTCATAATACAATGGTTATCGGGATCTGAATCTCATTCATGCAAGTTCTGCAGTCCATCTCAAATGAGGCTTTGGGTCTATTGACAGAACTAGTCCTATTTCTGTTGAAACATTGATGTCCTGTACGATAGCAGGCATTTCTGAGTGAGACTCCATGGGGCTTTGGGTCTATTGACAAAACTAGTCCTATTTCTGTTGAAACATTGATGTCCTGTACCATAGCAGGCCTTTCTAAGTGAGACTCCAAGGTGGGATTCTTCACCTGATACATTTTCTCTGTCAGGACTCAGGGGAGTTAATTTTGCAATGGAATTTCGGTTCTCAGGTTGGGATTTGAAATTGCTAACAAAGCTATTCATGCTTTAGAGATAATCAATCAAAGCAAGAATTGTTATGCGGAATTCTGCCCTACGGATAAGTCAAAACTCCCTTAACTTTAAAGTAGATTTTAAACTAACTCTAAAGCAAGAAACAAGTCAAAATAAATGCTACCTTGAATCCCTAGATCTAACAAACGTCTCAAGATTGAAATGCTAGAAAGAGTGGAAGAAGTTTAACTGACCTTCTATCCAAACGCTTGTCTTCGTAGTTGCTCCAATCTCCAAGCCCTCACAAATGAACCTGTCAAAATGGGACCAAGACACAAGAATACACTATTCTCTAGCAACTTGAAACATGAGTTAGAATCTAAATCTATGAAAGATACAAATCATATCATTAAAACATAATTAATACAAATGATTTGGGGAAACAAGACAAGTTATTCCATTACAACTTGAAGAATACTTACAAAAGGTGCTTGATGTCCAAGCCAATCCTCTAGCTCCAAGTGTCTTCTCCTCTAGCTATCTCCACAATGCTGCAAGACCATAAGTTTGGTACTCTCAAGAGTCCTCCCCTTTCCCCATGGAATGCCTCTCTTTTATAGTGAATGGTGAGGTTAACCAACAAGAGAGATGGGTGGATCTAGGGAGAGATAAGTGGATCAGGGTTTCTAATCGAAGGAGATGAGTTGAGACCGAATCAGGGACCCCAATCTTCCATTATCTTCGAAAATCCAAAATCCCACAAACCAAGGAAAAAGGGCTAATAAAAGAGTACCGCGCCCTGCAGTCTTAGCACAACGCGGTACTGCCGCGTTTTGGGAAAAAAGCATAGCGCGGTAGTGTCTAGTACCGCGTTTTGATAAATGAGCAAGGCGCGGTAGTGTGTGTAGATAAAGTCTTAGGTGGGTAAGAACTTGTCAGGGTAGATTCACCTTCAAGATGAACTCATCATCTGTCTCTTCTGGATGGTTTAGACAGCAGGGGAAGTGTCGTCAACTCTGTTTGTGGTGGAGATGCGACACTGTGGAATATAGAGGTATAACAGATGTCCCCTAAAGTGTGAGGTCAGAAGGGACTGATGGCCGAAAGACTTTACGAATAGAGTGTGCAGAGATAGCATCGAGGAGAGCGACACTGAGCTGAAACAGAAACAAAGTGTTAGATATACCACCGAGGCGGGCATCCCCATGCTCGGAAACAGATGACTCAAAGCATGGCTGCCGACCAATACATTGCAGATCCATGAGTACTGAGATGATGTAGACTGTGGACAGATCATGGCTACTATGAATAATCGTAGATCCATGAGACAATAATGACACAGCCACGACCAATACAATAAGTGGATCTGTGTGACAATACAAATGACATCTCCATCGCAACCTAGATGCAATCAAAATGTAGAGGTGCGTCCAGGGTCTTCTACCCGATCGCAAAAGATACGAATCTAGCCATGTGATTACAAGGTGTTGAAGTCGAACATGGTAGAAACCATTTGATTACCGGTCAATGATGTGGACTGTTGACAAATGCGAGGGAGATCACCAATGATGACGATGATTCCCAAGGTACCAATAGTACATCTCAACGAAATGCGAATGAATGAGTTGATGTCGAGCATCCGAGAGATTGCTTGATCAGAGGTCAATGATGTGAACCTACTGTCAAACACGAGGAAACCTGCCATTGAGACATGCAGGTACCAAGGTACTAATAGTTGATTCCTAAGTCTAGTTCCCGGATAGTGATTTGGTGTCGACAGGAATAGACTCGTCGAAGGTGGGCCATGATGTTTCCCACATCATTGACATGAAATCGGCACGAACGATAAGATGATGGAACTATGGAGTATGTACTGACACAACGGAGGTCTGACACAATGAACGACTCGAAACGATGCAACCCTTTGAACATATAACGGCATGTAACAGGACTTGGCAGCAGGGATTATTGATAAATAGAGGATAGACACCGGATGAATAGACTCGTGGCCAGGGAGACGACTCATGATGATGACCATAACTCAGTGAAAAATGGATACCCAATATAGACAAGAGACGGACACATGCCATGTTCAAAGGTAACGACTGACAAGCTGCCATAAATAAACTTGACTTATCCCCCCATATTTCCCCAACATGATAGACGAGTACCTCTTTCTTGTTTTGCGAGCTTGAAGAGGATAACAGATGCTCGGTGTAGCTCATCTTATGGATGAGTCCAATCTCACATGTTTTACGAACCTGAGAAAGGAGGGGTTCATCCCAAAGTGGGTCCTTCGATGTTAACATTTTAACGAGTCCAAGGAAGGAGAACTCGGTAGTTTTTCATATTTAGAGAGCCTGAAAAACTTAAAGGAAGCTCCATAATGTACTTTTTCGTAAAATTTAGTCTCTTGATCCCGAAAAAGTGTAAAACAATTCCCGAGAAAACTCTCCCAGCCGAGATTGACTGAGGTATACCTTTCTCGTAAATAGTCTAGATGGGCCGAAAAAGGGGTAACCTATCACCGAATAGACGACCTTTCAAATACTTTTACAAGCGTGAAAGAGTCAAGATCACTTGGCAATATTTTCAATTTTAGGGAGTCTGAAAAGAGCTTAACTATGGACTCCTATGGTCTTTTTCGTAATTTTTGATTATTCTGGTCCGAAAAAAGAATAAAATACAACCAGGATAATACTTTCCTCATCGTTTAACGAGCATGAGTAAAGCTGACCGTACTCGACACCATTTACTTGAGTTTGACAAGCACGACATGGGTGCAAAAGCGCTTGGAATCTTTTTCAAGTTTTAAATCCAGAGCACGAAAAAGATAAAGTGGGCTAAAAAATGAAGGTCAGAAAACACCAGTGTGAATGTAACGCGTTTTTACTGAGGATCCTGTCAATAAATGCTCAAAAACTGGACATTAGTAATGTGAACAAGGTTTTATTTTAACTATTTAAAATAATAATTAAAAAGGATATTTGAAAATACTATATAAGGAATAGTTAAAAATAGAAATTACTATTCATTTGTGTTTTTTACCCAAAGGAGAAATTTTCACCTATTTAGGAGCAAGATTTCAAGGATCCATACCGGGAGTTCTAGGACACCATTTCGACCGCCGTCTACACCAGGTAAGAGTTCTTGAGCCCCTCTTTCATTTTATGTAAGAAATTTTTGCTTTCATCAGGAAAAATTTGATTTTTGAGCGAGCCCTTTTGGGCAAGAATCGCCCTTCACACTACCGCGTGGGGGATTTATCGAAAAATGCGGTACTGTCTAACAGTACCGCGCTGGATCTCCAAACTGAGGCGCGGTAGTGTGGACTGCCGCGCAGTAGAATGTCTCTCAGACGCGGTAGAGGTGAATTTTTAGTTCAAGAAATCAAATTTTCTCCAAATTTCTACTGGAAGTAAGTTGCTAAATAGTTACTAACTACTTTGCTTGATCTTTTGCAGGAGTTTGCAACTTGTTCGGAGCAAAATGGTAAGCTGGAAAGAAAGAGAGCACGAAGCGGATGATTTTGCAGCTGAAAATGACTTACCAACCGTGACCGCATTGCGAGAATGTGGTTTGCTAAAGTTCTTTAAAACCAAAGGGATCCGCCAGCAGCCCAAGCTTCTCACTCATCTCATTCAGTTGTGGGACCCTGACATTCGAGCTTTCCGAGTGGGAGAGCATGTCCTCGAAATCCAACTCAAGGATATTTACTTCCTCATGGGCCTCTCGAAAAGAGGGGCCCGGGTGAACTTTACCGGATACTCAGCTTCAGAATCAAGTACAGATGACTTGATTGCTCGGTATTGCCATCAGGGTACGAGTAAGAAAAGTGGGAAGGTGGCCATAAAGGAGGCCATAGAACTTCCTGTAAAAACCGTACTATTCACTATCACACGTGTAGCAGGAAGTGTGAGTCCACATCAGGCATCTCGCACACAAGTGAACCTCACAGCAGAGTGTATGGGAGGGACAGTTTTTAACTGGTGTGATGCAGTGTTGTCCAATCTGAAAGAACAAGTGCACAAGTGTAGGGTTGGAAAGAACTCCCAATTCGGCTATGGGAGCATCCTGGTCACCTTCTTTCTGGTGAGGGTGCCATTACTGCGTCCATAGATATCTATGCGCCCCCGTCCACCTACCGAGCCATGGATGGCTCGATGGAGTGACTATGCTGGACGTCTCGGGGGACCTCAGCTGCTAGCCTTTGGTGAGGACTTCTTCTCCTGGCTAGAGGAGCAGATAGTTATGATTGATGACTATCCCTACTCAGGGGTAGATTTCCGTGAGGACATCGACTTGGCACTGCCAGAGGATGATGACTGGGATGACTCTGGTACGACCTTCATGGATATGTATTTTTTCCTTTTTAAATATTTAATTTTTATTACTTTTTTAGAATGTGTAAAAGATGTCTAATATATGTTCGCATGCATGTTGCAGACCGTGGACCACAGAGACCAGCTGGGTACTCGCCACTACGTCGTGGTGGTGTTGACAGTCAAGCTGTTCTTGACGAGGAGGAGGATGAAGACGAGGTAGGAGGTTTTCGGGACATTGAGAGGAACTTGCAGGGATTGACTAATGGCATCCCTGCTATGAGGATGGATGATGTCCCTTACCACCTCCAGCGGCATACTGTAGGTGTGCCTGGTCGTATCAGTCGACTTCTTCGCAAGGTGGTTCGAGCTGTAGTATGTTACCACCAGCAGCGGGAGGAGTCAGATGAGGGACATGATAGGCCTCCTAGATCTCCATAGATGGTCTTTTGATCTTTCTGCGGCATGTACACGATATGTAGGCTTTGAGGGCCAATTTTGTATATGGGATTTGATCCCCAATTTTGTCTTTGACACAAACTTTATGTATTTTTGAAAAAACACTCTTATATACAGTGATATGGACCTATTTATGATCTAAATATTTACAATGACTTGTGCATTTTTTTTTTTATGATGTGTTTATGTGTGGGCAAGATGCCAATCCAAAATGTAATTAGCCAATGAATCAGCAATACAATTGAATTCTCTCGGTATGTGTTGATATGTGATAAAATTAAATGACCGTTCCAAGAGGCGTACTCTTCGAAATAAACGAAGTAGTGTAGGATCGTGAACTGTGTAAACACGGTTTAGATGAGAAACCACGAGTTGGGAGTCTAAAAAGACTGATAAGGAGTCAATCCCGAGTGAAGCAACCTCTGTCAAGAGACCAATGACTGCGTGGTACTCCGCGATATTATTGGTTGCAGGACCTAAACAAATGGCTCCTGAAGAAAACAACTCGCTAGTGGGGAAATAGATTACCCATGCCGCGGAAGCGAGATTCCGGGTATGTCGGCTTGCACCGTCGGCGAATCCAAAGTAGGTAGACATCTGCGCATAAAGTCACAAGTCAAAGTAAGAGTGGATACATGAGGTCCACGTGCACACCAAAAAAGAAAGCAAAAGCAAACTAGGTACATTATGTACAACAAGTAACCCGCATAGGGTAACCTCACGCGTAGAAACGTTTGAGGTATAGCCCGTTGCGGGGCCGTGCCAATGGCGTACCATCACAATCGATTAGTTCATAGGCTTCTTTTTCTAAGACACGTTTTACAATGAAGGGGCCGTACCACATAGATTCAAGTTTACCTTTTCCAAGCTTATCATGCATCTGATCATATGTAAGTACGAGGTCACCCTCATTAAAGATCCGAGGTTGAACGGATTTGTCGTATTGAGCTTTGACGCGTTTTTTGTGAGCTTCATTAGCCAAAGCAGCGTCGCGGCGGGTTTCATCTAGCTTAGCTAGGTATAGAAACCGTTCCTCTTCGGAAGTAGTGTGTGGAAGTAGCTCTATGGCTATCTTGAGTGATGGAATTTCACATTCAATCGGGAGAATGGCTTCTAGGCCGTACACCAGTTGAAATGGTGTGAACCCAGTAGCACTTTTCACTGAGGTTTGGTATGCCCACAGTGCTGAGAACAGAGCTGAGTGCCAATTGGATTTCTGGGTACCCACAATGCGCTGAATCATTCGTTTCAGGACTTTATTAATGGCTTCAACTTGGCCATTAGCTTGTGGGTAATACGGGGTTGAGTTTTCATGGCGAAAACCCAGTTTGGCACTTAGTTCTTCGATCATATGGTTCCTGAAATGGGAACCATGATCGGTCACAATAGACTGTGGGACACCGAATCTAGCTATAATATGATTGAATATGAATTGCGCTGCTGTTTTGACGTCCTCAGCATACGTAGGCATTGCTTTAGCCCATTTTGTAAAATAGTCGACAGCTACTATGACATAGCTATGCCCCCCGACTGAAGTGGGATTACAGTGCATAAAATCGATGCCCCATTTGGAAAAGGGGCCGACGGCAATGACAGGATGGAGTGGAGTAGGATGCGAGCGTGTTTTGCTATGAAAGAATTGACATGGCGGACACTTCTTGACTGTTTCAATGCAGTCTTTGAAAATTGAGGGACAGAAGTATCCTGCTCGCAGTATTTTCTAGGCCGTAGCCATCCCAGAGAGATGACCACCACATGCTCTAGCGTGGCAGTCATTGAGAATGCGTTCCGCCTCATCTAAGGTCAAACAGCGTCGAAGGACGGTGTCGACACCACGCCGATATAGAGTATCGTTAACTATGAGGTAGTATTTTGCGTGATGTCAGATGCGTCGCCGTTCGTCGCGAGTGAGGTCAGGACGGAAGCGTTGGGTTTGGAGATATAAAAGAATATCCCCATACCATGGATCAGACGTGCTAATGAGGAACAATGATTCGTCGGGAAGAGAATCAATAGGCTCAGATTGCTCAGTAGCACGGAGCATGTTACAAATTAATTCTGCGAAGACCAAAGACTTCTTGGACTTAGCCTTGACAAACTCCAAGTCAAACTCTTGAAGGATGACAATCCAACGAGAGTATTTGCCCCCAAGCACTTGACGTGTGAGGATGTAATACATTGGGTTGAAGTCGGCTATAATAGTGGTCCGGCGGAGTAAGATGTAATGGCGGAATCTCTGGACAGCAAATACTGTTGCCAGAGCCAGTTTTTCAACATGTGAATAGCGGGTTTCGGAGTCAACAAGACTCTTACTGAGATAGTATACCACATGTTCTAAGCCGTTTTGGTCTTCCTGGACCAGCACCATACCAATGGTGGAAATCGAGGCTGCGAGATAAAGAATGTAGTCCCGTGTGTAATCGGGGGGTTGAATCATAGGATCTTTGGTTAAGGCTGCCTTTAAATTGTCAAAGGAACGTTGGGCTTCATCATCCCAGATGAAGGGGACATTCTTCTTGAGAAGCCACATGTAGCCTTTTGTTATTTCGGACAGATTGCAGATAAAACGGCGTAGAAAGTTTGCATGCCCTTGCAAACATTGAAGTTCTGGAATATTGGTAGGTGAAGGTAGGGCTAAAATAGCTGCTACCTTTGCAGGATCTAGACGTATCCCGTCTTTGGAGACTATGAAGCCCAACAGTTTTCCGGCTTCTACACAAAAAATGCACTTATGGGGGTTCAAACGTATATTATAGCGCCGACACCTTTCGAAAATGGCACTCAAGTGGTCTGGATGGTCTTCTCGAGTCCGAGAATGAGCGGGAAGGTCATCAAGATATGGCTCTACAATATGTTTGATGTCATGGAATGCGTAGGACATCGCCCGTTGGAAAGTTGCCCCGGCATTTTTCAGGCCAAAAGGTAATTTTCGATATGCAAAGATCCCCCAAGGGCAGATAAAGGCCGTTTTGTGCTGGTCGGCTGGGAGGATATCGATCTGATTATAGCCAGAGAAGCCATCCATAAATGAAAAGATGACACTCCCGGCACAGTTATCGATGATCTGGTCGATAAACGGAGTTGGGTAGTTGTCCTTTGGACAAGCCTTGTTCAAATCACGGTAATCAACACAGACCCTAATCGTTCCCTGTTTTTTGGCTACGGGAACGATGTTGGATACCCATTCTGTCAATGGGACAGGATAGATAAAACCAGCACGCAAATTTTTTTCAACTTCTGCTTTAATGGCAGCTGCCTTACGAGGATGGATGGGTAGAAGCTTTTGCCGAACAGGTCGGGCGCCAGGGAAAGTTGGAATTTCGTGGACCACGATCGAGGGGTCAATTCCTGGCATCTCTTCATAACTCCAAGCAAAAACATCGCGGAAAGTTTTAAAGTAGGAACTATAGAACTCCGTTTCGAGGGGAGTACATGTTTTGCCAATGTGTACGTTTTCCACGATACCAGGCTTCACTGAAATATCGATGGGAGTGGTTTCCATAAGATTGGCCAAGTTTCCTTCTGAAAATACCTCGTCGAGGGAAGTGGGGAACTTGGTTTGAACCGTCCCAAGTGAAGTGCTGGGTTTTGTATCAGGCTCAAATGGCTGAATAATGGGGAATGAAGATCGATGATGAAAATCTCCCCATGGTGGCTCATCACCGCACATAACCTCCATGATTGATTCGTCAGTGGGAAAAATCAAGTTGAGAGGATCAAAAAATGGTGGGTATGGATGAGTTTCAGCCGAGAGCTGTGCCACAGTGTGATCAGTAGAACAGTCAACCCAATCTATGGCTGATTGGATTGCGTCATATGCTGCAAGGTTTTTGTTCAAAGGCATGGAATTTCCATAGCCTTGAATCTGAGTGGGACTCGGAATCACCCATGAATCATCGGAAGGGGTGACATGCGATGAAATCATGTTGACTGGTTGAAGATGGGTTCCCAGCTCTGGAAAAACTCCAATGAGGGAAGAATCCTTCATGAGACCAACACCTATGTCTTGGAACTGGTACCGAGGTTGATCCAATAACGGGACGGTATTGGCGGAGTTCGGATGGGAGTCTGGGATACAGTAATCCAGTTGATCAATAGTGACAATTTTCCCTTCATGAGGAAATTGTACAATCCGGAAGACTGTAGATGCTATGGCGGTCATGGCATAGAACCAGTTCCGACCAAGTAGGAGATTGTAATCCAAAGGTGCATCTACGACTTCGATGTGTACGGATACTGTTTTGCCCCCCAGTTCAACACCTATTGAGGGAATGAGTCCATATGGTTGAAAACCATGTCCATCAAACGCCCTGAGAGTAGTAGGAGAAGTTGTGACCTCGGGTGAGCCTAAGGCTCTCCAGCAGTTCAAAGACATAATTGACGTGGAAGCACCCTCATCTAACACAGTGCGATGGATGACATTTCCACGGATTTTTGTATGCACCTGGAAGGCTAACTGGTGAGAAAGCCTAGGTTTAGCGTGCTCCAAGTTAAACATGATGGAGTTTGAAGTATCTGGGTCCATTGCCCCCAGTGCTGAAAGTAGGGTTCTACGCTGCGTGGGGAAGTGTTGGAGAACCTCGAGAGTCGACATGGTGCAAGGTGCTTGAGCCAAATCCTCAACAATGTTGTGGTTTTGGGAAGCTCGCGCATTAGGATTGAATGTTGCCTTTCGAATAGTGCCCTTGGGTGGGCGTAGCACTGTGTCCGTCAGCGGTCTCTCGATATGGAGATGACCGGTAGGAGGGGGAATAGGAATCGGATCTTCAACGGGAGATTTGCCTTTGGCTATATCCGATTGTTTGTTTGAACTTGGGGGGTTGTCATACGTCTTTGAACGAGTGGTGATATTAATCTCCTCATTACATGTCATTAGGATTTCGTGGTTTGTGGACGTCTCTCCGTGGGTGGGATTGGTCGGGTTGCCCCCTTGTAGGGTTTCTTGGGCAACCATCTGCTGTTGCTGTTGTGGGAAAGGGTCAGTTAACACTGCTGGGTGAGAGGATCCTTTAACGAATTTGTTGACCTCGTCCTTGTAGGGACAGTCACGCGTATAATGATCATCTTGACAAATCAAGCAGGGAAACTTAGCTTTTCGACGTGGTTTCTGGTCATTCTGGGTAGGTTGTGGCTTGGGGTTCTCCTGCTGGTTCTTCTTGGGTTTGCCACGATTGTTTTTCTTCTTTCCTCCAGATGGTTGTGACGTAGATTGAACTGCGTTCACTTTGGAGGAGACAGCAGGGGAGGTGGAAGCTTTTGAAGCGGCTTGGGTCAAAGCGGGGGAAGCAGAAGCTTGTTGTCCCGTCGAGTTGGTAGCAGGCTGAGCCTTGACTGAACCGACAATACCATCAATGGGTGGTTCAGTAGTAGGCTTTGTTGGATCAGTGTGAACGCGGGAGGCATGTGGAAGAAGTTCATGTAAAGTACCGGATTGAGTATATACTAAATCCATGTACTGTGCTGCCGAGATGGCTTGTTCTTCTATAACCGGCCCGCGCATAGCGATGTCTCTGGCTATGGGAGGCAAAAAGGATTTTGTGAACCAATCAGCAAGTAGCTGATCGGGAATAGGTGCCTTAATTAACCTACGGCGTCTTTGCCACTCGTGGATGTGGTCCGAAATATGTGTAGAAGTGATTTGACGCAGTGAAGTTAGCAGTTCTGTTCCAGTCTCATACCGGATGGGGAGCTGGAAATGTGTTAGAAACTGCATAGCCAAAGTGTTGAAATCACGAAAAGAGTGTTGTGGCAGCTCGATGTACCATTTTGATGCCGTTCCGGTAAGCGTGCGTTGGAAGAGCCGAAGTCGGATGGAATCATCCATCAAGGAGTTGGATGAACACCAAAGATGGAAGGTCATCACGTGGTTCTTGGGGTCTTCCCCGGGCTTAGCATCGAACTTGGGAATGTCCGATGGTAGTTTGGCTGGAATAGGTGGCCAATGAGGTTCATGCCATATAGGATCGTTGATAAGCCTCGATAAATCAGGTAAGTCAAGTGTGGCCAAAAAGGGAAGTTGACGGTTGGTCTGCGGGTATGAGTAATAACCATGTGGTGCAGAGAACCCTGGAGGGCCCTGCATAGCATACTGCTTTGTGTTATACCCATATGTGTTTCCCGCGAGATACTGCTGGAAGTTCTGAGGATAGTAAGCCATCTGGTTAACTGGTTGATTATAGGCAACCGGTTGGTAAGTGTTCTGTTGAGTGGGTATGGTACCCTGAGGTTGTGGATACCCAGGAATGGTTGCTGTTCCTTGTTGGGGAAAAGTTCCTTGGAATTGTTGTGTTCCAGGGATGTTGCCACTATACTGTGTAAGTGGAGGATTTCCCATAGCAGGGTTGGGGGGTGGCTGCGACGGTGGTGTCCATGGAAGGCTCATTCCTGCTTGAGAAGCGAGTGGGAATTGAAGTGATGGGTTCCATGGAGTTGTAGCAGCTGAAGGGTAAGGGAAGCCAGAATTCAAGTTGGGGGAAATCTGAGATTGCCCCCCAGCTTGGTTCCAGTTTCCAAAAAGTGAGTACCCCCCACTCTGTGGGATTTGAGGATCCTAAGAAGGAAGCATGCCTGACAGGGGTTGTTGAGAGTAAGGCCCAGTTGGAACACTGGAATAAGGTTTCCCACTGCCAGGTGGATTGTACATACCGAACTGAGTAGACGCTGCTGGTTGGGAAGCTTGTTGGATCGAGCCAATAGGTTGTCCGCCAGCAGTTAGGTTGGATGGCCCTATATGAGGAGGCTGTTGACTGGGAACGGGGTTCCCAGTAAAAAGTTGTCCTCCAACTGGTTGGGTTGATGGCCCACCAGTTGGAATTTGTTGACTTGGAACAGGTTTCCCAACAAAAGGTTGTCCACCAACTGGTTGGGTTGATGGCCCACCAGGGGGAATTTGGTAGTTAGAGTTGGGGACCACTGTAGTTGGTTGTCCACCTCCTGAAATAGTGTAAATGGTGGCTGAAGGTGATCCTCTGGTCGAAACGGAAGATCCGGCAGTATGAATAGGTGTTCT
This sequence comes from Larix kaempferi, assembly GCA_027924585.1. Classification (NCBI taxonomy): domain Eukaryota; kingdom Viridiplantae; phylum Streptophyta; class Pinopsida; order Pinales; family Pinaceae; genus Larix; species Larix kaempferi. The sequence goes on along the minus strand of BSBM01000806.1, from coordinate 13,672,091 downwards.
TCCGCCGCTAGCCAAATATGATAGCGTGGATTGGCCAACGGCACCAAAAGTACCGATTTGCGGAGGGGGTCGTCCATATCGAACAGGTGAGGATGGGGAAAAAACTGGGTTATCCCTCATAGAATGTGCACCAAACATAGGTGATGACAGCAAATGCGGGGAATTTAGCCCAGGGGTATCGGCGTCGTCCATAACATGTTCAATGATAGGAGGACCAACGAGAACTGGGTCCGAGTTCATATCCTGAAAAAGATTTTGGGGATCCGGCGGGAACGTAGGTATAGTAAAGTCCGTAGGTCCTGAGCCGTCTGCAAAGGATCGATGAAACTCTGTGCTAGACGGGACATTGGGAACCCTATAGTCAGAAGGATGAGAAACGGGGGGGTATCTAGACGCTGTCGAAAGCATTTGCTCTATGCTGCGTCTAAATTGTGCCAATGCTAATGGAGAGTTCGCTAGGATAACCATACTAGACTGGATGGAAGCCATGATTTCATGTCCCGGTGGGAGGTTGGGTAGATGTAAAGTACGAGGTACGTTGCTAGAAGAACTTGTCTCCTGAGGATGAACACTGGGTGACGTAGTAATAACAGGCGGAAGTTCTGCCTGGGAAGTAATGAAGCCATAATCAGGTTCAAAAGGTGTGTCAGGGAGACGAGTATCTTCAACGATTTCAACGTATCCGCCTGGGACTGAAATTAAGCCAGGTATGTCCTGGTCGGACCCTTCTGTGGTGCTAATAGATCCGTCTGTATCATCGTGAAAAGTGTCTGATGGATGGGAAGTGTTGACATCTGGTAGAAGGATGACCTCTGGTCTAGTACTCTGGGTTGTGCTAGGTTTAGCTACTGTAACTGTGTCCACTATAACAGATAAATCTGGAATGATAGTGGGTGAGGTGACAGTGGAAGTCTCAGGCATGCTAGTGGTTGCAGAAGCTGCAATAGATTTTGAGACTGTGCTGTGTGTGGTAGTTACGGGTGTAACTGAAGATGTAGTACGTATCGGCGGTGGAATGTTGCCTCGACCAGCACCGCGGCCAGGAGGAGCAGGAATGTGTGATGCAGGAAGACCAGAAGTCCGTGGCGGTGGTGGTGGTGGAGGGCTTAGGCCCTGTTGTCTTCGTGATCTTCGTGGTTGCTCTGACATGATGACAGGAAAATGAAAATCGGGGGCAGTATCGTAAACAAAGAACTCAAAAACTCTAATGCAGCCGAGTGTGCAGAAGAGGGGCTAGAAAAAGCAAGGCTCACAGGCCAAAAAAGCAAGCTCTAAAATCTATACTGAGACCGGTGTCTCAATAAGCGAGCTGATCAACAAAAATGGCCAGAATGTCAACAAGCAGTCCCTACAAAGAAAAATGACCCTCTACTAAGATGAGATACCAAGCAAACTCCTAACTAAGAGCTGGAGACCTCAACAAGCTGTATCCTTCGCAAGGTGATGAAATCCAAGTCGAACAATACAACATGAGAGACCAATATAAGAAGGATATCCCTCTACCGAAAGGGATCCTGGGTAAAAGAGCCCTAGTAGAATAGATACTAAGCTACCTCGTTCATGACACGTCGGAAAAGGTTTTGGGCACTTCAGCCTTCCGAAGAAGACAGCGATCGATGTTGCCTTAGGGCTAAGTGGAGTGCGGTATTCCACAGAGTCCGTCTGGTTCTCAATCTCGCGGCCGTTTAACCCCTGAAAGTTAGAAACAGTCAGGAGGCCCCTCCACAAACTAGCCGTGACCGTGTCAATAAGTACTAGAGGATTTTAGTTCCCTAAAGACAACGACTATGTCTCAGATGAGAATGACAAGGGGGAATTATTTTGATGCCTATCCCCGGTGTCCTACCTAACTACCAAATTCTTTTGATTTCCTCAAGTGAGGTTAAAGTTGGTTTAATTAGGGTGATTAATTTTAGTGGCTGTCTTACTCAAACAGGTAGTGGACGTGAAACTTGATGGTGTTATGACGACTCAAACCATGCAAATGAGAATGAATCACAAACAAGCCTTTGTCTTCGATGAAATCTAGCTAAGGTAAAGATAGAGGTTCTTCAATCAAATATGCATGAGATTTTTCACAAGCAATCAAAAACTAAAGTAAAAGATTTTTTCTTTTTGATTTATAAACAAATCCAAACTGAAGTAAACACTCTTTTCAATATACTGATTCTACAATCTACAATGCTTCTACAATCAGGATTTCTGTGGCAAAATTAATGGTTCATTTCCCGATGCAAAATACTACTAGACTTTTTTCAATTTAAACAACAAAATTGCTCTCAAATAATAACTTTTTGATTACTGAAAATGATAGAAATAATATGACTATAAAAGCTACAGGGTTCAGTAATAGAGAACAGTGGTGTTGAGTTAGTTATGGTGAAAAAATCAAGTGAATGCAATCAGACTGGAAAGATGACCAATATTTCAAAAATGCCACTAATTCAATCAACAATCAAGCTCACAAACTGGGTAATAAGCACACCATGCAGACTGGAAATTGACCAGGATGCTAACAGGCAACAGTAGATACTACCTAAGGCAGAGAGAGACTCAGGAAACCAAGCAAAGATAAAAAATTTAAAAACTTGCAGACACTACCGCCGATAAAGGTCTAACTGGAGCGCGGCACTGTGACAGTACCGCTCTGGTACTAAGGACTAGAATGCGGTACTACCGCGCTGGAGGCAGTTCAGGGGGTGCGGTACTGTGACAAGGTAAGGAAAAAGTGCAACTTGAGAAAAGAAAATGAAATTTTCAGGGTTGTTGCTGACCCAGGGGACTCAGTGATCAAACAGGGAGAAAATTACAGCGAGGAGGGGTGAATAAAGGTCAAAAAGGACCAAGATTCAAACTGGTTTGAAGTGCAACAAAAACTCACAATCAAAAGATAAATGACAGTGAACTGAATCAATCAAGCAGTAATCAAAACCAGCGGAGTCGCCATTCTTGTTATGCGGAATTCTGCCCTATGGATAAGTCAAAACTCCCTTAACTTTAAAGTAGATTTTTTAAACTAACTCTAAAGCAAGAAACAAGTCAAAACAAATGCTACCTTGAATCCCTAGATCTAACAAACGTCTCAAGATTGAAATGCTAGAAAGAGTGGAAGAAGTTTAACTGACCTTCTATCCAAACGCTTGTCTTCGTAGTTGCTCCAATCTCCAAGCCCTCACAAATGAACCTGTCAAAATGGGACCAAGACACAAGAATACACTATTCTCTAGCAACTTGAAACATGAGTTAGAATCTAAATCTATGAAAGATACAAATCATATCATTAAAACAGAATTAATACAAATGATTTGGGGAAACAAGACAAGTTATTCCATTACAACTTGAAGAATACTTACAAAAGGTGCTTGATGTCCAAGCCAATCCTCTAGCTCCAAGTGTCTTCTCCTCTAGCTATCTCCACAATGCTGCAAGACCATAAGTTTGGTACTCTCAAGAGTCCTCCCCTTTCCCCATGGAATGCCTCTCTTTTATAGTGAATGGTGAGGTTAACCAACAAGAGAGATGGGTGGATCTAGGGAGAGATAAGTGGATCAGGGTTTCTAATCGAAGGAGATGAGTTGAGATCGAATCAAGGACCCCAATCTTCCATTATCTTCGAAAATCCAAAATCCCACAAACCAAGGAAAAAGGGCTAATAAAAGAGTACCGCGCCCTGCAGTCTTAGCACAACGTGGTACTGCCGCGTTTTGGGAAAAAAGCATAGCGCGGTAGTGTCTAGTACCGCGTTTTGATAAATGAGCAAGGCGCGGTAGTGTGTGTAGATAAAGTCTTAGGTGGGTCAGAACTTGTCAGGGTAGATTCACCTTCAAGATTAACTCATCATCTATCTCTTCTGGATGGTTTAGACAGCAGGGGAAGTGTCGTCAACTCTGTTTGTGGTGGAGATGCGACACTGTGGAATATAGAGGTATAACAAGAATCCTCAGGGACTTGCTTTCTCAAAGACATACTGTACACATGGCATCCAAATCTATAGTGCTAAATCAAATCAATTATGAATCGGGTATTGTTGACTTTTGCAAAATTCTAGGTTAATTGTTCTTGAAGGCTTTCACAATCTCTAAATTTCTTTATACATGTTTCTAAATTTGACCTCAATTCTTCTCACACATCGAATCCAGAAACTTGTATAAACATCTTTGTTAACTTCTCAAAACCCTTTTGTTAGGCCAATTTGGAGAAATATTTTTAACGGATCCTTGACCATCCTGAAAAAGGGGGGTGTTGCAACTCAATCAACTTTGGAGATTAGATGAGGTCATGGATTCTTTTGGTTTTAGTGTCTCTGTTCTATACCCTACTATAAAGAGGAAGCCTCTGCCATTGGACCATTGTAACTTGTTTGAGCTGTAGTCAATGGGCTTCTAAAGTTAACCCAGATCAACGCAGTTTCTATTAAATAGACCCGAATCAAACTGACATTAAAGGAGGGAATAAAGAGACAATAGTGAATTGCACTCATTACAAATTCATTGAAAGCTTGTGACTCAAGAAATCAAGAATGGAGGCATGTAATTCAAGAATGGAATCATGTAGTCAAAGAAATATCAAAATTTAAGAATACATGTCTAGTGGCAACATATCAGGTCAATGACATAAACACACAATCCATAGAAGTTGTCAACCACACCAAAGATGACTAGATTTTGTCTTCTAGGAATGACATAAACAAAATGTACTCAAGTAATTATCTCCCAATAAAGGAACACAAATTCTAAATATGGTGCCCACAATTATCTTTTCAACATCCCAAGTTTCTTAATAGTAACAACACTGAATATATATTTAAAAGTTCCTATACAGCTTGATTCTTTTCTTGGCAATTATCAGAAAAAATACTTCCTCTATACTTATTCCAATGTAGAAGTATACAAATGAAGATGACATCAATACCTAAATACTCATAAAATTGTGAATTGAATCCTCTACAAGACAAATCAAAGCAACTAATTGAAAATTAATCCAGAGACAAATATCCAGAATCATAGGTTATAGAATTGATGAATGTAAAATTATCATGGGAAGTTAACAGTTGAGCACATTTATAAAACTCTCAACCATGAAAGATTATCACAGTGAAGGATATTTTGAAGGAACATTTTATGTAACCCCACTAAGAAAACAGTAAATAAATTTTTAAAATAAATACTCTCAACTCTTGTTGGCTTTCAATGTCAAATAACAGTTAAAACATTGAAAAAATCATAGCTATGGATCCTTCAATTTTTCCTTGATGTACACATGCACAAACCAATAAAACTTACAAACTAAGTATAAACAAAGTAACATACCTAGCTATGCACCAAGCTTAATAACATGTAGTTTTGAAGTAAGCTGCCCTCCAACCATGGTCTTTGAAGCAAATTAAATAAGGATAGAAGGATTTTCATTCCCAAGAATCTACAGAGAAACAAATCTAAGGTTGTAAATAATAAAAAAATGTATATTTACTGTAAGATTTGCATGTCATCATCAAGAGAAACTGAGAAGATTCAGAATTCCTACAGCTACAAACACAACATAGTGTCACTCCTAATTTTATTTCTAAAGTTCTTATAGCAAATTGACATTGTCTGCAATATATTCTGAAATTGGGACCAAAACAATGTTGAGTCTATATTTATGAAAAATGAGATATCTATAGGTTATAAACTGTTTGTTATTGATATGTAATGGAACCTTGTTGCAAGTTAATCTATTCTAGTTGACTGCAACCATAAGAAACAATACATATGTGTGAAATGCCTTTCGAAATTTTGTACGATATTATTTTTCACTTAAATTGCCTATAAATTCTAGACTTAGCAATTCTTACATTTTTCATAGAGAAATTTTTTGGCGAGTCAAATGCCAAGGACATATCAATTGAATACTATCTAATAAAAGTTCAGGGCTTTCAATGATAAAAGAAATAATTTAATAGAGTGCACAAAAAAATGGGGCAAATCATCAAGTGATGACCCATATCACTCCCATTTCTGTTAGTGGGTGTTCAGCAGAAACACCTGGTGGGGGATAATGTGGAAAGTGTCATTGACATCCAGAGTTTAGCATTTGGGTGTATCATGATTCCAATTGTATGTATCCTTCAAAGGAGATGGATATAATATGGGGGTGAGGACTATAAACCACTTTGTTTCTTCAAGCTATTGGGTTAGTGTTTCCTGGCCATAAATTCTGTGAAAGGCATTGGCACTGCAACTAATTTTCCAGTGTTGCTACTTGCTTTCAATGTAAATCATTTCCTCAGCTTCATCTGAAGGTTAAAAACCTAGTTCAGAGTCCAAGAAGCACATAGTATAATAGCCTTATTGGCAGAGACACAGTCATGCCAAATATCACCCTCTATAAAACAAACAAAGTATCATCTTTGAGCTCAATCGTATCCTCTCATATTGGCATATTATATTAGGTTCAGAGAACAGTTTCATTTGGAGCACTCAAGCTAAGAAACATAGGTCTTTTGTGGTTGTTGAATATACAGTAACTATAGATATCAAAGGAATACATCTCTATAAGGAAGTACCCAAAGGTCAAAATAAGTGGTAGAATTGGGATTCTAGGCTGAACCTATTGAGCATGCCCAATCAAGTTTTCCAAACTATCCAATCTCACAATTATTTTGCAGATATCTATTAGAGAGGAGGTTGTAACTATGGAATAAAATTTAATAAATATAGCACTTGCTAGACTAGAAAGGAAGGAATGCAATTATTAGAGGTTGTAGAGGTAGTGATATCAGGAATGCACCAAAATATAGGGACTGTTATTGAAGTCAATGCAATACTGGCTAGAAACCTCCAAAAATAGCACAATAATAGCCCAGATAGGAATTGAATGCAAGTAATGATGCAATTATTGTTGCAAAGGAATAGAAAACTCAGAGTAAACCAAGTTAATGATGATACCTTGAATGGACATGAAATATTTATGACAAGCTATGTCCTAATGGTATCCTCGTGAAAGAATGAATAGTTTTGTTGGAATGCATTTGACATATCTCCACAACGACACAAAGTTACAAAATTTTGTATTATAGGCCATTGGTATGCTTCATAGAAATTCAACAATAGATGCACATGCACAGGTTGGTATTGTTATAATGAATAATCTATATCTTATGCTATTTGGGGTAAAGGTTTTCTTCAAAGGGTATGAGCCTCATGAATGACACTTGGATTTCATCAACTTAAGAATTTGATGATTATGTTGTAAGTTAGATTTTAATTCTTGGATGCTTGCAAATGCAATACTGGTATGTTATTTGGTTATTTAGGTGACAATATAAATAAGTGTTTACCTTTTAATATAGGGAGAAAGTGCACCAAAGTAGTAATCTTTTTGTTTTATAAAGTATCAAAAGGTACATATTGCTTTTCATTCTATTGGAATGCATGCCAACGCCCAATCAATACATGAGTTGTATTCTTATTCAATTTTTTATTTCTTATATGTGTGCTCTATAATAGTTGTGCATGAAATCTATACTTGAGGTAGTTTTTTGATTAAGGTTTGATATTTATATATACTAAAAGACTATATTTTAAAATACAACTTTTAATTAATTAATTATTTTTTAAATATAGGTTGACATGAATAGTTTATTTTTTAATATTTTGTTAGTCACATTACTAACGTGACAACATCTCTCCCATACTGGACTGGAGAACGCCTCTGGGCGCAATAAATCTGGGTAGTGTTACTCTATGCTAAAGTAGTGTGGGACCTTGAGAGATTGATATAAACATTACGATGGCTTCATTTTAGCAACAACAGTAAATATTTTAAGCTAGGAACCTATCCAAGTCTGTTCAGATCGATTTGCCCGGTTTTGGGTGCATTCCATTGATCATTTTCCAACGTTGGAGCTACATCTCAACATCGACACTCTCCAAAGTGATTTCCTTAAAGGCATCACCCAAATTGCTATTAAATGGATCACTTGCATACTTGTCCACTAGATCTATTATATGTTAATAAAGCCCACTAATATTACTCCAGTTGTCAAAGCAAATTACACAAGGTGTCAAGAGAGCAGAGATAATGGCTTGTTAAAGTAGAGATCAGCTCACAAATAAACAGAAGTTACACCAGATCGGGCTGAATTTATAAATATGTCACGATTATCAATCATTTAGGTTCAGTCGGAATATTCTCCCCCTGACATCACTAACCAATTGCTGCATGGAAATACAACCAGAAGTTGTAGGAAGGAACAATACCAGATTTATGAGATTGCAAAGGATTGGTGTCGAATTCATGTGATTTAAATTTTCATAATCAAAGAAAAATAAGATTTATCTCCATAAGAACCTCAAATGGAAACCACAAAGGAAGCCTCTTCATAGATTGCTAGAATTTTTTTATGTTTTGTTTGATTTACTTTATAGATTAGCTTGTAATTTAGTTTTAGGTATATGTAACTTGAAATATCCTATTGAGCATGGTCTTGTTAGCAACTGGGATGACATGGAGAAGATTTGGCATCACACATTCTACAATGAGCTTTGAGTTGCTTGAGAGGAACATCCTATACTTCTTACTTAAGCTCCTCTGAAACCCAAGGAAAACAAAGAGAAGATGACTCGGATCATGTTTGAAACATTTAATGTTCCTGCTATGTATGTTGCCATTCAGGTTGTTCCATCTTTGTTTGCAAGTGGTCACACAACTACTATTGTGCTAGATTTTGGGGTTGCTGTTAGTCACACAGTGCCAATTTATGAAGGATATGCCCAGCCTCATGCTATTATTAGGTTGGATCTTGTGGGGCGAGATTTGACAGATACATTAACGAATATCTTGATAGAGAGAGGGTATTCACTCACCACCACTACAGAGTATGAAATTGTCCGTGATGTGAAGGAGAAGCTTGAATATGTGGAACTTGATTATGAGCAAGAGCTTGAGATAGCTAAAAGAAGTTATTCAATTGACAAAAGTTATGAACTTCTTGATGGGTCGGTGATCGCCGTTGGTGCTAAACGTTTTAGATGCCCTAAGGAATTGTTCCAGCCTTCTCTAATTGGGATGGAAGCTACTGGTATCCATGAGGTAACCTACAAATTGAAGTGCAATGTGGATATTAGGAAGGATCTCTATGAAAACATTGTGCTTAGTGGTGGGTCTACTATTTTTCCTGGTAATACTGACTGTATGAGCAAGGAAATCACTGCACTGGCTCCCTGCAACATGAAAAATAAGGTGGTTGTGCCTCTAGAGAGGAAGTACAGTGTTTGGATTAGAGGTTCTATTTTGGCATCTCTCAGCACATTCCAACATATGTGGATTGTAAAGGCTGAGTATCATGAATCTAGTCCTTCCATCGTCCACATAATATGTTTTTAAGTTCAGTGCATGTTACTTTAGTGCTTTATGAATATGGGTATTCTAGAGATTGATTGCTTGAGATGATGGCAATAGTTCTAAGGTCGAGATTCAGTTTATTTTTTATGCAAGGGTTTTAGAGAATATGTCCGTGTAATTAGATGCTCTGAAGCATAGTTTTCTGGCAATGTACCACAGTTATTTGTGTTTGTATTGCTAGACATGACTAGAAACCTATATGTTTCTCATTTTCTGATTTGAACCCTATAATGTTATGCAAGAAGTAAATGTTGAATATTCTATTGGATGGATGTTGGGATGAATTTATGAATGTTGAATATGCTCTGTTGATGAATGGAGGTAGGACGAAAGCCATTGATGAGAGTGGGAAAAGGATGGGAGGGAAGGGCATGAGGGGAATAATTATGCGTAGACTAACGAGAATGATGGGAAAACAAAAAGGTGAATTTGAGTTTTTACTGGTTGCAACAGAGAAAAACTATTGCTCAACAAAGACACAATATCTTTGTTCTATAGCATTCCATAAATCATAAGAAAGGAGAGAAGAGAGTTATAGATGAAGACAAAGCACCTGGGATGAGAGTAGTGCCCCTGCTTTGCATATTTATTCTCTTCTCTTCCCTTCCTGTCACGAAGTATCTTCGGCAATTGAGCTACTGGGCGGTAACGAAGTCTTAGCCCGCACTGAGAAAGTCTTATTTTTCCTCGAAGACCATTTGCATGCCCTGTCTCGGTATTCTTGCTTGCCCAAACCTGAGCCATTCAAAAAGGACCTTCCATCTTATAGGCTAAAGTTGAGTGATAGGGCCAACTGTGATCCCGATTTCTGAGATGATGCTTGATCCAAGCAAAGGAGGGTAGTATAGACCGGGAGAGACTGTTTAACACGATTCAAATCTCAGATGACAATGCCGATTAAATACTTATATGGTAAACTTAATATAAGACTTACTTATAGTTGTCCCTTAATATTTGTGTCTTGACACATTTGATAATTTGTGGTTGTCTCTGTGCCTTGACTCAATTGATATTATAAGGTGAGGATGTGCATGCATAATAATCCTTAGTTATGACTATGCGATGAGGATTTAAATGGAAGAGGATGTAAAGACATGTAATTTTTATACGTATTTTGGTGGCGAGTGTTGAAAACAAACGTGGCGAGAAACCACATATGTTTGGAAGGACGAAGGGAGATTACATGATAATGATCATGCCACCCATCAAATTGAATACAATTCCTGAGCCAAAAATTGCTTTTATTTTATTTTATTAATAACCATTGTGGTACGTTGGTCCAAATGTTTTTTCTAACTCATTGTTTCTCCATATTGTGTGCCTAGTGCCACCTCTCTATATCAATGCATAAATCAACCTTTGCTTGGTTTGTGGTTCTAGTTGCATGTGCCATTATTTGTAGTTTCATGCCATTGAGTGTTGTTTAGAGTTGTCATGAGTCTGTGACATTCATGCAAGAAATGAAGTCTTGTAGAGGCGGACTCATCAAAGCGACAATTTGAATTTCATTTTGACGAAAAACGAGTGGACATTGGTAGCCAGGTTCACATAGGTAGTAGGCACAACGTTTCGGCCTTGTTTTGGGCCTAGTAGTGGTTTTCTATTGTTACAACCATAGTCACTGACACATTGTCACACCTTAGATCTCATCCCGAAGTGACTCAGGATTCAAAGTCAAATCCCATTGGCTAGTACCTCGTAGTCGTCAGTCATCACTCGTCACCTTGCAAAGCTAAGCAGTGAGTGCATGACATGAGAAAGTGAATGATTATAATTTATGATATTTCCAATATTTTGAATGATGAGTTGAATTTTATAGCATAGGAATTTCAACATAGAAATTGAAATTTATATGGATGGGTAATTTCAAATGTTGCCCTTCTTTTGAAATGTTGATATAAGTTATGTCCTCCCTATTGGAAGGGTAAAATTCAGATTTTAAATTTTTTTTGAAGGGAAATTTTAACTTTACACTTCTAAGAAGGGCTAGAACCCTTTGGAAGGGCCAGGAAGGGTTCAAATTTGAACGTTGAGTACAAGGCTAGGCACATCACATATTAAAATACATTTATATGGATTCGCAAGAAAGCCACTAAATTCAATAAATTATTAAATACATTGTTTAAGTAAATAATTATGATTCCACTTTAAAACTGAGCGGAGCGATGGAGGATGAGTCCAGTACATAAGCTTTTTGGGTCTCTTTAGGGTTTTCCTGGTGTTTAGAAGTGCATGAAGACTTTCTCCATTTTGTTGTGTATATGTGGAAGAATGGAGTATTTGTTAGACGTGGAATGGGAGGTGGAGACTTGAGTCACTCTTCACAAAAAGGGGAAAACAATGAGAAGAAAGGGTGATGGAATGAAAATTACTAGCATGTTGAAATTGGGGGGAAAATTTTCAGTTTTGGTGTTACAGATCTAAAAATTACCAACACATCCTACTTGTAGTTGAAATTAGATTCACTCTTTAGAGATTATGTGATGTCGCAAGGCCTTAATCATCACTCAAGAGCAACATAGGGACTTGTTACATATAGGCTAGATATTCCATATGTAGGTCATATGTAGTAGTCTAGGTTAACATGCATGGACCATCAACCCCATAGCAAATTAATATGGTATTAGGCCCTAAAATTAGTTTATAGGCCATGGTATAGGCCACGAGAACCATTGTCAATGTTACAAATATTGAAATGGCCACAATATCTCGCTTGTAAGGTAAAGTAATTATGTGTAGGGACCTACACATGGAACATGAATCATATAGTAAATTTATTAACCATGGACTATTATTTAGGTTATGAGAACCACTATTGGTTTACATAACCTATAAATATTAAACCATGGTTGGTTTATTGGTTTACATAACCATGGAAAAACCAACAACAACAATGACATCGACGATGCTGACAATGATGATCATGATGATCTCACATGTAGGCTAGAGATTCTTATGTGGTAATATAGGTTAACAAGCATGGACCATCAACCCCATGGAAAAATAATATGGCATTAGACCCTAAATTTAGTTCACATGTCATAGTCCAGGCCACGAGAACCATCCTTTGTGTTACAAATATTGAAATGGTCACCATAAATAATGCCACTAATTAGACATTGACATAACATAACCAATCCATGTAAATGACTCATGCACTTGGCACACTTATCCATGCAATGAATTCATGCACCTAGGAAGCTTCAACCTCTAACACCCTCACCTCGTACCTAACCTTAACATCTAGCCCCAAACCGAATAACATGATAACTTATAAACCACTTAACCACAGGTACCAAAAAAACCAGAACCCCTTTCCCACTAACCCACTGATCCCTTAGGTGCCTCGCCTTTAATCCAAAAACTCCCCAAAGCATACCACATTATGAAATTGTAGAAAATATCCCCTTAATCCAGTGTCCCTCTAACCCTAACCCACTACCCCCTAACCCGATCAATAGCATGCCTATTGGACCAAATCAACACACTAACACAATAAACTTTGACCTTGGGTTATTTATAACCAAGGTTTTAGATCAAAGACTTTGACATCAAGGTTTGAATGATCACTGTATGGGATTTTATCAAACCAAAATTAGTGCAAAAATAAACACAAGAACTTAGACTATAAACAAAATATTCCCTATCTAGGGTATGTATGATGACTCAAGTCCCTATGCATGGCCCATGAGTCTCAAAATAAAGTTTTATTGCCCAAGAACCTACATTTTGGCCCTAGAACATAACATAGGCTCCTAGAACCATCCACGACATGAAAATACTAAAAAAAATGACAATGTGTTACTCAAAAGCTAAATATTCCTTGCCTATGGCCTATGTGGCAGTACAGAGAAACGCCCATAGGTCACAATACCTTTAGGTAAATACCAATCATTACAAACTAGATTATGATCTAACACCATGGACAACATGGATTAGATTTCAAGAACCATCCATGATGTTGTAAATATTGAAATGGCCACCATACCCACTTGCAAGCTAAATATTCCTTGTGTAGGAATCATGTGGTGATTAGGGCCCTACACATGGCCCATTTACCATAAAGGATAATTTTATGGCACACGTGTTTGTATTTTGACCATGGATCATGGAAAGTTGGAGTGTGAGAACCATCTTTGATGTGAAAAACCTAGCATGACTACCTCAATTGTAGAGCTCTAATGGGATATGGTGTTGAATGATGATGCACACCCTTCCTAACACTACAATAGCTTGTGTGCGCTTAGCTCCAATGTTTTGATGAGATGCATTGTTGAACCCATGTGACACACCTAACCCACGTACATAAATGACTTTTAGGGGGTTTTAAAAAAACTTCCTCGAAAATTTCAATTCGCATGACTTTTAGGGGGGGGAGTTCAACAAACTACCTCCAAAAGTTCAATTCTCATGACTTTTAAGGGGGGTTTCAAAAACCTGCCTCCAAAAGTTCAATTCTCATGACTTTTAAGGGGGGGTTCCAAATAACCGCCTCCAAAAGTTCAATTCTCATGACTTTTAGGGGGGAGAGCTCCAACAAATCGCCTCCATAAGCTCAATTCTCATGACTTTTAAGGGGGGTGCCAAAAAAACCACCTCCAAAAGTTCAATTCTCATGAATTTTAAGGGGGGGTTCCAAACAAACCGCCTCCCAAAGTTTAATTCTCATGACTTTTAGGGAGGGTTTTGACAAAACGCCCCCAAAATTTATGAGAATTGGGATTTTAGGGGGGTTTTCCAACAACCGCCTCCAAAAGTTCAATTCTCATGAATTTTAAGGGGGGTTCCCAAAAAATCGCCTCCAAAAGTTCAATTCTCATGACTTTTGGGAGGGGTTTTGACAAACCTCCCCCAAAAGTTATGAGAATTGGGCTTTTAGGGTGGGTTTTCCAACAACCGCCTCTAAAAGTTCAATTCTCATGACTTTTAAGGGGGGTTCCAAAAAAACCACCTCCAAAAGTTCAATTCTCATGACTTTTAGGGGGGGTTTTGACAAACCACCCCCAAAAGTTATGAGAATTGGGCTTTTAGGGGGGGGTTTACAAAAATCGCCCCCAAAAGTCAAATTTCAGGACTTTTGGGGGGCGGATTTTAAAAAACCACCCCCAAAAGTCCAATTTCCATGACCTTTAGGGGCGGTTTTAAAAGACCGCCTCTAAAGGTTTGAATTTTTTTTTAGGGGGGGTTTTACCAAGACCCCCACAAGCCAAAACCGCCACCAAAAGTCCAATTTCCATGACCTTTAGGGGCAGTTTTAAAAGACCGCCTCTAAAGGTTTGAATTTTTTTTTAGGGGGGGTTTTACCAAGACCCCCACAAGCCAAAACCGCCCCCAAAAGTCCAATTTCCATGACCTTTAGGGGTGGTTTTAAAAGACCGCCTCTAAAGGTTTGAATTTTTTTTTAGGGGGGGTTTTACCAAGACCCCCGCAAGCCAAAACCGCCCCTAAAGGGCTATTTTGTTGTAGTGAATCGAGCATGCAAAAGGATCTAGAACTACCTATCTTTAGTTGACCGACCAAACCCACTAGGAGTTATGATAAAACAATCCTATAATTTAATGAAGCATCTGGAATATACTATATTATGGAATGAATATAAAAAGGGGTTATAAAAGAGTCTCATATATATATGTGTGTGTAGATATTATATATATAGTAAAAGATAATTCATATATATATATATGTAAGCATTATATAGATAGTAAGAGATAAATAAATTAAATAGTTGAGTCCATAATATATATATAAATGAATATATATATATTATAAATAAACTAAAAGTTCAAACTTGGACATAATTTATGAACTAAATAAATAGAACTAAGAGTTCTATTTTCAATTAAAAAACATAAACCATTAAGAGTTCAGCTATTAAAGAATAATAACTAAAGTGATTTTTTTAGTTATATTATATACATTTTCAAACTATGAGTTAAGGACAAGAAGATGTTAAAAATATGGATGTTAAATCAAGAAAACAAACTACCCCAATTCAAAAGCCTAGGTTGCACCCTAGCCATTTTACCTATAAATATAAGGACCGGTACCAAGAAAGGGCACATTATCATTTTTATGAGATTGGAGAGGTTCCAAGTCTTGCACCTGGAAAGTACTAAGTTAATCCAAAGATAACAACAGTTTCTCTTTAGGTATTTTAGATTCATTTCATGCTCGAACCAGCTCGGGGGTGATCTGTCCAACTGTAGGACCCCCGTTTGTGGGATCATCCCTAAATATTAATAATAAAACTCATCAACATAATATAAAAGTAGATTCAAACTTATCCATGATAGAAAACTAACTTAAACAAAAACAATAAATCTTAATCAAATACCATAGAACCATAAACCTACCAATTCATTGATCAATCCCGCTGTCGAAGGAGTAGTCATCGTCAATATGATCCAACTTGCTCTTTTTCCGCTCGCTTCACCCATTGGATCCCTCCAACAAAGCTTGTTTAACCATAGGCGAAGCAATCGTTAGCTTTGCCACCCAACTGCAGGATTATGCAATCAGTTGCATAGCCACCCCCAAGCTTCGGGGTCGTAGAGCTCACACACAAAACTAGAGAACCAGAAGTGGGCTTCCCCCCACCAAGATCTCTTTCCAAACTCCAATAGCAACAAATCAATGTCTTACACACTTTATGATAACCATCTAGCCATAGGGTTCCCTTCCCTTTCCTCATGTCTTTCTTAAATAGGAAAATTCATTGCGACACATGTCACTTCATGCAAAAATGCCTAATTTTAATTAATTAATTGTAATTTATCTCACCCATACATGTGTCAATTTTCTAAGAGAGTACACCTACCTTCCTATATTTACTCAAGTTTGTCCCCTTTGATGTTCAATCTAGTTTCTATTTTTGTGGGTGCAAGTGGTGTTAACTGAATGCTAAAGTTTAGTATTCCATTTGCTCCTAAAACAATATCTTCTATTATTTTAATTACAAAAATGCATTTCATGTGCAAATGGTCTAAATGCAATTTATATGTTTTATGCATAATGTTCATCAATTGTTTTCATCTAGGGTCTAGGTACCACATCGTTGGGTCCATTCTGTTAAATTTTGAGCATTGATTCACAATACTCTAGGATCTTTGCTGAGAGAATAACATATACAGTAAATCAATGCATGACAATCACAATATGACAAGCATCACAAGAATCAAAAGCATAAGAGACAAGAGACACATAGTTTCCGTGGGGAAAACCCTAAGGTAAAAAACCCCACAACTTCCTCAGAGATAGAGAGAGCAATGGCTCAACCAAAGTACAACCAAATAACACTGAGATAGTCTCCTGATAGCAGATGATCCTCCTCCTCACTAGTGCGCCACTTTCTAAGTGAGAGTGAGTTACTTTTCTGAGTGTATAAAATGGAGATCTTCGATCTCTATATATACTAACCTTTTTTCCCAGTGACCTTATGGGGCCGACTTGTCTATCTAGATACATCCACATTATATTATATATAATTCAGAACCGACCCCACATGGTGGTCTAAGAACCCATCGGCAAGTACACACACTTGCGACACTTGTCAATCCACATGATGACACTTCCTTATAGAGGAATAACACATCTCTTATAAGGGTACAATAAATATATATAAAATACAAAGATGAAATAAATTCTGAAGTTACATATACATCAACACTCCCTCTTAACTAGGAAGGCATTTCTCGACACAGATCTGCTAGACAAGTCTTCTTCTCGGGATCATCGTCATCGATGCATCGTCATCATCATCGTCATTGCTGTTGCTATCTCAACCAATCTCTGACTCTACTCGTCATAGGAAGTTCTACAGAGCTAGTCCTTTTTCATACTGGATGTAGGCCCACCACCTGCAGGTCTTCATCATCACTGGCCATACTGTGGAATCCTCAGGACTTATTACGTGCGTCACAAAACCTTAAAAGAGTCTCTTGACTAGCAAGAGCTCTAAAGAGCATCTAAGGCCTTTTTCATCCTGTCCAGATCTCCAAGACTTATTACATGTGACCCCACCACAAAACCTCGCAAGAGCATCCCAGGCTGTTACGAGCACGCAACTCTACCTATAGGATCTCCCAGGGCACAAATTACATGTGGTTATGGCAAAACCTCGCAAGAGCATCCCAGGACTGATTACAGGCACACAGCCCAACCTATCGGATCTCCCAGGGAAGCGAATTACATGCCATAGGACAAAACCTTGAAAGAGCATCTGCCAGATATCCCAAGGCACCAAATTACATGCCATAGGAAAAACCTTGAAAGACTATCTGCAGATCTCCTAGGGCACCGAATTACATGTCCTCCTAGAGCAAAACCTCGAAAGAGCATTTGCCAGATATCCCAGGGAACCGAATTACATGCCATAGGCAAAACCTCGAAAGACTATCTGCAAATCTCCCAGGGTACCAAATTACATGCTCATCTGCACAACCTGATCCATGGCCATAGAGTATCAACCTGATACTCACCATACATCATCCTGATGTACACATGATCATCCTGATCATCATCACTGCAACATCCTGCTGCATGTCATCTGGAGCAACATCCTGAAGCTCGTCATCCATGATCATCCTAATCATATAATGCATCTACCTGATGCATACCAAGTATCTACTTGATACATATCATCATACATGATCCACCTGATCATACAATGTATCCACCTGATACAAATACAAATACATGATACATATCATCATACATGATCCACCTGATCATACAATGTATCCACCTGATAGATATACAGATACATGGTCCAAGCATCCAACATGATGCATATACAAAATATATACAAATGATCCAACCGATCATATCCAGCATCCAACATGATGCGTACATACATATAAATGATCAAACTGATCATATCCAGCATCCAACATGATGCGTACATACATATAAATGATCAAACTGATCATATCCAGCATCCAACATGATGCATACATACATACATAAAAATGATCCAACTAATCATATCCAGCAGAAACCAGAACAACATCCTGATTCTCATCATCCAGCACTTACATCCACAGCCATGTGAAGGATCCTCCTTCCAACATCCTTGGAATGGCTTCAGCAGATGTGTCCATCACTTCTTCCTCGAAGTGTCCTCGATCTGAAGAACGCCAAGCCTCTCTCTGAAGTAATCGAACTTCACCCTGGCTAGTGGCTTCGTCAGCACATCTGCAATATGCTCGTCCATTGCAACATACAGGAGCTTCACAGCTCCTCTCTGCACCATATCCTTGATATAGTGATATTTGATCTCTATGTGTTTCGACCTGTCATGAAACACTGGATTCTCGGATAGCTTCACACAACTCTGGTTATCATAGAAGATACCAGTAGCATCCAACGGGAGATCAAATAACTCAGACAATAGCTTCCGTAGCCATACTGCCTCACAACTGGCTGAACAGGCTGCAACATACTCTGCCTCAGCTGTACTCAGTGCTACGCAGGACTTCTTCCTGCTAAACCATGAGATCACACTTGATCCCATACTGAAGCAGCACCCAGATGTGCTCTTCCTATCTACAACACTGCCAACCCAATCTGAATCAACATAACCCTGCAGGTTAAACTTTTGATTCGCCTCATACTTGAGCCCATAATCCACTGTACCCTTTAGGTACCTCAGAACATGCTTTACAGCAACCAGGTGGACACTCCTTGGATCCGTCAGGAACTGGCTCAATGTGTTCACAGCAAAGCAAATGTCTGGTCTCGTGTTCATCAGGTACGTCAAGGACCCAATCATCTGACAATACATAGAGACATCAACCGGCTCGGATGAAGCATCACATAGAAGCTTCAGATTCGATGCCATAGGTGTGGCCATGGCCTTGCAATCCATCATCCTGAATCTCTTTAGGATATCTACTGTGTACTTCCCTTGACCAAGGAAAATTCCACCTGCACTCTGCCACACCTCCATACCTAGGAAATAGTGCATCATTCCCAAATCTTTCATATCGAATTCAGCAGCAAGATTCCTCTTAGTATCTGCAATCAACCTGTCATCTCCTATTACAAATAAGTCATCCACATACAGGAGTAGAATCACAGGATTCCCTTTCTCAACCTTGTAATAAAGGTTGGAATCCGCTTTACTCTTGGTAAAGGCCAAACTAGATAGGAAACTGTCCATCCTACCATACCAGGTTCTGGGAGCTTGTTTCAAGCCATACAAGGCTTTCTTCAATCTACACACATATGACTCCCTGTCATGTATTTCAAAACCGAGTGGCTGTTCCACATATACTTCCTCTTCAACTACACCATTCAAGAAAGCAGTCTTGACATCCATTTGGTGTATTTTCCATTTCATTGCTGCAGCCAGGGCAAGTACTGTTTTGATGGAAGTATACCTGGCTACAGGTGCAAAAGTTTCTTCATAATCTATTCCCTCTTTCTGAGAGAAACCACGAGCTATGAATCTTGCCTTGTATTTCTCCACACTGCCATCTACAACATGCTTGATTTTGAAGATCCATTTAGAAGTTACAACATACTTCTCTTTAGGTCTTGGGACAACATCCCAAACATCATTCTTCATTATTGATTGGTATTCCTCAACCATGGCATCCTTCCATTCTTTCTTTTTCGCTGCTTCTTCATAACTGGAAGGCTCTTTGTTCATAATGTCACAGAGTAAAGCAACATAGCTGGTCTGTGATCTGGTTCTCTTCTTTGCTCTATGTTCTTCTTCTGGAATGCCAAATCTTTCTGCATCTTGAATGAGTTCTCTAGCCCATGCAGGTTTCCTCTTGTGAGGGTTATCCTCACGGGGTGGATCTACAGGTTCTTGTGGATCTTCAAACTCATGAACAACTTCTGGAACTACTTCAGTCATGGTAGTGTCTTGAAATCTTGTTTCCTTAGGTTCTTCATAAACTTCGATAGGTGCCTTCCTTGATTTGATGAATGCTGAGTTTTCATCAAATGTTACATCCCTGCTGACATCTATCTTCTTGAACCCTGGAAAGTATATTCTGTAAGCCTTCGAGCTTTCACTGTAACCCACAAAGATACCCTTCTTTCCTGAAGGATCTAGTTTAGTCCTCTTTTCTTTTGGGACATGAGTGTATACTGGACAACCAAATATTCTGAGATGACTTACTTCAGGTTTCTTACCAGAAAAGACCTCTTCTGGTGTCTTGTTGTCCAATATCTTGTGGGGTGTTCTGTTTTGCACATATACAGCTGTTCTAGCTGCTTCTTCCCATAAATGCATAGGTAGATCCTGGTCATGCAGCATTGCCCTTGCTGCTTCCATGATGGTTCTGTTCTTCCTTTCTGCAACTCCATTTTCTTGAGGATTATACGGAGCAGTTAACTCCCTCTTAATCCTTGAATCATTACAAAGCTTCTTGAAGTAACTTGAGGTGAATTCTCCACCATTGTCGGATCTGAATGTTTTGATCTTCTTGTCAGTTTGATTCTCCATCAAGGTTTTGAATTCCTTGAATTTATCAAACACCTCATCTTTGCTCTTCAAGAAGTATACCCAAGTCTTCCTGGAGAATTCATCAATAAATGAGACATAGTAAACATACCCACTCAGGGAACTGGATGACATAGGACCACATACATCTAAGTGGATGATTTCTAGGATGTCTTTTGCCTTGCTTTCACTGCTTGGGAAGGCCTTCTTGACGCTCTTACCTTTTGCACATCCTTTGCAAACACCTTCATGTTTGGTCTTGATTTCAGGAAGACCCTCTACTGCCTTGCTTGTAATTGGAAGTGCTCTATAGTGCATATGAGCAAGTCTTCTATGCCAAAGTTCACTTGGCTCCATGGATTCATGTACCATGGCATGTTTAGGTTGTCCCTTCAATTTATACAAACCTCCCTCTTGCTCTCCAATCACTACTGCATTATCTATGGTCTTTCCCTTTGGCCACATTAGGACTTGTCCATCCACAAATGCAACCCTCATACCTTTTGCATCCAATGCAGAGATGGAGAGTAAATTCTTCTTGAGCCCAGGTACATAAAGGACTTCTTTCATCTTCAAGGATTTTCCAGAATCTAGGTTGTAGGAGGCTTCACCACTTCCTTTGATTGGGTATTGATAATCATCCCCAAGTTTCACCTTATGGGGTGATTCATGTTCAGATAGGTTCACAAAAGATTCCTTAAACCCAGTCATGTGTTTGGAATCCCCACTATCAATTAACCAATCATTACAACCATGAGAGATAGTACCTGTAAGAGCAGAGATCAGAACATACTCTTCTTCACTTGATGAGTCATCATCACTATCACTTTCTGCCCTAGATTTCTTCTTTGGGGGTTCATCATCTTCGGCAGCATGAGCATGAAACCTTCTTTTGCTGCCCTTCTTCTTCTTATTGTTGTTATTATCCCTTTTGTTCTTGGGACAATCTGAGGAAAAATGACCCTTCTCATTGCATGTGAAGCATCTTAGGTCCTTCTTTCTCTTTTGATAGGATCTATTGTGGCGAGGGTGCTCCTTCTTGGTTTTGCTTCTTTTGATGTGGACTGCAAGAGCTTGATCTTCACCTCCCATCTTTTCCTCACGAGCTATAAGTCTAGCTTCTTCTTGAGAGCATTCTTCCCGCAATCTGTTGAATGAGATCAACTTCTTCCTTGCACAAATTCCTTGAATGAAGGAATCCCATGACCTGGGTAGGCCATTTAGAGTGGTCATCACCACTTCACCATTCTCCACCATTTCATCCACTGATTCTAGTTGTTCCTTGATCTAGGAGGCTCTTGAGAAATAAGATTGAATGGTTTCTCCATTCTGAAACTTTACTCCTTTCAACTGGTTCCGCAGGGTCATCTTCCGATTTATGTTATTCCCTTCAAATAGCTTGGTCAAAGAGTCAAACATCTCCTTGGGTGTCTTAAGAGAAGACACATGGGGTATGAGATGGTCTTTGATAGAATCAACATTGATTCTCTTTGCCTTGACCAAGTTCTTCTTATGCAATACCTTGGCCTCTTCATCCTCTAGGATAGGGATGTCTTCTTTCACATATGAGTCCAACTCATTCTCTTCTAGGATTAACCCAATCCTATACTTCCAAGCTCAAAAGTTATTAGCCCCTTCAAGCTTATCCTCAAGCTTGGTGTGGAGAGACATCTTAAAGAGTACTTCAAATGGAAATAGAAAAGATTTAGATCTTACCACTTGAAATGCTGAAAACTGGATCTGGTCCCGGATTAGGGTTTGTCAGAAAAAACCTAAAAATTCAAAATGTGAATTTCAAATTTCTGAAAGGATAGAAAGATGCGCCTTGATGAGCTGATCATCCTAGTGCATTCAGAATTTGAGATCAGCAAGTCTTGTCCTTCAGAATTGCCTTTTTGTCCTCCCGGGTTCACTAGGGAGAGCCCTGAATTAGGGTTTGAGTTTCCCGGAGATCTACCCAGCCACAAATCTCGATCCAAAGCTCTAAACTTCGATTTTTGCAAGGAGCTTCCAGCTGTGTCTTTAGATGCCAGAAACTCCTATTTTTGTGGAAACCCTAATTTTTAGGGCCAAATCTGAAAATGCTCAGAATTGAGTTCTGATTGGACAGATAGATGCACCTTGATGAGTAGAGTCAATATACTATACTTATTTTCAAAAATATGTGGAGAGAAACCCAATAAACAAGGAACTCAAGCTTCCGTCACTGCAAAATGTCTTCTTCTCAGGTTAGCTCTGATACCATGTTAAATTTTGAGCATTAATTCACAATACTCTAGGAACTTTGCTGAGAGAATAACATATACAGTAAATCAATGCATGACAATCACAATATGACAAGCATCACAAGAATCAAAATCATAAGAGACAAGCGACACAGAGTTTCCGTGGGGAAAACCCTAAGGTGAAAAACCCCACAACTTCCTCAGAGATAGAGAGAACAATGGATCAACCAAAGTACAAACAAATAACACTGAGATAGTCTCCTGATAGCAGATGATCCTCCTCCTCACTAGTGTGCCACTTTCTAAGTGAGAGTGAGTTACTTTTCCAAGTGTATAAAAAGGAGATCTCCGATCTCTATTTATACTAACCTTTTTGCCCAGTGACCTTATGGGGCCGACTTGTCTATCTAGATACATCCACATTATATTATATATAATTCAGGGCCGACCCCACATGGTGGTCTAATTACCCATCGGCAAGTACACACACTTGCGACACTTGTCAATCCACATGACGACACTTCCTTATAGAGGAATAACACATCTCTTATAAGGGTACAATAAATATATATAAAATACACAGATGAAATACATTCCGAAGTTACATATACATCAACACATTTGTCCCTCATTCTCTTTTCTTCGACATGGTACCACATCGTCGGGTCCATTCGTCCATTGTTTCTATTTATCGATAAGGTACCGCATTATCGGGTCCTTTCATCGACATTTCTTTGTTGCATCGGATTTCTGGGAACTTCATGTAGGGATTTAGGATCTGTTACCTTCAATCCTCCGTCTACACGCTATTGGAGACTAATGGCGCTGAGGAGTAAGTCCATTCTTATTGTGTGCCCCACAACTCGTACGTGACCAACTTCGTCATGGTCCACTTCGCACGACTTCACACGTCCTCGAGTAAGCGACTAAGGGCTTTTGAACTCATCCGTGGATTCTGTAGGAAGTTGACACCGTTGTCGTCCTTTCGTGTGTGATTTATTCCTACTCTATAACCCATTTATTTCCTTTTTGAGTTTGTCGATAAACCGTTTCATCTGTCACTACACACATGCTCAAAAGCACACATTAATAGCTCTCTTCTCATTTATCATAATCTATTTCATAACCTGCTAGTCGTTAAGCATCATAATTTCCTCACAATATCATATATTTCGTCATTCAGTTAATCATGCATTTCTTTTTCTCACATCACATATTTCATAATACAACTAACTATTAAGTAACATTAGATTTATTCATTAATTCCAGATAAAGTGTCTGATTCCACAAATTGCCATTTAATCCTTTGTTTTCATTCATCAAAATTGTCGTCATGCATATCTTTAGGTGTTTCTCAATCGTTAAGACATATCAAGACTCAAAATACCACTTTATCAAAGTTTTTTCAGCCGGGTCACTCGACAGGTGCCCTTAAAGTCCGCAGTCAATCTAGGGGCATTACATGCACCACCTCTTATATAGAACTTCGTCCCGAAGTTAATTTTTGTTCTTGTACTTTCGATGCTAGGCTTTCCTATTCTCATCTTCTTGTCATTTTCTTCTATTTTTCTCAAGCAATCATGGCCATAAGCACTAGTGGTTCTAATCATTAGTTTTATAGATCTTCTAGTATGGTTCCAATACATCCTCAAGAACTCAATCGTAATTTTGCGTAATGCGACTCCAATAATACTCTCATAGTGTAAGTGCCAACTTAGATTTTCTATACCTTCTATTCAAATACAAAGGTCTACGATGTCCAAATTATCTACAAGCTACATTGCGTCAATAGCCACCCAATAGATGCTCAAATATTCATTCAGTATAACAAATCCGAGCAAGGATTCAAATCTATTTGGTTATCCTCACTCCAAGACGATAAGGTAAACATCATAAAATATTCAGTCAAATATAGATAGGTAAGATGTAATCATGGTTTTAGCAAATCAGGAGAGACTCTGAAATAGTCCAAAAACCAAATTCCATAAGGTTACTTCCAAAAATTGCTAAATGTTTTAACAATGTTGGTTCTCAATTTGATAGGATTCGAGGCATCAAAACTTAGTGGCTTAGTTGAACGTTTTTAAAATTTATCCCCTAGGCCTTTCATCAGAATCATCATGTCCAGGTTAATGAGCTTATCACATCCTTACTTCATTTCATTATTTTCATATTCCCATGAGCCATTGAGCAACATCACAACTGTGTGGGTCATCATAATCTCATCGAGTCCTATTATCAGAACTAGTCGTACATCATTGTGCTCAACCTTTTGTGTTGATTGTCCCCATACTTCGTTTTACTAAAATAGTCCTTATTTTACCAATTTGATATCGGGGTTAAATTTTAAGTTTGTGGTCCTTAGTTTTCATAAATGGTTTTTCCATAATGCACAATCCATGTCGTTAAGTTCAGCTCATCATACTGATCAGTGATCACATTGATATCTCGTTTTTCAAATTTTAAGTCCGTTTCACTCCCTCGACAATCTCTTAAAGTCTCGTCAATATGAGTATCTTGGTGCCTTGTCAGTTAAAATTTATCAATTTCCCATCATTTAGTGAATCCATCAAACATATCCGTCCACTTGCCTTCTTATCATGGCTAGGTAGGAAAAGTTTAAAGTATCCCTACCTATATTCATGCTTTCCTTTTCTTTCAATATATAAATATAAAAATTATTTCCTTTTTCAAAATCATAAAGTTACATCATTCAAAACAATTACAATAAATATTAATGTTTATGGTAAATGTATAAACTCAATTAAAATACTAAACATTCATGTGATCATTATAATAAAATAATAATTCCATAAGCATTCCTTTGCACAAACTTTATAAAGTATAAACCTCTTCCTATAAAATTTATAAAATATAAACCTCTTCCTCTTATAACATGTATGCACCAACAAGATTTTCTAATTACATATACTTTATAATCAATTGAGGTGTATTTGTCATATTCTGAATAAAACAACGTGTTATGAGTATTTAAAGTTTAAGGTTCAATCATATAAGTATGGATCAAGCTAATGATATTAATAAAATGTCAGGAATAAAAGTACTATACTATGTAATGCAATTCAATACATCCCCATTGGTATATGTCCAAAACCTATCCTATATCTTCAATTACATTTCGAATTAGAGTATGAATAAAAACATAACATACAGTTTTAGAATGTATTTTATAGAATTTATAATCATAACTCCATCACACTTTTCTAAAGTAACGTAGGACCTGATGTATGTCGAGGCTTTAATACCACATGTGAAAACCCCAACCACTAAAATTAAAAAAAAAATTCTTCTACTCCAATATAAATTTAAATACATAACCCCTTTCTCTTTTATAACATATATTTTTAAATATAACTCTACATTATATAGGCATGAATGCTTTCCTAAACTACATCACCAAACATAACTCAAACTGTGTTACAATACTCTTGCTTTCTCTTCCAAACTTCAAGGTACTTCTAGTATATTATATGTATATAAGTATCAAATCATACCTTCACAACTCAACTCAGACATGATCCATCATAACACCATATAAATGTAATCAAAACATAATATGCAAATGTCAAAATATTTCTTATGTATTCTCATGTTGTTATGTTAAAAGTAATTCTAGTATGTGTTCCACATTACAAACTTCGTAAAACTTACTTCAAATCTTCTCTCATTTATACTTGTATTGAATTACTCATCTAACTTGAAAAACATCTATGCTAACCCTTCATACTCTAATTCGTGGGTATATTCTTATGTGTAACCTTTTTGTTACATCGATGACATCTTGTGGTCATTTTGGACCTATTAATCTGTCGGTGCATATGCATTTTGCATTTTGCAAAGTAAAACTATGCTTAAATCTTAATTTTGTGCTTTGAAATTTGGAGTGGGGAATCGGTTTGACATCTGTCCCGCCTCGAATTCTGGGAGCCCTGTTGTCTCGAACACGGAGTCTAGGCAGATGGTATGATGCCCAGGTGAGGTTTTTGTTATTATTTTGTTAAAGGTTTCTGCTGTGCTAGTCCTCTTGTCAATGTTCCTTGCGTCGATGAGCGAGTGTTCTACTTTCCCCAAGGGCACATGGAAGAGGTAACTCTTTACTGCTTAGAGGGTTTATCTGCATGGTTTCCTTTTACAGTTTTGTCTGCATATTGGCGGCTGAAGGCAAGTGGTTTGGAGTTTTGGAATCCAAACATTCTGAGTGTTGATGGAATTTGCAGGTGGAAGCATCAATAAACCAGGGTGCTGATCAACAGATGCCCTTGTGCAATCTACCAGCTAAGATCCTTTCTTGTGTCATCAATCTACAATTGAAGGTACGCTGATCTGTTTTTCACATCAGTCCTAGCCTTGCACCAGTAAATACAGTCCATACATGTTTACAGTGACAAAAACCAACAAAATGATTTACATGGTTACAATATCAGGTTTTATTATGTTAGCCTTTTGAGGTTATGGTTTTCTTTGGTGTTTATTGCAGGCTGAACAGGAGACAGATGAAGTGTATGCACATATTACTCTGGTTCCAGAAGCAGAGGTAGGATTTTTGGCTACTGTGGTTGAGCATAGATGTGATATCTATATCTCAGGTGTAGATTCGTTTAAGTCTAGAGTGGTGTTGATCTTGATGAACTGTGTTTAAATGGCAGCAAAATGACCCTTGTAGTGATGTGGGTACTTCCTCTCCATCGAAGCCAAAAAGGAATGTACATATCTTCTGCAAGACTCTCACTACCTCAGACACAAGCACCCATGGGGGCTTCTCTGTTCTCATGAGGCATGCTGATGAATGTCTTCCACCTCTGGTTTGTTATTTATGCTTGAGCCAACGCCTCTGATTAGGTTTTTAATGAGCGTTTATAGAAAATAATGCCTATTTTGCTTTGGTTTCTTTAATGTGCAGGACATGTCCCAGCAACCCCCAATGCAAGAGTTGGCAGCCAAAGATCTACATGGAACAGAATGGCGCTTCCGACATATTTTTCGAGGTGGGTATCACTTTGTATTGTTGGCCATTCGGTTTTAATGTACAAAAGTTTTGAGTCTGTTAAAAGTTTATAATCTAATTGAGGAGATATGGATTAAATGGATCATCCATTATTTCTTGCTAGGTTTGAAGTTTTTGATTTTTTTTCAGTTGAACCTAATTTGGTGGTTTATTTTTAACCTGCATGGAGATGATTGGTGACTAATAATGTTGGTTACAAGTGGCAGGTCATCCTAGAAGGCATTTGTTAACAACACGTTGGAGTGTTTTTGTTATTGCAAAAAGACTAGTTGCAGGAGACGCCTTCATTTTTCTGAGGTTGGTCAATTAGCCAATAATGTGTGTTGTTGATGTCTTTTATGTTAACAAATGAAAAATAGTGGTCAATCCTATATTGAATGATTCCAGATGACTAACATATTCTGTATTTGTTGATTTCAGGGGTGAAAATTCAGAATTGCGGGTGGGGGTGAGGCGAGTTATGAGACAACATAGTAACATGCCATCATCAGTCATATCTAGTCACAGTATGCATCTGGGTGTCATTGCCACTGCATCTCATGTAGTCACAACTCGGACCATGTTTACTGTTTATTATAAGCCAAGGTAGGAAAATCTAAACTATTTTTTGCAACATAACATTCTTTACTGTGCAATACATGCGTTATTTCAAGTCTTCTGATCACTTTTTCATTATTCTACCATTGAATAGTCATACTCCACACTTGTTCACTTATTATTTGTTGTGCATGTTGATGTATATGTAACTTCGGAATGTATTTCACCTATGTATTTCATCTATGTATATTGTACTCCTAGAGAGATGTTATTATTCCTCTATACAGAAGTGTCGTCATTGGTATTGACAAGTGTCGCAAGTGTTGTATTTTGCCGATGGGTTATTAGACCACCTTGATGGGGTCGGCCCTGTATGAGTCATGTGGGTAAATGGATTATTAGACCACCAAGTGTGGGGTCGGCCCGGATTAATGTAACCATGGGTTATTAGGCTAAGTTAGACAAGTCGGCCCCACTAGTTTATTAGGTAGGATAGGACAAGTATAAATAGAGATCGGGAGATCTCTATTTGATGATCTCATTACTCACACTTCTATCACTCGGAAAGTGGCACACATGTGAGGAGGAGGATCAGATACTAGGAGAAGAATATCTCTTGTACTTTGGTTGTATCATTTCTCTTTCTATCTCTAAGGAAGTTGCGGGGTTTTTCACCTTCTTGGTTTTCCCCGGTGAAACTCTGTGTCTCTTGTGAGCTTGCATTATTGTGTCCATGATTGATATGCTGTAAATGTTATTCTCTCAGTTAAGATATTATATCAGATTGAAAATTATGAAAAAATAACATGGTATCAGAGCTAGCCTGAAAGAAGGCATGGTATGGCATTTATGACACTTGTTGCACTTGCGAAGCTAGGGCTTGATATAGCAAAAACCAGTCATCGCATAACTTTTGCTATAAATCCATTGCGGCGAGGTTTTAGGATCTAAAACTCTTACATGTCGAAGATAAGATCCCCATGTACCTTTTGTTCGAAGAAAAAATTCTAATTCATTGTACTTTTTGTTTTATGATCTGTACAATCTAGGGTTTCTGCCTCTTCCAGATCTGAGTCATAAACAAGTGACCTAGGAAAAAAGGTCATAACTTGGGCTAGGAAGCTCCAAATGAAATTTCGTAAAAAGTGACAGGTAGGGAACAGACTGTACTTTCACAGGAAGAAGGTTTAGAGGCATAAATATCTCTTAGAGAATCCAATTGAGGTCAGACCTATGGAGTTGGAAATATGATAGGTCAGGATACCACAAGTAGAAGTTTCAGATCCTGTGGATTCGTAATTTCGGAGTTACACTAGAAACAATCAGGTGCATATTTCTGTCAAAACAGACTTAGATTTTGAGCACCTTCATTCATGGATCAGGGAATTAGGGTTTTAGAGAAAATTGGAATTTTTGTAATCGGAGACCACAGCTAAATGCTACTCATCAAAATAGAAATTTAGAGACCAAGATCAAATTTTTTGGTTGGGCAGAAGGCCGGGCTTGATCAAACCCTAGTTTGGGACTTTGATAGGAAAAGTGGAAACAAAAGTTGGAATTTTTGTAGTCTGTGACCACGGCTGGAAGCTCCTCTGAAAAATCGAAGTTTAGAGCTTTGGATCAAACCTTTTGGTTGGGAAGCAGGGTGGGCTTTATCAAACCCTATTTCGGGATCCTGTCTAGAAGATCTAGAAGTTTCAAAGGCAATTTGAGGGGTGAAAGTTTGCAGTTTTCAAATTCTGAGTATACTGGCTTGATCAGTTCATCAAGGTGCATCTTTCTATCCTTTCAGAAGTTTGAAATTCAATGTTTGAATTTTTAGGGTTTCTCTGACAAACCCTAATCCAACTCCAGATCCAGTTCCTGCAAATCAAGTGGATTGGATTAATCCTAGAAGAGAATGGATTGGTCACCTGCATAAGTGAAGAAGTTTCAGTTTCAGAGGGAGATAAGGCTAAGGCCTTACATAAGAAGATTATAAGCAATCTCGACAGGTATGACTTATCTAGGTATGTTTCGAGATCTGTTCATGATTAAGTTTATGGTATGTTTGTCTTCATTAAGGTTAAAAAAATCTTGATTAACTTTAGACTTGTCGTATCACCTTAATAAAATTATGAATGCACGATATAAGATATTCATTGATTAGGGTTTTGACACTTATGATTGTACTAATGCATTGTGGTGTTGTATGAGGTTGATGTTGTCCGCTAACATGAAAGGTAGATCAAGAAAGACAAATCATGTTCTAGTTCAAGAACATATGACCATGGTGACATGAAGATAAAGGTTCATCCATTGCCATGGATCACATAGAAGATCTACTTACGAGGTATGCATAACTTGGTTCTATAATGGTTAACCTATGACATATGCAGGTTACTAGCACAAGTCATTGAAGAGAACAAGAAGACATTATGCGGGTATGTTAGACATAACTAGCTAGCATGCTAATCCAGGTATGTTTTTCCTATATCAAGTTAGAATCCTACCTTGTGTTAGGATCTCTTATATAAGTATACATGGCATGATTGATAATGATTATTCATTGAAGTTAGTAATCATGGGTTTAGGCATATTATGCTTCTTACTTTGATTGATGATATGACTAACCAGAAAAGTCCTTTGGTCAAATAAGAATATGCATGAGTAAAAGAAGTATTCCCTAAAAGCTTGAATACTAATGTTTATAATCTGTGTTTGAAATGATCATGACTATACATGTTTAAGATTATTGTGTTTTGATTATACTAATGAATGTATGATTATGTATGAGATCTCGAGGGTAACACAATGATGATACTAGTAAACATGCATATTGATCAAGGATGGATATAAGTTCAAGGACAGGTAATCTAGGAAGCAAAGATCAAGAGGGAGCACACTCCAGTAGTTTCTGCAAGGATGAAAACATTCAGAGGGATTTGACCACTTCTCACAATCCACATCAGAATGGAGTTGCAGAAAGGAAGCAAAGACTGAGAGGAAGTCCACCCTACAACCAAACAAAGATAAGTATTTGAATTGTCATTTCTTGCATATTTGTTTGTTTAAATAATATTGATCATTGATGTATATGCTTATGTTCCTAGACTTAGGGTGTGTATTTTGCATACTAGAATAATTGCATTAATGAACAGTATAATACTAATATGCCTCTAATGGGTAAGTGGCCTATGGCACTGTACAACATTCCATTACTACTTATCTAGAATGAAACCTCTTTGCTGACATGTTGGGAGTAGTGCAAACTCTTAACAATGTTCTGGTAGAGATTGGAAGGCATCTAGAAAGTTATAAGATATGGATGAATGTTGTATTGAAGCATTGGCTAAAATAATCGCATGACTGTATGACATATTTATTTATGTGTAAGAATTTGTTCTGAAAACTATGAGATGTTTCTAATCATGCAATTTAATTTGTCTTATAGGAAAGATCGTATACCTTCACCTACAAAAGAAGAACTACAACATTTGTTCAAACAACAAAGTTATCTATTGAATATATTGAAGATTCTGAAGTTCCCACGATATGGGATACAGTAAAAGGATGCCATGGTTGAGAAGTACCAATCGATCATGTTTGGGATGTGGTCCCAAGACTTGAAGGGAAGTTTGTTGTGACTTCCAAGTGGATCTATAAGATCAAGCATGCTGCAGATGGTAGCATGGAGAAAGACAAAGTGAGGTTGTAGCTCGTGGCTTATCCTAGAAAGAGGAATTGATTATGAAGAGACTTTTGCTCCTATATCCAGATACACTTCCATTAGATCAGTACTTGCTCTGGCTGCAGTGATGAAATGGAAGATACACCAGATGGATGTCAAGACAGCTTTCTTGAATGGTGTAGTCGAGGAGGAAGTGTATGTGGTGCAGCCACTTGGTTTTGAGACACATGACAGGGAGTCATATGTGTGTAGGTTGAAGAAATCCTTGTATGGCTTGAAGCAAGCTCCTAGGACTTGGTATGGTAGGATAGACAACTTTCTATCCAGTTTGGGATTTACTAAGAGTAAAGCAGATTCCAACCTTTACTACAAGGTTGAGGAAGGAAATCCCGTGATACTACTCTTGTATGTAGATGACCTGTTTGTAACAGGAGATGATGGATTGATTGCCGATACCAAGAGGAAGCTTGCTGCCAAGTTCGAGATGAAGGACTTGGGTATGATGCACTACTTTCTAGGAATGGAGGTGTGGCAGAGTGTAGATGGAATATTCCTTGGATAAGGGAAGTATGCAGTAGAGATCCTGAAGAGGTTCGGGATGATGGACTGCAAGGCCATGGCCACACCTATGGAATCAAAACTGAAGCTTCTATGTAATGAT
Source organism: Larix kaempferi (assembly GCA_027924585.1). Lineage (NCBI taxonomy): Eukaryota > Viridiplantae > Streptophyta > Pinopsida > Pinales > Pinaceae > Larix > Larix kaempferi. The sequence continues at coordinate 13,639,133 of BSBM01000806.1, read as the reverse complement.
TCATTTGATCCGGTTGATGTCACTGTGTATCGTCAGATGATTGGGTCCTTGATGTACCTGAGGAACACGAGACCGGATATTTGCTTTGCAGCGAACACATTGAGCCAGTTCCTGACGGATCCCAGAGGTGTTCACCTGGTTGCTGTAAAGCATATTCTGAGGTACCTGAAGGGTACAATTGATTATGGGCTCAAGTATGATGCGAATCAAAAGTTTAACCTGCAGGGTTATGTTGATTCAGATTGGGCAGGCAGTGCTGCAGATAGGAAGAGCACTTATGGGTGCTGCTTCAGTATGGGATCAGGTGTGATCTCTTGGTTTAGCAAGAAGCAGTCCTGCGTAGCACTGAGTACAGCCGAAGCAGAGTATGTTGCAGCTTGTTCAGCTAGTTGTGAGGCAGTATGGCTGAGGAAGATATTGTTTGAGTTATTTGATCTACCGTTGGAGGCTACTGGTATCTTTTGTGACAACTAGAGTTGTGTGAAGCTGTCTGAGAACCCAGTGTTCCACGATAGGTCGAAACACATTGAGATCAAATATCACTATATCAGGGATATGGTGCAGAGAGGAGCAGTGAAGCTCCTATATGTTGCGATGGATGAGCAGGTTGCAGATGTGTTGACGAAGCCATTAGCCAGAGTGAAGTTCGAGTACTTCAGAGAGAGGCTTGGTGTTCTTCAGATTGATGACACTTCAAGGAAGAAGTGATGGACACATTTGTAGGAGCCATTCCTAGCATGGTGAGAGGAGCATCTTTCCATGGCTGCGGATGTAAGCATTGGATTATGAGCATCAGGACAAAGCTCTGGTTACTACTCTGTGTATGCATCATGTTGGATGCTTGTTATGATCAGTTGGATCATGTATATGTATATGCATCATGATTGGATGCTTGGATCATGTATCTGTGTATGTATCAGGTGGATACATTGTATGATCAGGTGGATCATGTATGATGATATGTATCAGGTAGATACTTGGTATGCATCAGGTGGATGCATTATATGATCAGGTTGATCATGGATGATGAGCTTCAGGATGTTGCTCCAGATGACATGCATCAGGACGGTACAGTGATGATGATCAGATTGATCATGTGATGATGTACATTAGGATGATGTATGGTGAGTATCAGGTTGATACTCTGTGGGCGTGGACAGGTTGTGCAGATGAGCATATAAGTAGACCTGGGAGATCCAACAGGTAGAGCTGTGTGCTCGTAACATCCTGGGATGCTCTTTCGAGGCATTTCTCTGGGAGGACATATAAGTAGACCTGGGAGATCCAACAGGTAGAGCTGTGTGCTCGTAATAGCCTGGGATTATCTTTCAAGGCATTGTCCTATGGCATGTAAGTAGACCTGGGAGATCCGATAGGTTGGGCTGTGTGCTCGTAATAAGTCCTGGGATTCTCTTTCGAGGCATTGCCATGAACACATGTAAGTAGACCTAGGAGATCCGATAGGTTGGGATGTGTTCCCGTAATAAGTCCTGGGATGCTCTTTCAAGGCATTGTGGTAGGGGTCACATGTAATAAGTCCTGGAGATCTGGACAGGATGAAAAAGGCCTCAGATGCTCTTTAGAGATCTTGCTTGGAAAGACACTCTTTTAAGGTTTTGTGATAGTCACATGTAAGTGGACCTGGGAGATCTTTCCGGTCGTGCTTCGACACATAAATGGTCCTGGGATACTCTTTCGAGGCATTGTGACGCACGTAATAAGTCCCGAGGATTCCACAGTATGGCCAGTGATGATGAAGACCTGCAGGTGGTGGGCCTACATCCAATATGAAAAAGGACTGGCTATGTAGAAATTCCTATGATGAGCAGATTCAGAGATTGATTGAGATAGCAACAGTGACGATGATTCGATGACGATGATCCAGTGATGATGATCCAGAGAAGAAGACTTGTGCTAGCAGATCTATGTCGAGAAATACCTTCCTAGTTAAGAGGGAGTGTTGATGTATATGTAACTTCGGAATGTATTTCACCTATGTATTTCATCTATGTATATTGTACTCCTATAGAGATGTTATTATTCCTCTATACGGAAGTGTCATCATTTGTATTGACAAGTGTCGCAAGTGTTGTAACTTGCCGATGGGTTATTAGACCACCTTGATGGGGTCGGCCCTATATGAGTCATGTGGGTAAATGGGTTATTAGACCACCAAGTGTGGGGTTGGACTGGATTAATGTAACCATGGGTTATTAGGCTAAGTTAGACAAGTTGGCCCCGCTGGTTTATTGGGCAGGATAGGACAAGTATAAATAGAGATCGGGAGATCTCTATTTGATGATCTCATTACTCACACTTCTATCACTCAGAAAGTGGCGCACATGTGAGGAGGAGGATCAGCTGCTTGGAGAAGACTATCTCTTGTACTTTGGTTATATCATTGCTCTTTCTATTTCTAAGGAAGTTGCGGGGTTTTTCACCTTCTTGGTTTTCCCCGGAGAAACTCTGTGTCTCTTGTGTGCTTGCATTATTGTGTCCATGATTGATATGCTGTAGATATGCTGTACATGTTATTCTCTCAGTTAAGATCTTAGATCAGATTGAAAATTCTGAAAAACTAACAGTGCATACCTGTTGTTATTTCAGTTGGTTTTATTAATTTCATTCTTCTACCACAGAACAGTCATAATCCACTTTTTTTTCACTTATATGCTGATGCACTTACTGTCTATGATCTTACTTGTATGCGATTTTATTCTATATAGAGAATTGCGGATATTTCCTTGCCAACACCCCCCAAGATAACCACTACCTATTTGTTGAAAGAGAGTTCCGTGCATTATTTTAGGTCCACTGCAGAATCCACACTCTTGCACTTGCTGTTCAAGATATTTCTTGTCTGTTATGTTCTTTTATGTAAAGAACAATGGATATTTCTTCTACTCCCAATGACCACAACCTATTTGTTAAAAAATAGAGTTGAGTGCATTATGATAGGATGCTTTTTCAGGTGTTGATATCTATGCTCTTCATGTAATGCAGGACAAGTCAATCAGAGTTCATTATTCCTTGTGATAAATATATGGAGGCTGTGAATGGCAATCTCTCGGTTGGAATGAGGTTTAAGATGAGGTTCGAGGGTGAGGAGGCCCCAGAAAGGAGGTATTATTATGTTTCAGTAGTCCTAAAATTTACTGGTTGAGTCTAGTATGATGAAAACCTGGAAAATTTAAGTATTGACGTTGCCATCTTAGCCCAAGAACTACCTATAGTTTGATGAAAATATGGAAGATCTAAATATTGACCTTGCAACGTGGTTGTATCATGCAGGTTTACTGGCACTATAATTGGAATAGGTGCTCTTCAAATAGAATATGGAACACTAGCCTGCACAATGAAATTTCCACAACTGCAACAATATTGCCCATCAGTTGCAATGACTACATACTATCAGTACAGAAGCAGATTGTTATAGATCCATGTATTGATTTAATAGTGTCTTTGCTTATGATTTTGTTGACGATTTCTGAAGTGATTTAATTCATTTCCATTTCGACACCACAAGATTGTTGGTAATGTTTTTGTTGGCTGTTGCTAATTTCCAGTACTATAACAAAATTCGTCATCACTTCATAGATTTCCATGTTTGAAAACATCTTTGAATTCTTTTTTCAATCTGAAATTTACGAGCTGCAATTTGCAGGTGCATGGAACACTAGAAACAAAAAATTCCTTCATGCCTCCATTCCACAAAGTTTGCAACAATTGAAACAAGCAGATCCTTGACAACCTATCAGATTGCATCATCTGCAAGCAAAAGACACCATCCAGACATGAACATTGTTTGGAATGTGCTCTTGAAACATAAGATGGAACACTAGCCTGCACAATGAAATTTCCACAACTACAACAATATTTCCCATCAGTTGCAATGACTACATAAGAGCAGTATAGAAGCAAAATCCCATCAACAGTTTTTCATCTCCGAGGACTCTTTGTACAAGCTGTTTTCACACTCGATGCTTACAAGACCATAACATAACCTGTAAATAACATATGGAAAAGCAAGAGTGAGAGCGAGAGAGATTCATCTTCCTATTCACACTACTACATGGTATTGCGGTTGCATAACCTGAGCAGCAAAAAAAACTTAACCCATATTTCTCCATGCTTTTTTTCTCATTTGCTATTGGCATCGACATTGCAACTTATTGCTCTTGTTTATTATGTGATCAAAATGTATTAACAATATCATACATTAATATCCATGCATTTATTATTTTCCATTTTCCATGATAAGACATATGCCTTATTAAATTTCTCCACTAATTTATATATAAATATCCACGTGTATATAAGTTAATTCCCACACTCCACGTTTATCACCTATAATTCCGAGAGGTGCTATTCACTAAGTGGAGATCCATTCGATATCATGAACAAGTCACGATTTAAGGGAGATGTTTCCTCACGACTAGAATCTAACCAACATTATAGTTAAAAAAAAACGCCCCAAGTTTTCAATAAGAACAAGTGGATGTTGTAAGGTTGGAACTTGGCCAATAAACCAATAAAACATAGATAAAAAATGGGTTCGATCTTCCCATATATAGAGAACCAAAAGCCAATAAACAAAGATCGAAAAGCAATGGGTTCGACCTTCTCATACTGAGAGTCATATCCATAATTTTGAAATAAAAACGATTCTCATATGTATACAGAGGATCATAAAAATAAACAAAGATCGAAAATGGAAATCGATCTTCCCATATACAGAGAATCAAAGGCCAATAAACAAAGATCGAAAATCAATGGATTTGACCTTCTCATATTGAGAGTCATATTGAGAATTATGAAATAAAAATGATTCTCATATGTATACATAGGATCGTAAAAATAAACAGAGATCGAAAATCGAAATTGATTTTCAAAATACCGTAACAAAGGTGGAAATCACATTGATTGAATACATAAAAGTGAATATAAAAAAAATGAACAGAGATAACTAATCTTTCTTGTCTTCCATCATTTCTCTATATAAGACAGAGATAAATATAATTTTCAAAATAAACAGAACCTATATGTTCAGAAAATTGACGAAGACAGAGATACAAATTCTTTTCTTTTCTTCCGTCATTTCCTTGAACAAAAACAGAGCTATCAATAATTTTTGTAAATCGAATCTATACGTTCAAAAATTTGAACGAAAACAAAGATATAATTTATTTTCTCTTCTTCCGTCATTTCTAAAAATAAAAAAATAAAAAAACAGAACTAAACATAATTTTTGAGTGAATAAAACCTGTGGGGACGGTTTCTCCAGCCGTAGGTGTAGTTCCAAGGAAATCACAATCGATCTGACACCCGAGTACCAAATATCGAAGTTTTGTAGCGGATATGGAGAAATGTGCATCTGCAAAAGATTATGAGTCCGGTTCCCTCAAGGCTCGACCGAATTTGATACCAAATGTAGGGACCCCGTTTGTGGGGTCATCCCTAAATATTAATAATACAACTCATCAACATAATATAAAATCAAATTCAAACTTATCCATGACATAAAACTAACTTACAAAAAAAAAAATATTAAGCAAATACCATAGAACCATAAACCTGTCAATTCGTTGATCTATCCCGCTATTGAAGGAGTAGTCGTTGTCAATCTGATCTAGCTTGCTCTTTTTACATCCGCTTCACCCATTGGATCCCTCCAACAAAGCTTGTTTAACCATAGGCGAAGCAATCGTTAGCTTCACCACCCAACCGTAGGGTTATGCAATCAGTTTCATAGCCAACCCCGAGCTTCGGGAACGTAGAGCTCACACACAAAAGTAGAGAACGAGAAGTGGGATTCCCCCCCACCAAGATCTTTTGCCAAACTCCAATAGAAGAAAATCAATGTCTTACACACATTATGATAACCATCCAGCGATAGGGTCCCCTTGCGTTTCCTTATGTCTTCCTTAAATAGGAAAATTCATTGCGACACATGTCGCTTCATGCAAAAATACCTAATTTTTAATTAATCAATTGTAATTTAGCTCACCCATCCATGTGTCAATTTTCTAAGAGAGTACACCTACCTTCCTATATTTACTCAAGTTTGTCCCCTTTGATCTTCAATCTAGTTTCTATTTTTGTGGGTGCAAGTGGTGTTAACTAAATGCTAAAGTTTAGTATTCCATTTGATCCTAAAACAATATCTTCTATTATTTTAATTACAAAAATGAATTTCATGTGCAAATGGTCTAAATGCAATTTATATGTTTTATGCATAATGTTCATCAATTGTTTTCTTCTAGGGTCTAGGTACCACATCGTTGGGTCCATTCGTCCCTCATTCTCTTTTCGTCGACATGGTACCACATTGTCGGGTCCATTCGTCCATTATTTTCGTTTATCGACAAGGTATCACATCATCGTGTCCTTCCGTCGACATTTATTTGCTGCATCTGATTTGCAGGAACTTCATGTAGGGATTTAGGATCGTTACCTTCAATCCTCCGTCTACACGCTATTGGAGACTAATGGAATTGAGGAGTAAGTTCGTTCTTACTGCGCTCCCCCAACTCGTACGTGACCAACTCCGTCATGGTCCACTTCGCACAACTTCATGCGTCCCCGAGTAAGCGTCTATGGGATTTTGAACTCGTCAATGGATTCCGTAAAAAGTCAACACCATCGTCGTCCTTTCGTGTGTGATTTATTTGTACTCTACGAACCATTTATTTCCTTTGTGAGTCCATTAGTGAACCGTTTCACCTGTCGCTACACACATGCTCAAAAACACACATTAATAGCTCTATTCTCATTTATCATAATCTATTTCATAACCCGCTAGTCGTTAAGCATCATAATTTCCTCACAATATCATATATTTCGTCATTCAGTTAATCATGCATTTATTTTTCTCACATCACATATTTCATAATACAACTTACTGTTAAGCAACATTACATTTATTCATTAATTCCAGATAAAGTATCCAATTCCACAAATTTCCATTTAATCCTTTGTTTTCATTCATCAAAATTGTCGTCATGCATATATTTAGGTGTTTCTCAATCGTTAAGACATATCAAGACTCAAAATACCACTTTATCAAAGTTTGTTCAGCCGGGTCACTCGACAGGTGCCCTTAAAGTCCGCAGTCATTCTAGGGGCATTACACCAACAAACCAGGAACGATTCACGATCTATGGTTGGGAGGAATGTGGCAATTCTGAAGTCATTTGGTTACATTTCTACAGGTCGGTTAAAAGTATTTTTTATCAATCCGTGCTTGTAGGAACGAATAAGTAAGTTAAGTAAAATCTCAGAAGCTTACTAATACCATTATATAGAATGATTATTATAAATAACAAGTCAACATAGCCTTCACCGACGCATTGGAAAGAATCTCATTATCGTATCATTTGATAAAAACAAAAACACATAAATTACAAATAGGGATTTTCCCATAGACAGTAAAACAAAGAATTAAACGCCGAAATTATTCGACAATATCATAGATTCACCTTAATTAAAATAGGTAAACTCATACAAAATATCAGTGACTCAACCTCATTACATAATAGAGACATAACATGGAAATATCAATTTACAGTAAATTAATAAGCACAATATTCAAACCCTATCTAAACTACGACAATCATGAACTGATACAAATCATCCCAATGTGCAGAATGTATCAAAGAGAAGTATCGTATAACTTAAGTATCAAAAGTAGGCTCAAGATTCAAGCTCAATAGCCAACATACAATGAGTCATTTCTACAGAAATGCCAAAATGCCTAAATAGGCTTACAAAATAAGAGTTATACAACCGAGAGGAGTTTCCCATAAGAGAAAATGATTACAAATATAAAAATGATAGAGTCTTCCCAGCGAAGCCGTAGGTTGTTCAAACCTATCCTTGTCACTCCGAATGGCAAAGCCATTAACCAAACAACACATCAAACCCATAAAACGCAGACAGTAAATTGATTCACATGATGGGAATGGTCGCAATAGAAATGGGGCTTACTAGGGACAATACACCTATGGTTCTCCTTCCCTTTGTTCAAATACCCTGTAAGTGAGCTACAGGTAGCCTACAACACCCTCCTGGCATTTAAACACAAAGTAGAACGAAATCAGAGTAAGTAAATCTATAATACGAAGCTTCTGCGAAAGAGATTTGGAATCAACCATGTGCCATAGAAGCAAGACTTACCTTGCACATTTTCCTTTGACCAACCACGAGGATGCCATTCTACAGAAGGTAAGTGCAGACCAAGAGCTATGCTCTGGTCATGTGCCTACTCTTCCCCCAAAACCATGAAACAACAGAGCCCTTGCTCTCCAAGTGACTGAAACAAGAATAATACATGAATGCGATTTTGGTTAGGGTTTTAATCTTTTTCCAACATGGAGATCCACCATGTGGCTATCACATGGGCCTCATTAAAATCCAACTACCTTCACTTGGAAATCAATTTCTACCCATACGCCTATAGTAGAAGACACTCCTTTTAAGGTCAAGCATTTTGGTATAAGCTTAGTGTTGTTATAAAGGGAACATTATACTTTTGTGCCAAAGGTTACCCATCCTAGTAGAGTCTAGCTTAAAGTTATTCGATGGCCGCTTGTAATCAACTTTAAACATGCATTATCTCATGAAAATATAAGTAATCCCAAGTTCTATTAAGCCCTTCATACCAATCACAAAATTAAAATATTAACCCAACTAATTCAATTACAGTGAAAGCATAGACATCATAGTTACAAGAACATCCTTACAAGGGTTTAGGTTATGCATCAAGAACAACATACAAACATAATAAAGTATGAAGTAAATAAACGTAGCAGTGTAACAATAATGGTATAGATTAAGTTAAAGACGTGCGAGTTCAATGCCATGTAGAAAAACAACGAAAATATCACAGTTGCAGTACAAGCCATCATGTTATTCTTAGTATCTAAAACTCAGTGCTGAAGTTAATTTTGAATGGACCGCAGGTCTTACTTATAATCGAACCCCCTACAATTTATTTATTTTAGGAATTAAGGGACATTACAAGTGGTATTAGATGCCAGATTTAAACACTCAGAGACCTTTTGGGATCACTACTTAAAAAAACATCCGCTGCAGAAAAATGTTTTCAAAAATTTACTTATCATTTTTTTATTTAAAACTAAAAAAATCTTGTTTTACTGAAAGATTGAATTCTACAGATATAAGAGCAATCTGAATCATGGTCATAGAAGGGAACAACAATAGACACGGGAACTTGGATTCACCACCCCGAGAAGAAGAGCTTGTGGTGGAACTGAATGATAGTATTAAGACAACCAAGCCATCTGATTTGATGAAGACAATACAGAGCTTACAAGCAGATCTACAAAGTTTTAAAGATGATAAATTGAATGAGAGACAAGAACAAAAAGCAATAAATGAAGCTTTACTTCAGAGTTTGACTGGGATGAAACCCCAGAAACAAGTCACCCATTCAGAAAACAACTCGAGAGGAGACTATCATTGAAAAAGAAGGACCAACAATCCTAGGGAGGAGGTACGAGAAGAACACACACCCGACTTCATGGAAGAGGAGTATAAGAGCTCTTCCAGTGATTGCTCACCATCCCCTTGCAAGAAGAGATGGAAAAATGATGATAGCCTACAGAGAGAATTTCAGAAGATCAAAGCCCCAACCTATGAAGGAGAAATGAATACAGGGGAAAATGATGAAGAATAGCTTTTGGGAATGACGAAATATTTTAGAGTACACAATTACTCCAGTGAGATGAAGGCCCGTCTGGCTATTTATAACTTAAACAGAAAGGCAACTAGATGGTGGAGAGATCTGAAGCATACTAAGAATCAGAAAGTGAAGGATATCAGATGGAGTACCTTCAATAAGTTATTTCAAGAAAGTATATGTTAGAGAGATTCTTTGACAAAAAAATAAAAGAGTTTCACAAGCTACGAATGGGATCCCTAAACATGGATGCCTTTATCAAAATATTTCTAGATCTGCTGCACTATATGCCTTACATCAAAGACGAAAAGGTCAAGATACAACAATTTTTGGGGTGTCTTCCTCCAAATTTTCGAGAGAGAATTGAGTTCGACATAACCAAAACTATGGACATAACCTTGCACAAATCCAGACTTTGCTACGAACATGGGAAACAGAGAAATGAAAACATAAACAGAAGTCGAGACAGATTCAAGACCTTTTCGGATAACCGAAAACAAGGGTTTAGGCCACCACCTTACAGAAAATAGAACAACAGTTTTCCACCAAACATAAATTTCAACAGACCCGGTGCACGGCCAAATGTGCCCACACCAAATACCAACAGACTAGAAATAAATAGAGGAGCCAAGGCTGCTCCGTTACAAGTTAGTTGCTGTAAGTTCCAAGGGCCCTACTGTAATACCCCTAGACCCTTAGTTAAAGTTTAAATACTTTGTAATAATGTTTTTAATTATTGTTGAACAATTATTTGACCAAGTGTGGTCAAAGACACATGTTTGAGGATATTGTATTATTTTTATTATTTTATAAATTAAACAGGAGAATCCAATCTGAAGTAGTTGTTGAAAGAGTGTTTGCTGGCCCACAAGGAGGAATGACATGTGTTGGGATGAATTCCCATAGTGGTGAAAACCACTAATTAATATCTCAACAGATGCAGGAGGCATCATCCCCATTTTAAGGTCAGAACTCCAAGTGGAGGTTCTAGAGCAGGAGGCTCATTATGGACCTAAGTCCTAGGCAATGCTTTATTAAGCTATTCCCTTCAGACAAACATGAGGTTTGGATGGAAGAGGGAAATTATTGTTGTTGAGTTGAGAACTGAGTTATAATTCTGAGAACTGAGAGATAGTTCTGGTTGCCTTCGGTTGTATTTGTCCTTGTGGTCCATCAAACAAGATCGAGGGTTTCAATATCAGCAAGCTTGGATGTTCTGGAAGATTGGTTGGGAGGAATGACAAACTTCAGATTGGATTCAGTCTGTTCTTTCAGCCAGGTTCTATAATTGTTTATTAGTACTCTATATATTTATTTCTCTATCTGTTCAAGTATTTACTGTGTAGAATTTGTAGTGAATAATGTACCGTGTTTTTATATTGTTGAATATTTTGTTAATAAATCCATTGGTGAGATTTATATGTGTTCCTATTTACTATGATTTTACTATCTATTATCTGTTATCATTATTATATCTATGAATTTATTATATTACTGTAGAACCACATTTCCTTTCTGTTATAAATCTCTATCAGTAATATAGAAGAACCGAACTAGAGTTGGGTTAATTACAAGCTGCATAAATACTCATATAAATATAAAATTATTCTACAATATATTCTATTTAAATACATTACCAAGAAAAAAATAGTGCTAACTCTAAGACATGATATTAATATAAACAGTGTTGATTTAATAACCAAGCAAAACATCATAACTATAAATTATACAAAGGATATTGCATACACTTTTAAATAGAGCCACGATTTTTATCTCTGTAGGTTTCCATCGTTTTAAATAGATTAGTATGACTCTTATTTACCCTTGGTATACGATTTCGTTACCATTACAAGGGTTAAGAGCAAAGCCGTGAGGCATTGTTCAAATGGTTCTAGGGTAAAAACAATAGTGACAGAGCCGTAAGGCTCGGCTAGCAAAACCATGTTAACAAAAATTTCACAGTGCCGTAAGGCCACATAAGAAGAAATTCGTAACATTTAAACTCAACACAGAGTCGTGAGACTAAGTTCACTATTTCGTTGCTAGGTTAAAAATATTTTGAACTATAATATTAAATCCTTAAGACTAAGTACGAACTTGTTATATTCATAAGGTTAAGAACAGAGCCATGAGGCTCGTTCAAACAATAAACCAAGATACCAAATGTATTTATATAAGTTCACATGAATTAATAGAACTAGGTAAATGATCCAGAGTCAAAACACACACACAGAGCCGGATGGCTATCGTAACATTACAGAGATTGAATTCCAAGAGGCTTCACTTTTCTTTTAAAAGAATTTTGTTCATATAACTATTAACCATCATTACGAAAATTAAATGACATAGAGTCAAGCATGGTACATGCTGGAAATCAAATGCAAGGCGGGGAACCATCATCGGGTTGTTCGCAACCAGAGATGTCGCATGCCCACTACCACGAACATCATCACCGAGACCCGAAATACTCTGCAAGTAAACGTGGAAGAAAGTTAGAGTTTAAACGAACATAATAATAAATGTGAACTCAGTAAGTATTAAACAAATAGAAAACAAGAACAGGGTTAAACTTTACCTTAGGGTCGCGAAAGGCCTGACTAGGTAGCGAACCCCTTCTCCCCTGTTTCCTTCTCCTAAAGAAAAATGAAAACCCAGATTTCACAACGGGTTCGAATCCTTCATGATTCATTAGTTGCACCTCCAGTACAACGAAAAAAAGAATGGTTAAAACTTATAAAAGATGACTGAGTAAAAACCACAACAAAAGTATTGTTAGGGAGGTCGAGACATTACCTGTGCCCAAGAAGTTGCAACCACTGTGAGCGACCTTGCATACTTTACAAGTGTTATCATTTAACAGAATCTTGAGCACTAAAATCTGGTTCCGTAAGGCATCGTGGGTAAAAACCACAACCCTCGAACCCTCACAAGTTAACACTTAAACATTTCAAGCTTAAATAAAAACAAAAACGAGTTCCATTTATAGAGCTTGGATGAGGTGAGGCTTCAAGCTATGGAATGAGCATTGAAGCCATAGAGCCAACACTAGGATTGATCTCTGTTAAAGCACAACAAACCTAGACCTTGAAGTTATGAAGTTAAACATGAAATAAACACAACCCACAGGGTATGCCATCGTAACAACATCACAGAGCACTCCATAAGGAGGCTGCAGAGTGTAATAAGGTTTCTTGCTTTCAAAGTCACTGAGCACAATTAAGCCATGGCTTCCTGCGCAGAGCTTGGCTCTCAGTGCAGCAACATAATGACGAGCCATGAAACCAAAATGCTAAGTTTAACCATGTTCTTTCATAAAACCAAATTGCACTGGGTAAATCCTAAGAATATATTAATAAACGGTGTGATGGCAAGCCACGTAGGATGGGGATGGATGGTACAACTCTCTCATAAATGCCTTCTGTTATCACTCCAGGAAACGCTTCTAGGTTGTAGCTCGAAGATGCCTGGTAACTTAACTATTTGCTCAATGTTTCACTCAATGGATCAAGTCTGATGACTAATCAGACCTCACTCACTCAAAGCATGCATAAAATTAACCAAATAGACAAGGCTTCTAACTATCACTATTCAGAGGGTTTGTAATATAGGTGAATAGACGAAGAATTCTCACTATGCTGGCAGATTCATACATAAAACACTTACATATGAATAGCTAATCATAACAAGGAAATGATACTTGCAATTCAACTTATCAATACAGATATAGGATGACAGCTATATGGTATTAGACAAAAAGAATAAACATGAATAAAATATCCAAGTACAAGTATAGAACAGAAAGAAGATGTAATCTGAACATGTAATGGCAAAAGAGCTTGTATTAATTGACAAGAACATGAGAAGATTGAGTACAAAAAGTGTCTAAGACTCTCTAAAGTTGAACCACTACAATGATTATTCAATGATCTTAAATAAGCTTTACAAATCAGTTTCAAGATCCTCAAAAGATGGATCTGATAACCTCTTTTCCTATCTCAAATCCGAATTTGTGAGGTGGCTGGAAAATGTAGAAATTTCTGGAAATTTTCTGCTCAGATATTAACCAATATCTCTAAAATCAAAACATATTTTGGAAAATTGAGAGAGGTTTTGTATATTGGTTTGTTGTGAGAAAAAACCTCTCTCATTTCTTTGATATCCATTTTCATTTTCCCGATATCTGTATTTAAAAAACATGTGTCAAACAGAGAAATTTCGAGATATGAAAATTAGGGCTCAGAGATGGATTCGATTCTCCCAATCTGTGACACCTGTGTATAAAATGAAAGAGGTTATTGTTATTTGACATGTTATCCACAAAATAATTCGACCGTTTCTCAAAATGATCCTCCAGTCGCTCATAATCATCATTTCAAAATGATGACTCAACAGAGTAAAAATGCCATATTTATGAAAACGTAGCCTCATCTTGTGGGGGACTTTTGATTGCCTACCCGAGCTCAAAATGAAGATCTGAAAGTACCATTGGAAATATTAGGATGTCTAGTTGTCAATAGACTATTTGAGCGTGTAAAACAGCCTCTCCACGGCTGAGAAAATTGATTTTTCCCAAGACCTGCTGTCTGTTTCCAAGTTTCTGCGCTTTCGATGGCTAAAATAGACCCGAATTTCGCGTTTTAGCTACCGAAAGCTTTGCTTTCGGTGGTTAATGAATAGTTGGAATGTCCTCCTAAGCTACCGAAACTTGAGTTTTGAATTTTTTGAAGGAAAAACCAAATCAAATGTTTTTCAAACTTTATTACATACTTAAAGCTCTAAAAAATGAGCCTTAAAAAATTTAGAAATGTATTTTTTCAATGAATTCCTATCACATAAAATAAACAAAATTGACTATGTTATTTGAGGAGATAACATCTGGCTCCTACTCGGGGATGGAATCCTCCTTGTGAGGTTCCAAGAACCACAGATTTGATGCCTTTCCTGGAAAAACCAAAATTCAGAACCAAATCCCTAGTGTTCAATTGGGCATGGAGTCATTTTGTAAAAACCAACAAAAAAGGAAATGATACTTTTGAACTTGCAGTTCCATTGGGCATGGAGTCATTTGTCCCGTGCAACTGATCTCTTGTAAACTTGTAGCCTGCCTGCTCTGCTTATTCAAGAAAACTGAAAACAATCTACGTGCTCGTATGAATAACTTATTTTTCTACCTATCCCTACACTAACCAACTGTACTGCCTCTTATCAAGTGAACTCATGCTTGCAATGAAGCCATGTAAGAAACTGATCTACTGAACTTATCCTTGATTTTGACCCCAAAAATAAAGGAATGTTTATCCAACGGAAAAGTGATTTGAACAGCTAATAAAGCCAGCTTTCATCTGACATAAATATTTTAACATCTATGTTGTTCATGGATTCCAAATAGTTTGCAACAGGGTCATTAAAATCACAAAGAAATACCTCTCCGAACAGCTATTCCAATTGAAGACTAAAATGCTTTTGCTGATGGCTGTCTTCACTAATCTTAATGCTGAATGTGGACTGCTCAACCTCTGTCAGAGAAACATGCATGATGAACTATTGATCTAGATCTTTCTGTTCATCATCTTCCTCTTCATGTCTGCTGCAATTTCCCTTTGTCTGTAAATCAAAAAGCTGAGGGCTGCCCTTACTATATGCTGCATATTCAATCTGTCACATGCTAATGTAAAGACCTGCTCATCATCTTTCGGGTTTTCAAAGGGTACGATCTGATCTTCAAGACAGCCTAAAACAATAGTTGCATTTGGTACAATGTCAAAAGCAGCTATAGTATGGTTATCATAATGTGGATTACCAATCCCTTGATCATAATGAGAGGTATCTTCTGCTGTAGCAAAATTTTCATGAATGTTTGAATCTTTATTCAATAAATTGAATTCATGACAGCATTCGGGATATAGAAGATCAACTAAAAAATTGTCTTTACAAAACACATGAAAGGCAGCATGCAAATCTGCCAAAGAGATGATACCGGCAATAGGAAGGGACTGGTACCAATCACGAGCAATCCCCTCTAATGAATACCAAAACAGTTTAATCTGAACATCTTCATGCACAATTTGCAAACGATGAATGCAATCATGAAAGTCAAGCGAATGTTCAGCTGGTACTTCCCAATCTTCTCCTTGAAATCTAGGAAGGCTTCCATCCCATTCATCTCTACTAGGCACTGGATTAGGGAAACCAACAATCTTTGAAAAATCATAGAAAGCATACCTCTTCGCTAAGATTTTGTTCATGTCATACTAATGGAGTCGCCAATAGATTTCTGAGCAATGGAGTCGCCACTGAATCCGTCCTTCATGGAGTCACCAGATAGATGATTACAACCAAGAAAATGTCCAGGATTTGTCTATCATCAAAGCTGAATCTATGTTGTTCTCCCAGGGAAGCTGAGCTTCAATCTCCTCTCCCCGACAATGACGCCAAATATTATCTCTCCAAGAAACTCTTCTAGGTTGTAGCTCGAAGATGCCTGGTAACTTAACTATTTTCTCAATGTTTCACTCAATGGATCAAGTCAGATGACTAATCAGACCTCACTCACTCAAAGCATGCATAAACTTAACCAAATAGACAAGGCTTCTAACTATCACTGTTCAGAGGGTTTGTAATATAGGTGAATAGACGAAGAATTCTCACTATGCTGGCAGATTCATACATAAAACACTTACATATGAATAGCTAATCATAACAAGGAAATGATACTTGTAATTCAACTTATCAATACAGAGATAGGATGAAAACTATCTGGTATTAGACAAAAAGAATAAACATGAATAAAATATCCAAGTACAAGTATAGAACAGAAAGAAGATGTAATCTGAACATGTAATGGCAAAAGAGCTTGTATTAATTGACAAGAACATGAGAAGCTTGAGTATAAAAAGTGTCTAAGAGTATCTAAAGTTGAACCAATACAATGATTATTCAATGATATTAAATAAGCTTTACAAATCAGTTTCAAGATCCTCAAAAGATGGATCTGATAACCTCTTTTCCTATCTCAAATCCGAATTTGTGAGGTGGTTGGAAAATGTGGAAATTTCTGGAAATATGCTTCTCATATATTGACCTATATCTCTCAAATAAAAACATATTTTAGAAAACTGAGAAAGGTTTTTGTATATTGGTTTGTTTTTAGAAAAAACCTCTCTCCGTTATTTGAGATCCATTTTTATTTTCCCAATATATGTATTTCAAAAGCATGTGTCAAACAGAGAAATTCCGAGATCTGAAAATTAGGGCTCAGAGATGGATTCAATTCTCCCAATATATGACACCTGTGTATAAAATGAAAGAGGTTATTGTTCTTTGACATGTTATGCAAAAAATACTCTGACTGTTTCTCAAAATGATCCTCCAGTCGCTCATAATAATCATTTCAAAATGATGACTTAGAATAGTAAAAACGTCATATTTTCTGAAAACATAGCCTCATCTTGTGGGGGACTTTCGACTGCCTTCCCAAGCTCGAAATGAAGATCCGAAAGTACCATTGGAAAGCTTAGGATGTCTAGTTTTCAATAGACTATTTGAGCATGTAAAACATGTTAATTTTCGAGCATTAATTCAATATACTCTAGGATCTTTACTGAGAGAATAACATGTACAATATATCAATGCATATCAATCATAGCAAGCATATCAATCATCACAAGATGCAAACATAAGAGACAATAGATACACAGAGTTTCCGTGGGGAAAACCCTAAGGTGAAAAACCCCACAACTTCCTCAGAGATAGATAGAGAAATAATACAACCAAAGTACAACCCAAGTACACAGAGATAGTCTCCTCCTAGCAGTTGATCTTCCTCCTTACATGTGCGCCACTTTCCGAGTGATGTAGAGTGAGATAATGAGATAATAAAAATAGAGATCTCCTGATCTCTATTTATACTTGTCCTGACTGCCCAATAAAATTATGGGGCCGAATCGTTTATCTTAGCATAATGACTCATGGTTAACTTAATCAGGGCCGACCCCACACATGGTGGTCTAATAACCCATCGGCAAGTTACGACACTTGCGACACTTGTCAATACAAATGATGGTACTTCCTTATAGAGGAATAACACATCTCTATAGGAGTACAATATACATAAATGAAATACATAGATGAAATACATTCCGAAGTTACATATTTCTCAACACTCCCTCTTAACTAGGAAGGCATTTCTCGACACAGATCTGCTAGCACAAGTCTTCTTCTCTGAATCATCATTAGCAAATCATTGTCCTCGAATCATCATCATCATCACTGCTATTGCTATCTCAATCAATCTCTGAATCTACTTGTCATAGGAAGTTCTACAGAGCCAGTCCTTTTTCATACTGGATGTAGGCCCACCACCTGTAGGTCTTCATCATCACTGGCCATACTGTGGAATCCTCAAGACTTATTACGTGCATCACAAAACCTTGCAAGAGCATCCCAGGACTTATTACGGGCACATAGCCCAACCTATCGGATCTCCCAGGGAGCTATTACATGTGACCCCACCACAAAACCTCGAAAGAGAATCCCAGGACTGATTACGAGCACACATCTCAACCTATCGGATCTCCTAGGGCGCTATTATATGTGGTCACCACAAAACCTCGCAAGAGCATCCCAGGACTAATTACGGGAACACATCCCAACCTATCAGATCTCCCAGGGTGATATTACATGTGGTCATGGAAAAACCTCAAAAGATCATCCTAGGACTTATTATGGGAACACATCCCAACCTATCGGATCTCCCAGGGCGCTATTATATGCCATAGGACAAAACCTCGAAATTGCATTTGCCAGATCTCCCAGGGAGCTATTATATGCCAGCGAAAAAACCTAGCAAGATAATCTGCAAACCTCCCAGGGCGTTGTTATATGTTCTCCCAAAGCAAAACCTCAAAAGAGCATTTGCCAGATCTCCCAAGGAGCTACTATATGCCAGCGGCAAAACCTAGCAAGAGAATCTGCAAACCTCCTAGGGCGCTATTATATGCTTATCTGCACAAACTGTCCACGGCCACAGAGTATCAACTTGATACTCACCATACATCATCCCGATGTACACATAATCATCCTGATCATCATCACTGCATCATCCTGATGCATGTCATCTGGAGCAAAATCCTGAAGCTCATCATCCATGATCATCCTGATCATACAATGCATCCACCTGATGCATACATAGTATCTTCCTGATACATATCATCATACATGATCTACCTGATCATACAATGTATCCACCTGATACATATAAAAATACATGATCCACTTGATCATACCTGATACATATCAACATACATGATCTACCTGATCATACAATCTATCCACCTGATACATCTATAGATACATACACATGATCCAACTGATCGTATCCAGCATCCAACATGGTACGTACATACATATAAATGATCCAAATGATCATATCCAACATCTAACATGATGCATACATACATATAAATGATCCAACTGATCATATCCAGCATCCAACATGATGCATACATACATATAAATGATCCAACTGATCATATCTAGCATCCAACATCATGCATATACAGAGCAGTAACTGGAGCATCGTCCTGATGCTCATCATCCAGCGCTTACATCCATAGCCATGGAAGGATCCTCCTCTCACCATGCTTGGAATGGCTTCAGCAAATGTGTCCATCACTTCTTCCTTTAAGTGTCGTCAATCTGAAGAACACCAAGCCTCTCTCCAAAGTACTCAAACTTCACTCTGGCTAGTGGTTTCGTTAGCACATCTACAACCTGCTCATCTGTCGCAACATACAGGAGCTTCACTGCTCCTCTCTGCACCATATCTATGATATAGTGATATTTGATCTCAATGTGTTTCGACCTGTCGCAGAACACTGGGTTCTCAGACAGCTTCACACAACTCTAGTTGTCACAAAAGATACCAGTAGCCTCCAACAGTAGATCAAATAACTCAGACAATAGCTTCCTCAGCCATACTGCCTCACAACTAGCTGAACAAGCTGCAACATACTCTGCTTTGGCTGTACTCAGTGCTACGCAGGACTGCTTCTTGCTAAACCAAGAGATCACACCTGATCCTATACTGAAGCAACACCCATAAGTGCTCTTCCTATCTGCAGCACTGCCTGCCCAATCTGAATCAACATAACCCTGCAGGTTAAACTTTTGATTCGCATCATACTTGAGCCCATAGTCAACCGTACCCTTCAAGTACCTCATAATATAATTTACAGCAACCAGGTGAACACCTCTGGGATCTATTAGGAATTGGCTCAATGTATTCACCGCAAAGAAAATATCTGGTTTCATGTTCATCAGGTACATCAAGGACCCATTCATCTGACGATACACAGTGACATCAATAGGATCAGATGAAGCATCACACAAAAGCTTTAGGTTCGATGCCATAGGTGTGGCCATGGCCTTTTAGTCCATCATCCTGAACCTCTTCAGGATATCTACTACATACTTCCCTTGTCCAAGGAAGATCCCATCTGCACTCTGCCACACCTCCATGCCTACAAAATAGTGCATCATCCCCAAGTCCTTCATCTCGAACTCGGCAACAAGCTTCCTCTTGGTATCAGCAATCAAGCTATCTTCTCCTGTAACAAACAGGTCATCCACATACAGAAGTAGTATCACATGATTTCCTTCCTCAACCTTGTAGTAAAGGTTGGAATCCGCTTTACTCTTGGTAAAGCCCAAACTAGATAGGAAACTGCCCATCCTACATGTCTGTCTTACGTATGTTAGGTATTCTATTTAGGACAATTTTTCATCTTAAGACCTTTTTTAGCCTTGGTTTTTATTTTTCCTTTCCCTAAAATTTGGATTGTTTGACTTTCATTTTTGAATGTTAGAGGCATTTACAAATATTTAGTTCTTAACCTAAGCTCCTATAGATTATTTCGAAGTTTGTTCATATTTGATAAAAAATCTAGGATGAACTAAACATGGCCTATGTTTTAATACATGCTGGCAGCCCATACCATTTCTTCAAAATGCATGTATGCTATTAGCTCGCCAAAGTTAGCTGTATGTGTGCAGGTATAATCATGACACAAATAGGTTTTGAAAGACGTTCCTAGTACAGACCGATAGCTGGTTCTAAAGGACTCAAAACAAAAGAGCAAAATATCTTCAGGTGGAAGCCCAAGTAGTGGGAAGCAGTGCAATGAGAATAATATCCATTTCCATCTTTTACAATACTGTAAAACCGTCGATGTCTACTTTTCATCCTTTGAATCACTCACATCAACAACATTTTACACATTGTGCCAGCTATTCAGAGGATGGTTCTTGTATTGCCAGAAATGGAAATGCTCTGCACCCTATCTGTATGATACTGTCAAATGAAAGATTGGTAATAGGATGCACCATGGAAATATTCAAGCATCAAAGGCTTTGTTTCTTCGATCTGTTCCCTCACAGAAATCCTTGATCGATCCGTTAACATGGACCTGAAATCACTCTGTTGGCTTCTTATGGTGGTAGTCATAGCGATCTCTTCATTGATTTCGTCAATATATGCAGGAGCACCCGAGCCTACTTATTGTGATTCGGATACCAGTTATCCAGTGAAGGTTGAATCCATGGATATCAATCCTAATCCAGTTGTGAGCGGCGCTCCGACCACATTTAAGATTTCTGCCATTTCCGACGTGGCCCTTTCTGGTGGCAAATTGAGTATTGATGTCTTTTTCTATGGAGTACGTGTCCATACAGAAAGTCATGATATGTGTACCAAGACATCATGCCCAATAGAGCAAGGACGTTTTGTACTTACACATTCCCAGAGTTTGCCAGGGTTCACTCCAGCTGGAGCATATAAGCTCAAGATGAAGCTGACGGATGTCGATGACAATAAATTGACTTGTGTTAATATTAACTTCAAAATTGTTCACAGTAGCCTAATTGCCCAAATCTGAGGCGCAGTAAGTGCAGGACTGCTAGGAACAATTTCATTGCTGATTGCTGAATTCTGATAAAAAATTTAGATTATTTTGGATCTCGGAGTATATTGGTTAGTTATTTGACTTGTATGCATCTCTCAGGGATCCAAAAAATCTTGCACAGTTCTTTTAAGAGATGCCATTTGAAAAGGGTTTAGACTATTCATTATCGATTGACAAATGCCAACCAAAATTGTCCAAGTACCAAGGCATTGACAGCATCCACGTAAATTCTAAGGAAGAATGTTCCACAGTGTTTTTTGCAGACCTGTCAGGGTTTGAAAAAGCAGAGGATCATCATTTGAAGATTGCAAAACAACATTTCATCAGTCAATTTCATATTGAAGAGATCATTCCCATTTTTTGCGCATTTCAAGAATATGAGGCAGCGATTGGAAAATTTTGTCTCTGTTGGCTTGGTTTTGCAACCAAGCTTTGTGCAATGGGCACCTATCAACAAGTGATAGCAGTCTCAAATATTGAAAGAAAAAAACAATTATAAATTATTTGAATCTAAAACTAAACTAGCATGTGCATATAACAATAAACTTGAAAAGATTTAAGAACAAGAACAATAAATAAAATAAAAAATAACTTTTGAATTATGATACCTCAAATGGTGAGGATGTTGTGGTGTTGAGCAGCTCCAAGGTGAGTAGCTCCAAGCTCCAATGGTCTCTTCTCCAAGATTGCTACAATGGTCAAGAACTCATGAGAGATTTTGATAGCATGAGGATAGGATGATGGACGGATGTAAAGTGAGGAGCCCCTACCACCTTTTTATAGTTTTTGGTGGTGGGGAATACCATTATGGTTTTGAGGAAACCAAGGGTATTGACCAACATGGTTTAGGTACCTTTTCCCTCCTTTTTACTTTTTTGAATATTTTGAATATTTTTATTCCCTTTTAATATTTTTGGGAATTCTGGACCCTTTTTGAGGGTTTTTTTATGCTTTTTGAGGAAAAATATTCATTTTGAGGGGAAAAAGGGGTGTATTATGGTATTTTGGTGACCTTTTGATGGCTTTAGAGGCTCAAATGGTGGAAAAGTGGACAAATGGGTCATGTGAATAAGGAAATGAGCTAGTGAGCACTTTTTGGGTGTTAACAGATTGCCCCCTGATGTGTGAGGGTAGCAACTCATCGTATGGCAGATAGACATCATAGTTCTTTTGTCTTTTTCCTGGGGTTTGGGGAAGAGAAGAGACCGGTTGGAGACTGGATCCACGACCCTTGGAAGCTGCAAAACAAACAATATTACATGGCCTCAATATGAATGAGGAATAATCTCTGATAATGGACGAGGCGGGCATACCCATGCTCGTATCAAGACATATACATAACAATTAGTCCCAAGAAGGGGGACCTAAATAAGACATAACAAATCTTCTGGTACATCATAATGGTCCAAAGGGGACACTATTTTGGGATGTACTCATGATCATAACATGACTGATCTCAATAACTGATACACTAGAATAAAGCGATAACCGTTCTGAACAAGGCCTCAAAAGGGTTGATTAACTGTTGAATCTGAAGGTGTCCAACATCTGTAGGGACTCAATGACTCTGAGTCAACTTTGAGGAGTATATGTAACTGTATACTCGAGGGAGTATAAAACTGGGGCACATCTGAATATTGTCGCCATGCGCAGCCCAGATATCTATAGAAAAAATGTAACTGGTTGTTTCCATAGGTAGACTCTCAAATGTGGAAGAATCAGGTGGTATCCGGGGTCTTCAACAAATAACTGAAAGGACCAATACCCTGTGCGGGTCTCAACGATGTGATCAAGGTGTTGAAGTCGAGCATGTGAGAAATAACCATTTGGAGAGGCACTGAGGACTCTTCTCGAAATGATTCGTAGGCACTCATCATAAATGGTGATGAGTCCAAGACACAGGGACCTCTAGGTCTATCCTCTGGAATAAATTTGGTTGTCGTTGACAGAGGGAGACCAGTAACTAACAAGGCAATGATGTTTCCTTGATAGGAGCACGAGGTGTAGAACTGAAGTGTGGTAGTATTGATGGTAGGACTGGCATACTTTTGGGGATGCGAAGTAACTGGGGTCATAGAGTGGGTAGACTCAAACTTCCTTTGTTCAGAGCATGATTACATGGTTGACTTGGTAGCGTAGGGAACTGACTTGTAGGTGTGGGGATCATAGCTTTTAGGGACTGAAGGGTATGTATTGACTCTGGGGGGTCAAGCTGATGGGTGCTGTCGAGGGATTCTCGGGGTGACATACTGCAGAATACTCTGAACAAAGGCGACCAAAATGGGGAAGCTTCCATATGAGTAGACATGATCTGTTGTGGCGCCGAGAAGCACTATTGGGTCCTTCTTCGTAGTTTTAATGAGCTCCAAGAAGGGATAAAAGTGTGCTCTGAAATGGTACTATCTTGTGGATTTTGTGAGCCCAGGACTGTTCGTGCTCATGGGTGCTTTCATTCTTAATGAGTCTGAAAACGATAAGAAGACTCTGTAGTGGTTGTGAGTACTGTCCTGTGGGTTTTTACGAGCCCAGGATGGTGATTGCTCGTGGTTGCTTTCATGTTTAGAGAGTCTGAAATCGGTAAGTGGACTCCATTGGTGTTCTTTTTCGTAAGTTAGTCTCAACGGCCCGAAAAAGCATAAAATGATGCAGATGGAGAACTCTTCTAGCCGATGTGACTAGAGTATTCCTTTTTCGTAATTAGTCTACAAGGTCTGGAAAAGGGGTAAACTTATAACTGGTAGACGCCCTTTCAGATATGTTTAGCAAGCATGAAAGGAAGCAAGGTTGCTCGACGATATTTTCATTGTTTTAGGAGTCAGAAAAGAGCTTAACAAAAACTCCCTAAGTGCCTTTTTCATAAAAGGGATTGCTCGACCCGAAAAAGGGGTAAAATTATACCAAACAAAAATGGATTGATGAGAGTGAGAAAAGGTCTCAAGAATCATCATGAGTGTGGAATACTGAATCCGGTGACATAAAGATTTTCAAAAAGGGGCAATGACCAATGTGGTACACAAACCGAGGTGATGAGTGGCATTTAAAAAAAATGCCCGAAAATCATGGGGTGAGAGTGAGAAATGATCTCAAGCATCATCACGAGCGTGGAAAACTGAATCCGACGATATCAAACCTGTCAAAAATGGACGACGGCCAATGTGGCATGCAAACCGAGGCAGCGAGGGGGCATGGGAAAAATGCCCAAAAAATCTGGGCGTGAGAGTGAGAAATGATCTCAAGCATCATCACAAGTGCGGAAAACTGAATTCGGCGATATAAGACTCGTAAAAAATGGACGACGGTCGATGTGGCATGCAAACCGAGGCAACGAGGGGGCATGGAAAAAATGCCCGAAAAATATGGGTGTAAGAATGAGAAATGATCTCAAGCGTCATCCCGAGCGCGGAAAACTGAATCCGGCGATATAAGACTCGTAAAAAATGGACAACGACCGATGTGGCACGCAAACTAAGGCGACGAGGGCGTGAAAAAATGGCTAAAAATGCACCTGTTGAAAACAAGAAAAGGAAAGGACTATCATGAAGTTCTTGCTGTGCTGATTCCAATGGTACCAATGGTTTGGGGAACGGACGTCATATGATACCGCAATGGTTGTTTGAAAAATGGTGAAATTTCTATAAATAGGGTGTGGGGCCCATATGCCGTGTCATTGTTACGTGTGAGTTTGGCAAAGCAATCAGAGCTCTTTTGATTTCCGGGAGATTTAACCGTTGGTTTTCGATTCCGTGAGTTTCAGGTAACCCTATTCTCCTTAGCCATTTTAATTATGTCTTTTTTGGTTAGCGACGGGCCCCTAAAGGCCGCGAAATTCCATGTTGGCCTTCCAACGTGGAATATCGCGGGTTTCGCGTCTTTTTCCACGATGAACATCGCAGGTTTGGGGCTGACAGTCGCGATGTTCATCGCAGCTGTCGGGCTGAAAGTCGTGATGTTCATCGCCACTATGGGGGCGATAGTCGCGATGTTCATCGCGACTGTGTGGTCAATACCTGCGATGTTCATCGCGGCTTCTTGGATGAAAGCCGCGATGGTCGTCATGGCTTTTGATGGAAAAGCCACGATGGAATTTTTTGAAATTTTTTTTTCTGGTTCTAAAAAATTTCTTTGTTTTTTGGCAGGATGTTGAGGAGACCTTTGGTGTCATGGCGAGAGCGGGAGATGAAGGAGGATTTGATGATTCGGATTCGGACTGATCAGGGGGTCCAACAGGCTCTGGCTATGAGTGGGATCCTGAAGTTTGCTCAGATTCCACCGATGCGTTCAGTAGGAGCGCTACTGAACAAATTTGTGAGTCTGTGGGTCCCTGCAGAGGGTGCCTTTTTAGATGGTATGTTTTGTGTTTTGTTCTCTACATATCATATACATATCATCTGCACAATCACGCAAGTGAACCATCATCATATACATGCCCGTGGAGGCACATGTTATGCACGTGGATGCAACATTTTGATTTTTGTATATGCCCGTGGAGGCACATGTTATGCACGTGGATGCATTTTTGTCATTTTTATATATGCCCGTGGAGGCACATGTTATGCACGTGGATGCATTTTTGTTTATGATATGGTTTGATTGGTGTGCCAGTCAAGAATGTTGTTGGCCATATGGTCTGCTACACTGTTGAGATTCCTTGGGACATGTGTGAATGAAATGGATTCAAACTGTTGAACCATTTGTTTAGTGCACAAGAATTTTCTGAAAAGACAGGGATCACGTACCTGGTAATCATTGTTGAGCTGGGAAACAAGGAGTTATGAGTCTAAGAAAACGTTAAGGTGACGTATGCTCATTTGGAGAGTTGCGGCCAGGAGACCGGTCACGACATCTTATTCAGCTTGGTTGTTGGTGGCGGCACCTAAACACACTCCGTCGATGTGGATCAACTCATGTGAAGGGGAATATATTACCCAAGCTGCGGAGGCCAGATTGGGGGACCAACGGCTTGCACCATCAGCGAAACCGACGTAGCAGAGTGGAATAGGATCCATCTGTGGTCATGCAGAGAAAACAAATATTTAGGTTTTTTGAATTTTTTGTGAAAAACAAAATAATACTGTACAATAATGGACGGTGGTGTCCATCAGATTTGCTATGGGTAAAATCGCTTGAGGTACAACCCGTTGCGTGGGTTGTGTAGGGGGTTGGCTTCTGAATTGGTCCTAATGTATGCCCCTTGTCCGAGGCAGGTGTGTATAATGTATGGGCCTTGCCACATGGACACAAACTTTCCTTTCCCAGTTTTATCATGAGCTTGATCATAGGCGAGGACAAGGTCCCCTTCAGTAAAAGTTCTTGGGTGGACATGTTTGTCGTAACTCAGTTTGGATCGGTTCTTGGCTACTTCCATGGTTTGAAGGGCTGTGCGCCGATATTCATCGGCCTGCTCTAGGAGTAGTAAGCGTTGCTCAATTGGGGAAGTGTCCGGTAGAAGTTCAACGACCATATGTAGGGCTGGAATCTGGCACTCGATGGGGAGGACGGATTTGACACCGTGAACTAAATGAAAAGGGGTAAAACCGGTGGCGGTTTTGGTTGACATGCGGTATGCCCATAGTGCCAGGAAGAGCATGTGGTGCCAATTTGATTTGTGTTCGTCTACAGTGCGCTGGAGGATGGTTTTCAAAATTTTGTTAATCGCTTCGACTTGGCCATTTCCTTGGGGGTAGTAGGCGGAGGAGAAATGGTGTTGAAATTTCAGTAAGGTTGATAATTCTCTCCAGATGGCATCTTCGAAGTGAGAGCCGTGGTCTGAGATGAGTTGTTTTGGCACTCCAAAATGGGCGATAACATGGTTGAGGAAAAAACGTGCTGCGGTGTCGGCCTTGCAATTGTAAGTTGGCATGGCTTCCGCCCACTTGGTGAAATAATCTACGGCCACAATAATGTGTTTATGACTGCCGGCTGACGTGGGATTGCAATCGAGGAAGTCGATGGCCCATTTGTAGAATGGTTCGACAGTGACAACTGGATGAAGGGGGGCGGGTGGGGTTCTTGCCTTGGGGGCAAAAAGTTGGCAGTTTTGACAATGTTTGACTGCGGTGATGTAATCAGTAAATAATGAAGGCCAAAAGTAACCTGCGCGGATGATCTTTTGGCTGGTGGCCATGCCGGAGAAGTGGCCTCCACAGGCACCGCTATGGCAGTCATTAAGGACTTGTTCTTCCTCGTTATGAGATAGGAAGCGTTGTAAGATGGTATCGACGCCACGTCGATAAAGTACATTGCCTAATAGGAGGTATCGGGGGGCGTGGTGTCGTATATGATGGCATCCGTCACGATCGATGTGGGGTCAAAATTTTTGTGTGCAGAGGTAGATTAAGATGTCGTCGTACCATGGGTCGTTAGAAGAAATGACGAAAATGTGATTGTCAATGAGATCCGTTTGGATAACGGGTGATGACGAAGAGGATGGGAGATCTGTGATGAGTTGAGCGAGTGCTAGGGCCTTGGTGCTCTTTGGGGTCTTGAAAGTTAGGTCATATTCTTGCAGGATAATCACCCATTTAGCTACGCGGCCTTGAAGAAGGCGATGCATCAAGAGGTAAACCATAGGATTGGAATTGGCTACAACTATGGTGTGGCTCAGGAGAATGTAATGTCGCAACTTTTGTACTGAAAAGACGACGACAAGGGCCATCTTTTCTTCATGTGGGTAGCGGAGGGGTGGGCCGGACAAGGTCTGGCTCACATAGTAGATGACATGCTCTTGGCGAGCAGTATCTTCTTGTACAAGAACTCCAGATATGGCATGTTCGGATGCTGAGACATAGAGGGTGAAATATTTTGTGAAATATGGAGGAGAAATCAACGGGGCGTTTGTGAGTGCTTTCTTTAAGTCAGTGAAAGCTGTCTCTGCTTGTTGGTCCCATATGAAACGGGTATGCAGACATAGTAGTCGTAGGAAACCGTGGACCGTTGTGGCATAGTCAGGGACAAAGCGGTGGAGGAAGTTGGACCTCCCTTGAAGGCTTTGAAGTTGTCTTAATGTACGAGGTGACGGTAATTCTAAAATGGCTTGGAATTTTAAGGGGTCTACAGTGATGACTTTTTCTGAGATAACAAACCCTAGCAGGCAACTTGATGTAACGCAAAAGACACACTTGAGAGGGTTCAAGCGGATGTTGTATTTTCGACAACGCAAGAAAACTTGTCGAAGGTCGTCTAAATGGTTAGATCGTTTCTTGGATCGAGCGGTGAGGTCGTCCAGATAAACTTTTATGATCCTGTGTAGATCGTGGAAGCAATAAGTCATGGCGCGTTGGAAAGTGGCTCCAGCATTCTTGAGACCAAAAGGCATGACGCGATAAGCGAAGGTGCCCCATGGGGTAGTGAAAGCTATCTTGTATTGATCTTCTTTACGGATTTTTATTTGGTTATATCCGGAGAAACCATCCATAAAAGAAAGGAACTCATGTCCCGCACATTCATCGATTAGTTGGTCAATGAAAGGTGTGGGGAAGTTGTCTTTGGGACAAGCAAGGTTGAGGTCTCGGAAATCAGTACAAATGCGTATGGTGCCGACTTTTTTGTTTACTGGAACTGGGTTTGAAACCCAGGTGGTGTAGGCAATAGGATATATGAATCCTGCTTTTTGGAGTTTCTCAATCTCATCTTTAACAGCTGGGAGCTTGGACGGGTGAATTGGTCGTTGTTTCTATCGGACAGAAGGCACATTGGGCCATGTCGATGTGATGTTCCACAATTTTGGGATCGAGGCCAAGCATCTCGGTGTAAGACTAGGCGAAGACATCATGAAACTCTTGGAAGAGTTTCTTATATGCCTGAGTTTTCGCTTGAGTGCATGATGCACCTGGCGAGATGAGCTCAGGTTTTCCAGGTGTGGTGGAAATGTCGATTTGTATAATAGGGGAAATGTTGGACATGTTCCCTTCTTCGAAGGCATCTGGTGCTGGGATGGGGTATTTGAACCAATCAACCTTAGTTGGTAGGAAATCTTTCGATTCGACTGATAGCTGGTTTTCTGTGGTGGATGTAGATGCCTCTGCGAGGAAGTATGAGCGATGATGCATATCATCCCAAGGGTAGTCCAGTGCAGTGAGGGTTTCTAAAATTTGCTCATCAGTATGAAAGTAATCAGACCATAAATCAACGGGTTCTAGTTTGTATGTGGTTGAAATCATATAGATGGTATTGATTTCTTTTGAAGAAGATGATTTCGGAGGGTAGATCTCCTCGATGAAGGGAGGAGATATCTCTAATTCGGCATTGTTCATCTCGTATAAGGTTGCTCTATAATATGGGAGATCAGGGCAGTGGTGTGAATAATGGCCATAAATGCCGCATATCGCACAAGGGTTGTTGGTGCGGAGCGTTTTGTTGCGAGGGTGAGGAGGTGGCTCAAGTCTTACCACTGGAATTCCGGTGTCGTCATCCAACATATTCATGTGTTCTTGGAGTGTAGGTAATTGTGGAAATTGATGAGTGGCATGGCCTACGTCGTCACACACCGAGCACTTAGGGGGAATGCGAATAGTTGGGGGGTTTTTAGCTACCTTGGGGGTTGCTAGGGGGGTGCGAGTTATGAGTCCAGTGTTATAAGTTGGTGGGCCTCTGCCCCCTACGTTCCGTAACGGAGGTGGGGCATTTTTGGATGTTGATGCCGTAGTCACTATTGGGGGTGGTCTGTTTTGCAGATGAGTGACCGGAGGGGGTGGGTAGCTGGTAGTAGGGATAGGTTGTACCGGTTGTAAAATAACAGTCGGAGTCGGCAGGGGGCTCGGAGCAGGTAAGTACCATACAAGTAGCCCTAATGTTAAGCTAGGAAGGTTGAGTGTAGCCATTACTGGCGAACTAACAACTCCGGAAAATGGGAATAAGAACGGGATAGTGTGAATTGGCGTTGTGCCAATATGAGTAGGCACTGTGGGTGTTTGTGGTAGTGACGAAGGCTGCTGTGTGGTGTGCGACAGGGTGCACAAATCCGATGTTTTTGTTATCGGTGAAGGTGGTGAGATCGATGGAAATGTGGAAGCCATAGGTGACTCGGTGTAGATTCCAGGACCAATTAACGACACAAATGATGTTGGTGCGTTTTGAATGGTTTGTTCAATCATTGGTAGCACATTTTGAGGAGCCGCGGGGGCGTTAGGATCATAATATGTGAGTTGATCGATCTTGATAACGTGTCCTTCATGTGGGAACATCATGAGGTGAAAAACAGATGAAGCCATTGCTTTCATTTTGTACATATAGCTACGTCCAAGAAGGAGGTTGTAGTCGAGTTGGGCATTGATCACTTCGATATCAATAAGAACTAATTTTCCGCCAAGTTCTACGGGTACGTTTGTTAAGAGGCCTTGTGGTTGAGCTGAGCGTCTGTCGTAAGCCCGTAATGCCGTGGTGGATGGTTGTAAAGCGGGGGAGCCAAGCTTCTGCCACATAAGGGTGGACATAACGCAGGTGGAAGCTCCTTCATCGATGATGCATCGATGCACAACAAGGTTTCGAATGTTTACTGATACTTGGAAAGCCAAATTTGATGGCAATCGAGGTTCGGCTTGGTCTAAGTCGAAATCCATCATGTGTGTGTCGTCAGGGTCTACTCCTCCGATGGAGGATAGTAGTAGTTTTTGTTGTGCAGGGCATGTTTTCAAAACCTCTAAAGCAGACATAGCAGCGGGGGATTGTGCTAGGTATTCCATGACGTTATAATTGGATGCTGCATGAGAATTAGGGTTGTTGTTAATCCTTCGCAAAGGGATGTGATGGATTTTAGGTCTTCCGTCCAACGACATATTTGGTATGCATAGTGGTTTATTTGGTGGAAGGGAGGTGGATGCATCAGTGGGAGGAGTTTCTGGGGGTGGACCGTACTGATTCCTGCGAGTTTGGAGGTTGATGTCATTGGATGACATCATTAATAAATGGTGTGTGCCTGGATCCGCATGCTGATAATCAGTTGTGGCATAGGTGATTTGCTGCTGGGGTGCAGCAGATCCTTGTGGGGGATCCATAGGGCGAGTATTTACTACTCCTTGGTTTGGCAATGGGTTTTGTAATATCATGGGTTGCGATTGATTAAGTGGAGCTGGCTGTCCAGCATGGCCCTAGCGTTGGGCATCGTTAGCCCAAAGTTTACGTGCTTTTTCTAAATGGGGGAAGTTGTGAGTGTAGTGTCCATAGACTCCACATATAGAACATGGATGGTTTGTTCTCAGGTTATTGTTTTTTGGTTGCTTGGGATGACGATCAGGATTCTGGTTGGGAGGAGCAGTATTGTTATTATTTGGAGGATTGGGAGGTGGTGGACCTTGATTATGTTGTTGGTTGTTGCCGTGGTTACGTCCTCTTCCACGGTTTTGTTGTCCACCCTGGTTGCGTTGGTTGTTTTGATGTTGGGGCTGATTGTGTTGTGTGTACACTTGCCCTTGAGCAGTGGGAGGATTTTGGGGTGCCGCAGGTGCGGGAGCAGGTTGCGGTGGATAATAAGCTGGTGGGGTTGGAGGTGGTCCAGTTTCCTGCTGGGGTTGTTGGTAACCCTGAGCTATTGGAGGTGTTGGGTTAGCTTTTGTAGCTTGCTATGGGTAATACATTGGTTGTGCTGGTAAATGAATTGGGTTCTGGGTGGCCGGTTGGTTATAGTATGTGGGTGGTACATATGTCAATGGCGCTTGCCCATAGCAATTTTGTGGAAAAGAGGGTCCATGAGTGTGATGAGTCTGATTCATTGGAGCGTACGAAGTTGTTGCTCTAGAATTAGATGTAGCCCTAGAGATGTCTGGGGAATTTATGGTGCTCACCATGCTAAAAGGTTTAATTTGCATCGTGACTTGGCCGATAATACCATCAGCGGCATGTGATTCCCTTGGAGCATCACCGCGTGAAGAATCACCTCGTGGGGCGTCTGGTATGATGGTGTAGAGATAGCCTGACTGGGCATAAATCAGGTCGAATTGCTGAGCATTTAAGATAGCTTCTTCCTCTGACTGGGGTCGTTCGGAATCTACGTCTTTTGCTATGAGGGGTAGGAGTGATTTAAGAAACCAGTCCAAAAATATACGGTCATCCAGTTTTATCTTACATAGGCTACGACGCTTGCGCCACTCATGGATATGGTCGGTGATGTGGGTAGCTGTGTTTTGTCTGCAAGACAACAGTATTTCAATTCCTGCATCATAACATACAACTGAAAAAACTGAAGGAAAGTGGAGGCGAGAGACGTAAAGGTACGGTGGGTCCCATGTGGTTGTTCGATGTACCACTTGGCTATAGAGCCAGTGAACGTTCGTTGCAACAGTCTCAGTCGAATGGAGTCATCCACTATGGAGTTAGATGAACACCATAGGTGAAATGACATTATGTGGTTTTGGGGGTCCTCCCCAGGTTTTCCTTCAAACTTGGGGATGTCCGAGGGGAGCTTTGTAGGCATGGGTGGCCATGTAGGGTTGTTCCTGATAGGATCATTGGTTAGCCTGGCTAAGTCTGGTAAGTTCAGAATAGCCATGTAAGGTAAACTAGTAGTTGGGTGTGGCGTAGTGACTGGGACGTAACTATTAATGGTGGCATTATGTAGTGGTCCAGTAGCCCCTAAGGGTATGCTAGGTATTGAAGGTATGTGTCCTCCAACCATTGTGGTTTGGTATGGGCCAGCATTCCCAAGTGCAACATGGGTTACTCCGGGGTTAGGAATAGTGCCAGGAATTCCTAGGATCTGGGTTGTGGTAATGAGAGGTGGTGTGATTCCTATGTTTGGCATACCCATAATAGGAGGTAGTCCTGTGTTGGGCATACCTAAAGGTGGAGTGTCCTCTATATTAGGCATGCCTAGAGGGGTTGTTACCATGGATGGCACAGTAGTAGAAGGGTTTGTGGATGTATCTCCAATAGTACTGGTAAAAAGTGGGTTGTATTGTGGTCCATCCATGAGGTTGGTTGGTGATATTTCAGTAGGGTTTTCGGATTCATCCTCAGAATCAGATGTGAAGTGAGGCGTGTCAGAATCAGATGACTGTGTGTTTGTTTGATGACGTGTCGAGTCAAGGGATAAGGCTCTACATCAGTGACGTGTAGAGCCAAGTATACTGAACTGGGGGGGTTCACCCTGAAGACGACGAGATCATATTAAATTCTCAATGGTGAGAATATATTTTTTAAAAATTTCAGTGTAAGGTGGTGATGTAAAAAATTTGAAACCCTAATGTAACAATGAGTGCAAAAAGGGGAGTGAAAAAATAAAGGCTCTCAGGCCAACAATCAACCTCAAAAAGCACTTATTATAGCAGCTGTGCTATAATAAGTGGAGGGATGTAACAAAATTGGTCAGAATACCAAAAGTCAAATAGTTTCTAGAAAAAAGGGGTGTTACTAGACCAAAGGTGGGTAATGTATCATGCAAACACCTAACAAGAAGTATTGTGAGTAAACAAACGATATCCTTTGCAAGGTGATGAAATCCAAGTCAGACAATATAGAGTGTTGAATCAACGGCTAGATATCCCCCTACTGGGAGGATACCGGGTAGACAATCCTAAAGAGTGGCAACTAGGATACCCCGTTCATGACACGTTCGGTTGGGTGAATCTGCAGTTTGGTTCTATCGCCGCTGTACACCCTCTTGGGTGTACACCGAGAACTTTGAAAGGTATCCTTCGGTTACTGAATGGATTGCGGTATTTCACTCAGACTTCTGGAACCAGTCTGGCTACTTCAACCCTCCTAAGGGAGAGGCCTTCCCGATAAATTGGTTGATAACCGTGTCAAAATTATAAGGTATTTTGGTACCGTAGAGGACAACCACTATGTCTCAAATGTAATAATTGAGGGGTGTTATTGGAACACCTATCCCCTCAATTCTACCTAACTACAAAATTCTTTTAAGTGCTCCCCAAGTGGGGTTAAAAGTTTGTTGAGTTTAAGGTAAATTTTAAGGCTCAGTTTAAATTATGTGGCAGAGTGGGTGCAAGTGTGGTATTTAAACTGAAATTGATTTGCCTTGCTTGGGCGATTGATTACAAATGAAAGAAAAGACGCTTCCAGTTTTGCAAAAAATAAAGGCGTTTTTGAAATGTAAATGCTTGAAAAAACTATTCAAAAATAATGGATCTTTGAAATAATTTAAAGGGAAGCAAATAACATAAATATTTCAAGAAATAAATGGATCTCTTAAAAGGTTGCTTGGGCAAAGTATTGAGCAAATAAACAGTAAAACCTTGATCTAAATAAAATGCGAAAAAATCTCTCTTTCAATTACTGAATTTTTTTTTAAAAAGACTTTTAATGGAGCACTCTAAATAGTAAAAGATTTAATGTGGCTGTAAAAATGCAGAAAAATTAAATGCTGTAAAATATACTAAATGGGCAGAAAATACAGTAAAAATAATTTTCAAAAAATTGGCCGAATTAAAAAAAATTGCAGCGTGGGTTTCGGGAAAACAACCGCGATGGGCAGCGCGGGTTTCGGCCGCGAATCTGTGATGTGCACCATGGGTTTCGGGCACACAGTCGTGATGTGCAGCGCGGGTTTCGACCGGGAAGCCGCGATGTGCAGCGCAGGTTTTGGTTACACAGTTGCGATGTGCAGCGCGACAAATGGCCGCGAAGATGCGATGTGCAGTGCGTAATATGGCCGCGAAGACGCGGTGCACCGCGCGGAAAAAAGCCGCGAGGTCGCGATGAGCCGCACGACTGTCGGGCAAAAAACCACGAGGAGAAAACCGAAAACGAATGCCGAAAAACGAACTCGAAAATGGAAATTTTAGGCTGTTAATGGCAATAGAAGGGGCCAAGATCTAGAACAACAATGGATCTGTTGTCTAGGATGGCAGATCTATGAATTAAAATGATAAAAACTAACAAAAACTAAGATCTAAAGCAAAAAAATGAGATCAAAGAATTCGAAGCCAGCGAAGTCGCCAAAAACTGTTGGCTTGGTTTTGCAACCAAGCTTTGTGCAATGGGCACCTATCAACAAGTGATAGCAGTCTCAAATATTGAAAGCAAAAAACAATTATAAATTTGAATCTAAAACTAAACTAGCATGTGCATATAACAATAAACTTGAAAAGATTTAAGAACAAGAACAAGAAATAAAATAAAAAATAACTTTTGTATTATGATACTTCAAATGGTGAGGATGTTGTGGTGTTGAGTAGCTCCAAGCTCCAATGGTCTCTTCTCCAAGATTGCTACAATGGTCAAGAAAGATTTTGACAGCATGAGGATAGGATGATGGATGGATGTAAAGTGATGAGCCCCTACCACCTTTTTATAGTTTTTGGTGGTGGGGAATACCATTATGGTTTTGAGGAAACCAATGGTATTGACCAACATGGTTTAGGTAACTTTTCCCTCCTTTTTCCTTTTTTGAATATTTTGAATATTTTTATTCCCTTTTTAATATTTTTGGGAATTCTGGACCCTTTTTGAGGGTTTTTTTTATGCTTTTTGAGGAAAAATATTCATTTTGAGGGGAAAAAGGGGTGTATTATGGTCTTTTGGTGACCTTTTGATGGCTTTAGAGGCTCAAATGGTGGAAAAGTGGACAAATGGGTCATGTGAATAAGGAAATGAGCTAGTGAGCACTTTTTGGGTGTTAACAGTCTCTATCCTTATCTTCTAAGGATTTTCATATCTTTTGACCATCGAATGCTATGAAGGAGTTAAGGCACAGTTCAAAAACAGTTAGAAGAGTTATACAACTGGAGATAATGAGCAGTTTGATAAAAATAACATGTAGTGGATACTTCTCTAGATTTCAGCGAAGTCCTATCACCAGTTAACTGTTTATTAACTATAGATCAGATCTTCAGGGAGACAGTGCACACTTGGCAATAAGATTCCTAATTTTTAGAGAGACATTTATAAAGCCAGAATCCTTGCATTCGAAATCAGATGGCAGTTTATGACAAATGGCCAATTTTTAAAAGATTAATATTCCAAACGAGATTTGCCCCAACACCTTCAGCATAAAGATAAAGATCCAAGTCAAAGGAGCATCTCGATGTCATATTTTCCAGATTTTGTGGCAGAAACTTCTCATAATTTCTAATTTGTAATATAGTTAGTTGAAGACTCGCTCTTGGAGATATGGTATATATTCTTGTTTGAAGACTAGAGTAGGGGGAACCCGATGGGAGTCGATATGCTGGAAGGTTGTGCAACTTTACAACCATTATCTGTGTAAGAACTTCTTTGTTTTGAATGAATGACTTAATATCTATATGGAGCTAGGTTTTGAACTTATATTGTGTAATATTCTTTGGTTTTGTTTGAATCCTGTTTGCATGGATATTTATGTAGATGTTTTATATATAGATGCTATGTCTGCAAGTGAATGTTAATGCTTACTTGATATGTGGAATGTTATTTTAGATGCCTGTATCTTTACATATGTTGGAAATTATGAACTGTTTGTTTATTCTTTGTATATATGTGTTTTGAAGCCTATCTCCTGAGCTGCAATGTTTTAATTTCATTCATTCTGCAAATTTTTGTCAATATACATTTAATTTATGATGTTATCAGTTTGTTGTGTCCCTGTTCTTGCCTTTACCTTATCAGATTTTTCATTGTTATCCAAAACCCATAAAAAACAGTCTTTTATTTATTGAGGTGGCTGAACAATGCTATCTCATAGTCAGTTAGCAGACTTTAGGACTAACATCTTTTGGCGACCATACTGGGGATCGAAGCAAAGATTATTTTTCCCAGAAAGAACCATAATGATCAGAATCCAGTTCTTGATGGTAGACAGGAACAGGATATCAGTTTGACTACAGTTTTCTACTTCGCGACTCCACCTTCAAAGACTCCACTGGAGAAAGGATAATCTTGCTGACAGAAAGATGAAAATATGGAAGGGAAAAACTAGGTATCAGCTCATTAGCATTCTTTATGAGATTTTATTCTTCTTCATCAGTTCATTCTTATCGTTCCCTTCACATGTAAAGAGGATTATCCTTTGCTTTGTTTACTGTGATAATCATCAACAATCATTTGTATATCCCTTATTGAAAGAAGTAGATCTGCATTCCTCTTGTGTTGTAGATGTTGATCATATCTTATCACCTCCGCCTATTCAAAAGAATGATGTATGCATTCAAGTCCTTCCTGAACATGATCAACCTAGTAGCTTTGAGGAAGATAAAACTGATTTGAAACCTTCTCAGGTCTCAGCACCTACTACCATCACCACTGTAAATTCCCATCAGCATGTTGAAGTTAATCTTCCTTCCACTGAATTTCAGTCTAGAATCAGAAATAAACTTTTTAAACCATTGAAGCTTCCATCTACTCTTCATCCTTACCCTCCCAAGTTTTTTAAGTATCTTCCCCGCTTCTCTGGAGAAGATCTTGTCATGGTAGAAAAGCATTTGAGATATTTTGAGAATTTCATTGATAATTTTGAAATGGTACATGAGGATGTTGCTTTGAGATTATTTTCCAAATCTTTGGTTGGGGATGCGGCCTTGTGGTTTGAAAATCTAGTAGCTGGTTCTATTTGTTCATGGGCTGAGTTATATGATGCTTTTTCAAGATACTGGGGAGAGAACAAATCCTTCGATCAGTGCTTAATTGATTTTTATGCTTTGAGAAGAGGAAAGGATGAAGCTTTGGCTTCTTTCAACATGAGGTTTTATAGTTTTATTTGAAACATGCCTAAGGAGATCAGACCTTCAGAAAAAGTTGCTATGATATATTATGCATTAGCTCTTCAACCATTTGATTTAGTCCTTGATCTCAGAGAGAGACAATCATACTCTTTGCAACAAATGTTCTCAAATTCTATAGATGTTGAACACAATCTACGAGCTTGTGTCAAGCTTCGTGATCAAATTGTTGATGAAGTTTCCAATGTGCAGAAGATGGAAGAAGTTTGTGAACAACAAGAATCAGCCCTTGGGTTTCATTCTTGTCAAAATGCTGATATGTCATCTTCAGATTTATCCTTAACTTCAACTAGTAAAATCAGTGAATTAGAACGGGAGGATAGGTTTGCAACAAATAATGATTATTTTCAAGATCTTATTGTTGACAATGGAGAACAACAACCATTTCTGACTTATGATGAATTTAGAAAACACATTCTTTCAAATAACAGTCAAGGATACTATTTACAGACAGAGAATGAAGTGGAAGATATTTATACCAAACATATGCATGAGGAAAATTTTCAGTAGAACTTAGACCTTATTGTTCAAAAATTTGAGGTTGCCTTTGATTGTAACAAAACAAGTGATGTCCATGGGTTATTTCAAGAGAATTATTGGTTCATGAATGAAACAAAAATTGTAGATCAGCCGTATGGTCTTTTATATCAGCTAAAACTCTGTCATGTTTTTGGGGACCCAGTGGCCATTTACATGGAGTTAGTGTTTTCAAAAGGTTTCAGCCTTCTAGAATGTGAAATCAGAGAAGATAATGTTGTGCAAATTAAATTTCTGCTTCAACTGATAAAGTCTTCTTTGATTTCTATCGACTTGCAAGAATCTGGTATAATCGGTTGGATGCTATCATGGCTTCAATGGAAGTATGATTACACTTGATTGGATTGTTTCTACTGGTTAAAAGTAGGAGTAGGCAGAAGAATAAGCTCTCCATATGAGCATGTAGATTCTTTTCAGTGTGTTGGATTGCAGCAGTATTTTGGAGGTGTGTGCTAAGAGTTTGAGATAGTTTCAGAGATTTGGTAAAAGACTCCACAACCCAATGGATTAGTAATTATTGACAGAATATGAGTCACTGGAACTACAGTTCTTGGCACATCACAGGGAAATGCCATCCCCCAGTTGGAGCCAATGTTTGTCTTAGGTCTGTTAGCTATTCTATTTAGGACAAGTTTTCATCTTAAGACCTTTTTTAGCCTTGGTTTTTATTTTTCCTTTCCCTAAAATTTGGATTGTTTGACTTTCATTTTTGAATGTTATAGGCATTTACAAATATTTAGTTCTTAACCTAAGCTCCTATAGATTATTTCGAATTTTGTTCATATTTGATAAAAAATCTAGGATGAACTAAACATGGCCTATGTTTTAATACATGTGTTCGGGTACACAGGGGTACTACCAAAGGACCGAACACCAAAAGAAACCACTTCACACAAACAGATCATAGATCAACACCGATGTTTTGACGTGGTTTAAACCCTCTTGAGGGAAACACTCCACGACCCCGACCAAATAGCTTCTACGGGACAATTTATTATGCAAAGAAAGAAAGTTACAAATGAGCTTCTCATAATCGATCAACTAAACAATGACCCTCCATGCTCTTTAAATAGAGATCATGGACCAATCGGGTGTTAAGACACGGATCAAGGTTAGGTTTGATCTAAGAGAAGTTGAGCCGTCGGATCACTCTATGTCAGAAACATATCGTGACCGTCGGATTTAAGTATTTACAAATGCATACTAATGCATACTAAAGAAACACACTATCCCTAACGGATATATTACACAAGTTGATCTTAACTAACTCCTAAGTGTCTAAATATCCTAACATCCCCCCTCAAGAACAACTTGGGATAGGATTGAAGGATTTACAAAAGTGACACTATTAGGAGAAGGAAGGAGGCATTAGAGCCTATCCCCCCTTAATGACAAGTTCCTGAACTCTTAACATAGATCGAAGTTTAGAAAACTTCGCTTCTGTAAGAGACTTGGTGAAGATGTCTGCAACTTGATCATCTGTAGGGCAAAAGAGCACTTCAAGAACCCGATCATGAACAAGATTTCTGATGAAGAGCATATGTAGCTCAATGTGTTTGTTGCGTTGGTGTAGAACTAGATATTTGGCAAGCTTGATGGCACTTTGATTGTCGCACCAAAGTGGAGTAGGCTGCTGCTGCTCGAATCCAAACTCTGAAAGGATCTGTCGAAGCCATAAAGCTTCCTGACTGGCATTAACTGCTGCTCGATATTATGCCTCTGCTGAAGAAAGAGCAAGAGCTTGTTGTTTCTTACAAGCCCAAGTAATAGGTCCAGATCCCAGACTGAAAACATTTCCTGCAGTATAATTTCGATCATCAGGATCGTCGGCCCAATCTGAATCAGTGAAACCAACCAACAAAGGTTTCCCCCCTGTACTGTAATGAATCCCAAACTGAACTGTACCTCGAATATATCGAAGTATTCTTTTAGCTGCTTTCTAGTGACTTTCATGAGGTGTCTTCATATAATGGGCAACTCGACCAATGGCAAAGGAAAGGTCAGGACGGGAATGAGTCAAGTATAAGAGACTACCAACAAGCTGACGATACAAGGTGGCATCGAATTCAGGTGAAGTACAAGTGGCAGAAAGTTTGACTCCAGACTGGAAGGGAGAAGGGGCTGGTGTACAATCTTCCATGTGAAAGTGATGAAGAAGGTCACAAGCATACTTAGACTGAGAAAGAAAGATTCATTCTTTGGTTTGCAGGACTTGGAGACCAAGAAAATAATGCAAATGTCCTAAGTCTGACATTTCAAAATTTTGTTTAAGACTGGATTTCACATGGGTTATAAGCTTAGGGTCACTACCAGTAAGAATAAGGTCATCAACATATAGAACAAGTATGATGAGATGGTTTCCTACTTTCTTGGTATAGACATTGGGGTCAGAATGGCATCTAGAAAAACCAGTGTCAAGGAGAAAGTTATCCATTTTGGAATACCAAGCTCTAGGAGCTTGCTTAAGGCCATATAAGGATTTCTTAAGGCGACAGACAAGGCTAGAGTTATTCTGAACATAGCCAGGAGGTTGTTCCATGTAAATTTCCTCCTGTAAATCACCATGTAAGAAGGCAGACTTGACATCCATTTGATGGACTTCCCAGTTGTGTAAGGCTGCAAGGGAAAGAACAAGGCGGATGGAGTTCATTTTTGCGACGGGAGCAAAGGTTTCATTGTAGTCAATCCCTTCAACTTGGGAAAAACCTTTGGCAACTAACCTTGCCTTAAGTCTTTCAACACTTCCATCTGATGCATACTTAGTTCTGTAGACCCATTTACATCTGACAAGTTTTCTTCCTTTTGGAAGAGGTACAAGATCCCAAGTATCGTTCTCCATTAAGGAACGATATTCTTCATCCATGGCTGCATCCCAATCTGGATTCCCTGAAACTTCTGCAAAATTTTCTGGATCATGATTCTCGGAAACTTGAGCCAAAAGAGAAGAGGCTCATTGAAACTGAGAACGTGTTCGACGTTGATCTCTAGGATCATCGACAAGATCACCAGCTGCTTCACATGTTGAACAGACCCATCGAGGAAGCATTTGTGCTGGTGCAACTGGAGGAACGTGAGCAGGCGGAGGTGGATTTTCATCCTCACTGTCATCATCATAAACTGGAGTTGGAAACCTGTCAAGGAAGTTGGAAGAAGAAGAAGAAGGCACAAACGCCGAATCAGGCTCGCAGGCCAAAGATGGCACAATCACCGAGTTAGGCTCGCAGGCCAAGATATTTTCATCAAATTTAACATCTCTTCTAATGATTATATCATTGGAATGTGGTTGAAGAAGTCTATAACCTTTTACATCTTCAGAATATCCAACAAATATTCACTTTTCACTTTTAGGCTGCAATGCTTTCCGTTTTTCATCCGGAATGTGAGCCCATGCTTCACTACCAAACACACGGAAGTGACTTAAATCAGGTTTAGTTTTACTCCATGCTTCTTCCAGTGTTATAACTTGTAATGC
The DNA here is from genome assembly GCA_027924585.1 of Larix kaempferi. Taxonomy (NCBI): domain Eukaryota; kingdom Viridiplantae; phylum Streptophyta; class Pinopsida; order Pinales; family Pinaceae; genus Larix; species Larix kaempferi. The sequence goes on along the minus strand of BSBM01000806.1, from coordinate 13,596,818 downwards.
TTTAGTGGGGGTGCGATGAACTATGTAATTTGCACAATTAATGGCTTCAACCGAAAATTGAAGACTTAGTCCCTTAGATTGGATCATACAATTAGCCATTTCTTTTAAAGTGCGGTTCTTCCGCTTAGCTACACCATTTTGTTGTGGTGTATATGGAACATTGTGCTATTGTTGGATGCCTTGTTCAGTGCAGAAGGTAGTGAACTGTTTGTTAACATATTCTCCTCCATTGTCAGATATTAACTTAATAATTTGATGACCAGATTGTTTTTCAACAAGGGCCTTGTAGGCCAAGAACATGTTAAATACTTCGCTCTTAAGTTTTAGGAAATAAACCCAAGTGCGTCTGGTGTAATCATCAATGAAAGTTAAGAAATATTTGAAACCAGAAAAAGAAGCAGATGGAAGAGGACCACACAAGTCACTATGCACAAGCTCCAAGGGAACCGAGGTGTGCCAAGAGGCACGTTTGTCAAAACTGTCCCGATGATGTTTTTCGAGTACACAATCGGAGCAAACACCATCTCTGCAAGATACCATCGAAAGACCTGTCACCATATTTTCTTTACATAGTTGTTGCAATGAGCGATAATTTAAGTGACCAAATCGCTCATGCCAAAGTTTGGTCAAGTTATCACTATGAGCAACAAAAACTGAAGGGAAAGGTGATGACCCAAAGTTGTTAAACTTGTACAACCTGGTAATATCATCAATAATTCCGGTAGCTAGGACCTGTTGAGGATCTTTAAAATCCTTGATTACAACTTGGTGAGGTGTAAAGGTCACAATGTTACCTTCACCAGAATGAGTGATCTGATAGACTGGTAACAAATTGCAAAAAATTCTTGGAACACATAGTACATCACTAAAATGACTATTATCTACTGGAACTGTTCCAGCTCCTACAACACTTAGAGATCTATCATCACCAACAAATATTTGTTTGGTGTTACATTCATGCATAGTAGAAAAGATGGCTTGATCCTTAGCCATATGATAAGATGCTCCAGAATCAATGAGCCATTCATTTGAAGTAGAAGAAGAAGATGCACTATAAGAATAACCAGAAGCACAAAGTGCATGTCCATGAGAGGCAGATTCTGAAGACGAATCTAGGATGATGTGGTGCTTCTTCATTGTTGCTTCTAAGGCTGCCATCTTATTGAAACACTTAGATTCATCATGATTATCTTTCCCGCAATAGTTGCAATGACGCCCAGTCTTCTTTCCTTTTGGCTTGGATCCTTTGTCATTTTTTAAAGAAAAAGATGACTGAGAGGGTTTTGGACCCTTGTTTGACTTATTATTGCGAAAATTTTGTTTCTTGGGAGGCTTGGACTTTTCTTTTTGTTGGGACAATGAGGCTTTCCCAGATATATTTGCATTGTTGATTATTCCGAGATGAATGAGTTTATCTTGTTCCCTAATCAAGGAATCACAAAAGGATTCAAGACTAGGATCTTGATAGCTAGCTGCATTCAAGGATGCTTTCATGGAGTAAAATGTAGATACAAAAACAGAATATGCAGGTCCAAGTTTGGAAAGAATATGATAAATACATTGTTTGTCTTCCCTCTCAATCTTACATTCTGCACATAAGAGCTTAAGAGTTTTGTACTTAGATAAATAATTTTGAATGCATGAAAAGTCACTTGGATTTAAAGAAATCAACTCATTTTCGAGTTGGTGACCTCGAATTTCATTGTGTTTACCAAACACAGATTCCAACTTGTCCCAAGCAGCATTAGGTTCATCAATTCCAGATATGTGGAATCGCAAATCAGTAGAGATTGACATCCCAATCAATCCACGAGCTTCATCACATCTATTTACCTATTTTATTTTCTTATCATCATCAGTGGGTTCTTTTTCTTTTCATGTGGTAATTCTGAAAAGTCCCCTACTTCGTAGAACATTCTCCATACGAGATTTCCATGAGAAATAGTTAGAACTGTTAAGTAGAATATCACAAGGGGCGGCCATATTTGTAAATTAATGGCTGTAAAAGCAGAAACCAATAGTCTGGATGTGAAGAGCTCGAAAAAATAGGCGATTTAAAAAAAAACGACACATAAAACTGACTCTGTATGATGAAGTTATGCTTGAACAAAGAAACTGTTGAAGATGTCCTCAATAGTGACGTGGCAGCTAGAGAATGTCTAGCAAAAAAAAGAACCCCACCTCTTCCCAAGATGAACCTTTTGACAATCACTTTACAAGAAAGTTGCTTTAAGTGAACCACTTTTGTAAAATAAGTGATTTCACTTTTACAATGATATTACTTTTAAATAGTGCAACAATAAAAAAAAACTTAAGTGACTCACTTGTATTTTTATTTTTTATTATTTAAGTGAGATACACTTTTACAATAAAGTAACTTGAAATTAGAAATTGCATGCACTTTTTCTTTTAATAGTAACTTTCTAAGACTTGAACTCAAGACCTATTAAGGAATAAAACAACTTTGAACCAAGTGAGCTAGATTAAAAGGTATGTAAAATATAGGAATGAGGAAGGGTTTTTATTTTTTATTTTTTATTTTTATTTTTACTCTTCTTGCTCGGTTTGCATGCTTGCCCTTTTTCATGCAAAACAAACCACACATCGAAACAAAAAAAGCTTTTCCACACTTGTGGAGTTAGATCTTGTTAGCTTGCCTGGAAAGTCTACGTTTTCTCTCTGTTTCTGATTTGCCGAGATCGCGCAAGGTGCACGGCAAAGAGCATACGCAGCCGAGAAAAACCCTTTCCTTTTCTGTTTCTGATTTGCCGAGATCGCTCAAGGTGCACGACAAAGAGCATACGCAGACGGGAAAGCAACAATCCAAACCCAAAAAATCTAACAGTAAAAAAAGATGAAATATGAGATTTTTTCTTTTTAAAAAACGAAATAAAAAAATGCGTCACTGTAACATTATACCTTCAGATCTAATGAAATACGCGTTTCTGGAGCAACTAGGAACCGTTTTTGATCAAACGAAAACTATTTCCCAATGGAAACGACGCTCCAGACGTAATGGAACACCTCCCACAGCCCAAAAATGCACATAAATACCAGAACTAGAAACCCTTTCGAGTTTCAGCAATATCAGTTCAAGATCTAGATCATAACCGGAAGCGGCACTTCATAAAAGCTCTGATACCATGTTCGGGTACATAGGGTACTACCAAAGGACCGAACACCAAGAGAAACCACTTCACACAAACAGATCACAGATCAACACACCGATGTTTTGACGTGGTTTAAACCCTCTTGAGGGAAACACTCCACGACCCCGCCAAATAGCTTCTACGGGACAATTTATTATGCAAAGAAAGAAAGTTACAAATGAGATTCTCATAATCAATCAACTAAACAATGACCCTCCATGCTCTTTAAATAGAGATCATGGACCAATCAGGTGTTAAGCCACGGATCAAGGTTAGGTTTGATTTAAGAGAAGTTGATCCGTCGGATCACTCTATGTCGGAAACATATCGTGACCGTCAGATTTAAGTATTTAGAAATGCATACTAAAGAAACACACTATCCCTAATGGATATATTACACAAGTTGATCTTAACTAACTCCTAAGTGTTTAAATATCCTAACAACATGCTGGCAGCCCATGCCATTTCTTCAAAATGCATGTATACTGTTAGCTCGCCAAAGTTAGCTGTATGTGTGTAGGTATAATCATGACACAAACAGGTTTTGAAAGACGTTCTTGGTACAAACCGACAGCTGGTTCTAAAGGACTCAAAACAAAAGGGCAAAATATCTTCAGGTGGAAGCCCAAGTAGCAGGAAGCAGTGCAATGAAAATAATATCCATTTCCATCTTTTACAATACTGTAAAACCGTTGATGTCTACTTTTCATCCTTTGAATCACTCACATCAACAACATTTTACACATTGTGCCAGCTATTCAGAGGATGGTTCTTGTATTGCCATAAATGGAAATGCTCTGCACCCTATCTGTATGATACTGTAAAATGAAAGATTGGTAATAGGATGCACCTTGGAAATATTCAAGCATCAAAGGCTTTGTTTCTTCGATTTGTTCCCTCACAGAAATCCTTGATCGATCCGTTAACACGGACCTGAAATCACTCTGTTGGCTTCTTATGGTGGTAATCGTAGAGAGCTCTTCATTGATTTCGTCAATATATGCAAGAGCATCCGAGCCTACTTATTGTGATTCGAATACCAGTTATCCAATGAAGGTTGAATCCATGGATATCAATCCTAATCCGGTTGTGAGCGGCGCTCCGGCCACATTTAAGATTTCTTCCATTTCCGACACGGCCCTTTTTGGTGGAAAATTGAGTATTGATGTCTTTTTCTATGGAGTACGTGTCCATACAGAAAGTCATGATATGTGTACCAAGACATCATGCCCAATAGAGCAAGGAAGTTTTGTACTTACACATTCCCAGAGTTTTCCAGGGTTCACTCCAGCTAGAGCATATAAGCTCAAGATGAAGCTGACGGATGCCGATGACAATCAATTGAATTGTGTTAATATCAACTTCAAAATTGTTCACAGTAGCCTAATTGGCCAAATCTGAGGCGCAGCAACTGCAGGACTGCTAGGAACAATTTCATTGCTGATTGCTATATTCTGATAAAAAATTTAGATTATTTTGGATCTTGGAGTATATTGGTTAGTTATTTGACTTGTATGCATCTCTCAGGGATCCAAAAAAGCTTGCACAGTTCTTTTAAGAGATGCCATTTGCAAAGTTTTTAGACTATTCATTATCGATTGACAAATGTCAACCAAAATTGTCCAAGTACCAAGGCATTGACAGCATCCACGTAAACGCTAAGGAAGAATGTTCCACAGTGTTTTTTGCAGACCTGTCAGGGTTTGAAAAAGCAGAGGATCATCATTTGAAGATTGCAAAACAACATTTCATCAGTCAATTTCATATTGAAGCGATCATTCCCAGGTTTTGTACATTTCAAGAATATGAGGCAGCGATTGGAAACTTTTGTCTCTATCCTTATCTTCTAAGGATTTTCGTATCTTTTGACCATCGAATGCTATGAAGGAGTTGAGGTACAGTTCAAAAACAGTTAGAAGAGTTATACAACTGGAGATAATGAGTAGTTTGATAAAAATAACAGGTAGTGGATACTTCTCTAGATTTCAGCGAAGTCCTATCACCAGTTAACTGTTTATTAACTATAGATCAGATCTTCCGGGAGACAGTGCACACTCGGCAATAAGATTCCTAATTTTTAGATAGACATTTATAAAGCCAGAATCCTTGCATTCAAAATCAGATGGCAGTTTATGACAAATGGTCAATTTTTAAAAGATTAATATTCCAAAGGAGATTTGCCCTAGAAGCTTTAGCATAAAGATACAGATCCAAGTCAGAGGAGCATCTCGATGTCATATTTTCCAGATTTTGTGGCAGAAACTTCTCATAATTTCTAATTTGTAATATAGTTAGTTGAAGACTCGCTCTTGGAGATATGGTATATATTCTTGTTTGAAGACTAGAGTAGGGGGAACACGATGGGAGTCGATATGCTGGAAGGTTGTGCAACTTTACAACCATTATCTGTGTAAGAACTTCTTTGTTTTGAATGAATGACTTAATATCTATATGGAGCTAGGTTTTGAACTTATATTGTGTAATATTCTTTGGTTCTGTTTGAACCCTGTTTGCATGGATATTTATGTAGATGTTTTCTATATAGATGCTATGTCTGCAAGTGAATGTTAATGCTTACTTGATATGTGGAATGTTATTTCAGATGCCTGTATCTTTACATATGTTGGAAATTATGAACTGTTTGTTTATTCTTTGTATATATGTGTTTTGAAGCCTATCTCCTAAGCTGCAATGTTTTAATTTCATTCATTCTACAAATTCTTATTGATATACATTTAATTTCTGATGTTATCAATTTGTTGTGTCCCTATATATTGCCTTTACCTTATCATATTTTTCATTGTTATCCAAAAACCATAAAAACAGTCTTTTATTTATTGAGGTGCCTGAACAATGCTATCCCATAGTCAGTTAGCAGACTTTAGGACTAACATCTTTTGGCGACCATACTGGGGATCGAAGTGAAGATTATTTTCCCTAGAAAGAACCATAACGATCAGAATTTAGTTCTTGATGGTAGACAGGAACATGACATCAGTTTGACTACAGTTTTCTACTTGGCGACTCCACATTCAAAGACTCCACTGGAGAAAGGATCAACTTGCTGATAGAAAGATGAAAATACGGAAGGGAAAAACTAGGTATCAGCTCATTAGCATTCTTTATGAGATTTTATTCTTCTTCATCAGTTCATTCTTATCGTTCCCTTCACATGTAAAGAGGATTATCCTTTGCTTTGTTTACTATGATAATCATCAACAGTGATTTGTATATCCCTTATTGAAAGAAGTAGATCTGCATTCCTCTTGTGTTGTATATGTTGATAATATCTTATCGCCTCGACCTATTCAAAAGAATGATGTATGCATTCAAGTCCTTCCTGAACATGATCAACCTAGTAGCTTTGAGGAAGATAAAACTGATTTGAAACCTTCTCAGGTCTTAGCACCTACTACCATCACCGCTGTAAATTCCCATCAGCATGTTGAAGTTAATCTTCCTTCCACTGAATTTCAGTCTAGAATAAGAAATAAAATTTTTAAACCATTGAAGCTTCCATCTACTCTTCATCCTTACCCTCCCAAGTTTTTTAAGTATCTTCCTCTCTTGTCTGGAGAAGATCTTGTCATGGTAGAAAAGCATTTGAGAGATTTTGAGAATTTCATTGATAATTTTGAAATGGTACATGAGGATGTTGTTTTGAGATTATTTTCTAAATCTTTGGTTGGGGATGCTGCCTTGTGGTTTGAAAATCTGGGAGCTGGTTCTATTTGTTCATGGGCTGAGTTATATGATGCTTTTTCAAGATATTGGGGAGAGAACAAATCCTTCGATCATTGCTTAATTGATTTTTATGCTTTGAGAAGACGAAAGGATGAAGCTTTGGCTTCTTTCAACAGGAGGTTTTATAGTTTTATTTGCAACATGCCTAAGGAGATCGGACCTTCAGAAAAAGCTGCTATGATATATTATGCATAAGCTCTTCAACCATTTGATTTAGTCCTTTATCTCAGAGAGAGACAATCATACTCTTTGCAACAAATGTTCTCAAATGCTATAGATGTTGAACACAATCTACGAGCTTGTGTCAAGCTTCGTGATCAAATTGTTGATGAAGTTTCCAATGTGCAGAAGATGGAAGAAGTTTGTGAACAACAAGAATCAACCCTCGGGTTTCATTCTTGTCAAAATGCTGATATGTCATCTTCAGATTTATCCTTAACTTCGACTAGTAAAATCAATGAATTAGAATGGGAGGATAGGTTTGCAGCAAATAATGATTATTTTCAAGATCTTGCTGTTGACACCGGAGAACAGTAGCCATTTCTGACTTATGATGAATTTAGAAAACACATTCTTTCAAATAACAATCAAGGATACTATTTACAGACAAAGAATGAAGTGGAAGATATTTATACCAAACATATGCATGAGGAAAATTTTCAGCAGAACTCAGATCTTATTGTTCAAAAATTTGAGGTTGTCTTTGATTGTAACAAAACAAGTGATGTCCATGGGTTATTTCAAGAGAATTATTGGTTCATGAATGAAACAAAAATTGTAGATCAGCCGTATCGTCTTTTATATCAGCTAAAACTCTGTCATGTTTTTCGGGACCCAGTGGCCATTTACATGGAGTCAGTGTTTTCAAAAGGTTTCATCCTTCTAGAATGTGAAATCAGAGAAGATAATGCTGTGCAAATTAAATTTTTGCTTCAAATGATAAAGTCTTCTTTTATTTCTATCTACCTACAATAAGCTGGTATAATCGGTTGGATGCTATCATGGCTTCACTGGAAGTATGATTATACTTGATTGGGTTGTTTCTATTGGTTAAAAGTAGGAGTAGGCAGAAGAATAAGCTCTCCATATGAGCATGTAGATTCTTTTCAGTGTGTTGGCTTGCAACAATATTTTGGAGGTGTGTGCTTAGAGTTTGAGATAGTTTCAGAGATTTGGTAAAAGACTCCATAACCCAATGGATTAGTAATTATTGACAGAATATGAGGCACTGGAACTATAGTTCTTCGCACATCACAGGGAAATTCCATCCCCCATTTGGAGCCAATGTTTGTCTCAGGTATGTTAGCTATTCTATTTAGGACAAGTTTTCATCTTAAGACCTTTTTTAGCCTTGGTTTTTATTTTTCCTTTCCCTAAAATTTGGATTGTTTGACTTTCATTTTTGAAAGTTATAGGCATTTACAAATATTTAGTTCTTAACCTAAGCTCCTATAGATTATTTCAAAGTTTGTTCATATTTGATAAAAAATCTAGGATGAACTAAACATGGCCTATGTTTTAATACATGCTGGCAGCCCATGCCATTTCTTCAAAATGCATGTATGCTGTTAGCTCGCCAAAGTTAGCTGTATGTGTGCAGGTATAGTCATGACACAAACAGATTTTGAAAGACGTTCCTGGTACAGACCGACAGCTGGTTCTAAAGGACTCAAAACAAAAGAGCAAAATATCTTCAGGTGGAATCCCAAGTAGCGGGAAGCAGTGCAATGAAAATAATATCCATTTCCATCTTTTACAATACTGTAAAACTGTCGATGTCTACTTTTCATCCTTCGAATCACTCACATCAACAACATTTTACACATTGTGCCAGCTATTTAGAGGATGGTTCTTGTATTGCTAGAAATGGAAATGCTCTGCACCCTATTTGTATGATACTGTAAAATGAAATATTGGTAATAGGATGCACCATGGAAATATTCAAGCATCAAAGGCTTTGTTTCTTCGATCTGTTCCCTCACAGAAATCCTTGATCGATCCGTTAACATGGACCTGAAATCACTCTGTTGGCTTCTTATGGTGGTAGTCATAGCGATCTCTTCATTGATTTCGTCAATATATGCAGGAGCATCCAAGCCTACTTATTGTGATTCGGATACCAGTTATCCAATGAAGGTTGAATCCATGGATATCAATCCTAATCCGGTTGTGAATAGCACTCCGACCACATTTAAGATTTCTGCAATTTCCGACGCGACCCTTTCTAGTGGAAAATTGAGTATTGATGTATTTTTCTATGGAGTACGTGTCCATACAGAAAGTCATGATATGTGTACCATGTTGGAGAGAACTTCCGCAACATTTAGGAAGCTGCTAATTTTGAGAAGGATAACTAATTTTGGAGAGAAAGTACCAATTTTGGCGGTAAGACAAAGATATCGCCATAGCGCAAATTCCGACGGGAATCACGACGATAGGTACAGAAAAGTCAAAGCATGTGGTACAAAGAAGAGGCCGAAGGGAGAGCTCAACCACCGTAATAAAGGCGCCGAAGATGAAGAGAGGGTTCAGCTACCCTCATTAAGAAGAAGGACTACAGTCAGCGTTGCTTGAACCAAGAAGAAGCGACGGGCCGATGCATTAAAGACTAAGGACTGCAGGAAGCGGCGACGAGACAGGAGGCGGCTATGGAAGTACAGCCAGTTGATTGTAAGTGGTTAGGGTTGAGTCACTGTTGGGATAAGGCCCACAGTTTTGTAACTGCGATGAGACCTTCGGGCCATCTATATATAGGAGTCTTTTTATATGATAAGGGGTTGGCCACACAGTGATAGAAGCCATTTAGGTAGAGGGTAGTCAAGTCTTTGTGGATACAGAGTCTGAACATCCCTTAGAGGACAAGGGCCGACCCGTTGAGAGACTGTGCAATCCGCTGGAATTGAGAAAGAAAGAGAGTGCATTGCAAGAGGCAGGAGGAGAAGAGAGGTCTATAGAGAAGGGCTCCCACTGAGGTGGAGTTTCCCAGAAGACCCTTGTTGTAAAGAGTTGGAAAGGAACTGTGTTTGTTCCTCAGAATTGTTAACAAGAAACACAGTTCCCTTGGACGTAGTTCCCACCCTGGGAGTAACAACGTGCTTATCTAAGTAGCGCTATTGTACTTGTGTAGCTGTTGCTCTCATTCACTTGCCTTTATTATACATGAATGCTTCATTCTGTTATAAGTAATGTATATGGTCATCAGTTTAAGTTCTGGTTGATGTATAACAATTGTGATATTCATAGCTAAAATCCTAGCGAACTAGATAATTGTTAAGCAGAGGATAATGTGCGAGTATGGACTGAATATAATGCATGAATGGTTCACTTAGACAGTGCTCAAAGTAATACTCTACTCAGTTACATTGTTGCGAGATATCAAGGGGCCAAGTTCATTAGCAAGGGTTATGCTTGGAGATTAGATGATATTACTAACTGCAGTAATAGGATAAGAACGGCTGAAACCACGTATTAATCCAGGAAGCGGTCAAGAATCGCGTACCGCAGGGACAAGAAGGGGAAGATATCGCACCTACGATATCTTAGGTATAGCTGGACGGGCTCACATAGGGGGAAGACTTATCGCACTCCCTGCGTAATGCGATAAGACAGAGGCACAGCCGGAGTAATAGAATGAGATAAGTCAGCTTATGAGGAAAGGGTTAAGGTGGGTTTAAGCACCCTGGATGCCTCAGAACCTGGCTGAGGACACTTGAGTCTTCTGCCTCCCATTAGAATCACTTCGGGTGAGACTTCAGGTTGCTTCTGCGACCTGTTGCCGAAAGGGCCAGTGAGCTAAGGGTTCTGTTGGTCTAAAAGGTACCGCAAGCCCGGGTCTACCCAAAAAGTAAAAGAGAGACCAACATACCAAGACATCATGCCCAATAGAGCAAGGAATTTTTGTACTTACACATTCCCAGAGTTTGCCAGGGTTCACTCCAGCTGGAGCATATAAGCTCAAGATGAAGCTGACGGATGCTGATGACAATCAATTGACTTGTGTTAATATCAACTTCAAAATTGTTCACAATTGCCTAATTGCCCAAATCTAAGGAACAGCAACTGCAGGACTGCTAGGAACAATTTCATTGCTGATTGCTGAATTCTGATAAAAAATTTAGATTATTTTGGATCTCGGAGTATATTGTTTAGTTATTTGACTTGTATGCATCTCTCAGGGATCCACAAAAGATTGCATAGTTCTTTTAAGAGATGCCATTTGCAAAGGGTTTAAACTATTCATTATCGATTGACAAATGTCAACCAAAATTGTCCAAGTACCAAGGCATTGACAGCATCCACGTAAATGCTAAGGAAGAATGTTCCACAGTGTTTTTTGCAGACCTGTCAGGGTTTGAAAAAGCAGAGGATCATCATTTGAAGATTGCAAAACAACATTTCATCAGTAAATTTCATATTGAAGCGATCATTCCCAGGTTTTGTGCATTTCAGGAATATGAGGCAGCGATTGGAAACTTTTGTCTCTATCCTTATCTTCTAAGGATTTTCGTATCTTTTGACCATCGAATGCTATGAAGGAGTTAAGGCACAGTTCAAAAATAGTTGGAAGAGTTATACAACTGGAGATAATGAGCAATTTGATAAAAATAACATGTAGTGGATACTTCTCTAGATTTCAGTGAAGTCCTATCACCAGTTAACTGTTTATTAACTATAGATCAGATCTTCAGGGAGACAGTGCACACTCGACAATAAGATTCCTAATTTTTATACAGACATTTATAAAGCCAGAATCCTTGCATTCGAAATCAGATGGTAGTTTATGACAAATGGCCAATTTTTAAAAGATTAATATTCCAAAGGAGATTTGCCCCAACAACTTCAGCATAAAGATAAAGATCCAAGTCAGAGGAGCATCTTGATGTCATATTTTCTAGATTTTGTGGCAGAAACTTCTCATAATTTCTAATTTGTAATATAGTTAGTTGAAGACTCACTCTTGGAGATATGGTATATATTCTTTTTTGAAGACTAGAGTAGGGGGAACACGATGGGAGTCGATATGCTGGAAGCTTGTGCAACTTTACAACCATTATCTGTGTAAAAACTTCTTTGTTTTGGATGGATGACTTAATATCTATATGGAGCTAGGTTTTGAACTTATATTGTGTAATATTCTTTGGTTATGTTTGAACCCTGTTTGCATGGATATTTATGTAGATGTTTTCTATATAGATGCTATGTCTGCAAGTGAATGTTAATGCTTACTTGATATGTGGAATGTTATTTCAGATGCCTGTATCTTTACATATGTTGGAAATTATGAACTGTTTTTTTATTCTTTGTATATATGTGTTTTGAATCCTATCTCCTGAGCTGCAATGTTTTCATCTCATTCATTCTGCAAATTCTTGTCAATATACATTTAATTTCTGATGTTATCAGTTTGTTGTGTCCTTGTATCTTGCCTTTACCTTATCAGATTTTTCATTGTTATCCAAAAACCATAAAAAACAGTCTTTTATTTATTGAGGTTCCTGAACACTGCTATCCCGTGGTCAGTTAGCAGACTTTAGGACTAACACTACCATAACAAGTCCTAGGAGCTTGCTTCAAGCCATAAAAGGATTTCTTCAACCTGCACACATATGACTTCCTGTCATGTGTCTCAAAACCAAGTGGCTTCTCCAAATACACTTCCTCCTTGACTACACCATTCAAGAAAGCAGTTTTGACATCCATCTGGTGTATCTTCCATTTCATCACTGCAGCCAGAGCAAGTACTGATGTAATGGAAGTGTATCTGGATACACGAGAAAAAGTTTCTTCATAGCCGATTCCTTCTTTCTGTGAGAAGCCACGAGCTACAAATATCACTTTGTATTTCTCTATGCTGCCATCTGCAGTATGCTTAATCTTGTAGATCCATTTGGAAGACACAACAGACTTCCTTTCAGGTCTTGGGACCACATCCCAAACATCATTCTTCATGATCGACTGATATTCCTCGACCATGGCATCCTTCCATTCTTTCTTTTCCCCTGCCTCTTCATAACTGGAAGGTTCTTTGTTCATAATATCACAGAGTAAAGCAACATAGCTGGTATGTGATCTAGTTCTCTTCTTTGCTCTGTGTTCTTCTTTTGGAATGCCAAACCTTTCTGCATCTTGAATGAGCTCTCTAGACCATGAAGTTTTCCTCTTGTGAGATTCCTTCTCACGAGGTGGATCTACAGGTTCTTGCGGATCTTCAATTTCACGATCAACATCTGGAATTGCTTCAGTCATAGTAGTGTCTTGAAATATGGTTTCCTTTAGTTCTTCATGATCTTCAACAGGTGTCTTCCTTGATTTGATGAATGCTGAATTTTAATCAAATGTTACATCCCTACTGACATCAATCTTCTTGAACCCTGGAAAGTATATTCTGTAAGCCTTCGAGCTTTCACTGTAACCCACAAAGATACCCTTCTTTCCTGAAGGATCTAGCTTAGTACTCTTTTCCTTTGGGACATGAGTGTATACTGGACAACCAAATATTATGAGATGGCTAACTTCAAGTTTCTTACCAGAGAAGACCTCTTCTGGTGTCTTGTTGTCCAATATATTGTGGGGTGTTCTGTTCTGCACATATACAGTTGTCCTAGTTGCTTCTTCCCATAGATGCATAGGCAGATCCTAGTCATGCAACATTGCCTGTGCTGCTTCCATGATTGTTCTATTCTTTCTTTCTGCAACTCCATTCTGTTGTGGATTGTAGGGAGCAGTCAACTCCCTCTTAATACCTGAATCATTGCATAGTTTCTTGAAATCACCTGAAGTGAATTCTCCGCCATTGTCGGATCTGAATGTCTTGATCTTTTTATTAGTTTTATTTTCCATCAATGCTTTGAATTCCTTGAACTTATCAAAAACTTCATCTTTGTTCTTCAAGAATTAAATCCAAGTTTTTCTAGAGAAATCATCAATGAAAGAGACATAGTAAACATACCCGCTCAGAGAACTGGATGACATCGGACCACATACATCAGAGTGGATGATTTTCAAGATTCCTTTTGCCTTGCTTTCACTGCTTGGAAATGCCTTCTTTATGTTCTTTCCTTTTGCACATCCTTTGCAAACACCTTCATGCTTTGTCTTGATTTCAGGAAGACCTTCCACAGCTTTACTTACAATTGGTAGTGCTTTGTAGTGCACATGTGCAAGTCTTCTATGCCAAAGTTCACTTGGCTCCATGGATTCATGTACCATGGCATGTTCAGGTTGTCCCTTCAATTTGTACAATCCTCCCTCTTTCTCTCCAATCACAACTGCATCATCTATGGTCTTACCTTTTGACCACATGAGTACTTGGCCATCTACAAATGCAACCCTCATGCCTTTTGCATCTAATGCAGATATGGAGAGTAGGTTCTTCTTGATCCCAGGTACAAATAATACATCTTTCATCTTCAAGGACTTTCTAGAGTCTAGGTTGAGGGAGGCTTCACCACTTCCTTTGATAGATATTGGTAGTCATCCCCAAGTTTCACCTTATGGGGTGACTCATGTTTAGATAGATTAAAAAAGGATTCTTTGAACCCAGTCATGTGCTTTGAAGCCCCACCGTCAATAAGCCAATCATTACAACCATGAGAGATAGTACCTGTGAGAGCAGAGATTAGAACATATTCATCTTCACTTGATGAATCATCCTCATCACTTTTTGCTCTAGCCTTGTTCTTGGGAGGTTCATCATCCTCAGCAGCATGAGCATGATATCTTCTTTTGTTGTTGTTCTTCTTCTTGGGACAATTTGCAGCAAACTGTCCCTTCTCATTGCATGTGAATCACCTAATATCTTTCTTATCTTTATGGTAATGGCGGTGTGAATATCTTTTGTTATGAGATAGCTCTCTCTTAGGCTTGCTTCTTTTGGTGTGAGCTGTGAGAGCTTGGTATTCATTTCCCATCTTTTCTTCTCAGGCTACAAGACTAGCCTCTTCTTGTGAACACTCCTCCCACAGTCTACTGAAGAGAGATCAATTTCTTTCTTGCACAGATTCCTTGAATAAAGGAATCCCATGACCTAGGTAGGCCATTCAGAGTGGTCATAACAACTTCACCATTGTCCACTACTTCATCCACAGCTTCAAGTTGTTCCTTGATTTGAGAGACTTTGGAGAAATAAGATTGAATGGTCTCTCCATTCAACAGCTTGACCCCTTTCAATTAATTCCGCAGAGTCATCTTCCGATTTATGTTCTTCCCTTCAAATAGCTTGGTTAGGGAGTCAAACATCTCCTTGGGTGTCTTTAGAGATGACACATGTGGTATGAGATGGTCTTTGATAGAATCAACAATGATCCTCTTTGCCTTGACCAAGTTCTTTTTATGTAAGGCCTTAGCCTCTTCTCCCTTTGGGACAGGGACCTCTTCACTTATGTAAGTATCCAATTCATTTTCTTCCAGGATTAACCGAATCCTATACTTCCATGCTCGAAAGTTATCAGCCCCTTCAAGCTTATCCTCAAGCTTGGTGTGGTGAGACATTTTAAAGAGTACTTCAAATGGAAATAGAAAAGATTTAGGTCTTACCACTTGATTTGCAGAAATCCAGATCTGGAGCTGAGTTAGGGTTTGATAGAGAAAACCTAAAAATTCAAAATGTGAATTTCAACTTTCTGAAAGGATAGAAAGATGCGCCTTGATGAGATGATCAGCCTAGTGCATTCAGAATTTGAGTTTTGCAAAGTTTTGTCGTAAGTAAAGCAAGTGTCTTTAGTGCCATACCTTGTCTTCCTTCAGGTTAGCTCTGATACCATGTTAAAATTCAATATGCTAAGACAGAAAATAGCAGCATTACATTCCATTTCACAATAATAGCATATACAGGATCACTGAAGAAACAACAAGCATAGCATAAACACAAGAGACACAGATTTATCCTGGGAAACCCTCATGGGGTAGAAAACCCAGTAAAGCTTCCTCAATATAGATGACCAGCAATATACAAAGATGCAAACCAAAGACATGATCTCCTTCTCCACTGTAGCAGACCTCTCCTCCAATAGGTGCACCTCCCTTGAATGAGTGAGTGTGTATAATGAGGAACACACCTCCTCTATTTATACACTACTTTGATATGTATTTTACACAAGTACACGTAGGCTCGTATTTAACCAATAGGTTAAATAACCCATTACAACTAACTGGGCCGACCCCTCTAGGGTGGTCTAATAACCCTTTGACCCACATAACACATTTAGGGCCGACCCCCACTAGGGAAGTCTAATAACCCGAGTTACCACATTCCGACGGAGGAATAAACATCTCCGGATATACAATAAGATCTTCACGGAGGAATGAATCATCTCCGGAATAATAAAGTACAAATATAATATTCTTTGAAGTTACAATATTTAACACTCCCCCTTAACGAGAAGGATATTATAACAGTATCTGCACGAGCAAGGAGTCATCAACATCATACATGATACATTTATAAATCATTGGAAGCTTTCTCAACATCATCAGTAACTCAAGCAGTTACTGGAACATCTTCAATACTGGAACATCAAAATCTTCAGTACTGAGTCTTTATCTTCTGCAGCACTCGAACAACTACAACAACATCAACATCTGGATCCTCACGATCATCAGTATCGTCATCTCACGACCATTAGCATCGTCATCACACGATCATCAAGATCGTCATCACACGATCATCAGCATCGTCACACACGATCATTAGCATCGTCATCACACGATCATCAATATCGTCATCACACGATCATTAGCATCATCATCACATGATCATCAACATCGTCATCACACGATCAGCAGCATCGTCATCACATGATCATCAACATCGTCATCACACGATCAGCAGCATCGTCATCACACGATCATCAGCATCGTCATCACACGATCATCAGCATCGTCATCAATACAGGTATCCATAACAATACAAGTATCCACATCATTAGTACAAGTATCCTACCGATACAAGTAACCACATCATCAATACAAGTATCCTACCGATACAAGTAACCACATCATCAGTACAAGTATCCTACCGATACAAGTAACCACATCATCAGTACAAGTATCCTACCGATACAAGTAACCACATCATCAATACAAGTATCCTACCGATACAAGTAACCACATCATCAATACAAGTATCCTACCGATACAAGTAACCACATCATCAATACAAGTATCCTACCGATACGAGTAACCACATCATCAATACAAGTATCCTACCGATACAAGTAACCACATCATCAATACAAGTATCCTACCGATACAAGTAACCACATCATTAATACCATCACTTTCTCGGAGACCATTCGTCTACGGATCAATTCAGGGACCGAAGTCCGGGGATGATACAATCCCCTTCACGTACATTTTGAACTATCAGTTCCGGGATGATGCAATCCCCATCACGTACATTTTGAACTATCAGTTCCGGGATGATGCAATCCCCATCACGTACATTTTGAACTATCAGTTCCGGGATGATGCAATCCCCATCACGTACATTTTGAACTACCAGTTCCGGGATGATGCAATCCCCATCACGTACATTTTGAACTATCAGTTCCGGGATGATGCAATCCCCATCACGTACATTTTGAACTACCAGTTCCGGGATGATGCAATCCCCATCACGTACATTTTGAACTATCAGTTCCGGGATGATGCAATCCCCATCACGTACATTTTGAACTATCAGTTCCGGGATGATGCAATCCCCATCACGTACATTTTGAACTATCAGTTCCGGGATGATGCAATCCCCATCACGTACATTTTGAACTAAGGTCCAGGGACGATGCAGTCCTATCTTCTATTCTCGGAGACCTCACGTCTACGGCTCTCTTTAGGACTGAGAGTCCAGGGATGATCCAATCCCCTCAAGTCCACCAAGGACTTCATTCTCGGAGACCTCACGTCTACGGTTCTCTTTAGGACTGAAAGTCCAGGGATGATCCAATCCCCTCAACTGTCCACTAAGGACTTCATTCTCGGAGACCTTACGTCTACGGTTCTCTTTAGGGCTGAAAGTCCAGGGATGATCCAATCCCCTCAACTGTCCACTAAGGACTTCATTCTCGGAGACCTTACGTCTACGGTTCTCTTTAGGACTGAAAGTCCAGGGATGATCCAATCCCCTCAACTGTCCACTAAGGACTTCATTCTCGGAGACCTCACGTCTACGGCTCTCTTTAGGACTGAAAGTCCAGGGATGATCCAATCCCCTCAACTGTCCACTAAGGACTTCATTCTCGGAGACCTCACGTCTACGGCTCTCTTTAGGACTGAAAGTCCAGGGATGATCCAATCCCCTCAACTGTCCACTAAGGACTTCATTCTCGGAGACCTTACGTCTACGGCTCTCTTTAGGACTGAAAGTCCAGGGATGATCCAATCCCCTCAACTGTCCACTAAGGACTTCATTCTCGGAGACCTCACGTCTACGGCTCTCTTTAGGACTGAAAGTCCAGGGATGATCCAATCCCCTCAACTGTCCACTAAGGACTTCATTCTCGGAGACCTTACGTGTACGGCTCTCTTTAGGACTGAAAGTCCAGGGATGATCCAATCCCCTCAACTCTTTTCTCATCCATACAGGTACAATCATATATCACATCAAAACATGTATACATCACATCAAGACATGTGTACATCAAAACATGTATACATCACTTAATCAACACATGTACACATCACATCAGAACATGTATACATCACAACTAGCATGTATTCTTACTAATACATCTAAACATGTATACATCACACCAAAACATGTATACATCTAGCATGTATTCTCACCAATACATCTATCATCAAAAGCATGTATAAGTAAAGCTAAGTATTCTAAGTATAAGAGTCCTAAATCTAAATATTTCTAAGTAACTGGGTGTAGAGAACAGGTTACCTCATCAACGACCTTGTTGTTTGATGAGACAATCTCATCAGTAGTGACTATACTACTCCCCCTTTCGAGGACGGTCCTTTTGAACTACACCAAGCTTGTCTCGGAAGTATTCAAACTTCACTCGAGACAGAGGTTTGGTTGGTAACTTCTTCACTTGACGTAGGGGCTTGGTTAGTACAATGGTAACCTGTTACAAATTCAAACTTTTAGAGTTCATTTCTGTGACATATCTTGTTAGTTCCCTATGTTCTTTGACTTATCATGGAACACTAGATTCTATGTCATCTTGATACAACTCTAATTATCACATAGGATCTCAGTTGGTTCTAACTCTAAGTCAAACAATCCTAAAGCCAAACTTCTTCACAACTAGCAGAGCAAGCAGCCATATATTCCGCTTGTGCTGAGAGTCACACTAGACTGCTTCCAGCTAAACCACGAGATCATGGCTAATCCCAGACAATAACATCCTCTCGAGGTGTTCTTCTTGTCTGATACACTTCCTGCCCAAACAGAATCTGAATAGCCATTTGAAGTCATGATCTTCAAGATAGCATAGATCAAATTCTATCGTGTCCTTTATGTGCCTCATCACATACTTTGCAACTATCAGGTAAACACATCTAGTTTCCACTAGATACTAACTCAAGGTGTTCAAAACAGAGCATATATCTAACCTAGTATATGTTAGATATATCAAAGACCCAATAATTTGACTGTACAGAGTTATATCCACTAACTCTGATGAGTTATCCCCTAACGGCTTCAAGCTGGAATCCATAAGAGTGGCCATTCCAACACCTCAAGTCATATTTCTCATCATACTTTCCCTGATTGATAAATATTCCTTCTGAGCCTTGCCATACTTCCAGACCTAGGAAGTAAAGCATCAAATTGAGATCTTTCATTTTTCATTTCTGCATTGAATGATCTTCTGCATATCTATCTGTGCCATCTCTCGTTAGATGGGTCTACTGATATGAGCCTCAGTATCATTCGAACTCTGTGGTGAGTTCCTTCTTGCATCCATGTCATATGTGTATCATATTCAACCTTGTAGCAAAGGTTGAGATCCACATCACCCATGGTGATCATTAAGCTTAAATTATTATCGATCCTAGGTACCTATACAGAACCTGATTCATACCTCTTCTTTAATTACACCATACTTGGAGCAAACATCTTGTCATGATTCTCTTCCCCTTTCTAAGAGAATCTTCTAGCCATGAGCCTTCTATATTTTGTTTGATTTGTAAATCTTCTTGTTTGAACATCCACCACTTGTACGGTGTCCATCATTCTTCATGACCTTTCCTACAAATCAAAATTAAGTACATGATTAGTAATACTTCATAATCATCAAAAGATAACCCATTATGCATACAGATATCATTTACATATTGATGCAACTATTTTGACCATTACTTTGGCACAACACTTTCCCATATCCTGTATGCATACAGTGGCTATCTAGATGCCTTCCATCTCTACCAGAACATACTATCGAGAGTGTGCACAACTCTCAGCATGTCAGCAAAGAGGTTTCATTCTAGACAAGCAACAATGGAATGTTTGTCCAAGCATATGCACATTAGTTGTATACTGTTCAATGCTCTATGAATGTTTACACTCAGCATTATATATTCTAGGAATACAAATATGCATGCAGGCAATATCATTACTATTTCAAATAGCAACTCAAATACTTATCTTTTATGTTTGTGTGGCTGCCTCCCGCTTGATCTTCTGTATGTCTTTTGAACTTCTATTCATTCTGTACCACTGTGCATGCTCAAGAGTCATCCTCATGATCTCATATACAAACATACACTCATTAGTATATTCTAAATGCTATCAAAACATTATAGTACTAAATAATCTTGAAAACGTATAGTCATGATTATAGTTAATAAACATTAGTATTCAAGATTTCAGGGAAGTCTTCTTTTACTCATGCGTATCATTGATAAGAGATATAATATGCATAATCCCTTGGTTACTAACTTTATGAATGAGCATAACCAATCATTCCAAGTATACTTATATAAGGGATCCTAACACAAGGTAAGATTCATGGGAAACATACCTGGATTATTATACCTACTTGGTTATGTACAACATACCTCGTAAGTAGAACAAAGATTATGGATGAGTCTTTGTCTTCATGTTTTCATGGTCATGAAGCCTGATTTGTCTTTTGTGATGTACCTGTATCTTGTTAGCAGACAACCTCAACCTCACACAACACCATAATGCATTAGTACAATCATAAGTGTCAACACCCTAACCAATGAATATCTTCTATCATGCATTCATAATTTTGTTAAGGTGATACAACAAATCTAAAATCAAGATTGTACTAACTGTAATAATCATGAAGACAAACATACCATAAACTTAATCATGAACAAATCTCAAAACATACCTCGATGAGTCATACCTATCGAGATCGCTTGTAATCTCCTTATGTAAAGCCTTAGCCTCATCTCCCTCTGAAACATGAACTCCTTCACTTATGTAGGTGACCAATCTATCTTCTTCTAGGATTAACCCTATCCACTTGATTTGCAAGAACTGGACCTGGAGCTGGATATGGGTTTGTCAGAGAAACCCCAAAAATTCAAACTTTGAATTTCAGACTTCCGAAAGGATAGAAATATGCGCCTTGATGAGCTGATCAAACTGATATATTTAGAATTTGAAAACTGCAAAGTTTTACTCCTCAATTTTGCCTTTGAAACTTTCGGATTCACTGGACGTGACCCTGAACTGGGGTTTGATGAATCCCACTCTTTTGCCCCATCAAAAAGTTTGAACCAAAGCTCTAAGCTTCTATTTTTCTGAGGAGCTTCCAGCCGTGGTCACAGATTTCAAAAATTCCTATTTTTACAGAAGCCCTAATTTTCCACTTTTCTGATCAAAGTCCCGAACTAGGGTCTAATCAAGCCCGGCCTTCTGCCCAACCAAAAATTCTGATCTTGGTCTCTAAATTTCTATTTTGATGAGTAGCATCCAGCCGTGATCTCCGATTACAAAAATTCCAACTTTCTTCAAAGCCCTAAATTTCGGAAGCCATGAATGAAGGTACCAAAAAATAATTCTATTTTGACAGAAATATGTACCTGATTGTTTCTGGTGTAACTCCGAAATTTTTGATCCACAGGGTCTGAAAAAGTTTTCTGAGATAGCCTGACCTGTTAGATTTCCATCCTGACAGGTCTGACCTCAATTGGATGTTCTGAGAGAGAGTTATGCCAAATGTCGCAACGTGACCTGTTTTGGGAAAATACAGGAGAGCGAACTTGTACGGCGTGCCACGTGTCACTGTTTGACCTTCGGCCTCTGAAAAGGTTTTCTGAGATAGCTCGGCCTGTTATATTTCCATCCTGACAGGTCTGACCTCAATTGGATTCTCTGAGAGAGAGTTATGCCAAGTGTCGCAACGTGACCTGTTTATGGGATAATACAGGAGAGCGAACTTGTACGGCGTGACACGTGTCACTAGTTCAACTTCGGCCTCTGAAAAAGTTTTCTGAGATAGTACAGTCTGTGTACTACCTGTCACTTTTCACGAAATTTCATTTGGATCTTCCTAGCCCAAGTTATGACCTTTTTCCCAAGGTCACCTGATTTTGACTCAGATCTGGAAGAGGCAGAAACCCTATATTGTACAGATCATAAATCACAAAGTACAACGAATTAGAGGTTGTCCTTTGGACACAAGGTACCTGGAGATCTTAGCTTCGTCCTGTAACAATTTCAGATCCGAAAACTTCGCCAAAACGGATTTATAGCGAAAGTGCTACGATGACTGGTTTTTGCTATGTAAAACCCTAACCTTCAAATTGTCGTAAGTAAAGCAAGTGTCTTTAGTGCCATACCTTGTCTTCCTTCAGGTTAGCTCTGATACCATGTTAAAATTCAATATGCTAAGACAGAAAATAGCAGCATTACATTCCATTTCACAATAATAGCATATACAGGATCACTGAAGAAACAACAAGCATAGCATAAACACAAGAGACACAGATTTATCCTGGGAAACCCTCATGGGGTAGAAAACCCAGTAAAGCTTCCTCAATATAGATGACCAGCAATATACAAAGATGCAAACCAAAGACATGATCTCCTTCTCCACTGTAGCAGACCTCTCCTCCAATAGGTGCGCCTCCCTTGAATGAGTGAGTGTGTATAATGAGGAACACACCTCCTCTATTTATACACTACTTTGATATGTATTTTACACAAGTACACGTAGGCTCGTATTTAACCAATAGGTTAAATAACCCACTACAACTAACTGGGCCGACCCCTCTAGGGTGGTCTAATAACCCTTTGACCCACATAACACATTTAGGGCCGACCCCCACTAGGGAAGTCTAATAACCCGAGTTACCACATTCCGACGGAGGAATAAACATCTCCGGATATACAATAAGATCTTCACGGAGGAATGAATCATCTCCGGAATAATAAAGTACAAATATAATATTCTTTGAAGTTACAATATTTAACACTTCAAATGGAAATAGAAAAGATTTAGGTCTTACCACTTGATTTGCAGAAATCCAGATCTGGAGCTGAGTTAGGGTTTGATAGAGAAAACCTAAAAATTCAAAATGTGAATTTCAACTTTCTGAAAGGATAGAAAGATGCGCCTTGATGAGATGATCAGCCTAGTGCATTCAGAATTTGAGTTTTGCAAAGTTTTACCCTTCAGAAATGCCTTTTAGTCTTCTCGGATTTACTTGGGAGGAACCTGAATTAGGGTTTGAGTTTCCTGGAGTTTTACTTAGCCAAAAATCTCGATCAAAAGCTCTAAACTTCGATTTTTCCAAGGAGCTTTCAGTCGTGTCTTCAGATTTCAGAAATGCCTATTTTTGTGGAAACCCTAATTTTTAGGGCCAAAACTAAAAGTGATAAGAATTGAATTTTGATTGGACAGAAAGATTCACCTTGCTGGGGAGAGTCAATCTATCATATTTCTTTTCCAAAATCTGTGAAGAGAAACCCAAAAACAAGAAGCCCTAGCTTCTGCAACTGCACAGTGTCTTCTTCTCAGGTTAGCTCTGATACCATGTTAATTTTCGAGCATTAATTCAATATACTCTAGGATCTTTACTGAGAGAATAACATGTACAATATATCAATGCATATCAATCATCACAAGATGCAAACATAAGAGACAATAGACACACAGAGTTTCTGTGGGGAAAACCCTAAGGTGAAAAACCCCACAACTTCCTCAGAGATAGATAGAGCAATAATACAACCAAAGTACAACCCAAGTACACAGAGATAGTCTCCTCCTAGCATCTGATCCTCCTCCTCACATGTGCGCCACTTTTCGAGTGATGTAGAGTGAGATAATGAGATAATCAAAATAGAGATCTCCCGATCTCTATTTATACTTGTCCTGACCGCCCAATAAACTTATGGGGCCGACTTGTCTAGCTTAGCATAATGACCCATGGTTAACTTAATCAGGGCCGACCCCACACATGGTGGTCTAATAACCCATCGGCAAGTTACGACACTTGCGACACTTGTCAATACAAATGACGATACTTCCTTATAGAGGCATAACACATCTCTATAGGAGTACAATATACATAAATGAAATACATAGGTGAAATACATTCCAAAGTTATAGATACATCAACAAAACAACCTCTCCATGGCTGAGAAAATTGATTTTTCCCACTGACCGTTTCCAAGTTTCTGTGCTTTCGGTGGCTAAAATAGCCCTGAATTTCGCATTTTAGCTATCAAAAGCTCTGCTTTCGGTGGTTAATGAACAGTTGGAATGTCCACCTAAGCCACCGAAACCTGAGTTTTGAATTTGTTGAAGGAAAAACCAAATCAAATGTTTTTCAAACTTTATTATATACCTAAAGCTCTAAAAAATGAGCCTTAAAAATTTAGAAATGTATTTTTTCAATGACTTCCTATCACCTAAAATAAACAAATTTGACTATGTTATTTGAGGAGATAACACCTTCACATGGCTTCACCCAACCCAAAGCTGAGTTGTCGATTGCACAACAGCGCTGTGTAGATAAAAAATGGATCAAACATTAATACCAGTTCGTATATCATTTAAATGCACAGACAGTATTAAGATTTGACACTTATTTCATTTTGAAATCCATATCATAAATCGAATCAATATTTATAGCCTTAACGTTCGGGTTATGCATGTGCAAAGGGTCGATCATAGATCAAAGGTCAACATAAAACTTAACCAAGCTAGTATACAACCATTGTAACATTATTATGTTACGCAATCGAATGGGTTAACGATTTATAATATCTCATATGCTGCTTTGGTATGGCCAGGGATTCGTAAGGCTAATGCCTTCACCATAGTGCCACGATAATATCAACCAAGGCGTATGTTTATAACTTTGCCACATTATTGCAAACCATTACATAGGTAGGTAATGAATATCGTGGAGTTTAGGCATGAAGTTCGTAAGTATAGTTTGGTATTACACTGTATTAATTATAATAAAGCATAGTTCGAATAGGAACATGTGTTAGCACTTATGCTAAGCTTAATACATAGTAATGTGTAAATATTTATTAGATCAACTTTGGTAATACATAGCTAACATGAGCATAGGTAGGCTTTATGTATAGTTTACATAGTGGATTGTTTAAATGTCCATATAGATACTATGGTAGATAGTATGTAAAGAAGGACTTGGATATATTTATTTATACAGTTTGGCTTCACCATATAAAGTCGACAAGGCACGATACTTTGGTTTGCATTAAAAAAACTCGACGAGCATATTTCATGGCGCTACCACTTAAATAAACAACGTAGATATATCACAACAATGGTTATATAAGAATTAAACAAGAATCTGAATAAATGACAACAATAGTAAAGTCAAGTGTTAATATTTTACTTTTCGCCAAGCTAAGGCTGACTCATTTCCACAAACAAAGCTGCAACATTTATTTAACGCATGTATAGGACATAAATACAATTATACCTTAACAATTGATGATGCGGATTCACAACTTCATCCTCTTGGTATTTCATACCCGCGGCACAAGAAAGTATGTCGTCAACATGCACCTATAATTTTTTTATTTTTAAATTGAGTAAATTGGGGTTGTGACAAATTGGTATCAGAGTACAGTTACAACACTAGGCTTGAAAAATTGGCTCAAACATGCATGAACATTTTTAAAATAGAAAACAAAACTGACTTATGTTTTTCTTATGGTATTTCTGGAACATAAATATAATCATTGTTTTGCAAGAAAATGGAAGGAGTAGAGACATCTGTTGAAGATGATTCACGTCATAGTGAACAAGAAAATCATGAACAAAATAATCCTGAACAAAACATAAATAATGATAATTTATGGGTTGATTTAAACGATAACAGAAATGATAATCAATCTAGAATTTTACAAACTGTTAAGGAATTAAGAGCAGAAATTTTAAGTGTTAAAGAAGATAACGAGTGCATATTGAAGGCTCAGGAAGAGTGAAATACTGTGCTGCTCACTAGACTACTAGAACAAGAAACAATGAAGAATAAACCACTATATGAGGAAAATGAGAGGACTCCATCATATAAACGTAAGGGAAAAAAGTTAACTTTTGTTGATAATGAGAGTGATTCATCAAGTGATATTTCAGTAAGAAATCATAAACAAAAACATGATACAAGTGATAGTAGTGCTGATGAACAAATTACTAAAAAGAGTAAACGTTATGAGGAAATTTCTGGAGAATTCAAAAACATAAAACCACCTCTGTTCAACGGTGAAGTAGAAACTGGAGAGGAAGTCGAAGCATGGCTTTCCGGGATGCATAAATATTTTTAGATTTATAACTACTCCACAGAACTTAAAGCAAGAATGGCTACCTATAATCTGTGAGGAAAGAAAGATATATGGTGGAAGGATATCAAAAGCATGAAGAACATAAAAGAACGTAATATTACTTGGAGTTCATTCAATAAATTATTTAAAAGAAAATATCTTTCTGAACAAATCATGAAGAGAAATCCAAAGAATTTTATGATCTAAAACTTGGAACTTTAACTATGAAAGAACTGTGCAACAAGTTTCTAAGTTTATTACGATATGTACCTTACATTATAGAAGAGAAACCAAAAGTGCAAATATTTCTAAGTTGTTTACCTGTTATGTATAAAGAGAGAATTAAGTATGATAAACCTAAAACATTGGAAGAAGCAATGAGGAAAGTTAATTTATGTTTTGATCAAAATAAAAACAGAAGGGATAGTCTACCAGTTTGGAAAGGGAAACATTTTGACCATCAGAAAAGAGATATTAAGTTTTTCAAAAGTACTGGAAATAACTATATAAATTATCAAAGTAATAATTTCAGAAATAAAGCTCAACATACAGCAAGTTATCAAGGTAATAATTTCATAAACAAACCTCAAAGTACAACAAATTATCAAAGAAGAGATACACCTATTAATTATAATAAATCTAATAATCCAAGAGGTCCTCTACAATGTTGGTAGTGTGGTGAACCACACTACTTTAAGGACTATCCAAAGAAGAAAAAGATTGTTAATAATATACATTCTATACAAGAAGAGGCTACTGTAGGTGACATGGCTAGAAGTATACCAAGGATCAACGCATCATTGGAGAATCGATAGGCATAACATCAATCAACAATGGTCGAAATAGAAGGTATGTTACAAAATAAACCTATTTCTATGTTGATAGATCTAGGTGAAATTCTAAGTTACATATCTCCTAGAATAGTAGATGAATGTAAACTTCAGCAAATTAAATTTTATAAATCATGGTTAGTGCAGCTAGCTACAGGCACAAAAAGAAAAGTGACTAGTTTTGTTGAAAACTGTGAATTTTGCATGAATTACACGAAAACACATGCTGATTTGAATATTTTACCTTTAGAATACTATGACATGATAATAGGAATGGATTGGTTAGAGCAACATAAAGTTATTTTGAACTATTATGAAAAGTCTTTTTCATGTAAAGGTGAAGAAAACAAATCTATTTTAGTGAAAGGAATTCCTAGAAAGGTTACAATAAGAGAAATATCTGCTTTACAAATGAAAATATTAGTTATAAAAGGATGTAAAGTGTTTGTTGTTCATATATTAGATAACAGAGAAAAAAGTGATAAACTTTACTTAAATTTCATTCCCATAATAAAATAATTTAAGGATCTATTTCCAGAAGAAGTTCCAGGACTCCCTCCTAACAGAGAGATTGATTTCTCAATCGATCTCATACCGGGAGCAGTACCAACTTCTAAGGCTCCTAACAGAATGAACATCTTGGAATTAAATGAATTAAAAGCTCAAATTCAAGAACTAATTGATAAGAAGTACATACGACCAAGTGTGTCCCCTTGGGGAGCACCAGTAATTTTTTTTAAAATGAAATACATAACTTTAAGATTATGTATTGACTATAAACAATTAAACAAGATGACTATTAAAAATAGATACCCGCTACCCTGAATTGATGATCTTTTCGATCAATTTAGAGGAGCAACTATCTTTTCTAAGATAGATCCGTGATCGAGATATCACCAAGTAAGAGTAGAAGTTGAAGATATTTATAAAATTACATTTATGACTAGGTATGGTCACTATGAATTTGTTGTGATGCCTTTTGGGATGACAAATGCACCAATAGTATTCATATGTTTAATGAACAATGTGCTAAGTAAATACTTAGATAAATTTGTTGCCATATTCATTGATGATATCTTAATTTATTCTAAGAACGAACAAGAACACGAAGAACATTTAAGAATTGCACTACAAGTATTAAGAGAACAAGAACTTTATGCAAAGTTCAACAAATGTGATTTCTTTAAGGATAAGATTCAGTACTTAGGACATGTAATAACTAAAGAAGCTATATCAGTTGACCCTGATAAAGTAAAAGCAATTATGGATTGGCCAGTACCTAAAGACGTATCTGACATACATCGATCATTCATGTGAATAACTGGCTACTACAAAAAGTTTATAGAAGGATTTTCGAAAATCGCTTATCCTATAACTTCTTTACAAAAGAAAGGAAATAAATTCAAATGGAGTGCTAAATGTGAAGAAAGTTTTAACAAATTAAAACATTTATTAATAACCGCACCTATCCTTAAGATTGCAGATCCTTATAAAGAGTTTACTGTTTGTACGGATGCATGCAAGGAAGGATTAGGAGGGGTACTAATGCAAGAAAATTATGTAGTAGCTTATGAGTCAAGAAAGTTAAAAGAACACGAAAGAAACTATGCAACTCATGACTGGGAGTTGGCTGCAATAATTCATGCATTAAAAATGTGTCATCATTACTTGATTGGTAGACCTTTTCTATTAAAAATAGATAATGTAAGTTTAAAGTATCTTTTTGATCAACAAAACTTAAACACAAGACAAGCTAGATGACGTCCTTTTTAAGAGAATATGATTTTGAGATAAAATGTATTAAAGGAAAAGAAAATAAGGTAGTTGATGCCTTAAGTCATCGTGCTAACATGTTGAACATGGCTGCAAATAGCAGTTATGAAACTGATTTAGAAACTAAAATAAAAACAACAACAATTAATGATGAAGAATATAAAAAAATAAAGGATAAAACAACAGAAAATGAAGAAAGGCAAGTAAAATCAGATTTTAAATTTAGCATAAATGCACTATTAATGTATATGGGCAGATTGTATGTGCCAAATTCTATAGAAGTAAAGCTGCTAATTTTGAATGAGATGCATAAAACACCGTATTCAGGACATCGAGGTTATCAGAAAATGATTACAATGTTAAAGAAGGAATATTATTGGCCTAATATGAAAAATGAAGTTGCTGAATATATAGCTAAATGCATGCAATGCCAACAAGTAAAAACCGAACACCAACATCTAGCAGGTTTACGACAACCATTACCTATTCCAGAGTGGAAATGGGAAGTTATTAGTATGCATTTTATAACTCGTTTACCTAGAAATAATAAACAAAATGATTCTATCATGGTTGTGGTTGACAAATTGAGTAAAGTTGCACATTTTATTCATGTTAAATCTACTTATGAGGCTATTAATATTGATGAGATATTTATGAAAGAAGTTTTCAGATTGCATGGTGTGCCTAAAATAATTGTTTCTGATAGAGATTCAAAGTTTATAGGAAATTTTTGGAAAGATTTGTTTAAAGGGTTAGATACTAAACTGAATTTTAGTACGTATTTTCACCCTCAAACTGATGGACAAACTGAAAGAGTTAATCAGATTTTAGAGGACATGTTTAGAATGTATGCTATGGATAAACTTGGAAAATGGGAATACTATTTACACTTAGTTGAGTTTTCTTATAATAATAATTTTTAGACTTCTGCTAAAATGAGTCCATTTGAAATATTGTATGGACATAAGTGCAATACTCCAGTTTCATGGAGTAGTCCTGTTGATAGCCTAATGCTAGGTCCTGAATTGTTAAAAGATATGGAGCTAACCGTGAAACAGGTACAACAAAAGTTGAAAGTAGCTCAAGATAGACAAAAGAGCTACGCTGACTTAAAAAGAACTCAAAAATATTTCCAGGTTGGAGTCCATGTTTATGTAAGGGTAAATCCAAGAAAAAGTTCCCTAAGGTTGGGTAAGTGTGCTAAACTAGCACCCAGGTATTGTGTTCCTTTTGAAATTTTAGACCGGGTTGGACAGGTAGCTTATTGATTGGCATTACCACCTACGGTAAAGGTACATAATGTTTTTCATATATCTTTGTTAAAGAAATACATACATGATGCTACTCATTTTGTGGATTGGAATGATATTCAGGTGGAACCAGAAGGAGAATTCCAAGTGGAACGATAATGCATCCTCGACAGGAGGGATCTTATCCTTTGGAACCACATTATTGGACAAGTAAAAGTGCAGTGGATGCACCTTAGTCTAGAAGAGGCTACTTGGGAGTTGGAAAGTAAAATGTAGGAGTCATATCCAATTCTGTTTCAAGATGAAACAATGGAAGATTGAATAACACCGAGGATGGTGTTATCTTTAAGGGGGGGTGTATGTAATACCCCTAGACCCTTAGTTAAAGTTTAAATACGTTGTAATAATGTTTTTAATTATTGTTGAACAATTATTTGACCAAGTAAGGTCAAAGACACATGTTTGAGGATATTGTATTATTTTTATTATTTAATAAATAAAACAGGAGAATCCAATTTGAAGTAGCCGTTGAAAGAGTGTTTGCTGGCCCACAAGGAGGAATGACATGTGTTGGGATGAATGCCCATAGTGGTAAAAACCAATAATTAATATCTCAACAGATGCAGGAGGCATCATCACTACTTTAAGGTCATAACTCCAGGTGGAGGTTCTAGAGTAGGAGGCTCAATATAGACCTAAGTCCTAGGCAATGCTTTATTAAGATATTCCTATCAGACAAACAGGAGGTTTGGATGGAAGAGGGAAATTATTGTTGTTGAGTTGAGAGCTGAGTGATAGTTCTAAGAACTAAGTGATATTTCTGGTTGCCTTCGGTTGTCTTTGTCCTTGTGGTCCAGCAAACAAGCTCGGGGGTTTCAGTATCAACAAGCTTGGTTGTTCTGGAAGATTGGTTGGGAGTAACGACGAACTTCAGATTGGATTCGGTCTGTTCTTTCAGTCAGGTTCTATAACTGTTTATTAGTATTTTGTATATTTCTTTCTCTACCTGTTCAAGTATTTTCTGTGTAGATTTTGTAGTGAATAATGTACTCTGTTTTTATATTGTTGAATATTCTGTTAATAAATCCATTACTGAGATTTATGTGTTCCTCTTTACTATGATTTTACTATCTATTATCTGTTATCATTATTATATCTATGAATTTATTATATTACTGTAGAATCACATTTCATTTCTGTTATAAATCTCTATCAATAATATAGCCAAACCAAACTAGAGTTGGGTTAATTACAAGCTGCATAAATACTCATATAAAGATAAAATTATTCTACAATATATTCTATTTAAAGACATTACCAAGAAAACTATAGTGCTAATGCTGAGACATGATATTAATATAAAAAGTGTTGATTTAAGAACCAAGCAAAACAACATAACTATAAATTATAAAAAGGATATTGCATACACTTTTAAACAGAGCCACGATTTTTATCTCTGTAGGTTTCCATCGTTTTAAATAGAGTAGTATGACTCTTATTTATACTTGGTATATGATTTCGTTACCATTACAAAGGTTAAGAGCAAAGCCGTGCAGCATTGTTCTAATGGTTCTAGGGTAAACAAAATAGTGACAGAGCCATAAGGCTCGGCTAGAAAAACCATGTTAACAAACATTTCACAGTGCCGTAAGGCCACACAAGAAGAAATTCATAACATTTAAACTTAACACAGAGTCATGAGACCGAGTTCACTATTTTGTTTCTAGGTTAAAAACATGTTGAATTATAATATTAAAGCCTTAACACTGAGTATGAACTTGTTATATTCATAAGGTTCAAAACAGAACCATGAGGATTGTTCAAACAATAAACGAAGATAACAAACGTATTTATATAACTTTATATGAATTCTATAAATAAGAAATCAAGCCAGAGGGATTTCATATAAATCGAAAAGAGGTCTGGATGCCGAAATGATTCTTATGTTTATAAATGCATTCAAATAATAGAACTAGGTAAATGATTCCAGAGTCAAAACGCACACATAGAGCCAAATGGCTATCGTAATGTCACGGAGATTGAATGCCAAGAGGCTTCACTTTTCTTTTAAAAGAATTTTGGTCATATAACTTTTAACCATCATTACGAAAATTAAATGACATAGAGTCAAGCATGGGACATGCCGGGAATCGAATGCAAGGAGGGGAACCATCACCGGGTTGTTCACAACCAGAGATGCCGCATGCCCACTACCACGACCATCATCACCAAGACCCAGAATAATATCTGCAAGTAAACGTGGAAGGAAGTTAGAGTTTAAACGAACATAATAATAAATGTGAACTCAGTAAATATTAAACAAATAGAAAACAAGAAAAGGGTTAAACTTTACCTTAGGGTCGCAAAAGGCATGACTAGGTAGCGAACCCCTTTTCCTCTGTTTCCTTCTCCTAAAGAAAAACAAAAACCCAGATTTCATAACGGGTTCGAATCCTTCATGATTCATCGGTTGCACTTGCAGCACAACGAAAACAGGAATGGTTAAAACTTATAAAAGATGACTAAGTAAACAACATAAAAAAGTATTGTTAGGGAGGTCGAGACATTACCTATGCCCAAGAAGTTGCAACCACCATGAGAGACCTTACATAATTTACAAGTGTTATCACTTAATAGAATCCCGAGCACTGAAATATGGTTCCATAAGGCATCGTGGGTAAAAACCACAACCCTCGAACCCTCACAAGTTAACACTTAAACATTTCAAGCTTAAATAAAAAAATGAGTTCCATTTACAGAGCTTGGTTGAGGTGAGGCTTCAACCTATGGAATGAGCGTTGAATCCATAGAGCCAATGCTGGGCTCGAACTCTGTTTAAACAAAAAAAAACTAGACCTTAAAGTTACAGAGTTAAACATGAAATAAATGCAACCCATAGGGTATGCCATCGTAACAACATCACAAAGCACTCCATAAGGAGGCCGCAAAGTGTAATAAGACTTCTTGCTTTCGAAGTCATTGAGCACAATTAATCCATGGCTGGCTATGTAAAGCTTGGCTCTTAGCGCAGTAGCATAACTGTAATATCCTAGCCAATATATGACCAAGATATTGTCTTCCACTTTAGATTTTAATAACATTTTACTTGTAATTTGTTTTTAGGCAAACTCTCAGACTGTGCAGGATGTAAGTGACGGGGATGGAAACTATGAATGGGGATGGTAGGAAAGAGATTAGGTTCTGGAAATTATAGGTGAGAGTGTGCAGAAGCAAGGATACTACTGTAATGTACCAAATTATACAAGTGATACAAAACCTCAATACTTCTCCAAATTGACTGAAATAGTGACTATGGAAGCTACAATTGCTGAATATGGGCAAGGTCAAAGGATAAGGGTGGATGAGAGGTTCTGATATGAGTTTATACCTATGTACAATGTACTGAGGCCATTGATGTTTCAATAGTATCAAGCTGCAATCTACTCCAACGCTCCTGGGATACTCAGCATATACATACTAGTATGGGTGAGGTATTTAACTGGAGGATGGAGATGGGTGTTTATGAGATTACAGAGGTTAAATATCATTTAATATAATTAATTCAATAGTAATATAACATTCCATAAAGTTACAAAGAGTTCCGAGCAAGTATTATAACATAACTAGTAAAATGACAATCTAGGACTGCTCAACTAGCTTGACTTTTGGACTCCCAAACAATACCCAAATGCAATCGAATTTATGAAACATAGGTTGTATCATGTCATGTGATATATTATCTAAATCTAGGAACTAGAATGACTTCATTTGGACTTTTACACCTTGACTTATGAATCATCCATTGAAAGCTAGTCAAATTCTAGCTAAATCTAGAAGGGGTGCATAAATTGTAGAAGAAATCAAAGTTCTGTAATTTGTATTGAAATGAATGATATAAAAAAATTACATAGTCTATTATTACATCAAAAATAGGCCATGGTTCCTCTCAGAAGATGATAGAGGAGTCTCTCCTCTTGCACATAAGAAACTAGTTGTAGAATAGAAGAAGGAAGAGGGATTCGATCTCTGAACTTTCAATTCAACCTGATCAGATTTAGTACTTTGTTATTACATCAGTAATAGGACAAAATACCTCTCAAAACATCATATAAAAATATCTTTTCTTCTATACCAGAAACTGGCTCTAGAAATCCATAGGAAACTTGGAGATTCGAACTCTAGAATGGATGATGCTTTTTTTGATCTTCAAATTTGACTTGATCAGCTATAGGACCTGCGAATAAAATCAATGAAAATGGATGAATGCCATCATCATCTCACAAAAATCTGTGGCATATATCCCATGCTTGACTAGGGGCACATCTCCCAAGTCTCATATGCACAAATGCATTCATAAAATTTCTCAAACTAATAAAAGTCCTGAAATGTAGTTGGAATCCTTATTTTATAGAATTCATGTTGACATGTTGAGCAAGTTACTTGGATTGGTGACCTGTGAAAATAGGTCACCCATGAGTGGACACACTTTCCTTGCTTTCCTTGCTTGCTTTTCTTTGGCTTTCCTTCTTTTTTCCTCTTTTTCTGACTTTCCTTCTTTTCTGAACTTTCCTGCTTTATGTATTTATGCTGCTTTTCCTGAAATATTCCTCTTTTCTCATTTTTGGAAACATTTTTGGACTCTAGTGCTTACTTGACTTCTACTCCAAGTAATTCCTCCAACCTTATCCACTAATTCGAATTAGTGGACCAATTTCTCCATTTATTCAACCTAACAAATAAAATATTAATAAAAAGATTACAACTCAGAATTAATCCAAACTTTAGCATTTAATCAATTAATTAATTCCTGTGGTATAATTGCCTCCAAAAATACCCCCTACTTCATTTTTGGCAACATCTTCCACCTGGGCGCCCTATTGGCCCACTTGCTCATTATCCATTAGTTTTATTTATCAAAATTTCCTTTAATAAATAAATTTGCCAATTTGTGAGACTTAGGCTAAAATTAATTCTAAGCAAATAGAATTAATACAATTTAATACCCTTAGGGGTTGAACTTGTCCCCTTTCACCTATGGTACTGGATGAGCCAAAATTGGGGACATGACAGTCCTCCCTTCCCAAGATTTCTTTTCCTCAAGCAATGTTAGGATCCCACCAAGCTTCTGCTGCACCACTCTGATTATAGTTGTCCCCATCCACTGAACAATTTGAAAATTAAACTTGGGGCCTTCAAAAAGATATAAAATAAATGCAAGATGACCATGAAGAATAAACTACACTGCAAACTCTATTTGCACTAAATCATGAACAAAAATCTTAACCCAGTTAAGATAATTAAGTAGAATTCCTGGATCCCACTGTTTCTCGTGCAAGGACCAAAATTTTTCTGTCACCTTTGGAAATCTGTCACTCCAATGAATTCCAGGATCCCAAAGTATCAACTACATTTGCCCAATCTTCCGAATCTATTTAGAGAATCTGTCATCAAACATGTCCCTTTTCATCCGAGGAATAGCTGGAGGGACATTACTGCCAACCAAACCAAGTAGAGAGAAAAATGATTCTTCAAGTGAAAACATCCAATGGCTTAGCTCTCTTCCCTTGGAGAAAAAATGCAAGCATACCTCCAAGCATGTGGATTCCCTCCACATAGGCCAACTTCTGTAAGTAAAATGTTCCATTGATTTATCTTGGCAACTTTCCTGCTTAGCTGGCTTCCCTTGACCATAAGAAGAAACATTTTTGCAAGGAGATTTCATGTTTGTCAGGTAATATTTCACCCAATCCATATGTGGATGAGTGACATCAAATAGCTGCAAATTATGCCTTTTATGCTGCTTGCAAATCATAGAAAAATCAGCAATATTAAAAACAATTTTCTTGCAACAAAACATAAGACTTTTACCTTCCAGATTTTCCATTTCAGTGATGCCTCTATTCATCCATCCAGTGGATGAATCAGAGATCTTGCTTGCTGATTTATATGAGCTATAATCATCAATCTCTTCTGTAATATGATCTATCTCCCATGGGAATATATCATGATCCTCCTGCTGTACATGTGACACAAACCAGAAAAATTTCTTCACCCACTGTTCATTCCCCATTGGTGTTGCTGAATCTAGGACATGTGGGAAAGAAATGTGAACCTTCTTTGCATGTCTGCAACCTTCAGTAATCAAACTTATGACTGCAAATTCTCCATTATTGGATGTCCCAAATTGGGTGCTCTCATCCCACTCTTCCATGGGAGAGTGGCTGTCTTCAAGGAACAACTCAAGTTCCCTTGAAAAAAAGTCAAGTGCTTGGTTCTCATCAAACTGTTCTGCACACTCTTCAAGCACATATAAAAATGAATGATCCTCATGATCCAACATCTCATGAGGTTCCTCCCTATGATTAAGAATGATTTCAGCCAAATGAAGTTGACTGAATGGTGTGTAGGAGGGTAGGGGGGATCTTTGCAACTTTTCATGAAGCTGCAATATATCTGTCTTGGATTCTTGGAGGGCACTTTGAGTGCTTCTCAAAGAATCTTGGGTGGCCATTAATTCATCATTGAGCTTGCTGATCTCTTCATCATCCCTCAAGGATGTACCATGAAACAATTCTACAAGCTCCAACAAACTATCTCTATCAGAAAGCATGTTCAAGAATTTACCTTTTATGCTTGCCATGGCTTTATGAAATTCTTCCATGTCTCTCATGGAAGACTGCTCCCCCAAATTCCAACAGAGGTTATTCATTAAGGCATGTGTGTAATTGAGGGTTTGAAGGGATTCTTGGATCTTGCATTCATTCATCTTTAGTGTCCCTTCAAGGAAATGAGGTTCTGGCAGACGAACCTTCGCTTCTTCTAGCTTCCTTGGATCAACTTCAGCTGATTCTGTTAAAGTTATGAAAGCTGATCCATATTTTGGGGCTACAAGATATTCATATTTCAGATCATAAATATCATATCTTTGGCTACAACTGGGGTGCTCATTCATCTCTAGTGCACCAGTAAGTCTTTCTCTTCAATTTTCAGCTCTCCCCAATTCAGGAGTCTCGACCCTTGGGGGTTCAACCAAGGACATCTTCTCCTCAGAAGTGGCTGCCCCATCATACTGACACATAGGCACATAAAGATTAGAATTTACAAAATTCCCATGTTATATATTTTCCCCTTCTTGTGATGGTATGTTGGTGGTTTGGCCTTCCACCAATTTCTCATTTTTAGTTTCTGTTGTTGCAAGGCCTTCTTCTTTCTCTATGGACCTTGCACCCATAGAACCTTCATCAATGGGGACCTCCATGTATCCCACATATATATGAGAATACACATCATTAGATGCTTCCTCATACTTAGAGTTAAAATTCAATATGCTAAGATAGATAACATCAATATTACATTCAATTTCACAACAATAGCATATATAGGATCACTAAAAGAACAACAAGCACAACATAAACACAAGAGACACAATTATTCTTGGGAAACCCTCATGGGGTAGGAAACCCAACAAATCTTCCTCAATATAGATGACTAGCAAATACAAAGATGTAATCCCCAAACATGAGCTCCTTCTCCTCCTTTGCAGATATATCCTTCTCGTATGCGAGTTTCACAAGTGAGTGAATGAGTGCTAAATGAGGAACACACCTCCTCTATTTATACACTACTCCGACTTTTTTACACTAACTAGGTTGGCCCCAACTTAACCACTCAACATAATGCTGACTGGGTCGACCCCACTAGGGACTTAAGCACCCCATACAACTAACTCTGGGCCGACCCCACTAGGGAAGTCTAATAACCCAAGTTACCACATTCTTTCGGAGGAATAAACATCTCCAGATATACAATAGGGTCTTCACGGAGGAATGAAACGTCTCCGGAATAATAAAGTACAAATATAATATTCTTAGAAGTTACAATATCTCAACACTCCCCCTTAACGAGAAGGATATTATAGCAACATCTGCAGGAGCAAGGAGTGATCAACTACATGATACATGATACATCTATAAATCATTGGAAGCTTTCTTCATACATCTTCAGTAACTCAAACAGTTACTGGAGCATCTTCAAGATCTTCAATACTGGAACATCAACATCTTCAGTATTGAGTCTTCATCTTCTGCAGCACTCGGACAGCTACAATAACATCATCATTTGGATCTCTCGATCAACATCATCAACATCTGGATCCTCTCGATCAACAGCATCAACATCTGGATCTCCTGATCAACAGCATAAACATCTGGATCCTCTCGATCAACAACATCATCATCTGGATCTCCCAATCAACAACATCATTTGGATCATCTCGATCAACAGTATCAACATCTAGATCATCTTGATCAACAACATCATCATAGCAGCATACTTTGCAATACACATGATCCAATTACATGATGATCAATCCCTCTCACTTTAGGACATAAGTCCAAGGATGATACAATCCTATCACGTGCATTTTGAACCAACCGTTTAGGGATGATGCGGTCCTGTCACGTACATTTTGAACCAAACGTTCAGGGACGATGCAGTCCTATCACGTACATTTTGAACCAAACATTCAGGGACGATGCTGTCCTATCACGTACATTTTGAACCAAATGTTCAGGGACGATGCATTCCTATCACTTACATTTTGAACCAAACATTTAGGGATGATGGAGTCCTATCACGTACATTTTGAACCAAGCATTCATGGATTATGCAGTCCTATCACGTACATTTTGAACCAAACATTCAGGGACGATGCAGTCCCGATATGCTTACAGGATGATCAATCCTTCTCACTTTAAGACACCTCTCATGTTGTAATATCCATAGTTGGATATTCTCAATAAACTCGGAATGAGCCCATAATTTATGAAATAACCTACATATCCGTAGATATAAAAATGATATATAAATTTATAGATTGTTGAGATGATAAATATACAATTGTTTGCCTGCTTTTATAGTAGCTTGGACATTGCCTATTTGAGGGGACGCATCCTCTCATTAACTATTACTCCTACTTATTATTAATATTAATGTATTATTAATTATTTGTTACATTGCCTTCCCCTTAAGGGAAGCTTTGTCCTCAAAGCTTATTGAAGACAATGGTTATGTATTCTTTTATCTTGAACCATCATCTCTAGATTTTTTTTTGTATTTGCGATACTTGATGAAATGAGGCGATACGAGTTACGAATTCCAAAGAAGAACTGTCGCATCGTCTCTGATGTGGTCTATCCGAGATCTATTTTTATCGGAGCTATTTGATTGCTTTGTGAGATGGGTCTTCTGGTTTGTTTAGTATTTTGATTTGATGTTCTTACTTGTCTTGCAACATGACTCTTCTATGTATGTTCATTTTGACCCTGTCATTGGTCAAAACGACGTTTATAATTGGGGTGTCGATAAGGAGTCCTGGCTGTTTGTTTTTCTGCTGGAGTGAGTTCTTTTTGAATTGTGTTGAGGATTGATTTTATTTCTTCAACTTGACTTTGTTTTCCCGGGGATCTGGATGCTTCCTCCTGGATTTGCGCTAATTTTCTCTCTAGTAGATTGTTATTACTCTGAATTTTCTTGAACCTTTTGTCCTCTTTAAACATCTCAATTTGTTTCTCTAGTTCTTGATTATGATTTTTCAAATGATGGTTTTCTTCTTGTTGTTCTAGTATTTTTCCTTCTAGGTCTTCATTAGAGTGTTCCATCTTCTTACTATTTTTCAACTTTTTGATTTTCGTAAGTAATGTTTTGTTATGAATTCTTAATCGAAATAGTTCTTCGGTATTGCTTGCTAATATGTCATTGATTTTCTTAATTTCCACTTTGTGCGTCTTTTAAGTAGCGTCGTATGTCTGCTGGAGTTCTTTATTCTTTTGTTGTTGTTGACCTATGTCCGATTCTTGACTTTGTAGCTTCATCTGAACTTGCATCAATTCATCATCTTTGTCCCTGACAAGCTGATTTAAACGCTTTATTTCTTCTTCTAAATCATTATTGCTTCCATCGGGTGACTTATCGTCACTTTTTGACTTTCTAATCTGGTCTTCTAGGTATTGATTGTGGATTTTTAAACATGATATTTCTTTATCATGATCAGATAACATTTTCTTGTTATCTCTTATGGTTCATTCTAGTTGTCGATTTTGATTCCATAAGCGATGATTCTCATCGTCTCTCCACTCCTTCAAGAACTTCTATGTCTCAATCTCAGCTTGTAGACGTTTACTGCTCGTTTTATATTGTTCTAATTCATCCATTGTTGTTTGCAACTGAGACTTCATTCTCAAATATGTGTTTGCCATAGTTTGCGATTTCGACTTTGCTTCAATTTCTTTCTGGACTAGGTCTTCTTTGATGATAATTGGTCTCAACTTTGACGATACTTGGTCTTCCTTTGACGTTTGACTCTTCGACGATTGCTGATCTTCTTTTTTAAAGGATGATAACTTCTTGATTTCTTTGGCAATGGAGTCTTTCTTGATTTGTCTTTCTTCAATGATAGATAATCTTCTTTACTTATTTTTCGATTTTGTCTTCTTTGATAATAATAATTATTATCTTCTTGACCTTTGATATTTCCCCTCTTTTTGTTTCCAAAAAAATAATTATTATTTAAATTAAATAATAATTATTATTTATAAAGAAGCTTGGGATCCTTCTTTTTGAACTAATGATAATAATAATAATTATTAGGATTTAATAATATATTATTATTCACACATATATAGTTCAAATGGTTTAGGGAAATAATATTATAATAATATATATTTTTTTGAATTTGGTTAAATTAGGTTTTTTTTTGGGGGGGGGGAAATGTGTATGTTATATATTATATGTTATTATTATATAATATATATATATATATTTCTAACATTTGTTTTGTTCTAGGGTTGACGTGGAGTTGGGGAGGCGGCTTGGAGAAGCCACGCTAAGTGGGGAGGAAGGGACTAGCAGCAGGGAAATGGTGGAGGAAGAGGAGGTGTCGGGGTTTGCCGACGTGGTGGTGGATAGAGAGTATCGTGGAGAGGTGGTGGTGGCGTAGAGGCGTCAACGGAAGGTGGCTAGGGATGGAGGCTGAAGGAAGGATGGCTTGGTGGTTGCGCAAGAGTCGAGGGCTGCGTGCAGGTGTGAGGGAGGGTGGATGACCTCAGGAAGGGAAGGGGTTGCGTCGGCAGGGTTTGGTGGAAGGGAGGAGGGGGCTGTGGTGGGGAGGGCATGGCGGAAGGTTCCGGTGAACTGCAGGGAGGAAGGTGCAGGTGGAGTGAGGGAGGTGAAGGCGCAGGTAGCAATGGATGTAGTGTGAGCGGTGGTGAGTTGGAAGGTGAGAACGTGGATGTGGTTTGAGCGGTGGTTAGTTGGAGGGGTGTGGAGGTGGAATTGCGTGGAGGTGGAGTTGGAGGGGTGTGGAGGTTGAAATGCGCAGTGGATTGGACGTGATGAAGTAGCAGCAGGTGGGGAGATTCCTGGGGTGGAGTAGCGCTGGTGGAGCTGTGATGGGAGGTGGGGATCGTGATACCAAATGAAACGGAGGGCTTGTGCGTGGGTGTGGGCGAGGTGGAGTGCGCATGGTGGAAGGGAGGCTGGATAGGGGCGATTAGATGGAGTAAGGGTTACATGGAAGGGATCATGAGGGAGAGCGTGGGAGGTGGAGAGTGCAAGAGAAATGGAGGGAGAGAACGAGGGGATGGCAGCAGCATGGAAGGAGAGGGAGATGGGTGGATGGGTGGTCAAAACCTGATGCCAGTTAAGAACCGATAGCTAGGAGAAACTTTGAAACCTTCCAAACAAAGTCTGAAAATTTTGGCCAAAAGACAGATCAGCCAACGAGGCTCTGATACCAATGTAATATCCATAGTTGGATATTCTCAATAAAATCGGAATGAGCCCATAATTTATGAAATAACCCACATATCCGTAGATATAAAAATGATATATAAATTTATAGATTGATGAGATGATAAATCTACAATTGTTGGCCCGCTTTTATAGTAGCTTGGGCATTGCCTATTTGAGGGGACGCATCCTCTCATTAACTATTACTCCTACTTATTATTAATATTAATGTATTATTAATTATTTGTTACACATGTCTAGGGATGATGCAATCCCAATCTACTTACAGGATGATCAATCCTTACCACTTTAAGACACCTCTCATGTCTAGGGATGATGCAATCCCGATCTACTTACAGGATGATCAATCCTTATCACTTTAAGACACCTCAACATGTCTAGGGACGATGCAATCCCGATCACAGTTCCAGTCCTTTTTCATACTGGATGTGACCTAGATTAAATCTAGGATTTTACCACAT
Organism: Larix kaempferi; assembly: GCA_027924585.1. Taxonomy (NCBI): domain Eukaryota; kingdom Viridiplantae; phylum Streptophyta; class Pinopsida; order Pinales; family Pinaceae; genus Larix; species Larix kaempferi. The sequence continues at coordinate 13,554,068 of BSBM01000806.1, read as the reverse complement.
GTGAATGATCACTTGCTGCTACACTGAGTAGTCTAGGAGCGAACATTACATCATTACAGGATCTGCGAATGATCACCTGCTGCTACACTGAGCAATCCAGGAGCGCACATTACATCATTCCAGTCAACCACAGAGCCAGTACTATTTCAACTGGGGTGTGACCTAGATCAGATCTAGGATTTACAACCACAGAGCCAGTACTATTTCATCTGGGGTGTAACCTAGATCAAATCTAGGATTTACAACCTGTGAATGATCACCTTCTGCTATGCTGAGCAGTCCAAGAGCACACATTACATCATTCACCAACATCTTTCTCGAAGACAAGAGTCTATGGATCAATTCAGGGACCGAAGTCCAGGGATGATACAATCCCTCTTGTCCACTAGGGACCATTCATCGACCTCATCGTCAATACAGGTATCCTCATCATCGAAACATGTATCGTCATCATCAGTACAAATATCCATATCATCGATACAGGTATCCTCATCATAGATACAAGTATCCTCATCATCGATACAAGTATCCATATCATCGATACAAGTATCCTCATCATTGATGTAGTATCCACATCATCATCGACCATATCACTCCCCCTTTCGAGGAGGGTCCTTCTGAACTACACCAAGCTTGTCTCATAAATACTCAAACTTTAATCGAGACAGAGGTTTGGTCAATACATCAACAACTTGTTCGTCAGTGCTCACATACTCGATCTTGATAGCTCCTTTCTGCACCATATCCCGTATATAAAAATATCGGATCTCTATGTGCTTTGACTTATCATGGAACACTGGATTCTCAGTCATCTTGATACAACTCTGTTTGTCACACAAAATCATAGTGGGGTCCATCTCCAAGTCAAACAATCTTGATAATAATTTCCGAAGCCATATCGTTTCACAACTAGCACAACAAGAAGCTATATATTCTACTTCAGCTATGCTGAGAGCCACACTAGACTGCTTCCTGCTAAACCATGAGATCATGGTAGATCCCAGACAATAACATCTGCTCGATGTGCTCTTCCTGTCTGATTTTAGACAATAACAATATGAAATCATGATATCCAAGATAACATAGACCAAAGTCTATCGTACCCTTTAGGTACCTCATCGCATGCTTTGTAGCTATCAGGTGAACACGTCTAGGTTCCACTAGATACTAACTCAAGATGTTCACAGCAAAGCATATATCTGGCCTGGTATTTGTCAGATACATCAATGACCCAATAATCTATCTGTACAAAGTCACATCCACTAACTCTGATGAGTCATCAGCTTCAAGTTGGAATGCATGAGAATGGCCATGGCTTTGCATTCCAACATATCAAATATTTTCAAGATTTCCACAGCATACTTTCCTTGGTTGAGAAAGATTCCTTTTGGGCCTTGCTATACTTCCAGACTTAGGAAGTAATGCATTAATCCGAGATCTTTCATCTCAAATTCTGTAGCTAGCTTCTTCTTGCTTTCCATGATATGTTTCTCATTCCCTGTCAGAAAGAGATCATCCAAATACAATAATAGTATGACAGGTTCATCATCCATAACCTTAAGGTAAAGGTTAGGATCATCTTTACTTTTGGTAAATCCCAAGCTTGTCAAGAAGCTATCAATTCTGTGACTGAACATCATTCACACTCTGCATTGAGTGATCTTCTGCATATCTATTCATGCCATCTCTCGCCAGATGGGTCTACTAATATGAGCCTCAAGATCATTCAAACTCTGTGGTGAGTTCCTTCTTGCATCCATCTAAGAGAAGAATGTCATCTGTATATAGACACCATCTTCAACCTTCTAGCAAAGGTTTAAATCCGCAGCACCCATGGTGATCATTAAACTCATCAAATGACTATCGATCCTGGGTACCTGTTGAACCCATACAGAGCTTTCTTCAATTGAATCCTGGGAGTTAGAATGGTCTAGCCACTTGGAGCAAACATCTCGTCATGATCCTCTTCCTCTTTCTAAGAGAATCTTCTAGCCATGAGCCTTCTATAGTATGTTTGATTTGTAATTCTTCTTGTTGAACATCCATCACTTGTTCGGTGTTCATCATCCTTCTTTTGCAGATCATAGCACATGATATTTCCTACAAATCAAATTTAAATACATGATTACTAATACTTCATAATCATCAAATCATCTTGATATGATAACCTATTATGCATACAGATATGATTCGCATAGTTATGCAACTATCTTGACCAATACTTTGGCACAACACTTTTCCATATCCTGTATGCATACAGTGGCTATCTAGATGCCTTCCATCTCTACCAGAACATACTATCAAGAGTGTGCACAGCTCTCAGCATGTCAACAAAGAGGTTTCATTATAGATAAACAATAATGGAATGTTTGTCCAACTTACCCATCATATGCATATTAGTAGTATACTGTTCAATGCTATATGGATGCTCACACTATGCATGATATATTCTAGGAATACAAATACGCATGAAACTATTACGAGCAATATCATTAACTATTCAGAGATTCAAATAACAACTCAAATATGTATCTTTTATGTTGTGTGGTTGCCTCTCGCTTGATCTCTATTTTATGATAGCATCATTATATGCCTTTGAACTTCTATCAATTTTGTACCACTATGCATGCTTAAGTGTGCACTAGTGTCATCCTCATGATCTCATACATAATCATACATTCATTAGCATAATCTCAATACTATCAAAACATTATGATTCTAAACAATCTGAAGTATGTATGGTCATGATTATTTCATACACAGGTATACTTACCTAAGATCCTAACAAAGTAGGATTCTAACTTGATATAGGAAGACATACCTGGATTATCATGCTTGGTTATGTCTTAACATACCCAAAAAATATCTTATTTGTTCTCTTCAATGATTTAGAGACCTTGAGCTAGAACCTGCATATCTCATAGTAGAACAAATTCATACATACCTCGTAAGTAGAGCTTCTATGTGATCAAAGACTATGGATGATTCTTTGTCTTCATGTCATCATGGTCATAGAACTTGATTTGTCTTTCTTGATGTGCTTGTATCTTGCTAGCATACAACATCATCCTCATACAACACCATAAGTGCATTAGTACAATCATAAGTGTCATAAACCTAATCAATGAATGTATTCTATCACTCACATGCATTTATATCAAACAATCATAATTGTACTAACCTCAATAACATGAATACAAACATAGTATGAACTTAATCAAGAGTCAGATTTCAAAACATACCTGTATCTTCTCAAGTCATACTTGTCGAGTAGTCTTCTCTATAAGGGTAAAACCATAACCATCCAAGGTAGATCACTTGTAAACATATTATGTATGTTCATGGTGCAAGGATGATAGAATATCAGTGCCATTTAAACCTTGTTCATCGCTACTTTATGAGTCTGCCAACTTTGCTAGGGTTTCTTCTTACTTGGAAACCCTAATCTTCAATCTCCTTCCTCCCACAACATTTTGATGGAGGACCAATATCTATGATGAATGGATTCCAAAATCCATTATAAAAGATTCCAATGTAGTATCAGGTGTGTCCAAAATTGTATCAGGTCCTTCCAGACCTAACAACTGAAAACCCTAAGTGAGAGCTTCTTCCTCCTCATCTTATATTTCCTCCCTTTAGCCATTTCAGATGTGCCATATTGTTTATGGTGCATCTATGAAATTTAGGATTTTCAAGGTATGAAACTTCGGCCTATGGTAGCCTGACCTGTCATCTTTCCAAACCCATAGGTCTCAGCTTTAATGGATTCTCTGAGAGAGTTATTCCAAATGTCGCAATGTGACCTGTTTATGGGATGAAACAGTATAACGAACTTGTACAGAGTGCCACGTGTCATTGTTTCAACTTCGGCCTCTGAAAAGTGGACCTGTCAAACTAAAATACGTTCCCTAACTGCCACTTTTTACAGAATTTCATTTGGAGCTTCCTAGCCTGATATATGACCTTTTTCCCCAGGTCACCTATTTAGGACTGCATTCTGGAAGAGGCAGAAACCCTAACTTGTACGGATCATAAATCACAAATTACAATGAATCTGAGGCTGAACTTCGGATACAAGGTATAGGGGGATGTTATATTTGGCCTGTACAAGTTTCATATCCTGAACCTTCTCCAAAATGGATTTATAGCGAAAGTGCCACGATGACTAGGTTTTGCTATACAAAACCCTAACTTTCAAATTGTCGCAAGTGAGACAAGTGTCGTAAGTGCCATACATTGCCTTCCTTCAGCCTAGCTCTGATACCATGTTAAAATTAAATATGCTAAGATAGATAAAATCAGTATTACATTCAATTTCACAACAATAGCATATACAGGATCACTGAAAGAACAACAAGCACAACATAAACACAAGAGACACAATTTATCCCGGGAAACCCTCACGGGGTAGAAAACCCAGCAAAGATTCCTCAATATATATGACCAGCAAATAAAAATATGTAATCCCCAAACATGAGCTCCTTCTCCTCCTTTGCAGATATCTCCCTCTCCTATGCGAGTTTCACAAGTGAGTGAATGAGTGTTAAATGAGGAACACACCTCCTCTATTTATACACTACTCTGACTTGACTTTTACACTAACTAGGTCAACCCCAACTTAACCACTCAACATAATGCTGAATGGGCCAACCCCACTGGGGACTTAAACACCCCATACAACTAACTCTGGGCCGACCCCACTAGGGAATTCTAATAACCCAAGTTACCACATTCTTTCGGAGGAATAAACATCTCCAGATATATAATAGGGTCTTCACAGAGGAATGAAACATCTCCGGAATAATAAAGTACAAATATAATATTCTTATAAGTTACAATATCTCAACACTTAGAACATTCCTTAGTAGGTTCTCTTCCAACCATGTGGGCATCCTGCAAACACCCCTCTAGTGATTCAGCCTTGTCACTATATTCACTCTTATCACTAAGGATCCGAGATTCAACATCCATGGAATCCCTTATGCAATAAATATCCCTTGATGTGTCTGCAACATCATCATGATACAAATTAGTACAAAAATCTGAATGTGGTCCATACATTTGCATCTTGCTTCTCTCTTCAATGGGTGGGGTTATGGTGCCTTGTTCTGCCACCAATTCTACTAGTTGACATGTAGCTGATGTGTGGTCAACTTCTGCTTCCCTGTGAAGCTCATGTGGTGACTTTGGATCTGATTTATGTTATTCTTTTGGATCTGAACCAAAATATGACTCAGCACCCCTAATAGTACCAATCTCTTCTGAGGTGATATTGAGATCCACAGCATAGAATCTTGCAGTAGATTCTTCTTCCATTCTGTCAACAATCTCATGATTGGTTTTGGGTCTTGCTTCTCTTTGGTTGTCTTAGAATGAATATTCTTGGAGGTTCTTGTTGAAGAGGATCCAAAAATTCTTGTGAAGTCACATGCATCCAATAAATCTTTCATATATTTTTTTAACTCTTCCATAGAAGGTTGACCTTTGACTGTGGAACATGCAACTTTTTCAACTTTTTCCTGAATATGGCTATACGAATAACCATAGTTTATTCTTACAACTATGATCTCATGGGAGATACTTGAGGAAGGTACTTCTTGGAAATTCTCTTCCTCATACTACTCATCATAATTATCATACTCTTCATAAAAATAATCTTCTTCCTCATACAACTCAAAGTCTGGATATTCCATGACATGGAACTAATACCACAACTACAACTTGAAGATAGTGTTGAGCTACTTTTCCATTGAGACTTACTTTCCACAGGATGATCCAAGGAAAGTCCTATGATACCACTGTAATATCCTAGCCAAGATCTGACCAGGATATTGTCTTCCACTTCAGAGTTTAATAAAATTTTACTTGCAATTTGTTTTTAGGCAAACTCTCAGACTGTGCAGGATGTAAGTGACGGGGATGGGAAATTTGAATGGGGATGGTAGGAAAGATATTAGGTTCTAGAAATTATAGGTGAGAGTGTGCAGAAGCAAGGATACTACTATAATGTACCAACTTATACAAGTGATACAAAAACTCAAGACTTCTCCAAATTGACTGAAATAGTGACTATGGAAGCTACAATTACTGGATATGGGAAAGGTCAAAGGCTAAGGGTGGATGAGAGGTTCTGATATGAGTTTATACATCTTCACAATGCACCGAGACCATTGATGTTTCAATAGCAGCAAGATTCAATATAATCCAATGCTCCTGGGCTACTCAACATATACAGACTAGTATGGGTGAGGTATTTAAATGGAGGCTGGAGATGGGTGTTTCTGAGATTACAGAGGTTAAATATCATTTAATAACAGTCATTCAACAGTAATATAACATTCTAGAAAGTTACAAAGAGTTCTGAGCAAGTATTATAGCATAACTAGTAAAATGACAATTTAGGACTGCTCAACTAGCTTGACTTTTGGACTCCCAAACAATACCCAAATGCAATCAAATTTCTGAAACATAGGTTGGATCATGTCATGTGAGCTTGGGGAGATGTAGAAATTTGGCTCCGAGATTTTGTGGACCCTTTGAGATACTGGCCAAGAAAGGGCTAGTGGCTTATGAACTAGCCTTACTTGCCCACGTAAAAGTTCACAATGTTTTTCACGCATATTTATTAAAGAAATATGTCTATGATACTAAACATGTGATTGATTGGTCCTTGTTACAGGTAGGAACCAGAAGAGGATTTTATGCCAGAACCCATTCACATATTGGACAAGAGGGAAGTGCAGCTCAAGAAGCGAACTATAGTCTAGCTAAAAGTGCAATGGAAGCACTTCAGGCCTGATGAGGCCACATGGGAGAATGAAACCACCATGAAAGAGGCTTACCCCGCCTTATTTCATGATTTCATCTCCAGTCCCTAGAACACTGGGACGATGTTTTTCTAAGAGGGGAGGGATGTAATATCCCGAAACTTTTACTTTTGTTATATACTGGGCATAAGCCCCAATGCATAGGATTTACTTTGTTACATATATATATATACTGGGCGCAAGCCCCAATGCACATGATTTACTTTGTTATATATATATACTGGTTGTAAGCCCGAATGCACATGATTTAATTTTGTTATATATATACGGGGTGTAGGCCCCAATGCACATGATTTACTTTTGTTATATATATACTGGGCGTAGGTCCCAATGCACATGATTTACTTTTGTTATATATATACTGGGCGTAGGCCCTAATGCATATGATTTACTTTTGTTATATATACACTGGGCGTAGGCCCCAATGCACATGATTTACTTTGTTATATACTAAGCATAGGCCCTGATGGACATGGATTATTTTTATGTACTGGGCATAATCCCCGATGTAGTTGGTTGAATTTTTACTATGTGTTGGGCACAAGCCCTAATATACTTGGATGAACTTTGTTATGTATTGTGCAGAAGTTCTGGTGTACATGATTGACTTCTATTATGTGTTGGGCATACGCCCTGGAGCACATGGGTTATAATACTATGTGTTGATCGTAATCTCTAGAGCACATAGGTAACCCCAATAGATAAATGATAGAGTGTTGGGCATAATCCCTAGAGCACTCCAACATGATGTTGAGCATAAGCTCTAGAGCATCGTATCTTTGGCCATTGTATCCCTAGGTGTATCTTACAAATGCATCCTAGTACTAGTGTTTAGCACAATCTCTGGAATTGCACTAGTGTAACTCACATTAAGAGTGTTGAGCATAAGCTCTAAATAGCACTCGAGTTACCTCACTTAAAGGTGTTGATCCTGAAAAACTATGAATAGCACATATACTCATCATATTTATTCAAAGTGATTAATTGAATCATTGCCAAATTTCTCGTCAAGGACTGAAAGATACTTCCACTAAAACGAGGAATCGAGCATGCAAAAGGATCTAGAAATACCTATCTTTAGTTGACCGACCAAACCCACTAGAAGCTATGATAAAAAAATCCTATAATTTAATGAAGCATCGGGAATATACTATATGATGCAATGAATATAAAAAGGGGTTATAAAAGAGTCTCATATATATAAATTTATATATACAGATATGTGTAGATATTATATATATAATAAAAGATAATTCATATATATATATATATATATATATTTAAACATTAGATAGATAGTAAGAAATAAATAAATTAAATAGTTGAGTCCATAATATATATATATATATATATATATTATAAATAAACTAAAAGGTCAAAATTGGACATAATTTATGAACTAAATAAATATAACTAAGAGTTCTATTTTCAATTCAAAAACATAAACCATTAAGAGTTCAGTTATCAAAGAATAATAACTAAAGTGATTTTTTTAGTTATATTATATATATTTTCAAACTATGAGTTAAGGACAAGAAGATGTTAAAAATCTGGATGTTAAATCAAGAAAACAAACTGCCCCAATTCAAAAGCCTAGGTTGCACCCTAGCCATTTTACCTATAAATATAAGGACCAGTACCAAGAAAGGGAACATTATCATTTTTATGAGATTGGAGAGGTTCCAAGTCTTGCACTTGGAAAGTACTGAGTTAATCCAAAGATAACAATAGTTTCTCCTTAGGTATTCTAGATTCCTTGCATGCTCGAACCAACTCGGGGGTGATCCGTCCAATGAACCAGGAACGGTTCGGGATCTATGGTTGGGAGGAATGTGGCATTTCTGAAGTCATTTGGTTACATTTCTACAGGTCGGTTAAAAGTAGTTTTTATCAATCCATGCTTGTAGTGTGTAGGTTACATAGGCATTTCCAGCAGCATCTTCGCAAGTAAGTAGTATCAATCCTTTATATTTAGTCTTATTCTCTGAAGATAGTTTTTAAATAGAGATTTAGAATGTTTCAGAATTCAAAAATTATGCTACAAATCCTTTATTAATTCTTCATTTTAGTGGCGTGGTCATCGACAGAACCTACTTAGTCATGACACACATGGGTTTCCTTTTTTATCTTACTACTATAGATTTAAAAATCTAAACCCTTAAACAAATGAGTTTTCCCTATAAACCAGATGGAATCAACTCTACCATCTTACTTTTGTTTCTGCTGCCATTTTAAACATTCTTTCCAAAAATAGAGATCATGCCTAAATATTTACATAGCATATCTATTAACCGAAGGATAAATATTTCATTCAAATATAGATTAGAAAACAAACTATCCAGACATAGATAAAACATTCAAACTCCAAAACATCATAAAATAGCTATAGGAACCCATAGACAGCAAATCCACATTTTATAGATTTTACACTAAAATAGAATTAACATTGTAAATATCGAATTTCCTGAACAAATCTTTATACAAGCCAGAGTCGAATCCCATGTGAAAATTGCTTTAGCAGAGCTATCTTGTGCTAGAGCTCTATCGTTAATTCTAAGGAAATAATACATTACCAATTCTTTTTACATAGGAGTAATAAACCAACATCAAAATTGAGTAGCAAACATTATGCATAAATTATATCCAACATAAAGTAAAACGTTACCCATTGTAATCGCAGATCCTGCTATGGAAATCGTAGGTAACCCTTTCCCATTTAGATTTACCAATAAAACTCCCAAACTGAAAATATAGTGAAGTAATTACATAGACTAGGGATTGAATCCCTCGGAGTATCCATTCTATGATTATTATGCTTCTAGCAATAGCCTGGTTAAGCCTTGATTTATTACACCACGCAACAACATTGGCTAAAGGAACCTCTGTTCTTACAAGTAATTAAATAAAACAAAATTTACAAATGGAGTTAGGGTCTTTTCCTGAACATCTACGGGTGAACAAATAAGAAAATCAATACACAGTCATCGAATGGAGCATTGAGATCGAGCCCCCATTTAGTAATAAAATCTACAGATAGAGAACACGCCTTCAGGGTAGCCCAACCTCATAAGTAAGTTAATTAAAATACCATAAGCTAACTAATACCATTATATGGAACGATTATTATAAATAAAAAGTAAACAAAGCCTTCGCCGATGTGTTGGCAAGAATCTCATTATCGTATCATTTGATATAAACAGAAACACATAAATTACAAGTAGGGATTTTCCCATAGACAGTAAAACAAAGATTTAAATGTCGAAATTATTCGACAATATCATAGATTCACCTTAATTAAAATAGGTAAACTCATACAAAATATTAGTGACTCAACCTCATTACATAATAGAGACATAACATGGAAATTTCAATTTACAGTAAATTAATAAGCACAATATTCAAACCCTAGCTAAAATACGACAATCATGAACTGATACAAATCATCCCAATGTGTATAATGTATCAAAGACAGGTATCGTATAACTTAAGTATCAAAAGAAAGCTCAAGATTCGGGCTCAATAACCAGCATACAATGAGTCATTTGTATAGAAATGCCAAAATGCCTAAACAAGCTTACAAAATAAGAGTTATACAATCGAGATGAGTTTCCCATACAAGAAAACGATTACAAAGATCAAAACGATAGAAACTGCCCAGCGAAGCCGTAGGTTGTTCAAACATCTCCTTGTCACTCCGAATGGAAAATCCATTAACCAAACAACACACCAGACCCATAAAACGTAGACAACACACTGATTCGCATGAAGGGAATGGTCGCAATAGACCTGGGGCTTACTAGGGCCAATACGCCTATGGTTTTCCTTCCCTTTGTTCAACTATCCTGTAAGTGATCTCCAGGTAGCCTACAGCACCCTACTAGCATTTAAACACAAAGTAGAATGAAATCAGAGTAAGTAAATATATAAGATGAAGCTTCTATGAAAGAGATTTGGAATCAACCATGTTCCATAGAAGCAAGACTTACTTTGTGCATTTTCCTTTGACTGACCACGAGGATTCCGTTCTATAGAAGGTAAGCATAGACCAAGAGCTACACTCTAGTCATGCACCTACTCTTCCCCCCAAACCATGAAACAACAGATTCCTTGCTCTCCAAGTGACCAAAACGAGAATAATACATGAATGCGATTTTGGTTAGGGTTTTCCTCTTTTTCCAACATGGAGATCCACCATGTGGATATAACATGGGCCTCATTAAAATCCAACTACCTCCACTTGGAAATCGATTTCTACCCATACACCTATAGTAGAAGACCCTCCTTTTAAGGTCAAGCGTTTCAGTATAAGCTTAGTTTTGTTATAAAGAGAACATTATACTTTTGTGCCAAAGGTTACCCATCCTAGTAGAGTCTAGCTTAAATTTATTTGATGGCCACCTGCAATCAACTTTAAACATGCATTAGCTCATGAAAAGCTAAGTAATCCCAGGTTCTATGAATCCCTTCATACCAATCATGGAATTAAAATATTAATCCAACTAATTCAATTACAGTGAAAGCATAGACATCATAGTTACAAGAACAACATTACAAGGGTTTAGGTTATGCATCAAGACCACTATACAAACATAATAAAGTATGAAGTAAATAAACGTAAAAGTGTAACAATAATGGTATAGATTAAGTTAAAGACAGGCGAGTTCAATGCCATGCATAAAAAAAATGAAAATATCACAGTTGCAGTACAAGCCATCATGTTATTCTTAGTATCTAAAACTCAGTGCTGAAGTTAATTTTGAATGGACCGTAGGTATTACTTAATAATCGGACCCCTTACAAATTTTAATTTTAATTTTAGGAATTAAGGGACATTACACCTAACTAAATTCTACTTAACATTTAACCTTTTATAAATATCAATATAAAATTGCATAATGACAAATGCGGATCACCCATTTCATATTAAACCCAATAAATTCACTTCATAAATTTCAATACAAAAGAAATCATTGAGGACAAAAAAAACCTGTCCGTGACGGTCGATCTAGCAGTTGAAGAAGTCACCGGAGGGGTTTCCACTTAATCCGATCCAATCTTTCAACAATTTATCGAAGGACTCCTCGTTTGACCTCCCTACCACACTGGGAGTAGTATCCTTCCTCCCAATCCCCCGAGCAAATGGGGGATGCAAATAACATACAAGCCTAAACTCTCAGCTAAGAGCTCCCAATCACCATAGTAGTTCTCAACCAAACTCATATGGACCACACTTAATCTCAAACTTCCATTACATAATACATCCAACATTAGGGAGCAAGAGATCCTTTTCTCTTCCTTCTCCCTTTCTTAAATAGAAAATTATTGGATGACATGTGTTGTCTCATGCAAAATTAATTTAATTTATTAATGATCTAATATTCATTATCATGCAACCATGTGTCACTCTCACATACTAGTGCACATAAGTTTCCCAATTCTCTCTTAGTTGTCTCCCTAGTCTAAAATACCAATGCCTAGATTAATGGGTGCATGTGGAGTTAAACTCTAGATATTTTCTAATCTAGATTTGTTCCAAAATCAAATATCTCTAATTTATTTATTTGATATTAATTTAATGCGTGTCTTCCTAAATCCGTGGGTGCACATAGTTTTTATCTCCATTATTCCCCTTTAATATTTGCTCAATTTAAAATACTTTTCCCTTTATTTATTCTCAAATTTAACATTTACATATGCATAATTCAACTAGGTGTTTAAATGTTTAGTGCAAGTATTTCCATTTCCTGTCGTTGTCTAGGTACCATGTCTATGGGTCCTCTTTACAACTTCATTGTCTTTGTCCTCATGTTGGGAGTACTATGTAGTGATTAGGAATCGTTACCGTAATATTCTAACTACATTTCCATGGATACTAATGGCGATTGCGGAATAAGATCTTCCTTATTGTGTGCCCCTCAACACATCATACATGACCAAATAGTTGTGGCCTTTCCCATATGGTACACGCTTCCCTAGGTGAGCTGATAGGGCTTCTGACGCATGCATGGAATTCTATTTCAGGGTCGACAGTATGTCATCATACCCCTATGTATATTTCCCATTCTTTACGACCCCCTTTTATTCCATTGAGAGTTAGTCGGTAATTCGTCTTACCTGCTACTGCAGACACTCAAAGAACACATTAGTAGCGTTGTACCATATAAAGTATATCATTGTGCATCTTCATCTTTATTCAATTATATGTAAAAAAATGGCATTTATTCACATATATGGAATCAAATGCATAATTTATTCATTCATTCACAACATCATCATATTTCTCAATCAATCGATCATAATCATCATTTGCTTGTCAGTCTGCAATATGATTTTTAAATAACAAAATATAACACATTTTTCAATTTTATCTAACCGGTTCACTTCCATACAAGTGCCATCAAACTCTGGCCAGTCAACTGAGTCAAAGGCGGGCATCACACTTTAACACAAAATATTAGACAATCAATCTAAATGAAATAAATATAACATAGCAACAAAATCCACAAGAGAGCAATAATAATTATTGGGGGTTTTATTTGACGACAAAATACATAATATAGCAATAATAATTAATGGGTTTTTTTTTGACAAGGTCACTGACATGCCATCTGTTAGTATACCATCCAATAACATACGCACAAGGGTGGATTCACCAATTGGTTTAGCACATGTCCCTTGACTCCTGACATTGGGACAAATGTATCTCTATGAGAGGATTCATATAGGAGTTACACTTCTAAATGAGGTTTTAGTTGTTGAGGTCATCGACATGTCCTTTGTTAGTCTAACATCCAATAATGGATGTGCAATGGGGGCTTCACCAATTGGTTTAGCACATGTCCCTTGACTCTTGACATTGGGACAAATCTATCTCTATGAGACGATTTATATATGAGTTACAATTCTAAATGAATTTTTAGTTGTTGAGGTCATTGACATGTCCTTTTTTAGTCTAACATCCAATAATGGATGTGCAGGGGGGATTCACCAATTGGTTTATCACATGTACCTTGACTCCTGACATTGGGACAAATGTATCTCTATGAGAGGATTCATATAGGAGTTACACTTCTAAATAAGGTTTTAGTTGTTGAGGTCATCGACATGTCCTTTGTTAGTCTAACATCAAATAATGGATGTGTAATGGGGGCTTCACCAATTGGTTTAGCACATGTCCCTTGACTCCTAACATCGGGACAAATCTATCTCTATGAGAGGATTCATATAGGACTTACATTTCTAAACAAGGTTTTAGTTGTTGAGGTCATCGGCATGTCCTCTGTCATTCTAACATCCAATAATGGATGTGCAAGGGGGGCCTCACCAATTGGATTAGTACATGCCCATTGACTCCTGACATTGGTACAAATATATCTCAAAGAGAGGATTCATATAAAAGTCATTTAATTGAAAAATTCATGAATCTCACAATGCGACAAAATGATAATCATTCACAAAGAAAATTCTAATAAAAAAGGGCATGAAAATATGCATTGCATAATATTGACAACTTAAAACTTAATGAATGTGACAAAGCATAAAAACTATTTTGCAAAGAATAATAATATGACATAAGAAATCAATAAAATATTGTTTTAAGTTAATGGAATGATATTTCTCTACATAAAACATAAACTTCATGAATGTCACAAACCATTTTTCAAAAAGACATGATGTGACATTAATTAATTTTTAATGTCACATCATGACTTTTTGCAAAATGGTTTTCAATGTAAATGAAATGATATCAATTTACATTGAAACAAAAAAAAATGATAATGCAACATAAGAAATCAAATGATATTCATTTATTTAGGAAGATTTGCAATTTAAAAAGACAAATTTTTATCAACCAAATGATAATAATTTCACCATCAAATTGATAGTGATAAAAACAAATGCAACACTTTAGATTTAGGAAAACATAAGCTTTTTTTTTAAGCTAGTACCCACAAGAATATTTTTCTACATATAACATAAACTTCGTGAATGTCACAATGCAAGAAAACCATTTTGCAAAAATACATCATGAGACATTAAAAATTAATGAAATGATATTCATTTACATTGAAACAAAAAAAAATAATGAGGCATAAGAAATCGAATCATATGCATATATATTGAAAATTATAAACAAATTTAGCAAGATTTGTAATTTAAAAAGACGAATTTGTAACAAACAATTGATAATCATTTCACAATCAAATACATAGTGATAAAAGCAAATGCAACACTTTATATTTAGAAAAACATAATCAAATGTACTTGAGACGAACATAAATTTATGATTGTAACAATGCGACAAAATAATTTTGCATAAAGGGATTATATCATGAAAGGAGGGCATATTATATAACTTAATATTCACTATAGAAAAAATTCATGGTAAATAGTTTTTATATTAAGTCAATATAAATAAAATAAAATAAAATAAAATACTTTAGATTTAGGAATATTAGGAATTGATTTTTTTTTTCAACAAACAACTAATAATGATTTCACAATCAAATTAAAAGTGTGGTAACATGATAATCAATGTATATACATGTGACATGTTATAATGATTCTTCAAACAAAAGCTCGATTTTATGTATATCCAATAATGAAATATTTGATAAATAAATATAAAAGCTTTATTGTAGATACATTCCATATTAAATCAATACAAAAGATGATGCAGGAGCATCGGGGCCTAGGCAGATCAGTCGAAGTTGATCGACATGAGGGAGCCGACTAGCGGGAGTGTCGATGACCACTGGTGTGGGAAGCAGGTTGACTTGTCGAAGTCAACAAATTGAGCCGGAGTAGTTGGTATGTGATCGCCTAAAGCAACGAGCAACGGATGTTGTGATGGGTCGAGAGTCGACAGGATATGGTCGACAAACAACAGGTGAAGTCGATCGACAAGTGGTCGAATTGCGACACGACATGTTTGGTGGAGTGAAGCGTGGAGGAAGGGGAGGACTGGAGAACCATAGGAGATAAGGATTGAGCCGACAGAAAGGCTGAGAGGTGACCGACTACTGTAGCAGGATCGGAAGAGCAGAAAATCATGAGGGTAGTACCTGGTAGCTGTTCGGAATTGCTGAGGAAGTTAATACAGTTATTGCAGGTGGGTGAAGGACATGATAGATGTCGTCATAGGAAGGGGCTGTGCAGCACGGCTGGGCGCTGACAGTTGTAGGTCTGCAGGATTTGGAAGAATTAGTGGACATGAGGATGCATGTCTTAGGGACTGTGGTGTCTCGGGAACAATAGCAGCAAAGTAGAATACGGGGATGAGAGACCAGAGAAGGGGGATCGGATCTTTTAGCAGGAATGGATCGCAGAGCCAATTCTGAGAAGGGTGACAGAGAAGAGTCACGCATGTTGATATTGGAGTTGAGACTAAAGCCATAGCTCAGAGTTCCATCAGAGAACCAGGAGAGGGTGAGGTCGAAACACAGGGAGAACACACCACAGTTACTTCTGTATTGTAACGGCTGAGGCCGACCATAGTTAGTTAAATGTTTCATTTCAGTTATTCCACATTGTAACCGAATTGGAGAAGTAATATAAGCCACTTCTGGCATCCTGTATTACACCATGTTCATGTAATCATTTGTGGTAGTGTTGTGTGTATTGTTAAGCAAGAACCTTATTTCCTAAGGCACCTTGCGTTAGTTGGTATCAGAGCCTGGAAGTGAGTCCGATTGAGAAAGGCGACTATACCAACCTGCCTCGCGTCAGTTGGTAACAGAGCTTGGAAGTGAGTCCGGTTGATAAAGGCGACTATACCAACCTGCCTTGCGTCAGTTGGTATCAGAGCGAGAGAATCAGTAGAGCTTGAAGAACGTCCGTGATACTGAGTCTGCAAGTGCATTGAACAGCTCCAGCTGAGATTGTGTAGAGTTGTGCATGACTTGTTGAGGTTCGGTTGCAATTGGACATGTGAGAGTTTCAACAGAGGTTAGAAATGGCTCACAAAGGTGTTAATGTCTAAGGATGAATAGCACGTGGCGCAGCAGCCGTCATGGTGGATTGCGCGATGTTCGACGAATGTGTCTGAACGATGCAAAATTTGAAAAATGAAGTCACGGCAGTCAAAGAAAGCTAAAGGCGTGGTTGTATTCTCGATGCGTTAGACCATAGCGACGAGGAAGTCGAAGAAGTGGAAGCTCGGGAGGAAGCCGCAGAAGAACCAAAAGAAAAATTGATCAAGATTCTGATAGATATGAGAGGTCAGGTGAAGATAGACGTGCGTACCTACTCGGGAAGCCTGGACCCAGAAGATTTGATCGACTGGTTTAGATAAATGGAGAAATATTTCGACATAGAGAAGATCGAGGACCCTAAACGAGTTAAGATTGCATGTCTGAGGTTGAAAGGTCATGCCTCGTTATGGTGGGATAATGTACAGGCTGACAGAGTCAAGAAAGGCAAGGAGAAAATCAAGTCTTGGGACAAAATGGTCGCCAAGTTGAAGGGGAAGTTCTTGCCAAATGACTATGTGATTTCCTTGTTCAGGAAGTTGTAGAACTTTCGACAAAAAGAGATGACCGTGAAAGAGTACACATAAGAGTTTTACCGATTGTCAATTCAGTCAGGACAAACTAACAAAGGAGAAGAAGCTGTCGCTAGATACATGAATGGATTAAAATATGCCATTCAAGATGAATTGAGCATGTCCAGATTCAGAGCAGTCGGCGAAGCCTAACAGTTAGCTCTGAAGGCAGAAGAGAAACTGTCGAGGAAATCCGCAGTGACCAGAGGCAGGATGATTGGTCGGGGAGCGAGGACTGTTTTCGCGAAAGGCCAAAGTAGTGGATATAGGAAGGAATCTGTTGAAGAAAACCAACGGATGGAAGGGACATCGACAAGGAAGAAAACACAGGAGAACCGACGCAATGGTCGTGAGACTCGTGGTCAAGGTGCGTATGGTCGAAGTGGTCCATCTGACAGAAAAGGCGTTAACATACCAGCCATAATCTGTTACAAGTGTCAAGGAGAAGGAGACAAGGAATATGAGTGCCCAGAGAATCTACACGCTGTAGAAGAGTCAAAACTTAGACGTCGAGAAAGGGAACAAGTTGACGAGAGGGAGGAATTGATCTGACAACAATGGAGGTGAGAAAAGGAAGAACCGAAACCTGACGATCTAAAGAGCCTTGATCCAGGAAGATCAATGTGAAAAGACCGAGCTGACACAACGGAAGGTGATCTTTCGAACAAAGGTGCGGATCGACGAATGGCGTTGCAAAACCTTAGTTGATGGTGGAAGCACGGAGAATCTTGTGTCAACAGACATCATCGACAAGGTTGGGATGAAGTGTTGGGAACACCCACACCCATACAAGATCTCGTGGCTGCAGAAGGGACACTATGTGAAGGTGACCAGACAATGCCTGATCAACTTTCGAGTTGAGGGATTTGAAGATAGTGTATTGTGTGATGTAATTCCCATGGATGCATGCCATCTGTTGTTAGGGAGACCATGGTAGTATGATCGGAAAATGATCTATGATGGTCGAGCCAACACAGTCATAGTGTGGAAGAATGGTGTGAAAAGGACTCTTAAGGTGAGGATGGAAGAGAAAGCCAACAGTAAGCACAGCGAGAGCAAACTTTGGGAAAAGTGAGTGCTGATGAGCACCGCGAAAGAATTCCTCGCGGAAGAGGAGAAGCAGTCGGGATGTTTCAAAATAATTCCAAAAGGACCATGAGTCAAAGGGACGACCATGGAGGAGAATATTTCGGTCGAAATCAGGAAGTTGCTTGAAGAGTTTCGCGACATAATGGACAAAGAGACACCGACGGGATTGCCACTGACAAGGAGCATATCCCATTAGATCGACTTGATTCCAGGGTCGAGTTTTCCAAACAAAACACCACATAGGATGAGTCCGACAAAGGGTGAGGAACTCAATTGACAGGTCCAGGAGTTGTTGGATAGAGGATTGATCAGAGAGAGTTTGAGCCCATGCGCAGTACCCACAGTATTGACGCCGAAGAAGGGTGGAGAATGGAGAATGTGTACAGACTCCAGAGCCATCAACAGGATCATGATCAAGTATCGGTTTCCATTGCCGAGAATGGATGACTTGATGGATTGCCTGAGTGGAGTGACATACTTCACAAATATAGACCTAAAGAGTGGTTACCACCAGATTCGGGTTAGAGAAGGCGATGAATGGAAGACAACATTCAAGACAAAAGAAGGGCTGTACGAGTGGTTAGTCACGCCATTCATATTTACTAATGCACCCAGCACATTCATGATATTGATGAATGAGGTATTGAAACCATTCTTAGGAAATTTTGTCGTAGTCTATTTGGATGACATCCTAATTTTTAGTCAAACCAAGATAGAACACTTGGATCACATTCGATGGGTATTACAAAAATTGCAGGAGGAAAAACTGATGGTGAATCTGCAGAAATGTTTCTTCATGAAGAAGGAGCTGGTGTACTTGGGATTTGTAATCTTGAGAAAAGGGTTGGTGATGGACCCACAAAAGGTGAAGGTAATAGTATATTGGCCGGAACCAACAAGTACGACGGGAGTAAGGAGTTTCCATGGACTTGCCAGTTTCTACCGGAAGTTCATTCAGGTATTTAGTCGGATTTGTGCACCGTTGACAGAGTGCATGAGAAAGGGGGGGTTCTAGTGGATGGATGCTGCCCAGAAAGCTTTCAACGAGTTGAAGATAAAGGTCAATGAGATCCTGGTGTTGACACTCCCAAACTTTGGCAAAGTTTTCCAGGTCGATTGTGATGTGAGTGGAACGGAAATTGGAGCAATGTTGAGCCCAGACGACTGACCAATTGCATTCTTCAGCAAAAAATTGGATGATGCGAAGCAGAAGTATTCGGTCTATGACCAAGATTTTTATGCTATTGTCCAAGCATTGAAAAAATGGAGGCATTATCTGTTTCCCAAAGAATTTGTGCTATACACAGACCACCAATCATTGAGGTATTTGAACACTCAGTCGAAATTAAATCAGCGACACATGAAATGGGTGTAATTCCTATAGGGATATACCTTCATGTTGCGACATAGGTCGGGCAAGTCGAACAAAGTTGCCGACGTGCTGAGTAGAAGGGTTGCATTGCTGAACATGATGACCGTTCAAGCAACAAGAATAGAGTCAGTGAAGACAGAGTATGATACTGACAAGGATTTTGTGAAAGCATGGAAGGCTTGTCGTGAACCTTGGAGTGTCGACAAAACTCCGTACTTGCGTTATTTTATCCAAGAAGATTATCTGTTCAAGTGAAGTCAGTTGTGTATTCCCAGAGGATCCATCAGGGAGAACCTAATCCGAGAGTTGCATAATGGCGGATTAGCAGGTCATTTTGGCGTCGACAAGACTAAAGAATTGGTCGAAGAGAAGTATTTTTGGCCAGGAATGACGGCATACATTGTAAAGTGGGTTTGACAGTGTCGAGTTTGCCAGTTGGCGAAAGGGAGAAGTCAGAACAAGGGGTTGTATACACCGTTACCGGTACCAGATACCCCTCGGGAGCATCTTAGCATGGATTTTGTGTTAGGATTTTTGAAGACACAGCAGGGAAGCGACTCAATATTTGTTGTAGTCGACAGGTTTTCAAAGATGGCACATTTTATTCCGTGTAAGAAGACAAATGATGGCACAGGGATTGCTGTTCTATTCTTCAAGGAGATAGTTAGATTGTATTAGTTTCCAAAGAGTATCACGTCAGATCGAGATACCAAGTTTATGGGGCATTTATGGAGAACCCTATGGAAGAAGCTGAACACGAAGTTGCAGTTTAGCTCAGTGTACCATCCACAGACAGACGGATAGACCGAGGTGGTAAACAAAAGTTTGGGAAACCTTCTGAGATGTCTAGTAGCCGACAGGCCCAAGCAGTGGGAAAATGTGTTGGAACAGGTAGAGTTTGCATACAACAATTCTATGAATCGGTCGACAGGGTTGAGCCCATTCCATATTGTTCAAGGGAGAATCCCACATGGAGTGGTGGATTTGGTTGAGTTATCGACAGAAACTAGGAAAAGCGCGGATGCAGAATCATTTGCGGAGAATATGCAAGAAGTTCATGAGAATGTGTGAAAGCACATTGAAAAGAGTAATGCGGCGTACAAGTTGAGAGACGACAAGAAAAAGAGGCTACAACATTCAGTGAGGGAGACTTAGTCTATGCATACTTACGGAAGGAAATATTTTTGACAGGAACATACAACAAGCTGAAGCTGAAGAAAATTGGACCATGTAAGATTCTGAAGAATATTTCGGACAATGCTTATGTGTTGGAATTTTCAGATGACTTGAACATTTCAGCAACGTTCAATGTGATGATGACCACTGGTGCAGGAAGCAGGTTGACTTGTCGAAGTCAAGAAGTCGAGCCGGAGCAGTCGGTATGCGACCGCTCAAAGTAGCGAGCAATGGATGTTGTGACGGGTTGAGAGTTGACAGGATATGGTCGATAGACAATAGGTGAAGCTGATCGACAAGTGGTCGAACTACGACATGACATGTTTGGCGAAGCCAAGCGTGGAGGAAGGGGTGGACAGGCGAACCGCAGGAGATAAGGATTGAGCTGACAGAAAGGCCAAGAGGTGACCAACTACTGTAGCAAGATCAGAAGAGCATAAAGTCATGAGGACTATACCTAGTATCTATTCAGGGTTGCTGAGAAAGTTAATGCAGTTATTGCAGGTAGGTGAAGGACATGACAGATGTCATCACAGGCAGGGGCCAGGGAAAATTTTAGGGGCGAATTATAGCCCATGGGCGAATTTATAGGGGTCACCAAGAAACCCTGGGCAAATTTTTAGTATGAAATGAGTTTTTTTAAATTTAACATATTAGCCCCATATTTATTTAACCCATAGTCAAAAGATATCGAATAGCCAATGTCGCGAAAGAGGAAAAATTTATGTAGCCCAGTAAACTAATCTCGAAATGGTGAATTTGCCCAGAAATTCGGGTAATGGATGCGCAGCAGAGTTGGTTCGCCCAGAAATTCGGGTAATGGATGCGCAGAAGAGTTGGTTCGCCCACCATTTAGGGTAATGGAGGCCGCGAACAATTGGTTCGCCCAGCCAGAAACCGAGGCCGCAATCAATTCTGAGTTGGTAAGTTGGTTCGAAGATTTTGGTGATGATGCCCACGAGTAGTTGGCTCGCCCCACGTTTTCAGAAATGGCGGGCCTTGGAATTGTTATTGGGATTTCACTTACTTATTTTCCTTCTTCTTCCGATATCACAAGATCTAAATCCACCAGAAGAGGAGGAAAGAAAGGAGCGGCTGGAATTATTTTTTCAGACAAAGTCCTGGTTTTGGGACTCCAGTCTTCGTATTCTGATATAAGCTGATCCAAACCCCAGCAGAAGAGGAGAGAATAGAGCCGTTGGAATTCATTTTTTGAGACAAAGTCCTTGTGATTCCATTTGCAGAGACTGAACAACAGTGTTACTCACCGCAATGGATTCCCGAAACAGGCGGTCACGCTTGAATCTGCCTCCGGGAATGTCTCCGAGCTCCTTGCACTTAGATAAAGCAACAGGCTCCCCTGGTCTCTCGAGAGCAAATTCCAGTCCCAGCACCCCCTCCCCTACACGCACAACAACATACAGTGACAGATTTATTCCCAGCAGAACAGGTTCTAGGCTCAACGGATTTGCACTCATCGACAAGCAGCCTCAGTCTTTTCCTTCGCCCACTCGCCCCTCTGCTGAGGGCCGTGATGATGCATCTTCATCCTCTATGTCTGCATACTCCACATTGCTGAGAAACGAGCTCTTTGGGGAAGATGTTGTTGGTCCGGCCACTCCTGCTACTCCGGAGAAGTTCACAGGAGTCTATGGCGCTTCCAGGGATTCGATCAAGTCACCTATGAGTCCGAGCAGGAATCTTTTCAGATTTAAGAATGATTATGCGGGGAGCAGTCCCGGTTCGCCTTACTCTGCTTCTCCTGTTGGAAGCGAGGGGATTTTCTCATCCAATGTTGGCACTCCACCCAAGCCTGTTCGGAAGATCACTCGCTCCCATTACAAGGTAGGCTTCTGAAGTCTTAGACCCCAGTAGGATTTTCTTAGATCTATTCTAATTTGCTAATGGAAAACTGATTGATCTAAGTCAACAGTTTCTAGATTTTGATTTTTAGAAAGATAAGATCCTTGAGCTGCACAGAAGGGAACAAATATAATTAAACAAGAGAAAAATCCATTTCTTCTTTCTGGGGTTTTATCGGAAAGAATCCTGGGGTGTGCTTTATAAACCCATATGGGTACATGGATACCAGCTAATGAGCTTCTATAGGTCTTCCTCCCTTATTGGGGAGGTGATTTGGAGAAAATCCATTTCTTCTTTCTGGGGTTTTATCGGAAAGAAGCCTGGGTGTGCTTTAAACACCCATATGGGTACATGGATACCAGCTAATGAACCTCTATAGGTCTTCCTCCCTTATTGGGGAGGTGATTTGGAGAGTGCTCTAGAGGTTAAGTCACTGACACTGTTATGAGCAACATTGTAAGTAGGATTTGAACTTCACCAAGTTTAAAAAACAAAAAAAAATGAACCCTAGTTCCCTACCCCTCTTGTAACTAGATTGAGATTTGATTTGATTTAATTACAAGCTTGTTTTTGTTGACTTTGCTAGCTAACTTTTTCACATGTTCAATTTATATCGTACTATAACATTTGACCAGCTTGAATTGGTTGCATATCCAACACCAACGGTCAGCAAAGTCTTTATATTGGTGGAGATAGCGCCCACTGTAGGCTATGCATACGTTGCAGGATGGATGATTTCCTCCTATGGAGATACACTTTACATTCAATTGTGAAAAATGCTTGCCACTTTGATGTAACAAAAGGAATGTCCATTTTCTTACTTGTTCATTGTATGATTTTATACTCAATGATATATCTGTATATTCCCCAAGCCATCCTAGAACATGGACAAATGAAGAAGTGTAGAGTGTGCATTTAAATCCTCTCAACTATAAATTACATTCAACAATCTGGAGAAGAGATTTCTATCTTGACAACTTATAAGTAGACAATGACTGAGATTTTATTTGATTACAAGCTTGTTTTTATTGACTCTGCTAGCTAAAAGTTTACCTGAACGGGGCTATACAAAATTCAGTTTGTATCCGACTATAGCATTTGGCAGTAGAGTAGATTGTCCAGCTTGGATTTGTTGCATTTCCAATGGATAGTAGAGTCTTTACCGTGGTCACTTGTGGAGATAGTGCCCACCGTAGGTTTTGCATACACTGTAGGTTGGATGGTTTCCTCCTATGGAATCTGTCTGGGTGATACTCTTTCCATTCAATTATGTAGATTGCTTTCCTTTTTGATGTAATAAAAAGGAATGTCCATTTTCCTACCTGTTCATGGTTGTAATTTTATAGTCATTGACATATTCCCCAAGCCATCCTAGAACATGGACCAATGAAGAAGAGTGCAGGGTGTCCTCGCAACTGAAAATCATATTCAACAATCTGGAGAAGCAACTTGTATCTTGAACAACTTATAACTAGATAATGATTAAGATTTGATTTTATTACAAGCTTGTTTTTGTTGACTCCCGTAGCTAAAATTGGACTATACACATATTCAGTTTGTATCTGACTAAAACATTCGGCAGTAGAGTAGATTTCCCAGCTTGGATTGGTTGCATATCTAGTGGTCAGTAGAGTAGATTGCCCAGCTTGAAATTCATAAAGAAATAAGAATCTGATTTGGGAATTTGCTTGCCGCTATCTAAATGCTACACAAAGATTAAAAATGTCAATCCAGCTCAAGAATCTAGAAATGTGAGTTTCCTTTTTGCAGCAAGGAATTTATTTATGCTAATTACTGGATATTGTTGCAAAGACATTCTTAAACTTGTTGTGTACCTGTCATATTATTGCCCCAACTGGAGGATGGTGTTCAATTAGGAATTCCTATCAACTAATAATACTAATAAGGAGATGACGCTTAGGCTTTTTTTCATCTTTCAGGAATTAATTTTGGAGGCCTCACTGGCCTTCGAAGGCCATTTTGTTCTATCATAGAGGTGTTCATAGTATTTTTTCCTCGACCCAAAATTTTATTCCAAATTTATGTTCATGAAGAGAATGCAAATGTATCCCATGTGATGAACCAACAATCCAAGATGAAACTCAAGTGTCATTAAATTATTATAGATGTGACTAAATAAGAGAAGCATTCAATGCATCAGTCCAGGGATCTGAAGATGTTGCTAAAATTTTCAGCTAAGTATGTAGGAAGCCTTCTCAAGGAGTTATTGGAGACAAAAAAATTACTTCTTTCTAGTATGGGCAGAGATAAAACTTTTTATTCAATATATTTATTTACAATGTAGTTTGAGTGCTGTATAATTTTTATAATTGCATGTTAGATATCTTAGACAACCAGATTGAGCTGTTTAAATCTTATGTACTCTGTTTTTCTCATTTTGATGATCTCCCATAAATCTCGCTTGGACTTCCAAGGGTAATAATAAAAGGTTCATTTCATTATATTTCCGTTCATTACCATTGGTTTTTCCAACAACCAATGGATAGTTCCTTACCATTGGATAGTTCCAATGGATACTTCATTACCATTGGTTTTTCCAACAACCAATGTGACTGTAATCAACAATAACTGTTGATTACATTGCAAAGGGATTTTTGCACCGATGGAAGATCTTAACTACTAAGTTTCATGCTTCACCTTGATCACCTTCTGCATTGTTTTGATTTGATTATAGTTCCCACTTTCTTTAGGAGTTTTGAATGGTATAATTCTTTACATCTATTTCCTTCAAATATTGCAGGCCAGTAGGTCTACAAGAGTTGGAGAGTTGTGTGTGGGAGTTCTTTTTATTAAATTTGGATTGGTGCCTGTGTGGTATTATTTAAGTATGGACTAGAGTGAATTATGGGTTCGGTTAGATACTTGCATATGAAATTGCTGCTAGCTACCTACAATGCAATTTTGCATCTTCTAATTGGTTATTTGGTAGCACACAACCCACAATATTTCTTGGATGGTTTCCAGGATACTTGTTGCAAGTTATTTCTTGGATGGTTTCCAAGATACTTGTTGCAAGTTATTTCTTGGATGGTTTCCAAGATACTTGTTGCAAGTTATTGTTGACCAGACAATGGATAGAAATGTTTTCAATATTTATGACCTAATAAACTACTTGAATGCCCATAACTTATCGATTAGAGAAAAACATGATTTGTGAGTGGCTTGATATAATCCTCTCAACAAGTGATCTAAAGTTCTATGCATAGGAGAGAAATACATGTAAAGTTAATTAGACAAGCTTTTCAAAAAGAATTTATACGTTGCTGCTTTTCCATCCGATTTTATGAAGTCTACGGCATATGAATTCATTGTTATGGCTAATTTATAAATGCTGGGGCGTTTTTCAGAGATGATGGAGCATTTTCATGTGTTTTGTAGTCTATTTATTCCTGTGGGTATTTTAGTTATTGTTTCACAAGAGTTAATCTCATTTTCATTCTCAGATATAAAAGCCTAACGGTCTATGCAAATCCACCATCCTTTGGTTGATCAATGGTTGTGTTTCTTCGTTTGTTAAAGTATTCAAATAGTTACTATTTTTATGGTCTCGTGAACCCTAACATCCTCCTAGATTGCAAGTCGTTTGAATAATTTATATCTGGTTTGTTATTTCTCTGCCATATGGTCGACTTTCTTAGATTTGGGCCTGAGTTTGTATTCCACTGTGGCCATAGAGTCTATTCAATCAGTGAACCTCAAGCATTACAAGGGGATAAAATATTACAACATGGGCGTTTTTATTCCTGCGTGTGTTCTTCAAGTGAACGGGCCAAATTGTTGTGATGGTTCTGGGCGTTGATTAAAGATTGCAAAGATTTGTTGGAGGTTGGAATCCTACGGCCAACCCTAATAACGCTTAATTGGTTATTTGTTATCAATTACGATAATACTAGGGCTTTATAATCTTGCAAAGCTTCAAGAACTAAACATCGGATATTTTATGAATTTGATGAGCTGCCAAGTCTCGATAGGCTAGTAGTTTTGGAGAGGATGGAGGTTGATCGACGTGGGAATTAAAAAATAATACAGGGGTTGGAGAAACTAACAAGGCCTCAAATGCTAAGCTTGTCTTCTTGCCATGTTTTAGAACAAAGTTTAAAAAAGAGGTAAGGTGTCGAAGAATTGAGATTGTAGGAGAAGCTCAGTTCCTTTGAGTGTCTCTAACTCGAGTGACGTGGGGAAGCTCTGGAGCAGCTGCACCAATTTTTGAAAGAAGGCATTGTTACATAGGCTTAAGAAAAAGATCTTGAACTCAGGAAAATAGCAGTCTGAGTTTTCTTGGCTTCGATACATACACCTCTGCATTGGACCGAGTTCGGTAACAAAGCCATTCACTACCTATTGATTCTTGCATTAGCCACTGAACATTTGTGATTGCTACTGTGCATACTCATCGAAGAACAATGTATTTCCTAAGGGTAGAGTAATCAAAGAACAATGTATGTCCTAAGAGTCCTGACTGTCGAAACAGTCCTAAATAGCGTTCCCCTGCAATAATTCAATAGCAACAGGATCGATATTAATTATGTGTGAGTGAGAAGTTTTCCGGATTCATGCACTTCATGCAACTATTCATTCACGTTTGCTTAGGATAGGGTGCAATGCTAGAGGGTATGATGTAATGGCGATTAATTGTTAGTCTATATTTACATAATACTCATTTATGTTTTCTTTCTTCAAACTTCCAATGGTTCTCATAGGAACATTGTATGTTGGTGATCAATCGGCTTTGAATTTGGCAATTTAATTACAATTGCATATCCATTTTAACTTATGATTGTAATGGAAAGAGAGACATAGATGTTTGGACCTTTAAAAGGTTTTTTAAGTTAAAATTTTAATTTGAAGATTATAATTAGTTTTTTTAATAGTTGTAAATTTTATTTTATTTTTATAACTGATACATCTATGTGTAACGGATTTTGCAAATAATTGTGATTCGTTTTTCATTAATTATTATGTGGGGTTTATATCTTAGAATTTGGGGTGGACTACTTCTTATGTTTTTCCAAGATTGCATGAAGATCAGACAAGTGTACTGTCGATTCTATGGCAGTCATAAAAATAACTGGTAGTTAATGAATGGATAACTAGTAGTGGATGCATGGGCTTAGCAGTTTGTGGCGATAATGGGAAGAGGGATGGTGATAACATATAGCTAGGCATGGATAACTCGCACTTGAACCGTTTAATATGGCAATCGTTCCAAATTTGATTTGTGGCACACAATCGGTTTAACTAAAGAAGCTGGTGATAACAGGTAGCTAAAGTATGGATAATTGATGATGGCAACTAGGTATCCATAACAACTAACATATAACAATTAGGTTTTGGGTCTACTTAAATAAAACCCACATAGCTAAACAAGGATTCCACAAGCACCTCTAAGTATTTATACCAAGGTTGTATTAGAGTGTTAGGAATTATGATCCAAAATGTAATAAATAGAAGTTTAGTTTAATAAATGTAAAAGGGCATCTACACACTCACGTGATTATGTGAGGTGTCTCTTAGTTAGTTTTGGTAATGGTAAATTAGTTGTTACTCTTTGGATATTTAAATCCATCGAGTTTTCCATGTGAGGTAATCTTTTGGGATTTAGCCCTCACATCTCTGTGATGTAATTATTTTCCTTCTTCATTAATAAATTATGTGTCTGAGGACACTTTGTCAAAGTGGTATCAGAGCACGCGGTTGAAGCTTGGTCTGGTTGGAACCTGGTTGGAAGGTGCTAAAGGTTGTTTGAAGAAGGTGACTTTCAAGGTTTTGGAATAGCGAAATTTTAACCGTAAGTTATTGCTTCTTATTCTTTTGGGCTAAAAAGAATCTCTACAATTTTTTTTTTTTTTATAGTTTTCTTATAAAACAGCAGCAAGCTTTAGAGGCTGCATCTGGAGAACCAAATATCCGAAGGTTCCTATCTCCCGTTCCAACAGCCACATAGGATGCATCAGGTCCAAAACGAACACATGAAGCTTTCCCTGTGCTCGACAAGTCAGGAAATGTTTTGATAGAATTCCATTCTTGTTTTACGCTGGAAACTTGATACACCCTTATGTCTGAACCAGCAATTGCAAGGTAACTACCACTATGATCAAATTGCACTGAATTTCTTGGAGTATTCAAATCATATGGAGTAAAAGTACGGAAATTTTTTAGTTTGCGCAAATCTCATAATACGTGCTACAAACTCTTGCCCATTGAAGCTGTCACAAAGTAATTATTGGTTGCATGAACAGTCACAGCATGAACCTCTGCTGTGTGATCTTTCAAAACATGCCGACAATTATAGGCTCCATCTTCGTTTGCTTGCCATATTCGCACAGTCTTATCTGCAGAACCTGTTAGCAATAAGTCATCACGTGCTACAAACTTTACACTGGTAAAAGTCATCACGTGATACAAACTTTACACTGGTAACGCGTTTTGTGTGCCCAGATAGTGTTGAAACGATCTGCCCAGCTGATCGATCAAATACAACTGCATTTTGAAGAGAGCTTTGTGTGAAGGAGGTCCGTTGATTGTCGTTGAGAAGAAGGCAGAGGAACGCTGTGCTACCATCGCTGTGTGAAGGAGAAGCCATTCTGTTGAGGAGTAGTCCGCACAAGAGAGAGAAGGGCCGTCATTTCTGGTCAGTCTGCTAAGTCTAAGGTGAAACCCGCGCAGTGCTGGAGGAGACCGTGTGGTAGATTTCTTTTTGGTGGACCGGTGCAGTGGTGGAGTTCAAGCCCGAGCATGGAGAAGTCTGTGGAGGAGTTGTTGTTGTTTGCTGGAATCGAAGACGTGTTTTAATTCCTCATGTGGTAAGAGTATTATGTAGGTAATTGTAAACAATTAAAAGCTTGTGGAATTTAAATACCCATGGAGAGATCGTATTTTTTTTTCACTTTTCATTTAATTCAATATTTATGTAATATTTTGAAAAGTGAATAAGTTGTTTTGGAGAGATAAGGTATTTTTATTTTTGGAGATATTTTTTTTTATATTAAGAAGAAAAAGGTGGAGAAATAAACTTAAAAAAAGAAGAAGTTATTTTTGAAGTTGATGGGACTGGATCTTGTGACCTCCCACTCAACAATATTGTATCTCTCCAATTCACCTATAAAGATTTGTTATCTTTTGGAGTGATAACGTGTAATTTTTTTATTGGGCATTGGAGTAATAAGGAGCATTGTTGGTGTCATAAGGAGTACTTGTATTTTCACTCAAGGTTTGATTAGAGCAAAGTAAAGCTCTATCAAATTCTTTTCTTGAGGCTATAAGTGGGTCAAGGCCAAGACCCTATAGCTTTCTTTTGCATGGTGTGTGGTGTTTCTTGCAGCATTTCTTTCATGGTGACTCTTGTTGATGAGTAATTTTCTTTTTCTGTTGGTGGTGATATTTTTGCATAAAATCTTCCATTGGTGATATAAGGTGATTGTTTACTTATTCTGGTGACATAAGGTGCTTTCTTTTTTTCTTGGAGCTATAAGATTTGCATAATACACATCTTATGGAGTTACAAGGTGTTTATTATTTTTTTTACAATGTCTAAAGTTATAAGTCTTTTTAATGAATCTGACAAGTTGGAAGGATCGAAAAATTATAAAGTTTGGAGTCGTCATATTCAAAGCACTCTTATTTACAATGAATTGTGGAAGGGTGTTTGTAATGCTAAGCCTACCAAACCGACTAATCCTGATCAACTTGCAAAGTGGGAACTAAAAGATGAAAAGGCCTTAGCATTGATTCACAGTACTGTTTCTGATGATATTTATGTGCATATTGAAAATAGTTCTAATGCGTGGTCAGCTTGGAAGACATTGAAAGATTTATTTGATTCTCAGAGTGAAGCTAAGAAAATTGATCTTCAATTGAAGTTGTTTCAACAAAAATTGTCTTCAGGAGGTGATGTCATGGAGTACATTTCTAGATTAAAAAATATCAAACAAGAAATTTCAAGAGCTGGTTTTGATAAAATTGAGGACAGCATGATGGTGACCATTTTGATCGCAGGATTGCCTGAGACATATAAGCATTTTTTGGAAATGTTACAAATTACAAATAAATTGGATAAAATTTCTTTTGATGAACTAAGTGAATTACTTGCCACACATGAAAAACTTTTTGGTCAAACAAAGCAAGCAGGAGAAGATGTTTTGGTTGCAAGTACTAGCAAACAGTCTCCAGGTAATCATCAAAAAGGCAATGATCAGAAAGCTTTTCAAAATTCAAATAGAGGTCGTGGTCAGGGTTTTGGAAGAGGAAGAGGCCGCGGAAGAGGAAGAGGAAGAAATCATGGAAGAGGTTCTAAAGAATTTGAAAGTACACAGTCACAGTTTTCTGGAAGAGGAAGAGGTTCAGGAAACCAACAGGTCTCTGGAAGAGGAAGAGCTAATAAACAGGTCACATGTTTTCGTTGTAATAGAATTGGACATTATGCTTCAGACTGTAGAGTTTCATTTGAAAAAATTCTAAAAGAAAGAGAATCTAAAGAATCTTCATCAGCGGCACATTATGCACATGCAGACGATAGTGAAAATTGTGAATATGTCTTTACAACACTTGGACAATCAGAATCAATGGATTTTGTTCAAGTTCATCAGTTGGAATCAGAGAATTTTGTTCAGTCTTCTTACTGTTTCAAAAATGATTTTGAAGATGCTTGGATTATGGATACAGGGGCTACTCATCATATGACATATAGGAAAGATTTATTTTGGAGTTATGAAGATTGTCATTTAAATTCAATTTTTCTTGCAGATGATTCTATTCATTTACCACAAGGAAAAGGAACAGTTAAGGTTGATTTGCCTAGAATTGGAGAAAGATTGATTTCTAATGTTTGGTATGTGCCTACATTTAAGAAAAATTTGTTGTCTTTAGTTGTCATTCACCAATTAGGACATCAAATTGTAATGGAAGATGGTATCCTTTTTGTTAATTCAACAAAGGATGCATACAAAACAATTATGACAGGTTATGAAGACGGAAAGCTTCTTAGGATGAAGGGAACAGTCATTCCTAGATCAAAGGAACGTTTGAAGGAATTTGCAGGTTTAGTTGAAATTGATGTTTCACCTATCCGATTGTGGCACATTCGTTTTGGGCACTTGAATGTTGATAGTCTTGTACAGCTTCAAAAACAAGGAATGGTAAAGGGGTTGCCTACTTTTCGGAAGGAAAATGCAAAGTGTGAAGCTTGCATTTATGGCAAACAGAGAAGGATAGCTTTTTCAAAAAGCACTTGGAGAGCAACAAGGAGATTACAGCTTATTCATAGTGATGTTTGTGGTCCTTTGGAAACTTCACTTGGTGGTTGTAAATATTTTTTGTTGTTTATTGATGATTTTAGCAGAATGGTTTGGGTGTATTTTTTGAAGGAAAAATCAGAAGTGTTTGAAAAGTTTCAGTCATTTCAAAATTTGGTTGAAACAACAACAAAGGAAAAGATTGCTACTTTGAGAACTGATAATGGTGGTGAGTTTAAATCAAATCATTTTTTGACTTATTGTCAGGAAAAAGGGATTAAAAGATAGTTGACCAATTTTTATACTCCACAGCAAAATGGAGTATCATAAAGGATGAATCAGACTTTATTGGGCATGGCTAGAGCAATGTTATTTTTCAAAGGGTTGAAATCATGTTATTGGGCAGAAGCAGTTCATACATCAGTTTATTTGAGGAATAGATCTCCTTCATCATCACTTGATGGAATAACTCCTTTTGAGGCTTGGTATGGATTCAAACCTATGGTCAAACATTTGAGAGTTTTTGGTTCAGTTTGTTATGCACTTGTCCCAAAAGAAAAACGAAAGAAGTTAGAGTCTAGAAGTGTTAAGTGCATGTTGATTGGTTATTCTCATGAGAAAAAGGGGTATAGGCTTCTGTCAGATGGAAAGTTTATTGTCAGCAGGGATGTGATTTTTGATGAAACTGAAAGTTTAAGTGTAGAAGAGGTTGAAAAACAACTTAGTCACTTAGAGAAAAAAGTAACTAAGGAACAATTAAGGATGCAACACTTAAATAAGACAAGGAATGAACAATGGTTTGATCTCACTTTAGAAGTACAGGATGATGAACAGGTTGAAGACACCTTGGAACAGGTTGAAGATACTTTGAATTCTTCACAAGTTAACTTGGATGATTCAAATCAAGTTAACATTGAAAAGAAGAAACCAAAATGGGCAACTAAGTTACTTCAGGATGTTAAGTTTGATGAAAAAGGAAAAATAGGTACAAGGAGTTCTAATACGGGTTCAGAAAATTTTGCTCTTTCAGTTGTTGAACCAACTACTTTTAATGAAGCAGTTGAGTATGATGAATGGAAAATGGCCATGCAAAGTGAGTATGATGCAGTAATGAAGAATCAGACTTGGAAAATGGTTGATTGTCCACATGATGTTAAACCCATTGGTTGTAAGTGGGTTTACATAATTAAGTACAAAGCAAATGGAGATATTGATAAATATAAGGCAAGATTGGTGGCAAAGGGTTTTGCTCAGAAAGAAGGGATTGATTATGAAGAAACTTTTGCTCCAACAGCGAAATGGAATACTATCAGGATTGTGCTAGCTTTAGCTGCACAAAATGGATGGAAAGTGCATCAAATGGATGTAAAAAGTGCATTT
The DNA here is from genome assembly GCA_027924585.1 of Larix kaempferi. Classification (NCBI taxonomy): domain Eukaryota; kingdom Viridiplantae; phylum Streptophyta; class Pinopsida; order Pinales; family Pinaceae; genus Larix; species Larix kaempferi. The sequence goes on along the minus strand of BSBM01000806.1, from coordinate 13,520,567 downwards.
CTAAACGGTGATCTACAAGAGGATGTTTATATGACTCAACCTCCTGGTTTTGAGGTTCCAGGGAAAGAAAATCAAGTTTGTAAACTAGTTAAGGCATTGTATGGATTGAAACAGGCTCCCAGAGCTTGGTATGCAAAAATGGATGCCTACCTATAGAAAGTTGGTTTTCTTCATAGTGAGTCAGATGATACTTTGTATGTTCGAATCCAGGAAAACAACTTAGTCATCTTGGTTATGTATGTTGATGATTTGCTCATAACAGGTAACAATAATGATCATATATTTCAGGTTAAGAAAGAAATTCAAATAGGTTTTGAAATGACAGACTTGGGTTTACTTCATTACTATCTTGGAGTTGAAGTAAAGCAGCAGGAAGGAAGTATATTTATTTCTCAAGCTAAGTACATATCTGGATTATTGAAGAAGTTTGGAATGGAGGAATGTAAACCAGCGATTACTCCCATGGAGCAAAATTTAAAACTTTCTAAGTTTGAAGGGGGGGGAACTTGTAAATTGTACTAGATATAGACAGTTAATTGGATGTTTCATTTACTTGATGAATACTCGTCCTGATCTATCTTATGCAGTTAGCATACTTTCTAGATATATGCAGGAACCTAGAGAAAGTCATTGGAATGCAGCAAAAAGGGTGTTAAGGTATCTTCAAGGAACAAAGGATTTTGGACTTGAGTTTAAAAGAAACAAAAATTTCAAGCTTGTTGGCTATTCAGATGCGGATTTTGCTAGAGATGTTGATGACAGGGCATCTACTTCAGGTTACTTAATGAATATGGGATCAGCTGCAGTGGCATGGAGTTGTAAAAAGCAGGATACAATTGCAAATTCTACAGCAGAAGTAAAATATATTTCAGCTTGGGAAGCTGCTTGTGAGATAGTTTGGTTAAGAAGGATTTTGCAAGACCTCAAAGTTGATCAGAAAGAAGCAACTTCATTATTTATTGATAATCAGTTAGCAATCAAGTTAGCCAAAATCCTATTTTTCATTCAAAAACTAAGCATGTGGATACTAAGTATCATTACATTCGGGCTCTCGTCGTCAAACAAATCATCAAGCCAAAGTATTGTCCATTAGAAGATCAAACTGCAGATATTTTTACAAAATCTCTTGGAAGGGTCAAATTTGATAAGTTTAGAAATGAACTTGGTATTTGTTCAAAAGAATTTTTGGATCAAAGGGGGGATTGTTAGGAATTATGATCCAAAATGTAATAAATAGAAGTTTAGTTTAATAAATGTAAAAGGGCATCTACACACTCACGTGATTATGTGAGGTGTCTCTTAGTTAGTTTTGGTAACGGTAAATTAGTTGTTACTCTTTGGATATTTAAATCCATCGAGTTTTCCATGTGAGGTAATCTTTTGGGATTTAGCCCTCACATCTCTGTGATGTAATTATTTTCCTTCTTCATTAATAAATTATGTGTCTGAGGACACTTTGTCATAGAGTTGTTTTGGGTTAGGTTTACCGATGTTGCATTAGGGTTGCGAGGGTTGATGGTTGTAGGGTTGCGAGGGCGGAGGACTATGGCTACTTGCAAGCGTGGGTGACTGTTTCCAAGAAGAAACAACAAAAACTGTTATGGAAACCCCTTGTTTTGGTTGGAATTTACGACAGTTATGGCCAAGAAGCGGAAACCCACAACCCACCCCATCCACAACCCATCCCATCCCTTCATTTTTTTTGGAGGTCTCTGCAACCAACATGACTATGGAAATGCTTATTTTTATTGCAGGTAGCTACGACTATGGCCAAGAAAATTAACCCCTTCTTTTGCTTCACATTGGTAAGTATCAACTATTTCTTTCTAATTAAATATGTTGTTTGGAAGAGAGTTTTCGCAAGGTTATGATACCAGAAATCGGATAAAGGAGCCAATCCATACCTACGAGTGGAGTGTTCCAATCGAAAAATGAGAAAGCCACATATGGCGTAGTCATTATCAATTACTGAATGCTTTGTTTTTTTATTTCAGAATGACCGAATGAAGACTTCCAAGCATGAGTTTGGGTGGCCCTTGCGCTTGCTTCCACCCTTGTATTAGGCCGATCTGGTAGGTATTAGGACTTAGGCCGAGGGCGAGGGAGAGAGAAGCTTCTATTCATAACTCCAATTTGGGTTTGGGGGATTCCCGGAATGGTAAAATCATGTTGTTTTATAAACAGAACATAACCATTAGTTTCTTTCACATAGGAGCAGTTTGTTTCTTCTATAGAAGTTTGTGAATTTCATTGATTGGGATTCGCTCTATTTTGAAGTTGGGTTTTGAGCAAACAAATATGCTATAATCTATGGCCACCGTAGTTAGAAACAATATTTAATTAGGAGCATAGATATTGTTGGAAATTAATTCTAATAGCCACATCCTCCTCCTCGAGTAGTGAGATCACGTGAATGTATACAGTGTAGTAAATGTCAGATAGCTTCTTTATGAAGCCCTATCCTTCCCAACAAATTGTTAACGGTAGAATTCTAGATCTGGACCTTTCCAGATATCAACCACATTTATAAATGTAATATTTGGTTTTATGAAATGGATAAGGAGGTTCTGGGCATTGGGCCCGTTCATTATTCGTTGCGCCCTCCTTCAATTGGTATCAGAGCTTATATCTATCCACTCCCACACTCGCCCACCTCCAATTCCTCCCGCGCGTATAGAAAAGAATATGCCATAAGCTCCGACCGGTCCATTGTTGTTGAGTGAGTTCAGTAGTGCAGAGAAGTGAAGTTAGAGAGGGTAGTGTGAGTGGGCGTTTGATATTTTTGGACTGTGTATGAAGGGCATTTTGAGGGATGAGATGATATAGACATGGCTGTAGAACCCACTCATGAAATTTAAAGGGGGGTTGTTGTAAAGAGAATGGGCCACAGTAATTTAGTTTTTGGCTGCGACTCGGGTAAGAGGATAACCCGCAAGATGTAGTAGGAGAGTGTCGAATCCCAGTGTTAAGATACCAAAATAATAAAAGTCACAAATTATAAATAAATATGAATAAAGTGTCTTAGGTGGGTACTAGGGTCATGTCACCACACATGTAATTAATTAGGTAAGGGTATAAGGACCAACACATGGTACAAGTCAAATCATTAAAACAAGAATGAGTACATGACCCATAACCCCTAGGACCAAGGGGTGTACCAAAAGGTATGAAAAAAACCATAGTACCCATAAGACCAAAACATCAATGGTGGCACAAAAAAAAATAACACAAAGTACCACAAAACCAAGAACAACAAGGTGTAAGGACAATTCTTAATCAACCAAGGTGGGGAAGGTACAACCAATGATCTCTCTCAAATGTACAAATGTTCCATATAACCTTAAAGTTCATCATCACTGTATAAGGAAGGGTCCACACTGGATGATGTGATCATGTGGTCCTCCAGGCTGCTCCTTAGGTCAATTGCTAGTGGCTTCATCAAGGCATAGCCAGTCTATTGAGAATACCATCTAGCTCAACCATCTTGAAGACCCAAGAGAGGAGGGCATCACACATCATCATCTTGGCCCGCTGACCAAGATCCACCTGGTTAATGACCAGGTATTTCACTGCAAGAACTACTGCTTGGTCCTCATGACCAAGAACTTGCCTAGTTCTGGAACATGAGGTTTCTATCTCAACCTGCAAGACCTGCTTGGTCCTCGTGACCAAGAAACTATCTGGTCCTGAACGAGAATACCCTAGAGACAAATAGGGGCCCTAGCTACATGCTAGGGACTTTGCCATGGAATCAGCCTACTTGGTCCCCGACGAAGAACCCCAGGAGACAGCTGCGGGCCCTAGGGTACCTTCTAGGGTCTTACTCTTTAGTCTTCTTGGTTAAATTGAACAAAAAATCTAGTTAACTAACTAGGGTACCATCTCTCTGAGAATGGGTCTCGCAACTGCACTAACTTTAACAGGAACCTACATGAATGGAAATTGCTGCATTTTCCATATTATCCATTGTTCCATTGTATCTTCTTAGGACATGTCTATATTTATGTTCCATTGTATCTTCTCTTTCCATTGTATATTCCCAGGGTGTGTCGGGATTCTTGTTTCATTGTGTCTTCTCGGGGCATGTCTGGATCTGTTCAATTGAGACTTAACATATTTGAATGAGTCTACATTCTATTGATCACTTCATTTTTATTAATGGTTTCCTTTGAGTGCTTCTATCATCACTTGTTACTTTCCTAAGGAAACCACGTCCCTTTTGGTGATTCTTGTCCTTGTTTCCAAATATTTTAAGGCAGATAAAGATTCAGCTAAAATATCAGTCTTAATGCCAATATTCCATACAAACTTGCAGTGAATTACTCCTACTTTACCAAAAAATATTCCTCCTGAGCCAGATGGGAAGGGATTCACCCATCAAATGTCCAAATGAATGTGTTTTGGACTTAAAATCCATTGAAAAATGTAGACTTAAGGATGCTTTTGGATGTTCAAATCTCTTCAGACAATTTGCTACTTGGACAACATCTCCTTTATCTAAGTCTTGGGCTACAATGCTCCTTGTAGCCATTGTATCTCTTTTTCTTTGAGTTGAGTAGTGCCTCTTTTCCTTGGATATTGGAGAATATAGTGTCTCTAATCATGGATGAATAGATTTTTTGACTTGGAGTAGAGTATCAGTTTCATTATTGAAGACTAAGTTGAAGAGTATTGGTTTCATTATTGAAGACTAACTTGAACCAATTTTTCAAGCCTTTACAAGTGTTTATAGTTTAGTGTAAGATTCGCCAAGATTTCACAAGATTTTCTAATTTTGTGAAAGATTCGCCAAAACTTTTACAAGTTTTTATAATTTTGTGAAAGATTCACCCAAAATTTACAAGTTTTTATAATTCCGTGAAATATTCGCCAAAAAATTATATATACATATTATATTAGTAATAAAATAGCCTTCACAGTTTTCTATGTATCATGGGGATTCACCCATTTTTTATACATATAAATTTAGGGGGGGTTCTTAAAATCATCCCTGGCAGGGTCTGTGCAGCATGGTTGGGCGCTGATAGTTGCAGGTCTGCAAGATTTGGAAGAATCGACGGACAGGATGATGCGTGTCTCAGGGACTGTGGTGTCTCGAGAACAGTAGTAGCAGAGTAGAAGACGGGGACGAGAGGCCAGAGAAAGGGGATCGGATCTTTTAGTAGGAACGGATTGCAGAGCCGAGTCTGAGAAGGGTGACAGAGAAGAGTCACGCATGCTGATATTGGAGTTGAGACTGAATCCATAGCTTAGAGTTCCGTCAGAGAACCAGGAGAGGGTGAGGTCGACACACAGGGAGAATACACCACAGTTACTTCTGTATTGTAATGGCTGGGGCCTACCATAGTTAGTTAATTGTTTCATTTCAGTTATTCCGCATTGTAACCGAATTGGATAAGTAATATAAGCCACTTCTGGCATCTTGTATTACACCATGTTTGTGTAATCATTTGTGGTAGTGTTGTGTGTATTGTTAAGCAAGAACCTTATTGCCTAAGGCGCCTTGCGTCAAAAGCAAAGGTAATATTATTGTTGCTAAGATGAAACCAATAGATGATAATGAAATGATGTATTTAAAATCAAATGTATATTTGTGAAACCTTGACAAAGGCATGATGTGATATAAAAAGTAATGAAATTATATTCATTTAAAGTGAAACAAAAAAATGATAATGTGACATAAGAAGTCAAATGATATTTATTTATGTTATTTACATTTGTCTAATGTTTATTTGTTGTATGTTTCTTTCTCTTGGTTTCCTATCTTCTTCTCATTCTAAAACCTCCCAAGACTATTCAATTTCATCTTGTGTTCTGCTTGTATCCAAAACCATATTGTATAACTACATCTGAACAGATCTTTGATCATTGAATATGTTTGGTAGATATGGTTGATTAGGCATTGGTTGAGTCATTTATTCTATTTTATGAGATATAATTGTAATCATATAACAATACTATCCTATACAAATGAAATGAATAAATCAAAAGAATGAAAAACTAATGATATTTATAAATTAATCCAAATGCAATGATATTTTTATTTTAATACATATATTTTTATAAAATAAACATGTACAAATACAAATGCAAATGGTTATACTTAAAAGATCTTATAAAACACACAAATATATATATAATAATAATTAACAATATAAATAATATATATATATATATATATTTTAAATTAAATAAATAATAAAAGAAACTAACAATATAAATAATAATTAAATGTAAAAATAAATAAAAAAATTGATATATATATATATATATATATATAATTTTTTTTTTTATGTTTTATTTGTACATAAATAAATAATTTTTTTGACAAATGTTTTAACAAAAATTCAAAAGTTCCAAACTATTTGTACCTAAATAAATGCTTTAAAAATAAACATGTACAAATACAAATTCTTATACTTAATAATATATTAAAATATTTAAAAGCTGTATAAATACAAATTCTTATACTTAATAATATATTAAAATATTTAAAAGCTTTAAAAATAGACATGTACAAATACAAATTCTTATACTTAAGAATATATTAAAATCTTTAAAAATTAAAAAAAAAAAAAGATATATATATATATTAACAACATAAAAATATAAATAAAAAATAAATAATCATTATATTAAAGAAATATCATGATCTTTTAAAAATAATAATAATATAAACACTATTTTTATTTTAAGAAAATTCACAATATAACAAAAAAACTAAAAAAATGACAATTAACAAATCAAATGTTTTAATATACACAATATAACAAAAAAAAACTTAAAAAAAATAACAATTAACTAGTCAAAAGTTTTAAAAATGTATATGTAAAAATGAAAATGGTTATAACAAAGAAATTAAGAATGTATTAAAAAAATTAAAAATATAATAATATAAATAATAATTAACTAATCAATATATTTAACCAAATGTTATGATATTTAAAAAAAAAATAACAATATAAAAATCTAAATAACAATTAATAAATAAGTTGTTTTAAAATATATATATAACAAAAACAATTAACAATATGTTAATATCCTAACGAAATAAATAAGAAATATTTGTTTTAAGATCTTTTAAAAATTCACATGTAAAAATGTTTTAATAAATGAAAAAAATTATATATATATATATATATATAAACTAATCAAATGTTTTAAAAGAATATGTTAAAATTTTAAAGAATTAAATAAGACATGATCCATATAATTCCGGTTATATGAAGCACCCAAAGGGATCAAATCCTTTGAGGTGCAAACCCTTTTTTAATGAAGAAAATAAAATGTTTGCAATTCAAGGGATTTGATCCCTCTCGGCGGTTCATAGAACCATAGTTATATGGGTCTATACTGATTCCAATCGTGGTGTGCGTGTCAAAACAATGTGATGTTTTAAGATATTCCTGATAATCATAGATAATTATTTCATCAAAAGTTTTAACAATACAGATGAATACAGATCAAATAAGATAATGTTTAAATATTATATATGTCAACCTGTTCATTGATGTTATCAAAGAATATAAGCCCATATAATGTTTAAATACAAATATATTACAATGTTACAAACTTTAATTTTTCTTCTTCCTTTTTTCTTAATGTCACTCCTGCTCCCTTTTCCATCATCCCGTATCGATCATATGTGAAGGAGGTTGATTTCAAAGACCATCCAAATCAGTTTTTTCCTTGAATAGTATATGAAGGGCATAGCATATTGTTGATATAGATATATTAACATTGCGACATCAGTTGGGACAAAAGAAGTAATGGTGACTTATCTAGAAAATAATCAATTTCTAGTGTTTTTCTAATAGCTCCAATCAAGTAATATTTTCATGTACTTGTAGTTCCTTGGATAATCATTCATAGTGGTTCATTGTTTCCACCTCTGTAATGATCAAGAATAATGTCAAATGATTTTCTTTGCTTCTCTGCTAAGATTTCAAATGAATAATTATGAGTATGATTATTATGAACGATGACATTCAACGACCAGTTTTTAGATATGAATTGCAGTGCACGATTGGAAGTGTCCATATCAACAAAAATAGAGTTCCAATTTTCCATGTTATCACGTTCCCTGTATCCAAGAATGTCATATTCATTGGTATTTATATACAGATTCCTATATAACCATGAAATTATCTCCCATTCACGCTTCCAATAATCCCTTTGCACAAATAACTCTTCTTCACAATCTCTTTCGTTCTCTGTTCTTCTATACGTTCTAATGATTCTTTTTATCTTTCTCTTCTATCCCTTTGTCGTATTTTTCTTCTGTGATCATCAATATCTTCATTATTTGCACTATTATAATGAGGATCCATGATATAACCTAAAACAGAGAACAAAAAATTTTAATATGTTGAAATCATTGCAAAGTAGGTTTCTTATTAAATTGATAAATTCAATGTATAGATGTAAATAACAAAAAACAATGCATTGTTGAAATCAATGCAAGAAAGTTTTTTTTATTAAATTGATAAATTCAATGCATACATGTAAAAAAAAAAAACAAAGAATTGTTGAAATCAATGCAACGAATCAAATTCATATGCATCTTGTGTTTTTTAACAACATTTGTGTGTGGTCTATTGGAAGTAGTGAGGTGATTGGGCTGGTGTTAACTTAGAGACCAAGGTTCAAATCCCTTTTTGCTTAGAGTAATACTTAGTTATCAAATCTAACTATTATAGATGCAAAGTAGTTTTTCTTATTAAATTGATAAATTCAATGTATATATGTAAATAACAAAAAATAATGCACCGTTGAAATCAATGCAAGAATGTTTTTTATTAAAGTTAAAATTAACTATTATTATGGTTGCATTTTAACAAATTAGGGCTGCAATTTTGTTGTTGAAATAACAATTAACGATGCATTTTAATATGGCTTCCATAACATTCTTAACTTTTATTTCTATTTTTCCTACTTTTTATGTCGACGATAATATTTTTTTGCACTTCTTTTGTTTCCACTTCTTATGTCCACTATAATATTTTTTTTTACTTCTTTTTTTTCCGCTTCTTATGTCTACTATAATATTTTTTTTACTACTTTTTTTTACTTCTTATGTGAGCTACAATATTCTTTTTTACTTCTTCAGTTTCTTGTTTTTATATCAGTTATAATATTTTTTTTACATCCTTTTTTTAACTTCTTTATTTTATGTCTGCTAATTTTTATTTCTATTTTTCCTAATTCTTATGCGGGCTATTGACGCAAGGAAGGTCAGTCAGACGCTCTTGCTTAAAATATTTACACAAATGCACTCACAAAGACTAGATGTGAATTTGAAATGCCAAGAATTTGGCTTCTATTACTTGAATCATTTACAAAATTACATGCAAACAAATAAACAAGTTGACCTCAGTCCGTTACAATACATAGGAGTAATCTATACTCTATATGTGTTTTCTGTGTGTGTGTGTGAGAGATCTCTGATCCTTGATCATCGATTTCTATCTGTCTGTCCCTTCCTTATCTGCATTCGCACCGCTCTTCTACTCTGCTATGCTACTGATCCTGATGTCCACCTTGTCGGTCTCCCCGAGGTGTCCTTACTCTGTCCGCCAAACTATCACTAATATGCAGACCTGCAGTTGTTTGCGCCCCTGAACGTTCCTACACAACCTTATCTTGTGGTGACATCTGCATTGATCTGATCAACCACCTTCTTAACTACCATTGACCTCCTCAACTAACCACAATGACTGTAGGTACGTTTCCTCGACCTCTGCACCTGTTTGACTTTGTTACAATTCTGATCACTTTCCTCTCGACATGTCTACCATTCTATTCTTTGTCGGTCCTTAACTCAACTTGTCAGCTCCACTTAGTCTCCACGGATTCCATTCCGCCCCATCCCCATCACTTATCCTTTACCGCTTTAGTCGATGTTAATGTTCGACCACTCGTCAACCTTTGACTCCTTTGAATTCCGCTCCTGTTGACCATACTTTGACATCTTCCTGTTCGACTGTCTGGCTTTGACTACCAGTATTCCCACACCAATGGTCGTCGACAATCCCCCTGGTCATCCTTCTCTTGTCGATCATCTTCGACTGTTTCTCCTAGTCCCTAATGCCCCTGCATCAATTATAATATTTTTTTTTACTTCTTTTGATGCAAGGCATGTCGTTCAGACCCTCTTTCTTAACAGATTCACACAAATTCGCTCACAAAGACTAGATGTGAACTCGAAATGCCAAGAATTCAGCTTCTATTAATTGAATCATTTACAAAATTACATGTAAACAAATAAACAAGTCGGCCTTAGCCTCTTAGAATACACATGAGTAATCTCTGTGTGTGTGTGCGATCTCTGATCCTTGATCATCGATCTCTATCTGTCTCATCTTCCTCCTATCCCTTCGCACCACTCTTCTACTCTAATCTGCTACTGATCTCGGGGTCCACCCTATCGGTCTCCTCGAGGTGTCCTTACTCTGTCTTTTGAACTATCTTTGATCTGCAGACCTGTAGTTGTCAGCGCCACTGAATGTGCCTACACAACCTTCTCTTGTGGTGACACATGGCTTGATCTCAACCACCTTCTTAACTTCCATAAACTTCCTCAACTACCCACAATGGATGTAGGTACATTTCATCGACTTCTGCACTTCTTTAACTTTGATACAATTGTCGGTCTAATCATTGTCCTCTTCTCGACATGTCGACTATTCTGTGCTTTGTTGGTCCTTGAATCAACTTGTCGGCTTCACTTAGTCTCTACGGATGCCAGTCTGCCCCATCCCCCTCACTTGGCCTTTGCCTCTTTCATCAGTGTCGATGTTCGACCACTCGTCGAATTCTACTCCTTTCTACCATACTTCGAGAGCTTCCTGATCGACTTCCTGGCCTCGACTTCCAGTCTTCCTGCACCAATGGTCGTCGACAATCCCCTTGGTCATACTTCTCTTGTAGATCATCTTCGACTATTTCTCATAGGCCCCGATGCCCCTGCATCAATATCCCTAGGTGAAAAATAACTTGACTCGTCCGTTAGTATCTTGTACTCCTCCCCTGGAATCCATGTCACTTCTTTCAACTTATCTTTTATCCATTGGACTAAGTATTATTTCTTCCATAAACTCCTTGTGCGTCCGACTTCATGCTCATCCATCACTTTGGCGAATTCTTCCTTATGTCGATCTGGAATCTATCCTGTCCAGTCGATGTTCAACACTTCCACACTGCTTCTCGTCGAACCTTCTTCATACCTGTACATATATGATACGTTGAACGTAGGAGAAATGCTCAACTCTTTCGATAGCTCCAACAGATAAGCATTGTATGAAATCTTCTTCAAAATATTACATGGTCCAATCTTTTTCAGCTTCAGCTTGTTATATGTTCCTATTGGGAACCTCTCTTTTCTTAAATGTGCATAGACTAACTTTCCTTCGCTCAATGATTGTAGCCTATAATTCTCGTTGGCTCTTAATTTGTATTTCACATTGCTATTTTCAAGCTGTTTGCGTACCTTGTTGTGTAATTCCTTCATGTGCTATGCAAATTTCTCTGCATGTGCACTCTTCCTGGTCTCTGTTGGTGCTTAGACCAAATCAACCACACCATGTGGGATTTGAACTTGAACAATATGGAATGGGCTTATACCTGTCGATCGATTCACATAATTGTTGTATGTGAATTCTTCTTGTGCCAACACGTTCTCCCACTACTTTGGTCTAGCATCTGTCAAACATCTCAGAAGGTTTCCCAAAATTTTGTTCTGTAATGCCCCGTTTTGACCTTACTACCTGAACTATCATTATATGTTGTATTTTCTTATTATTGTGAGACCTCATCAGTTGATGAAACTATGGATATATGGTTCTATTATTTTGTTGAGATATATATGTGTGTGTGATGTTAATGTTATGATATGTATTCATGTGTTAATTATGTCTCTTGCATGCAAATTACTGAATGATGGGTACGTGTATACCGAGTTAAAAGTTATATGATGAATGGATAAATGTGATACCAGGTGCATGGTACATAGAAATGATTTCTTATTGTTTCTTACTAATGAAATGCATATATACATGTAAAGGATTTGCACGATATTCTCGATCGTATGTTGGAGACTAACCTACAGGTTAAAATGGCTAAGTGATAGTTGGATCCTACGAGGTTGGAGTACCTTGGGGACATGGAATCCAAAAGATAAATGGTATGCAAGTGATGCATTATTTATTTAGCATGATTATTGTATTTATTATCATGATGTATGGGTGGGGTAGGGTTTCAAGAAACTCAACTTCCCAAATTGGTTATACGGTGACAAATGAAGTACAAGTCGCAACGCAATCACTATGTAGGTGTAGACATAGTAACTTGTTCCATTAGGGGGGTGGAGGCTTTACCCACCATTTATCTCTGAAACCCGGAGTCATGGGAGGGATGTGCTACAACGCGCTCCCCAAGGTTTGTGATGATGACTAGTGGGTTCCTACTGGGGAAGCTTGGTCGATGTAGTCGACACTTCCGCTTACGAGTTCTAACTGGAGCCCGTCATGGCGTGACACTTCAGTGTAGTCTAACAGAGGAAGGATAGGATGTGGAAGTTAGTTGTGAATTAGATAGACGATGTAGGTAGTTAGGTGTATCATGAAGTTGGGAAGGAAACTTGATTAACTATGTATGATTGAGAAACCTTTGTTGAGTCATGTGTCGTAACTCAATAACTTGTATAATTGTTCACCAGTTAATTATATTTAGTTAAGTGAATTATCGAACAGTTCAAATTGTGTTTAAGACTACGCCAGTAAACAATAAACTTGTGTGATTATGAATGTTGTGTGGTTTAGTACTATTAGTGTACCTACATGACGCATGTAAACATTAGCTACATTTACATTACTCGTCTATATATATGTATATATACTTGTATAAATTTTATGTCGTGATGAGCTAGATGAGCCTTGATTATTTGTAATTATAACTAGTTACATTGTACATGTTATTCATTAGGTTATGAACTGATAACATTGAGTCAATTTATTAATGAAGGGTTTGATTCTGATTAAGTTTAATTAGTAATTTCGGTCATCATTAAATAAATATTAAGTAAATTAATTCTAAATTACTTGGAGCGATTGGTGAATGAAGCACTTGGTTAAGGAACGTTAAATAAGTGTTAATGATTTTAGTTAGTTCAATGACCTCGTTAGTAAAGGATAATGGTGTTACTAATATTAATTAAAATATTATTAATTTGATTCCTTAAAATTAACTATGTGTTAATAATGTTAATTAATATTAATGAGACTATTATTGTCTTGAGTAATAATTGTTAATTAGTTTAATTATAAACTAAGGTGTAATTAATATGGTACACGTGAATGAGTTTGATTAAGTCTTAAATAATATTATTTAATTAATATAAATATATATTGATCAATTTTAATTATAATTATTTGTGTTGTGTCGAAAATGAAGGTCGGTTGAATTGTGAATAATTATTCATGAAATTTTATAAAAATTTCACTAATAACATTATGTGTAAACCCAGGGAGATTAAACATTATTATTGTGAATGAACCATCATTTAAAAGATAGGGTAAATGCATAAATAGTTACCATAATCAAGTTATAAAATAATGTGTTAAAATATGTTTGGAGTTTATTTAATAAAAAAATATAAATTTAATTGTGAAATTTTGAATTGTATAGTCAACGAATGATGAAAAGAATTAATCATGATAAGTTTTATTTTATGAGAAGTTATGGTTGGTAGGTGACCCCAACCGACACATTATATAATTTATTAATTATTAATAAGGGTCAAGTTGTTGGGCTCGATAAGGACTTGGGGAAGGGAGAAAATTAATGATGGGGGATAAGGGTAGTAATGGTAGGGGAAGAGTCGGTAGGAAGAGGAATAAGGGGGAGAACAAAATTAATTGAAAGGATCTTTTGGATTTTGGGGCAAAGGAGAAAAAATTGAAGAACAAAGGAGAAGTGTTTGGAGGAAAAATTTGGAAGAATCACTCGTTGGGAGATTGTACTCAGTTTGGGCTCGGGGGTCCAAGAGGAAACTCTTGGAGCTGGGTGGTCGGTGATACCTCTCTAGTTGGCTAGGTGTCAACTCAGTTTGGGCTGGTTGAGTTTTTTGGTGGGAAAGAACTTGTAGTTGCAGGGGCAATCAGGAAGGACAAAGAGGAGCTTGAAAGGAAAATTTTTCTATTCTAAAGGTATTTTTCATACAGATATAAATTCCATCCAGCTAAGTCATTACTACCTATTTTAGTTTATAAATTTATGAAATTATTTGAAAGATAAATGTATATGCTGCACCTAAAGTTTTTTATATGTTAAAAAGGGTAATACAGTACATCTATTTACACCTACAAGATTTCTATAGACTAGTAAATTCTCTTTTAACCTGCACTTGAACTTAACCAAAACAAGAAAAAAAACTGAAATTTTGATACAGAAGTAAAACTTAGAAAATATTTAGAAATAATATTTATTAAACCGAAGAACATAGGAGGGTTCCTACACATGGTATCAAAGCCATGGTTCCAAATATGGAACTAGAGGGCTTACTACGGTTGAAACAAAACAGTAGAGAAATGGAAATTTATAGTGCGGTAAGCTATTTATTACTTACAATGAGAATAAGTACAATGAAACTTACCCATAAAATTCAAATAAATTATGTTACTACTACTTGTCGCAACCAAAATGCATAAATTGAATTTTTTTTATCTATTTATGTGTAAAAACATTAATCAACATGTCGAACAATTTCTTCCTAGAAGCCTTAGAACTGCATGAAACAGAGACAAGAGTTAGAAATATATATATATATATATATATATATATATATATATATATATTTTTAAAAACAACCAGAAACATTGAAATATCATAGGGTAAATCAAATATATATATACTTATAAACAAAAAAAACACAACAGGAATATATATATATATATAAACAATTTTTTTTTTTATCTATAAAACAAAACTCAAATATAAAAAAATATAAAAAAATAAATTTTTTTTTTGATCGCGACCATGGTCCCAGCTTGGCTAGTAGCCATGAGCTTGTGGCCAAGGGCGCATCTTGGCCAGCGACCATGAGCCTTTGACCAAGGGTGCAGCTTGGCCAGTGGCCATGAGCCTGTGGCCAAGGGAGCAGCTTGGCCAATGGCCATGACCCTGTGGCCAAGCATGCATCCCGGCCATTGGCCATGGGCCAACAACCCGACCAGTGGCCTAGGCGCGGCCATGGGCCAACAACCCAACCAATGACCTGGGAACGACCATGGGCCAGTAGAACGACCATGGGCCAACATCCCGGCCAGCGGTCAGGGCGCATCCATGGGCCAACAGCCCGATGCAGCCATGGGCTGGTGGTTAGGATTGTGGCCTTAGCACAGAGGGGAAAGCCTCGACTGTGTACAGAAGAGAAGGAGGGGGCGCCCAGTTGATCTGCCGCCACTCCAAACAATGTAAACCACTTATACTATGAAACAAGAACTTTATACTATGAACGAGAACTTTAGCCATAAAAAACAAATATTTTTGCAAAAAAAAACACCAAAAACACCCCCCAAATAGAAAAGTGTTGATACCAGTATACACTTTTTTTTTTTTAGGGTAAAAAATAGAACCATGGCCTAAACATCCCATACCGTTGTTTACAAAAACTTTAAAATCAACCCCTAAATTGAAAAAAGTTTGTTTTCTTCAAGAGATAAATTACAACTTTTTTGAAACTTGCATATTAAACAAAAAAATAATTTCATAAATAATTACACCACTCTAACCATATAAAAACAAAGAAATTATGATGTGATTCATAATGAAATAATATATTAGACCATACAAGAACAAACGATTCATATAAATATTTTAGAGTTTCAATTACAAATATCATACTAATAAAAAACATCTAAAATGCTTCATGTGAAATTATTCAAATTCTACCATGGATTCTGACACCCCATCAGAATCTACATTTTTTGTAGATGAAGGACTGGATGAAGATGTAGATGACCCATATTATTCTCTATTATCAATGGGTACACCATTTGAGTCTACATCTATGCCCATCATTTCAGATGTCATATTCCTTCAGGATCTATGGCTTGGTTTAACAAACTCCCATCTTGCAACTTCTTGTTTTGGCAGCAACCTCTTGATAATACCTATAGTATTGGAGCGAAGAGTGTCTTTCTTTGTCAAATTGAAATCATAAACAAGTATATCAACTTCCTCTAATTTCAAGATGTCAATGCGACGACGATTTATTTTTTGACCCTTTCTTTTTCTCTTTCTGCAAACCTTTTTCTCAACCACCATCTCTGCCTTGTACACACCATCAAATGGGTGTGTATCTGTTGCATACCAATGTAATTCTACTGATACTACTTCTTCATTTTATTTATTGAACTTCATAGATTTTGAAATCCAGAATTGATAATGACGTGCATCATCTGTAGCCAAAATTGCAATCATGCAACCCTCCTTGATATCTTGTATTGAGCCCCTGTAAAGGTCTTCCATCTCTCGACGCTTTGCGGATGATCTTCTAGAGCCAATATAAATTTCTCTTTCCTCTACTTGAGAAACCTCAACACCTCGAGGTTCAACATTTGTTACCTCGTTTTCATTTGATAAAATTTGTGGCCAAGCAAATGGAGACTTCAAATATATATATCCATTTGTAGAGTTTGAAATTATGTCACTCTGCTCCATGAAAAACGACTCCCACCAAACAGAATCAACAAAATCAAAGTACTCATATGTATCTTCGATAAAATTTTTGATTTCTTCCAAGCATTGAGAAGAAATAACATCTCTACTATGTCTCCTTTCATTATAAATCTCTGCAGATGATTGCAATAACAATAAATTTGAAGCATACATTTGACAATTTGGGATGAATTTCAGAGATGCCAAACCTGATGAAGGCCCACATTCTATGCTAGTTGAGTACTTCTTTCCCTAGAATAGTGTTTTTCCATCAATCGTTTTTACATGAAATTGATGCTGAAAGCTAATGCCATTAAGTTTTTCAATGCACCTTTCTTCACCATGCCAACAGTTTCTTCCAATTTTTGTACAATAGGATCTGGATGGTATGATTTTCTTATAATTTCAATCAATGATGGTAGGATCCCAACTTTCTTCCTCCTCAATGTACTCACAAAATGGTTGAACATTTGATCAATATGATCATGCATATGCCCAACAAGAAGGAAACCAAATTTTACCTTTTAAAAAATTCCCAATTCAACAAGCATGCTTAGATAACCAAACACGACCTGATTTTGTTTTCTCGGTTTGTGTTGTCCAATTGTAGATAAATAACTTCAAGAAGATCACCAGGCCAATGAGTAAGGACATGGTGAATTATGGTGATGGTAAAATTTGCATCATTGTGAATATTTGGAGCTGTAAAGTAAACCCTTGGAAACATTTCACCATTAAAAACCATACATCCAACCAAGTGAAACTGAATAAAATTTTCCTTCTTTAAATTCCTTGACACACAGACAAAAAGTGGAAAGAGTGTTTTTTTCTAATCCATGCCATTAATTATCAAACCCATATACTTATGTGGATCATCATAACACTTCTTGTGATGTTTGTACAACTTTTGTCATTCATTTGATTGATGGTTGCGATGTTCTTGCAGTGCATTGATTATGGAATCTACAAACAACATAACAAAAAAATATTGATAACTAGCTTTAATAATTAACATTTATCTTAAAAAAACAATTTTGTAAACTTATATCTTTCTATCCCTTATTTATTTAAGAGAATGCGAACGTTGTTGAACTTATTTTTCCATACTCTTGTGAAATATGCATATATGATGAAGTTTCCATTTCCTTGACCACCTTGAACATAATCCTTGTATAAGTTGTAGATTTCCTGCCTTGTGAAATTATCTGGAATGTATATTGTTTCTCTATTTTGCATACTCTCTCCATGCTTGGAAAAGAAATCATGCAGCCATGATATTGCAATGTGTGTTGATGGCCCAATGATTCGTCCTTGATAATTGTCAGAATAAATGTAGTCCATCCTTTTCTAGTCTTGTTTGGATTCTTGATAATCGAAGATTACCAATTGAGTGAATCCGTTTGAATGCCTTTCTACAAAGAAGAACATTTCCAATGCGATAATCCTAACCTGTCCTTGTAGAAATCATGCACCCCACTAAATATGAATTTTGCATACTTTTGTTCATTGATAAATACATCTTCCTTTTCTCCAAGGAATAATTGTAACCTATACCTTTCAAACAATTTTTTTGGCAACACTCACTCGAAATCAAATGAGTAACGGAACTTGGACTTGTGAGAAATTCTTTCCTAGACCTTGTATAACTGAAATTCCTTGGATTGACATAAGAAGGTCTAGTCCTACACTTAATCCTGGTCATTATTAGATTGTGTCGCTGCATTTCCTGGACCATTATGTCTGCAAAAACATCCTTATTAGAATGAATGTTTTCATTGTGAGGCATATGACCCCCCTCATTGAAAATATCATCACTAAATTCAGTATGAAAATGATTGTCATGATCACTAATAAGTTGATCAATTGCTGACCTGTAGATCAATGTGACCATCAACACTATCGGTGCCACTAAATTCTTCATTGAAAGGGAAATCTTGAGATTCAACATTGGCATCATTGGTTCCTATAAAATCCTTACTTGTAGGAGAATCATTGTCTTCATCATTGCTGCCTGTAACATCCTTACTTGGAGAAGAATCATTGTCTTCATCATTGGTGGCTTCATTGTCAACATAATGATCATTGGTGCCATTGAAATCCTCGCTCGGAGGAAAATCATCATCGGTGCCATTGAAATCCTCACTTGGAGGAAAATCATCATCGGTGCCATTGAAATATTCACTTGGAGGAAAGTCATCATTGGTGCCATTGAAATCCTCACTTGGAGGAAATTCATCATCTATTCCATTGAAATCCTCGCTTGGAGGAAAGTCTGTTGGTTATAAATCCTGATCTCCAGATTCAGAGATATTATTATTCAGCCATGTCCGTACCCCAGGTTTGGTTATGATCCTAGCAACACCCCTGGGGAAAATTTTTGGGGCTGTTTTCGCCATCAGTTTTCAGGCCCATGGTTTTGGGTAACTCGTGGTATTTTTCCATTGTATTTCCCTTATAAAAGAAAGACATTGTAATACTGCTAGGGTTAATGATGTATTAGGTTTTATGGATTGTAAATATCTCTAATATCAAAGAAGAGAGACTGTGAGACAATGAAAAGGAAGTGCAATGGTTGTGCTGCAAGTTGTATCCCTTCACTTTGCTGGATGGAATAATAATAAGGACTAGCAACTTCAGTGTGGACATAGCCCAAGTTGGGGTGAACCACGATATATCTGTGTCTCTCTTGTAATGTGTGTGTGATTATATTTTCATTTCTATTTATTGTTATTGTTCTACGATCCTATTTTTCTAACAAAGTCACCATCGGTGCCATTGAAATCCTCGCTTGGAGAAAAATCATCATTGGTTCCATTGAAATCCTCCCTTGGAGGTAACTCATCATCGGTGCCATAGAAATCCTCCCTTGGAGGAAACTCATCATCAGTGCCATTGAAATCCTCATTTGGAGGAAAATCATATTCTTCACCATTATTGATGTCTTCATCCTCACCAAAATCATCATCTGTCCCATTAAAATCCTCACTTGGAGAAAAATAATCATTAGTCCCATAAAAATCCTCGCTAGGAGGAAAATCATCATTTGTCCCATTAAAATACTTGCAGCTAGGAGGAGAATTATCATTGGTCCCATTGAAATCCTTGCTCGAAGGAAAATCATCATTCATCTCATTAGAATCCTTGCTATGAATAAAAACATCAACATTATTTGTACATGCATGCTCAACAAAAGCATCATTAGTCCCATCAAAATTCTCGCTTTCAGGAAAATCATCATTGGTGCCTTGAAAATACTCGTTGGGAGGAAAATTGTCATCATCTTGATTACTCTCTTTAGGATCCCCACTTGGATTAAGATCATCATTATCATAATCATCACCATCACATTCTTTTCCCTTCATTACTAGTGTCTTCAAAATATTCATAATTGGGATTTTCTTGAAGAACATCCTTGATTACATTGCTTGCACTGCCAGTATTTTGGCTAGATGAACAATACAACTCTTCATTGACATTGTAATTTAATTCAGATGAGTCCATGAATTCTCACTAAAAGATAGAATTATAGAATATATTAATAGATAAGAAAATGAAATTTTACCATAGTCCTCACCAAAAATTAGAATGGTGCAACTATCAACCAACAATCCTATAGCTATGAGAATGAATTTTTCCCTTCAAAATTTTCGTTCAAAATTTTTCCTCCAAATTTTTCCTACAAAAATAAAGCGCACATTTCTAACACATTCATAAAACTAGTAAAAAAAATGAATTTATGATATAAAAAACTTTGAAATAATGTATTAACTAATTACATATTTCTATCCCAGACATATAAGACTAGTAAAGTAAAGTTTCTTGTAAAATTTTTTATATACAATTTGTAATAAAGTAATGGCTATTTACATTTTTTTTACTCCCACATTCATAACATTAGTAATATTTCATGTAAACCCATCTTATATAAATTTAATAATAATGCATTAAATAATTTCATTTTTTTAATCCCACATTCATAAAACAAGTAATGTTAAATCTAATATAGGCTATATAAACCATTTATATTTCCTACTATTTATCATTGAATTTAGAGTAATTTAGTAACACTTTCAAGGTTAGTGCTTTTTCCATTTTTAATAAATCTGTTAGTTTTATTGTTAATTTGGAAATGATTATTTTATGGATTTATTAATTTGGCAATGATTATTTTATGGCTTTATTGATTTTTTTTTTTACATTTTGTTTATTTCACATTCTTAAGAGTGTTAAACTTAAACCTAATCTATCTTATTAATACATTAGTGTTTAGACTTTAGAGCAATTCACGAAGGGATTTCAAGAAGAATGAGAAGATTGCAGAGAGGATCTTCTAGCACTTTCAAGAGAGGAGTCTCTACCACTTTCCGAGTTAGTTATATATATATTTTTAAAATGTATTTTTTTTAAATTCATGTTTGCTTAATTGAAGCAAGGATTCCCCCCTATCTCACGAATTTTAGTTTGGATTTAAAAATAAAAATAAAATTTAAACCTACATTTACAAAAAATTAAAACCTACCCCCTAACCCTTCACCCTCCTCCTTCCCCCTCCCTTCCTACTCCTCGTGCCCCTTCCCTTCCCCATCCTCCCCGCTGCTCCTCCCTTACTCATCCGCCTGCCGCCCCTCCCTTCCTCCTCCTCCCCTTCTCTCCCTTCCCCTTCCTCCCACCGTCCCTACCTTCCTCCTCCTCCCTCCGCCCCCTACTCCCTCCTCCCCGCCCTCCCTTCCTCCTCCTTCCTCCCCCTCCCCTCCCTCCCCCCTCCTCCCCCACCATCCCTTCCTCCTCCTCCAGCCCCTCCCTTCCTCCTCCTCCCATCGCCCCCTTCCCCCTCCTCCCCCTCCTCCTCCTCCATTCTCCCTCTGCGGCCCTTTGGTGCCCAAGTGAGCGGAGCTTCGATCAATTTGGAGCCAAAGGGCCGCAGAGGGAGATGGGAGGAGGCGGAGGGGGAGGAGGGGGAAGGGGGCGATGGGAGGAGGAGGAAGGGAGGGGATGGAGGAGGAGTAAGGGAGGGTGAGTAGGAGGAGGAAAGGAGGGAGGGGAGGAGGGGGAAGGGAGTGGGTGGTAAAAGGAGGAAGGGGAGGAAGGGGAAGGGAGGTGCGAGGAGGAGGGGGAAACTTAGGTGCCAAAGGGCCACCCCTCATGGGCGGTGCGATGCTCAACATCGTTCCACCCGTGAGGGGAGACCCTTTGGCGCGCCTCAGCATCGTGCCTCTCGCTAGGGGTGGACCTTTGGTGCCCAAGTGAGAGAAGATAAACTCACTTGGGCGCCAAAGGGCCGCCTGTGGTGCCCAAGTGTCCCCCTCATCCTTGCACCCCCTCCCTTACCCTTCCTCCCCCCTCCCTCCCTCCCTCCTACTCCTTCTCCTCCCTTCTCCCTCTACGGCCCTTTGGCGCCCAAGTGAGCGGAGCTCCGATCACTTGGGTGCCAAAGGGCCGTGGAGGGAGAAGGCAGGAGGAGGAGGGAAGGAGGGGGAAGGGGGAAATGGGAGGAGGAGGAAGTGAGGGGCTGGAGGAGGAGGAAGGGAGTGTTGGGAGGAGGGGGAATGGAGGGGGAGGGAGGCAGACTAAGGGAGGGCAAGGAGGAGCGGGAAGGGAGGGGGTGCGAGGAGGAGGGGGAAGGGGGTGACA
This sequence comes from Larix kaempferi, assembly GCA_027924585.1. Taxonomy (NCBI): domain Eukaryota; kingdom Viridiplantae; phylum Streptophyta; class Pinopsida; order Pinales; family Pinaceae; genus Larix; species Larix kaempferi. The sequence continues at coordinate 13,498,220 of BSBM01000806.1, read as the reverse complement.
GGAGGAGGAGGAAGGGAGGGGAAATTGGAGGAGGAAGAAGGTAGGGTGGGGAGGATGGGGAAGGGAGGGGGGGTTAGGTTTTAAATTTTTTATTATATAGTGTAAGGGGTGTTAGAGGGTAGGTTTTAATTTTTTTTAAAATTTTTTTATTATATATTTTTTTATATAGTTTAGGGGGGTTGGGCGATGGGAGTGTAGGGTAGGGTTTAATTTGTTTTTAATTTTTTTATTGTTTCCTAAGTTAAGGGGTTAATTTATATTTTATTTTTATGTGTGGGGGCTTTAGGGGGTAGGGGAGTATTTAATTGTTTTCTATTTAGTTTGATCTATGACGGAAGGGGAGGAGGGACAAGGTAGGGTAGGGGTAAAAATATTTTTTATTTTTTTAAAAATGTTTTTCAATTACAATTTATAGTGAATATTGATGTTGATTTTTTTAGATTATGAATGTTTGTTGATTGTATTTTAAAATTCTACCTTTTGGATATAGGGATAATGACATCAAGAAATATATTTGTAAACATTTTTGGATCAAGAGTGGAGATGATTGCATTGAAAAAAATAGTTGAGGCATCTAAAAATGTTGAGCCTCAAGACGAATTTTTGAGCTTTGAGGATTTACAAATCAAGAATGATAGAGAATGGAAATATGCAGCAGAAGAAGATAGAACAGAGTATTATTGGCATCTGAAAAAAAAATATCAAGGAAAACCAGAAAGTATTCACTTATATTCTTCTGCATTTCCATATATTCAATCAGATTACCATCCATTGGGATTGTTGAGAGATGTATGTGTGATGCCAGGTACAAAAATTGTTTATGCACAAGTGAAACAAGGAAAGACCTTTGCCAAAATCCGATATTGTTTGAAGATTTCAAAATATAATGTTCAAGAAAATTTCACAGATTTTTGTCAAGGGGTCATGCATGATATTGACAGCAGGATAGTAAGTTTGAATATTGATATTATTCTTAAATTGGTTTGTTATAAATTGGATATCATAATGTAATAGATTTAATACGATAATGTTTTTATTTTGCAGGATTTTTCCATGTCGATTTCAAAAATGTTGAATGGAATTGTATATACAGAGGACAATCCTATGGATGTCATTAATGCCGCTGTTCAAAAGGGACAAGAAGCAAGGAATAAGAAACAAGTGTCAAAAGTTCAAACTGAAGAAGTATAAGCACAAAGAGGAAATGAAATCCGACAATCAAATCAGGTACCTAGAAGGGTTACATTTAAATTTTCATCTCGCCCAACTGAACATGTTGAAATTTTTGCAAATGAGGTTTCTACTCCTGCTGGTAAGAGTAAGAAACAATCTCGTAAAAGAAATATGGTTGAGGGTGTTTCAATTCCTGTTGAAGGCATTGTTGATTTAGAAGGAACCCCTTCAAATAAAAAAAGAGGAGATCTGTTGTTATTGAAGCCAATGTTATTCCTGAATATGAGAGTGAAAATTCTGGGGGCAGTAGGGAAATCATTACTCTAGGTGCTGATCTAGAGGATGGCATTGTCAAGTCAACAAAAAATTCCATTCGAGATCGATTGTGGAGGGATAATATTTACATGCATATCAATTTGCATACAATTATTATCTAGATTCATATTAATGCATTACTTTATATTAAATTAGAATGCATTAGAACGTATTTCATATGAGATCAAATTAGAATGCATTAGAAAGGAATGGAAGAGTTATGTTCATATTCTAGATAATAATTGTGTGTAAATTGATATGCATGTAAAGATTAGGGTTATCTAGGTTGATATTAATGCATTACTTTATATTAAATTAGAATGCATTAGAAAGTATTTCATATGAGATCTAATTAGAATGCATTAGAAAGTATGGAAGAGTTGTGCTCATATTCTAGATAATAATTGTATGTAAAATGATATGCATGTAAATATTAAGGATATCTAGGTTGATATTAATGCATTACTTTATATTAAATTAGAATGCTTTAGAAAGTATTTCACATGAGATCTAATTAGAATGCATTAGAAAGTATGGAGGAGTTATGTTCATATTCTAGACTAATATTTGTATGTAAATTAATATGTAAGCAAGATAAGGATTATATTGATCCAGTATTAATTGATATGCTTTTCTCTTATGTTTTATATCTAATTAAATTAAAAAAAAAAAATCCTAGCCGAGCGTTACATTTGGTATCAAATGTAGGGACCCCCCCCCCCTTCGGGGTCTTACTTAGAAAATTATTTGAAACTTAAAAATATAATATAACCATTATGATGCATAATCATTAATAAAAATGATCAAATTCGAGAACTAACAAAAGCACAAAACCTATTGATGCAGGTCGAATTTGTTGCTGAAGGAGTAGTCGTCGTCGTCAATACAATCCATATTGTCCATCGTTGTCCACGTCTTCCCTAGGGTCCCTCCAGAAAAAATATCATTTAACCATAGGAGAAGCAATCGTTAGCTTCGCCACCCAATCGTAGGCTTATGCTTTCAGTCGCATATCCACCCCCGAGCTTTGGGGTCGTAGAGCTCACACACACAAAACTAGAGACCCAGAAGTGGGCTTCCCCCCCACTAATATCTCTTTCCAAACTCCAATAGTAGCAAATCAATGGCTTAAACGCATTATGATAACCATCCAACCATAGGGTCCCTTTCCCTTTCCCCAAGCCTTCCTTAAATAGGAAAATTCATTGCGACGCATGTCGCTTTGTGCAAAAATGCCTAATTTTTAATTATTCAAATGCAATATATCTCAGCCATCCATGTGTCATATATTCTAAGAGTGTGTACCAACCTTCCTAGATTTACTCAAGTTTGTCTCCTTGATGTTCAATCTAGTTTCTATTTTTGTGGGTGCTAGTAGTGTTAACTAAATGCTAAAGCTTAGTATTCCATTTGCTCCTAAAATAATATTTTCTATTATTTTAATTATCAAAAATGTATTTCATGTGAAAATGGCCTAAATACAATTTATAATTTTTTACGCATAATGTTCATCAATTATTTCCGTCTAGGAGATAGGTACCACACTGTTGGGTCCATCTGTTCTTTATGTTCTTTCGTCGATATGGTACCACACCGCCGAGTCCATTCATCCATCATTTCCATTTATCGACAAGGTACCATATTTTCAGGTCCTTTCATCTGTCATTTTCGTTTATCGACAAGGTACCCCATCGTCGGGTCCTTTCGTCTGTCATTTCCATTTATCGACAAGGTACCACATCGTCGGGTCCTTTCGTCGATACCTCTTCGTTGCATCTGATTTGCAAGAACTTCATGTAGGGATTTAGGATCCGTTACCTTCAATCCTCCATCTATACGCTATTGTAGACTAATGGCGCTGAGGAGTAAGTCTATTCTTATTGCACGCCACCCAACTTGTACGTGACCAACTTCGTCATGGTCCACTTCGCACAACTTCACGCGTCCCTGAGTAAGCAGGTAAGGGAATTTGAACTCAGCCGTGGATTACTGTAGGAAGTCGACACCGTCATCGTTCTTCCATGTGTAATTTATTCGTACTCTACGACCCCTTTATTTCCTTTGTGTGTCCGTCGGTGATCCGTTTCACCCGTAGCTACACACATGCTCAAAAGCACACATTAATAGCTATGTTCTCATTCATCACAATCTCTTTCATAACCCGCTAGTTGTTAAGAATCATAATTTATTTCTAATCATCCTAATTCAATTCATAAACTGCTAATCGTTTAAGAAACCATAGTTTACTCATAATATCATATATTTCGTCAATCAGTTAGTCCTTCATCCAACATGCATTTCCTTTTTCTCACATCACATATTTCATCATACAACTAACCTCTAAGCATCATATTCATGTACACATATCACATTTTTCATAATGCGCCCAATTATTAAGCAACATGCAATTTCATCAACTTTAGATAAATTATCCACTTCCACAAATGCCATTCAATCCATTGTTTTTATTCATCCAATTTGTCGTCACGCACATCTTCAGGTTTTCCTCAATCGTTAAGACAAATCAAGACTGAAAAGACCACTTTATCAAATTTTTTTCAGCTGGGTCACTCGACATGTGCCCTTAAAGTCCATTGTCATTCTAGGGGCATTACATACACCTTCGTTTATATAGAACTCCATCCCAAAGTTAATTTTTGTTCTCATATTTTCGATATTAGGATTTACTTTAATTTCCTATTTTCATCTCCTTGTCATTATCTTCTATTTTTATCAAAAAATCATGGCCATAAACATTAGTAGTTCTACTATCATCGGTTTTCGATTTCTTCCAACATATTCTCAGGGACTCAACCGTAGTTCCAGGTAATGTAAATCCAATAATACTTTCAATAACTTTGAGTCCCAACATAGATTTCCTACACCTTCTATTCATATGTGAAGGTCCATGATATCCAATTAAACTATAATCTCGATGTATCAACAACCACACAAGAGATACCCAATCAATTCCTTAGAATTCCAATCTATTTGGCTATCCTCTTCCATGAGGCAAAAAAACAATTATCAAACATCCTTAATTAAGATACTGATTGACAATTATAGTTACAAATTACTATTTCAAGGGAGACTATCCATTCTTACAAATCAATGTGTAAATCATTCCAGATCCCCATAAGACTCCAAATTTTAAGAATTTTTTTAAAAAAATTGATTCTCAACTTGATACGTAAGTTTCGTAACTTAGCTACTTAGTTGAACATATTCAATTTAACTACCTATTCATTTCATTAATGCCATAATGTCCAGGTCGAGGAGCTCATCATGTCCTTACCTCATTTCAACATTTATGTTGTCCTAGGATCACTTCGACAAACTTATCAAGTCGTAATGATATGTGTTTTCTTAGCCTCATCGAGTTCCATCGCGAGGGCTAGTTGTCTTTTCATCAAGATTTGTCCATGTCCTATGGTTAGTTTCATTGAATTCAGTTCATTGTGTCGATCATATCCATGCTTCATTTTACTAAAATCGTCTTCACTTGGCCCTTTCAACAGGTTTTCCAAGTTTCACCTTCCCCACTACTATAACAAGATCAAGTCGCATTTGTAGTATTGAAATTTCGTGAACCACATCATCATGTTGCCCAAAAATCAACGTCCGTGTGTTCAAATATTCACAATGGTCATGTCGACACCTCGTTTTTCAATTTCTGAGTTCATTTCACCCTCTTGACATTTTTCAAAAAAATCTTGGTAGGTATATTCATTTCACGATAAGTGGGCTAAAAAGTCGTTAATTTTTGTATTCTCCATTAGTTCACATAATACATTCATCCACTAGTCTTTTAATCATGGCTATGTAGGGAAGGCTTACAATTTATCCCCGTAGGAATCACTCATCTTCCTTAAATATAAGAATAATGCTCTACTTATAAAATTTCCATTTATATAATTAATAAACATTTCCCATATTTGTATAATTCTTTTTGAAATATTAACAAACACCTTTTATATACCTCGTTTCTCCTAACAACAAACAAACACTCTCTCTCTCTCTATATAATTCTCTTTTAGGACACTAATTTTAATGACAAACATAGTTCAACCCTTAGTCATTAGAACCACATATGACATCCGCTTTATAAAAAAAATTAATGAGTATAATTGAACATTTCATATTCCATCATCATCGTTATATATATATATATATATATATGTATATATATATTTCTTTTATAATAATATCAAATATCCATATTCCATACATGCATACATATATATATTTACAGAGTGAAATCCCCTTATTTGACCTATACATAATAAAAATGGAGATACTGTCTTTTAATTTACTTTCACACTATTATTGCATAATATACATATAGAAATTCTATATCATCTTAACAATACAACCTTCCCAACCAAGGATTACGTCCTTACCTCTTTTTCTTTTATTCATAAGGTATAAACATATGCTCAAATGAATGTTAATATATATAGAATAAAGGTTTGAATGCCCTCAGTCCTTGCCAGTTCTTATTATCCATTAATTGCTGAATTTGAAGAGAAATTTAGGTCGTGAAGTGATTATGCTTTTGCCAATGGTTCCAATGGTCTGTCAGAGCTTCCGTTTAGTATAGCTAATCTGGCATGCCGAGAATTTACAGAATCCCATCGTGGTAATGAAGTATTTTCAGACTATTTGCAGGGAATGTTAGTTCATGAAATTTATGTTTCTATTAATAAATTCTCTTGTCGACACTAAAAAACGAGAATCATGAACTCGTAAAGCTTAAATAATTGATCATTAGGATTTATTTTCATTTACGGTAGAGACAATTTTTGTTTTTTTTGTTAGAGTAAATTAAAATAACTAGCAAATCAAATTGTTGATTGATCTCTTGCCGTTATCATATTCATCTTTGGGGAAGATTAAATTATTATTATTTTTAAAGGAGATTTGTAATGAGTTTGCAATGAAACAATATGTGAAAAGCCAAGACTCTTTATAGGTTTGAAATTTCAATTTATAATGCTTTTGTTTCTTCTACAAATATGCAAGACTATATGTGCACTGAGGATGAAAACAAGGATTAATATTAAAATAAAATAAAAAAATCTTTATTAAATTTTGGTTCATTGGAAAACCTCATTGTAGAGGACCTAGTAAATAAGCTTGGTCTATAAATGCATCATAACCCTCATCCATACCCTTTGGGATGAGTGAACAAAAATTAGAGTTAAAACTTACCAAGCAATGTAAGCTTTATATTTTATATGAGTGCAACTTTTAGAATAGAAGTCAATAATAAAAAAATGTAATTTTATTCATAAAAATAAAATTATATTCTGCATATGCATTTTAGCATTTCAACAACCACAAACAAAAATACCCCGAAAGTATAAATCACTAATGCATTTAAGCACATACAAGAGATTACACTAACTAATGAGGGACATTGTCCTCAATCCAACTTTTTTACCTTTCTTGTTTTTTACTTCTGTCCATCCCCCTTAGGATGAATTCACTAAAGCTAAATGAGATTCTATCCAATCGACAGGGGCGCTAGTCATCATTTTATCAAGATTTAATCACAGTGTTGTCCCTGATGCATCAATGATTTCATAGATCCCAAAATTCAACTGCTATCATTCACGCCCAAGTCGCCATACATAATGGATACATGGTTGACATTTGTAAGATAAATATGAACGTTTAGAGATCACAAAGGGTTTGAGAATTGCTGGTTTACTACCGCACCATTAGCTATCTAATTTTTTATGGCGCACGGATCTCCAGTTAGGGTTCACAACAATACTTCTAAGTGAAATCATCATACCACTTAAGAACCTTGACGCCGTCTACCCTTGGTATTTAAAATTGCGATACACAGGCTAGAGAATCCGCCATACATAGATCTATGGCGACCCGATGGATAAAAGGAAATAGATATCATTCGAACAACAAATTTCATTTTATTTTGGGATTATACTACACATAACTAAATGAATATTAAAGATGCAGAACCTTTTGAACATTATATTCAAATTCGTTTTTGGAATTTTCAATACATAGATCTTTAGCAAATGAATAATAGGAATACAGAACCGTTCAAACAATATATTCAGATTCGTTTGGAATTACAATACCCATATCTATAATGAATTAATATTAAAATGCGTACTTTTTGAATATTATATTCATATTTGTTTCAGAATTATAAAAACATTCATACCTGTAGGAATAGTTTCTTCAGCCGTAGTCGTAACACTCGGAGATTCACTATCGACTCAACGTCCGTATGTCAGGTGTTGTAACATTTAAAAAACCCACTATGTCATTTTAGACTTAGGATAAATTAATTCATCATTTATGATTAATTTTCTGAGTTTTGACTAGGTAAAATAGGCCAGTTTTGTCTTTTAGTGGACCACATGCCATCCTAACTCACCAAAACGAATTTGGATGGATTCTAGATAAGATTTCCTTAGATTCTGTCTGATTTTATTATATTCCTGAATTAGAAAGACACTTTCCTGATTTATACAACTTTATCTTGTTTTTTCTACTTTCTAGTGGAAAAGGAAAAGCAAGTTGACTTAGAAACTCTTGCCACTAGACTAATTCGACCTCCACATCATATCTACTCTCCTAAAGCCATCGATACATTATATTTACCTCACTCATGAGATTCCATACCATACTTACTAAATTCGTGAGCCCCTAGGACAGTTTTGGAAACTGCTTTTGCCACCTAGGGTTTTTTTTGTCTTTTCTTTTTTCTCTTTCCAAATTGTCTCAAAGGAATTCGATTTTATCCATGGAGCATGTATTATATATTGTTATCGTATCAATGAATAATATAAAAAGTGATTTCCACAATTTATTCTCTTTATTATTCTTCTCTCATTGTTTGAAATATTCCATGTGAAATTGTCTTATGAATCTAGTTCCTAACAATTGAAAATATCACATGGTATCAGAGCTAGCTTGATTCAAAGGAATTTCCAAGAGTGTTTTTTGCAGGTATTTCCATCACTAGGATCACATCAGTATGGAGCAAAATCAATCCAAATCTGTGACTCTCACTCCCTTCAATTTCTTTGACTGGAAGGCGCATATGATCATCCAGCTTCGAAGCAAAGGATTGTATAGAGTCACTATGGGGCTTGAAACTGAGCCATGAGCTGTTGCATTAAAATAAAAATGGTTCAATAGGCTTGATGAATCTTATGGGTTACTTTGTCTCTCTGTATCTCCAAATATTCTATTCCATATTGATTCTCTATCCACTCCAAATCAAGTGTGGACAAAGCTAAAATCTCTCTTTGGAAAGCAGGACGAGCTCAGAGGTCATTTGTTGGAGATTGAGACGATCTCTCTTAGTCCAAGTAACTTCGATTCTATGGAGGAGTTCATCTCAAAATTCAAGAACCTATTGCTTCAAATCAAACAATGTGGCATAGAGAAGAAGGATGGGCAATTAATCCTTTCCATTCTGTCAAAACTGAGCTCAAAATACTTAGTATTTGTGTCTACTTTTCATACCACAAGACTTGCAATTCCTAATTGGAAGATGCCAATATTGGATGCATTCATTGATTCACTCACTAAGGAGAAGGAAAATATGATCCAAATGAATGATACATCACCCTCCAAAGACTTTGCACTTGTTTCTCATGGAGCAAAGAGTTTCAAGAATGACAAATCCAAACAAAAGATATTGTCAGATGAAGAGGATTTTGATGGAGATTCCAAATCCAAGAAGATGAAGAAGGAGAATCCAAAGTGTTCTTATTTTTTCAAGGGAAATCATCCTAAGAAATCTTGATTCAAGAAGAAATTGGACATCATGGGAAAGATGCTTGAAGAACATAACATAAATGTTCCTGACTTTTCAAAGAAAGAACAAGGCAAGCTTGTTTTAGAACAAGAACACTATATCCAAGCCTCTCCCAAAGGTAATCATGTTTATGATTTGAGTGCTAGAGTGAAATATAATTATGATGTCTCTAATTTTGATTCACATTTTAATATATCAGAATCAGAAACCTCCACTTCTTCTTTGGAATAGCCTCCAGTCAGTTCATCCAAGTCTACTCTCAAAACTAGTCATTTTTTACTAACTTCTGACTTGTCTTCTGAAAGGTATTTCCACCACCATTCAAATATTTAGATTCTGATTTAGATGATGATTTATAGTCTGATATGCAGGTAATTACATATCCCACACCATTTTACCAACCATTGGATGCACAAAAGACCCCACAACCCCCAAGTTCTCCAGTTAAGAATCTACACAATTCTATGTTTTCCTACAATGTGTCACTTGCCTCTGTTGCACTTTTGTCTTTCATATCCTTAATTGGTTGGAAAACCATGTTTTTGGCCATATTTGGACTTATATTCCACACATTTGGATCTGACCCCATCACTCATGGTTCAAAATTCAAGTCCTCACACTCTCCAGGCTCGTTTAGCTGTCAGGGTGACCTAGTTTCTCACACTTTTCCTACTGAAACTCTGTTCTATCATGGAGACTCCACATATTTATTGGTTTTTGATCCATATGAATCACATTCTTATATTTCAAAGCTGCATGATCTCATTTTAAATATCAGAAAGGTCCTACATCAGTTTGAGAAGAAGATACAAGAACTAGTGCACCACATTGCAGCTACAAAAGAAATTGATCCTTTTGAGTTCATTGTTTCTCCTTGGGAAGGAGTATGCATAGATATTATTTACATCATTGACTATGTTTTCATATATCATTATACATGTTACAGCAACAATAAAAATTTATTTTATTCTCCTCCATCATCAGAAGATGAGCTTCATAGAGCTTCAACACATGGTTCTTTCCTACACAACATTGATGCATTGATGCATGATCATGAAATCCACAATGTCTTCATCAAGTCTGTTACTCAGAAGCATCCCATTCATTTAATTCAACTCATTCATCTCATTCAAATAAGCAACATGACAGTATGAAGACATCAAGCATGTCCATTTTTGAGGTAGGGTTTTGTTCCCATGAGGTTTTCCCTATTTCCTTGGTTTACATGGACTAGTTATTTCTGTATTGGGGTGGCCATAAGCCTTGTTGCTTGGGACCTATATTTTTTATATTTTTCTGATTCTCATCACATAAATTTAGGCTCAAAGGGGGGTGTTGGAACATTTAAAAAATCCACTATGTCATTCTAGACTTAGGATAAATTAATTAATCATTTATGATTAATTTCCTGAGTTTTGAATAGGTAAAATAGGTCAGTTTTGTCTTTTAGTGGACCAAATTCCATCCTAACTCACCCAAACGAATTTGGATGGATTATGGATAAGATTTCCTTGGATTTTGTCTAATTTTATTCTATTCCTGAATTTGAAAGACACTTTCCTGATTTAGACAACTTTATCCTGTTTTTTCTACTCTCTAGTGGAAAAGGAAAAGCTAGTTGACTTGGAAATTCTTTCCACTTGACCAATTCAACCTCCACATCATACCATACTCACTAAATTCATGAGCCTCTAGGACAGTTTTGGAAACTACTTTTGCCACCTAGGGATTTTTTTGTCTTTTCTAAGCCTTTTCTTTTTGCTCTTTCCAAATTGTTTCAAAGGAATTCGATTTTATCCATGGAGTATGTATTATATATTGTTATCATATCAATGAATAAGATACAAAGTGATTTCCACAATTTATTCTCTTTATTCTTCTTCTCTCATTGTCTAAAATATTCCATGTGAAATTGTCTTATGAATCTAGTTCCTAGCAATTGAAAATATCACACCAGGTATCCAAGTTCTACAACAGATATGGATAAAGGTGCATCTAAAAAATATTATGAGTTCGGTGCCCTCAAGGCTTGATCGAATTTGATACCAAATGTAGGGACCCCCCCCCTTTCGGGTCCTACTTAGAAAATTATTTAAAACTTAAAAACACAATATAACCATTATGATGCATAATCATTAATAAAACTTATCAAATTCGAGAACTAATAAAAATAAAAAACCTCTTACTGCGGGTCAAATCTATTGTTGAAGGAGTAGTCTCCGTCGTTAATTGGATCCAACTTGACCATCACTGTCTGCTTCTTCCGTAGGGTCCCTCCGGTAAAAGCTCATTTAACCATAGGCGAAGAAACCATTAGCTTCTCCACCCAACCGTAGGATTATGCTTTCAGTCGCATAGCCGCCCCTGAGATTCAGGGTCGTAGAGCTCACACACACAAAAATAGAGACCCAGAAGTGGGATTCCCCCCCCACCAAGATCTCTTTCCAAACTCCAATAGCAACAAATCAATGGCTTACATGCATTATGATAACCATCCAGCCATAGGGTCCCTTTCCTTTTCCTCAAGCCTTCCTTAAATAGAAAAATTCATTGCGACACATGTTGCTTCATGAAAAAATGCTTAATTTTTAATTATTCAAATGCAATTTACCTCACCCATCCATGTGTCAAATTATCTAAGAGTGTGTACCAACCTTCCTAGATTTACTCAATCTTTCTCCTTGATGTTCAATCTAGTTTCTATTTTTGTGGGTGCTAGTAGTGTTAACTAAATGCTAAAGCTTAGTATTCCATTTGCTCCTAAAATAATATTTTATGTTATTTTAATTATCAAAAAATCATTTCATCTGCAAATGGCCTAAATACAATTTATAAGTTTTTATACATAATGTTCATCAATTATTTCCATCTAGGAGCTAGCTACCACACCGTTGGGTCCATTTGTTCTTTATGTTCTTTCGTCGATATGGTACCACACTATCGGGTCCATTCGTCCATCATTTCTGTTTATCGACAAGGTACCACATCGTTGGGTCCTTTCGTCCGTCATTTTCGTTTATCGACAAGGTACCCCATCATCGGGTCCTTTCATCCGTCATTTCCATTTATCGACAAGGTACCACATCATCGGGTCCTTTCGTCGATACCTCTTCGTTGCATCTGATTTACTGGAACTTCATGTAGGGATTTAGGATCTGCTAGCTTCAATCCTCCGTCTACATGCTATTGGTGACTAATGACATTGAGGAGTAAGTCCGTTCTTACTGCGCGCCCCCTAACTCGTACGTGACCAACTCCGTCATGGTCCACTTCGCATGACTTCACGCGTCCCCGAGTAAGTGTCTAAGGGATTTTGAACTTGGCCGTGGATTTTTGTAGGAGGTCAACACCGCAGTCGTTCTTCAGTGTGTGATTTATTTGTACTCTACGGCACCTTTATTTTCTTTGTGTGTCCGTTGGTGATCCATTTCACCTGTCGCTACACACATGCTCAAAAGCACACATTAATAGCTCTGTTCTCATTCATCATAATCTCTTTCATAACCCACTACTTGTTAAGCATCATAATTTATTTCTAATCATCCTAATTCAGTTCATAAACTGCTAATAGTTTAAGCAACCATAGTTTTCTCATAATATCATATATTTCATCAATAAGTTAGTCATTCATCCAACATGCATTTCCTTTTTTGCATCACATATTTCATCATACAACTAACAACTAAGCATCATATTCATGTAGGCATATCACATTTTTCATAATGAGACCAATTGTTAAGCAACATGCAATTTCATCAATTTTAGATAAATTATCCACTTCCACAAATTCCATTCAATCCATTGTTTTCATTCATTCAGTTTGTCGTCACACACATCTTCAGGTTTTCCTTAATCGTTATACATATCAAGACTGAAAATACCACTTTATCAAAGTTTTTTCAACCGGGTCACTCGACTGGTGCCCTTAAATTCCAACGTCATTCTAGGGGCATTACAATTGGTTAGAAATGGACATACATTTGAGTTGAATGTGAATCAAATTTATATACCCGCAGAAGGGCAAGATCAAATTAGAATTAGAAAACCACATCACTTGCATATTCACAACTTGAAAGCATTGATGAGGAAAAATCCCTATGCACATGTGGTTGACTACCTAGTCCTTGTTGACCCGAAAGATGTTCCTACTAGAGATAAATTTGATCAAACAAGATGTTTTCATTGCAAATATTATGTTCTTGGGGGGAATCATTCTGCAAAGGAAAGAAGAGAGTTGATGAAAGAATATCCCAATAACCCTATTTTTGAAATAGTCAAATGCATCATTTATGTTGGTTTAATAGATGTAGAAGCAAAGTTGTTTTCATGGGATCATAACATATAAAGTGAATATAGGTTGACTATGAAATTTATTCAAAGGGTGAGATTTATCCACAGTGAATTTGTGCAAATATGTGGTGGGGAAAAATCTAGAGTTGATGCAAGTTTTCAGAAACAATGTTGTCTGGAAATAGGTATCCCTATTAAAGAGGATAATGTGAAACAAAAAAAATGCCAAAGGAAGTGATGCATTTAGAGCTGTAGATGCCTATTTCCAGTTGGAATTCAGAGTTGGGAAAACATGGGATTTGATTGATGACATATTTAGCTTGTGGCAGAATATTTGCATAAAAAAATAGAAAGTGAAAGAAGTAAAGTTGTTCCATGGAGTGGTGGTAAGACATGTCCCGACATCAAGAATGTTCCATAATACATGACTATTACACCTTGGAGAACAATGAAAGGTGTGAAGGATGAAACACTAATAGCTACAATACTATCATGGGTAAAGTCAGGTGAATTATCCATGGATGAAATGTGCAAAGAATTTGACAAGTAAGATGATATTTTTTTTATGGTACGATGTTTTTTCTTGAGTTTAACATTTTTGTTATGTTCTAAGTATTCTGTTATATTATTATTGTTAAATTTTCTGAATTTACTTCAATATGATCTAGGATCTTAACTGAGAGAACAACATGTATAGCATATCTACAACATATCAATCATGGAGACAATAATGCAAGCACACAAGAGACACAAAGATTTACTTGGGGAAAACCATAAAGGTGAAAAACCCCAATAACTTCCTCAGAGATAGATAGAGCAATGATACAACCAACCAAGAGAGATAGCCATAACCTAGTAGTAGATCCTCCTCCTCCATAAGTGCGCCACTCCTCCTTGAGTGCATGTGTGAAGTGAGTGAGTAAATAGAGTGCCTCCCGCACTCTATTTATACTTGACTTGACTTGCCTTTTTACCTAACTCATGTAGGCTCGAACTTAACCACATAATATAATGCTGACTGGGCCGACCCCCAATAGGGTGGTCTAATAACCCTTTGACCCACATGGCCGACCCCCAATAGGGTGGTCTAATAACCCTTCGACCCACATGACTTATACAGGGCCGACCCCAACAAGGTGGTCTAATAACCCATCAAGTATAAGTTACGGCACTTACAATATAAATGACGACACTTCCGTATAGAGGAATAATACCATCTCTATAGGAATACAATATACATATATGTGAAATACATTCCGAAGTTACATATACATCAACACTCCCTCTTAACTAGAAAGGTATTTTATCAGGACAGTTCTTCTAGCACAAGTCATCTTCTCTGGATCATCGTCACTGGATAATCGTCATCGAGTCATCATCATCGTCACTGCTGCTGCTATCTCAATCAATCTCTGAATCTACTCGTCATAGGAAGTTCTACAGAGCCAGTCCTTTTTCATACTGGATGTAGGCCCACCACCTGCAGGTCTTCATCATCACTGGCCATACTGTGGAATCCTCAGGACATATTACGTGCGTCACAAAACCTGGCTGTAGCATCCCAGGCTATTACGAGCACACAGCTCTACCTGTAGGATCTCCCAGGAGCACATTACATGTGACCCATCACAAAACCTGGCCGAAGCATCCCAGGCTGTTACGAGCACTCAGCTCTACCTGTCGGATCTCCCAGGAGCACATTACATGTGATATCACCACAAAACCTGGCTGAAGCATCCCAGGCTGTTACGAGCACACAGCTCTACCTGTCGGATCTCCCAGGAGCACATTACATGTGGTCCACCACAAAACCTGGCTGAAGCATCTGAGGCCTTTTTCATCCTGTCCAGATCTCCCAGGAGCAAATTACATGTGGTCATGGTAAAACCTAGCTGAAGCATCTGAGGCCTTTTTCATCCTGTCCAGATCTCCCAGGAGCAAATTACATGCCATAGGACAAAACCTCGCAAGAGCATCTGCCAGATATCCCAGGGCACCGAATTACATGCCATAGGCAAAACCTCGAAAGACTATCTGCAGATCTCCCAGGGCACAAATTACATGTCCTCCCAAGCAAAACCTCGCAAGAGCATTTGCCAGATGTCCCAGGGCACCGAATTACATGCCATAGGCAAAACCTCGAAAGACCATCTGCAAATCTCCCAGGGCACAAATTAAATGCTTTCCTGCACAATTTGATCCACGACCACAAAGTATCATCTGATACTCATCATCATCACTGCAACATCCTGCTGCATGTCATCTGGAGAAGCTCGTCATCCACGATCATCCTGATCATACAATGCATCCATATGATGCACACATAGATACATGATCCACACAATGTATCCATCAACATACATGATCTACCTGATCATACAAAGATACATGATCCACACAATGTATCCATCAGCATCTATGATCTACCTGATCATACAAAGAGACATGATCCACACAATATATCCAACAGCATCCATGATCTACCTGATCATACAAAGATACATGATCCACACAATGTATCCAACAACATCCATGATCTACCTGATCATACAAAGATACATACACATGATCCAACCGATCATATCCAGCATCCAACATGATGCGTACATACATAAATGATCCAACTAATCATATCCAGCATCCAACATGATGCGTACATACATAAATGATCCAACTGATCATATCCAGCATCCAACATGCTTGGAATGGCTTTAGCAAATGTGTCCATCACTTCTTCCTCGAAGTGTCCTCGATCTGAAGAACGCCAAGCCTCTCTCTGAAGTACTCGAACTTCACTCTGGCTAGCGGCTTCGTCAGCACATCTGTAATCTGCTCGTCTGTCGCAACATATAGGAGCTTCACAGCTCCTCTCTGCACCATATCCCTGATATAGTGATATTTGAGCTCTATGTGTTTCGACCTGTCATGAAACACTGGGTTCTCGGACAGCTTCACACAACTCTGGTTATCATAGAAGATACCAGTAGCATCCAACAGGAGATCAAATAACTCAGACAGTAGCTTCCGTAGCCATACTGCCTCACAACTAGCTGAACAGGCTGCAACATACTCTGCCTCAGCTGTACTCAGTGCTACGCAGGACTGCTTCCTGCTAAACCAAGAGATCACACCTGATCCCATACTGAAGCAGCACCCAGATGTGCTCTTCCTATCTGCAGCACTGCCAGCCCAATCCGAATCAACATAACCCTGCAGGTTAAACTTTTGATTCGCCTCATACCTGAGCCCATAATCCACTGTACCCTTCAGGTACCTCAGAATATGCTTTACAACAACCAGGTGAACACTCCTCGGATCCGTCAGGAACTGGCTCAATGTGTTCACAGCAAAGCAAATATCTGGTCTCGTGTTCGTCAGGTACATCAAGGACCCAATCATCTGACGATACATAGTGATATCAATCGGCTCAGATGAAGCATCACACAGGAGCTTCAGGTTCGATGCCATAGGTGTGGCCATAGCCTTGTAGTCCATCATCCCGAACCTCTTCAGGATCTCTACTGCATACTTCCCTTGTCCAAGGAAGATTCCTTCTGCACTCTGCCACACCTCCATGCCAAAAACAAATAGTGCATCATCCCCAAGTTCTTCGTCTCGAACTCGGTAGTAAGATTCCGCTGCGTGTCGGCAATCAATCTATTTTCACCATACCAAGTTATGCACATATATGATTTCCTATCATGTGTCTCAGAACCAAGTGGCTGCTCCACATACACTTCTTCTTCAACTACACCATTCAAGGAAGCTGTCTTGAATCCATCTGGTGTATTTTCTATTTCATCACTTTTATATTTCTCTATGCTGCCATCTGCAACATGCTTGATCTGATAGTTCCATTTGGAAGTCATAGCAAACTTCCCTTCATGTCTTGGGATTACATCTCAAACATCATTCTTCATGATCGACGGATCATGGCATTTCATTTCTTCATCCCAGATCCTGGGAACTTCAATATCTTTAATATCTTCAATAGATATCTTTGTTGCTGGAACAAAATGTTGTAGTTCTTCTTTTGTAGGAGATGGCATACGATCTTTCCTACACAACAAGTTAAATTGCATGATTATAAAACATCTCATAGTTTTCAGAACAAATTCTTACACATAAAGAAATATGCCATACAGTCATGCAATTATCTTAGCCAATGCTTCAATACAACATTTATCCATATTCCGTAACTTTCTAGATGCCTTCCAATCTCTACCAGAACATTGTTAAGAGTGTGCACAACTCCCAACATGTCAGCAAAGAGGTTTCATTCTAGATAAGTAGCAATGGAATGTTGTACAGTGCCATAGGCCACTTACCCATGCATATTAGGAGTATACTGTTCATCAATGCAATTATTCTAATATGCATAATACACAACCTAATTCTAGGAACATCAGTATATACATTATTGAACAGTATTATTTAAGAAATGACAATTCAAATACTTATCTTTGTTTGTTCGTTGGGTGGACTCCCTCTGAGTCTTCGCTTCCTTGCAGGAGCTGCTGGAGTCCTAATCTGAAGTAGCTTCTTCTACACCTTTCTGTTGTGGGATGTAGAGAGATGGTCAACTCCCTCTGAATATCTGCATCCTTGAATAAACCACTGGAGTGTACTCCCTTTTGATCTTTACTTCCTGGATTACCTGTTCTTGAATCTCATATTCATCCTTGGTCCCTATGCATGCTTATTAGTATCATGAATGTGTTATCCTTGTGATCTCATATAAAATCATACATTCATTAGTATACTATTAAAACACAATAATCTCAAGCATGTATAGTCATGATCATTTCAAACATAAATAATAAGCATTAGCATTCAATGTTTATGTAGGATTCTTATGGTTAGTCAAATCATAATAAACATAACATGTCTAAACCTGTAATTACTCAAACCTATGACTCTTCAGGTTCGTTGAATCATTAATCAAGATAAGAGATATAAAATGCATAAAACCTGTGATTATTCAAACCTATACCTTCATGATTCTTCTGGTTAGTCATATCATCAATTATGGTAAGAAACATAATATGCATACAACCATGATTATTTAAACCTATGACTTCATGAATAATCATTATCAACAACAGTATAAGATCCTAACCCAAGCTAGGATTCTATCTTGATATAGGAAAAACATACATGGATTAGCATGCTAGTTAGTTATGACTAACATACTCACAAGATGTCTTCTTGTTCTTCTTCAATGACTTGTGCTAGTAACCTGTATATCTCATAGGTTAGCCATTACAAAACCAAGTCATACATACCTCGTAAATGGATCTTGTATGAGATCCATGACAATGGATGAATCTTTGTCCTCATGTTATCATGATCATATGTTCTTGGACCAGAACATGATTTGTCTTTATTGGTGTACCTTTCATGTTAGTAGACAACATAAACCTCATACAACACCATAATGCATTAGTACAATCATAAGTGTCAACACCCTAACCAGTGAATATCTTCTATCATGCATCCATAACTTTGTTAAGGTTATACGACAAATCTAAAATCAAAATTGTACTAACCGTAATAACATACCATAAACTTAATCATGGACAAATATCGAAACATACCTCGATGAGTCACACCTGTCGAGATCGCTTGTAATCTTCTTATGTAAGGCCTTATCCTCATCTCCCTCTGAGACAGGAACTTCTTCACTTATGCAGGTGATCAATCCATCTTCTTCTAGGATTAACCCAATCCACTTGATTTGCAAGAACTGGACCTTGAGCTGGATATGGGTTTGTCAGAGAAACCCCAAAAATTCAAACTTTGAATTTCAAACTTCTGACAGGATAGAAATATGTGCCTTGATGAGCTGATCAAGTTGGTATATTCAGAATTTGAAAACTGCAAAGTTTCACTCCTCAATTTTGCTTTTGAAACTTCTGGATTCACTGGACGTGACCTTGAACTGGGGTTTGATGAAGCCCACTCTTCTTCCCAATCAAAATGCTTTATCCAAAGCTCTATGCTTCTATTTTTCTGAGGAGCTTCCAGCCGTGGTCACAGATTTCAAAAATTCCCATTTTTACAGAAGCCCTAATTTTCCACTTTTCTGATCAAAGTCCCGAACTAGGGTCTAATCAAGCCCGGCCTTTTTCCCAACCAAAAATTCTGATCTTGGTCTCTAAATTTCTATTTTGATGAGTAGCATCCAGGCGTGGTCTCCGATTACAAAAATTCCAACTTTCTCCAAAGCCCTAAATTCCGGAAGCCATGAATGAAGGTACCAAAAAATAATTCTGTTTTGACAGAAATATGTACCTGATTGTTTCTGGTGTAACTCCGAAATTTTTGATCCACATGGTCTGAAAAAGTTTCCTGAGATAGCCTGACCTGTTATCTTTCCATCCTGACAGGTCTGACCTCAATTGGATTCTTTGAGAGAGAGTTATGTCAAATGTAGCAACGTGACCTGTTTTGGGATAAAACAAGAGAGCGAACTTGTACGGCGTGCCACGTGTCACCGTTTTAACTTCGGCCTCTGAAAAAGTTTTCTGAGATATCTCGGCCTGTTACCTTTCCATCCTAACAGTTCTGACCTCAATTGGACTCTCTGAGAGAGAGTTATGCCAAATGTCGCAACATGACCTGTTTATGGGATAATACAGGAGAGCGCACTTGTATGGAGTTCCACGTGTCACTGGTTCAACTTCGGCCTCTGAAAAAGTTCTCTGAGATAGTACAATCTGTGTACTACCTGTCACGTTTCACGAAATTTCATTTGGAGCTTCCTAGCCCAAGTTATGACCTTTTTCCCAAGGTCACCTGATTTTGACTCAGATATGGAAGAGGCAGAAACCCTATATTGTACAGATCATAAATCACAAAGTACAACGAATTAGAGGTTTTCCTTTGGACACAAGGTACCTGGAGATCTTAGCTTCGGCTTGTAACAATTTCAGATCTGAAAACTTCTCCAAAACGGATTTATAGTGAAAGTGCTACGATGACTGGTTTTTGCTATATCAAGCCCTAACATCGTAAGTGCAACAAGTGTCATACATGCCATATCATGCCTTCTTTCAGGCTAGCTCTGATACCATGTTAAATTTTCTGAATTTACTTCAATATGATCTAGGATCTTAACTGAGAGAACAACATGTATAGCATATCTACAGCATATCAATCATGGAGACAATAATGCAAGCACACAAGAGACACAAAGATTTACTTGGGGAAAACCATAAAGGTGAAAAACCCCAATAACTTCCTCAGAGATAGATAGAGCAATGATACAAACAACCAAGAGAGATAGCCATAACCTAGTAGTAGATCCTCCTCCTCCATAAGTGCGCCACTCCTCCTTGAGTGCATGTGTGAAGTGAGTGAGTAAATAGAGTGCCTCCCGCACTCTATTTATACTTGACTTGACTTGCCTTTTTACCTAACTCATGTAGGCTCGAACTTAACCACATAATATAATGCTGACTGGGCCGACCCCCAATAGGGTGGTCTAATAACCCTTTGACCCACATGGCCGACCCCCAATAGGGTGGTCTAATAACCCTTCGACCCACATGACTTATACAGGGCCGACCCCAACAAGGTGGTCTAATAACCCATCAAGTATAAGTTACGACACTTACAATATAAATGACGACACTTCCGTATAGAGGAATAATACCATCTCTATAGGAATACAATATACATATATGTGAAATACATTCCGAAGTTACATATACATCAACAATTATATATGATTGTAAATATTATTTATTGTTTCATTGTCTAGTCACAATATTTACATGAAAATCCAAGAGAATATGGTTATAATGTTGAATGAGAAGAGTTAGGATGATTTCAAATGCAACTATCTAGACTCAAGCTCAATAGAAACCTTAATTTTTTTTTTGTTGCATTCAAGAAGGTATGTTGATCTATGATACATCCTATTTTATTTATTTTCTAATTCAATTCATTTCTATTTTATTACTTATAGAGATAATTTTCATTTGAAGATGCCAAATAGGGGTATAGATGGAGTGCGAGAGTCCTTCAAAATTCATATCCAAAGAGCCAAAATAGAACGACAAAGGAGACAACGTCTTGCAAACGTTGAAATTGATGATACACTTAATCATTATATTTGGAATGGGCTTGACACTGTGCAACATAAAGTCATTTTAGGTGACTGTGCAGACATTGCAAATCTTGTTCCTAAAAAGGAGTACGCACTAGTTATTGCATATATCCCTCATGGATACAATATCCAGAACACTACTTATGATTGTGAGCCTTATACTTACCAATCATTCAATAAAGTGTTTTCGGGATTTGTAGATGTCACAATATCACCACTATGGATACTTGTTGTTTTCCATGCAGACACACAATTAGGGGGGTTGTTGACATCCTTCAAGGGTAAAGGAAAAACAAGGAAGCAAATTTGCTGGTAAGATATTTGCACTATATTATCAAGTTTTTGAATTTATAAATCAATTATAATTATTGTTAAGTTAATTAATTTTTTTTTTGTTACAAGAAAAAGCCTAATATTCGTAGCTCCAACAGTGATCCATTTCTGAGTGATATTGAAAACATACATCTTGCAACTTGGACAAAAGATGAGACTTATGAATATCTTTTAATCAATGAAAAGAGTGAAGGAAAATATAGTCAGGTGTTGAGTTATAGTGCCGTGGTTAAAAAATTAACATATGAAGAAAGGGATTTGAAAGGAGTGACTATAAACATATATCAAAAGCCACAAGAGTTGATTAATTATCTCATATATACATTTTCAAGAGAAGGAGATTGGGTCTTAGATTTGTTCTCGGGTTCAGGTAAACTTTCTGATATTACATATGAAAGCATATTTCAAGTTTTATTGTTTTTTTTATTCTTCATTATTTTTTTGTTTTAAAGTATGCTTCTTTATGCTAGTATGAGGACATGCAATTGGATAGCTGGAGGGAGATGCTGGGCCCCAAAATATTCCCTTTTTGCTTACACATACCTACACCTTTTTCCCTGTTTTTCCTTACCATTCCTTGATCTAAGCAGATATTTTCCCAAGCAAAGCATGGGTTGCAACAGGTATACTATATTATTGTTTTATTCAATTAATGCCTGATTTGTTTATGGTTTTGTACTCTATCTTTTAAGGTTGTGCTAATATTGTCTGATTCGATAAAGATAGACTAGAATCCTTTACAAGACCACAGGTGTAGCAGCTCGCTGACCTTGGAGAAGAGGCATATGTGGCACCAGATGTCCCTTCTTGAGTTCAGTTCCACAATTCACTGCAACAGTTCGAGCATTCCTCCACATGGATAGCTGCTACTGAGTCACAACAGAGCATCCGAGTACTAGTTAGTCCACTCAGCTCGAATCTATTCTGGGCTGCGACAATGTGCAACAGCTCATGCCTGAATGCAACGATTTCATTCAAGATCACTTATGGATGTGACCGTTCCATTGTAAATCGGTAGATTGAAGATCGTAGATATTCATGGCTGCCCGATATTTTGGTGTAACGATTTCATGTCATGGGGTATAAATGTAAAGAGGCGTTATGAGCCCGGGGTTGGAGAATTTCTAATTGTATAAGCTGAGACAGAGAGCTGTGATTGTAATTTCGTTATTCTTAATACAAGGAGCAGAGTTTCTTATATCTGACTTTTAATTTGTGTTAGTCTACGACATCTTTGTTAGAAGGCGAGGGCCCACCTTCTCACAGAGATAGCCGAGTTAAGTAGGTAGTTAATTTCTTTTATGTTGTGTGGTGTGGAATTGCATTAGATGTGTTACTGCAAGATGCAACCGTGGATTGATACTTGCATTCTTTTTCTGGTAGTTTATAATTGCCACGGGGGGTTCACTAGTGAGGTAATATCATATCACGTCCATTCATATTGGGGGGTTGAATACTCTTAAAAACCTCAAAAATATATTGCCCCGTATTAAGGGGTCAAGGGTTTTTTTTAATTTAACATAGTAATATAAATATTCGGGTTTATTTTATTTGGGAGTGTTGAGGAATAACCTTCAAATCGCAGGATGGATTCATACATCCAAATCATAGACTCAATTCATACCCACCTAAAAAATAAGGACCTTCCATTTTTATTTGATATTGCTTATGATCCTAAGTTTTTCATAAATTTGATAATAGTGTACCACTGATAATATAAATGGAAGTCTCTTTGGATTATTGGCCTTGAGCAATCCTCATTCAATAGCTTATTTAGGCTTTGTTTGAATTGATTTTATATTGTTTTTCATCTTTAATTTAAGAGATGTAGTTAACTGGGAGTTCCGAATTTGAACAATTGTATTGTATTTTGTGTAGGCATTCAAGTAAAATATTTTAACTCTTGATTTTTAAGGTTGGGGTTTAGGTGGGCATTGAGATTCAATTAAACCTTGCTCCATGAAAACCAAGAAAAAAGAGATCAATCTTTCTTGGCTCACTTGAACCAATAAAAGTTATGTCAATGTTTCTTGACTAATTATTTCTTTCAACTTTTTGTATTCTTCTTTAATATTTTCAAATTGCTAGTTAGGAATAGTTGTTAGATTGATTTATATTTGGCACATTCATAATTGTAATTTCAATTCTTATATGCAAGGCATCTATCTTAATATTGTATTGGAATTAACATGAACATAGGTGAAAATATAAATCCTTATTTACATACCCTATGTGTTATCGTTACTATGAAATGGTATCATATAAGTTTCACCATATGTGTATCTTTATAACTAATGCATGCTTGAAACCTAATAATGGATATTTTCCCCTATCCTTTAAAGATAAAAAAAACTAGATATAACCCAAGAAAATGTAACTAAATGTTGTTAATTCCCGTGATTGCAAGAATAAATGTAAAGGAAGTGGAGGCAATTCATTGGATCTTGTGAATGACCTAAATCCAAGCTATGCACATGATCACATGGTGTTATTGAAAAGTAAAAGGAATTTTTCTATGTTCATTTGGGTTAAAACATCAATGATGTTTGTTTTGATAGGAAGGTAGGGGCATCCTTCCATGAAAGTGTTTCAATTTTGCATTTTTATGGAGTTTAATTTATTAAGCTTATAGCAAACATGAGTTCTCTATGGCTATATTTGTATTTACATGATATAAAATTGGTAGATTGGCAGGTTGTGGTGTGAGACATTTGCAATTCTCATATTTTCTAAGCATTTCACTAACAATTGGACTATAGGTCTTTTACATTCTTTGTTATGTTGATCTCTTGACTAGGTTGCGTTTTATGCATTTTTCCTTCCATGGTACTATTTCTTTGGGTGTTCCACTATCCAATGCTACAAATTGATCAGTCGCCCCTGCAATCCTAGTGGGATAATTATTAGCATTATACTATTATTTTATTTAGCATCTTGTTTGCTTATACTAAGATGTGTCAAAGATCTTGTTTGTTACAAATTTATAATATGATATAAATGGGGTGTTAAAAATGGGTTGATAAAAATGGATACCTACAATATCTGGCGAAACTAAGGGTTTTCTTAATTGTAAAGGCATATTGGGAGGGGGGTTCAACAATACAATTTTAGGATGCATTTTCCAATATTTAGTTAAATTAGGGGTATTCTTTAATATCATGTGAACGATCGTGCTATGTAACAAGTTTAGTGAGTGAACCCCCCGTGATAATTGCATCCTGAATAGCTACAATTGTGTGGTGTGACAGTCGACTGTGTAGGTTAGTTTATTTGATGCATGGTGTGTTAGATCAGCTGTTACATCCAATCTCAGCTCTAATTCCTTTCAGTCATTTATTCTTTTTAGGATTTCCAATATTAATCAAATTAGAGTTCAAGCTTACTTCTAGTTTTGGTTGTTGTTTTATCTTTCCTGAATTCATTAGATTAGACAGATTAAGATTTAGTTATAGTAGATTCTAGATGAGTTAGATCAACAAAGATTGAATACTGTAGTTTGATAATTATAGGATTTAACTTATTGCAAAAGTAAGTCTAGTTTATTTTATTCTTAAATCAGTAACTGCTGGATTGATATTTGTAGGAAGGTAATTATACTTTGAATGCCTAGATGGATAAGTTAGATTAGTTTTAGTTATGAGAAGAGTTTGGCTAAGTAGATAGGTAAGAACATTGATCTCCATTTACTTAATCAAC
Organism: Larix kaempferi; assembly: GCA_027924585.1. Lineage (NCBI taxonomy): Eukaryota > Viridiplantae > Streptophyta > Pinopsida > Pinales > Pinaceae > Larix > Larix kaempferi. The sequence continues at coordinate 13,472,496 of BSBM01000806.1, read as the reverse complement.
TACTTGAAATGTTTATGCATATATTGTGCTTATTGCCATTGAAATAAAAGACTTCCTTGGGTTGACAATTCATATTGAGCATCCTGTGTGTTAGTTGTAATTAATTTGCATATAGGGTGACCAACAATCTCTGACATGTCATATGTCAACATTTAGGTCTGATTTGTGTCATAGGTGTCATAGCATCTTCATCATTGTTGTCATAGAGCTAGGGAGTCTAGTCCAAGTGTCCCACTAGCTCCAAAATGCCTCTTCCTCTTCCATGGGAGTTACTCTTCCACTCCAATTTGACCTTAATTGAGTCATGCCATGTATATTGACATTCCAAGTCATCCCAAGAACATTGGGCTTCTTATGGATTCGAAATGACAAGAGCAGGATGCTATGTGGCATAGAAAATCTAGCTTATGTGGGTCCCACATCCTCCACGTGTCTTCATGATCAATTGCCACTTTGATTTTCCCTTGTATTTATTTATTTAGCTCCTTTATTAAATATTTATGCCATTCTAATTTCCAAACATTATTTATTATCCCCCTTATTTCAAATCCCAAAGCTTCCACCCCCAACCTAGGGAACTAGTAATTTCCCTCCATGACAATTCATTTGGATGGGTATATTAGAAACTTTGAATTGGGAATTTTTCTTAATGTGACCCACCTTGTCCATTTGGATCTAATTTCACATTATTAATAACTTGGACTTCATTCTTGGAAATTATTTGACCCTTAGCATCAATTTGACAAACTATCATGAGTATGGCCAAGGGGCTTAGGCCTTTGTGACCCAATGCAAAATTTTGGGACATGACAGAACACACACAAAAAAAATGCAGAGTGGGGAGCTATACCTGAGCGGGTTGCAATGGTTGAGCTCGCTCGTCGTAGTTGAGGGAGGAGTTGCAGAGCTCACCGAGCATACTCGCAGAGTTCAGACCAGAGTTCGTCGATAATCGGAGGAGAAAATGACGTCTCGTGGGAGGGTCTTACCTTTTAGGTTTTGTGCTTTTTTTTAATAAATTATTGAATGGCCGCATGGTTGACATGCATGAACCCGAGTAGATTTCTCCATGCAGGCCATCTAAGGCATAGGGTGTCAATAATGGTAATATAAAGTAAAATTTAATTAATTATATAAATATATAAATATATTTTTATACAATGATATATATAATTTAAAATTTTTATTTGAATTGTATAAGGTTTTCAAGTCGAATTAATTAAATTGTTATATATTGCAAAAATAAAAATAAAAATTTAAATTAGTTAAAATGTTTAAAAAAAATTAAATTTGTATAAGTTTGTTAAATTTATTAAATTTGTTAAAAGGGGGTTTTAAATTAAGTTGGTATAAGGTTGTTTATATATATTTTAGTCTTTATGTTCATAAATATATGAATCATTTGGGCATGATGATTTGAATTAAAATTTATGAAATTAAACTAATATACTACTTATGGGTTAATTATAGTAATATCAATTTAAATTTAGATTTAGATTACAAGGTTAGGAGTTAAGCTAAGAACTAGGTTAAATTAAGTGAAATAGATTTTTTCACGCCGGGGATCGCGCCGAGTAACCCTGGCGAAGGGTGCGGTCATCAGTGACTGCCGAAGGAGTGAGGACGATATGAAACCACACATAAACTAAGACATAATGTATTATTCTCAAATCACAATGGTGATGTCGACTTAGGGATGTAGTAGTGACCACATACCCTCACCCTGTTAGGAATTCACCTTAGTATCAGGTAAAACCCGTTTACGGGTGAAGAAAGAAATACAATTTCACACTCTAGTAGGCTTGAGTATGAGCTTAATAGTAACCTAGTTAAGATGTAAACGCATGCTAATTTCCAAATTATTCCATGATATAGGATAACCATGGAAAGGATGTGAGTACGTCGGGGGAGAGGTCAGGTGACGACATTACCTTAACAAAATGCGCCAACACCATTGCTAGAGATCGTCCTCGTATTGCGCTCTCTCGGGGAAATAAATGACACACTTAGGGAAATTCAAAGGGGAAGTGTTACATCAGAGGTAGAAGTGGAGGCCCTACCACTAAGGGAAGGAAATCCTGAAGTAGCATTAAGAATGGTGCAGAGACCTCCTCATCAGAATATCACAAGGGAGCTTAAAAAAAAATGGCTTCTAGATTTTTCAGGGGGTTGTGTAGGGATATGAGCAGATTCATGGTTGGAAGAGACGACCAGGTGTTTAACATTGTAGGAATAGACTTCCACATCCAAATAAAAAATATCCATATTTCAACTAAAGGGGATCGCTTTGAATTGGTGGGGGCATCAAGAAAGACAGTTGCACCTTACCCCAGACACTGTTCCATGGGAGCTATTTGTGGAGAAGTTTAAAGGGAAATACTTCCCTGCCTCCTACCAGGAAGAAAAGGTAGGAGCCCTTCATGCCTTAGTACAAAGGCATCTATCCATGGAGGATTATGAGGAAATATTCACAGAGCTAGTTAAGTATGTTCCCTACTTGGTCATCGATGAACGGTAAGTGGAAATATTTGTGTATGGGATTAATACCAAGATCAGGGCCCAAGTGCAGATGTGGAAACCGACTTCGGTTGTCGAGGAAGTTGATTGTGATCATTATACAAAAGAGATGCTGGGTGCAAATCCCATAAATTCATTCAATTATCAACAATCAGGTTTTGCAGGGAAGGCCCCTTGAAGCTACCCTCGAGGAGGGTATGTGAGGCCACCTACCTATGAAAACAGGTATACACCTAGAGTTGCAGCAGTAGACAGGTCAGTGGAAGCTAGGGAAGTATCCCAATCAGCCACAGGGACTCACCATAGTGTAAGGAATTATCAAGGATCATCCAATAGAGGAAGGGGTCCCAGGGGGATAAACTCCTCTCAGAGGTTTGAGTAGATCATCTTGCCTACCCCATTACAATTTGCTTGTTGGGGTTGTGGAGGTCCAAATTATCAACGTGTCTGTCTCGAGTTACGATTTGATATAGTGCATCAAGAAGGAAAGGATCCAATGGGGAGTGGGGGAAGTAAGAATCATATCTCGGTAGCAGTGAATAACCATTGGGCCGAGCACCAATCCAGTGTGGTGGAATCATCAGTTAAGGTCAATAATGTTAAAATTAGAATATTGTTTGATCCTGGTGCTACAGATAGATTTATTTCTCCATATGCATTAGACAAATGTGGGTTGGCAGCCTACAAGCATGGTGATTTCAACTTAGTCAAAATGGCTTCAGGGGTAAAACAAATAGGAGAAATTAGTGTCGACAAGTGCATAGTATATCTTGGGGTGTGTGTTACACAAGTCAAAGTGTACATCACTACAATCGAAACTTATGACCTTATCATAGGTATGCACTGGCTTGAGGAACATTGAGCCTTCTTGTACTATTATGGGAAGAAATTTCTTTGCTTTGATGACAAAGGAGAGGACATTGAGATCCATGGTATCAAAAGGAAGGTGTCCTTAAATTTCATATCAATGATGAATGTAAAACGATGTATGAGAAAAGGATATCAGTTGTATATTGCTAAAGAGATAAAAAATGAGAAGTGACCCTCCCTTGATCAATAACTAATGTTAGCTAAATTTAGTGATGTATTTCCAAAGGAATTACTTGGGTTACCTCCTTAGAGGGAACTTGATTTTACCATTGAAGTTAAACCCAGTTCGGAGCCAACATCAAAGACACCATACAGAATGACGACCCCGAAACTTTGCGAGTTGCAAATGCAATTGAAGGAACTGCTAGACCTAGGGTTCATCAGACCAAGTTTTTCACCGTGGGGTGCACCAGTAATATTTGTGAAGAAGAAGGATGGTTCCTTGTGTATATGCATAGATTACAGATATTTGAACAAATCCACAGTGAAGAATAGGTACTCGATACCTCGAATTGATGACCTCTTCGATCAAATGAAAGGGGCGTCAGTCTTCTCAAAGATCGAATTGCGATCGGGTTACCACCAACTACGAATTAAGGAATGTGATATACCTAAGACTTATTTTCAAACTTGGTTTGGGAACTATGAGTTTGTAGTGGTACCCTTTGGTTTGAGCAATTCCCCAGTTGTATTCATGAGCCTCATGAATAGCATATTTCGAAAGTACTTAGATCGGTTTTTGCAAGTATTCTTGGATGATATCCTTATCTATTCCAAGAATGAAAGGGAGCACGAGGAACACTTGCGAATGGTTTTGTCATGCTTAAGAGAGCACACGTTGTATGGTAAGTTGTCCAAATGCTCTTTTTATTAGAAGGAGATCCATTATCTAGGGCATATAATTTCCAGTGAGGGAATTTCAGTAGACCCTAAAAAGGTGAAGGCCATAATGGGTTGGACTGTTCCTAGGAATGCGCATGAAGTGAGAAGCTTCATGGGGTTAGCCGGTTACTATAAAAGGTTTGTTGAGGGTTTCTCAAAAATCATAAAACCCATAAATACCCTACAGTGTAAAGGCACCAGTTATGAATGGACGAATGATTGTGATGTCGCATTTGATAAGCTTAAAAGACTATTGACAAGTGCACCGATCCTATGAGTGCCAAATATGAAGAATGAATTCACAGTTTGCACAGATTCCTCAAGGCATGGTTTGGGTGTAGTGTTGATGCAAGAAGGTGAGGTAATAGCTTATGCGTCAAGGAAGTTAAAAACACAGGAAGAGAATTACCCCACCCATGACCTAGAATTGGCTATCGTGATGTTAGCTTTAAAGCTTTGGAGACATTACCTTGTTAGACGAAGCTTTGAGCTCAAATATGATCACCAAAGCTTGAGATATATCTTCACTCAAAAAGACCTAAATGATAGGAAAAGGTGATGGAGTGAATTCATGAGCGAGTACTATTTTGGGATTAGGGAAACTAGTCTGAGATAGTTGGTACTTAAGGTCACGTCGACACTCCAGAATGGGAAAAAGGTGGAACCTAAGTCTGAAGGATATGAGTTGGAAACTGATGGGTTGTTATGATATCAAGGGAGGATGTATATTCCCGAAGAGGGATATATTAGAGAAAATATACTTAAGGAATCCCACATAGTAGTATATTGTGTGCACATAGGTGTAAAGAAGATGTATGCATACATGAAGCAACTCTTCTTTTGGGAAAGAATGAAGCGCGATGTGGTCAAATTCGTTGCTAAGTGACTTGAGTGTCAGCAGGTAAAATTTGATCATCACCACCCGGTAGGACTATTTCAACCACATGACATTCCTATGTTAAAATGGGGGGTTATCTCCATGGAATTTCTGGTTGGATTGCCTCTTACCTCTCATAGGCATGATTCCATCATGGTCATCGTTGATAAATTGACTAAAACTGCTCACTTCATTCCAGTTAAGGAGACCTATGATGTCATAGATGTAACTCGAGTACTCATAAGTGAAGTAGTTCGTCTCCATGGGTTTCCCAAGAAGATTATATCAGATAGGGATTCCAATTTTATGTCCAGATTTTGGACAAGTTTGCAATCGAACTTAGGAACTCAGTTGAACCTAAGCACAACTTACCATCCATAGATAGATGGGAAAACAAAAAGAGTGAATCAGGTAGTGGAGGACATGCTTAGGATGTATGTTATGGATCAACAGACTCATTGGGAAAAGCATTTACCCTTGGTAGAATTTTCTTACAACAATAGTTACCATAGCTCAATAGGGATGCCTCCATATGAAGCATTATATGGAAGGCCATGCAGAACATGATTGATTTGGGAAATGTTAGAGGATCGAGTGATTAGAGGACCTGAGTTGATTCAGGAGATGGAAGAACATGTTATCCATATTAGACAACGGTTAAAGGAAGCTCAATATATACAAAAGAGCTATGCCGATGCACATAGGGTTGAGCGAAATTATAAGGTTGGGGATGCAATTTTCATACGCATCAGGCCTAGTAAAAGTACCATCCAGTTTGGGAAAGGGACAAAGTTGTCACCATGATTCATAGGACCATTTGAAATTTTGGAGAAGGCTAGACCCGTTGCATATCATCTTGCACTTCCACCCCATTTGCATAAAAGTCATAATGTTTTTCATGTATCTATTTTACAAAATTATATAACTGATGAGTCTCATAAAATAAATTGGAAGGAACTGTAGGTTTCAGACGAGGGGATCTTCAGGTTCAAACTATTACGTATATTGGACCATAGGGTTAGACAACTCAGAAATTGTTTGGCGGACCAGGTTAAGGTCCAGTGGGACTGGTATAGCCTAGGTTCTACTACCTGGGAGGATGTAGAGATCATGCGTCATGATTTTCCTACACTATTTTGACAATAACTTCGGGACGAAGTTTCCCAAAGGGTGGGTCTATGTAATTTCCTGTTTTGACCTTACTACCTGAACTATCATTATATGTTGTATTTGCTTATTATTGTGAGACCTCGTCAGTTGATGACACTGTAGACATATGGTTCTATTATTTTGCCGAGATATCTATGTGTGTGTGATGTTAATGTTATGATATGTATTCATGTTTTGATATATATTCATGTGTTAATTATGTCTCTTGCATGCAAATTATTGTATGATGGGTACGTTGATACCGAGTTAAACGTTATATGCTAAATGGATAAATGTGATACTGGATGCATGGTACATTGACATGATTTTTTTATTGTTTCTTAATAATAAAATGTATATATACATGTCAAGGATTTGCACGATATTCTCGATCGTATGTTGGAGACTAACCTATGGGTTAAAATGTCTAAGTGATAGCTGGATCCTATGAGGTGGGAGTACCTTGGGGATATGGAATATGAAATATAAATGGTATGCAAGTGATGCATTATTTATTTAGCATGATTATTATATTTATTATCATGATGTATGGGTGGGGCAGGGTTTCAGGAAAATCAACTGCCCAAATTGTTTATACTATGACAAACTAAGTACAAGTCGCAACATAGTCACTATGTCGGTGTAGACATAGTCCCTTGTTCCATTAGGGGGGTGGAGGATTTACCCAATGTTTATCCCCTAAACCTGAAGTCATGGGATGGATGTGCTACGGTGCGCTCCCCAAGGTGTGTGATGATGACTAGTGGGTTCCTGCTGGGGAAGCGATGTAGTCGACACTTCTGCTTACGAGTTCTAACTACAACCGGTCATGACGTGACACTTCAGGGTAGTCCAGCAAAGGAAGGATAGGATGTGGAAGTTAGTTGTGAAGTAGATAGATGATGTAGGTAGTTAGGTGTATCATGAAGTTGGCTAGGAAACTTGATTAACTGTGTATGATTGAGAAACCTGTGTTGGTTCATCTGTTGTAACTTAGTAACTTGTGTAATTGTTCATCAGTTAATTATATTTAGTTAAGTGAATTAGCCAACAGTTCAAATTGTGTTTAAGACTACATCAGTAAATAATAAACTTATGTGATTATGAATTGTGTGTGGTTTAGTACTATTAGTGTACCTACACGATGCATGTAAACATTAGCTACATTTACATAACTCGTATATATATATGTATATATACTTGTATAAATTTTATGTCATGATGAGCTAGATGAGCCTTGATGTTTTGTAATTATAACCAGTTACAGTGTACATGTTATTCATTAGGTTATGAACTGATAACATTGAGTCAATTTATTAATGAAGGGTTTGATTCCGATTAAGGTTAATTAGTAATTTCGGTCATCATTAAATAAATATTAATTAAGTTAATTCTAAATTACTTGGAGCGATTGATGAATGAAGCACTTGGTTAAGGAATGTTAAATAAGTGTTAATGATTTTAGTTAGTTCAATAACCTCATTAGTAAAGGATAATGGTATTACTAATATTAATTAAAATATTATTAACTTGATTCTTTAAAATTAACTATGTGTTAATAATATTAATTAATAATAATGAGACTATTACTATCTTGAGTAATAATTGTTACTTAGTTTAATTATAAACTAAGGTTTAATTAATATGGTACTTGGTGAATGAGTTTGATTAAGTCTTAAATAATATTATTTAATTAATATAAATATATATTGATCAATTTTAATTATAATTATTTGTGATTGTGTCAAAAATGAAGGTCAGTTGAATTGTGAATAATTATTCACCAAATTTTATATAAATTTCACTAATAACATTGTGTATAAACCCAAGGAGATTAAAAATTATTATTGTGAATGAAACCTCATTTAAAAGATAGGGTAAATTCATAAATAGTTACCATAATCAAGTTATAAAACAATGTGTTAAAATATGTTTGGAGTTTATTTAATAAAAAATATAAATTTAATTGTGAAATTTTGAATTGTATAGTAATGATGAAAGGAATTAATGAGGATAAGTTTTATTTTATGAGAAGTTATGGTTGGCAGGTGATCCCAACCAACACATTATATAATATATTAATTATTAATAAGGGTCAAGTTGTTGGGCTCGAGAAGGACTCGGGGAAGGGAGAACATTAATGATGGGGGATAAGGGTAGTAATGGTAGGGGAAGAGTCAACAGGAAGAGGAATAAGGGGGACAACAAAATGAATCAAAATGATCTTTTGGATTTTGGAGCAAAGGAAGAAAAATTGCCGAACAAAGGAGAAGTGTTTGGAGGAAAAATTTACTAGAAGCACTGGTTGGGAGCTTGTACTTAGTTTGGGCACAGGGTCCAAGATGTGTTAAGCTTACACTAATTTGACTAGCAATATCACTGAAAGAAACACAATCACAAGATAGACAGAGATTTACCCTGGGAAACCCTCATGGGTTAGAAAACCCAGCAAAGCTTTCCTCAATAAAGATGATCAACCAAATACAAGATGTAGTCCAAGACTAGAGCTCCTTCTCCTCCTATGCAGACCTCTCTCTCACTTGTGTGCTACTACAAAGTGGATGAATGAATGAGATAAGTGAGGAACATCCTCCTCTACTTATACTTGTTTTCCGACTAACTTTTTACCCTATGGGGCCGACCTCTTCTAGGAGAGTCTAATAACCCTCAAATAACTAACTCAAGGCCAACCTCTCCTAGGATATCTAATAACCCTAGTTACCACAAACTCTCAGAGGAATAAACATCTCCGAATACATAATAAAGTCCCATCGGAGGAATGAAACATCTCCGGAATAATACAAATATAATATTCTTATAAGTTACAATATTTCAACACTCCTCCTTAACGAGAAGGATATTATAACAACATCTGCAGGAGAAAGGAGTCATCGACTACATGATACATGATACATCTATAAATCATTGGAATCTTTCTTTATACATCATCATCAGTAACTCAAATAGTTAATGGAACATAATCAGTACTGGAACATCAGCATCGTCAGTATTGAGTCTTCATCTTCTACAGCACTTGATCAGCTACAACATCATCATCTGGATCTCTCGATCAACAACCTCATCGTCTGGATCTATCGATCAATATCATCATCTGGATCCTCACGATCAACAACATCGTCATCATGATCAATAACATCATCATCTAGACCATCATGACCATAACATCGTCATCTAGATCATCATGATCACAACATCGTCATCTAGACCATCACGATCACAGCATCGTCATCACACAATCTGCATCATTGTCATCATCTGGATCCTCTCGATCAACAACACAATAGCAGCACACCCTGCAACACACATGTTCTATTTAAGACACCATATCATGTCTAGGGACGATGCAGTCCACTCGTCAACTTAGACAAAGTCTAAGGACCACTTCTCGGAGACATATGTCTATGGATCAATTGAAGGACCGAAGTCCGGGGATGATACAATGCCCTCACTCTCGGAGACATCTGTCTGCAGATCAATTTAGGACTAAGGTCCAGGGATGATACAATCCTCTCACTCTCAGAGACATCTGTCTGTAGCTCATTTTAGGACTAAAGTCTAGGGATGATACAATCCACTCACTCTCAGAGACATATGTCTGCGGCTCAGTTTAGGACTAAAGTCTAGGGATGATATAATCCACTCACTCTCGGAGACATTTGTCTGCGGATCACTTTAGGACTGAAGTCCAAGGATGATACAATCCACTCACTCTCGGAGACATCTATCTACGTATCACTTTAGGACTGAAGTCCAAGGATGATACAATCCCCTCACTCTCGGAGACATCTGTCTGCGACTCACTTTAGGACTGAAGTTCAAGGATGATACAATCCCCTCACTCTCAGAGACATCTGTTTGTGGATCACTTTAGGACTGAAGTCCATAGATGATATAATCCTCTTACTCTCAGAGACATCTGTCTGCGGATCACTTTAGGACTGAAGTCCACGGATGATACAATCCTCTTACTCTTGGAGACATCTGTCTACGAATCACTTTAGGACTGAAGTCCATGGATGATACAATCCTCATATCATCCACTTAGACAAAGTCTAAGGACCATTTCATCGACCTCATCGTCGGAACATAAAACCTCATCATCAAACTCATCGTTGGAGCAGGTAGCCTCATCATCCGATACAGTATCCTCATCAATATAGGTATCCTTATTATCAACCTTTCCATCGATATAGGCAATCTTATCATCGATATAGGTATCCTCATCGATACCAGTATCCAAATATTATCATCGACCATATCACTCCCCCTTTTGAGGAGGGTCCTTCTGAACTACACCAAGTTTTTCTTGGAAATACTCAAACTTTACTTGAGACAGAGGTTTGGTCAATACATCGGTAACTTGTTCATCAGTGCCTACATACGCGAGCTTTATAGCTCCTTTCTGCACCATATCCCGTATATATAAATATCGGATCTCTATGTGCTTTGACTTATCATGGAACAATGGATTCTCTGTCATCTTGATACAACTCTGGTTGTCACATAGAATCACAGTGGGGTCCATCTCTAAGTCAAACAATCCTGATAATAAATTCTGAAGCCATGCCTCTTCGCAACTAGCAGAATAGGCAACTAGTATATATTCTTCTTCAGTTGTGCTGAGAGCCACACTTGACTACTTTCTACTAAACCACAAGATCATGGCAGATCCCAGACAATAACATCCACCCGATGTACTCTTCTTGTTTGATACACTTCCTTCCCAATCAGCATCTGTGTAGCCATACAATCTAAAGTCATGATCTCCACGATAATAGAGACCAAAATCTATCATACCATTTAGGTACCTCATCACATGCCTTGCAGCAATTAGGTGAACTCGTCTAGGTTCCACTAGATACTGACTCAGAGTGTTCACCGCAAAGCATATGTCTAGCTTGGTATTCATTAGATACATTAATGATCCAATAATCTGTCTGTACAGAGTCACATCCACTAACTCTGAAGAGTCATCAACTAATAGCTTTAAGTCGGAATCCATGGGAGTGGCCATGGATTTGCATTCCAACATATTGAATCTTTTCAAGATGCCCACAACATACTTACCTTAGTTGAGAAAGATTCCATCTAGTCCTTGCCATACTTCCAGACCTAGGAAGTAGTGCATCAATATGATATATTTCATCTCAAACTCTGATGAGAGATTCTTCTTGCACTAGATAATCTGTTTCTCATTTCCAATCAGAAATATATCATCCACATAAAGAAACAATATGATAGGTTCATCATTCATAACCTTGAGATAAAGATTAGGATCAACTTTACTTTTGGTAAATCCCAAGTTTGTCAAGAAACTGTCAATTCTTCCATACCAAACTCTGGGATCTTGCTTCAACCCATACAAGGCCTTCTTCAGTTTGCATACATGGGTTCTTCCATCTTCCACCTCAAATCCTTGTGGTTGTTGTATGTACACTTCTTCCTCAATCACACCATTTAGGAAGGCTATCTTTACATCCATCTGGTGTAAATCCCATTTAATCATGGATGCAGTGCCATGATGGTTCTAATGGAAGTGTACCTTGAAACTGGTGCAAATGTTTCTTCATAGTCAATTCCCTCTTTCTGAGAGAATCCTTTGGCCACAAATCTTGCTTTATATTTTTCAATGCTACCATCCACAACATACTTTATTTTGTATATCCATTTGGAGGATACCACACTTTTGTCTTTTGGCTTAGGAACTATATCCCAAACATCATTCTTCATTATTGACTGGTATTCCTCTGTCATTGAATCTACCCATTCTTTCTTATGAACTGCCTCTTCATAACTAGTAGGTTCTTGATCTACAAGATCACACATCAAATCCATATAGTTGGAGAATGGATTTGGTTTCTTGCTTACTCTCGTGGAGCCTTCAGGAGCTCCATACTTTTCTGCTCCTAGTATAATATTTCTTTCCCATGTTGGCTTTCTTTTCCTTGAAATGTTTTAAAGGGGGGGTTCTTGTGGTTCTATCATATCATGGTCTTCAGGTTTTACATCTTCAGGGATGGGTACAATCTCTGTAGTTTTGGGAGGTGCATATTCTTCATATAATTCTTCATACTATCACTTCCTAGATCTCTTGAGAGCTACTTTTTCATCGAATGTCACATCCCTACTTATTTCCATATGATGAAAACCTGGGATGTAAATTCTGAATGCTTTGGATGCTTCACAATATCAAACAAATATTTCATTCTTCCTAGAAGGATCTAACTTGGTCCTCTTTTCTTTTGGAATGTGAATGTACACTAGACACCCAAATATCTTGAGGTGACTTACCTCAGGATTCTTTCCTGTGAACACTTCTTCTGGAGTCTTGAAATCAAGAGCATTGTGGGATAGTCTATTTTGCACATAGACTGTTGTCCTAGTTGCTTCAGCCCATAGATACATAGGTAGGTCTTGATCATGTATCATTATCTTTACAGCTTCCATGATGGTTCTGTTCTTTCTTTCCTCAACATCATTTTGTTGGGGATTGTAGGGAGTGGTTAGCTCCCTCTTGATTTTAGCTTCCTTACAAAAATCTTCAAATTCATTTGAAGTATATTCTCCGCCATTATCTGTCCTGAGTATTTTGATTTTCTTTTCTGAATGATTCTCTATCAAGGATTTGAACTCCTCAAACTTTCCAAAGACTTCATTCTTTCCTTTTAGAAAGTATATCCAAGTCTTCCTTGAATAGTCATCAATAAATGTGAGATAGTATTCACATCCACTCAAATATGTGGAGGGCATTGGTCCACATACATTTGAATGAATTAAATCCAAGGTACTCTTAGAATTTTTTTTACTCTTTGGAAATGGGTTCTTGATATTCTTCCCTTTTGCACATCCTTTGCATGTGTAATCATGATCAATCTTTAAGTCTGGTAGACCTATAACTACCTTGCTTACATGAGGTAGTGCCTTGTAATTAATGTGAGCAAGCCTCCTATGCCATAGCTCATTTGTGATAGTGGCTTCATGTACAAGGGCAGCTTCTGGATGGCCCTTGAGCTTGTATAGACCTCCTTCCTCTTCACCAATGACAATTGAATCCTTAAGAGATTTCCCTTTGGACCACATTAATACTTGTCCATCAATGAACCCTATAACCTTTCTTATCCAATGCTGATATGGAAAGCAATTTCTTCTTCAATCCTGGTACATACAATATTTCCTTCATCTTCATGGGGGTTCTAGAATCAAGCTTGTAGTTTGCTTCACCAATTCCCTTGATGGGATATTGATAGTCATCTCCTAATGACACTTTCTATGGGGAGGTCTTCTCTTCCAGTTTTGAAAGAGTTTTCTTTTGTCTATTCATTTGTTTTGAAGCACCACTATCAATAAGCCATGTATCTTCTCCAGGTGTTATAGATCCAAAGAGTGCAGAGAATAGAACATACTCTTCTGCATCTTATTCTTCATTTCTTCTAGATATTCTCTTGAAGAAGGGCCTTTCTTCCTCTTCTTCTTCTCTTCTAGATCTTTTCTTGTGAGGCCTTTCTTCCTCTTCTTCTTCTTCTTCACTATCATCTTCTGCAAGATGTGCTTGATGTCTTTTATGGTAAAGATCTTTCTTCTTCTTTGAAGGACAATGTCTAGCAATGTGTCCTATTTTGTGACAATTGAAACATTGGAAAGAAGAGTGTTTTCTTCTTCCTTTCTTATGAAATCTTTGTGGATATTGAGACTCCTTGTGACTATCCTTCTTGAAATAAGATTGATTCCTTCTTCTCTTGGTGTGTGTAGCCAAGGCTTGGTCATATTCTTTGAGCAGGGCTTCTCTGTTGGCAACCCTAGCTTCTTCTTGGATGCAATCTTCCCATACCACATCAAACTTGATGCTCTCTTTTATGGCACACATGGTTTGGATAAATGACTCCCATGGTCTAGTGAGACCATTTAGAGCAGTCATGACTAGTTCATCTTCATCAAGGGTATCTCCAATAGCATTTATTTGTTCCTTGAACTGGGAGATCCTTGATGTATAGTCTTGAATAGATTCTCCTTTATTCATCTTTGTGCTCTTCAATTGAGCTCTCAGATTCATCTTCCTATTGATGTTCTTTCCCTCATACATTCTGGAAAGGGCGTCATACTTTTCCTTTGGAGTCTTCTTGGATGCCACTTGGGGAATTGAGTGGTCTTTAATAGAATCAACAATGATTCTCTTTTCCCTAATCAAATCCTTCCTATACTTCTCTTTGGCTTCATCTTCTCCAGGTTCTACAATCTCATCCTTGATATACTGGGCAAGATCATTCTCTTCAAGAATGAGGCAATTCTGTATTTCCATCTGCAATCTCATCCTTGATATACTGGGCAAGATCATTCTCTTCAAGAATGAGGCAATTCTGTATTTCCATGCCCGAAAATTTTCTATACCCTCTAGCTTGTCTTCAAGCTTAGTGCTTGGAGCCATCTTCTCCAGGAGTCAAAGAGATTGAAGTTTCTTAAGAGATAGAATAACACTTACCAGGAGATGTGCTTAGTTGAATTGGAAGTTCTAGTGTGTTCTGCTTCTGGAAACTTCAACTTTTCACGTTCCGGATCTGCAACAAAATTTATGGTTTTCTAGTGCACAGGTTCGCAGCTTTTCTGGTTTACTGGTGCACAAGTGCACAGCTTTTCTAGTTCTCTAGTTTTCTTGTTTTCTGCACTTTTGGTCAAACTAGGGTTTGATTTTCCTGGAGTTCTACCCAACCAAAAACCTCCATCCAGGGCTCAAAACTTCGATTTTGAGGAGGGCTATCCAGCCATGCAATCAGAATCCAAAAATACCAACTTTTGCAGAAACCCTAATTTTCACCAGAGGAGGAGAGAGAGATATTTTCACCTTGTGAAAGATGTCCTATTCAGGTTAGCTCTAATACCATGTTAAGTTTATACTAATTTGACTAGCAAGATCACTGAAAGAAACGCAACCACAAGATAGACAGAGATTTACCCTGGGAAACCCTCATGGGGTAGAAAACCCAGCAAAGATTTCGCCAATAAAGATGATCAACCAAATACAAGATGTAGTCCAAGACTAGAGCTCCGTCTCCTCCTATGCATACCTCTCTCTCACTTGTGCGCTACTCCCAAGTGGATGAATGAATGAGATAAGTGAGGAACATCCTCCTCTACTTATACTTGTTTTTCGATTGACTTTTTACCCTATGGGGACGACCTCTCCTAGGAGAGTCTAATAACCCTCAAATAACTAACTCAAGGCCGACCTCTCCTAAAAGATCTAATAACCCTATTTACCACAATCTCTCAGAGGAATAAACATCTCTAGATACATAATAAAGTCCCATCAGAGGAATGAAACATCTCCAGAATAATACAAATATAATATTCTTAGAAGTTACAATATTTCAACAAGATGAAACTCTTGGAGCTGGGTGGTTAGCGAGACCTCTCCAATTGGCAGGGTGGAAACTCAGTTTGTGATGGTTGAGTTTTCTGGTGGGAAATAATTTGTAGTTGTAGGGGCAAGCAGGAATTACAATGAGGAGCTTGAAAGGACAAATTTGCTATTCTAAAGGTATTTTTCATATAAGTATAAATTCCATCCATCTAATTCATTGCTACCTATTTTAGTATATAAATTTATGAAATTATTTGAAAGATAAATGTATATGTTGCACTTGAAGTTTTGTATATGTTAAAAAGGGTAATATAGTACATCTATTTACACCTACGGGAACTCTACAGACTAGAAAATTCTCTTTTAACCTGCACTTGAACTTAACCAAAACTAGAAAAGAAACATAAATTTTGATACCGAAGTAAAACTTAGAAAATATTTAGAAATAATATTTATTAAACCAGTGAACATAGGAGGGTTGCTACATGTTCACTACATCGGTATATCCATTAGTCTGCAGATGGTATGATGAGCTAAACTGCAACTTTGTGTCGAGTTTCTTCCATAGTGTTCTCCAGAAATGACCCATAAACTTGGTATCCCTATCCGACGTTATACTCTTCGGAAACCCATGTAGTTTGACTATCTCCTTGAAAAATAATACAACAATGCTTGTGGTGTCACTTATCTTCTGACACAGATTAAAGTGTGCCATATTCAAAAATCTGTTGACTACCACAAAGATGGAGTCATTACCATGCCGTGTCTTCATAAATCCTAGCACAAAATCCATTCCCAGATGCTCCCATGGGACATTTGGCACTGGTAATGGTGCATACAACCCCGTGTTCTAACTTCAACCCTTTTCCATTTGGAAAAATCGACACTGTTGGACCCACTTACCGACATTCAGTGTCAACCCGGGCCAATACTTCTCCTCAACCAATGCCTTGACCTTGTCGATGCCAAAATGGCCCGCTAATCCGCCACTATGCAGTTTTCTTGTACGGATCCTCTGGGAATACATAAATTTTGTCCCTTGAATAGGTATCCTTCTTGTATAAAATAATACAAGTATGGAGTTCTGTCGATACTCCATGGTTCGCGACTAGCATTCCATGCTTTCGCAAAATCCTTGTCGGTTTCATACTCTGTTTTCATCGACTCTATTCCTGTCACCTGAACTGTGGTGATGTTCAACAATGCAACTCTTTGACTCAGTGCATCGGTAACCTTATTTGACTTTCCCGACTTATGTCGCAACACGAAGGTATATCCCTGCAAGAACTCTACCCACTTCATGTGTCGTTGATTAAACTTTGACTGAGTGTTCAAGTACCTCATTGCTTGATGGTTTGTGTATAACACAAATTCCTTGGGCAACAAATAATGCCTCCACTTCTTCAATGCTTGCACAATAGCATAGAAATCTTGATCATATAGCCAATATTTCTGCTTGGATTCATCCAAATTTTCATTGAAGAATGCAATTGGTCGTTTCTCTTGAATCAACATTGCACCAATTTCCATTCCAGTCACGTCGCAGTCAACTTGGAAAAATTTGTCTAAATCTCGGAGAGCTAATACTGGGCTCTCTGTCACCTTCTACTTCAAATTTTCGAAGGCTTTCTGGATAGCTTCAGTCCACTTTAACTCCCCTTTTCTCATGCACTCTATCAAAGGTGCACATATCCTACTAAATCCACTTATGAAATTCTGGTAAAACCTAGCAAGTCCATGAAAAATCTGCACTCCCGTCGTGCTTGTCGGTTATGGCCATTCCAATATAACCTTTACCTTATCCAGGCCATCACCAACCATTTACCCTAGATTACAAATCCCAAGCACACTAGTTCTTCCTTCATGAGAAGCATCTCTGTAGGTTCACCATCAGCTTCTCTTCCTGCAACTTCCACAACACTTGTCAAACGTGCTCCAAATGTTTGGTCTTGTTTCGACTGAATATCAAGATGTCGTCGAGATACACCATGACTAACTTCCCAATAATGACTTCATTACTTCGTTCATCAGGCTCATGAACTTACTGGGTGCATTAGTCAATCCAAAGGGCTTGACTAACCACTCATACATCCCTTCCTTCATCTTGAAGGTTGTCCTCCACTCATCGCCTTCTTTGACATAGATCTAGTGGTATCCACTCTTCAAGTCAATCTTAGTGAAATATCTTGTTCCACTCAAATAGTCAATCAAGTCGTCCATCCTTGGAAATGGAAATCTATAGTTTATCGTGATCTTGTTGATAGATCTCGCATCTATACACATCCTCCATTATCCTCCTTTATTTGTTGCTAGCACAAATGGTACTCCACACGGGCTCAGAATTTCTTTGATCAATCCTTTGTCCAACAACTCCTGGACTTGTCGATTGAGTTATGTGTTGATGTATATGTAACTTCGGAATGTATTTCACATATATGTATATTGTATTCCTATAGAGATGGTATTATTCCTCTATAAGGAAGTGTCGTCATTTATATTGTAAGTGTCGTAACTTATACTTGATGGGTTATTAGACCACCTTGTTTGGGGTCGGCCCTGTATAAGTCATGTGGGTCAAAGGGTTATTAGACCACCCTATTGGGGGTCGGCCATGTGGGTCAAAGGGTTATTAGACCACCCTATCGGGGGTCGGCCCACTCAGCATTATGTTATGTGGTTAAGTTCGAGCCGACATGAGTTAGGTAAAAAGGCAAGTCAAGTCAAGTATAAATAGAGTGCGGGAGGCACTCTATTTACTCACTCACTTCACACACATGCTCTCAAGGAGGAGAGGCGCACTTATGGAGGAGGAGGATTGCTGCTAGGTTATGGCTATCTCTATTGGTTGGTTGTATCATTTCTCTATCTATCTCTGAGGAAGTTATTGGGGTTTTTCACCTTTATGGTTTTCCCCAAGTAAATCTTTGTGTCTCTTGTGTGTGCTTGCATTATTGTTTCCATGATTGATATGCTGTAGATATGCTCTACATGTTGTTCTCTCAGTTAAGATCCTAGATCAGATTGAAGTAAATTCAGAAAATTCAACATGGTATCAGAGCTAGCCTGAAAGAAGGCATGATATGGCATGTATGACACTTGTTGCACTTACGATGCTAGGGCTTGATATAGCAAAAACCAGTCATCGTAGCACTTTCGCTATAAATCCGTTTTGGCGAAGTTTTCGGATCTGAAATTGTTACAGGATGAAGCTAAGATCTCCAGATATCTTGTGTCCAAAGGAAAACCTCTAATTCGTTGTACTTTGTGATTTATGATCTGTACAATATAGGGTTTCTGCCTCTTCCAGATCTGAGTCAAAATCAGGTGACCTTGGGAAAAAGGTCATATCTTGGGCTAGGAAGCTCCAAATGAAATTTCGTAAAAAGTGACAGGTAGTACACAGTCTGCACTATCTCAGAAAACGTTTTCAGAGGCTGAAGTTAAAACAGTGACACGTGGCACGCCGTACAATTTCGCTCTCCTGTTTTATCCCAAAACAGGTCACGTTGCGACATTTGGCATATCTCTCTCTCAGAGAATCCAATTGAGGTCAGACCTGTCAGTATGGAAAGATAACAGGTCAGGCTATCTCAGGAAACGTTTTCAGACCCTGTGGATCAAAAATTTCGGAGTTACACCAGAAACAATCAGGTACATATTTCTGTCAAAACAGAATTATTTTTTGGTACCTTCATTCATGGCTTCCGGAATTTAGGGCTTTGGAGAAAGTTGGAATTTTTGTAATCGGAGACCACGGCTGGATGCTACTCATCAAAATAGAAATTTAGAGACCAAGATCAGAATTTTTGGTTGGGCAGAAGGCCGGGCTTGATTAGACCCTAGTTCGGGACTTTGATCAGAAAAGTGGAAAATTAGGGCTTCTGTAAAAATGGGAATTTTTGAAATCTGTGACCACGGCTGGAAGCTCCTCAGAAAAATAGAATCTTAGAGCTTTGGATCAAACATTTTGATGGGGCAAAAGAGTGGGATTCATCAAACCCCAGTTCAGGGTCACGTCCAGTGAATCTAGAAGTTTCAAAGGCAAAATTGAGGAGTGAAACTTTGCAGTTTTCAAATTCTGAATATACCAACTTGATCAGCTCATCAAGGCACATATTTCTATCCTATCAGAAGTTTGAAATTCAAAGTTTGAATTTTTGGGGTTTCTCTGACAAACCCATATCCAGCTCAAGGTCCAGTTCTTGCAAATCAAGTGGATTGGGTTAATCACTTGCATAAGTGAAGAAGTTCCTGTTTCAGAGGGAGATGAGGCTAAGGCCTTACATAAGAAGATTACAAGTGATCTCGACAGGTATGACTCTTCGAGGTATGTTTTGAGATTTGTTCATAATTAAGTTTATGGTATGCTTGTCTTCATATTATCACGGTTAGTACAATCTTGATTTTAGACTTGTCATATCACCTTAATAAAATTATGAATGCATGATAGAAGTCATTCATTTATTAGGAGTATGAAACTTATGTTTGTACTAACACATTGTGATGTTGTATGAGTTTTATGTTGTCTACTAACATGAAAGGTACACCAAGAAGACAAATCATGTTCTAGTTCAAGAACATATGATCATGAGGACAAAGATTCATCCATTGCCATGGATCTCATAGAAGATCCATTCTCGAGGTATGTATAACTTAGTTTTATAATGGTTAACTTATGAGACATGTAGGTTACTAGCACAAGTCACTAAAGAGAACCAGAAGACATTATGCGGGTATGTTAGACATAAATAGCTAGCATGCTAATCCAGGTATGTTTTTCCTATATCAAGCTAAAATCCTACCTTGTGTTAGGATCTTATACTGTTGTTGATAATAATTATTCATGAAGTCATAGGTTTGAATAATCATGGTTGGATGTATATTATTATAATTGATGATATGACTAACCAGAAGAATCATGAAAGTATAGGCTTGAATAATCACAGGTTTTATGCATTTTATATCTTATCTTGATTGATGATTCAACTAACCTGAAGAGTCATAGGCTTGAGTAATTACAGGTTTAGACATGTTATGTTTCTTATGATTTGACTAACCATAAGAATCCTTGAATGCTCATGCTTATTATTTCTGTTTGAAATGATCATGACTATACATGCTTGAGATTATTGTGTTTTAATAGTATACTAATGAATGTATGATTTTATATGAGATCACAAGGATAACACATTCATGATACTAATAAGCATGCATAGGGACCAAGGATGAATATGAGTTCAAGAACAGGTAATTCATGAAGCAAAGATCAAGAGGGAGCACACTCCAGTTGCTCCTGCCAGAAAGCAAAGGAGCACACTCTAGTTGTTCCTGCAAAAAAGCAAAGGAGCACACTTCAGTAGTTTCTGCAAGGATGCAGATATTCAGAGGGAGTTGATCATCTCTCTACATTTCACAACAGAAAGGTGTAGAAGAAGCTACCTCAGATTAGGACACCAGCAGCTCCTGCAAGGAAGCAAAGACTCAGAGGGAGTCCACCCAACGAACAAACAAAGATAAGTATTTGAATTGTCATTTCTTAAATAATACTGTTCAATAATGTATATACTGATGTTCCTAGAATTAGGTTGTGTATTATGCATATTAGAATAGTTGCATTGATGAACAGTATACTCCTAATATGCATGGGTAAGTGGCCTATGGCACTGTACAACATTCCATTGCTACTTATCTAGAATGAAACCTCTTTGCTGACATGTTGGGAGTTGTGCACACTCTTAACAATGTTCTGGTAGAGACTGGAAGGCATCTAGAAAGTTACGGGATATGGATAAATGTTGTATTGAAGCATTGACAAAGATAATTGCATGACTGTATGGCATATTTCTTTATGTGTAAGAATTTGTTCTGAAAACTATAAGATGTTTTCTAATCATGCAATTTAACTTGTTGTGTAGGAAAGATCATATGCCATCTCCTACAAAAGGACTACAACATTTGTTCCAGCAAGAAAGATATCTATTGAAGATATTGAAGTTCCCAGGATCTGGGATGAAGAAATGGAATGCCATGATCCGTAGATCATGAAGAAGATGTTTGGGATGCAGTCCCAAGACCTGACAGGGAGTCATATGTATGCAGATTGAAGAAAGCCTTGTATGGCTTGAAGCAAGCTCCCAGAACTTGGTATGGTGAAGATAGATTGATTGCCGACACGCAGCGGAAGCTTACTACCGAGTTCGAGATGAAGAACTTGGGGATGATGCACTATTTGTTTTTGGCATGGAGGTGTGGCAAAGTGCAGATAGAATCTTCCTTGGACAAGGGAAGTATGCAGTAGAGATCCCAAAGAGGTTCGGGATGATGGATTGCAAAGCATGGCCACACCTATGGCATCGAATCTGAAGCTTCTATGTGATGCTTCATCTGAGTCAGTTGATGTCTCTATGTATCGTCAGATGATTGGGTCCTTGATGTACCTGACGAACACAAGACCAGACATTTGCTTTGCTGTGAACACATTGAGCCAGTTCCTGACGGATCCGAGAAGTGTTCACCTGGTTACTGTAAAGCATGTTCTGAGGTACCTGAAGGGTACAGTGGATTATGGGCTCAGGTATGAGGCGAATCAAAAGTTTAACCTGGAAGGTTATGTTGATTCAGATTGGGCTGGCAGTGCTGCAGACAGGAAGAGCACATCTGGGTGCTGCTTCAGTATGGGATCAGGTGTGATCTCTTGGTTTAGCAGGAAGCAGTCCTGCGTAGCACTGAGTACAGCTGAGGTAGAGTATGTTGCAGCCTATTCAGCTAGTTGTGAGGCAGTATGGATACGGAAGCTACTGTCTGAGTTATTTGATCTCCCGTTGGAGGCTACTGGTATCTTCTGTGATAACCAGAGTTGTGTGAAGCTGTCCGAGAACCCAGTGTTTCATGACAGGTCGAAACACATAGAGATCAAATATCACTATATCAGGGATATGGTGCAGAGAGGAGCTGTGAAGCTCCTGTATGTTGCGACGGACGAGCAGATTGCAGATGTGCTGATGAAGCCACTAGCCAGGGTGAAGTTCGAGTACTTCAGAGAGAGGCTTGGCGTGCTTCAGATCAAGGATACTTCGAGGAAGAAGTGATGGACACATTTGCTGAAGCCATTCCAAGCATGTTGGAAGGAGGATCCTTCACATGGCTGTGGATGTAAGCGCTGGATGATGAGCATCAGGATGATGTTCTGGTTTCTGCTTGGATATGATCAGTTGGATCATTTTATGTATGTATGTATGCATCATGTTGGATGCTTGGACCATGTATCTGTATATGTATCAGGTGGATACATTGTATGATCAGGTGGATCATGTATGGTGATATGTATCATGTATTTGTATTTGTATCAGGTGGATACATTGATGATCAGGAGGATCATGTATGATGATATGTATCAGGTAGATACTTGGTATGCATCAGGTAGATGCATTGATGATCAGGAGGATCATGTATGATGATATGTATCATGTATTTGTATCAGGTGGATACATTGATGATCAGGAGGATCATGTATGATACTTGGTATGCATCAGGTAGATGCATTGATGATCAGGAGGATCATGTATGATGATATGTATCATGTATTTGTATCAGGTGGATACATTGATGATCAGGAGGATCATGTATGATACTTGGTATGCATCAGGTAGATGCATTGATGATCAGGAGGATCATGTATGATGATATGTATCATGTATTTGTATCAGGTGGATACATTGATGATCAGGAGGATCATGTATGATACTTGGTATGCATCAGGTAGATGCATTGATGATCAGGTGGATCATGCAGCAGGATGTTGCAGTGATGATCAGGATGATCATAGATGACGAGCTTCAGGATGTTGCTCCAGATGACATGCAGCAGGACGTTGCAGTGATGATGATCAGGATGATCATGGATACATCAGGATGATGTATGGTGAGTATCAGGTTGATACTCTATGGCCGCGGATCAGGTTGTGCAGATGAGCATGTAATTCGTTGCCCTGGGAGATTTGCAGATGGTCTTTCGAGGTTTTGCCTATGGCATGTAATTCGGTGCCCTGGGACATCTGGCAAATGCTCTTTCGAGGTTTTGCTCTGGGAGCACATGTAATTCGTTGCCCTGGGAGATCTGCAGATAGTCTTTCGAGGTTTTGCCTATGGCATATAATAGCGCCCTGGGATATCTGGCAGATGCTCTTGCGAGGTTTTGTCCTATGGCATGTAATTCGTTTCCCTGGGAGATCCGATAGGTTGGGCTGTGTGCCCGTAATCAGTCCTGGGATGCTCTTGCGAGGTTTTGCCATGACCACATGTAATTTGTGCCCTGGGAGATTTCAGGTCGGAGTTGTGTACCCGTAACATCCTGAGATGCTCTTGCGAGGTTGTGTGGTGGGGTCACATGTAATAGCGCCCTGGGAGATCCTACAGGTCGGAGTTGTGTACCCGTAACATCCTGGGATGCTCTTTCAAGGTTTTGTGACGCACGTAATAAGTCCTGAGGATTCCACAGTATGGCCAGTGATGACGAAGACCTGCAGGTGGTGGGCCTACATCCAGTATGAAAAAGGACTGGCTCTGTAGAACTTCCTATGACGAGTAGATTCAGAGATTGATTGAGATAGCAGCAGCAGTGACGATGATGATGACTCGATGACGATTATCCAGTGACGATGATCCAGAGAAGATGACTTGTGCTAGAAGAACTGTGCTGAGAAATACCTTCCTAGTTAAGAGGGAGTGTTGATGTATATGTAACTTCGGAATGTATTTCACATATATGTATATTGTATTCCTATAGAGATGGTATTATTCCTCTATAAGGAAGTGTCGTCATTTATATTGTAAGTGTCGTAACTTATACTTGATGGGTTATTAGACCACCTTGTTTGGGGTCGGCCCTGTATAAGTCATGTGGGTCAAAGGGTTATTAGACCATCCTATTGGGGGTCGGCCATGTGGGTCAAAGGGTTATTAGACCACCCTATCGGGGGTCGGCCCACTCAGCATTATGTTATGTGGTTAAGTTCGAGCCGACATGAGTTAGGTAAAAAGGCAAGTCAAGTCAAGTATAAATAGAGTGCGGGAGGCACTCTATTTACTCACTCACTTCACACACATGCTCTCAAGGAGGAGAGGCGCACTTATGGAGGAGGAGGATTGCTACTAGGTTATGGCTATCTCTATTGGTTGGTTGTATCATTTCTCTATCTATCTCTGAGGAAGTTATTGGGGTTTTTCACCTTTATGGTTTTTCCCAAGTAAATCTTTGTGTCTCTTGTGTGTGCTTGCATTATTGTTTCCATGATTGATATGCTGTAGATATGCTGTACATGTTGTTCTCTCAGTTAAGATCCTAGATCAGATTGAAGTAAATTCAGAAAATTCAACATTATGCACTTTCTTTCAGAGTCATTCTATGTGGTGCCTTGTTTGGAAAACTTGACCCTGGAATCAAGTCGATCTGATGGGATATGCTTCTCATCAGTGGCAATCCTGTCGGTGTCTCCTCGACCATGATGCTCTCAAACTCATCCAACATCCTCTCAACTTAGACTGACATTCTCTCCATTTTCGACTGTTCGACACTCGGTCCTTTTAGAATGATGGTGAAACATCCCAACTGTTTCTCCTCTTCTGCTAGGAATTTCTTTGTTAAGCACATTAGTACTCTCTTCTCCCAATAGTTTCTCTCTCCTTCCTTGCAGTCGGCTCTGTCCTCCTGCTTTGGATTCAACAATCTTTGCGTGCCATTTTTCCACACTGTGACTTAGTTGGCTCGACCATCATAGATCATCTTTCGATCATATTTCCATGGTCTTCCTAACAACAGATGAAAAGTGTCCATTGGGATTACATCGCACAGTATGATGTCTTCAATTTTTGACGCAAGGGCACCCCGAAGGTGTTCTTGATTAATAATAACACACGTAACACACGACACAACCACACATTCACATTAACTAGATGTAAACAGGATGCCAAAAGTGGCTTCTATTACTTCAAATCAAATCGGTCACAATGCAAATTGCAAGGAGTGTAAAACAATAAACTATGTCGGCCTTAGCCTTTACAATACACAAGTAAATGGTGTGCTCTCTCTATGTGTCAACCTTCACCCTCTCACGGCCTCTGCTGAATGCAAGCACTCGCCGATCTATGGATCCGATCTTCTCTGCATTCGGTAGATGTGTGACGGTTCTCTCTAATCTACAAATCCACATCCAAACTATGCTCTTCCCTTTGATCCTCTGTTGATCGAAATAACTGCACTCCCTTCCCCTATGCCTACGCACAAGTATTCTACTCTGCTACTATGCATCCCGAGGTCTACTCCAGCTCTTGATACACTCTTCCTCTGTCCGCCAAATTCCCCAGATCCTACAGACCTACAATTGTCAGTGCCTCTGCTGTGCTGCACAACGTCTTCCTGTGTTGACATCTGTCATGATCCCATCCACCTGCAATAACTACTCATAACTTCCTTAACAACCCCGAATGGATACAAAGTACTCTGCTTGAATTCTGTGCATCCTTCTGACACTGCTATAGTAGTTAGTCTTGTCACGACGTCGACCATACTATCTTCCATCAGTCTTCGACATATCCATCAGCTTCCTTCCACACTTCAAGGCTTCGCCAGTCCACCCCTTCCTCCTTGCTTGGTTCATGCCCAAACCTGTTGGTGTCAAAGTTCGACAACCTGTCGATCCTCGATGCCTTCCATTGTAGCTCTGTCATCTGTCAACCTTGAACATGTCGACTCTTGACGTAATTCTCATGTCGACATACCTCGACAGCTTCTGTTCGACTTGTTTGATTCTGCACCAGTGGTCGTCGTCATTCCCTCTGGTCTTCCTTCTCATGTCGATCAACTTCGACTGATCTTCCTAGGTCCCAATGCTCCTGCATCAGACTCCCTAGGTGAAAAAGGACTCGACTGCTCCGTCAGTATCCTGAATTCTTCTTCGAAAATCCATGTCGCTTCCTGCAACTCATCATCTTTCCATCACACTAAGTATTCCTTCCTTCGCGAACTACGCGTACGCTCGACTTCACATTCCTCTATTACTTCTGCGATTTCCTCCTTCTGTCGATTTGGAATCTGCACTATCCAGTCAATGTTCGACATTTCCATGCTTTTGCTACTTGAACCTTCTTCAAATTTGTACAGATCTGAGATATTGAATGTTGGTGAAATTCTCAAGTCCTTTGGCAGCTCCAACACATAAGCATTGTCCGAAATCTTCTTTAGAATCTTACATGGTCCAATATTCTTAAGCTTCAGCTTGTTGTAGGTTCCTGTCGGAAATCTCTCCTTCCACAAGTGTGCATAGACTAAGTCTCCTTCACTGAATGACTGTAGCCTCTTCTTCTTGTCGGCTCTTAACTTGTATGCCGCATTACTCTTTTCTATGCACTTTCGCACATCTTCATGCACTTCTTTCATATGCTCTGCGAATGATTTTGCATCCGCGCTTTTCCTAATTTCTGTCGGCAACTCGACAAAGTCTACCACTCCATGTGGGTTTCATCCTTGAACAATCTGGAATGGGATCAAACTTGTCGACTGATTCATAGAATTGTTGTATGGGAACTCTGCTTGCGCTAAAACATTCTCCCACTGCTTGGGTCTATCGGTCGTCAAATATTTCAGAAGGTTTCCCAAAGTTCTGTTCACCACCTCGGTCTGTCCGTCTGTCTGTGGATGATATGCTGAGCTAAAATGCAACTTCGTGTCCAGTTTCTTCCATAGGGTTCTCTAGAAATTCCCCATAAACTTTGTATCTCTGTCCAATATGATACTCTTTGGAAACCCATGCAATCTGACTATTTCCTTGAAGAATAGAACAACAATGCTTGTGGATTCACTTGTCTTCCGACATGGAATAAAGTGTGCTATCTGTCGAATACAACAAAGATTGAATCACTTCCTTACTGCATCTTCGACAATCCCAGCACAAAATCCATGCTCAAGTGCTCCCATGGGGTATTCGATAAAGGAAATGGTGTATACAACCCCGTATTTTGACTTCTTCCTTTTTCCAACTGACAAACGAGACACTGTCGTACCCACTTACCAACATCTGTCGTCATTCCTGGTGAATAATACTTCTCTTCGACCAATGCACTGGTCTTGTCGATGCCAAAATGACCTGCTAATCCTCCGCTGGGAAGCTCTTGGATTAGGTTCTCTCTTACGGATCCCCTTGGAATACACAACGGTTGTCCCTTGAATAGGTATCCTTCTTGGATGAAATAATCCAAGTATGGAGTTCTGTTGACATTCCATGGTTCACGACAAGCCTCCCATGCTTTCAAAAAATTCACGTCGGTCGCATACTCTGTCTTCACCGAATCTATTCATGTTGCATGAACTATTGTTGTGTTTAACAATGCAACTCTTCGACTCAGTGCATCGGAAACCTTGTTCGACTTTCCTAACTTATGTCACAACATGAAGGTGTATCTTTGCAGGAACTCGACCCATTTCATGTGCTACTGGTTCAACTTTGACTGAGTGTTCAAATACCTCAACGCTTGGTGATTTGTGTATAACACAAATTCCTTGGGAAACAAATAATGCCTCCACTTCTTCAATGCTTAGAAAATAGTGTAGAAATCCTGGTAATCGACCAAATATTTCCGCTTCGTATCATCCAACTTTTCACTGAAGAATGCAATTGGTCGACCCTCCTGGCTCAACGCTGCTCCAATTTCCATCCCACTCGCGTCACAATCGACTTGGAAAACTTTGTCGAAATATGGGAGCTCTAACACTGGGCTCTCAGTGACCTTTTCCTTCAACTTGTCGAAATCTCTTTGGGCAGCTTCCGTCCACTTAAACTCCCCCTTTCTCATCCACTCTGTCAAAGGTGCACAAATATGACTGAATCCACGGATGAAATTTCTATAAAAATTGGCAAGTCCATGGAAAATCCTTACTCCAATCGCACTTGTCAGTTTCGACCAATCCAATATTGCCTTGACCTTTTCTAGGTCCATCACCAACCCTTTACTCGAGATTACAAATCCCAAGTACACCAGTTCTTCCTTCATGAAGAAACACTTTTGCAGGTTCACCATCATCTTCTCTTCCTGCAACTTCTGCAATACCTGTCGAATGTGCTCCAAGTGCTTTATCTTGGTTCGACTGAAAATCAAAATGTCGTCTAGGTAGACTACGACAAAATTTACCAAGAATGGTTTCATTACCTTGTTCATCAATCGCATGAATGTACTGGGTGCATGAGTCAATCTGAAAGGCATGACTAACCACTCATGCATCCCTTCCTTCGTATTGAATGTTGTCTTCCATTCATCTCCTTCTCTAACCTGAATCTGGTAATAACCACTCTTTAGGTCGATCTTCATGAAGTACTTTGCTCCACTCAGAAAATCCATCAAGTCGTCCATTCTCGAAAATGGAAACTGATACTTGATCGTGATCCTATCGATGGATCTCGAGTTTGTACAAATCCTCCATTCTCCACCCTTATTCGGCACTAATACTGCTGGTACCACGTACGGACTTAGACTTTATCTGATCAATCCTTTGTCCAACAACTCCTGGACCTATCTATTGAGTTCTTGAGCCTTTGTCGGAGTCATTCTATGCAGTGCCTTATTTGGAAAACTTGATCCTAGAATCAATTCAATCTGATGGGATATGCTTCTCATCGGTGGAAATCCTGTCGGTGCTTCGTCAAATACTATGCTCCTGAAATCGTCGAGCATCCCTTCTAATTCGACTGGAATTCCCTCCATTGTCGACCTCTTGACACATGGTCCTTTCAGAATGATGGAAAAACATCTAGACTATTTTTCCTCTTCCGCGAGGAATTCTTTTGCTGAACACATAAACACTTGTATCTCTCCCAAAAGTTCCTCTCGTCTTGTCTACAGTCGGCTTGCTCCTCCTGTTTCGGTTTCATGGTCTTTTTCACGCCATTCTTCCACAATGTGACTATTTTGACTCAACTATCATAGATCATCTTTCGGTCATATTTCCATGGTCTCCCTAACAATAAATTACATGCGTCCATTGGGATTACGTCGCATAGTATGCTGCCCTCAAGATTCCCGACCTTGAAGTTAATCAGGCACTGTCTGGTCACCTTCACATGGTGTCCTTTCTTCAACCATTAGATCTTGTATGGGTGTGGGTGTTCCCGACACTTCAGTCCCACTTTGTTGATGACCTCCATCGACACAAGATTCTCCGTACTTCCACCATCAACTATGGCCTTGCAATGCTAATCACCGATCCGCACTCTAGTTCGAAAGATAGCCTTTTGCTGTGGTGGTTATTCCTCATCGCGTTGGTCATCCAAAACCAATGTCTTGCTAGCTGTCATGGCGTGACTCTTTATTTTCCCACTTTCACTACTATCAGATGTGGACTCCACCCTCTCTTTGACTTGCTCATCTCTTCAACATTTGGGTTTCGACTCCTCTGCAGCATGTAGGTTCTCTGGGCATTCATATGTGTTGTGTCCGAATTCCCGACACTTGTAACAGGCTATAGCTGGTCTGTCAACTCCTTTTCTGTCAGATGTACCACTTCGACCATACACACCTCGATCGTGGTTCTCTCGACCATCGTGTCGGTTTTCTTGCGCTTTCTCCCTAGTCGATGTCCCTTCCGTCTGTCGATTTTATTTGACAGATTCCTTCCTGTATTCGCTACTTTGGCCTTGCACGGAAACAGTCTTTGCACCCTGATCGTCGATGCTTGGTAGTTATCAATGAGCTACTTTGGATACGATTCTTGGTAGTTATCAACGATGCTTTGCTTAGCTAGATCTCCGTTGACGTGGCACATCACGACGTTGTATGCTACGAACATCGCGAGATTGAATAGATATTTGTGGAGGGACATCCATAAAAAAATTTGGGCATCGTTTCCAAACGAGCTACAAGAGTGGATATCATGCCTAGCAGAAAGAAAGAATTGTTCGCAAGGCAGAGTACCTACAGAGTGGAGTCCAGAGCTTACTGAATAGCTCAAAGCAATTGACAGCCCACTATCGCGAGTAATTGACTTCTGGGTTGATAGCATACTAGAAGGTTTTGTGACTGAGTTTGCTGTAGATACGTTGAAATCATACAGCCAAGCTGAAGCATACTTTTTCAAAGGATTCAAAGGTAAGTTCCTAAAAAACCTCAGTCTATACATTAAAATGCTTTTAACTGAGAAAGGTGTTTTAAAAATGAAACAATGGTTCTAAATATGTCATGGTAGAGAATACATACATTGATTCTAACGAAGAAAACCATACTTTAAGAAGTGGAAAGAGATACAAGCTTACTAACGAGAAGAAACCCACATCCTCTAGAAACTGTATAGATACCGAAATTCCATGTGATCTCAATAATACAAACACTCAGTTATCAGCCACAATCCAGCGCATTATACCTCATAATCAATCAGTCCAGAACCCACCCACTGCGAGTGTCGTGCAGCCCATCCCACAGATCAGTAATACAAGTAACAACGCAGGAGCAAGTGCTCACAACACTACGACTCAGACTATTCCGCAGAATATTGTCCCTCAAACAATCCAGCAGACTGTGTCTATTTTTGTCATAGGGAATCAGTTCCAGAACAGTACACAATCCGAAAGGAGAATGACAGATAACAATATAAAACTGTCGATATTCAAAGGAATGGGTCAGGAAGACCCTGATCAACACTGGTTTCTATGCGAAGCCATGTGGAGTGTTAAGCAAGTGACAGATGATGCTATAAAGAGAGCGTAGCTCATAACTACTTTCAGAGATAGAGCGTTGCACTGGTTTATGAAGTATTCTCAAGCACAACCAAGAACCTTAGCAAACATCAAGACCGCGATTGCAGTAGAGTTTAAAAAGGCTAAATCAGAATCACAGTCCATAACAGAGTTGAAATAAATCAAGCAAAAACCTACTGAATTAGTATGGGAATTCGACCAAAAATTCAAAACATTGTTGGACCAAGTGAGTTTTGTGATAGCTTTGCAACAACAACAAGAATGGTTCATTGCTGCGCTGTTGCCCTATATCATACAACCACTGATGCAACACAAGGTTGTATCTCAAGCTGAGGCCTTGGAGATCACAATGAAATTGGAAGCCTCACCAATTGGAGAAAGTAGTTCTGGGATGATACAGATCAAGAACCAATTGGATACCTTGACATTAGAATTACAAGGTATGAAAAATGGAAAAGAATAGAGACATGAACAAAGACATGAAGTTTGGTGCACGGGATGTAAAGGGGAGGGATACACTAGAGAACATTGCCCCTTATTTCAATATTAAGTTAACAGTGGTGCTCCATGGTGTGAAATTTGTAGAACCAGAGGACACCGGCCTGAGGATTATTACCTCATACAGAAATATGTCAAAACGTCTAAAAACCTATACTGTAATTTCAGTAAATCAGTTGGACATGATGAGTCCAACTGTCAAGCTAATGAATTAATGATTGAAATAAAGCAAGATATGGAAGCAATGTGAGGTGTTGGAATGTACCGCATCCAAGAGGAAAATCAACCAAAGCAAGAAAACACCCATTATGATCAAGGAGGATATAGAGGCCGTGGTTGTGGATATCGCAGGAGAGGAAGAAATATTGGTCAAAATCAAGGAAGAGGACGAGGCCAGGTCATATGCTATAACTGTGGTCAGCTAGGTCATGTATCAAGAGAATGTACTAATCCATGCACCACATGCAATTATTGTAAATCATTTGATCATGTGATTGAATATTGCCCCCTACTTGAGGTAGAAATGCAGAAGAGGAGAAGAAAAGAAACACCGAACCCTAACATCTAGTTGATTGCATCAGAGAAAAAACTTACAGGTTAGAGCATCAATGCAGTAATGTGAAGTGGCGCTGATACAGGAAAAGACAATAGTGCATAAGCCTCGACTTCTAGGACAACTGATCCTAAGAAGAACCCTGGAGAAACAGTAGGAATTAGAAAAGCTCCTAGGAAAGCACCTCCATTGAACTTAGAGAAAAATAAGGAAATATTTAAAGAAACGCGGGACATGTTTAAACAACCACCACCTACTTCACTAAGGATCCCGTTGCGAACTGAAGTACCACAAATAGAATATATGCCACTGGCATATGATCAGACGGGCACTACATCAGATACATCTATGTTATTAAGCTGCATCAAGTTATAAAGCTGCATCAAGTTATTAAAAAATAAAGACACTCTAATGGAATTTGAAAAACTGATAAATCAGTATGAATCATGCAGTAAGAAAGGAATAGCACATGGCTCAGTACATAACATTAGGAGTCCCAAAAAAACCGGCAGGGAAATGCTGTTCACTGCATAGATAGGAGACTATGAGATGGATGAGATCATTCTTGATCTCGGATCTGAAGTGAATGTCTTGACCAAGCAGACATGGCAAGTGATGGGAAAACCAAAGTTACAGTGGTCACCTATACAGTTAAGAATGGCTAATCAAGGCATAGTTATACCGCTGAGAAGGTTAACTAATACTATTGTCGACATTGCTGGAGTGCGAAGTTATGTAGACTTCGAAGTAATTGAAATTGTAGATGATAACAATCCTTATCAAGCACTGTTGGGCATCGATTGGGCAATGAAGAACTCCATTGTCATCAATATGAAAGCAATGAAAATGATATTTGAAGGCAATGACTTAAGGGTTGTCGCACCATTGGATCCTTCACAGGGGGAGCGATATGTTGAACCTATTCAAGAAGAGTACAGAGATCAATACCTTGAATGTATCTATAAAATGACAACAAATACTACATATTATACTCATCCTACCGCAGATGGAACGCTCAGTTGGCATTGCAATAGTTCTCGCATCTCAGACTCTGATGCAGGATTAGAAAACTGACAACACAGAATGCATGAAGTATTTTCCAGGAGATGTGCGACAATTACAAAGTCACTTCACTGGATTGGAAAACAGGTAAGTCCAATCCCCACTTATGATGGTACAACTAACGTTTATTCATTTATCAAAGAATACACCGCAGCAGTTGCAGATGAACATTGCGTCTTAGCATTAGACATGGCACTCCGTGAAACACCTGCTAAATGGTGGACCACACATAAAAATACATTGACAACTTGGGACAAGTGCAGAATCAAACTACAGATCAGATTCGCTGATAAGGTAACACTGCCATTTGAGAAATATAATGGCCTGATAGGTACAAAGGATCATATTAGAGCATGTGCAAAAGCATGGGAAGAAAGACCACAGACAGAATGGGTGCATCTCTTTGTGCATACGTTGGAGGAACCTATTCCAAAGAAATGGTAGCTAGAGGAGGAATTGCGCAGAGGAACAACAAATTGGTCTGTACTTACAGCGAGTTTCCAAAAGGACTTTAGCTTTGAAGACAACCATCCGACTATCCAAGATGTGTTGCAACTTATCAAGGAAAAGCTATTTACACCAAATCCCATGGAGGAAAACATAACATCAAAATAATTTTTTGAAGCAAACAATGTACTTGCGAGTCTACAACCAGATTGGACAGAACAAGTAGAGCAAGTCATCAACTACTATAACTTAGCTGAAAAATATGAAGAGAAGGAAGACAACGATGACAGGGATCCACGCAATATAAAGATCCCTGAATCTGAAGGAAGGCACGAAGTAGAAGGACCTCCATTAGAGATTCTTGACATGAGTGAACCGGTCAAAACAAAGAAAGTGAACATCGGTACTAGTGAAGAGCCGAAGTTATTTCCCAAAGAAGTTCACATAAATGAAAGGTATTCTAGGAGACTTAGGAGTGATGAGAATTCCCATTAAACTTGGAGCGAAACCTATTAATCAAAGACCATATAGATTGAATCCGCGCTACAAAGAACGAGTTAAGGCGGAACTCGACAAGATGCTAGATGCAGGAATCATTGAGCCCGTTGAAGAATCTGAATGGATAAGCCCAATGGTCATCCAAGACAAGAAAACAAAGGGTGATATTAGGATCTGTGTTGATCTCAGAAAGTTGAATGATGCCTCTATGCATTATCCATTTCCTACACCTTTTACCAATGAAGTACTTGATAATGTTGGAGGGAATGAAGCATACTCTTTTACTGATGGATTTTCTGGATATGATCAGATAAAAATTGATCCAGCCGATAGGCACAAAAACACTTTTGCAACAGAATGGAGGTCGTTCCAGTATACAGTGATGCCTTGTGGCTTGAATAATGCACCAGCCATATTTTCAAGAGTGGTGATCACAGCATTTAAAGAATTCATCCACAAGTTTCTAGAAGCTTACTTTGATGATTGGACCATTTTTGGGTTACTAAAGAACAGTGCCGCAAACCTTAGAATGATGCTGGAAAAATGTAGACAACACCAGATTTCATTGAATTTAAAAAAATGTATTTTCTGTGTTCCTTATGGGATTCTGCTGGGATATATCGTCTGTAAGCAAGGATTGATGGTTGATCCCGTGAAGATCGCAGTTATTGTAAACTTGCCTACACGAAATTCATTTAAACAATTGCACACTACATTAGGGCATACTAGATACTACAGGAAGTTCATAAAGAGATATGCACAAATAACCACAGCAATGGAGAATCTTTTAAAAAAGGATGCACCGTTCAATTGGAATGAGTACTGTGAGAAAGGATTCAACACATTGAAAGAAAAAATGGTCACTAAATCGATCCTAGTTTTTCCAAATTGGGAAAATCCATTTCACGTACATGTTGATGCTTCATGTATAGCATTGGGAATTGTTCTTGCGCAACCAGGAGAAGGAGGAATTGATCATCCCATTGAATTTTCGAGCAGAAAGCTGTCATCTGCTGAGAAGAACTATACCACTACTGAAAGGGAAGGACTTGCAATGGCATATGCACTACAGAAGTTTAGACACTATTTGCTTGGTGTGCACTTCTTAATGTTTATTGACCATTCTGCATTAAAATACCTGGTTAATAAGCCAGTGTTAGGGGGTCGAATATGAAGATGGCTCTTACTCTTCCAAGAGTGATTTTGAAATAGTAGTTAAACCAGGTAGATTAAATCTAGGACCTGATCATCTATCAAGGATCGAGTAAGGAGAGGAACCTACGAATCTAGAAGACAATCTACCTGATGCGCAATTGTTTTCTATACAGATTGTCGATGATTATTACTAGGATATCATTGACTTTCTAACTACCGGGTTCACACCTACAGAATTCACTACACATCAAAAGAAACAGCTTGTAGTCTGAGCCACAGACTTCACCATTGTTGCAGGACAACTCTACAAGTTAGGAACTGATGAAGTGCTGTGAAGATGTGTATTAGAACATGATAAGCAATTTATATTAGTTGATGCACATTCAAGAGTCGCAGGATGTCATTATGCAGGAAGGGCTACTGCGCAGAATATATTGTGCATAGGGCTATGGTGGCCCATAGTTCATAAAGACTCCAAAGAATATTTCCAGAACTGTGATTTCTGTCAGAGGATAAGGAAACCATCAAGAAGAGATGAAATGCCGTTGAACCCTCAGTTGGCCTTGCAGGCATTCGAGAAATGGGCAATTGATTTAGTGGGACCTATTAACCCACCAGGAAAAAGAACTGGTGCGAGGTACATTATTACAACAACTGATTACCTCACTAGATGGGAAAAAGCAAAACTAGTCAAAGACTGTAGCGTAGCTACAACCACACAATTTATTTTTGAGAACATCCTTACACGATTTGGATGCCGAAAATTTTTGATGAGTGATCAAGGCACCCATTTTCTAAACAGAACTATTGAAGCTTTGATTGAAGAGTTATACATCCATCATCAGCGCAGCATGCCTTATCACCCACAAGCAAATGGCACTGTTGAAGCATTTAATAAATTACTTGAGAATGTGCTAGCCAAGATATGCAATGTAAATCGTGATGAATGGGACCTACGCATTCCATCTGTATTATGGGCATACAGAATGACATGCAAGAAATTAACTGGACAAACATATTTTAGATTGGCCTACAGACAAGAAGCAATAATTCCAATGGAGTTTATACCCAGCTTGAGAATAGCTGCATTTATAGGGATGGCAGATCGTGTAGCACTAGAAGAAAGGTTGTTACACTTGGTTGGGTTGGAAGACGAGCACTTCATCACGGTATTTCACCAGCAAGTGCATAAAGAATGAGAGAAAGCATGGCATGATCGCCACATCAAGAATAAGTCTTTTTAAGTAGGTGATCTAGTCCTAATGTATGATAGTAAATTCATGAAGTTTCCTAGAAAATTTAAAATGCATTGGCTTGGACCATATACTGTAATAGATGTTACTAACGGTGGTACAGTCCAGTTAGCTACTTTAGCCGATGATACACTACCCAATTTGATAAATGGAAGCAGAATAAAGCTTTACGCGATAGTCCTGCTCCGCAGCATCCAATATGACCATAAAGAAGGAAAAGTTTCTAGGTGCCAAATATAGTCGAAATTGGGCACTAGAAACTGTGGAAAAGTCTGTACATAGACTTGTAGAGATAGCTCTATATAGCACACTGTAAAAAATAAATAAATTATTATATACCGCGAAATCACTGCGCAGAACCAAATATTGCCTACCGCGCAGTTCGACTCAAGGCTCCAGAAAATAGTCGTTACAGTGTCGGTTGGGAATATAGCTGTTATACAGTAGTTCCCTACCAACCGCTCAGGTATTTAAAGCACGGATATCCATTCTGAGCACAATTTTGAAAGACAAGACACAAGCAGCAGCCAGATTTTGCTAATGGATACCACCATTAAATGCAGATCTAGACATTCAAGGGCACGGAGGAGGGTCTACCACGCCTATAAATAACACTGCATATCATCTCGCGGGCGTATCAAACACTTAGAATTTTCTACAAAAACGTTTGTCTGAGCTAGTTTTCGTAAGCCATCTACAATCGTTGAAAGTGTTTGCATGTTTAAGAGATTTTCAATTGAAGAAGAGTTCACGGTTGAATAAACTATGAGGTTATTCCAACATGGAGGAATTGACGAATTAATGAGAACCCCAAACAAGAAAATCGTTACAGAATCAGAACAAAATCCAAGAAGATCACCAAGACACGGCCCCTCCATGCAAGACAAAGGGAAAAATCCAGTAGCGCCGAGATCAAAACTACCGAAGACAAGTTCGGTAGGGAAAAATAAGCCCCTTGTTGATAAAGAGATACCCTTAACTATGAATCCAGACTACATCTCGCTGCATACAATGGATGCGTCGGCCATTAGACTGCTGAAGAGTGCAAAGTATGAGATACCACTCACGGTAATATCGAAGCATGTTGAGGTGGACAAAAATTTGTTAGGAAAGATTCCAGAATGCAAATGGGAGGACTATGATCTACTAGCAATGCAGAAGAAGAAGCCAACTGAACCAAAGTTGCCATAGTTCCAGCTCAACAAATACATGTGCTGGAAGAAGAATGCAAAGGGCGATCTCACCTTGGTCGTCGAGAGCTGGTTGTCCGGAGTAACCAAGTTAGGGATACTCAACCTGCTAAGACTCCCACATTTCGACAGATCACCGGAGCTCAACGCAGTGGTGCAAACTCTTATGGATCGCATCCACTAGGGATATTTATGGCTAGACCAGAATATCGACCTGACAATTGACTTAATCCACCGTATAATTGGATAAAGCAAAAGGGGAGAAGACCCAAGGAAGTTCTTCCAAGGAAAGACAAAGCATAAAGAGGTAGAAACATTGATAAAGAAAATACAATCTATGATCAAAGGGAAGCGGGGATTCCATATGGATGACATAAAGGACGAGACAATAAGGTTTGTCACGTAGTTGTTAGCGAGCAAAATCTTAAGAAAGTGCAGACCGTTAGAAGTAAATATAGGCACAGTACTACTTGGCGCTGTAGCTGCCGAAGGAAAAGAATTCAATTGGTGCCAGTATCTATTAAATGAGTTCCTTGAAGAACTGAATGATACACAAATCAATGGTGGAAACTTGCATTTTACCTAGCTCATCATATTAATCAGCTTGCTAGGGTGGAGGAAACCAAAGCACTATGTCGGAGTGGTCACAAACACTTCGGATTGCAGAGGTGCTCGATTTCAAAATCTCTGGGCGAACTTGAATCTAGAAAGACAACATGAGATAGCGCTGGTCTTTTAAACATATTACGATCAGTTGCGCGGGGCCATCATGCTTACACCTCGCATACCAAAGCAAGTAACAAGCAAATATATCCGCATTATAAATTTTTATGCTGCTATGAAATGCATCTCCATTTCAGCCAAAGCGCATAAAAAGAATGCTGATTGGTAACCGGGAAATTACCATATGTACGAAGAAGATATTGAGAATATCATGAAGGAATGGCCAGCTGAATTCTGAGTTGCGGTCGTGGATATCCAAAGTGATTTTGGCATGGATAACCCTATCCCATGTCCCATAGTAGAAGATAAAGAGTCAAGCAAAAGGAAGGATGTTGGAAGTCCTTTGGGGCAAAAGGAAAAAAGGAAGAAACATAAAGCAAGAAAAGACCAATTAGACATAGTGCTTCGCGAAGATGATTATTTAATGATTGCCGCAAGGGTAATTGAACAAATGGAGGAACTTTCAACAGACAAAGAGAAGAAGGAAAAGGCAATTCAAGACAACTTAAAGTAGAACCTGACTACACTGCAAGGGATATCCCAAAAATTTGATGAAGTTAGTAGAAGATTACCCTTGCACCATGAGTCAGTAGCTGAAAAAGGTTCTGCGGGGACTTTGCAACAGCAAATAACGGTTCCTGCAAGGTCCCATATTGTCCATTTGCAGCCACTATCTATCAGGTTTCCCTTACAAGATCAAGCAATGCTAGATACAAACAATGTAGCGTGCGTGGAGCTTGATCTTGCAAGCATACCATTGCTAGGACTACATTATTTACAGACACAGTTTAGTGAAGAAATGCATGACAAAACCATAGATGCGCTGAAAAAACAGGAAGAGTTGCAAAGGAAACTAGAGGAAGAGAGCTCATGGAGTACTATGCAATTACAAGATGAAAGAGATCGTCGACTAAGATTGGAGAACACGATCATTGCCGTTGCAGATAATATAAATGAATTTGAAGAACAAACAGAACAAGAAGATACTATTGTCAAGATTGGCGATTTGGTCAATAGCCGAAAGAATGAGAAGGAAGACATGGATATTCTCCATGAATATGAAATTGCTGCCCTGAAGGCACATATCAATCCACAGACACCACCAGATGAATAACAGTTGAGACAAGGAGTAGTGAAGGCCGCGACACAAAATATTGCTATCAAAGTGACGAAGTGCCAAAATATACTGTAAGCAACATTGAAGGAATTTAATGCCCTTGAAGAAGACCAACAATTGCTTGAAGTAAAGAAGGAAGTGAAAGAAAAACAAGAAGCACTAGAAAAGATGGGTGAGGAAGATAAGGCATTACCAGCAAGGGAGAAACTCCAAAAATACAAGGAAATCAACACCCTAAAGAAGGAAGTTAAAGCTTTGTGAGAAAAGGAGATAGAAATGGGCGATAAGTCGTAGACATTATTAGAGGACGTCGGTACGATCTCGCAGGAGATTGAAGAAAAGCTAAAGGAGATGCACCAAAATCAAGAGCAGGTGGAAGGCCAGATCGACCAGGAGATAACACTTGAGATGGTGGAAATAGTTGGGCAAATTGAACAAGATACAAAGGCCACGGTAGAAAAGTTGACTCACACATTCAAGGAGTTCATTGTGAAGATCATCCCACAATCAGCGGAATATCTTCAAGAATTTCCAGGTGGCTCGGGGGTGAGCCACATGTAATTGTTAGGGGCCTGTTGGGCCTGGCCAAGATGGGGCATTTTTGAACAGGAAGAATTTTGAGAATCGCGGAGCTAAGCGTAGTTAAGTTTCAACAATTTTGGGATAAGTTTTGGTATGCTGCGAAGTTGTGCACAACATAGAATCGAAGGAGCTGCGAGGAGTATAGTGCTACGATGTGCCACGTCAATGAAGATCCAGCTAAGCAGAGCATCGATGGGTGAAGGAAATTATTTTGGTTAGGTCAGAGAAGACCTATTTTTGGAAAATATCGTCGATAACTACCAAGCAGGGGGTAGGTACAGATCAAAGGTAGGTGACTGATCACAACAGGAAGAAGACTACTACTACTCGAACCAGTCATCTAAGGCTGGAAAAGAAGGAACAGCTCGGTGGAAGCAACCTGTTGGCGCGCTTATAACAGAAGATCCAATGCCAGATATCAATAGTCCAGTTTTGGGAAAACCACAACAGTTTTGTAAACCTAAGGGTTCTGCCTTCAAGATGTAAAAGACATGACCTACGGGTCTTGATCTATAAATAAGGTAATTTTGTAAAGGAAAAGGGTTAACTCTTAATTTTGTTTATGTTATTGAATATTTTGAGATCTGTTAGGAAAAATCATTGTAAAGGCTCTACAGTTGAGTGTGCAGAGACCTAATCTAGAAAGAGAGAGAAAGAAGAGCGTCTGCAGCTGAGTGCGCAGATGAAGAACTGTTGCACCCTTTCCAAGATAAATAAACAAGAGTTCTTGTAAACGTAGCTTCCCATCCAGGGGAGTGAACCACGTTAAACCACTGTGTGATGTGATTGTTATGTATGATTGTCATTAGTTGTTATTTAATTTACTTACAGTGCTTGCATAAGTTACTGTTATCTTGTACATATTTATTTTTATCTATATTCACGATGGAAGGGATGGAATAAGATGTTAATAGTTTAGGTATGGATGAATGTTAGCAGGAAAGCACCTATAAGTTTTGAATCAATGGATCGATGAGATAGCCACACTTAATTGTTAAGGATTGAATCGTAGTATCAAAGCACACATCACTACTTATCTCACTTATCTCCATAAGTCATGATGTTTATCAATCTAAGTAATGATGAATGCTTAAGGATTATTGAATAAGATTGAGTAGAAGTGATTAAGTATCATAAAACCCACTGTGCGGCCTGTGGACGCGCTAAGGGTGCGAATATCTTTGTTCCTAAAGATTCGTGACGCAAAGTAGAAGACTTCGTGCAGTCACTAAACGCAGTTGCGCACTCCGTCACTGCGCTATGCATTAATTAGCTGAATCACTCACATCACAAGGTTATGGAAACCTACTTCTGCAACCACCCCCTCAACTTCGCATCAGGTGAGACCTCAGGCTGCTTGCAGTCTGTTGCCGAAAGGGCCGGTGAATAGGGGTTTTGTTGGTATTTGATACCAGGAAGAACCTAGTTCTACATTGGAAAACCTCTAGAACAGTGCTACGACCAACAATACCCTGGAAAGAAATTTGCCTTCAACTTGGTGACAATCCTGTCCCAAGGCTTCATTTTCTCCTTTCCTTTCTTGACTTTGTCATCTTGCACATTGTCCCACCACAATGAGGTGTGACCCTTCAACCTCAGACATGCAATCTTAACCTACTTGGGATCCTCGATCTTCTTTATGTCAAAGTATTTCTACATCTCTTTGAACCAATCGATCAAGTCTGCTATATCAGACTTCCTGAGTAGGTACGTACATCCATCTTTATCTGACCTCTCATATCCGTCAGAATCTTGATGAGTTTGTATTTTGGTTCCTCGACTACCTCTTCTTGTGCTTCCACCTCTTTGACTTCCTCGTTGTTGTGTTCTAATGCATCAGGAATGCATCCACGTCTTGTAATTTCTTTGATCACTATGACGTCGCTTGTCATACTTTGCATTATTCGCATGCACTCGTTGAACATTTCATGATCAACTATGACTGATGCGCCACGCGCTCTTCATCTTGTACCCTAAAAATTAATGCCTCTTAGAACCATTTTCAACCTCAGCTGAAACTCCCACTCATCCAATCACAACCGGACTTTCACAAGTTGTGCACGACTCTACCCAACCGCAACTGGAGCTGTAAACACACTTGACACGGGTTTCACTTTCAGCAGTGGTAGCAATTATAGCTCTCCTATTCACAAGATGCTTCAACTCAACTAGACTCAGTTCCGAGCTTTGATACCAACTGACGCAAGTCACGTTAGTATCACCACCTTTCTTGCTCATAGGATTCTCTTCTTGCTCTGATACCAACTGACGCAAGGGCACCCTGAAGGGGTTCTTGCTTAAAAATAACACACGACACAACCACACGTTCACATGAACTAGATGTAAACATGATGCCAAAAGTGTCTTCTATTACTTCAAATCAAATCGGTTATAATGCAAACTGCAAGGAATGTAAAACAATCAACTATGTTGACCTTAGCCTTTACAATACAGAAGTAAATGGTGTGCTCTCTGTGTGTGTCGACCTTCACCCTCTCATGGCCTCTGCTGAATGCAAGTGCTCACCAAGTTATGGATCTGATCTTCTCTATGTTCGGTAGATGTGTGACGGTTCTCTCCAATCTACATATCCACTTCCGAACTCTGCTCTGCCCTATGATCCTTTGCTGATCAAACTAACTGCACTCCCTTCCCCTATTCCTATGCATAAGTATTCTACTATGCTTTTGTGCATCCCAAGGTCTACCCTAGCTCTCGAGACACTCTTCCTCTATCCGCCAAAATCCCCAGAGTCTGCAGACTTGCAATTGTCAGCGCCTCTTCCGTGCTACACAACCTCTTCCTATGTTGACATCTGTCATGATCCCAACCACCTGCAATAACTGCTCATAACTTCCTTAGCAACCCTGAATGGCTACCAAGTACTCTGCTTGAATTCTGTGTGTCCTTCTGACT
Organism: Larix kaempferi; assembly: GCA_027924585.1. Classification (NCBI taxonomy): domain Eukaryota; kingdom Viridiplantae; phylum Streptophyta; class Pinopsida; order Pinales; family Pinaceae; genus Larix; species Larix kaempferi. The sequence continues at coordinate 13,429,095 of BSBM01000806.1, read as the reverse complement.
GCTACAGTAGTCGGTCTTGTCACGATGACGAACATACTATCTTCCGTTAGCCTTTGACATATCCTTCGGATTCCTTCCACACTTCAAGGCTTCTCTAGTCCACCCCTTCCTCTTCGCTTGGCTCATGCCCAAACCTGTTGGTGTCGTTGTTTGACAACCTGTCGATCCTCGATGCCTTCCGCTGAAACTCTGTCGTTTGTCGACCTTGAACACGTCGACTCTCAACTTACTTCTCCTGTCGACATACCTCGACATATTCTTCTCTACTTGTTTGCTTCCGCACTAGTGGTCGTTGGAACTCCCTCTAGTCGTCATTCTCATGTAGATCAACTTCGACTGATCTGCCTAGGTCTCGATGCTCCTGCATCAAGTTTCCCCACTTTGAAGTTAGTCATGCACTGTCTGATTATATTCACAGGATGTCCTTTCGTAACAGGGATATCTTGTGTGGATTTGGGTATTGTTGACATCTCAAACCCAACTTGTCAATGATGTCCGTCAACACTAGTTTCTCTGTACTGCCACCATCGACAATGGTCTTGCAGTATCTGTCAGAGATCAACACTTTGGTCCTGAAAATGGCCTTCCGTTGTGCTGACTCCTTCTCTTTTCGTTGGTCGTTCTGAACCAATGTCCTTCTAGTCATGCATTTTAGACTCTTTCCTCGGTCTTCTCCACTGCTATAAGATGTCAAAATTGAACTCTCATTGCCCCTGCCATCTCGTCGCCATTTTGGTTTCAAATCTTTTGCCACGTGCAAATTCTCTAGGCATTCATAAGTTTTGTGTCCCACTCCTTGACACTTATAACAGACTATAGTCATTCTGTCAACTCCTTTCCTTTCTATTGGACCACTTCGATCAAACTCACCGCGACCCCAGGTCTCTCGACCATCCTGTTTGTTTACTTGTGCCTTTTCTCTAGTCGATGTCCCTTATGTGCATCGGTTATCTTTGATGGCTTCTCTCCTATTACCACTACCTTTTCCTTTTGTGGGATCAATCTTCACACCTCGACTAGTCATTCTTCCTCTAGTCGATGTTATTCTTCTCGACAACTTTTTCTCTTCCTTCAGGGATAGATGGTAGGATTCACCAACTGTTCTAAACTTCGACAGGCCCAACTTGTCCCGTGTGACATACTTCAGACCATTTACATACCTTGTGACCTCTTCTTCACTTTCATTAGTTCGACCGGATCTAATCGACAGTCTGTAAAACTCTTCCATGTATTCCTTCACAGTCATCTCTTTCTATCGAAATTTTTGTAACTTCATGAACAAATAAATCACATAGTCATTTAGCAAGAAATTCCCCTTCATCTTGGAAACCATTCTGTCCCAAGACTTGATTTTTTCCATGCCTTTCTTGAATTTGTCAGTCTGTACACTGTCCCACCACAATGAGGCATGAGTTGTCAACTTCATACATGCATTTTTAACCCTCTTGGGATCCTCTAGCTTCTCTATGTTGAAGTATTTCTCCATCTCTTTGAACCAGTCTATCAATTGTTCTGGATCCAGACTTCCTGAGTAGGTAGGTACATCAAATTTTTTCTTACCCCTCATGTCTATCAATAGCTTGATGAATCTATCTTCTGTTTCTTCTTCTACTGCTTCCTGAGCTTCCACTTCCTCGGCTTCTTTGTCACTGTGGTCAAGTGCATTGGGAACGCATCCGCGTCTCTAGGATTCTTTGATTATTGTGACCTCATTGGTAAAAAAATTCATTGTTTGCATCCACTCGTCGAACATGTCATGACATACTGTGACTCTTGCACCTCCTCACGCTCTTCGTCCTACACCATAGACATTTACACCTCTTTGTGTCATTTTTTTCAACCTCAACTAAAAATATACACTCGTCCAATCACAACTGAAATTTCACCACACGCGCACAACTCTACCCAACCGTAGTTGGAGCTATTCACGCACACGCATGCTCTTCCTTCTCTCAGGACTATTCCCACTCACAGGACTATTCCCGCTATAATACCACTTAACGCTAGGAAATATAGTGTCAGGATCTCTCCAGCTTTCAGGGTGCTTCCGCTCTGATACCACTTGACGCAAGGCAGGTCGGTTGGACTCTCTCCCTTAACAGATTCACACAAATGCGCTCACAAAGACTAGATGTGAACTTGAATCATTACAAAATTACATGCAAACAAATAAACAAGTTGGCCTCATCCTGTTACAATACACAAGAGTAATATCTACTCTATCTGTGTTTTCTGTGTGTGTGTGTGTACGATCTCTAATCCTTGATAATCACTCTCTATCTGTCTCATATTCCTTCTATTCCTTCACACTGCTCTTCTACTCTTCTCTGCTACTGATCTCGAGGTCCACCCTATCATTCTCTCCGAGGTGTCCTTACTCCGTCCGTCGAACTATCTCTGATTTGCAAACCTGCAGTTGTCAGCACCTCTAAACATTCCTGCACAACCTTTTCCTATGGTGACATCTGTCTTGATCTCAACCATCTTCTTAACTGCCATAAACTTCCTCAACTACCCACAATGGCTGTAGGTACGTTGTTTCAACTTTTGCACTTCTTTGAATTTTCTACAGTTGTCGGTCTGATCACTATCCTCTTCTTGACATGTCAACCATTCTGTGCTTTGTCGATCCTCAACTCAACTTGTCAGCTTCACTTAGTCTCTACGGCTTCCAACTCGCCCCATCCCCCTCACTTGGACTTTTCTGCTTTTGTCGGTGTCGATGTTCAACCACTCATCGAATTTCATCTCCGTCGACTTCCACTCCTGTCGGCCATACTTCGATAGATTCTTGCTCGACTGCCAGTCTTCCCGCATCAGTGGTCATCGACAATCCCTCTGGTCGGCCTTCTCTTGTCGATAATCTTTGATTGTTTTGCCTAGGCCTCGATGCCCATGTATCATCTTTTGTTACTACTTCTTATGTCCGCTATAATATTTTTTTTTACTTCTTTATTTTACTTTTTATGTTTCTACTTTTTATGTCGGCTATAATATATTTTTTTTAATTCTTTATTTTTTACTTCTTATGTTTCTATTTTTATGTTGACTATAATTTATTTTTTTACATTTTTTTTACTTCTTTATTTTATGTTGGCTATAATATTATGTTTCACATTTTAATATGGAAACCATAACATTCTTAATTTTAATTTTAATTTTTTCTACTTCTTATGTCAGTATAATAAATTTTACTTCTTTTGTTTTTACTTCTTATGTCAATTTTTTTTTTTTTACTTCTTATGTTTCTAGTTTTTATGTCAACTATAATATTTTTCTTACTTCTTATGTTTCTAGTTTTTATGTCGGCTATAATATTATGTTTCTACTTTTCATACTGACTATCATATTTACTTTTTTACTTTTTTAACTTCTTTATTTTATGTTGGAAATAATATTTGGGACAAATGGACACATCCCCAGCCGGGCTGTAGAAATGAGCCTATCGACGCAATAATAAATATATGCTTTAGAATATTTTTAAAATGCACAAATACAAATATTTTAATAAATGCAAAAATTATATATATATATATATATATATATATATATATATATATATAACAAATGTTAGCATCTTTTAAAAATATAACAATATAAATAACATTTTTTTAACAATATTAAGATTCCACTCTTAAAATCTAAGAAATAAAAAAATGCATATGTACCAATGTTTTAATAGATGCAAAAATTATATATATATATATATATATATATATATATCAACTAATCAAATGTATTAAAAATGCTTGATACATATAAAATCCTAAACAATTAAATAAGACATAAATAAGAAATATATGTTTTAGGTGACAGTCCGACTCGCACGAGGAAGCTCCCCTCTGGAGCCCACCACCCTCAAGATAAAAATGGCAAGATGACGGGACTTCAACTTGTCGGGTCTTCCACCTGTTAGCACACTTACCAAGGTGATGGCTCGGAGTTAGTTCATGAGGACCTGCTTCAATGCACAACATTAACTTTCCCACATGCAGATAATGCCTCGACGTCGGAGGATGGTGCTGGAAGGAACCTCAAACATTAATTCACCACCCTTATCGATAATGGATGCGGATTTCATTAACTCATTCCGTAGGGATAAAGTAAGTAAGCTAGTCTTCTTGTATTTCAGCATCGGTTGTTGTGACTATCCCACCGCTTTGGTTCCTGCTCGGCACTGTATTGTTGTTCTTTCCTCGGCTTTGATTCCAGACGCTCTTAACTGCCCCACTACTATGACAAGGCCGAGAGGCACTGCTCGACGAGGGGTTCACAAGAAAGGTTCTCGAAGGCGACCCAGAAACATTACTAACTGGACAACAATGGATGGATATGCGGAGGGCATCTCTGCATCCACCCATAGTATCATAGACAACTGGGAAGCACGCAAAGTCGTGACCATGCTTGCCTTGGGGAAAAATGGTGGAAACATTAACCACTACTGGTTAATTAAGAACATGGTGAGTACCCTGGTGGAGGAAGTTACAACCAATTGGTCCTCCAACAGAAGCACTCTCAGGAACTTCAAATCCTACCTGACAGAGATAGGTGATGGTCTAAACATTATGGACACTAGTTTGAGCTGGGAGAATTTCTCCCTTGGGCGTAGCAACGAGCTGGATAATTTCCAAAGGGCCTATGGAAATGAAGAATAGACTGGGAAAGAGGACACTATGACAACGGTGGATGATCATGTCAGGGAAGGCAATGACCATCCTCCTGCAATGTTGGCCACACCCAGCTCTGTGCAGAAAGGCGGCAATGGTAAGGCAGCGAACGAAAACACTCTCCCAGAAAGCAGCACCAGGCCTCCGTCCCCTACTCTCCCCTCCCCCGGGATGGTGGAATATTATTTTGGAAGCTTCCCTATAATTGAAGAAGAACCGAACACATTCCATGTTGGAGCTATCCCCTAATCGGTCTCTTAAGGCGTCGGGTTATTACTGTGATTTCCAGCTTTTCTGTTTCAATTTTTGCTATAGTCTAATTTTCGAAACTCTCCGTATACAGGTTATATATTTTTTGAACAAGACCCAACATCATAGCTGGGCACTCCTCTGTAAGGTATTTTTTTGTACAATGTTAGTTTCTACAACATCTTCGAGAGGTTGAGATGGTGGCTTCATTACCCGAGGCCTCCCCAGTCGGCTCATAAAAGTTTTGACACTTGTGTAATCTTTGCCACTTTTCTTGGCTTTAGTAATTAAATATACTTTTGCAACTTTACAAAAAAACTAATCAACTTTTTTATAAAATTTACATGTACAAATGCAAATTGTTATACTTAAAAGAATATATTAAGATCCTAAAGAATTAAATAAGACTTAAATAAGAAATATATGTTTTAGGATTTTTTCACAATGTACATATACACATTTAATAAATGAAAAAAATTATATATATATAATAATTAACTTAACAAATTTTTTAAAAATTTAAGGTACAAATGCAAATTGTTATAATTAAAAGAATATATTAAGATAATAAAAAATTAAATAAAATATAAATAAGAAATATATGTTTTAGGATCTTTGAAAATGTACATGTACAAATATTTTAATAAATGCAAAAAATATTATATATATATATATATCATAAATTTTAGCATTTAAAAAAATCATATAAATAGCTTTTTTATTTTAAAAAAATTAACAATATCTAAGAAATTTAAAAATGTGTATGTACAAATGTTTTAATAAATGTAAAAATTATAATTATATATATATATATATATATATATATATATATAGCTAATAAAATGTATTAAAAATATATAAGATTCTAAATAATTAAATAAAACAAAAATAAGAAATATATGTTTTTGGATCTTTTGTAAATGCATATATACAAATGATTTAATAAATGCAAAAATGCGTGTATATATAATAATAATAATAATTATTATTATTATTATTTAGTAATCAAATATTATAAAAAAGTATATATACAAATAAAAATTCTTATACTTAAAAGAATATATTAAATTGTAAAGAATTTACTAATACATAAATAAAAAAATATGTTTTAGTATCTTTTGAAAATGCACTTGTAAAATATATATATATATATATATATATATATATATATAACAATTAACTAATCAAATGTTAAAAAAATATAAAGATACAAATGCAAATTGTTATACTTAAAAGAGTATGTTAAGATCCTAAAGAATTAAATAAGATATAAATAAAAAATATATGTTTTAGGATCTTTTGAAAATGTACATATACAAATGTTTTAATAAATCATATATCTATATATATATAACAAAAAAATTAACAAGAAAACAATATAAATACTAATTAACTAATAAATTTGGGGAGGCATATGTAGGTGGGATCATCTTCGATCCCAGGGGAAACAAAGTCATTTCCTTCTCTTGGGGACTTGGAAAGAAAACAAACAACGAAGCATAATGGTTTGCCTTGCTCCATTCCCCGGAAATAGTCGCTACCCTCAACGCTGGAAAACTAATGGTCTTTGGCGATTCAAGGCATGTCATACAAAGAATGAGATCTGGGATAAAAACAAAAGGTTCAAAAAGTCACAGAATTCAAAGAAGAATCGGCCTTCTCATTCTCCCTCAAGACAAACACTACTTCCACATTCTACGAAGGAACATTGATGTTGCTGATGAATCCGCCAACAAGGGAGCCACCTTATCCATAGGCCAAATTCTCTATAACAATGAAAAAGAGGGCTATATTTGTATACCTTAACCCTTTCCCTTTTCATAGCCTCTTCCACTTTGGTGTTTTCAAATTCATTTTGGACAGGTCCCCTCCTACGTTTTTGTTGAAGGCACGGGACCCTTCATGTGGCCATCACATGGCTCACTTGCCTCCTGTCAGCTCACGTGATCCGGAATTTATTCCTCCTTCCCTTCCCTGGGGCTTACTCAACGTGATGGCTCACCCTCCTTGTTCCACTGCTCTTCTGCTCCCGGTCGTGTTTGATAGCCTTGCCATTTCTAACCCTCTGGATTGTGGCCCTGACCTCCCCGGCGTTAGCTTCCCTGAGCCCTTCTGTCGTCTCGTCCCCCTCTGCAGCTTCATGGCCAGTGCGAAAGTTGGTTTTGCAGCCCCAACTGCTGCTATTGGCAACATCAAGGTTCATCTCTGTAGGGTCTACGAGGCGATTTGCACCAGCGTCAAACAGAACAGTGAGATTTCCTCTGAAGTAAGATGCAATTCTTAGCAACTCTCCTGTCAAGATTCCAGAATTGATGGCTTAGAGAGAAATCTCTTCGAATTAATAGGAAAGGTTGGCATTATCAAGGAATATGTTTCAAGCATGACCAGAAAGACACAATGCAACCATTTCTAGGAAGCTCCCACTATGAACCAAGAAATGACAAACGTAGCCTCTGTGCAACAACATAACTATCATTAATTTCATCGATTTTCTACAGGGTCCTTCTTTTTGCTCAAGTTTTAAATGTTTTTTTGCAGAGTGTTAAATTCTCAGTTTGTAAGGGTTTATCCCACCTCCTCTATGGAAAGGAATAGGCATCAACAAAATAAAAAATTCATAGCTAAACTAGGCATGACTGTTTGCTATATTTTTCTCTCTTACTCTGAAGAAAAACTTATTTTTTTGTAATGAATGGTTGTGCACAACCTTTTTCGAATATATTTACAAATACCATGTTTCTGTTTAAAAAAAAACAAACTAATAAATGTATTAATTTTATATATATATATGATGATGATAATGATGATTAATGTCCACTCAAACTAACTTTAATTCATATATAACAAATGTTAGCATCTATTAAAAAATAATATAACAACAATATAACAATTCTATTCTTACAATCTAATTTTTTTTTAAATGTATTAATACAAATGTTTTAATAAATGTAATATATATATATATATATATATATATATATATATATTAAAATGCTTGATATATATAAGATCCTAAATAATTAAATAAGACATAAATAAAAAATTTATGTTTTAGGATCTTTTGAAAATACACATATACAATTTTTTTAATAAATGTAAAAAATTATATATATATATATAACAAAAAAATTAACAATAAAAGAATATAAATAATAATTAACTGATAAAAATACTTAAATAAATAAATGTTTAGATCTTTAAAAAAATTAACAATATAAATAATATTTTATAACATAAATAAGAAATATATGTTTTAAGATGTTTTAAAAATGCACCTCTACAAATGTTTTAATAAATGCAAAAAAAATATAATTATATATATATAATCAAATGTTTTAAAAATATACATTTAGAAATACAAATTGTTATACTTAAAAAAATATGTTAAAATCATAAAAAAATTAAATAAGACAAAATAAGAAATATATGTTTTAGGATATTTTGAAAATGCATATATACAAATATTTTAAAAATATACATATACTTAAAAAAAATATGTTAATATATTAAAGAATTAAATAAGACATAATAAGAAATATATATTTTAGGATCTTTTGAAAATATACATGTTTTAATAAATGAAAAATTATATATATATAAAATAACTAACTAATTAAATGTATTAAAAATAGTTAACTTATTAAATGTATTAAAAATTATATATATATATATATATATATATTTAAAAATAACAATATAAATAACATTTTTGTTTTAAGAAAATTTAACAATATAATGATTCCACTCTTAAAATCTAAGAAATCTAAAAATACACATGTACAAATGTTTTAAATATATATATATATATATGTGTGTGGAGTTGTTTATATATATATATATATATATATATATATGTATGGAGTTGTTTAAAAATTTGGCGATTGAATTTTTCCTCGTAGAAATTTTAGATTATGCACAAAACAATTAACTAATCAAATGTATTAAAAATGCTTGATATATATAAGATCCTAAAGAATTAAATAAGAAATATATGTTTTAGGATCTTTTGAAAATGCACATGTACAAATGTTTTAATAAATGCAAAAAAATATATATGGAGTAGGATGGGACGGGAAAGGAGATCCGAGATAAATAATCTGTTAAAATAAATAGTGCATACTGCATAATACTCATAATATTCTTGAAAACAAAACAAAAAGAATGAGATTATTATTATTGGGCTAATAATTGAGACGAGTAAATACCTGGAAGAATGGATATTTCGCATGCAGTCGGGCTAATTCGAAAGCAGCCTAGCTCGTTGGGCATTGGGCCTTCACAAAAGAAATACTGCAATATTAGTAAAATGAAATACACTTTTAATAGAAGACAAAGTTGATTATAAGCGAAATAAATACATGGTAATGGAGACCATCAAATACGTGGATACTTCACATGCAATTAAGCTAGTTCACACGCAATTTGGCTAGTTCGTTCACAGTCACTTCAGTTCCACAGTCTCAATGGTAAAACTGAATGCACCTTGTGGTAAACTAATATTTGAAACTACCAAAGTTGCCACATTTGAAATCTACCGCCACGCTCACTATAGTGACCGCCACTTGGAGTAAAGAACTATCGCCACGCACCCTACAATGATTTCCACACAGAGTAACGAACTACACGCAACATTTGGTTACCGCAGCCATCGTTACAAAGTTCATTATGTGGATCGTTAATCATTTTTATTAGTTACGGTGATTAATTACCCCCGACCAATCCCTAATTGTTAACCATAACCAAATATGACGACCATTCTATTAATCTGGGTTGTACACTTGTCTAGTTGTGCTTAATCTTGATAATGGGCTGATGCACAATCATGGACTCCTTTAAAGACACTTTAGATGCCACATAATACTGAAAAAAACCTGGAACCTCTGACTTTATGTGACAATTAGGGGTACTTCCGTAACGGATTTGAAGATGAAGTAATAGGACAAAAGATAGGTAATTGAATCAGCTTTCATAATATATAACATTTATCTATAAAAATTTTGTGTAAATGATTATAAAATTAGTTTCCATTAAATTGGGTTTTCAAATTTTCAGCACATCATAACATATATGTTTGTGCGGGTGCAGCACTTATTGAGGTAAAAGATGTCCATTTTGGATAAAATCTTGCAGACATATAAAGGACATATGGGTCTAGTGCAACACTATTTTATCAAAAAATATCATGAATTATTTTTTTTAGTATTAATTCTTGAAGTCAGAAAACCTTGAAATTAAAACGTTATGTGCAGGTGCAACACTTTAGGGGAAAAAATTAATGAAATCATTGTTTTCTATATATGAGATTGTAGGGCTCAGTCTCCTCTAGTGCACCATATAGTTTTCTTGGGAAATGGTGAAGGCAATCAAAAGTTTTATAAAAACAAATCAATGTATGTATTTTCGAAAACTGATGTGTGTCATTTAGAAAATTAATAATAAATAAATAAAACATACATTTTTATGAAAAAATTACATATTAAGAATCGTCAGATCGTACTCTACAATATTCTATATTTTCATAAAAAAATATTGAGTTTTTCATAGCAAAACAGGCCATTGAAACTGAGCATATTGATAGAGTTCAAAAATACAGGCAATGGCCCTGGTTTTTTTGTTCTAGCCAATAGGTTCGGTAGTCCGAAGCTATTTCCGAACATCATCCCAAGCCTTGTTCCCGCTGAGTTTTTAAATTTTAAATTAACGCATATGCGTTATAACGCATATGCGGTTTAGACTTATTCATATCGCATATGCATTATAACGCATATGCGTTTTTGTTTAGTAAAAAAGAGTAAAAAGAGAATAAAGATTATTAGATAAAAGAGTGGCATAAAGATTATTCTTTTGAAAGGTAAGATAGCATCCCATCATGGTTAATATAACATTGTTTAACATGACAAATGGGTTCGGAAACAATACATCTCTATTTTCAACTAAGTTATATTTGATATATTAGGTAGTATTGTATAAAGTATAAACTCACATCAAAGTGAATGGGACATCTAAGAAGCCAAATGGTGGATTGTGGATTGTTATTGATGAAGTAATTGGGATATCTGGTGAGTATAATTTGGTTTTCAATCCATTTTCAAGGGTTAGGGATTTAATCCTCACCGTTTTAATAATTTTTCTTGTATCCTATCCTAGGTATGAGAGTTAATAGGCATCGAAGAAAATTCGATTCAAATATATCTCGAGAATTCCAACTTCACTATTGTGTAGTCTCCTAGTATAGAACTTCACCTTACTACACTAAGATAGTTGAAGTTTGTGGCTATGACCTATAGTTCACTATGCATCTATTGATTGATGTTATTGATGAGAACCAACATATCTTTGCACTTATTTTGTTAATCAAACTTTCTTTGATATTAGTGTAGTTAAATGACTTCAAGTAGGGTTTTTTATTTAATGACAAATTTATTATATAACTTAATAATGCTCTACTTGATTTGATGATGATTATGGTTGTTATTAACGTCCATTGAGATCAATTTTGGTCTATCAAACCTTTAAAAAGGTAAGGAGTCACTTGGTTTTCTTTAGAATTATATTTCTGTGCTCGAAAATTTTAAGAGAAACATTCATAAATCACCATAGTTTTGATGAGTTAAAATGTTAGGAAGGTTGGTATTGTAACAAATATTTTGAATTTGGGATGAAATGTGGGTGTACACATGACATTTTAATGTGATTTTTTTCTATATGATTTTTAATAGTTTAATCACATTACACTATTGATTAAAAAACAACAAATCATTTAACTAGAAATTTTGCAACAAATAATTTAACTAGAAATATTGATGATTGATCCTCTCACTCACTCCATACCTCACTGTATCCCCCTACATCCTCTCTCCACCCCCTTCTCTCTCCCCTCATAATTCCTTCTATCTTTCTCCACCCCCTTCTCTCTCACACACATCCACACACCCTCTAAAACAATTCCTTTGTTGCCCCTCCCTCCCGCCAAAACTCTTTCTCTCTTCCCCCCTCGCTCCCTCCCTCCATGTGTTCCATCCTATCACTCAATCCATCCCTCACTTTCTCCCCCTACCTCCTCTCTCCACTTTCAAGCCTTCATCACTCCTTCATCTCTCCATCTTTCTCTCATTTCCTTAATATCCATGATCTCTCCCTCTCTCCCTCTCTCTCCCTCTCTCTCTCTCTCTCTCACACACACACACACACACACACACAATCCCTCATCTCTATCCCTCGGTGTAACCATCCTTTATTTCCCTAAATCCCTACTCTCTCATTGTTATTATCCCACTCTCTCACCCTTTAACCATCCCTCAATCCATCATATTCTCTCTCTCTATCTCTCTCTCTCTCTCTCTCTTTAACCAACCCCCATTTGTCTCTCTCATTCACTCACTCTATACCTCTATCTATACCACCACTCCATCCATCCATCCTCCCTCTCACTCTTTAACGACCCCCCCCCATTTGTCCCTCCATCCATTATGATATATATCTTTCCTCCATCCATTATCCTATATATTTCTTGCACCCAATAATCCCTACCTTTTATATATCATCCTCTTCTCTCCCACTTATATTTATTCTCCTATATCTCTCCTCCCCCATCCCTCCCACTTATATTTATTCCCCTCCCACCAATCCCTTCCCTTTATATTTCTCCTCCCTTTAGTTCCCCCTCATATCAATGTCCAGAGACAAATCCCTCCCTTCCCCTTATATTTCTCCTCCCTTAATCCCCCCCACATCTCTCCCCTACCCATCCCTCCCTCCCATGATTCCCTCTACAACTTCCTCTCCCTCCTTTGACTCCCCCCACACCTCTTTTAGCTTAATCAATGTAATGTTGGGGCATGAGCCACCCCATAGATCGTCTGGATGGAATCTTGGGAGTCTAAATTGTATTATAAGGGGATAAGGGTGATATTATAGGGTTTGGATGGTAGGGATGGGTCTCTGGACATTGACCATAGTCATGGAAGAAAAGATGGTCCAATGAGTCTCTAAATCAACACACATGCACTATAGATGGAATATTTGGCCTTTAGTGGGATATGGGTGTCATTATGTGGTTTTATGCACTAAGGATGGGTCTCAGGGTCTTAACCATGGTAATGGGACAAAAGTATAACAAAAACAAGTCTTAAACCACTACACGTTCCCTTTAAAGGGGATATTTAGCCTTAATATGGGATATATGTTCCGTTAGACTATTTTATGCATTGAAGATTGTTCTCGAGGCGTTGGCCAAGGTCATATAGGAACCATTACGAATATTTCCAAACAAAACATAGTTCTGAAGACACTACCATGGTCCAAGGATAAATCCAATCTTCTAGGGATTAAATGATGTTTTAATGGTTCATGGTTAAATGAGGTTTCAAGCACTAAATCGCATATGCGATATAACACATATGCAATTTAGTGATCACTTTTATAACAAAATGGCCGTTTGTAAAAAGTGTAAAAAGCATAGAGTTCATATCGCATATGCATTAAGATGGAGATGCGTTATATCACATATGCGATATTTGTTTAATAAATAATCTTGGGTTGCGGGCCGTGGACCATTTTTATTGTACAGGAAAAGATAGAATTCTTCTTAAACTGTATTGTCCCCTCTATCATACCAGCGTGATAGAGAGGATCACAGTGCTCAGTCCGGGCAATTAGCCCCAAAACGATTGAATTAAAATCATTGATGCAAAGAACTGTATCTATGCATACTATGGAAAAACGACGGTAATCAAATCAATGCTGTTGATCTCTAACACACATTCAAGATTCTGTGACAAGATCATATGGAAATGCCTAAACTTTTAAAAACACAGCAGAGGCAAATTCGTTTAATACATCCACATACATTCATAACATTCATCAAATGATAATTGCCAATTTACACAAGAGAATACTTATCTCAATAAGGCAGTCCCAAGCAACTGGCTATGCAACTGCAACGTTCCACCCAACCATAGGCCAGTGTGCTCCTCAATCTCTCAGCACCACTGCCACCCCCGAGCTGGGCATGATCTCTACAAGGAACCAGGGAACAGCAGACTCACACATAGCCAAGCATACACCAAGATGAGCCAAGCCAACCTACAATTGGGTTTATCAGGCTACTAGGAGATGGAAAGGAAGAGTTGCTAAGCTAGTGAGCTCCAACACAGAGCCAGGGATAACCTTGCAAGATCTATCTAGCTTGGCACCCACAATACCTACACACCCAGCACAAGGAAGTATTCTTTTCACTGCTGTGCAGTCCCTCAAGCCATACCTTCCCTATCTAGTGCTCTCAGGGTATGCATAGAAGAGTAACCAAAGCCCTCTTGATCTTTTTGAGAGGTTGTCTCCCCCACTAGGTTTATCAAGCCACTTCTATCCACTACCACTCCAACACTTCAGCTCACAGGCTCAAACCAAGAACAAGGATGCACATAACAGCAGGACCCCACTTGCTGGGCATGAGGAAAACGTTTTCCACAGTGGAATGCATGAGATGGGGTTTCAACTAACCCAGAAAAACGTGGGAACCCACAAAAACAAAATGGGAAGTTGGTGAACAACCCAGGAAGCCAAATCCGTTTTTAGAAAAACGTCCTTGGACATTCAGGGGCAAAAACGACCTCCCTACAGTCCTCAAAACGTGGCCCTCCCTCTCCCAACTGTTATATACTGCAAAAACGACTCCCAGGCATGGAAAAATGCAGTATTTAGATGAAAAATGTAAATGGAAAGAGCCCAGCTAACTCCCACTGCGTGAATGAATGAAGACTGCCTGTTCAGAATGGCTTTGGGCACCATTTCGTGGGTGGTTTCTTGCCCCACAAGCAAAAACACGATTTTCCAAGTTGATGGCTTGCCCATGCACGAAAATGGCTTGCCCATACTCTTTCATTCCCAAGGCATTAACTGCCTTAACCAATTTCTTGGAAAAAATTAAATGATTGGGTACATGAGACAAAATGGGTAGTTGGTGGTTTATGGGTTTCCCCATTGACACATGGATTAATACTATTGGCTCAAGGGTTTGAATAATTTCCCTCCCTTTTCCTTGTAAAGTCATGCCCCATCTCTTTTGTTGCATTGCATAGCCGGTTGTGGGTTTTTTTCCATTAAAATTCGTATTTACATAGTGTCTTATTTACATTGTGCCCATCTCGCACAAGAACCATGGGCATCTATTTTTAATTGTCGATACATGAAATGCTAAATCAATGGTGGGGCCTTGGCCTTGAGCTCCTCACCATGATTAAATTACAATATTTACATCATTTATGGTTTAATACAAAGGGGGTCAAAATGGGGACATTACATAAACCCACGCAGAGCATGCTGTTCAACCTGCAATTTAATCATTTATTACATAGATCCATAGGTTTTGTACAATTTTGGGTGGATTTCAATGGGGAATCCACGTAATAGAGTTTGGAAGTCAGCGAGGAAGATGCTTACACTCGAAGAAGCTAAAATTAAAAAAGGAAAGAAGAGGGAACATTCAAAAAATTGTCGGTATTCATCGGATGAGCAAATACTTCCCATTCTCACTCAACAGATACCTGACGAAGAGGCTGAGGAAGATATTGCAACTTTAATGCAAGCTGGTTATAATCAAGATGAAAATCTTGGTCCATTATTAACCGGACAACCCTCTGAAGAGTTCAATCATTATGTTCCTGACGAGACTCCGCAACAACCATGCCAGGTGGTTCAATCTCCTAATCGAAGTTTTCAGCTTGTAGTGGATGTAAACGTCTCTCTAGCATTTCAAACGACAAGAAATATCGCATCAAAACAAAAGAGAACTCCTAAACACATACAAGTGGACGAGAGTGAATTGACTTCCATGGAAGGTAAGGTGGCTAAAAGCACAATCCTTCATCATTGTTCTCAAATAATGAAACAATATTTTGAACCAAAATCTCAAGCCAATAAATGTCAATTGTTTTTAGCATTGATTAAATCTAGAAGTATGGAAAATGTTAGAAAAAATTTAGGCATAAGAACATTGAATAATACCGAATCAAGTAATCACATTGTTAAATCTCTTGCTGTTGCATTCACATCAATTGGTAAAAAAAGTCATTCAAAAGACTGTAATGTGGCTCGCCGCGTATTGGATGAATCAATTGTATCTAGATCCACAAGAAAACGTCGTTTACTTAAATGCACATCAGAAATTGTCCCTTTAAATCCAAAGACACTTAAAAAATATTCAGTAAGAAGAGACAACCTTGATGTAGAGGGACAAATGGATACATTATGGGCATTTAGCAGTAGGTTGTCCCGTAAAGACATGAAGTTGGTCAAAGCAGTGAAGGGACTAGTGCACACTCTTTGCCACGATAACACTAGGCCTTCTTCTAACACAAAGGATGTGTTAAAACGCTGTATGGGTTCTATGAACAATGAAGGGCATGTTAAACATTATCTTGACATGACACAAAATCAACTGTTCGGGATGTTTAAAGTTTCCCACATAGAGCTAAGGCTCGGGAAAATATCTCTTGAAAAATGCAAGCCTTGGTATGTTAGAATCAATAGAATCCAGAACACTTGTTGTTGTAGATACCACATAGAGTTTGATCTATATTATCATACATTTTCACATATACTTCGTTTTTTTGCATCCTAACCATGTGCAGGAATGCTCAAGTACAGTACCACCAATGTCATCTAGAGATTTCATCCATAGCATAATGTGTTCGAGGCAAGATGGGAAGACACATTACTTAAAACAATGTGTAGAGGGTTCTTGCAACAATTGTGGTTGGCTATCATTATGGTCCGATTGCATCCATGAGAGTGAAGATCAAGCATTCGAGAATGCAATTGTCGAGAAGCAGAACTTTTAGTATGAGACATATCAGCTATGTGATGGGAAAGAAAGCAAAAAGATTAAATTGGTGACTTCATAGGTGACAATCTACACAAAAAATGTTCATTTAATTGAGTGTACATTGTTTATATGTTGTTTTATAACATTGTTAAATATTGATGTATATTAATATCCATGTAAATATTTTTATGTTGTTTTATAACATTGTTTAATTTTTTCCACCAGTTGCAAGTATGTGATTTTATTCCAGAGTTTCGTGGAAAGATCCAACAGTACATTCAGCATGTCGATATGGCACAGTGGAAAGATGAGCAATTCATAATATGTTGGGACACCTTCCCTCTCAGAACAATACTATCAGTGGTTAACTTTGCGGAAAATTACACCCTATAACCACAAAATGAAATACAAAATCAATACTATCACTTAGAGCAGTGAGCATAATGCTCCATATCACTTATCGACATGGACCAGATAGCAATGAAGAGAAACGTGTGATATTGAAAGAGAGTCACTTTTACATTAGTCACGACCGGACCCATGAAATCCATTACGTGCAACATTTCTTTCAGTTGTTCTATGATCATGTGATAACTATGGATATACCATTTTATCATCATTTGATTTGGTCAGATTGTTGTGCTGGACAATTCAAGAATACATGTGTATTTCAATGGTTGTGTTTGTTGCACATAAAATACAAGGTGCCACATACATGGAACTACTTTGAAACAGGTCATGGTAAAGGAGAGCACAATGGTGCTGGTGAATGCATAAAAACTGCCCTTCGAAGGGAAGAGATGAAGTTTACAGGTGCTCACCTTCAAGACGCTTCATCTATAGTCGAATGGTGTGCATTTGTGATGGGAGAACAAGCAACAAGGAAACACCTAGTGCAGAGAATATTCCGGGAGGTGATAGATGTGGACCAATCCCAAACACAACGGGTGAACACAGTGCATGGAACTCGAGGTTTTCATTCAATTAGAAGCTTAGACAACTCGTCCCTACAAATTTGAACAAGATTGAAGGCTTGCTTTTGCAGTTCCTGTAGCATAGATGAATGGGATGATTGTGAGTATACATATATAGTTGATACATGGGATCGAGTGACACTTGGCACCGATTTCAAGGGGTTTAATAAAATAGACCATTTGGAAGATGATCAGACATATATTTCTACAAACTATGATCACATATCGGATCTCATACAAGCAGGTACAAAAAAATAAATTAGTAGTACCTAAATCACTACAAGCCTTTACATTGAAAGAAATTTTATTTATGTTACGTGCAAGACCTTTTTTAATATTTATGTATTTTGAACCTTTTTCGATTTCCTTTCACAGGTCAGATATATGCAATGGTTGCCCCAAAAAATAATGAATGGGATTTTGACTATTGGTTGGCACGTTGCTTAGAGGGGAAACAAACCCTTCTCGAACCTGTTACAGATGATAAAAATATTGAATACCCAACTGGCTCGATGGTTATAAAAGGGGAGTACCTGACACTAGCAACACAACAAAAAAGGAAGGGTGGGTATGTATATCAGGATTATAAACCAGGAGCTATTGTATACCACTTCACCAACTTGGTAGTTGGTATAAACATCAAGTTGCGCAAAATTTCAAACAAAAATAGGTCACATGTACGATACTTTCTACCTCATTTAGAGCATGAGAGATTGATGGACACCCTCGGTAGCAGAGATGATCCAGATGGCCTACTCAAGTGAGTACATTGTCAAGTGTTACTAGATTGTCCAGTGTGGCTATATTGTCAGGTGTGTTAAATTTAATCCTTAAAGTGTGTGTTGAAGCACAATTTCAATTATTTAGCCTTCAGTTTATTCCCAATGTACTAATTTGTGATTGTCGGATACCATTCACAGACATAATTTAATATTCAGAGGATACTGGAAAAGTTATAAACACGATCCTACAACCTCAGGTGAGTTATCTATAAATAATGTTTGCACATTTTCTTTATTTTCTTATGAGAGTACTAATGTTTAGCCTTTCGTGTACCTAGGATACAACCACTATCTATGGCACATTGGAGGTGCCAAGAACAACCGGTTTCTCTAGAGACCACCAAATAGAAATAAGAAAATAACATGCTCTCGAGTCAAGTTTTCTTCATCATCTTCATATGCCAAAAGTTCTCTTGTATGTCAAGTTTATGAATATTTATGCCAATTTTTACATATGACCAATAAACCTTAAAACTAGCAATTATCAACAATTATGATAGTTCTCTTCTAACTTCTTTCAATACCTCATTTCGTTTCATGTATGTGCATATCCTAGGTATATGGCCTTTTTGTTTCATGTATGTGCATAGCCTAGGTATTTGGCATTTTGTTTCATGTATGTGCATATAATTCATGTACATGTGTTTCTACTTCTTAGTCATGCATGCATGTGAAATTCCACTTGTGATCCATGTTCAACCCTATTCATTTTGTTTGATGTATGTGCATAGCCTAGGTACATGGCCTTTTTGTTTCATGTATGTGCATAGCCTAGGTATATGACATTTTGTTTCATGTATGTGCATATAATTCATGTACATGTGTTTCTACTTCTTAGTCATGCATGCATGTGAAATTCCACTTGTGATCCATGTTCAACCCTATTCATATTGTTTCATGTATGCGCATACCCTAGGTATATGGCCTTTTTGTTTCATGTATGTGCATAGCCTAGGTATATGGCATTTTGTTTCATGTATACATGCATAGCCTAGGTATATGGCCTTTTTGTTTCATGTATGTGCATATAATTCATGTACATGTGTTTCTACATCTTAGTCATGCATGCATGTGAAATTCCACTTGTGATCCATGTTCAACCCTATTCATTTTGTTTCATGTATGTGCGTATCCTAGGTATATGGACTTTTTGTTTCATGTATGTGTATAGCCTAGGTATATGGCATTTTGTTTCATGTATACATGCATAGCCTATTCATTTTGTTTCATGTATGTGCAAAGCCTAGGTATATGACATTTTGTTTCATGTATGTGCATATAATTCATGTACATGTGTTTCTACTTCTTAGTCATGCATGCATGTGAAATTCCACTTGTGATCCATGTTCAACCCTATTCATTTTGTTTCATATATGTGCATAGCCTAGGTATATGGCCTTTTTGTTTCATGTATGTGCATAGCCTAGGTATATGGCATTTTCTTCCATGTATACATGCATAGACTATTCATTTTGTTTCATGTATGTGCATAGCCTAGGTACATGATCTAAACCTAGATAGTTCATAAAACCCTAGTTTTTAGTTCCATGTCTCAATTTGTGAACCCTAGTTTTATTATGCGGTGTCTAGTTCATGAAACCCTAGTTGGTTTGTAATTTGTAAGTGTAGATTAGCCATATTCTTGTTGGATTATACTTTGGTACAAGAATAATATAGCCTATGATCTCTAGACACATAGTGTTTTCTTAATGCTACAACATGTTTTGCGGAGTTGGCCCAACAATGCGAGATTGCATTAATGGAAACTGAGAAAAACCCTAGTTTACGAAATGAATGTATAAAATTAGTCACAGCAGATCTAATGAACAAGTAAATCAATCACAACAGATGAACATAGAAAATATGGTGTAAAACTGTGCAAAACATGCAGCAGTGCTCAATATCCCAGTAAGGGTGAATGATTACAATACAATCTGACAATGTGAGTGAGCAATTCGAATTGACTAAGTAGGCCATTCCAATCACTGAATGGAGTAGCTTGACTCCAACTAGGAGTCCTCATCATCAATCAGTGGTGGTCATCAATGCACAAGAACGAGTCATCCAGGTGTCAATCTGAGTCTAACTGAGTGTAACATGTGTAACTGAAGTGTGTAGCACTAATATAGGGAAGGAGACTCAGTGGAGGGCACATGGGAGGCTTAAATGAAGTCAAAACAAGTCATCTAGTCAATCTAGAGGTCCATCGAAGTGAAACAGTCAGTTAGGAGTGAAACTAGCCTCAAATCAAGGAGAATCAGAGCTAACTGAGTGTAACTGAAGTGGTAGGTGAAGAAGTGCGCCCTTCTCTGGAAGTAGGTGAGAAGTAGGCGCCTTCCTAACTAGGAGGGATGAAATTCTGATGTAATAAGCTCCCGAGTGCTAGAATAAGGTGGCTAAGGTGCTAGAGGCATCAACTTGGTGACTGGGATGCATGCAAACCCTAGAATTTGCATGCAAACCCTAATTGCATGCAAGGTCCTGAAAGTGATGATGTGGATATCCGAACAGAATGCACAATGAAGTCATTGGGCCATGAAAACACAGGGAGAGGGATACCTAGAGGAAATCGTATGCTAGGAGAGCAACGGAGTCGGCGGTTCGTCGATCCGACCTCCGATTGTCGAGTTATGTCGAGTTGCAAGTCGCATGACAATGTTGTTCAGGGACACTTGGTGACTTTTGGTCCAGGAGAGAAAACAAAAATGGAGCAGCAAGATTGCATGTCGTTGGCTCCTGGTAGTGTGTATGGGCAATGCCGACGTGGGAATGCTACCAACACTGGCTCGGTGGAGTGTTTTGCGGAGTTGGCCCAACAATGCGAGATTGCATTGATGGAAACTCAGCAAAACCCTAGTTTATGAAATGAATGCAGAATGAATTCACTGGGCCATGAAAACATTGGGGAGAGGGCTACCTAGAGGTAATTGCATGCCAGGAGAGCAACGGAGTTGACGGTTCGTCGATCCGACCTTCGGTTGCCGAGTTATGTCGAGTTGCAAGTCGCATGAAAATGTCGTTCAGGGACACTTGGTGACTTTCGGTCCGGGAACGAAAAAAAAAATGGAGCAGCAAGATTGCATTCCATTGGCTCTTGGTAGTGTGTATGGGAAATGCCGACGTGGGACCACTACCAACACTGGCTCGGTGGAGTGTTTTGCGGTGTTGACCCAACAATGCGAGATTGCATTGATGGAAACTGAGCAAAACCCTAGTTTATGAAATGAATGCACAATAAAGTCACCGGGCCATGAAAACACGGGGGAGAGGGATACCTAGAGGTAATCGCATGCCAGGAGAGAAACGAATTCGATGGTTCGTCAATCCGACCTCCGGTTGCCAAGTTATGTCGAGTTGCAAGTCGCATGAAAATGTCGTTCAGGGACACTGGGTGACTTTCGGTCCGAGAGTGAAAAAATAAATGGAGCAGCAAGATTGCATGCCGTTTGCTCTTGGTAGTGTGTAAGGGAAATGCCAACGTGGGACCGCTACCAACAATGGCTCGGTGGAGTGTTTTTTGGAGTTGACCCAACAATGCGAGATTGCATTGATGGACATTGAGCAAAACCCTAGTTTATGAAATGAATGCATAATGAATTCATTGGGCCATGAAAACATGGGGGAGAGGGCTACCTAGAGGTAATCGCATGCCAGGAGAGCAACGGAGTCGACAGTTCGTCGATCTCACCTCCGATTGCCGAGTTATGTTGAGTTGCAAGTCGCATGAAAATGTCGTTCAGGGACACTTGGTGACTTTTGGTCTGAGAGCGAAAAAACAAATGGAGCAGCAAGATTGCATGCCGGTGGCTCCTAGTAGTGTGTATGGGAAATGCCGACATGGGACCGCTACCAACATTGGCTCAGTGGAGTGTTTTGCGGATTTGACCCAACAATGCGAGATTGCATTGATGGAAACTGAGCAAAACCCTAGTTTACGAAATGAATGCACAATTCGTTTCATGGCTCTAGAAGTACTACAAATCTTATTCCAACTATATCACTACATCCCTTATGGAAGAAACACTTAGCATGTTTACATAGCTAATAAGTTAATAACATGCCTAAAAATCAATCATTCATAGGAATTGAGGTACATACCTAGCTTTGAATAACAAAGATTTAGGTATTATGATGATATGCCCAAATTTACATTCAAAATTGCATTGTCACCTTGAAGTACATACAAATACATTTATCAAACATGATTCTTTACATCTAAGAATTCCTTGTCTCATTTAGCACATTTATATTCATTCATTAAAGCATTGGTAATCACAGCACAACGTTGAAGAATACCAAAAATGAAATTACATAGTTTTACAAAGAGGATTTCTCCATACAGTAAGGTATCTAGAGCCTTCCTTTCTATACCGAACACATTACATTCATTATTTGCAATGCCAACTATTCTCTAAGTTTCTTCTTCATTAAATGAAAGCTAAGCGGTGAATGGAATTAGTTATTACTATTTACAAGAGTCTTGATTAAGTTGGGAAGCAAATGACCCTCACAGGAAGAATTTTGCTTAAAAATCAACACTTAATATTCCATAAGAAGCCAGTTACTTGGATGGAAACTTGTCCATTTGCAAGTGAAACGTACCCTCAAACAAACACAAAGCCATAAACCTAAAAACATATTCAAGCATATATCTGCAAGGCATATAATACACATGTCTCCATCCCATATCAAGTCAACCATATAGGTAAATCTGAACGTTGCCATGGCCATAATACAAAATTGTGGATCATACTGTACATCTGTGTGTACATACAAACAAAATGGTACATGTATGTATTCCCCCTATACATGGATTCTATATGTACCCCCCCTATACATGATTTCTATTTATCCCCCTTTTCTCTTCCAATGTCAGTGGCTAATGAGAAGTCTATCTTTCTTTTGCGGCTATTTGATGGCATTCCCCAATGATCCACAGGAGGACGCATTCTCAATATCGGAGACTGCACACAAACCAAAATTTGTAAGTTAGTTTACCAAGCTATAAAAATAAATACAACTCTATGTACATTTGTTCAAATTCCAAGAAAATATAACATTTTTACTTACCATACGTGTGTAAGTCCTCGACACTAAAACTGCATGTACTTGGGTGGGGGGGCGTGCAGGGTCATCAGTGGCCCCAATTGGGTGCTCTTCAGGCACCACTAGCTCAGTAGATGCCTGCATAAAGTAACATACATGTCAATGTCAACAAATACAAAGAAAACAAGACATATATATACTACATGGACAAACAATGACTCTTTCAAAGAAAGCGAGACATACACGTACCTAGGGGGGGCAGAGGTGGGTCACCAACAATCTCGATTGGGTGCTCTTTAGGCACCACTAGCTCAGTAGATTCCTGCATAAAGTAACATACATGTCAATGTCAACAAATACAAAGAAAACAAGACATATATACTACATGGACAATGACTCTTTTAAAGAAAGTGAGACATACACGTACCTGGGGGGGTGGGGCAGAGGTGGGTCACCAAAACCTCGGTTGGGTGCTCTTCGGGCACCATTGCATCACTAGATGCCTACACATAAAGTAACATATGGACCAATGTCAGCAAATACAAAGAAAATGAGACTGTATATAATATGTATGGATGTACAATGACCTTTTCAAATAAAGAGAGAGATGTACACACGTACCTAGGGGGGGGGGGGAGGTGGGTCACCAACAACGTCGATTTGGTGCTCTTCAAGCACCACTGCATCACTAGATGCCTGCATAAAGTAACATATGGACCAATGTCAGCAAATACAAAGAAAATGAGACTATATATATACTATGTATGGACGTACATTGACCTTTTCAAAGAAAGAGAGACATACATGTACCTGCGGGGGGGGAGAGGTGGGTCACCAAAAACGTCAATTGGGTGCTCTTCAAGCACCATTGCATCACTAGATGCCTACATAAGGTAACATATATATGTCAATGTCAGCAAATACAAAGAGAACAAGACTGTATATATACTACATGGACGAACAATGACTTTTTCAAAGAAAGCGAGACATGTCCACGTACCTGGGTAGGGAAGAGGGTCACCGGTGGGTGGAATACTAAACAGTGGCCTTAATAGGCAGTCAAACATAACCTAGTAACCATGCTATGTAACAAAACATAAAGATACAATTAGAAAAATTTTAATAATTAAACGCATACATGTTTCAAATCATTAAAAGCATGTAATTAAAAGAGTACCTGAGTTTGGGAATCTTCATCTACATGGGAGGGACTGGCCTGGGATTCCACAAACTCATCATGCCCACCCTGCATACAACATATTTTATTGAGTTTAAGATGTATTGAATGTTGCAATCTCTAAATTATAAATATGTAAATCACTCGATGACAAATTAAAAAGTAAAGTTCTTACAGCTAATGGTGAAGCACCAAAATCATATGCAGCATTGACCGCTGCATCAATGACATTGGCATCAACAGCCGAATTATGTGAATCTGGGGTGTCATTGGACACCAGCTGTATATTTGTTCACGTAAATTGTCAGATAATTATTTAAATATAAATAAATCACGAAACAATTGAAAACTGTGATATAAAACAAAATATTTATACTATGTAAAGAATGGATTTTACTTACATATCGGAGTAATCCATCGCCCCGAAACTCTGAAGCAGGCCCATAGCATATGCTTCGACATGATGTGCAAGGGTGTGGAATAACCCGATGCTATGAAGACTCTGTGTCACCGGTGCAATGTGTAGCTCTGGTTTGGTCTGGTGACCTAAAAGGTGGATCCTGACTGTGAGATGGTCCAACCCCAGATGGGCCAGCCTCGGAAGTGACAACCCCTTGTCCTACATTGCCTTCGACGGTAGTCCCATGTTGAAGCAATGTATCAGCCAAATTGAATAAGGCATCCTGCATATCATCAAGAATGGGACCTAGCTCTCTAAGGTATTATGAAACCCTATCTCTCTAAGGTATCCTAAATTTTTGCATATTGACTCCATAACTCTTCATGATATCCTCCCTATTCTTAATTGTGTACTACAAAAAAAAAAGAATGTATTCATCCTTTTTCTGAACAGTATTCCTTAAAGTCCCCACCTCTACTTCCTTGAGATTTAAATCTGCCAAGACCTTCTTGCATTTTCCTATTAATTTTCTCTTTTTCTTCTTGTATATCTATTAATTCTAGAGTTTGGACGTGCTCAATATCAGGGACCTTGAGCTTCTTCTTCATAAATTGAATGTCTGTTTCTTTTTCCTTAATTAGTGATTGGATAGGTGTTAGATTATTTTGATCCACACCTAATTCCACCACCTTTTTCTCAAGCTTAGCTATTTTTAGATGTTTAGCTTTATTTTCCACCTTTTCCAATTTTAATTGCTTTTCAATCTTCTCAAATGGATTTTGGAGCTTGCTTACACTAGCAGTAGAACACAGTACATCCATGGAAATCATTTCCCTAGCATGCCTATGCCAATCAATTTTATTAGTTGCACTTAGTAAATATAGATTTACTTTGACTTGAGAGGCTTTGTGTTCCTCTATTGATTTTACTGTCTATGTTTTTGGTTCAAGGATAACCATTTTGAAGGTTCCTTATTTAGCATCTAGAGTGGACAATAACCTATATTTCTCTTCCCCTGTGTTCCAAGTTTGAGGATGTAAATATATTTATACTTGTACATTTTGATTTTTAATTTGGAGCTACTAAGAAGTCCCATGTTCAGAATGGGCTACATGTGATTTAGCTTCAGGTATAATTCTTGAAGGAATATGCTCAATAGTAACAATAGGCTCACTTTATGTGGCTTCTTGAACTTAATGAACAATTATAGCCCCCTGCAAATCAATTTTTCTCTTCTTATTATCGGGTTAATTCTTAATTTGTTCATCCACACCCATATCTGAGTGAACCTTTCTATGGTTCTCTTGACTCATATTTTTTGTTTTTTAGGAGTTTGAATAACCTACTACTATGGCACCCATGACTTTTGTGTAGTGTCTTTTTGTAGAATCTACTCGACATGATCCTAACTCTCTAAATTTGCAGGTTTTAACAATTGTTCATTTGGTTGATGCACATACTCAGCAAATTTGGCCTTCTACCTCCTGTCTGAAATGATCTTATGATGGTAATATATCCATTTTTTCCTTTGTAAGATTTGGCTCACTTAACATTCTTTCAACTAAGGATTGTGCTATCCTACTTTTTACAATGAAAGGTCATACTTCTTTAGGAAATTTGAAGGTAATTTGGATCTTGTGCCTAGAAAAATGAATGCGATAAGAATCAAACCTTTTCCTGATATATTCTAAGGTAAACAATATGTGAGTAAAAAATGTAGGAAAAAGATAAGGTTCCAATTCTTATCCATATATTTTAATTTTTGTGTGTTCCTCAAACATGTACTAGTCTCCAATTCTTGTATCTTTCCTTAAGTGCATCAACTTCTTATACTCTAGAAAAATTCTTAGAGGAGGAGCACTATGTAAAATAGTATTTAAGTGATATACATAAAATTCTTCACAAAATAACTGAACCCCTCATTATTTGAATTCTTCTTAACCTTAGGAGTCCATTCTGCCACTAATCTTAATGCACCTAAAGATGACATCTGAAATTCAAGCTCTTGAAAGGAGGCAGATTGATTATATAATACCAAGTATACAAGATAAGATTGGTATGTAAAATACTTGAGTGCTAAAAACTTTATCAATTGATCATGAAACATTTTAGCTAAGAATTGGGCGTAATCAAACTTAGCCATGAGAATGTCTGATGAGGGAGAAATAGTATCCATGAATCCTAAGAGGGTGTCATCTACTCCCCTATCATGGTCATATACTAATAGTTGGTATATCATTGCAATAGTTTGTCTGGAGATATTAAAGAAAATGTTGGTAGATATAAGGTGGTGGTCCTTTTGGGATTACTACATCTTTGGACAAAAAACTACTTAGGAGTTTATCTTTTTTTTCTTGGCTAATGGTCTAGTAATTGGTATCAAAATCCTCCCCATCCAATATCTAAAGGCCTAGTTTGTTGGGAATATCTAGTGCCATTTGGAGAATGGATTCTATGGTTATCGGGCATATAACTATGGAGCCATCAAACGACATAATAACACATTTTTAATAAGCGTAATTTTGAACACAACAATTGAATAGCTCAAGGAAATGATAGGTTTGGGGTATAGCAGCTAGGGCCAATTTGAATTCACATAAATGAAGGAAATCATGAGCTTCTGTAAACCTTGCTTGTGCATCTATAATGGACTCAAAACTATTCAGAATTGACAACATAGGATCAAAAATATCCGCAACCATGTCAACAAAAAAATTCAGAGTTACCCATTGAGAGTCGATCAACTTTGGCATTCTTTGTGACCTTAAGGGATTTGACATGTCATCCTTCACTCTGATTTTGAAATTACTTGTTCAATACACTTGGCGAATATTTTAGCAAATTTTAAATTCATGTATTTATTGTTGGGATGTGTCTCAAATTTTTATTGGATTTAATTATGACATGAGCATCATATTTCCATTTGGATGAGGTGTTGGTCCCATGAGAACATCTCACATTTTCCTTCATACACCTATCACATAGTTGTCACCTTGCCCTACCTCATTCATGGAAGAACCATTAGATGGTTTTGACAATTGATATAGGTGGTTTTTATAAACCACTTACATGAGTCAAAATGCATGTATATGTGACACATCATATTAGTGGTTTTGAATTTTTAGCGCATGCTTTTTAGTTTAAAACTCATGCTAGTTTCAAGTCCAGAATCACCTTTCCACTATCAATCTGTATTGGTTGCATTTTGATCATTTTATTGGCCAATGTAAGCCCCCCAATCATATCCTATGTTCGTGAGTGCTTATGCCTCATGTTGATCATTAAGTTCCTTCTCCTTGACCCATTCTAGAGGAAACACCTAAGTGCTTATCTTTGTCACCCTTTATCATTTACAATATTTGACAAAAATGCAACAAATGCCCAAAATATTTTCGGATTTTTAATGCTCTAACTCAACTTGTAAGCTATTATTGTGCATGATCACCAGATACCCAAAACTCTATATAAATTCTGCCCCTGATAACAAATTCAAATTTCCATTCCATGGACTTGCTAGATGATTAATTGTAATAAAATAAATAAATGTAAATAAAATAGTTAAATAACCAAATTTTACCATTACAAAATATGCAAGACTTTCTACCAAGAATGCACACAAACATTAAAAAATTCACTATTATTATTTTTGTGAACATCTTCTAAAAGTTGAGAGCATGATGAGATTGGTAATATTCAATTTCATAAGCTAAGATCATACCATTTCCTTTTCATAATGTTGCTTCCATGTATCCATATCAAATTGCCTTTCATGATCTATACTCTTTCCATGGATGAAAACTTGCATTTTGGAGGAGAAATCACCATGGGATGGCCTTCATAGATGGAATTGATGGAGCTAATTCAGATCTCAATCTCCACTTGAGAAATTCATCAAGCACATGGAATCCATTTCCTCATTGGTTATCAAGACATTTGATCTAGGAAGGAGCGAAATCAATCTTTGAATAAGATATAATACGAAAGTTTATAAGAATTTCCCCCAGCCCAAGGACCATAAAGCCATGGATAGTAGAAACGTGGCTTCACAAGATCAAGAGTAAGGTAAATTTATTTTCCTATGGTAAAGGATTTTTTTATCTCTTATTTCAAAATAATTAGGATAAAAACTCGATTTTTCATTTTGGATCATATTTCATGGAAATTGGGGTATTTTCTTAGCTAGTTGGTCCTTAGACTTCAACATGAACATGAGATCATAATAGCCCTTGTTTGGGCTACACTGCCCCATATTAATGTTGTAGGAAGACCTTCAAAGCAATTGGGAATAATATGGGTTGATACATTGATTGACTCTAATAAAAAGGAAGAGAATATGCATAAAAGTGGATTTGGAAAAAGGCCTCCAAGGAGCATTCCAACTGAGTATGGATAGCTAGCGTGACCTACATGCATTATATTATGAGAATATTCTCATCAAATGCAAATCGTGTCATGATTACAAATATTTTACTAGAAAATTATTGGGCATAAGATGAACCCCCCCCCCCTCCTTCCCCCCTGCCAAAAAAAGTATCCCACATATCCCACCAATTAGGAACAACATATCCCATTTAGCTGTAACTAGGTGAAGTGGGGTTGTAACTTGGGGATGTCGGGCTATAGCCTGGTGAAGTGGGACAGTATCTTGGTGATGTGGGACTATATCTTGGTGATGTGCGATAATAATAAGGACTTGTGGGTGAATATGCTGGAGAAGTAGGACTATATCCAGGAGAGCTTGGACTATATGAAGGAAAAGTAGGACTATATCCTAGTGATGTAGGGTTGTATCTTGGAGATGTGGGACTGTAACCAGGTGAGCTTCGAAGACTGGGACTAAGATAATAGCTTGGTGACATCATGGAAGCATGGTGGGGTGTCCCTGTAATAGGAGACGGAGTTCGTGACATACCAAAGTCTACAACTGTAAGCTCAGGATTCGGATCACATATTCATGGTAATGAACCCACAACCATAGCATAGACCTTGGCAAGCCTAGTTTTCATATGGTCGCATTCTTACTTAGTTTATGAATTGCATAGTTTATGCATAATATCATAACCTTTGGGTTAGTATAGCTCGAAAGAGCATGCGTAGGATGTATGCATATTTTTTATATTGATTATCAACCATACATTGGTTTGGCTTAGATTTCATTACATTAGCTTTTGATACATGAAGTTTGAATAGTTATAAGATGGTTATTAACCATAGGTTGGTTTGTTTAGATCTCAATATATTGGTATATGTTATATAAAGTGTGAATAGTTATATACATTGGTTTATGTTATATAAAGTGCGAATAGTTATATATACTATGGTATATAGTATATAAAGTTTGACTAGTTTATATATACTATGGAATTTTCAATATGAAGCTTAAATGGCTTACAAATACTTTGGTTTACAATACATGAAACTCAACGAGCATAATGGTTATGATTCATACTTAGATATAAGTCATGGATGAAGTCAACC
The DNA here is from genome assembly GCA_027924585.1 of Larix kaempferi. NCBI lineage: Eukaryota > Viridiplantae > Streptophyta > Pinopsida > Pinales > Pinaceae > Larix > Larix kaempferi. Next base: position 13,398,498 of record BSBM01000806.1, on the reverse strand, counting down.
TATGGTAGCAATACCATAAGTAAGACTCTCCACTTAAGCTCGAAGGTTAAGAACATAACAAGTTTGATAGCGTAAATTAGTTTATGGCTCGGTCATTAAACTAGAATAACTTATAAGAGTTTTTAATAAAAGCTACATAAGAAGCCAACCGTAATCTTAATGGATTACGACAGTAGCAAAGTCAGATATTAATGTTACACAATATGTATTCGCCAAGCTAAGGATGGCTCGTATTCTGCAAATAAAATGTAATAAATATTTGACGCATTCATAGTACAAAAATACAAATTATATCTTATCAATAGACGATGCAGAGTCACACTGCATCCTCTTCGTATTTAATACATGCGACATAAGAATTAATGTCGTCAACGTGTACATATAAAAATTTAAAAAAAATTGAGTAAATTGGCGTTGTGACAAACATGATAACCAATTTGGGACTTAGTCCTGACCCTATTTATTAATTTGTATATTCTTTTCAAACCTCGTTTTTACTCTGATCAAGAGATTATATTGAATTAAATTTATGCTTAGGTGGTTAATCCTAGCATATTAATGCATTGAGTGTTTATACTCTATATACTACATAACCTAGCTATATTTTCAAGTTTGATTTTGATTAATGGTTAATACCATGTTATGAAAATTGAACTCCCTTTTAAACTATAGAAAATATGGCTTTTAAACTAATCTGTTACTTTGGAGGCTTTCGTATTTACTTGATGATGTATTAAAATATTGATATAAAAAAGTTTGGCTCTCTAGCACCAAGCTACTTGCTGGCTTGCCATGTCACAGGGCCATGTGAACATCCTTAAGGCTTGTTATTCGTGGCACATGATATGGAAACTAGCCATGTGACAGATCATATGAAAAAATTAAATGCAAAGTCCTTGGTTTTGCCGTCGACTTGATGGTCGAGATGTTTATCAATGCCGAGCCTTAACTCCTCTTATGCCTTGTTGGTGTTGAATGATCTTGACCCTCCACTTGGGAGAGATCGTTGTTTCTCATCGTTGATCTGGCGAGTATCGGGCATAGAAAGTTTTCGATACATGTTCCAATTAATGCATCTACGTTGTTTGGGTAAACCAAATAGGGTTGTATCCAGGGTTTCAATGTCATGTTGCAAGGTAGAGGTTCCGAAGGAACTCCGTTGTAGGTTTGTTGTGAAGGGGTCCTGTGTATGCACGAGGTTTAACCCTGTAACATGGAAACTTGGTTTCTTAGATGTTTTCAGCATTAATGCGTTAATCCAGTTTGGAGAGGTCTGGAAGAATTGGTTAGAGCATTTTAATGTAGAAGGAACTCTGTTAATAGTTTTTATTGCCCTTATAATTTGTATGGATTTTGTAGTTTTGAACTGGGGTTCCTTCTGTTTAATAAAGCTACGACTTGGTAAAAAAATTTTAAGAGTTTCGATGCTCTTGTATAATGTAGGGTTCGGTTGTTTCGAACCGAGGTTCCTTCTGTTTGTTCAAGTTGCGACTTGGCCAATGTAATGCCCGCCTTAGTACATTAACTGACCATAGACTTGAGGATACTTGCCAGGTTACCCGACCGAATAAACTTTAGTAAATGGTCATTTGAACATCTGAAATGCTTGAACGACACTTATAGAAATTGATACTTTACTTAATAAATGAATACTCTGCTTAATGATTTGCGAATTTATGAAATGAATGATGACTGAATGTTAGATATGCTCAACTGATTGAGATAGAATGATGAATGTTAGATATGCTCGAATGATTGAGATAGAATGATGAATGTTAGATATGCTCGACTAATTGAGATAGAATGATGAATGACATATATGCTTGACTGATTGAGAGAAAATGATGATTGAAATATATGCTCGCCTGACTGAGATATTATGATGAATGAAGAAATGACTTTACAATGAAAATGATGAATGAAATATATGCTCGAATGACTGAGATATTATGATGGATGATGAAATATTTCATCGTGCAGCTCTACTAATGTGCGCTTTGAGTATGTGTGTGTAGTGGCAGGTAAGACGATTTACCGATTGACCCACAATGGAATTATAGGGGTTGTAAGAACAGAAAGAACACATAGGGGTACACGACAACAGACTGTCGACCCTGAATTAGCACTCCACGCATGGGTCGGAAGCTTTGAGCTGGCCCGTTGAAGCGTGTGCCATATGGGCAAGGCCATACCTACTTGGTTGCGTACGAGATTTAAGGGGAGTGTGATAAGGATAACCTTATCCCTTGGCAGCCTTTAGTCTCCAATAAGTGTAGTCGAGAGATTGCGGTAAAGACTCTCTGATCGCTACACAGTTCTCCTTACAAGAAGAAAGAAAAGGAATTGTCGAAAGGGCCTGCCGAAGGGGTACCTAGATAGGAACATGAAGAGAATTTTAATCAATAATATAAAGTTTAAAGAAATATAATAAAAGAAATAGATTTATTTTATTATATGTGGAAAAATGAGAAAACTTGAAATAGATTAGAAGTTTTAGCAAAAGAAATAGTTTAATTCATTTCTTTATTATTCTTTGAAAAAGGTTGAAAGTTCTGATGGAAGAATAAATATATTGAAAAAGGAATTAATAGTAGATTAAATAATTTCATAAAAGAATATTCTTATTTATTTTTATTATTATTTTAGAAAAGAGAAAAACTTAGAAGACATTGTGTCCATCTACTAGGAAACTTATGAACAAAAAGATCAATGAATAAACTTATTAGTAAGCAAAATACAACTGGGACTCTAATAGGAACCACTCCACCTACATCCCACTGATTTAGGGATTAGAGAAATTAACTAAAGAGACAACAAGGAGAAAATGTAGGGATTTAGGTGCACAATTAAAAATAAAGTGACACTTGTATTATGAGAACAAATATTTGAGAATTATTAAATTAAACAACTATTTTGCATGAAGAGACACTTGGCATAGATATTTTGGTTCTAAAATAAAGGAAGGAGAAGGAGAATGGACTCTCTTGCTCCCTAGTGTTGGAAGGGTACCGTAATTGAGAAATTATCTTGTGATTCTTGTGAATTGGGTTGAGCTTTCTTGGGATTGGGGGATCCCTGCAGAAATATTGCATTGTGTGTTCTTATGACCCCAAAATAATCAGGGATTCAGGGGAAAGAAGAGTACCCCCGATATGGTAGGGAGGTCAACAGAGAGGTCTTTGGTAAATCAGGAGATTGGATGTCTGGAACAAAGCGCCAAGGGATGTCGGCTACAACAACCTACAGCTATTTGAATGAGGTATAATGTTCCATTTTTATGTACAAATTGAGTTTATGCATTTTTATTTACGGTTCCATATTTGATTTTCAAGATTTAAAATTTTCATAGGATGTTAGTATTACTTAGAAAGTCTTTTTGGGGGACCCCAAAAAGTGGGTCCCTACAGCCAAGTTTTTCTTGGCACCAAAGGTAACTACCTTTTTCAGCATTCACCTTATACCTTATTACTTTCTTAAATAATAATTTTTTATTGATTCTTTTGAATGTATTACATGCAAGTGCTTCACAGTGGTGGATTTCTAGGAAGGTCTCTGGTCTGTGATAATTTATCAATTGTTTTACAGGTAATATTCCTACTCTGTAAACATTATGTTTATTTAGTATGGCTCTGTTGTATTACAGAGTAACTACCTCTTTGCTTCTTGCAGGTTCGGGAGGGGTAGTCAATTTTTTAATCAAAATACCTTCTTAACTAGTTGAAAAATCAAACCTCATGTAAAAATGGTTATTAGGAACCTGTGAGGGTTTTGGGTTGTGGACACAATTATGTTTTACTCAAGTTCAAGGGTAATGTAAAACTTATCGTGTAATCGATCTCTTATCTTTTATACTTTATATCAGTTTCCTCCATTTTCTAAATTCTGTGATATGTTTATGTTTTGCATGTATTAAATTATTAAATTGACGATGGATGCGAACACAGGTAAGCTTACCCTCACCCTTTAGTATGAAGGTTCAAAATACTCTGCACCTCATTGTAAATATTTATATTGGTGCAAAGGGAAATGATCTCGCATTTTCCCATACGAATATTTGGTTTAGCAAGATTTAGGGTTATCCTTACGGCTTCCCATTGCCTTTCGGCTCCTGTGCTTTGGGCATTGTATTGTAAAGGAAGCCTCTCGGCTCCTGTGCTATGAATGTTTATTGTTCTGATCTATTATTCCTTCTCGCTCAGTACTTAAATATTTCGTGTATAAAATCCTTTTGACTCCATAAGTAAATACTTGGTCTTGGCTCTAAGTTTGGAAACATTGTTAGTCTTATTGTTTTGACGATGCGTATTTAACTTGGGTTTATTATTTTCATTGTTGGGTTTTTGAGTATGAAACAATGTTTTAGTCTCTTGGCCTCTCGGCTCTGTGAAATGTTGGTTTATAAATATGCTATTGATTTTGGTATGAATTATTGTTTGATCCTCTCAGCTTAATATTATGAAGTATTTTAGTTAAAATATATATTTGAGTTGTTACTTCTATGTGTGTGGATGTTACTTCAAGCCATTTGGCTCTGCGTATAATGCCTATGTTGAAATGTATTTGAAATACTTTTATTATTGAACTTTATTACTTTATACTACTACTTAGATGTTGAGTATTTTATAAACAGGCCCTTCGGCTCTGTATAAACATTAGAAAAATAACTACTTATATATAGTAAATCTATATATAATATAATATTCTATTATATATATGTATATACATTTATATAAACCTAGATTTAAGTATATAACGGATTTATAAACCTAAAACCCTAATCTATAAAATTCTCAGTTTACCATATAAAAAAAGTTACGGACATAAACTTAGAATTAACTGAATAATACAGTTAACATAAACATGATAAAAATAATGTAAACATAACAACATATAGCTACAGAATATTAGTACATTTCATAATAAATTATTCAATCATTAAACATTTATAGATACAGTTCATCAGACTATAGTAAACAATGTACAAAAATAAAATAATCAAATGATAAGAACCTGACAACCAGAACAGACTGAATCCAATATGAAGGTCATTGTTCCTCCCAACCAATCTTCCAGAACAACCAATACAACTTACTCTGAAACCCTTGAGCCTGTTTGCTGGACCACGAGGAAAAAGAATGTTGAAACTATTTCTGTACCAACACTTACTTCCACTCTCTTACTCAAGAATGATATTTCCCCTCATCCATCCAAGCCTCATGCTTGTCTGATGGGAATGCATATTTAAATTTTCCTAGTACTTAGGGCTCTCATGAGGCTCTTGCTCTAGAACATCCATCTGGAGTTCTGACCTAAATTATAGGGATGATTCCTCCTGCACCTGTTGAGATATTGATTTCTTGTTTCTACCACTTGGGCTTCTTGTCCAACACTTGTCATTTCTCCTTGTGGGCCAACAAACACTCTTTCAATAGTTACTTTAGATTGGACTTTCCTATTTTTATTTATTAAATAATAATAAATATTAAAAATCCTCTCACAAATGTCTTTGACCACACTTGGTCAAAATAATTGTTCAACAATAATTAAAACAATATTACAAAGTATTTAACTTTAATTAAAGTTCTAGGGGTATTACACATCCATCACTTCAACGATTTCTTCCTTATGTTGATCTGGAATCTGTCTTGTCCAGTCGATGTTTGACACTTCCACATTGCTACTCATCGAAACTTCTTCGTACCTTTATAGATATGATACGTTGAATGTGGGAGAAATGCTCAACTCTTTCAGTAGCTCGAACACATAAGAATTGTCCGAAATATTATTCAGAATCTTACATGGTCCAATATTTTTCAGCTTCATCTTGTTATATGTTCCTGCCAGGAACCTCTCTTTTCTTAAGTGTTCATAGACTAAGTCTCCTTCGTTGAATAATTGTAGCCTCTTCTTCCTGTCAACTCTTAACTTGTATGACACATTTCTCTTTTCAAGTTGTTTTCGTACCTTGTCATGTACTTCCTTCATGTGCTCAGCAAATGTCTCTGCATCTGCACTCTTCTTGGTCTCTGTTGGTACTTCGACCAAATCCACCACACCATGTGGGATTTGACACTGAACAATATGGAATGGGATCATACCTGTGGACCAATTCACATAATTATTGTATGCAAATTCTTCTTGCACCAATAGGTTCTCCCACTGCTTGGGTCTGTCTACCGTCAAACATCTCAGAAGGTTTCCCAAACTTTTTTTCACTACCTCAGTCTGTCCATCAGTTTGCGAATGATATACTGAGATAAACTGCATATTTTGGTCCAGTTTCTTCTGTAGGGTTCTCCATAAATGACCTATAAACTTGGTATCCTTGTCCAATGTTATACTCTTCGGAAGCCCATGTATTCTGACTATATCCTTGAAAAATAATACAACAATGCTTGTGGCATCACTTGTCTTCCGACACGGAATAAATTGTGCCATCTTTGAAAATCTATCAACTACCACAAAGATGGATTTGTTACCTTGATGTTTCTTCGGCAATCTTAGCACAAAATCCATGCTCGGGTGCTCCCATGGGACATATGGCATTGGTAATGGTGCATACATCCCTGTGTTCTGACTTTGACTGTTTTCCAATTGAAAAAATCAAGACTGTTGGAACCACTTACCGACATTTGTTGTCATCTCAGTTCAATAATACTTCTCCTCAACCAACTCCTTGGTCTTGTTGATGCCAAAATGGCCTGCTAATCCACCACTATGCAGTTCTCGGATTAGGTTTTCTCTTACGGATCCTCTAGGAATACATAACTGTTGTCCCTTGAATAGGTATCCCTCTTGGATAAAATAATCCAAGTATGGAGTTATGTCGACACTCCATGGTTCGCAACTAGCCTTCCATGCTTTCGCAAAATCCTTGTCGGTTTCATACTTTGTTTTCACCGACTCTATTCCTGTCTCCTGAACTATGGTCATGTTCATCAATGCAACTCTTCGACTCACCGCGTCGAAAACCTTATTTGACTTTCTCAACTTATGTTGCAACATGAATGTATATCCCTACAAGAACTCTACCCACTTCATGTGTCATTGATTAAACTTCGACTGAGTTTTCAAGTACCTCAGTGCTTGATAGTCTGTGTATAACACAAATTCCTTGGGAAACAAATAATTCCTTGACTTCTTTAGTGCTTGCACAATAGAATAGAACTCTTGACCATGCATCAAATGTTCATGCTTGGATTCATACAAATGTTCATTGAAGAATGCAATTGGTCGGCCCTCTTGGCTCAACACTACACCTTTTTCCATTCCACTCATGTCACAGTCAACTTGGAAAAATTTGTCGAAATATGGGAGAGCTAATACTGGGCTCTTTGTCACCTTCTGCTTTAACTTTTCGAAGGATTTATGGGCAGATTCAATCCACTTGAACTCCCTTTTTCTCATGCACTCTTTAAGAGGTGCACATATATGACTGAATCTTCTTATGAACTTCCAGTAAAAAATAGAAAGTCCATGAAAAATATGCACCCTCGTTGTGCTTGTCGATTATGGCCACTCCAACATAGCCTTTACCTTCTTCGGGTCCATCACCAACCCTTTACCCTAGATTAAAAATCCCAAGTACACCATTTATTCCTTCATGAAGAAGCATTTATGCAGGTTCACCATCAAATACTCTTCTTGCAGCTTCCACAACTTGTCGAATGTGCTCCAAATGTTCGGTATTGTTTTGACTGAATATCAATATGTCGTCGAGATACGCCACAACGAACTTCCCCAAGAACGGCTTCAGTACTTCATCATCAACCTCATGAATGTACTGGGTGCATTAGTGAATCCAAAGGGCATGACTAACCACTCATACATCCCTTCCTTTTTCTTGAATCTTGGCTTCCATTCATCTCCTTCTCTGACACTGATCTGGTGGTATCCACTCTTTAGTTGGTGAAATATCTTGATCCACTCAAACAGTCAATCAAGTCATCCATCCTTAGTAATGGAAATATGTACTTGATCGTGATCATCTTGTTGATGGATCTGGAGTTTGTACACATTCTCCATTTTACTCCTTTCTTCGGTGCTACTACAGCTGGTAATCCACATGGGCTCAGACTTTCTCTGATCAATACTTTGTCCAACAACTTCTGGACTTGTCGATTGATTTTTCCACTTTCTGTCGGAGTCATTCTATGTGGTTCCTTGTTTGGAAAACTTGACCCTGGAATCAAGTCAATATGATGGGATATGATTCTCATCAGTGGAAATATCGCCGGTGTCTCATCTACCATGATGCTCTCAAACTCATCCATCATCCTCTCGACTTCATCTGGAATTCTCTTTGCTTTCAACCGTTCAACACTAGGTCCTTTCAGAATGATGGAGAAACATCCCGACTGTTTTTCCTCTTCTTCTAGGAATTCCTTGCTCAACACATCAGTACTCTCTTCTCCCAATAGTTTCTCTCGCCTTCCTTGTAGTCAGCTTTGTCCTCCTGCTTTGGCTTCATCAATCTCTGCATGCCATTTTTACGCATTGTGAATGTGTTGGATCGACCATCATAGATCATCTTCTGATCATATTGCCATGGTCTTCCTAATAATAGATGACAAGCATGCATTGGGATTATGTCGCACAATACACTGTCTTCAAGGTTCCCAACGTTGAAGTTGATCATGCACTGTTTGGTTACCTTCACATGATGTCCTTTATGTAACCAAGATATCTTGTATGGATTTGGTTGTTGTTGACATCTCAAACCCAGCTTGTCGATGATCTTCATCGACACTAAGTTCTTGTACTGCCTCCATAAAAAATGGTCTTGCAGTATCTTTTGGTGATCAACATTTTGGTCCTGAAAATGGCCTTCCATTGTGCTGACTCCTTCTCTTCTCTCCGATCGTTATAAACCACCATCCTTCTAGTCATTCAGTTTCAAATATTTCCTCAGTCTTCTCCACTGCTATGAGATTTCGAACATCACCTCTCGTCGCCCCTTCCATCTCGTCGGCATCTTGGTTTCGACTCTTCTACCACGAGCAAATTCTTCGGGAATTCATAAGTTTTGTGTTCCACTCCTAGACACTTATAACAGACTATAGTCATCTTGTCATCTCCTTTCCTTTCTGCTAGACCACTTCGAGCAAACGCACCTTCATCGCGGGTCTCTCGAACATCCCGTCAGTTTTCTTGTTCCTTTTCTCTAGTCAATGTCCCTTCTACGCGTCGGTTATCTTCAACGACTTTTCTCCTCGTCCCACTACTTTTTACTTATGTGGGAGCAGCCTTCACACCGCAACCAGTTATCCTTCCTTTGGTCGATGTTATTTTTCTCGACAGCTTTTCCTCTGCCTTCAGGGATATCTAGTAGGCTTCACCAACCGTTCTGAACTTCGACAGGATCAACTTGTCCTGTATGACATACTTCATACCATTTACATACATTGTGACCGCTTCTTTGCCTTCATCAGTTTGATCGGATCTAATCAACAGTCTATAGAACTCTTCTGTTTTTTCCTTCATGGCCATTTTTTTCTGTCAAAAGTCTTGTAACTTTCTAAACAAGGAAATCACATAGTCATTTGGAAAGATATTCCCCTTAAGCTTGGCAACCATTTTGTCCCAAGACTTTATCTTTTCCTTTCCTTTCTTGACTCTGTCATCCTGTACACTGTCCCACCACAATGAGGCATGACCCTTCAGCTTCATACATACATTTTTAACCCTCTTGGGATCCTCTATCTTCTCTATGTTGAAGTATTTCTCCGTCTCTGTGAACCATCCTATCAAGTCTTATGGATCCAGACTTCCTGAGTAGGTAGGTACATCCATTTTTTTCTTACCCCTCATCTATGTCAGTATCTTGATGAATCTATCTTTTGGTTCTTCTTCTATTGCTTCCTAAGCTTCCACTTCCTCTACTTCTTCGTCATTATGGTCAAGTAAATCGGGAACGCATCCACATCTCTGGACTTCTTTGATTATTGCAACCTCATTGGTAAAAAATTTCATTATTCACATCCACTAGTCAAACATGTCACGATGTACTGTGACTCTTGCGCCTCCTCACGCTCTTCATCTTATACCATGAACATTTACACCTCTTTGTGCCATTGTTTTCAACCTCAGCTAAAAATATACACTCGTCCAATTGCAACTGAAATTTCACCACACACGCACAAATATACCCAGCCGCATCTGGATATATTCATGCACACCCATGCTCTTCCTTCTATCAGGACTATTCCCGCTCACAGGAATATTCCCACTATGATACCATTTAATGCTAGGAAAGCTGGTATTGAGACCTCTCTTGCTTTCAGGGCGCTTCCACTCTGATACCACTTGAAACAAGGAACCCTCTTGCTTAACAGATTCACACAAATGCACTCACAAAGACTACATGTGAACTCGAAATGCCAATAGTTTGGATTTTATTACTTGAATCATTTACAAAATTACATGCAAACCAATAAACAAGTCGGCCTCCGCCTGTGACAATACACAAGAGTAAAATCTCAACTCTATCTATGTTTTCTCTCTATTTGTGCGATCTTTGATCCTTGATCATCGCTCTCTATCTGTCTCATCTTCCTTGTGTGCCTTCATACTTCTCTTCTACTCTGCTCTGCTACTGATCCCTAGGTCCACCTTGTCGATCTCCCTGAGGTCTCCTTACTCTGTCAACTAAACTATCTCTGATCTGCAGACCCGCATTTTTCAGTTCCCTGAACATGCCTACACAACCTTCTCTTGTTGTGACATCTGGATTGATCTCAACCACCTTCTTAACTTCCATAAAATTCCTCAACTACCCACAATGGATATAGGTACATTGCCTCGACTTCTGTACTTCTTTGACTTTGCTACAGTTGTCGGTCTAATCACCACCCTCTTCTTGACATGTCAACCATTATGTTCTTTGTCAGTCCTCTACTCAAATTTTTGGCTTCACTTTGTCACTATGGCTGCTAGTCCACCCCATCCCCCTCGCTTGGCCTTTTCCTCTTTTGTCGGTGCCTATGTTCGACCACTCGTCGAATTTCGACTATGTCAACTTCCACTCCTGTCGACCATACTTCGATAGCTTCATGCTCGACTTCCTAGCCTCGACTGCGAGTCTTCCCGCACTAGTGGTCATCGACAATCCCCCTGGTCGGCCTTCTCTTCTCGATCATCTTCGACGGTTTCGCCTAGGCCCCAATGCGCCCACACCATCTTTTGTTTCTACTTCTTATCTCTGCTATAATACTTTTTTTACTTCTTTATTTTATTTCTCATGTTTCTACTTTTTATGTCGGCTATAATATATTTTTTTTAATTCTTTATTTTTTACTTCTGATGTTTCTAGTTTTTATGTCGAATATAATTTATTTATTACAATCTCTTTTACTTCTTTATTTTATGTTGGCTGTAATATTATGTTTCACATTTTAATATGGCAGACATAATATTCTTAATTTTTATTTCTATTTTTTCTACTTCTTATGTCGGGTATAATACATTTTACTTCTTTTGTTTCTCTTTCTTATGTCCACTATAATTTTTTTTTTACTTCTTATGTTTCTACTTTTTATGTCGGCTATAATATTTTTCTTACTTCTTATGTTTCTAGTTTTTATGTGGTTTATAATATTTTTTTTTACACATATTTTTAATTCTTTATTTTTATGTCTGCTCTAATATTATGTTTCTACTTTTCATACTCGCTATAATATATTTTTTTTACCTTTTTAACTTCTTTATTTTATGTCGACAATAATATTTGGGACAAATGGAGACATCCCCACCGGGGCTATAGAAATGCGCCTCTCAATGTAATAATAAATATATGTTTTAGGATCTTTTCAAAATGCAATTATACAAATGTTTTAATAAAAGAAAAAAAAAAGAAAAAAGAAAAAAGAAAAAAAAAAAAATATATATATATATATATAACAAAGGATGGTGAGGAAGGAAAAAAATGTCGCTCTCTAGCCTCTCTGAAGCGCAACTAGGGTTTCCCTAGCCACAGCACTCTTCCTACGCTTTCCTCCGGTGGTGATTAGGCCTCTACAAGTGGTCGCGACTCCTTCCTGTGACTGAGCATCCGTGGGTTGCCTTTCTTCCCCTTCAAAGTTGGTCCTCCTCTTTGTATGCTGATCCACGATTAGCTTCAAACATTCAAGGCCCTCATTCATGCCACCAAACCTCAAGTTGCGACTCGGTCTCCCTCCAAGCTCATGAAAAAAGTAGATGAGATCCCTTCTTTGGAGATCTCTCCCTCGGATTTGTACCGAAAAGCGCTCATTCTCTCGAAGAAATCCCTCATAGGGAAGTTTACAGGTTTGTGGCCCAGTCCAAAGGCGGTGGAGCTCTGGATTGCAGAGCACTGGAACCCTATTTTGCAAAGACAGGTCTCTCTCTTCGCAGCTGGTAGGGGTTTCTTTGTTTTTATGTTCCTGAGCAAAGGAGAACAAGATTTAGTTTTTCGCTCGGGTCCCTTCTTAATGGGCTCAAGAGGACTTTTTTTATCCCCTTTGACTTTGTATTTTAAACCAGATGCTGAGATTATAGCCGCTCCAGTCTGGGTAAGACTGCCTCACCTCCCACTTCATCTTTGGGGAAAAATCTCTCTAGAGGAAATTAACAATAAGCTAGGACGCTACCTGGATATTACAGACCCAAAAGGGGGCCAATTTATGTGTGCCCGCATTTGTGTAGAAGCAAATCTGGATAAAGGACTCGTGGAAGCCCTAAAACTAAATTTAGGAGATTGGAGTCATATCCAAGAGTTGGATTACGAGTAGATCCCTTTCAAATGAAAATCTTGCCATGTTTATGGTCACTTTGCCAAAAGCTACCCCAAGCTTTCAGAAACTCAACAAACATCAAAACCTCCTGCAACTAAAGAAGCAGAGTTCCAGACTATCTCTAATCGGCATATATCCCCCTGAACAAAAGGAGCCCCAAGATCCTCAACAAAAGGATCCAGCACCACAAGAGTCTCTCCCTCCTTCAGTAGTAACCCTTCCGTTGGAAACCAAAAACAACTTCGAAGTTTTGCAGGAAGACGAAGTTCAAGAATCTAAAGCAGTGAAAGATCTTGTGCAGGGCGAGACCCTTCCAGGTCCTTATGATCCCTTGGAGACAACCTCCTCCACAAAACCAACTTCTCCAAGCCTTTCCCCTTCAGGTTCCAAGAAAGAGGCTCGGAATTTATATCGCGAGACTTCATCTCTTGCTGGACTGGCAGCGTTATTCCCCTCCTCTGGGCCAGGAGGAAACTCTGATCTCGAAGACTTCTCAGCTCCTTCTCCCCCCCTTACCAGAGGACAAAAGTCTAACAAATAATGGCGGAAAAAGGAAGTGGCCTCAAACATTTTTTTGGGCTCTCAGTCACGGTTGGACCCCTTCATTAAGGGGCATTTCACCTCCCCTTCTAATTAATGTTCTGCTTCTGCATTCTTCTCCACTCACAGTTCGTGAGAGTTTATTCTTGTAAGCAATTTTTGTCATTTTCTCAGAAAAGATCTATAAGCAAGTGGGATGTGTCTCCCAAGATATTCACAAGAAGGCTCACAGTATTGCTAGAGGTCATCAACCCTCTTTAATTTTGTAACTTTCGGATTCTAGTTCACTAGAAAACCACATTTTTTACAAACTAATACAACTTCAACCATGTCTGTTATATATATATATATATATATATATATATATATATATATATATATTAACTAATCAAATATATTAAAAATTATATATATATATATATATATATATATAACAAATGTTATCATCTTTTAAAAAGATAACAATATAAATAACATTTTTTAACAATATTATGATTCCACTCTAAAGTCTAAAGTCTAAAGTCTGAGAAATTAAAAATGCATATGTACAAATGTTTATATATATATATATATATAAACTAATCAAATGTATTAAAAATGTTTGATATATAAAAAAATCCTAAATAATTAAATAAGACATAAATAAAAAATATATGTTTTAGAATTTTTTAAAAATACACATGTTTTATGCATAAAGAATATATATATATATATAACAAAAAAATTAACAATATAACAATATAAATATTCTTAATTAATGAAAATACTTAAACTATCTTTTAAAAAACACAATATAAATAATATTTTATAACATAAATAAGAAATATATATAATTAAGATATTTTTAAAATGTACATGCACAAATATTTTAATAAATGCAAAAATTATATTTATAATGATTATACTGTTAAAATTTAGGAAATTTAAAAATGCACATATACAAATATTTTAATAAATGAAAAAGATTATATATATATATAATCAAATATATAAGATTCTAAACAATTAAATAAGATATAAATACGAAATATATGTTTTTGGATTCTTTGAAAATGCATATGTACAAATTTTTTAATAAATACAAAACCGTATATATATATAAGTAATCAAATGCTTTAAAAATGTATATATATAAATACACATTCTTATACTTAAAATAATATATTAAAATTGTAAAGAATTTAATAAGATATAAATAAAAAATGTATGTTTTAAGATCTTTTGACAATGCCTATGTACACCTGTTTATATATATATATATAACAATTAACTAATCAAACGTTTAAAAAATGAATAGATACAAATGCAAATTGTTATACTTAGAAGAATAAGTTAAAATCTTGTAGAATAAAATAAGATATAAATACAAAATTAATGTTTTAAGATTTTTTGAAAATATATATATACAAATATTTTAATAAATGAAATATATATATATATATATAAAACAAAAAAATTAACAAAAGAATAATATAAATAATAATTAATTAATTAAATGTATTAAAAATGTTTTATATATGATGATGATGACAATGATGATGATTAACCTTCATTGAGACCAACTTTAATTTATATATAATAAATGTTAGCATCTATTAAAAAAAACAATATAAATAACATTTTTATTATTTTTTTTCGTAATATAACTATTCTCTCTTACAATCTAAAAAAATTAAAAATGATCTTGTACAAATGTTTTAATAAATGTAAGAAATTAAATTATATATATATATATATATATATATATATATATAATTAATTAACTAATTAAATATATTAAAATGCTTGATATATATAAGATCATAAATAATTAAATAAGATATAAATAAAAAATATATGTTTTTGGATCTTTTGAAAATGTATATATACAAATGTTTTAATAAAAATAAAAAATTATATATATATAGATATAGATATAGATATAGATATATAGATATATATATATAATAGTTAACTAATAAAAATACTTAAATAAATATTAGAATCTTTTAAAAAATAAACAATATAAATAATATTTTATAACATAAGTAAGAAACATATGTTTTAAGATCTTTTAAAAATAGACATCTATCACTGTTTTAATAAATGCAAACATATATATATATATAACGTTTTAAAAAATCACATTTACAAATATATTTAAAAAAAATAGGTTAAAATCCTAAAGAATTAAATAAGACAAAAATAAGAAATATATGTTTTTAGGATCTTTTGAAAATGTAAATATACAAATGTTTTAATAAATGCAAAAAATTATATATATATAACAATTAACTAATCAAATATTTTAAAAATGTACATATACTTAAAAGAATATATTAAGATGTTAAAGAATTAAATAAGATATAAATAAGAAATATATGTTTTACGATCTTTTGAAAATGTACATGTATAAATCTTTTAATAAATGCAAATTTTTTTATTATATATATATATATATATATATAACAAAAAAATTAATACATTTAAATAGTTAATCAGATCACATAATGTTCACAATGGAAATTCAAGAGAATAATTGTCTACCATTCTTAGATGTCTTAATCACGAAAAAGTTAGACGGTTCTCTTGCACATCAGGTATATCATAAGAAGACTCATACTGACAAATACTTACATGCTAAATCGCACCACCACCCTTCCCAAAAGATTGGTATTTTGCATACTCTTGCTAAAAGGGAAGTTAGAGTCTCTGATGAGGACCATCTTAATGAAGAATTACAGCACCTCTCAAAGGTTCTACAAGAAAATGGTTATAACAAGAAGGACATTAACAGGGAAATCAAGAAGGCGCAAGGTTGTGGAATTAAAAAACGAGTAAATGAAGATGAAAAAGAAAACAAGGGTATGGTGATACTTCCATATATCCAGGAGAAAACAAACAAAATAGCTAAAATCTTGAAAAAGAAGAATATCAAGACTGTCTTCTCGCCTCCAAATTCCTTACGAAATCTATTGGACAGGACCAAAGACCCCATCGATCCTAAGCTAAAGAAAGGCATCTACTCTGTCCCTTGCTCGTGTGAGGATGTGTAGATAGGAGAAACAGGTCGCTCAATAAAGACGAGAATACAAGAACATTGCGCAAACATCACTCATGGAAGGATCAAGAACTCAGCGGGTGCTGAGCACTTCCATATAAGTAACCACCAAATACGCATAGAAGACACGAAAGTAATTGCGATCGAGGAGAATTACAATAGAAGGCGGATTCGGGAAGTGATCGAGATTGAGAAGAACCCTAGAAACTTCAATAGGGATGATGGTTTAATTCTCAGGGCAACATGGAAATCAATTGTACATAACCTAAGAAATAAGAACTTCCATAAATAGCCTGAAATATTAATCTTGGCCGACATTGACTACACTATAATAATTATATTTATGGTCTAATTATAATACCCTAAGTCGCTAATTCCATTGAGACACTGTCACTCCTGAAGATGGACCCGGCTTTGAAGTCCGAAACGTACGTAGAGTACACTTTACCACTCGCAGGTCCTCCACACTTGTCTCCAACATACTCTACCTATGAAAACCTAAATGCAAATATAAATAATAATGAACTAATCAAATGTATTAAAAATAATTAACTAATTAAATGTATTAAAATATATATATATATATATATATATATATATATATATATATATATATATATATATTCAGTGGAAAAAACTGTACTATTATTATTTATAGATATAAATCAAATAGTACACCGATATACCAGTATAGAAATATAATTGCGATAGCTAGTGATAGTTCAGGTATTACAAAATTTCCAAAATCACAAAAAAGTATGATCTGCCACATACTACAGTCAACCCAAAATTGGTCATATCATCGAAATAATGACCATTACTCCAGAAAATATAAAGATCCTTGTGATTCAGTTTTGGAATCCATAAATTCCTCCCAAATCAACATACCGTCTTCATCATCCAGAGCAACTTTAGAAATTTTATCAGCCATAGAATTGTTTTCCCGATAAATATGATGTAATGAAATCATTGGAAAAATATTGATTTCACTACGAACTCTATTACACCAATGGATTAAAGAGGTGACCTGTAGCTTGTAATCTCCTCTTGCCCATTTAATGGTGACACGAGAGTCACCATTAACAATTACATCAGTAAGCCCAAAAATATTTGCCACTCTAATAACCATCCATAAAGCAAGTAATTCGGCTTTCATGTTGGTACATGTGCCACATTTAAGACGAAAAATATATAACGAATGTTAGCATCTTTTAAAAAAATAACAATATAAATAACATTTTTATTTTAAGAAAATTTAACAATATAATGACTAGACTCTTAAAATCTAAGAAATTTAAAAATGCACATGTACAAATGTTTTAATAAATGCTAAAAATTATATATATAGATATATATAGATATGGAGTTGTTTAAAAATTTTATGATTTTGGACATGGGATTTTGTGTGCCACAATCGAACATTTTTTATTTTGCATAATCTGAATTTAATTGTGTTTTAATGGTTATTTTCATGGTAGAGATGGATTCAACACCATTAAAAACCCTTGGGACACCCACAATTTTAGAGTTTGAGATTTGTATCTGTGAAAATCCTCACAGCAGATCTAAGAGATGATGTATACCTCACAAGAGAATGATTATGATTAAGCAAGAAAATAGAAGAAGAGTGGTCAATACAGTATAATGAGCAACAAAATAATATGGTACAGTAGAACTCGGATAGAAGCAATAATACTTCACACACACTAGTTAATTAATCACAATATGGACAAATAAATAGTACGATGCATGAGGATTTGAATGCCTAAGGTGGCAATTCGAATTAGCCTTCATGGAGTGATCAAAGGATCACTGAGTGTCATCGGAGCACAACTAGTAGTCTATCTCATCATCGGTGAAGTCATCAATGCACAAGTAACTGTCAACCATCAGTCAAACTAAGTCTAACTAAGTGTTGTAGGTGTAACTGAATGTAACTGACACATGGAGACACTAACTGAATGAAGGAGGCTCAGTGGAGGGTGCACGAGGAGCTAAATGGAGTCAGAACAGGTAGTCAAGTCTCACTGGAGGTCCATCGGAGTGCTAAGGTTAGTTAAGAGTCAGTTAATCCTTAAATCAAGGAAGGAACTGAAGATAACTGAACTAAACTGAAGTGGTAGGTAAGAAGGGCACCTTTCTCAACTGGTAGATGAAAGGAGGGCGCACTAAGCTCTAGGAGCATTGAAACTGAGTGGAAGTAAGCTTCGGGGGCTGCTAATTGAGGTCTAGGTGCCGGGACTGATGACTAGGATGCATGCAAACCCTAAAAGTGCATGCATGACTGAAAAATGTAAATGATCAAAATACTGGTGGGACTAGGATGGAGTATAGGAATATCCTAACACCCCCCCTTAATCCATCCTGGGCCCTGGTAACTAAGACCAAAGGTCACCCAATACAATGAATAATAACAGTCAATAAACCAAGGAAGTGGGAAAATTTCATGGGAAACATACCCCCTCCTCAAAAAACAGACTGTAAGGCACACACAAAATATAAATGCTCCAAACTCAAGTAGGTGTGATGCTTGGTCATATGTCTGGAGGTGTCTTCTTCTTAGGAAGAAGTGGATCATGCTCAAAAAACATGTGCTTGTACTTGCTCTTCAGATCGAATGTGATGAGAACAAATCCAAAAGTATGAGGATGATCATTGAACCTGTGATTTGAATCAGCTGAGGTAGGATCAAAATCACGAATATGCAGATAGTCTTTTGTCTTCTCCTTCGAACCATCATGGGTGAGATTATGCCAAAAAGAACCATCAAATAATAATTGCTTGAAATCCAAATCAGATTTAAGACTTGAAGAATAGTTTCTTGATATCTCCTTTGAACCAGTAGGGGTGAGATCAAAACTATCATATGCATGAGAAATTATCCCAAGCGAATGGCAATGGTTTCTTGAGATCTCCTTTGAACAATAAGAGGTGAGATCAAAACCAATGGATGCATGAGAAATTATCTCAAGCGGGTAGCAATGGCCATAAACATGTTATACAACTTGACGAGAACTATTTACTTAAAACGAGAACTCTAGCCATAAAAACAAATATTTTTGCATAAAAAACACCCAAAAAAAACCCCGAATCAAAAAGTGGTGTTACCGGTAGCACCACTTTTTGATTTGGGGTCAAAAATATAGAATTGAACCAAAACATTTGTCATTGTTGTTTGCAAAAACCTTAAAATCAAGCTCTAAATTGAAAACGCTTGTTACCGGTAGCACACTTTTTCAAAAAATGATATTTTTATATGATTTTATCAACATTTAAAATTGTATTTATTAAATGTCTTAGTAACACTATATAAATCTAGCATAAAGTTAAACACAAATTATTCAAGAAATTACTTCACCACACTTTTCATATAAATTAAAAATATTTATGATATTATTCATAATAAAACTATAGATTAAACCATAAATATAGAAGTTATGATATTTGGGGGCACAAGAGAGAAAGAGGAAATGCAGTATACTCTAAAACGACAACTATTTATAAAGAACGAGAACTGGAGTTATACATTTTTTTATATCTCCATAAAAAAACAACCTCAAAATGAACCACAAGTGATGTCGTTGTAATCGAAACCCTAAACCGACCCTCATATTGAAAAGTTGACCCCCTATAAAAAAAAAATCAGAAATATGAAAATTAAAAACTGCAAAATTTATTAAAATAATTCAAAAACCAAAAAAAAATAAAATTAAAACCTTACCATAAAACCTATAAAACAAAAAATTTAAAAAATAAATAAAACAAATTCTAAAAAAACAAAAAAAAAACATAAATTTAAGAACTAAAATTAACAAAAAACAAAAAAACATTACAAATCAAATTATATTTATTTATATTTTTTCTTAAATTTTTTCAAATTAATATTTTTTTTAATTTAAAAGAAAATTTAATTAAAACACTTGAAAAAAAATTTAAAATAATCAATTTAAAACAAATAAAAATAAAAAATTTAAACATTATAGAAATTTTAAACTTAAAAAACAAATTAAATTTTAAACAACTATTAAAAAATATTAAAAACAAAAACAAAAAAATTAACCTAACTTACCTCCCGCCCCCATCCCTACCTCCCTACCCCTCTCTCCGCCCCCACTTCCTCTCCTCCCCTCCCTCTCGTCCCCCTTCCCCCTCCCCTCTCCCCACTTCCCTCCACCCCCGTGCTCTTGTGGCCTCCCCTCTCCCCCCTTCCCTCCACTGTCGTGCCCCACGTGCCCTCTCCCCTCCCCCCTCCCCCTCCCCCTCCCTGCCGCCCGCATGCTACCTAGCCAGCCCTCCCGCGGGGTGGCGCGATTCTGAGAATCGCTCCGCCGAGTAGAGGCGGCGCTTGGGATTAAAAAAGAGCGACGCCACTCTATTTTCCTCCCAAGCACCGCCTCTACCCGGTGGCGGCGCTATTCTCGGAATCGCGCCACCCCGCGGGAGTGCTGGCTGAGCAGCATGCGGGCGGTGGGGAGGGGGAGGGCGGTGGGGGAGGGGGGAGGGGAGAGGGCATGGGGGGCACGGCGGTGGAGGGGAGCGAGGAGAGGGGATGCCACAAGGGCGCGGGGGTGGAGGGAAGGGGGGAGAGGGGAGGGCGTGGAGGCACGGGGATGGAGGGAAGTGGGGAGAGGGGAGGGGGAGGGGGATGAGAGGGAGGGGAGGAGAGGAGGTGGGGGTGGCAGGAGGGGAGGAGGAAAGGACGTGGGGGCAGCGGGAATGGCAGAGGTAGGGAGGTAGGGAGCGGAGAGGGGAATGTGTTGATTTTTTTATTTTATTTTTTAATTTTAATTTTTTAAATTTCTTTTTTTTCCTATATGTTTTAAATTTTAAAATTTTTCAATAGTTTACCATTTTTTTTTTAAATTTAGTCATAAATTTTAAATTTTAATTTTTGAAATTTCGTTTTATTTAATTTTTTTTGTTGTGTTTTGTATTTTTATTTTTTTTGTGTGTTTTTTCATATTTAAAAAAAATAATTTAGTTATATACATAGAAAATGTTTAAAATACATAAAAAAACATTGAAATGACTTTTTTAAAAATTTGCTCATAAATAATTTATTTAGGAGACAATTTATAAAAAAAAACTTCAAAAATACATATTTTTTCAATCTAAATTGTAAAATAATTTCAAAAAATTTAAAAAATTGTGCATTTTTTCAATATAACTAGTTACTAAATGTATATTTTTTTGTAAACCTCGAAAAAACACCCTTGTAAATGAAAGTAATGATTTTCTTATGACCAATAAGTTTCAAAATCACAAAAAAATGGCTCAAAATGAAAAGTGGTGCTACCAGTATACACACTTTTTAAAATGGAGGTAAAAACAACTACTAAAATTGACCCCCCCAAAAACGAGAACAATGAAGGGTTCTCGTCAAGTTGTATAACATGTTCATATTCTTCAATAATCTTCTGAAAGCATGTGCTAATGATCATATAGTAGTAAATAAGAGATGATTGCTTGAGAGGAGCGAATGCATTACCTCCAATAGCTGATTTTACCTCCGAAATAATCATGTGATCATGATGCAAACCAACAGAATCTGGTGCAAGAGAGGATTTAGGACCTTCTGCAATATCTAGAGTGTGAGCTGGCATAGAAAGAGAAGACAGTTAGAGCATGAGTGGATAATTTGCAAGTTCTTTGTCAACAACTTCAATATGAGATGATACTGGTTCATGATCTGAGAGACCATCAAGGGGAGTGAATGCATCACTTTGCTTGCTCTCGAAAGGGTTTGGACCAATCCCTTCATTCTGTCTGCCAAATCTTTGATCTAGGTAGGCCCATAGATCTTTTGGAGATGAAAAATCAGGGAGGTGATATAACATGCATCAAGACATAGCATACACCATGGATGCACAAGCTATTTCTCCTTCATTTAACCAGTCATACTCTTCTTCAAAGGATTCAAACTCTCTTTCAAAACAATAATCAAAGAGACCATGTCTCTTCAAATGTGCTATTATTGGTGGTTTCCATTCATCATAGTTGAATGGAGAAAGAGGAGTAATTCTTGATGAATACATAGAAGCTATAGAGGACCTACAAAAACAATATAGAATAATTGCAACTGCTACTACTGCAAAAATGCAGAAACTGTTGCAACTGTTGCACTCGAAATCTTGGTAATAACCTGCCAAAACCTCTCAAGAATGGAGATAAACAATACTCTCAACATGCTCTGATACCATGTGAAAATCCTCACAGCAAATCTAAGAGATGATGTATAACTCACAAGAGAATGATTATGATTAAGCAAGAAAATAGAAGAAGAGTGGTCAATATAGTATAATGAGCAACAGAATAATGTGGTACAGTAGAAATCAGATAGAAGCAATAATACTTCACACACACTAGTTAATTAATCACAATATGGACAAATAAATAGTACAATGCATGAGGATTCGAATGCCTAAGGTGGAAATTCGAATTAGCCTTCATGGAGTGATCAAAGGATAACTGGAGTGTCATCGGATCACAACTAGTAGTCTATCTCATCATCGGTGGAGTCATCAATGCACAAGTAACTGTCAACCATCAGTCAAACTAAGTCTAACTGAGTGTTGTAGGTGTAACTGGCACATGGAGACACTAACTGAATGAAAGAGGCTCAATGGAGGGCTCATGAGGAGCTAACTGGAGTCAGAACAGGTAGTCAAGTCTCACTGGAGGTCCATCGGAGTGCTAAGGTTAGTTAAGAGTCAGTTAATCCTTAAATCAAGGAAGGAACTGAAGATAACTAAACAAAACTGAAGTGGTAGGTAAGAAGAGTGCCTTTCTCAACTCATAGATGAAAGAAGGGTGCACTAAGCTCTAGGAGGGATGAAACTGAATGGAAGGAAGCTCTGGGGGCTGCTAACTACGGGCTAGGTGCCGAGACTGATGACTAGGATGCATGCAAATGCATGCAAACCCTAAATAATGCATGCAAACCCTAAAAGTGCATGTATGACTCAAAAATGTAAATGATCAAAATACTGGTAGGAATAGGATGAAGTATAGGAATATCCTAACAATATCAAAGACTTTTAAAAAATTTCGTCCCATGGAGTAAAAATCAAAATTTTAGAGAACCTTTATACTATGCATAATCCTAAATAATCAAATGTATTAAAAATGCTTGATATATATAAGATCCTAAATAATTAAATAAGACATAAATAAGAAATATATGTTTTAGGATCTTTTGAAAATGCACATGTACAAATGTTTTAATAAATGCAAAAATATATATGGAATAGGAGGTAAATAATATGTTAAAATAAATAGTGCATACTGCATAATACTCATAATATTCTTGAAAGCAAAATAGAAAGAATGAGCTTATTATTATTGGGCTAATAATCGAGATGAGCAAATACCTCGAATTATGGATATTTCGCATGCAGTCGGGCTAATTCGCAAGCAGTCTAGCTCGTTCATTCATAGGTGAAGCTACTAAAGAAAAAGGGCATTGGGCCTTTACAAAAGAAATATTGCAATATCAATAAAATGCAATACACTTTTAATAGAAAGACATAGTTGATTATAAGTGAAATAAATACATGGTAATGGAGACCAGCAAATACTTGGATAGTTCGCATGCAGTTGGGCTAGTTCGCACGCAGTCTGGCTGGTTCATTCACAGTCACTTCAGTTCCGCAGTCTCAATGGTAAAATTGAATGCGCCTTTTGGTAAACTAATATTTGAAACTACCAAAGTTGCCACATTTGAAATCCACCGCCACACACCCTATAGTTACCTCCACACAGAGTAACGAACTATCGCCACACGCCCTACAATGACTGCCACATGGAGTAATGAACTACACGCAACATTTGGTTACCGCAGCCATCGTTACAAAGTTCGTTACGTGGATCGTTAATCGTTTTTATTAGTTACGGTGATTAATTACCCCCGACCAATCCCTAATTGTTAACAATAACGAAATAGGGTGACCATTCTGTTAATCTGGACTGTATACTTGTGTAGTTGTGCTTAATCTTGATAATCCGCTCAATGAACCCCAAAATGACAGATATAAATACCTATCGACATAATGAACCTCAATAAACGACCGTCATAACAAAGCCACTCAATGCTCATTCTACTAGGTCCAACAATATATTAATCATATGGACACTTATCCTCTTTCTTTTTTGATGTGTTATTGCCATATGTAGACACACAATAATATGTATCTCAAACATTAGTCATGATAATTCTTTTAGATATTGTATTAAAATTTTAAATTTGAGCACATTTTTTTCGAAGTGGTTTTGAAGATAAGAGATATTCATTTTGAGATACATTCACTTTGTATGGATAAATCTTTTAGAAAAGAGTACATATATGCTTTACTTAAATTTAGTGCAACATTTTGACCTAACTTTTATTTTAATTTTAAAGATGATGTTAATATTATTTATATATATAAGGGTGTGAGACAAAGTATAAATTCTTTTCATTTTTTGGAAATTTTTTCTAATTTTATTAGGAATTTTGTTTTTAATATAAATATGATGTTAATAGCATTTGTACATAAGAGGTATGAAACAAAGTATAAAAAAACATTTTTTAGAAATTCCTTCGAAAATTGGGTAAAGTTTTTTATTTTCTTTTTAAAAATAATGCTAATATTATTAATCTATGCAATGCAAAGAAGAATATAGAAATCAATTGGTCATACATAAACTTTGATTTAATATTAATCATAAAACAAATTTATAATGTTTTTGAACGTTTTGTAACATTTATGTATTAAATTTAATATTTCAAAAATATAAATTACTTTGTTGAATATTAAAATTTGTTATATTTATATTTATTTTGTGATTGGTTAAAGGTCTTGAAGTGACAAATAACCCTTGGTTAGATGTGAAATTGTTTAAACAAAATAATAATTTAAATTTTAAAAATTCAAAAAAGAATTCAAGCTTGACATGTGGTCTTTGTACTAAAAGTTTCATTAATGCTTATGAATACTATCATTTTTGTACACTCGTGAAATTGTTTAAACAAAATAATAATTTAAATTTAAAAATTCAAATTTGTTTCTAGCTTGACATGATGTATTAAAGGTTTTATTAATGATAATCAATACTATGAATTTTATACATTATCATTAATTATAAGTACAATTATATTAATCATATCATTTTGTACAATTTATCATATTTACATTAAAATTAATTTATAATTCTAAAAACTCAATCAATAACATATATATAATATTTAAAACACTTTTTATAAACTAATACTAACCATTTTTTTTCTTTTAACTTAACATTAATATATATAAGTTTTTATAGTACATAACAAATGTATAAATATATGTTTGTCTTTTTATTAGTATATATTTTTTTTATTAAAAATATATAAATCTAGTTTTTTAATATTTTTTTTATATATAATTAATTTTAACTCATAATATTTTTAGTAATAAATAAGTAACCAAAATAACACTTATTTTTATAAATTATTTTTTGAATATCAAAAATATTATACCCTTAAAACTTCGACCTCTGACATTATACCTTGAAACTTGATTGTGAATTAAGGATAGCCGATGCTCTTAGAACCTATGGGTTCACCCCACCATAGGTACATTGTACCACTCACACTTGTGTACCGAAATCTTTCTTACTCTGACGTAACCAGTGACGCATCTTTCTTACCCTGGGTTCACCCCACCATAGGTACATTGTACCACTCACACTTGTGTAGCGAAATCTTTCTTACCCTGACGTAACCAATGACGCATCTTTCTTACCCTGACGTAACCAATGACGCAACGAGTGTAGAGTATCAGATTGCGATAGACGTGGAATTTGCTGCACGGTTGTTATCGATCTAAACTGTTCTTCCAGCATTTGCAGTTAAGAGAGGCCTCTACCCATATAAGCTGGCATGTATATTCCAGACATGTTACAGTCTACAGAGTAGGATAAGACAGTTGCCGTTACCTTGTGAATTAATAGCTTCGCTTACAAAATCTGAACAGTTCCCTGAGTAGCCCTTCAAAGCGAATAACAAGAGCACCGCAGTAAAAGTCGAAGAAAATCTCTGGGATAGAGATGGTTTTGTTAATCAATCGCCTAACAGCGTCGATCCTCGTTGCAGGCTGTTTGGTGGCTTGGTTTCTGCAACTTATAGCCCTCTCACCCATTTCTCCAAATCCGTTAATTCTGCAACATAGTTATAAACGAGAAGGTGCCTTTGCTGTGAATAATGTTTTGCAGGTGAGTCCAGTCATCTTAGTTTTATCATAACGAGATCATGTTGTCGATCATCCTGGGATTACTGTTCAGTTTGATAAATTGCTAAAACGCAATATATATGTGTTCAGGCTGCTGAGAAGTTGGGAGAAGGGGTTATGGACAGGCCGGAAGATACAGCTGTGGACAGCCAGGGATTGATTTACATCGGCAGCCACGATGGTTGGATTAAACGCATGCATTTGAATGGATCGTGGGAAGACTGGAAGATGGTCGGAGGCTATCCTCTTGGCCTTACTGTCACAAAGAGGGGAGATGTTCTTGTTTGTATCGCCGACCAGGTAAGAATTCAGGTCTTTATGCCGGTTGTACAGTCCACATTTATTTGGTCATTTCTTTCTTTCTGTTCGATCTGCTGGCCATTACCACATAGCCATGCAAAGCTCTATTATTTTGATACTGGTATCTGGATTCCAAGCTTAATCTGCAACGTCAAGAAGAAAATAATTAATATATGACATCATGGCATGTTTAATTTTTTTAGTTTTCAATCAAGTTTAGTTTGAGTGGTTACAAAATGAAGTCTTATCATCCTACAACAATTCATAAGCAACATTTAAAAATGTATATTTATCCCTATTATTGGAATTTATAATTTGAAACCTTATTATTAATTTGATTGAATTTAAATGACTATTTTATTATAGTTTGGAGTCTTATTAATAATTTGGTCATGTACCATGAAAACAAGTTTTTATTTTTAAGTTCATCAATTACATATTGAATTTAATAAAGTAAAGTACCCAAAAGTCACTTTTTATACTTTTACCCTAACTACTTATCTCAATTTGGGGGTTTCAATCATTTATATATTAATAGTGAATATAAATACTAATATAGATGTATTTTAATAAGGAATATAATAATTTAAGTACAAAATTGTATTTTAAAATATCTACATTATTGCATAAATTTAATTTTTTATTTATATATATTTATAAATTGAAATAAATTTATATTAGTGTATAAATTTATTTTTTAATTTATATTAATTTTAATTTGAAAAATCTTTATTTTTATAAATTTATTGATAATTAACTTTTATTTAGATTAATTTTAGTTTATTATGGGAAGAAAAGTAAGGAACAACTTGGTTTGTTTTAGAGTTTTATTTTTGTGTTCAAAACGCTTGAAGAGGAGAGTTCCTACATATTATTATAAATTAAAGTTTAATCTTGAAGAGAAGAGTTCCTACATATTATTATAAATTAAAGTTTAATGAGATAGAAAATTGAGTAGTTTCTATTGTAACAAAAATTTTGAAAGTGAGAAAAATATATTCAATCTTAAAATGCAATTTAAAAAAGGGTTAAATTGAATTCTATTATTTATTTTTACAGATTTATTTCCATAATTTTACTTGCTATACATATTGAAACATTATTTATTTCACCATTAAATATTAACCTTAGAATTCTATGAAGATGATTATAAATGATCATGTACCAAAAAATTGTTTTTGAATACTTACACCCATTTGTCTGGTTTTTTTCCTTATAAAATTGTTTTACATATAACTGGTTTTTTGTTTTTTTATTATAAGACCAAAAAATTGTTTTATGTACGAACAATCAATATGGACAGATGAATATGAGATGGGTTTTAAAATGGATTTGTAACTGTGAAATTACATGTTTTTTTCATTTATAAGATTAATATTTTCTGTATTTATAAGAAACATATTAAGCAAACAAAATGCATCCGCAGACAAATAATATTTATGACACTGTTACGACCTGTATATTGACTGTAAAAATTATTTTGCAGAATCTGCTGAGTTGAAAATCAGTGATGATCAAATATCTCTTTTGTGTCAATATTTATAAGATCTAGAAATTATAATGCAGGGTCTGCTTAAAGTCAGTGATGATCAAGTATCTCTTTTGGCTTCGGAAATAGATGGAATTCCAATCAGGTTTGTTCAATTGAATCCCTTCTATGTCTCTGTACCTGTGACGCATATATAGCCATGTGAAAGAGCACAAATTGGTTGTTTCTCTTAAATATAACAAAGAGCAGAGGTGGGATTTTGTAGGCTTGCGGATGCAGTTGTAGAGGCTAGCGATGGAAGTGTATATTTTTCGGATGCTAGCACCAAATTTGGATATGGTAAATTTGTTGAAGAAATTTTGGAAGCAAAACCCTATGGCAGGCTTCTGAAATATGATCCTATAACAAGTAAGACGACGATATTGCTCGATGGTCTTGCGTTTGCTAATGGAGTTGCTCTTTCATCAATGGAAGATTACATTGTCATCTGCGAGACATTGAGGTAAGTAGATATTATATGTACATACATATAGATAAAGAAGATAGATCTTTACTGTTTCAATAAATAACAACGAGAGACTACATTGCTCAGATTCAGATGCCTAAAGCATTGGATCAAAGGGGAGAAGCTTGGAAGCACAGAAATCTTCATAGAAAATTTGCCCGGAGGTCCTGACAACATAAATCTCGCTGCAGACGGGAGGTCATACTGGATTGCTCTTGTAATGGTAAGCATGCAACAGGATCTTACTTCACTAAATCTGTTCTTTTGGAGAGATATCTTATGTGCAGGAGGAAAATAGAATAGTATGGCCACTAATTTGCTTATTTGTGAAGCAGATACGTTCGAGAACGCTGGAATTTGTTTGTAGTTCTGGGATTTTGAAGCATATATTTGTGACATATCCCAGACTATTGCAATGGATTGGATTTCCAAAACGCGGAGCTATGGTGGTGAAGGTGGGAGAGGAGGGTAAACCCATCATAAGTTTCGAGGATCCCAATGGGAAAGTTATGTCACTAGTGACTTCTGCGATGGAAGTGGGAGACCATCTGTACTTGGGCAGCCTCAACGCCAATTTTCTTGGCCGATTAAATGTATCTAAATTTCGTGTTTAAATCCTGTCTGTATGCAATTAGATGGGACTGGTAGAGACTTTCAGTACATTAAACTTGAATATTGGCCGATTAAATGCATCTAAAGTTCGTGTTTAAATCTTGTCCGTATGCAATTAGAGGGACTGGTAGAGACTTTCAGTACATTAAAGTTGAATATTGGTGTTTAAGTCTTAAGCTTTGTTGTTCTGTTGGCTTAGTTTATAAGTAACCAGCATAGCTCTATCTTAAGGTATCTACAAAGTATTTAGAAGATCAAATCTTTGGAATTTGTGTAAACTTTTTTTTAGAATGTAAATGTGGAGGAAGCATTTTAATTGATCTTAGTTTAATATATATTGAGTTGTAAATGTTTTAAATAGCTGACATTTTATTTTTTATTATTTTTTAAAAGGATATTTGTCAGCTATAGGATGAGTAGAGTACTGAAACAGTTACACATCTTCCCCTTATTGAACTGTAAAATGAACCTCTTCCACTAAAAATATGAATAACTTTAAAATCTGAGAAATATGTTTATTGAGTAGTATTATTAAAATTTACAATACAAGCAAGTTTACTGTGAGGATGTCAAAACTAATTGCAAAAAATGAATATTTCAATTTAGTAGTGTCATTAAAACCTCCCCAACAAGCAAACTTACTAAGTGATGAATATTTCAATTGTACTCTTTGGAAATGGTTAGTTTATTGTGAGAAATATGTTTATTGAGTAGTATCATTAAAATTTACACTACAAGCAAGTTTACTGTGAGGATGTCAAAACTAATTGCAAAAAATGAATATTTCAATTTAGTAGTGTCATTAAAACTTCCCCAACAAGCAAGCTTACGGTAAGTATGCCAAAACTAAGATGAATATTTCAATTGTACTCTTTGGAAATGGTTAGTTTATTATTATAAATCTATTTTAATTTTGAATTTATCAATTTCTTAAGTTTTATATCTATCAAATTTTTAGAGATGTAATTTTTTTATAAAATCTTGTATTTTAGAAAAATTTGTAAGTCAAAAAAATTATTCACTTAATTCTTTAATTTATTTAGTAGATATGAATTTTTAGTGAAGACCATTATAAAAGATAGAACATTAATAGTTAAAAATTAAAAACCAATAAAATTTATATTTGTTATGATGAATGGAATTTAACAAAATAAGAAAGAAATTATTTAATGTTAACAAGGACATAATTATTTGTTATTCTCAAAGTTTATATGATTAAAGGTTGTTTTAACATTAAGGTATAAGAGACTAATGTGTATAATGCTAAAAAGTGCTTATATTCAAGGTATATTTGCATTCAAGTTTATGAAATAACTTGAAAAACATATTTACTAGTACACCTATTTAACAACTTAACTAACATACCTTAAAAATGCTGACCTCCATGTCCTACTGACTCTTCAAAGGGAATTGAAGTCAAGTAGTAGTCCCATATAGAACATGAACCTATCTCAGACCAAAAGTACCCTCCCTACTCGGCCCGCTGAAAAAGTACCCTCCCCGGAACCAACGGCATATCTTTAAGATAAATAGCCATTCAGTAAAGGATAAGTAAAGGAAAATTTATAAGCAGGGACTCTTGAACATCTATAGGTTATAAGTTAAGTGTTATGAAGACATTATCTCTTATTTGTTCTCCATACTTGGTTGTAATTACCTATTATTCCCCATGACTCAACTACCTTTACATGTTACCTACTTTAGTTAAATGGGTTTTCTATCTTTTATTCATACATGACTTAAATGAAGACGATTGTTCTAGAATTTTCAAACTTTTAATTTATTAATAAATAAGATTAGAGAAAACTTAAATATTCTTTTATGAATGAAGGGTTCAGATTTAACCAATTAAATTGGAAGCATGTTTATTTATAGTTATTAAAATATTATTTAATTGTTTTAACACTTTATTTATAGTTTAGCTGAATCAAGCAACCCAGTTTCCAAGGGAGCGGGTGCATGAGGAAGCATGTTTATTTACAATTGAGTTCACCCAGATCCATTTTCCCTCGGTAGTAGTCAACCTATTTGATTTGCCTGCGCCATCGGTAACAGTCAACCTATTTGATTTGCGTGCGCCATAGGTTTCCTTGGAGATCCATTAAAAAGAAGAGCATGGAGGAGTTTCCATTATTCCTGTAAATCTTGTTGACTGATTGATTCGCCCTGTGTGCTGGAGGGATTAAATTATGTGTAAGACGGGCCATAAACAATGTTAAGAGCATCTTCCAGGTTGTTTGTCTGTCTTCACACGTTGTCGCGGTATTGATTCCCAAAATCTCTTTGTTTGTATAAACTGTGCAGTATAATATTTTGAGTTGTGATGGAATGTTTGCGACAATAGAAAGCTGCAATAGCACCTGAATGGAAGTCCATTTGCTGTGCTCGTCAGCTGGCAATGTTGTTTATTTGTAATACGATTAATTAGATATGAAGAAAGGATTTATTATTTAAAGATGTATAGTTTCAGATATTGAATGGCTAAACCATTTTTATGAACTATATTTTCATTACAGATTTGATCAGAACTCGTAGATAAGTGTACTCTCCAGATTGATTTTATGGTCTAGTTCAAAATTCAAAATAAAATATTATTATAAAAAGAAATATAAAAAAGAATTGTTAGTCGATAAATGGATAAATAGTAGCTCATTCATGAACATCAAGTAGATCATGCATGGGTAACAAGTAGTGACACCCAATCTATTTAATTAAAGAAAATGATTATAACTATGCTTAGAGAAAAACTAACAATAACTTATTTATGGCACTTAATTTGTGATCTATTGATGTTCACCAGCCACAAATTAATTGACTGTACTAATTTAAAAAGTTTCATCTTTAATTTAAAAAGTTAATTATATTTTTAATAAAACAAATCCAAACTAATCCATACTGCAGATCAATAATACATAGTGAATATCAGTAACACATGAAACAGGTTTCAGTTGACATGATTCAATAATTGTAGATACATGCCATCGGGTGATTTCCATGTGGAACATCTCTCAGCATAGGACAATTTAGCCAGTGGCATGAAACCTGTTGTTAATGTTCTTAATTTTTGTGTTTAGTTTAATATATCACCATACGACAATTTAGGTAGTGGCATGAAACCTCCTGTTATTGTTCTTAATTTTTGTGTTTAGTTTAATCTATCAGCATACGACAATTTAGCCAGTGGCATGGCATGAAACCTGTTGTTACTGTTCTTAATATTTGTGTTTAGTTTAATCTATCATCATGCGACAATTTAGCCACTCGCATGAAACCTGTTGTTACTACATTCTTAATTTCTGTGTTTAGTTTAATCTATCAGCATACGACAATTTTGCCACTAGCATGAAACTCAAGGGGTAAAGGGGAACACCCGGAGCAGTCAAAATATTTAACCTGCACAGTAAATAAATATCATCCTTTTTTTCCTTTGCTTTATATAGCTGCGCAATTCACCCTTTTAACGGTTAACTGCACATTTCTACTTTCTACTGGGTTACGTGCTCATTTTGACTTGTGAACTTTAACTTCACAAAATACTTGGCGGATGCGAAGGTTAACTGCGCACAAGTTATCTTCGTGTATTCCTATTTAGCTGCGCATAACCCAAACTGAAACAAACTTCGTATAAAATGTAAACAACATTTACGTAGTTCAATATGAAGTAGATGTGCACGATGCATAAACCAACATTCTTGAGAATGAATACATAAAATTAAATACTTATATATTACCACTATAAAACAGAGTAACTTTGCCACACTTACAAAGAAATGAGATTCACTTCAATCTTTCACAATTTTACAGAGCTTGGGCTCTTCATACATTTCAGGGGTCTTCACTTCTTCTCCTTCACTCCTACATCTCTTATTTCTCATCTCTATGAGTGATTTTCATTTATACACAAACTTGGTTTGGCTTCTCCTCAAAGCTACATGGTTTCATTAAAGATTGTAATAAATTTCTACCTAAGAAGTTTTGGGCCTGCAAAATACAAACGTGGCTACATAAATACTAACTTGTCGTGAGTTGATTGGCTACAAACTGACTGACTCTCTGACATTGCAGACTGACAAAATGACTAACTTGGAGTCTGACAGAGCCGGTGCATATCAGATACGCTATCAGCTCATTAATTACAATATTCCAACACTCCCCCTTAATTATGAGTAGATGGGGATCTTTAAACAAAAATAAAATATTACAAAATATTTCAGAGCTGAAACATGCTCTGTGTATCATGAAGTTCACTAAGTAGAACTTGTCACTCCCAAACAACTTCGCAGATATTGAAATGTGTCCCTTGCCAATGGTTTTTCAAATATATCTACTACCTGATCTTCAGACCTGCAAAATTCTAAACAGATTTCGTTGTTGTTTATCAATTCTCTGATAAAATGATGTCTTGTGTCGATGTGCTTGGTTCTCTTGCGAAATACATGATTCTTTGACAGTGCGATAGCTGAATTGTTGTCGCAGTAAATGACTATGGGTTCTTGCTGGACCCGTGACAGATCACTTAGCATCCTCCGCATCCAAACGGATTGACATGCATCACTTGTAGCTGTGACATACTCTGCTTCTGTTGAAGAAAGAGTTACTATGGGTTGTTTCTTTGAAGCCCATGATACAACACCTATTCCTACATGAAATGTATTCCCAGATGTGTTTTTTCTGTCATCTATGTTGCCTCCATTATCACTATTGGTACATCCAATGAGTTTGAAATTTTTTGAGGTTGAATAAAAAATACCAAAGTCTTTTGTTCCACTCACATACCTCAGAATTCTTTTACCTGCTTGCCAACGAGATTCTTTTGGTGACTCCATGAATCTTGAGATTAAGCTGACTCCATACATGATGTCTGGCCTTGTTGCTGTAAGATACATAAGCCTTCCAACAAGCCTTTTAAACAGCGTAGGATCTACATTGGATCCATCATCATCCTTGCTCAATTTCAAACCCGTTATCACTGGTGTTGGAGTTGTCTTGCAAGTTAACATCTTAAATATGTTCAAGACATCACTTGCATACTTTGACTGAGATATAAATATACCTCTTTCAGTCTGTTGGACTTCAATGCCCAGAAAATACTTCATAAGCCCCAAATTAGTCATTTCAAATTCGCTTTCCATGACTATTATAAATTCTTCTATGCCAAAATCACCAGTAAATATTAAATCATCTACATACAGGCAGACAATCAGCTTATTACCTTGCTTGTTGATTTTTGTGTACAGCGTTGGCTCACATTCACTTCTGTGAAATCCATTCTGAATGAGGTAAGAGTCAATGCAACTATACCAAGCTCTAGGAGCTTGCTTCAAACCATAGAGCGCATTTTTCAACTTGTATACTTAAAAATGCAAACTTAACATCCATTTGATAAACAGACCATGTCTTATGTGTTGCGATGGCAAAAAATGTTCTGATTGTGTCCATTCGAGCTACAGGTGCAAAAGTTTCATTGAAGTCTATGCCAGGTTGTTGTGTGAACCCCCTTTCTACCAATCTTGCCTTGTGCTTCTGCACATTTCCATCAACATCTTGCTTGGTCTTATAAATCCATTTCATGCTTATCACATCCTTGTCCTTAGGAACATCAACTAATTCCCATGTTTGATTCTTCTCAATGCATTCTATTTCTTCATCCATGGCTTGTGCCCAAACTTTATCTTCAATAGCTTCTTCAAATGTTAGAGGATCATTAAGTTGAGAAAATAATGCAAAACTGAGAATGAATTACGTGTACCAGTCTCATATATCTCACGCAGAGTTCTTGTCTTTGCTGGTGTCAAACTGCGCGAACTGCTTGATGGAGTTTGTTGTGCACTTGGTGTGCTTGTCGAAGTTGCTTGAGCTGTGACTTGGGTCGGAGTTCTTTGTGCTGGAACATGCTGTGTAGTGCTAGGAGTAGATGGAGCTACGCAGTTTTGATTTACATGTGGAGTCTCAACCACATCTTCTGCGATGTCATCATGTTCAACATGTGACAGAATTTTCACATTCTTCTCTACAGTTCCATCCCATGCTTCATTTTCTACAAACTAAACATCTCGACTGATAATAACTTTTCTTGCAACAGGTTCATACAACTTGTATGCTTTTGTGTCTTCAGAATACCCAATAAAAATGCATTTCTCTCCTTTATTGTCTAATTTCCTTCTTAGCTGATCTGGAACATGTGCGTATGCTACACAACCAAAAACTTTTAAATGAGAAACACTATGTTTCATGCCTGTCCATGCTTCCTGCGGAAATTTTTTCTTCACGCTCTTCGTCGGACATCGATTCATGATGTATACAGCAGTTGCCACTACTTCAGCCCAGTATTCATTTGACAGATGCATGGCCGCCATCATACTGCGCGCCATCTCCATAATGGTTATGTTCTAGCCCTCTGCGATACCATTCTGCTGCAGTGTATGTCGCGCAGTGAATTGCTTCTGTATTCCATGATTTTTGCAAAAATTTAAGAAATCATTTGAAACATACTCACCACCTTTGTTTGTTCTTAATATCTTGATGATGTAACCACTCTGCTTCTTCACAAGTGCTTTGAACTACTGAAAACAACCAAATGCATCAGATTTATGTTTTAGAAAATAGAACCATGTTTTTCTTGTGAAATCATCAATAAATGTGAGAAGATAAGTGCATCCTCCCATGGACGGTGTTTTCATCAATCCACAAATATTAGAGTGCACAATTTCAAGTGGTGTGCGAGCTCTGTATGACTTTCCGGCTAGAAAAGTCTCTCTGTGTTGTTTTCCAAAAATACAGCCTTCACAAATTCTCTCTGGTTTTTCAATCAATGGCAATCCTTTCACCATGTCCTTCATATGCAGTAGCTTCAACCCACCAAAATTCAGATGTCCAAATCTGAAATGCCATAACCAGGATTCATCTTTTATTTATGTTTGAAACATAGCTTGCATTTCGCTATCTTTTTCTTCCTTGTCGCAGTGAATTTCTGCTTGTTTGCTTTCTGTTTTGAACGGAGATCTAGAATTTTCATTATGACTTCCATGAACAACTTGAGTTGTTTTTTCTCTTATAATCAGCCTTATCCTCAAGGAAAACAAGCGATTGCTTGTCATCTGCACTTCAACAATTAACTGATTGCTTGGATATATATCCTTGATCACACAATGCTTTCATATCATGTGAACTCTGTAACCTTTTTCCATCAGCTATCCTATGCTCATCAAATTATGCTTCAAACCTTGAACATAATAAACATTAGGCATAAATTTCTGCTCCCCCTGTTTGGTTAGAATATCAACAGTACCCTTACCCAAAACAGTAACTTGAATATCATTTCCAAGTGTGACATCAGTTTGAACTAATTTATCTAGACTAGAAAATAGATTTAAATTACCAGTCATATGATTGCTACAGCCTGAGTCTAAATACCATATGTCATTTGGACTTTCTTGGACAACATTTCCTTCAAGTGGAGATGCACATGCTAAGAACAGTGAGCTGTTCGGAGTGTTGTTGTTGCTTGACTGAGCTTCACCTTGCTTTCCTTGGTCATACTGCTTCTTCCTACATTCATATGTGAAGTGTCCATACTTCTTACAATAATGACATTGAATTTTTTATTTATCATACCTTTGTCCACTTGGATGATTGGGGGTCTGATTCTGGCCTCTACCAGTGACTTGCGCAGGGCTACAGTTGCGACCTCCTCTGAAAGAACTTCGTCCTCTTCCTCTAGAGTTTGATCTTCCTTTGCCTCTTCCATGACTTATGGATGACTGTGCTGCGAATGCACCTTCCAGTGATATATCTGAACCACTGATTCTATGTTCATGATTGAGTAATGAGGCTTGCAACTCATCAATAGTAAATGTGGACAGATCTTTGTTTTCATCCAGGGTGACAACTAAATATTCAAATTTCTTTGGAAGAACTCTAAGAACTTTTTCAACAACTCTTTGTTCACCTAGATTTTCTCCATGAGACTTTATTTGATTAACGAGACCAATAAAACGAGTATAGAATGATTCTACTGACTCTGTATTTTTCATTGACAGAGATTCAAAATATTTTCTAAGAATATGAAGCTTTGCAGTTTTTACCTTGTTCAAACCTTGATAGGAAGCTTACAGTGTGTCCCACGCTTCCTTAGCTGACTGCGCTGCTGCTACTCTTGGGAGTATGGATTCATGTGTTGCTTGATGAATGTGGAACAATGCATTTCCATCTTTGTTCCTTTGTTCCCTCAAGACATCCTTCTCATCTTGTGTGAGATTGTTATATGCTGCTAGATCTGTTGGTTCTGCATAACCATTCTGGACTATGTCCCATACATATTGACCTCTAAACAAAGCTTTCATAGTTAGAGAACATTATTCATAATTTTTACCAAAAAATAATGGAGTTTGCAAATTACCCGAAATGGAAGTCATTCTTTAATCACTTTTCCCTTTTATAAATACAATTTCTACTTTCCGTAAACCAAGCTCTGATACCAGATCAAGGGGAAAAGGGGAACACCCCGCGCAGTCAAAAGATTTGACCTGCGTAGTAAATAAATATCTTCCTTTTTTTTCTTTGCTTTATAGCTACGCTTCACTTAGCAAATACCTTGCTCTAATTATTTTTGCGAACACTTTTCTTCACAAATTAACTGCGCGGAAAATAGTTGCACAATTCACCCTTTTACTGTGCATTTCTACTTTCTACTACGCGGAGATTACCTGCGCGTTTCAACTTTCTACTGTGTAGGTGAACTTTGCTGCTTAGTTCTCTAACCTCACGGAACTTCTTAACTTCACAAAATACTTTTCGGAATACTTTAATTTGCATGAGCATCGCACTTCATACAAATTACTTTTTCAAACTTCTTTTAACTTTATGAAGGTTAACTACACACAAGTTAGCTTCGCATTCCTATTTAGCTGCGCATAACCCAAACTTAAACAAACTTTGTATAAATGTATTTCATGCTAAAACATAAGAACCGAAACATATGTTTACTGCATAGTTAAACTAGGGCATTTACCACCGTGAAATACTATTGGCAGGCGGTTTGGTAAGGAAGAATCGCAGCATCGTTGATGTTGCGACACGTCAGGAGAGGTCGCGGAAGATAGAAAGATGGATTATTTTATGCATTTTTTAGTCATTTGTAGCACGGTATGCGGGTTTTCGGTTATTTGGACCATAGTTTATGTATTTTTGAGTCATTTGTACCGTGGTATGCGGGTTTTGGGTCATTTTGGACTTTGTCAGTTTGATGTTGGGTCATTTGTCCAAAGTGTCGGTTAGGAATTTGTTAGTAAGTGGACAAGCATTGTAAATGCGGAAGCCTATATATAGACATAAGTTGTAAGTGTTGCATAATCTAATCTTAGTACGGATCCTTGGATATTGATGTGTGCATCTTTGAGTCTGTATCTGAGATCAAGAGATATTGGTGAGATCTGGTTTTGCGGAGATATTGTATCAGGGTTTTCCTGAAGTAATATGACATGACAAAACTATTTGGTGAAATTCCCTGTGTATCTTCTATGATAATGCATGTTGCGATTCACAAATGATGCTATGTTTTCTTGCTGCAACTAATGCTTTAATGTTATACTTGTTGCGATGAGAGATCTTGTTGAATGATGCTATGAATATGAATGATGTTAATGCATAGATCTATCTGTGAATGTCGCGATAAGTTAAGTAATTGGTTCCGCAAACATCCTCCTTCATTCGACGGAAACATTGTTCCGTCCACTCTCCCTTGAATGCCTCGGGTGAGACCTCATCTGCTCTGCAGGTGTTTCCGGACGGGGTAAAACCTATCTGGGCCGGTGCTCAAGGAGATAGCTGTGGGTTGGTGTCGAAAGCGATGGGAACCCTTGTCGACTGGGTTTAAGTCAACAAATGGTTCCGTTGCCGGGACTGTGTGTGAAGTGAAAGGAGGATATGTTGTGGCATCTGACGCAACCGGATATACAGAGCTGGTTTGATCAGAAGTTACAGGAATTTGCTGAAGAAGAAATCCAGAACACTCGATTAACAGTAGATCAGTGGGTGGATAGATGTATTCACGACAGTCCGCACGAATGGTTTTTCTGTGAATTCCCAGTCCTTTTGTTCGAGTGGTTGTAAAAGTTGACCTATTAGAAGAGGAACAACCAAGGTGGTAAGCTGATGACCTAGATCCCGGAGTTGATCCAAGAACTACAGGAAGTTGACAATAAAGCGTCGTGAGCTATCGAAGTGTGGCTTGATAGCATCTTGTAAGGGTATATCACTGAATTCGTGGTTGATACACAAAAGTCTTATAGTGAAGCTGAAAGATATTTCTTCCACAAACCCCAGGGAAGGTTTCTGTTGTTGCTCCAACTGTCCATTAAGATGCTTATTTGCGAGAAGGGTATATTGAAGATGCATCTGGATCAGTAAACAGCCTGGTGGGAGGAGGTCGTGGGTATCGCGATAGAAGGGGGGAGGTACATGGAATGATCAGGGGTAGATGGGTGTAGGTCATGATGAGACTGTGAGTGAAGCTGAGGAAGAGAGTGGTCTTATAAGAGGAGGAACAATGTTTTTATAGGAAAAGAAGCAGAGGATAGGAGAAGGTCCTGCTGCGATCGAACCGCGAGTTCGCGAAGGAAGACCACACGGGAAAAAGCGACCTCACAGTCCGGAAAAGGATGCACATGCTACGCCTAGGATAGAGGGAGGACCAAACCCCAGCAGCAACGTACCCACACCTCCACTCACTATCTGTCAACCAATGAGAAACACCACTTCGACTCCACCAGGTCAACAAAACTTAATTGGTAGTAGTTCAACAACTGTAGGAAGGAAGCTCAGGATGGTGAGCGATGATGTTAAGTTGTCACTGTTCCATGGGAATGGGACAGATAACCCAGAGCAGTATTGGTTTTTGTGTGAAGCGGTATGGGCCATAAAACAAATCACTGATGATGCCGCTAAGAAAGGATAGTTAGAGAAAACCCTGCGAGGTCGCGCATTAGATTGGTTTATGAAGTTTTTCTAGTCCCTACAAGAGCTCCGGAGAAGTCACTAGATGATATCAGGGATGGGTTGATTGCAGAATTCAGAAAGCCCAAGTCTGAAGCACAATATATCACAGAATTGAAAGAAATTAAGCAGTATCCCAACGAGATGGTATGGAATTTTGATCAACGGTTCAAGACGCTGATGGTGAGGGTTAGTTTTGATATGAGCACCGTTCAACACAAGGAGTGGTTCATCGCGGCACTACTACCGCAAATTCGGCTACCACTAATGCAGCAAAACATCACGACACCCAATGAAGCTCTGTAGATTGCAATGCGATTGGAGGCATCGCCGATTGGTGAAAATGCAGTTGGGATGAAGCAGATACAGACACAACTGGCTAACTTGACCATACAGCTGCAAGATCTGAAGAAGAGTAAGGAGCAGTGCGAAGAAGTATGGTGTATGCGATGTCGAGGGGAAGGGCATACTAAGGACAATTTCCCTGACTTTCGAAACTATTTAGTTTCAGGAGCACCCAACCCATTGAATGGTGGTGGCATGCCATGGTGTCGCGTTTGTTAGGTATTTGGACACCACCATGAAGAATGTCCATATATGCAGAAGATGGTCGCCAAGCCAATGAATCTGTATTGCACTTTCTGTAAATCGATGGGACATGATGACAAAGATTTCCGAGCATATGGGTTGCTTTATGAGAGAATGTACGATGCATTCTATGTAAAGGATGGCCAGCGTGCAGTACAAAAACCACAACCGCAGCCGCTACCTCAACCATAGGTACAGTTTGTACCACAGCAGCAACCATAGCAGTTTATGCCGCAATATGCTCTGACGCAAATGGCTCCACAACAGCCACAGTACGTTCAGCAATCGCAGTATGTGTTGTAAGGGCAGGGCATGCAACCAGCCCTGATGCAGCAATAGTACAACCAACCGCAGTACCAACAACAAGGCGGATTCCGTGGAGGATTTTGGGGTGGACGTGACAAAGGATTTGGTCGAGGAGGAGGACGAGGAGGTCGCGGACCTGTTTAGTGCTATCATTGTGCAGTATAGGGACACTACCAATGAGATTGACTGCTATTGCAGACGCAGTGTACATTTTTCTTTGTTACAAACCACACCATGGAAAATTTCCCACAGTTGATTGCACGATGGCAGGTAGGGAATGTTCCTCAGTTGCAGAATCAAAACCAAGCACAACAGCCAGTACAAAATCAGGTGCAACAACTGGTGCAGAACCAGAACCAACGTCCAATTCAGAATCCTAATCAAAATATAAACCAACAAGGGAATTTGGCACCAAATCAGAATCAAGGTGAAAATGTTGCGACAATTTCTGCGGAGCCAAGACCACAAGATGTGGTTGTCGTAGTCATCATGCGGGGAGGTGTAGCTACAGGAGGGGACATTCAATTGGCCAGGAAGAAGAAGGTATCATTTGATGTTGAGTCCGAGCGTGATACGTTCTTTCAGGCATGCCATGCGTTGGACCAGGATCATGGTAAATCCATCATCTACGACATGCCCCCTGTTTTTGATGCGACTTCAGAGGCCGGTCCATAAGCGCAACCTGGAACCTTGCAGAAGTTTCTCGAGAGATGTTTATTGTTGGCAAGAGATCTCACGGCCCTTGCTGATATTGAAGAGTTTTTGCAGCATCCAGTTAGGGGACAGAAGCAGTCCGCGGTGAACTCCTTATAGTGGCGGAAGACAGGTAAGGAGATGCAAATGAATATCCAAATCGGGGATTATGACGTTGATTCAATTATTCTGGATCTTGTTTCGGATGTCAACATCTTAACCAAGCAGGCATGGCAGTAAATGGGGAGCCCCCCATTGAGCTGGTCTCCTGTACAACTCTGGTTAGCTAATCATGCTAAAGTGATGCCGATTGGGAGAGTCCCACGTTTGGTGGTGGACATTGAGGGCATTAAGACCTATGCTGACTTTGACGCATTGAAGTGGTTGAAGGAGGAAGTTCGTATCCCGCGTTGTTGGGGATCAGATGGGCTAACGATAGTGGAGCGGTAATCAACTTCAAGCAGCGGATGATGACTTTCGAAAACCATGATCTCGGAGTCATAGCCCCGTTGGATCTGGCTGAAGGTCGCAGATACATTGAGCCAGTGGATGGGACCATGAATTCAACATTTCTGAAGACTATATCCATCCGACTGCCAATAGTGAGCTGGGATGGCGTAGTGACAGTTCTGCATATTTCGACTCTGATGATGCATTAGAACATTGGCAGAACCGCTTGCATGAGGTGTCACTCCACAAGTTTGGGTTAATCATGCAGTCGCTATGCCGTGTCATGACTGAAATAGTCACATTACCCGTATATGGAGGGATGTCTAGCTTGTCCGACTTTTTGACAGAATTCGAGGAAAGAGTTTCAGAACCATAGCAATTGCTCGCATTGGACGAAGCACTGAAGGCTGCTCCATCACGCTGGTGGGAAACACACAAGGAATCAATTGATGGATGGTCGAAATGCAGAAGATTAATGACGGTTCGCTTCAACGATACTGAGGTCTACCACACAGGGAAATATGATGGTCAAAACGACCCTGGAGGCCATTTGATGGAGTGTCAGACATTATGGGCATCGCGACCA
This sequence comes from Larix kaempferi, assembly GCA_027924585.1. Taxonomy (NCBI): domain Eukaryota; kingdom Viridiplantae; phylum Streptophyta; class Pinopsida; order Pinales; family Pinaceae; genus Larix; species Larix kaempferi. Next base: position 13,355,398 of record BSBM01000806.1, on the reverse strand, counting down.
AGAGACGAGTGGGTCCATGTATTTATCCATACCTTGGATGAAATGCCACGGTCATGGTATACTGCAGCTGAATTACGGGGAGAAATCACTACTTGGTTGGAGTTGACAATATGTTTTACTCATACGTTCAGTTTTTCTAATCCCAACCCGGATGTCCATAATGCTCTGCAGATCATCCGCGATGTGGTTCTAAAGGTTGTTCCCGTGGCGTACCCGGCGGATCCGCATATGCACTTCCATATGCAATCCACAATGGAATGTTATAATATCACTGGTGGGCCTGAAGATGTTGATGATCCACAGAATGTCAACATTCCATAATCTTAAGGAAGTCGCAATGCGGTACCGCCTGATGCACCAAGTGATCCGTTCTTTTGCGCGTCGTTTGTGATATTGCTGGGTCACATTGTGTGCAAGCAAGTGTTGTTAGTCAATCCAGCAAAGATTGCGCTCATTTTGAGCTTGACTCCGCCAACCACCGTTAAGCAGTTGAGGGAGACTTTGGGGAATACTGGGTATTAGCGCAAGTTCATCGGGGGATATGTAGTGATTACCGCCCCTATGGAGAAGCTACTGAAGAAAGATGTAGTATTTCAATGGAGCACTAAAGGCTAAGATGTAGTATGTCAAGATAGTTTTGAGAAACTAAAGGCTAAGATGGATTCGGCCCCGATATTGGTATTTTTGTACTAGAGTAAGGAATTCCATGTCCATGTTGATGCATCGTCGATTGCACTCGGTGTGGTGCTAGCGCAACCAGGAGAGGGGGATCTTGATCACCCTATTTCTTTCGCCAGTCAGAAGTTGTCATCCACAGAAAGGAACTACACCACTACCGATAGGGAAGGCTTGGCGATGATCTATGCACTGCAGAAGTTCTGACACTACTTATTGGGTGGACATTTTAAGATGTTCACAGAGCACTCTGCATTGAAATATCTGGTCAATAAGCCTGTGTTGGGGGGGAAGATATGCCACTAGTTACTTCTCTTTCAAGAGTTCGATTTTGAAGTCATTGTGAAGCCAGGACGGTTGAATGTTGGCCCTGATCATCTATCGCGGATCGAAATAGGAGAAGAGATCGAAATAGGAGAAGAGCCAACTAACATTGAAGATGGGTTTCCTGATGCACAACTATTTAAGGTTGAAGTAGCCGATGGCTATTTTAAAGAAATCATTCAGTTTCTGGCGACATGTACCGCACCATAAGAGTTCACCACTAGTCAGAAGAAGCAATTGGTAGTCAAGGATGCAGACTTCTAGCTCATCGCAGGAGAGCTATATAAGATGGGTGCAGATGAGATAGTGCGACAGTGTGCCTTGCCACATGAGCAAGCGCAGATCCTGTCAGAAGCACACGACGGAGTGGCTGGAGGACACTATGGTGGTCGAGCGACTGCCAGGAAGGTGCTTCATGTGGGGCTTTGGTGGCCCACGCTGCATAATGATGCAACAGACTATGCACAGTCCTGCGATATCTGTCAGAGAACCAAGAAGCCATCCAGGCAAGATGAGATGCCACTGATGCCTCAGCTAACACTACAGCCGTTCGACAAATGGGCAATGGATTTTGTGGGACCAATCAATCCACCGAGGAAGCGCACTAGGGAAAGATACATAATCACGGTGACAGATTATTTGACAAGATGGGTGGAGGCTGCGTCAGTCATTGATTGTTTCGCAACCATGGTCGCGCGGTTTTTGTTTGACAACATTATCACCCACTTCAGCTGCCCCAAGATATTGCTGAGTGATCAAGGCAGCCACTTTCTCAATCGTACCATCAGCGCATTGAAAGAGGAGTTGCAGATACAACATAAGAAGAGTACACCATATCATCCATAGGAAAATGGCATAGTGGAAGCTTTTAATAAGATATTGGAGCATGCGCTGAAAAAGGTGTGCAATGTGAACCGTGATGACTAGGATCTGAAAATCCCAGCAGTGTTGTGGGCGTATTGCACCATGTGTAAAAGGTTGACGGGACAAACACCATTTAAGCTAGTGTATGGACAAGAAGCAATTATGCCAATGGAGTACATCATTCCGAGTCTGCGTATAGCAGCAGCGACAGGTATGGATGTTGCAGTAGCACTGGAAGAACGCCTAGCGCAGTTAGTACAGTTGGAGGAAGATCGCTTTATCGCAGGATTCCACGAGGGGGTGGAGACGGATCGTCAAAAGGCTTGGCAAGATCGCCACATTAAAAACAAACAGTTTCAACAGGGTGACTTGGTTCTGTTGTATGACAACAAGTTTATGAAACATCTAGGAAAATTGCAGATGCATTGGATGGGTCCATATCGCATCAGTAATATCACTTCAGGAGGAGTGGTACAGTTGCAGCAGTTAAACGAAGCGATGCTCCAAAATTTGATTAATGGTAGCATGTTGAAGCCCTATCGATCAGGCTCAGAACAGCGCGATTCCTGAGTCGCATCAGGAAAAAAAAAATGCAGGTTGATCGGTGGCAGGTTGGCGCACCGACAGGGATAGAATGCACAAGCAGGGAGGCTTGTGCCACAAGTTAGGAGCGGTCCGTGATGGTGGATGGGTTGTGACCGGGTCCGATCAGTAATCATTCTGAATCATGAGAAAATGGGACCTTTTTCGTTTTGACAAATATGATTGATGGTGGATATGATTGATATGATTGGACGAAAATGACTGCAACTTTTCTCCCAACCAATTGACTCTCTAGCCGGTGCGTATTTCTGCCACCGCGAGGTCACCCCTGAGCTAGGTCGTGAATCCACTAGGGAGAAAGTATAACATGAAATCCCTTCTTTAAGTCTTTCCAACATAAACTAAAATTATAAATAACTCCTTGTATTTAAAAAAAAACAAAACACTTAAGTAGTTCTACTAATAAGTCGATCTACCTCGAGATCGCCCCACTCTCTTTCATAATATACTAAATACTTTAAGGATAACTAACTAAAACTCAATAGTTAACTATATACATAATTATTGATTAAATGTGTGGATCGATCTTTGTAATATCATTTTCAAACAATGTCAATCCCCCGCATGGGTCAACTCTACTCTCGAGGTCGCCCAACTCACAAGATTGTTTTAATAACTAAACAACTTGTAGTAAAAGAGGTATTGTCCATCTATCACAGAGTATGAACAAACCCTAAATAACATAAATAAAAAAGGGTTTTTCAAGGTATTTGTCGACTACATCAGACAGATAGAAAATCCTAAGGTCGATTTCTCCATAAGAAGGATTCCCTCCTACTTCTATTCTCAAATAGTTCAAAGAACAACTCTGTCTTCTACTGAGATCCAATTAATAAAAGAAAAACAATAGTTTTCATGGCAATGTTAAAGGCAATGTCTTCCTCTAAGATTTTTGAGATCAAAATGATAAAAGCATAACTAACAGTTTGCAATGTAATTCGATCAACAAGATTGGGATCGGTCTCCTCGAGAGTTTTCCTATCCCTTATCAACATCGAAATACCATGCATATGATTCAATTAAAAAATTGGGATTGACTCCATCACTTATCAACACAGAAAATAATATATATATATATATGCAATCCGCTTAATGGATTGGGATCGGCTCCTGTAGTCGTCCCCTCATTTATCAACACATAAGGTAATATATATGTAAGTCCCCCTCACCCTATACGACCATCAGGATGGGACATTATCCAAATCTAGGCTCTCAAATTCTGTCCCAATTCCATAATACGAATTTCAACAAATAAAATGTGTGCAGAAACTTAAATAAACATGCATAACCGAACTAAAATATATCCACACACATCTAGCATGGAAATACACAAGCATAAGCATTACATGCATGAAATAAAATCATTTTGGAATCAAATGAATAAGAATACTTATCTTTATCCAACGAAAATCCAAGAAATTGGTTGTGTAAGAGTGATTTTCCACCCAACCATAGGCACTCTATCTAGCATATACTCTTTTTGTTGAGAGGCCATCCCCAAGTTGGGCTATGAGGCCACTAGGGAGAAGGAAAAACCTATATGCTCTCTCTCATCCCATAGCCCCTTTCTTCTCTCTATTCTTAGCCAAATTCTCATACAGAGCTCTACAAGGGTCTTACTCAGCCCTCACAGCCTTGGCTTCCACAATACCTTCCCCACACAACACCCTTCTTGGTTCAGGCATCCCTTTCACTGATCCATGGTTCTCTTGGGAGATCCATCTTGCCTGGTGCTTCTAGTGTGTTCATAGAATAATTCCAATCTGATATTGGCTACTATAGAACCACCTGTAGCTTCAATTCATGGCTTCTCAAGAACCTAAGAACAGCATAACTCCATGGGTAATGGTTCCTAGATTTCCCAACCTCTCTGCTCATCTACAACCAACAATTTTCACTTCCAAATATGCAACATAGTCTCCAAATTCGAATTTCTGGGTTCAAAATAGCATCATAAGTTCATGGACAACAATGGAGAGCTCTATCTAGTGTACATATGCATGAAATAATGAGAGAAATGAGGGTTGACTCTGAGTCATATGGGAAAATGATGAAAATACAACTGACATAACTTCAAATAGTAGAAGAAATGACTCCTGGAAGGTGCAGACTCACTTCTGTCATGACAGAACTGTGACAAAAGTGTAGTCATTCCCATGCTTCAATAACTGCGTGAGGTGAATTTTCCCACCAACCTCACACACGCATTAATGATTGGAAAAAAAGCAAAAAAGGATATAATTGGATTATTCAAGACACATGACAAAATTTTAGGTGAGTTCTAAGGTTGACACTTGGCATCAAGGATTTAGTCACCCATGGACCCCCTTTCCTCTTCCCCTCTAGTGGAAACATAGACCTTTTGGTTCTCTTTACACAACCACTCTTGGACCATTTCATTATTTATGAACATTATATTTACATATATTCTAAATCAACATAAAATCCAACCAAACATTCCAAATAAAATATGTACATCATACATGGCTAGCCATTCACTAGTCGGGCATTGGCCTTGAGCTCCATAGTAAGAATTCGCACTAGCATATTTAGTTCATTTACATAATTTTGGCTAAATACATTCCAATTCAAAACTAGGGGTATTACAATATATATATGTGTGTGTGTGTGTGTGTGTAAATTCAATTTGATTTTCAAGTTGGGATCGGCTCATGGATCCATCCCATCACTTATCAACACAGAAAATAGTATATATATAAATGCAATCTGCTTGGCAGATTGGGATTGCCTCATGTAGCCATCCCGTCATTTATCAACACATAAGCTAATATATATATATATATGCAATCCACTTATGCAACATCCCTACTATGCAAAGTTGCTCAATTGGACCCAAATTTCAAACCTAGGAATAGTGAACTCAAGTTGCACCAAAAGCCTCCAAATGATTTTTAATTGTATAGCGAGGGAATTTGGAGGACTTAGGACACCCAAATGCAACCCTTAGGCACTTAAACACCCTATAGAAGCATTCATGGTCAGCAATATTCAAGGAGGGATGAAGGGGAATAAAACTAGTCAAATGACTTGGTTGAAAACCCCACTTGGTTAGAAACTATTTGGCCTTCCAAACATTGTACAAACTTCCCTAATTTTTTATCTAAGATATGGCTCTCTTAAAGGACCTCAAGGAAAAAAAATAGGCAACATTACATTAGGTTTTAGGGTTTGATAGATCTTCCAGAAAACAACAACTTGTATGGTATAGAACTTATGAGAAAATGGTGAACAAGAGACAATGAATTTATTGCACAAAATTTAGTAAGAGTTCATGGTTCTGCACACAACATTTTGGTCATCCATTTAAATTCATATGCTTCTTGAATCATAAGAAATGCCTCAGAAGAAGTCTGATATTAAACTGATACAAGTCATTCTAAAATCACCATGAGAATACAATGAGGAAAATAACTCGAATCTATATATTACTTGGAACTATTACATGAAATTCTTGGTATTTTGAGATGTGTCTCTCATGATCAGTTCATTACATAGATATCCAACATATAACATGGCCATATGGTTGAAATATCATTCTTCCATAAATAATATGCAACTAGGAGTGCGCTATCACACTTGTACATGAATATTGAGAGAGTGGTGATAGAATGGTAGTAGAGAAAGAATAGTGAACATGAACTCGAACTCAAAGGGGGATTGAACCTCCATAAAAAATATCCATGAAGCTCTGTTGAGAGGTATGAGTGGCATCTCCTTCAAACAACTTGGATATGAATCTTGCACCAACGAAATTGGTTCTATGGTAGGGAGGATGAACATCTGCCATGCAAGGACAAGCTAAGCTCTCCAAAAGTGCAAATGAGAAATGACCAAAATATTCTCTCCTTCATCCTCTTTTTATTTTATTAACCTCCAATGGCCTCCATGGCTAGAATTCCTTCCAAGAGTCTTCACCCAACTCGAGTTAGGGATAGATTCTCATGAGAGACACTTGTCCTTCTCTTTCTTGCATTACTCTTCCACCAATTCGAATGGGGAATCTTGGCTGACCATAACTCCCCATATGCACTCTCTGTGTGTCTATGTTTAGCCCTGATATGTCATATGTGTCATAGGTCGGCAATTAGATCTGAATTTGTCACATTTTTCATATATTCTCCATCATTGTTGTCATAGATGCTTGGGAATCTAGCTATAAGTGTCACATTTCCTCTATGATTCCTCTTCCTCTTCCATGGGACTTACTCTTCCACTCCAATTTGACCTTCCTAGATTCATTCCATGAATAATGCCTCTGCAACTCCACCAGGAATGTTACCCTCCACCTTGGACTTGAATTGGTGAGAAAATGTTGCCATGTGTAGTGGAGAATCTTGCCACATGTAGGTCCCACACTAGCTATTCGCCCTCATGACCAAATGCCACCTTAGTTTTCCTTTATCATCATTTATGTGACCCAATTAATGATAATTTGCAAGTATAAAGTCCATTTGGGGTCTTGTAGCTCCAATATTCCATGTTTTAATGTTTCCACCCCAACCTAGGGAACTAGTAGATTGGTGGAAATCCTTTCTTCCTGAAATTTATTTGGATGGGGACATTAAAAATAAATAGATTGGGATGGGCTGATGTAGCCATCCCATCATTTATCAAAACAGAAGGTATATATATATATATATATATATATATATATATGCAATCCACTTAACTGATTGGGATCGGGATCCGTTAATAGAGCCGTCCCATCCCTGAAATTTTGAAAATAAAACTCCTAACATCGAGCTCTGTTAATAGATCCATATGATCTCTATTCTGAATTTGCAAGAACGTAAATATAGAAAAGGTAAGTCACCCCCCTTTGCCTAGTTCACAAAGATTACAAATAAATAAAACGTCAACAATCAATCTATGCCTCAAAGGGTAGCTCCATTCCCCATTATTTACAGAGATTGCATTTAAAGTAACTTGGATTTCGCACCCACTCTGATGCGCCTCACTTTTATATTTATGTGTATATATAAAAGAAAGGAAAAATGACCGATTTTCCTTAAAACATGTAACTTGGAGTGTAGTCAAAGACATTTGTCACGGAGAAGGGACAAAACAAATATATGATGAGGTAGAATGTTCCCCGAGGATTTTATTCCACGATTCTTGAATGATGAACCTCACCTCATAATGAGTTTATTTCATAAATATTTGAAAGAATAATTCCTCTATGCAAAACAAATGGCTCCCAATGAAAAAGGTTTTCACCTTTTAAAACTAGTTCGGTTTTTCACAAACCAAAAAGGAGAACATTAACCAAATTCTTATTTAAAGAATTTTCCAAAACATTGTAAACAAGAAAACATATTCTCTCTAGTTAATAAACTATATAATACACTCTCTTAATATAAGTTATCTTTTATAAAAGTCATATCTTTCTTAAAGTTCACATATGTATGTGAAAAAAAATTATCCATCAAAATAAATATTAAACCACTCATTTAAATAATATAATTTATTATGTCACCGAGGGGATCATATATATATCGTCAAGCACTTATTAATTTAGGTCTATAAAGAAAATCTTTTTGTTTTTCTATAGTTAAACTATAATGTTAAATATATTATATTAAATTTAATTATTAAAAATGTTTTTTTCATTCTAATTGGTTGGAAAGGATGAAGTCGTCCTCATTTTTCCCTTCCTAAGAGGTGGCGGCTGGACGACGTCACTGCAGAGGATAGAAACGACATAGTCGTCTGCACTTGTCTTAATAAAGCTGATGCGAAGCATCATCGTCGGTTGATTTCATAAAGCCTATTAGTTTTTCATCATTTAATTCAATATGATCTAGGATCTTAACTGAGAGAACAACACGTACAACATATCAAACACAAGAGACAAGAGACAAAAAATATTTCAACGGGGAAAACCAAGAAGGTGAAAAACCCCGTAACTTCCTCAGAGATAGAATGAGCACCAACACAAAGATCACAAAGATCAAACCCCAAAACAAGAGATAGTCTCCTAACAGCTTCTCCTCTTCCACTTGTGCGCACTCCTCCTCTCTCTCACTAATGCGAAGTGAGTGAGTGAGTGAATGAGTAAAACGAGAGAGTCGCACTCTCTATTTATACAACAACTTAACCTGCCTTTAACCCTAACTAGGTCAACTTCCTAAGGAAGCCTAATAACCCATCCACATGACTCATACAGGGTCGACCCCACCAAGGTGGTCTAATAAACCATCAAATATAAGTTATGACACTTACAATATAACTTGCGACACTTGCAAGTACAAATGACGACACTTCCAATCGGAGGAATAATACATATCCGTTGGGGATACAATAAAGTACAAATGTAATACATGCAATATACAAGTGAATAGCTTCCGAAGTTACAAATACATCAAAAGTCCCTCTTAACTAGGAAGGTATTCTCTTAACACAGTTTATCAATACATATCGGCACAAGTCTTTAATTCTAGAGCTTGGATCACCGTCACTGGATCACAGAGCATCATCGTCGCTGCTACTGTACTCGTCATCTCGATCACTAGTGTTATCTCTCAATTCTTCTCGTCATAGGAAGTTCTACAAAGCCAACCCTTTTTCATATGGGATGTAAGCCTAGCCTCATGTAGGTCTTCATCATCTTTGTGAGCGTCCTGATAGAGGTGTAATCTCAAGACTGATTATGTGCCTTTGCAAAACCTGATAAGAGCATCCTAGGATCCTTTATGTGCCTTGGCACGACCGGAAAGATCTCCCAAGACTGATTACATGCAGCCTTCACAAAACCTTTAAAGAGCATCACAGGAACGTTTATGTGCCTAGCACAACTGACAAGATCTCTAAAGAGCATCCTAGGACTTTTACGTGCCTAGCACAACTTATCAGATCTCCAGGATTGATTACATGTGAATAGGAAAAAACTTAAAAGAGCATCCCAGGAACATTTATGTGCCTAGCACGACCGACAATATCTCTAAAGAGCATCCCAGGACTTTTATGTGCCTATCACAACCTATCGAATCTCCACGGCTGATTACATGTGAACAGGAAAAAACTTAAAAGAGCATCCCAGGAACGTTTATGTGCCTAGCACGACTGACAATATCTCTAAAGAGCATCCCGGGACTTTTACGTGCCTAGCACAACCTATTGGATCTCCAAGACTGATTACATTCCTCCCTTGCAAAACCTCGAAAGAGCATCCCAGGACTGATTATGAGCTTACTACTCAACCTATTGGATATCCCAGGGAGATATTACATGCTACTGCACAACCTTCCACATATCCACGGCCTCGAAGTATCACCTCAATACTCATTATCAACCTGATCATCCTCGCACGAAGCATCATCCTAATGCTCATGATCATATTGATCATCATACAGTGCATCATCCTGATGCACATCATCATCACATGATCATCCTGATCATCATCATAGCATCATCCTGATGCATATCATCATCACATGATCATCCTGATCATCATCATAGCATCGTCTTGATGCATATCATCATCACATGATCATCCTGATCATCATCATAACATCATCCTGATGCATATCATTTGGAGAATCGTCCTAATGCTCATCACACATGATCATCTTGATCATCATCATAGCATCATCCTGATGCATATCATTTGGAGCATCGTCTTGATGCTCATCACACACAATCATCCTGATCATTATCATACATATCATCATCTGGAGCATCGTCCTAACGTTCATCACACAACACTTACATCCACAGCCATGGGAACGATCCTCCTACCACCATGCTTGGAATGGCTCCTACAAATGTGTCCTGTCACTTCATCCTCAAAGTATCTTCTATCTAAAGAACACCAAGCCTCTCTCTGAAGTACTCGAGCTTCACTCTGGCTAGTGGTTTGGTAAACACATCTGCTATCTGCTCATTTGTCGCAACATACTGGAGCTTCAATTCTCCTCTCTGCACCATATCCCTGATATAGTGATGTTTGATCTCGATATGTTTCGACTTGTCATGGAAAACTGGGTTCTCTGAAAACTTCACACAACTCTGGTTGTCACAATAGATACAAGTATCATCCAACTGGAGATCAAATAAATCGGATAGTAGCTTCATTAGCCATACTGCCTCACAACTAGCCGAACAAGCTGTGACATGCTCTACTTTGGTTGTACTCAGTGCTATGCAGGATTGCTTCCTGCTAAACCAAGAGATCACACCTGATCCCATACTGAAGCAGCACCCCGAAGTGCTCTGTTAGAAAAACATGATCGCAGAGTAATAACAATAAACAAAAATGCAAATATAATCACACATACACATTACAAGAGAGACATGGATATATTGTGGTTCACCCAAGATGGGCTACGTCCACACTAAAGTTTCATGTCCTTATTATTAAACCATCTAGCAAAGTGAAGGGATACAACTTGCAGCACAACCGCTGCACATCCTCTTCATTGTCTCACAGTCTCTCTTCTTGATATTAGAGATCTTTACAATGCATAATACCTAATACATCAACCCTATCCGTATTACAATGTCTTTCTTTTATAAGAGAAATACAATGGGAAAATACCATGGGATACCCAAAACCATGGGCCCGAAAACTGTTGGTGAAAACAACCCCAAAAAAATTTCTCGGGGGCTACGCCCCCAGACCCCCTGGGGATCGTGCGGGGATCATAACCAAACCTGGGGTACGGACACAACTGAATAATAATATCTATGAATCTACAGATCAAGCTCCACAACCACCAATATCCCACTTGGAGACTGATCACAACAACTCCACCGCTGCTGCACTTGCTGGACCTTGGACTTGGAAAATTTCTCATCTTCACCTTCATTCTAGAAGGCCAACTGAAACTGAGCAGGAACTCAGTTTCTCTCTGGTCACTACCTTTGTGAACATGTCTGTAGGATTCTAGCTAGTATGTATCTTTTCCAGCTTCAACAGTTCATCTACCAAAATAGAGCGTATGAATGGTACTTGAGCTGTATATGTTTAGTCCTGGAATGGAATGATGAGTTCTTTGAAAGATGAATGGAACTCTGGATGTCACTATACAACCTTCTATCCTTCTTCTTATTACCCACTTCCTCCATAAACCTCTGCAACCAAATCATCTCTTTAGTAGCCTCTGTAACAACAACATACTCTGCTTCCGTTGTTGAAAGTGCAACAACCTTTTGCAATCTCGAAATCCAACTTACTATTGTTCCACCTACATTAAACACATACCCTGTGGTGCTCCCCGTGCTATCCTTATCACCTGCCATATCTGCATCAACAAATCCCTCTAGAACAGTGTCTGAACCTACAAAACAGAATGCCTGAGTAGTAGTAACTCTCAAATACCTGAGAATCCATTGTACTGCCTTCCAATGTTCTTTACCTGGATTGTTCACATATCTCCTCACAACTCCCACTACTTGTGCAATATCTGGTCTTGTGCACACCATGGCATACATCAAGTTGCCAACTACTAATTGATAGGGAATCTTGGACATGCAATCTGTCTCTTCCTATGTCTTGGGACACATTTCCTCACTTAGATTGAAATGGCTGGAAAAAGGTGTACTAACTGGTTTTGCATTCTGCGTTCTAAACCTCTCCAACACCTTTTGTATGTACTCACCCTGAGACAATGTCAATTTGCGATTTTTCCTGTCTCTTGTTATTCTCATACCAAGGATTTGCTTTGCAGCACCCAAATCCTTCATTGCAAATGAATTAGCTAACTTCCTTTTGAGCACATTTATATCATGCATGTTAGACCCTGCAACAAGCATGTCATCCACATACAATAACAAGATAATATAACCTCCATCATCTAGACTCTTCAAATAAGCACAATGGTCAGAATGACATCTACTATAACCTTGTTCTGTCATAAACCTGTCAAATTTTAAATACCACGGCCTTGGAGCTTGCTTCAAGCCATACAAGCTCTTATTCAACTTGCATACCAAGTTCTCCTTACCTTTGACCTCACACCCTTATGGCTGCTGCATATATATCTCTTCCTCCAAATCCTCATGGAGAAAGGTTTTTTTTACATCTAACTGCTCAAGATGCAAATCTTCTACCACCACTAGACTTAAAATGGTCCTAATTGAAGTCATATTAACAATAGGAAAAAATATTTCGTCAAAATCTATACCTTTCTTTTGTGCAAACCCCTTTACAACAATTCTGGCCTTGTATCGCTTCTTACCTCCTTCTTCCTTCAACCTGTAAATCCATTTGTTCTGCAATGCTCTTTTACCAGCAGGCAGCTGAACAAAATCCCAAGTCTGGTTTCCTACCAATGAGTCCATCTCCTCATTCATGCCTTGCTCCCACTTCTTTCTAGTTTCCACCTGCATTGCTTCTTCATAACACTTTGGTTCACCAACATCAGTCATCAATAAATAATACATTGAAGGAGAGTATCGTTCAGGGAGTCTACTTAACCTAGTAGATCTTCTTGCAGTTGCAGGATTTTCAGGTACTTCTTGTTGTTCTTGATTTTCTGGCACCTTTGGAACTTCATTTTCTTTAATTTCATCAAGCACTGTGTACTCTATGTTTTCCTTTTCATGTTTCTTTCCCTGCAATTGATCTTTATACATGACCTTTTCATTGAATATCACATCTCTACTCCTAATGTTTTTTTTTTATTTTCATAATCCCATAAAGGATAACCAAAATCATCAACCCCATATCTAATAAAGGTGCATTTCTTGGATTTAGCATTAAGCTTTGTTCTATTATCTTTCTCAGTATGGACAAATGCTTTACAACCAAACATTCTCAGAAATGAGTAGTTTACCTTTTTACCTGTCCATGCCTCCTCTGGAATACCACCATCCAAAGCACTTGAAGGCCTTCTGTTTATTAAATAAACAACAATATTTACAACATCTGCCCAAAACTGTAAGGGCAACCCTGCATGCAATCTCATACACCTTGCACACTCCATGATCGTTCTACTTATCCTTTGAGACACACCATTTTCTTGTGGTGTTCCTCGGATTGTCTTCTCTCTATGAATCCCATGGTATGAGCAATAATTATCAAAATCCTTGCCGCAGTACTCACCTTCATTATTAGATCTAAGACACTTCAACCTTTTTCCTATCTCATTCTCAACCAAAGCTTTCCACTTCTTAAAAGTAGCAAACACATCATATTTCTGTCTAATGCAATAAACCCAAGTTTTCCTAGTTGTATCATCAATAAATGTAACATAATTATGAGAGCCACCAAGAGATTGTACTTGAGTCGGTCCCCATACATCTGTATGCACAAGCTCTAACTTTTCATTCTTCTTCTGTTTCCCAACCCTGAGAAATCTGACTCTCTTCTATTTTCCATAAACACAGTTCTCACAGAACTCCAAACTTACCTGCTTCAAATCTGGCAGCAACTTCCTTGAGTGGAGAATCTGCATCCCCTTCTCACTCATGTGGCCAAGCCTATGATGCCAGAATGCTATATATGTTCCTGTAGAAGTTAAAGAGATAGAATGGTCAGTATTATGAGGACAAATACAACGTACCTACCATGTCTCCTTTTGCTATCACCATTGATCCTTTAGTGATCTTCCACCACTTTTCTCCAAATGTAGATAGACAGCCACCATCTCCCAACTGCCCTGTTGAGATCATATTTCTTTTCATAGTAGGAATATGCCTTACAGCTTTCAACAGCCAATTAGTTCCTATCTTAACTTTTATCTATACCTTACCCATTCCAACAATTTTACATGGCTCATCATCACCCAATAAAACATGTCCAAAATCGCCTGGAACATAATCATGAAAGTATTTCCTATGGGGTGTAGCATGACATGAAGCCCCTGAATCTACTACCCAATAAACACTAGTATTATCTAATGCAAGAATCAAAGCATCGTGTAACACATCACCTGCTACATTTTCTTCTTGGGTAGTTTCCTGTTGTGCATCTCCTTTCTTCTTTCGAGATCTACAGTCTTTCTTCAGATGTCCTTTCTTTCCACAGTTCCAACACTCTATCTTTCCCAGTATGGACTTGGATCTTCCCATTTTAGACTTGCCATGATTACCTTGGCTCTTTCCTCTCTCCTTTTGTCTTCCCCTGCTCTCCATGGTCAACGCATTACCTGATGTCTCACCTGTGCTTTTTCTTCGCATTTCCTCGCTAAGATTAACACCAATAACATCATCAAATTTCAAGGTGTTTGAACCAGAGACAGAGTTACTTACATCCATGAACGAGATATTCCAGCTTTATGGAAATGAACACAAGATTAGAAGGGCCCTAATCTCATCATCAAAGTTCACACTTACAGAACTTAGTTGATTTGTAACCGTATTAAACTCATTTAAATGATCAGTAACAGATCCACCTTCAAACATCTTCATATTAAATAAATGATTCATTAGAAATACCTTGTTGGAGGCTGAGGGTTTTTCATATAGCTTACCCAGTGTGCTCATCAAACCCTCCGTTGTCATTTATTTTGAGATATTGAAAGCCACTGACGAAGCCAGGGACATCCGTATTGTTTCCAGTGCCTTTCTGTCAAGAACCTCCCATTCTTCATCCTTCATAGCCACCGACTACTTTTCTCTTCCTCCCAATGGTAGGAATAAATCCTTCTGGTACAGATAGTCCTCCATTTGCATCTTCCATAACTGAAAGTTTTGGCTGTTAAACTTCTTGACCTTAAACTTTCCTTCTTCTGCCATTGCTCCCACTCAAACCAGAAACCCTAGCTTCCTGCGGGTTTATCTGCCAAATAGACCTTCGGCTCTGATACCAATTGTTAGAAAAACACGATCGCAGATCAATAACAATAAACAAAAATGAAAATATAATCACATAGACATTACAAGAGAGACACAGATATATCGTGGTTCACCCAATATGGGCTACGTCCACGCTAAAGTTGCCAGTCCTTATTATTATATCGTCCAACAAAGTGAAGGGATACAACCTGCAGCACAGCCGCTGCACTTCCTCTTCAGTGTCTCACAGTCTCTCTTCTTGATCTCAGAGATATTTACAATGCATAATACCTAATACATCAACCCTAGCCATATTACAATGTCTTTCTTTTATAAGGGAAATACAATGGGAAAATACCACAGGATACCCAAAACCATGGGCCCGAAAATTGTTGGCGAAAACAGCCCTAAAGATTTTTCTCTGGGGCTATGCCCCTGGACCCCTTAGGGATCGTGCCGGGATCATATCCAAACCTGGGGTATGGACAAGGCTGAATAATATTATCTCTGAATTTGGAGATCAGGCTCCACAACCAACATGCTCTTCCTATCTGCAGCACTGCCTGCCCAATCTGAATCAACATAACGCTCCAGGTTAAACTTTTATTTGCATCATACTTGATCCCATAATCAACCGCACCCTTCAGGTACCTCAGAATATGCTTTACAGCAATCAGGTGAACATGTCTAGGATCCGTCAGGAACTGGCTCAAGGTGTTCACCGCAAAGCAAATATCTGGTCTCGTGTTTGTCATGTACATCAAGGACCCAATCATCTGACGATACATCATGGCATCAACCGACTCTGATGAAGCAACACTCAATAGCTTCAGGTTCGATTCCATAGGTGTGGCCATGACCTTGCAGTCCATCATCTCGAACCTCTTTAGGATCTCTACTGCATACTTCCCTTGCCCAAGGAAGATTCCATCTGCACTTTGCCACACCTCCATAGCTAGAAAGTAATGCATTATACCCAAGTCCTTCATCCCGAATTCGGCAGCAAGCTTCTTCTTCGTGTCGAAAATCAACCTATCCTAACCTGTCACAAACAGGTCATCCACATACAATAGGAGTATCACTGTATTTCCTTCCTCAACCTTGTAGTAAAGGTTGGAATCTGCTTTACTCTTAGTAAATCCCAAACTGGACAGGAAGCTATCTTTCCTGCCATACCATGTCCTGAGTGCTTGCTTCAAGCCATACAAGGATTTCTTTAATTTGCATACATATAACTCCTTGTCATGTATCTCAAAACCGAGTGGCTGCTCCACATACACTTCCTCTTCGACTACACCATTCAAGAAAGTTGTCTTGACATCCATCTGGTGTATCTTCCACTTCATTACTGCAACCAGAGCAAGTACTGTTCTGATGGAAGTGTATCTGGCTACAAGTGCAAAAGTCTCTTCATAATCTATCCCTTCTTTCTGGGAGAAGCCACGAGCCACAAACCTTGCCTGGTATTTCTCTATGCTACCATATTCAGCATGCTTGATCTTGTAGATCCACTTGGAAGTCACAACAAACTTCCCTTCTAGTCTTGGGACCACATCCCAAACAACATTCTTCATTATCAACTAGTATTCCTTGATCATGGCATCCTTCCATTACTGCATCCCAGATCCTGGGAACTTCAGATTCTTCAATATCTTCAATAGGTAGTTTTCTTGAACTTCGTTTCTAGCACAAATGTTGCTGTCCTTCTTTTGTAGGTGATTGTACACGATCTTTCCTACAAGTGAAATTCAATTGCATGATTAGAAACATCTCATAGATTTCAGAACAAATTCTTGCACATAAATACATATGTCATACAGTCATGCAATTTTCTTAGCCAATGCTTCAATACAACATTTATCCATATCTCGTAACTTTATAGATGCCTTCCATCTCTACGAGAACATTGTTAAGAGTGTGCACTACTCCAACTTGCCAGCAAAGAGGTTTCATTCTAGATAAGTAGCAATGGAATTTTGTACAGTACCATAGGCTACTTACCCATTACTTGCATATTAGTAGTATCTTGTTCATTAATGCAACTTTTCTAAACTGCATAATATTCATCCTAAATCTAGGAACATAAGTATGTACATGACTGAACAACATCATTTAAGTAATCATATATACAAGAAATGATAATTCAAATACTTATATTTGTTTGTTGGGTGGACTCCCTCTCAATCTTTGCTTCCTTATCGGAATTACTGGAGTGTGCTCCCTCTTGATCATTGCTTCCTTGAAGGAACTACTGGAGTGTGTTCCCTCTTGATCTTTGCTTCCTTGCAAGAACTACTGGAGTGTACTCCCTCTTGATCTTTGCTTCCTGGATTATCTGTCTTTGAACTTATATCCATCCTGGATCACTATGAATGCTTAAGTGTGCACTAGTGTCATCATTGTGTCATCCTCAAGATCTCATACATAATCATACATGCATTAGTATAATCTCAATACTATCAAAACATTATGATTCTAAATATGTATGGTCATGATCATTTCATACATAGGTAATTTATCACAAGCGTTAGTATTCAAGGTTTCAGGGATGACTTCTTTTGTTCATGCATATTCTTATTTGACTATAGGACTCTTCTAGTTTGCCATATCATTACTCAAACTAAGAAGAATAATATGCATAAAACCATGATTACTCAAACCTATAACTTCATGAATAATCATTATCAATCATACAAAAAGTATACTTATATGAGACCTTAACCCAAGGTAGGATTCTAACATGATATAGGAAAAACATACCTGGATTATCATGTTTGCGAGTCATGTCTAACATACCCAAACAATGTCTTCTTTGTTCTCTTCAATGATTTAGAGACCTTGTGCATGTAATCTGCATATCTTATAAGTTAAGAATTGTCGAACCAAATTATACATACCTCATAAGTAGAGATTCTATGTGATCAATGGCTATGGATGAGTCTTTGTCTTCATGTCACCACGGTCATATGTTCTTGATCTAGAACTTGATTTGTATTTCTTGATGTACCTTTCATGTTAGTGGACAACATCATCCTCATACAACATCATAGTGCATTAGTACAATCATAAGTGTCAGAACCCTAATCAATGAATGTCTTCTATCATTCACATGCATTCATATTTTTACTAAGGTGATAAGACAAGTCTAAAAATTAATCAAGATTGTACTAACCTCAATAATATGAAGACAAACATATCATAAACTTAATCATGAACAGATTTCAAAACATACCTGTATCTCCTCAAGCCATACCTGTCGGGATTGCTTGTAGACTTCTTATGTAAGGCCTTAGCCTCATCTCCCTCTGGAACTGGAACTTCTTCACTTATGTAGGTGTCCAATTCATTCTCTTGTAGGATTAACCCAATCCACTTTGATTTGCTAAAACTGGATCTGGAGCTGGCTAGGGTTTGACAGAGAAACCCTAAAAATCCAAACATGGAATTTCAAACTTCTATCTATACAGGGAGATGCATTTGACTGAGGTGAGCAAGCTGGTGTGCTCATATTTTGAAAACTCCAAAAAATTGATCCTCCAAAAATGACCTACGAATTTAGGATCTGCAACTTCTATCAAAATCTGGTTTTCTGGTCAAAAACCCGAACTAGGGTTTGATAAAGCTCGGGGTTCTACCCAACCAAAAACTTCGATTTTGGTCTCTAAATTTCGATTTTGATGAGGAGCATCCAGCCGTGGTCTCAAATTCCAAAAATTTCAACTTTTGTAGAAACCCTAATTTCCCGCAGTAGTGACAAGCCAAGAATGGAAGTGCTCAGAATCCAATTTTGTTTTGACATAAATATATGCCATATTGTTTCTAGTGCAACTTTGAAATTTTGGATCCTCAGTGTCTGAAAATTCTACCCGTGGTAGAATGAACTGTCATCTTTCCAACCCCGCAGATCTGACCTCAAATGGATTCTCTATGACAAAGATATGTTAAGTGTCGCAACATGACTTGTTTATGGGATGAAACAGCATAACGAACTTGTACGGAGTTCCATGTGTCACTGTTTCAACTTCGTCCTGTGAAACTCGGACCTGTGAAACTACAGTCCGTTCCCTAACTAACACATTTTATGAAATTTCATTTGGATCTTCCTATCCCGCTATATGACCTTTGTTCCCAGGTCACCCATTTAGGACTGCGTTCTGGAAGAGGCAGAAACCCTAACTTGTATGAATCATATCTCACAAAGTACACAGAGTATAGGGCTTATCTTCTGAGACAAGGTACATGAACATTGCATCTTCATCTTGTAAAGGTTTCAGATCCTGAAACTTTTTCAAAACGGATTTATAGCGAAAGTTCCACGATGACTATTTTTTACTATATCAAGCCCTAGCTTCCAATTTGTCACAAGTGCAATAAGTGTCATAAATGCCATACAATGCCTTCCTTCATGATAGCTCTAATACCATGTTAGTTTTTCATCATTTAATTCAATATGATCTAGGATATTAACTGAGAGAACAACATGTATAACATATCAAACAAAAGAGACAAGAGACACAAAGTATTTCACCGGGGAAAACCAAGAAGGTGAAAAACCCCACAACTTCCTCAGAGATAGAATGAGCACCAATACAAAGATCACAAAGATCAAACCCCAAAACAAGATATATCAGTATCCTAGTAGCTTCTTCTCTTCCACTTGTGCGCACTCCTCCTCTCTCTCACTAATGCGAAGTGAGTGAGTGAGTGAATGAGTAAAATGAGAGAGTCACACTCTCTATATATACAACAACTTAACCTGCCTTTAACCCTAACTGGGCCGACTTCCTAAAGAATCCTAATAACCCATACACATGACTCATACAAGGCCGACCCCACCAAGGTGGTCTAATAACCCATCAAATATAAGTTTGGACACTTACAATATAACTTGCGACACTTGCAAGTACAAATGATAACACTTCCAATCAGAGGAATAATACATCTCCATTGGGGATACAATAAAGTACAAATGTAATATATACAATATACAATTGAATATCTTATGAAATTACAAATACATCAATAAAGCCTTGGTTTCGACCATCCTCAATTTACCAGCGATCCCTGGCAATCTGCGTGCTCAAATGGGCATATAATTTTTTTAACTAAGCGCCTAAACCTATAACTGCAGCCTCACTAACTTCTAGGAGGTACTAAGCATAAATGCATTAAATTATGACAATTTTTGGGGAGGATGATAGGACTTGTTGCAACTCTGCAAGTATTCTGTCTTTGCCGTTGACCTCAGGTCTGCACATAAAAATATGGCTTGTGCTACCAGTCACATCCGCAACATTAATAAAGTTTTATAAAGGTCAATGCATGTCATATCTCAAACATATTCTTGTTAATCATGCTTATATTAGTGAATAGATGGAGCGTATCATATTCAGAGGTGTTATGACCCAAAAACTGGTCATTCCTCTTGTTCTGCAAGGCTACATGGAGCCAAGAAGCTAGGACTCTATTGTAAGCAAGTACTTATGCCTATAAAGTAAATATTTTTGTTTTGGGTGCCTTTGTTTTGATGTAATATATGAAGTGTAGTTTCCCATGTGAGGAGTAATCAATATATAGGACAGTCTGCCAGTCGGAATCTCGACTCTCACTAGAATCATGTGGCCCTGTGGATGGTCATCGAGTACAACTGTCGTTGGGTATCTTACAATAATTAAAGGAAGGAATTGCAAATCTCTGCACCATCATGCCTGATAGCTTTGCAGGATACCCTACATACATTAAAAAAGGATGTAAACGGAATTAAAATAAAATATTTTCAATTTATGAGTAAAGGAAAGAACAAGGCATATTGGTGCTTACGAGGCGTAGATTAAAACCCAGCATGTCTAGTAACTTTGTATCAACCCTCTGTACAGTTAGACAGAAATGCAAAACCTATTAGCAAACATTTATAAAAGCTATAATGGAACATGAATTCATAATTTAAACCATAACTAAACTTAGCGGGAAATATATCGCTTCAAAGAGGCAAGAAATTCAAATTGGGCTTGTGCATATATTGTGTTAAACTATTTGATTCAATTGAAAGAATGTCCATATCTGCAATTTGGAGTATGCTGATATTGAATTTTTGTTTGCATATCATTTTACCAATGACCCATTTAGCAATTGTGATGGAATATGCAATAGGGGTGAGTTATTTGAACGGATATGTAACGCCGACTAGTTTAGTGAAGATTAGGTTCTTGCAGGACTCTTAATTTGTTTTGTGTTCACAGTTTTTAATGATTGACAACAATCAAATCATGATCCTAGACTCTGTAAACAATAAATAATAAGTTTTAGCCTGGTGGGCTAGCTTGATTGATTGAATGTTTTTTTCTAAAGTGATTGATTGAATGTTTCTTTCTTTATTGAATGAATGCTTTGAGCTTCACTATCTCAGGGTTGATCATGCAGTAGATCTCCAGGTCGGTCCTTGGGTCGATTCCTGGGTCGATCTTTATCTCTAAGCAGTTGCAGCTGCGGCTTCCTATGTTGCATGTATGTGTTCCTAGTATGTGGTCCTCTTAAGTCAGGTCAGTTCAATTGGCATACTTACATTGGGTTACACTGAGCACCATATTATGTAAATTGCACTCTGGGAAGAACCAGGGGTTTCTGCAACGAAAGAAAAAACAATAGCAATAACAAGTAAATTACTGTAGTATGAAATGGAATTACTTCTTGGGTTTCAATTGTTGAATCTGGGTTTGTGTATTGCAAGCATGTTTCTTCTTCCAACAACTTATATCTAGGGTGAGCTATTGTCATTCTATTGAGCTGCATTTCACCAGGTTCATACACTATTCAGTGTTAATGTAATTACGTTCGGTTCAGACCTGCATTACACCAAGTTCAGACCTGCATTTCGCCAGGTTCAGACACTGTTAACGTAATGTAATTAAGTTCTATCTATTTTTGAAATACGAACAAATTCATAATTGCATTTTGATTTTCAAGGTTGCAGATAGTTATTCAAAACCTATATTTCTACTCAATCACTTAATAATATCTTTTCACTGTACCGGTATATTTTTATAGATTTATCAAAATTCTCATCAAGAAGGTGTTAGTGCACTTTCCTATCTAAAAAACCTATTGTATTGACAGACGCGTGCTTACCCTGGTGTGTCTTTGCTCTAGTAAATGATGAACATGTTCAATGACAGACGGATCTAGAATTCACCGATATTGGATTGAATATTGATATCCCTTTGGTTATCTCCCTAAAGTAATCAGATAGGTAGAATAAGAACGATTTAGGAAGATACGAAAGAGTCTCTCCTTTAGTTGATGAACAAGCATTCAATTTACTTTGATAATAGTCAATTCATTGGCAAGCTTACAACGCCCAACAAACAAGCTTATGTTGGAGAAATAAAATATCTGATGCATTAACTATTACTACCAATGCTCCTTCGTTTTCACCTTCAAATGTGATAAGGAGGAGAAGACTTTAATTTAAAATGATCTACATAAATATCTTCCAACGACTAAGTTGAACCATTTTTTATATATATAAATTATATGTGAAATACAATGTATATTTATTGATAATTAAATATTCAAAATCAAGTAAAAGTTTATTATTTATTATGAATTGAAACAATAATATTATTTCATATTTATTTATTTTCTAAATCGCATATTTGAGTTAAATCAACATTGGAACCAACACAATGATTAATAGTTACTTTAATCAAATTTCAAAGTTCATTTATTAGTAGGTGTTATGTCATTCTCCATAGTAGGCCCAAATGGGTAGAAATTGTCAATAAATGTGCCCATGCTTGAATTTTAACACAACCATTATATGTTGTTTTGGGGTTTCATGTTGCTTAGTCAAGTAATATTCAAATAAGTTAAATGTGAGTAATTGATGAAATAAAATTTGAGTTCATTTCCAATGTCATATAATTCAAAAGAAGAATGACCTCGGTGAAAATCCCAATGGGAGAACATAATGTGATTCAGAATAATCAAGGGGTGTAATCTATATAATTATGTGGTTAATTGACTCTTTCTAAGTAAGGTGTGAAGTTGCTACACTTTCTAGGAATTGGGTTTGCATTTGTATTGTCTCTATCACGATACCCAATTATATCCGTAAGAATAGAAAAAAGGAAAGGCATTGCTTTGCAAATACACACACCATTGCCATTTTGCAGAATTTGCACTTTGCTTTGAGTTTTTATTTTTGTACAATACAAAATCAGTTTCCTTTACAAATATTTTTGCTCTATATTTTTCTTAGCAACTATCTATAGCTAGCCCAGGTGGTAACGTCAGGGACATTGCCACCTCATGGATCTTGTTATAATTATTATTCAACTATATATATATATATATAGTATACAAAACTCATAATTTTATGAGGAATTTAAAAAGATAATCATCTTTCTATTTTTTTTGTTAAACCCCACCTAACAAATCCTTAGCTCATTTATATTATGAGTTTTTAAGATTTAATGATATTTTTCTATCTTCCTGCCGGAAATAAGACCATAGCTTAAATAATGTCTAGGATAATCCATGTGATAATCTAATAAATACTTATTTTTATGCTAGTATATAGGTCATAGAAGCTCACTAATTGCTTACATAGAAAATAGTTTCTCTACTTAGGATTGGCCCTAACTTTAGGACAACACCTAAAAGCATTTAGGCCATCGATTAAATTTACTTTTCTTCAAGTGCTTGTGGCACCAAGATGAATCTCGTCATCAATAACTAGATTCACATGGCTTCCTACCCTTCAAACCCTTCCCCTAGTGGATTCATGCCCCCATCGTTAAGTTGCATCATGTTCTCAATCTCCTAAGTCTAACATTCAAATTTACAACTTAGGAAATAAATAACCATATTTACAAAGTTCATTGGTGGGGCCTTGGCCTTGAGCTCCTCGCCAGGAATTGATACATAGTTACAATTTTAATTATAAAAGAATAGGGGGAAAAGAGAGATGTTACAACAACCATTTAAATACTCCATGGGTTGATGACAACCATGTTAGTGTTGTAGGAAAAGAAGAGGATAGAAATGATGTTGATCTTGAGGTGAAATTAGATCAAGATTTGGACATTATATTTGATTTTGCAAATGAAAAGGATTGTGTCAATATTGTTGCAATTGTTTAAGGAGAACTTAATGAATTTTATAAAGAAATGGAAGAAGTGTTGAATGATGCAAAAGAAGCTAAATAAATTGAGTTAGACATGGCTTTGGAGGCCATAGAAACATAAAACAAACTTGAATGTGATGCATTCCTTGAACATGAGGAGGATGTGTATAAAGGAGACATCCGTTGTACAAATTCACAAGTTGATGATGAAATTAAAGTTTCTACGACCATATTAGTAAGGACGATGTGAAGAAAACAACATCAAAATCAATTGAAGAAAAGAAAGAAATAGACAATTTTGTTTTACCAATGTTTTATTTGAGTGGGAAAGTATTGGAAGCAATAAAGAAGCTACAATAGTTTATGTGAAAGAACATTCTGAAGAAGAGTTGAAGCACAGTTGAAGCTTCCAACTAGCATGATTCAAGAGAAAAGGAAATCAAGAAAGTATGATGTTGAAATTCATTTTATAAAGGAATGGATTTTAAAGCTGAAGTATGATGAAGAGATTGTTAATAAAGGAAAAGCAATAAATAAGGAAGAAATTATTAAGAATGTGAATTAGGAGTAGAAATTTGAAAATAACATGGACAACATTACAAGTATGGGCAAAATTGTGAACTCTGAAGAAGTGCAAAAGCTATTGTTTAATGATTCTAATGAAGCAACCAAGAGGATGCTATTGAAAATGTCAATGATGTTGAGGTGTTTAGAGTAATTGGAGAAAAATTGGATGAGGATATTGAAGAGATCCATATTGTGTTGAATACATATATGTCATCATGCATGTTAGTATGCAAAGCAGTTTTGAAAATGTTGGAGAAGGTAAGAGTAATGCAACAAAATATATGGAGCAAATGCTACCAATTAAAACCCATTGTCAGAATACGATGGAGGTGAGTAAGCACATAGATGATGAAGAGAAGCAAGTCATAAAACTTGCAGAAATAGATAAAGAAATATTTGATGAAGAAAATATCCTAAAATATGGCAAATGTTGGAAATGTATGACAACCAGTTCTTTCGGTCATCATGTAACTGTCTAATCGAGTAACTAAATTGTTCAGTCATGAGTAGCTATGTAAGAAATATTATTTATTCTTGTATTCCCGTAGAAGGAAACTTTTGGCGAGAGTGAGGAATTATTGTGAACCTGGAAGGCTGTTGTAATATTCATGTTTCTTGAACAATAAGAGAACTGATACCATTGTTGCATGGATGTTTCCCTCTCGAGTGTTTTACCACTTAAATCTCTATGTACATTTGATGTGTTTGCCATTTAGATTTTTGGATGTGTTAATTTCTTTCACTGGATATTTGTTTTATGTGCCTATTTGATCCGGCAAGTGGTATCGGAGCTAGGTTGGAGGCCACAAAGAATGAGGTCAGAGAGAACGATATTGTCTCCATGTCTACCAATCGAAAAGAGGAAATATTTCCAAGTTTTTTCACTGGTTTAAAGCTATGGAAGGAGCGATAATTTTCTCTAAGGGGGAAAAAATTCAAGTTTTTCGTGGGTCCAATAAGTTGAGAGGCATGATAAAATATAGGCCAAATTCTGCAATCATGACATTTTGAAATTTTTGCATCCTTCCTTCATCGAGAAGAGTGAAAATATGTTTTCTTTTGGAAAGGCTATTTTATAACATATCACTTTGGTCAAAGTGTGAAAAGGTATGGACTTTTGGGTTTCATTATATCTCTATTTAATGAATCACGTGGATATGATATAAGATGGATGGTGGCACACACACACGCGCGCACACATATTATATGTTTTCATTATAAAAAGGTGGATCGTAGCTTATTTAAGGTGGGAGTTATAAGGTGTATTTGGTTTAATTTAAAGGTTTTTTAAATTATTAAATATATTTTGTTATATGAAAACCTTTTTTTTTAAAAGGATGTTTTTGTATTTTTAAAATTTTTTGATCCAATTCTTGAAAAGAAAAAAATGGCAAAGACACAGAGTGTTAAATTCAAAATTGAGAAATTTAGTGGGTGTCACATCCCGAAAATCACAAAAATTTAAAATTTTTCAATGTAGTATTAATTGCTATACTTGTTGTGCGAAAATATAATAAATGCTTGTTTGTTCATTTAAACGACATGCTGAAATAAAATGCTATAATGATCATGCATGTGTATTGTTTTTACAATGTGCGTGAAATGTATTTATGTGTTCATTAGAATGTTGATGGATGTTTTCTTGCCTCAATCGTGCAACCTATATTAATTATAATTACTAGAATTTGATGTCAATGCTTCATAAATTTACTTGCTATTGTTTATATGTGCTAACTGTTGTTCTTCTTATTGATGATGAAGGGGTCCTATGGGCACCCCAAGGCTTACTTAGCTATTTGCTAAAGCATTTGAACGTTCTGTCGCAGATTACAGGTAAGAGAAAAAGTGTTTTCGAAAGTAAATACAGAGATCCTATTTATCGTCTGTTAGCTTTTCAAGTTTAAAAAGAGAATTAGAATAACTTGCAGACATGTCAGGGTCAGATCCATTCTAGTTTGATCTTGTAGTTACTCAGTTGCTTATGTACTTTTAACTATAGTTTGGAAATTCAGAATGTAATAATTATTATTATTACATTTGTTTGGCATCGTGAAATCAAGAGAAATATTATAACTTTTGATTATCATGGCTAGGATATCAAATCCTACACCTAAGAAATTACAACGTGAGATCAATTATTTATATTAATAGTATCATATTCTAATACTCAAATGTTTCTATTGTAATTCAATGCTCATCTTTGATCCTATGTAATTATATGCATAACCTATATTGAAATGTTATTTTGAAATATATTTATGGTGGCTTTGTCAAAAGTCTATAGTTATAAACTTTGTTCTTTATGTACTTTTATCTATTAATATACCATGGATATTATAATGCTAGCATCTTGTAGTAATATCTTATATAATAGAGTGGAAATGATTTTTATAGTCTTTATACCAAGCATAAGGGTTTGATTAAAGTGGTCTACGTAATGTATAAACAAGGGTTGGCATTGTACCACGTTAGTTTGACTTCAACATAGTGTAAACATGATGTATGATGGTGGTAAGTATCGTTATAAAGGATGATCGATCCTTAACCTAAGTTTTGTTGTAATGGTAGGTCGCACGTAATACTTGGATAATAATTATAGTTTGACCTTTGGATAAATCCTATACATACTATGGTATGTTTGTAACCCTTACAAGATTGGACCATAACTTTGTTATCATGTGATGGCAGGTAACGTACACGGTAGATATGGAATTTAAAGTGCATTAAAGTGTTTGTGAGTGGATGGTCTAGTGGCACCTTCGTGGAATATCTTCACGTGGTCTCCTTGATCCCAGTGACAACCCTAACTGCTTGGATTACCTCGATGAGAGCATCCTTTCAACATTCATTTGGTAAGGACTGGAGTGTTGGGAAGGCCGACAGGCCTGCGGGTCTTTAGGGTTTCATTTCTGGTTTTTGAGAGCACCTCCCAAGATTCGAAACCATGACCTGTGGAAGAATTACTTCCACTTGTTAAGGTGTTAAGAGCCGAGCCATGAAGTGAGGGTTTCAACACTTGTTTAGTAGGTTATGTGACTCTGGAACTCTTCGGCTTGCAAGGGCATTCATCTTGAAGTCCAGGGCCTTTCTGATAAAGTAATGTCCCGATTCTCTTCTTTCTCCTCACGATAGTTTAAAAATATTAATGTTGCCTGTAATTTGTTTTTCAAACTTCATATTACATATTTTAACCATCCAATGTGTTGATAGTAGGTAAATCTTGTCTACAGGGTGCTATGTTTGAAGCTACGTGGAGATGTTGCTTAATAACTGGTAATCCTCAGTGGTTTTTCCTGTAGGTTACTCTTGGCAACTGTTAGTCGTTGTTTGGTGTTAGCCGAAACTGTGGTTTGATGTCAAGATGAGGATTTTTCTGTCGTTGTAATGTTTGTGAGCCAAATGGTCAGTGAAGGGAGGATGGGATCCTCGACCTACCTCATCGTTAACTCTACTGCATTTCACTGTGTATCTAATTGTTGAAAATGTAATAACTATTGAAAGGGTTTAACCTTCAACTATTTTGATTAATGAAAGGGTTCTGGTACTTGTAACTTAATATTGTTTATGTGTATCGTGTCTGAGAGCAGTGCTCCAGGAACCTGTGTTATTTTAATTCAATGCTTGTTTATGATATGTTGTGTTTTGTTAATGGCCGAGAGCCAAAGGCTAAATGCCTCATTTTGTAAATTCAAACCCTGAAATTGTTTTGTTAGAGGATAACTTCGAAGGGTTTATGAAGTCAACCAAAATGTTGAGACCTAGTCTCATATGTCTATTGTTTTGTCGAACGTTACTTTAACCTAAAACATTCGACTATTTTGTTGTTGATGTCAAAAGTGTCCTTCGTCTAAGTTGGCTTTGTACAGGGTGAATGAAAATGTGACCTTTTTATTCTAAAGTTGAGCATGGGCAGTGAACCTTGTTTGGAACCCTATCACAATGAGTTGGTGTTTAGAAATGTTAAGGGTTCGGCTGTAAGGTTGGTTATGAACTCGTCTTGATACTAAGGTTATTTTGGTTCTCTTAAACTGGCAAATCCATAAGGGTTTTGAATTTAACCTTTAGGTGTGGACTATAAGGAAAAATCCTTGTATATTTAGCTCTATCTTTGTAAATTCTATTTGATTCGTTAAGCGTTGAATGTTTACTAAATGTTATGATGTATGTAGTTAGGGTTCTGACAAATGGGACATTCATCCACAAGCAGAGTTGTTTGTTTGTCTAAAGATCTATAGTATCGATGATAAGATAAATGTTAATAGTTCTGCTTACTCAGTATGTTTATCTTTCGGTAGTTGTTTTCAAATCATAAATGTTGGTGATAGTTTTGATACTATATAATATAATATAGAATGATTAAAAGTCTTACTAGGAGGTTCGAATGGAAAGGTAAAATAGTAAGAGGCTATGAATATTATTTGTCTTTTGCAAAGGTTTGGAAACATGGAAAAGTTTAAACCCTATTTTATTTTGTTGCTGCAAAAGTAAAGATATTATAATGTCTGAATAGTATGGATGTTGCTATGATTTTCTATGACTAAACATAAGATATTTTAAATTGTAGAATATAACAGATAAGGGAAATTTCAGGAAATACATAACAGGATTAGTCTAGTCATTCGTTCTACTCACTGCATATCATTTATCTATTTTAATCTCCCTTCCCTTTACTAGAGTACGGTACAAAAACAGTACGTGGAAAAATACAGGGAAGACATTTATTCAACAGTCTACAAAATCATAATCAGATTAGGAAATCAAACATTTACTTATGCATGATGATAACTATCAATATTTAACTAATGAATCCTAAATCAACAGCTATAGAAAAAAAAAATTATAACTAATTAGGAAATGAAATAATAAGTAGAACCTGCAAATGTAGATAGGGTGGACAAACACCCAAAGAGGCCTGTTCCTCCCAACCTTCTCCAAACGAAGCAGCCAGTATCACTTGCTCCTTAGGACCCCCGAGCCTGTTTACTGAACCACTAGGTAGAAGACTCTGTGTAGAAGCAAGGCACTCAGGTTATACTTCCGGAAATCAATGGAGACTTGCAATACACCTCAAAATAACTCTCTGCACTCAGTAGAAGTGAAACGGACTTACATTACAACTTGAAACATAGCTTCCCCTCATCGAATCTCTTGTGTGCATACAACAAAACCATAGGGTAAATTTTCTCGTTAGAAAAAAGTATGAGCCTCTGATCAAATTCAATGGCTTATAAAGATGCCTAGGTCTTTAGTGGTCAGTTTCCAAAATAAATGAGCCTCAAGCTCTAGTCCCATCTTTCAGGGAACTTTGAACACAATTCAAGGGAGTTAGCCCATAACAACAGCTAGTTACTGAGTTCCTGATTCTACCACTTGTCCATTGCCTTCTACCCCATATTCCATTCCACCTAGTGGATCAATAAACACTCTTTCAACAGTATCTTTGGGTGAGTGTCTCCTATTTTTATTTTATTAAATAATAATATTGTGCAATTACAGTCATCCTTGGCCACCTGGACAAATATAAAACTTTACAATAAAAGTTAAGATAATGTTTTCTTCAAACATAAAATGTTTCAGAAAACTGGTATGTTACAGTGGGAGTAATAATTTTTAGTTATGGAAGGTCAAGATGTGGGATATGCTTGTGCAAGAAGGAGTGGTAAAGGCACTGCAAGGGAAGATGCATAAAATTGTGGATATATAAGATAAATACTAGGAGGAGATGGATGAAAGAGCCCTCAGTTCTATTCGTCTGTGCTTGGCTAACGATATTTTGTTTAACATCACGTCTGAAACTACATCAATAGGTCTCTACAAAAAATTGGAAACCCCGTACATGAATAAATCCTTCACGAATAAAATCCTCCTGAAGTGGAAGCTATTTACCTTGCGCATGAAAGAAGGTATGAAAATTTAAGATCATTTGAATACATCCAATACTCTTATTTGTCAGTTGAATAGCATGGATGATAAAATCACATTTGAAGACAAGGTGATTTTACTGTTGTGCTCTCTCCCCGAGTTTTGGGAAAATTGTGTAACCTCTATCAATTTAAGCTCTATCGAGGCTATTAGTTTTGATGATGTTGTGGGAGCCTTTATTTCTGAGGAAAGTGAAAATAAATCTAGTCTTGAAACTTCGACATCAGAGGCAATGGTGGTCAGAGGGAGAACTAGTGAAAGAGGAAAACATTCGAGGGGCACATCAAGGTCAAAGTCGAAGGGAAAAAAGAGAAAATTGAAGTTCTGGTATTGCAATAAAACAAGACATATAAAGAAATATTATTGGAAATGAAAACAAGAATCTAAGGAGGAGGACTCTATAAAGGAGTAAAACATAACCGAGAAGGATTCAGGTACGATTGATGAGGTATTATCTACATCTATTGTCTCACAATACCATTATGATTGGTTAATTGATTATGGATCATCCCATCACATGTGTATTGATAGGATTTGGTACTCCACATGCCAATCTATAGATGACAGGGTAGTTTATATGGGAAATGTTGTTTCATGTAAAACTGTTGGGATAGGGAGTATCAGAATAAAAATGCTTGATGATACTGTTAGGACACTAACAGAAGTGAGGCATGTACCTGAACTTAGGATGAACTTGATATCAATGGAAGTTCTAGATTGCTGGTTACAAATTCACAGTTCTAGGTGGAGTTTTGAAGATATAGAAAGGTATCTTGGTTTTCATGAAGGAAAACAAAGTCAAGAAACTATATAAACTTGAAAGGAGGATGGAAATTCAAATTGTAGTAGTAGCATCAGTTGATGCAGTAGAATCCACTCGTTTATGGCATCATGGATTGGGTCTGTATGAGCGAAAACTGAATGAAGGTATTTTTTGATCAAAAGTTGCTTCCTAGTTTAAAATATATAGATTTGAAGTTCTATGAGCATTATATTTATGGTAAACAAGCTAGACATAAATTTAAATCTGAAAAACAAAACAGTAAAGGTATCCTAGACTAGAATAATGTATTGATAAATTCAAAATAGTAATGAAATGGCCAACCACATTGATTATTATTAAATTGTACAAATTTATGGGGTAATTTATCAATATGTATGTATGTATGTATCTTATTTTTACTAAAAAATGTAATAACCCAATACCCATAGTAGTCCCTTTGGATACGAGGTGCAATCTTTTTTTTTAAACTCATTCATGATCCCAAACATGTTAGTGTTAGGAATCTGTGTCAAGCCTTCTCTTTACTTTGTTAGTATATTTTTGTTGGACGCATATGCTTTGTAAGTCGTCCCGTGAGTATATTTTATTATCCCACACTCATGGGGAGTAATAGTTGTTTAGCTTATACTTAGTATATAAGTGCGTGTTGATTCCAATTAAGGCATCCACGAGTTATTTGTATTGAGTTTTCTCAAAGGAGGTTTCCCCCTCGAAGTGGCCTACGATAAATAAATCCCTTCTGTGTTCTGCTATTTCTGATATATCATGCGTTTTCATCATTTAATTGCTGGAGGTTCCCCACATCTAGTATAAGAGCACTTTCTTGGGCTTTCCGGGTGGGATTTCTGCCAATTTTTTTTTGCAGTGGCTTCTAGGCACTGTGATTATTGCAGCAGTTCTTTTCCTTTGTATCTGTATTGTTCCTTTTAGTAGTAGGTTCGTATCTGGGAATAATCCCTATCTACTTAACTGTGGGAAGTACCTGGGCATAGCCCTAAAAATCATTGTGAGGAGTACCATAGGATCCCCAAAGTAGCTGGCCCATTGAGAGAACTTGCCAGTGAAAAGGGAAACGACCCCTACCTAATTGACTAGTTCCCACCTGTGAGGTAAACCAAGAGATGTCATTTATGGAAAAGTGGTTATCAGTTTTACCTGAGCCATGGAGTGAGGGGTACTACCTCAATATGCAAGTCGTTAGAAAACATTGGTAGCTGAGTGAATCCCCTGAAACTTTAGGAAGTCGAGCATATCTGGGGTCCATATCTATTTCCAACTAATAAATAGAAGATTGCATATGTCCAAAGCCATTGCATATTAATTCTGATTCGTTGTAGATCAATTCCGAGCCGTTGCAGATCAATTACGAAAAAAAATACAAATTTCTATTGTTTTGCCATATCTTATTTGCTTTAGCTCCGTGTCCCTTGAAAATTCACTGGAACCCATGCACTTCCATTCTGCATATTTCCTTCCTGAGGACCCTATCCCAAATTTCACTTCACGAACCCAGAAATCCCACATCTATTGATTTTGAGGGTTTGTCATAACTTCTTCGATTTTCACCCAATCTCCTTCAAATTTTTCCGCAGTGTTCATTTCCTATTTCTTCTTCTTTGCCTCTCTTGGAAAAAATTTCCCATTCTTTCACCCTGCTTCTAAAATCCCCATTTTCTGCTTCCCTATCCATTAGAAAGTGTCCAAAACCTATTCAAACCCTAGTTACCCATCAGAGTTTTTCCCAAATACAAATTTTCATTTACTAAAGAAGTTTCTATTTTTTTGTCTAATTATTCTCCCCTTAAAAAATAAAACTAAAAATCCTAGTTATGGTTATCACTCGCGCAGGAGCAAAAAACATTGACGAAGAACTTGCAACACTCAAGACCAAACTCCAAGATCTGGATGAAAAAATTCTCGGCCTCCATCTTCAGCATTCAGCCATGAACAATAGACGACAACCCGAGTCTTTTGCAGACACTTGGTTCTCTTCTTCCAACAATTTTCATGGGCCTAAGCTTGATTTTCCTCGCTTCAATGGTGATGATCCAACTAGATGGATACACCAGGAAAAATAATATTTCAATCTGCATAATACTTTTGATGTCAACAAAGTTCCACTTGCATCCTTTTATTTGGAACATGAAGCCCTTCAATGGTTCCGTTGGTACATCAAGGCTCATGAAGAGCCAAAATGGACATATTTTTGCCAACTCCTTTTGCAATGATTTGGCCCTAGTGCTTTTGATGACTTCATAGGAGGACTCACTAAACTTTGCCAAATTGGCATTGTGAGAGAGTATCAGACATAATTTGAGAAACTGACCAATCACATAGAAGGATTGGCTGATGATTTCTACAGGAGTTGTTTTGTCAATGGTCTGAAGGATGCAATCCGATCTGAGGTTAACATGTTCTATCCCAACACAATGATGGAAGCACTAGGGTTAGCTAAGTTAGTGGAGGACAAGATCACAGCCCAACAACGCTCCAAATACACTTTTGTTCCATTCAGAAATATGATTTCCCAACGACCTCCCATCAGTCTAGCTCCTAGAGAAAATCCTATCAAGCATTTTTCTGAAGCAGAGATGCGGGCACGTAGAGAAAAAAGGCTTTGTTATAATTGTGATGAGAAATTCACATGGGGACATAAATGTGTTTAGAAAAATATCTATCTCTTGGATGGATTCTCCTCCTGCAATTGAAATTTGTGAAGAAGCTCGATATTCAGCAACCGCTTGTTGACCCTCCTTCTCAGTATGACCACCCAGAGATATCTCTCCATGATTTAGTTGGAGTCACCACTAGACAAACAATGCAGGTCAAGGGTTACTTCAAGAAGCTCCCTCTTACAATACTCATTGATTCTGGTAGAACTCATAACTTCATTGACCCTCAGATCACCAAACAAGATGATTTTTTTGTCCATCCTTGCTCCAAATTTAAAGTCATGATTTCCAATGGGGGCACCTTACCTTGCAAGGGGAAGTGTCGCAATGTGCGTATCTCTATTGGAGATTATAACCTATGCTCCAACATTTTTTCTTTTCCATTAGGTAGATGTGATGTGGTTTTGGGAGCTCAATGGTTATGCACACTTGGCCCCATCTTATGGGATTTTGTTGAAATTTCAATGCAGTTTTCAAGCAATGGGAAAAAAAACACATTGAATGGCTTACAACCAGGGTCTCTTAGCATCATCGGTTCACATTGCATGGAAAATCTCCTTAATAAGAATTCACATGGTGTCATCGCTCAGCTCCATTCCATTCAGATGCAACCATCAATGGTATCCACTACTCCTTTGGATCTAAAACAAATTTTGCATAGATATGCATGTGTCTTTGCTAAGCCAGTGGGATTTCCACCTTCAAGACCAGAGGACCATCGTATTCCGCTCCTTCCTAGAATCATTCCTCCCAACATTAGGCCCTATTGCTACCCATTTCACCAAAAGACATAGATTGAGATGCTCGCTCAGAAATCACTGAAGCGAGGTATTATTCTCCCTGGTACCAGTTCCTTTTCTTCACCAGTTCTTCTTGTCCGAAAAAAAGATGGGTCATGGTGCCTATGCATTGACATCCGAGCACTTAATAGCCTCACAATCAAGGATAAGTTTCCAATTCTTTTTGTTGATGAGCTTCTTGATAAGCTTCATGGTGCTCATTTTTTCTCCAATTTGGATCTTCATTGTGGGTATCACTAAATTAGGGTTCATGAGGATGATATCCCTAAAAACGTTTTCCACACACATGATGGCCACTATGATTTTTTGGTCATGCCCTTTGGCCTCAATAATCCTCCTTCCACATTCCAAGCATTGATGAATAAAATATTCTGGCCCTACTTGTGGAAATTCATTTTGGTCTTCTTTGATGATATCCTCATCTATAATAAAACATGGGTTGAGCATCTCCAACATATGGATCTTGTGCTACAAATTTTCTCTGATCATCATCTCCATGCCAAATAGTCTAAATGTGTTTTTGGACAGTAGGAAGTAGAGTATTTCGGGCATATTATTTCAGCACAAGGGGTTCGCGTGGATCCTGCATGTTGATGTATATGTAACTTTGGAATGTATTTCATATATTTATATTGTATCCCTACAAAGAGGTTATTATTCCTCTGTACGGAAGTATCGTCATTTGTATTTACAAGTGTCGTACTTTATGTATGATGGGTTATTAGACCACCAAGTGTGGGGTCGGCCCTAAGTTGAGTTACCATGGGTTATTAGACTCTCCTAGAGAATTCAGCCCTGTTAGGTTATTAGGAAAGTCAAGTCAAGTATAAATAGAGTGCGGGAGGCACTCTATTTGATTATTCACTTAATCATCTATCTCTCTCATTGAGTGATGCGCACTAGTGGAGGAGGAGAAGCTGCTAAGGAGATTATCTCTTGTACTTGGGTTTTGTATCATTGCTCTATCTATCTCTGAGGAAGTTATTGGGGTTTTTCAACTTCTTGGTTTTTCCCAAGGAAACTCTGTGTCTATTGTCTCTTATGATTGATATGCTGTGCTTGTTATTCTCTCAGATAAAATCCTAGATCATTTTGAATTAATGCTCAAAATCTAACACTGCCAAAATAAATGCCATGAAAAATTGGCTGCATCCTCAGACACTCAAGGGCCTTCGTGGTTTTTTGGGATTAAATGGTTACTACCGCAAGTTTGTCAAGGATTATGGGAATACTGCAACTCCATTAACCTCTCTATTGAAAAATGATTCTTTTACGTGGACACATGCTACTGAGTGTGAATTTGACAAACTGAAACAAGCTATGTGTAATACACCTGTTATAGCTATGCCTGGTTTTTCCAAACCCTTCACTATTGAGAGTGATGCTTGCGACATTGGACTTGGTGTTGTTATCCTTCAAGATGACATCCCATTGCGTTTACAAACAAATTCCATTTCGGTGAGAATTTACTCGCCTCTACATATGAGAAGGAAATGAAGGGTATTTTGCATGCAGTATAGAAGTGGCAGCCATACCTATTAGGGAATCATTTCTGCATCAAGACTGATCACCAGAGTCTGTAATATTTCCTGAAACAATGGGTCTCCTCCCCAACACAAAAGAAATGGGTTAGCAAACTCATGGGTTATGACTATGAGATCACTTACAAGAAGGATAAGGAAGATCTTGTGGCAGATGCTCTTTCTCGCACATTTGATGACCAAGTTTCTCTTTCAAATATTTCTACACATGTTCCAAATTGGTTGCAATCTGTTCATCGGGGCTATGCCAATGACTCCTCATTATCTCAAATCATCCAACGGTTTTCCAATAACCCTTTTGGTGTACCGCATTACTATTGGGATGTTGCATCCCTAAGGTACAAGAGTCGTCGAGTGCTTCCCCAGAGCACAGATCTTCAACATGATGTCTTTTATGAACTACATGCTTCTCCATCGACAGGGCACTCTGGGTTCCTCAAAACATATGAGAGGATACAACATAACTTCTTTTGGAAGGGAATGAAAAGGACAATCCAACAGATAGTGGCTGAATGTGAAACCTGCCAGTGCAACAAGGGTGAAATGACACTCGTTCTGGGATTGCTCGAACCCTTTCCCATCCCTACACAGATTTAGACAAATATTTCTATGGATTTCATTGAAGGGCTCCCTAAATCTAGAGGGAAGACAGTAATTTTGGTTTTGTTTGATCGCCTCTCCAAATATAGACATTTTTGTGCCCTCAGCCATCCCTATACCACCTCCTCAGTCGGACATATTTTCCTAGACCAAATATTTTGTCCTCATGAAATCCCTTCTTCCATTGTCTTAGATCGCGATGCAACTTTCACCAATCATTTTTGGACATAACTATTTCACCACTCTAACACGAAACTGAAGATGAGTTTAGGGCATCACCCACAAACAGATGGTCAAACTGAAGTTATCAACAAATGTTTGGAAACTTATCTTCATTGTTTCACCTCTAAACAATAGCATCAGTGGGAAAAGTGGCTCCCTCTCGTTGAATGGTGGTACAATACCTTCTACCACACTACCTCTAAAATGAATCCATATGAAGCAGTCTATGGTTAGGCACTGCTAGTGATTCTTCCATACACCCCAGCAGTTCACCAGTTCTGGAAGTTGACATAGTTCTTCGAACCCGAGATGAGATTCTTCGCATTTTGCAGGACAATATTCACATGGAAAGAAATCGAATGAAACAACAAGCCGATCTAAACCGCTATGAGCACACTTTTCAAGTAGGTGATGTGGTGTTTCTTCATTTACAACCTTACAAGAAATCCTCCCTGAAACTCAAAGGGCGTCATAAGCCGACTGCAAATTTCTATGGGCCATATAAGGTTCTTCCGAAGATTGGGTCCATTGCTTATCAATTGGAACTTCCTCCTTCTTCCCGCATTCATCCAGTATTTCATGTCTCTTGTCTAAAGAAATTTCTTGGCACAAACATCAGAGCACAAACTATTTTACCAGAACTGGATAATGAAGGATCCATCATTTTGGAGCCAGAGGCCATCCTCAATAGGTGCACTTGTTAGCTTCACTCTCGATCCATCACAGAGGTATTAATTTAGTGGCACGGAATGCAACCAAAGGATGGCACATGGGAATCACTCCTTCAGATTAAGCAACAATATCCACATCTACAAATTTGAGGAAAAAGCTTTTTCTAAGGGGGAGGGGATGTTAGGAACCCATGTCAACCTTTCTCTTTACTTTTTTAGTATATTGTTTTTGGACACATATGCTTTGTAAGTCATCTCGTGAGTATATTGTATTTCCCACATTCATGGGGAGTAATAGTTTTTTTATCTTAGACTTAGTATATAAGTACGTGTTGAGGCCAATGAAGGCATGATTCCACGAGTTATTAGTATTGAGCTTGCTCAAAGGAGATTTCCCCTTCCTTCTGTGTTCTATTATTTCTGATATATTGTAACATACCCAACATTTCAAGTTAGTATTTTGGTAAAATTTTCCGATCATTCTTCAAATGATTTCTTACAAATGCAAAGTGCTATTTCAATTGTAATTTCTCACTTATATATTGCACAATGTTTTCTACATCCAGATAAAATAAATCTTACCTAATTGATGGAGCTTAAATATAGATGTACTTAGTGTCAATAAAAGCTACCGCCATTATTTTGTAACGACTACTTAATCATAAAGACTTCATGAGATAGACTATTTCATCTTGCACTTTAATGACTCCTAATGGATAATTGTATAGGTCCATACACTTCATATAACCTTTATATTAACATATATTGGAATATCACTCAACATTTCAAATCACAAGAGTAAAAAACATAAGTCTCACATGAGATAGAGACCGATATACGTGGTTCACCCAAATATATGGCTACGTCCACAAAGAAGTGTCACATCATATATTACTTACCAAAATCAAGGTTGCATCCCGTTCATAACTGTGGAGTATTTACCTTCCACCTTCTCAAAGCCTCTCTCATAGCAAGCATCTTCAAGGCATGCCATACTAACATCAGCTATTAGAGAGATCTATCTTGGGTTGACTATATATATGTAAATAATATCATTAATCGCTAACATCACCATCATTACAAGGATCTTTCTCTGGTTTATTCTAAACATATAAAACGAGTGAATGGAACGGAGCTATCTATCCCACCGGCTATCCCTTCCTCATTCCCTACAGCAAGCATATATAACCAAAAATACATAAATCAAATGAATGGACAGGGGTCTATCCTGTCGGCTATCCCTTCCCATACCAAGTTTACATACTTCCCTTGTCAATGTTCCCATATACTACTACCAGCAATATAATATTAAAAAAAATAGTTAGGCCAATCATGGCGCCTACTTTCTTGGTGACTCTTAAGCATAATAATTGTTTATGTAAATAGATTTCAACCCATGATTCCATCCAATCCAAGGGATGTGTCCCATTTGGTAGTCCAAGGATATATTAAGAGGAAATGTACCTCAACCATAGATCCAATCCAAACAATCCTTCAAATAGAAAATCCAAGCCAAGCAAAGGGCCACGCCCTCGCTGGCTGGGGTTACACATATTTTTAATAATGAAAAACTTCTTTAAACATACACTCCAAGCCAAGCAAAGGGCCACGCCCTAGCTGGCTGAGACCACGCATATTTTTATTATTGGAAAACGACTTCACACAGATATTTCATCCAAGCAAAGGGCCACGTCCTAGCAGGCTGAGGTCAAGCATATTTTCATTATTGAAAAATGACTTCAAACAAAGATTTCAGCCAAGCAAAGGGCAACGCCCTAGCTGGCTGAGGTCAAGCTTCTTTCCCTTATTGAAAATGACTTCAAACATATATTTTAGCCAAGCAAAGGGCCACGCCCTAGCTGGCTGAGGTCAAGCGTGACTTCAAACATAAATTCCATTCCAAACAATGAGTCATACCCTAGCTGGGTGATTCCACGCAGTTTTTTTTTATAAAAGAGAAAATGCTTCGAACAAATATTCAAGCCAAGCAAAGGCCACACCCTTATTACAGAAACATTAAACAATGCAAAGTGATATTTGCAGGGATCGATCATGAGATCGCCCAGCTCATCATCAACATCAGTAATTACTACATTCACTGACTAAGAAGGGTGAGATCGAATTCCTTATTGGGATCTCTTACTCCTTTTTAGTGTCAGTTTAAAATTTACTGTAGACATAATATATGGGATCAATTTCCACAAAATATTCCAGATTACTCTTAGGCAATATTAATACAGAATAGGACAAAATAATAAACAACAGGGACAACTGGGACCAAGCTTGCTTGGGACCGCCCTTTTCCCAGTCAATGCATAATTACAATATAGAATAAATAACCAATGGAAACAACTGGGATCGAACTCACTCGGAGCCGTCTCTCTCCCACTTCAAAGCAGATTTAAAATACAGCATAATAATCGATGGGAGCAACTGGGATCGATCTCTCCTAGAGTCGTCCTTCTCCCACTCAAAACATATTTAAAATTAAACCACGTTTTATACCAAGAGAAATACATAAGCATGCATATACAACAAGCAAAGGTTATCAGTTTCATAAAAAAAACTACAGGAAATCCAAAGTGGAAGGTGCAGAGGTCGATCTCTCTCCCCGAGTTGTCCCTCCCCTACATCATACCATGAATCTGAGATTTGGAACCTCCATGGATCCCCTTTCTCTCCCTCCCGACGTAGATCAAATAGAAGCATGCATGCCAACGTGATGGCAATTGTTGGGAAGATGGCATGCCCACGAGCTCAGCGTCCAGCGTAAGGAGGCAAACTCCCCAGAAAACGCATTACCCTTGCCATTTGTCTATTGAGATAGTGGTAGGTAAGTGTTTGTGTGTTTGCTAGTGGCAGATGGAAACCGTATTGCTCCACGAAGGAGACCAACGGGGGTCAGAAGTTCCCTCAACTTCATTCCATAACAACTCCTTTACTAAAAGAACACCTAAAAAAAATTTTATGGTTAAAGAAATATATATATATATATATAAATTTAGTAGCAATTATAGGATAACAAAAAGTACCAAATCTTCATTTATAAGCTTAGTTTATCGATTTAAAAAACACGCACACATATATATATATGTTTATTATAATTATATATATGTTTATTATATAATTATATAGGCTATGCCCAAAACATATATATGTTATTAATTCAACATATATAATACTAAAACATTTACATACCTTATGTTGCATATATCAATGCATAATTATAATTGTTTACTTAATAATTCCTTAGGATGACCTCTTTCCTAGGTAGAGATATCCTCGATTTTCACGATTAAGATTTTAAGGTCATAATTAACTCGAATATCTTGAGGCTCCTAAACTTCTTCTTATATATATACATATATATAGATGTTATATCAGCTTAGTAATTTGATTGAGGATTACCTTTATTATGCTTAGGATGATGCTTAACCTCTTTTCAGGTCCAGGAGTGAATAATCGATGTTCTCCCTCTTAGTTGTGATACTAACTCTAATCTCCTAAGTTTACGACGTAGGAGTTAAACCATATGAGCTACAAGGTTTTATTGGTGGGGCCTTGGACTTGAGCTCCTCACCAGAAACCAATGCAATAATTAATTACATTTATGAAATAATAGGTCATAAAGGATTACATCCTCCTCCCCTTAAGAATAACACCGTCCTCGATGTTTACTCCTTTCTGCAGTTTGGACAATTTTGTCATTTTCTCTTTCTCCATGCTTCATCATGGTCAGTTTCATAATATACTAATCTCCTGATCAAAACAAATTCACTTTCAACATACATTTCTTTATCAACCTTGAGGTATTTCAACCTCTTACTGCAAGTAGCTCCTTTGTACTTGCAACATTTGCTATCATCATAAAACATATGCAGGTTATCTTCATGATAAATACTTTAGTATTCCTCATACATCAAGATTTGTATGCAAATTATCATTTTCTTACTAAGTAAACACATTCATCATTCCATTTGATCTTACTCAAAGATATACTCAAACCTACACTTACAGTGTGTTCTTCTGGAGTACTTCTGAAATTGCAATTGTTGGTGTCTTCTGCTTTCCTCAAATAGTTTCTATTACCATAAGACACGTAGTATTCAAAATATGCATGATCTACCCAACATGAGGACGATACCCATCATTGGATTTCCATAGTTCTCAGGCGTATCTCCTACTAGTGCTATTCATGGTTTTTATCAAGAAACACATCAAGTGTTAGTAATCAGCACATTAAGTGCTAACAGTACACCAAGTACTACATCAAATCAAGTGATGGACTTATTATACACAGAGAAAATTTTTAGACTTGCTTCTAGCATCAAGCAATATAATATCTTTTTCTCAACACCACACAACGTCCTGTGCTTCCTTGGTGTTATAAGGTTTTTCCCAGGTCTTGTGCCATCGAAGTCAAAATTTCAATCATCAGTTCGGTCCCTTTCAAAGAGGATCTTGCCATTTTATTTGACTTGAAGAACCAAAGTACCATTTGTTCTTTTTCTTGCTGTTAATTATACATCTTCTTCATAGATTGTCCTCTTGCTCAAGCTATATCATATTATTACATCATCAATCCATGATGAAAAGAATAAATCATTTTACTGAATGTTTTTTTTTTTTGTTGCTCACATTCCACTTCCCAATTTATTTGATTTTATTCAGTCATTTACTCGTCCTGATCCTCATACCACTGCACATTAGCAATTTATTTATAATGTGCATAAACATCTTTCTTGACTATCTTGTCAGCATAAAAGGTTTAACAATAATCTTATCATTTTGTAGTATACAATATTTACCTTGTCAACACCATACTCCATCCAAGGAGTCTTACCATTCTCCGATCAGCTGGTTTGTTAGTAATCACTATTTTATTTTATTTTCTTGAATGTAAGATCATTTGCATTATGTCATCCCTAGCACATAACAGGAGAATAATCATTTTAGTCATCCTGTTAAAACCAATCACGATTGCGTCCATCAACTTCTAGTTTGCAGATTATTTAATGTTGAACCATGTCTTAAACCCTCATACTATTTTCATTTTGCATGTACAAATACTGCATACAGATTCTTGTTCTTATGCATGTAAAAATTGAAATAACTTTACAAACGCAAACCATTTTCCTTTCTCAGATTTTTGTTTCAGACGAGAGCTAACTTTATCCGAGCCTCTATTACCTATACTCAAAAGACATTAGCTATGATATCCAATATTACTCATTGGTAAATATTATCTACTAACGAAATGTAAAATCTTTTGAATTTGTTAACGGGGTGTAAAACAGACTTCTGTATATTACAGTGATTGATAAGATAACATATACCTATGGTGGTCATTACACAACATTCGCTAATATCTCAAGATCATGTCGTGAAGAAATTAATGCAGCATAGTCTATCTCATAACCAATAATTTTCCTTTATGCAATTTAGAGAATAAGGTTATGCATTGATTTTCACGTATGACACTTCTTCCCTGAATTCTCGAAATATAATCCCTATTCGAAATTGTAAACCATATATATATATATATATATATATATATATAGATACCACTTGTAACATCCCCTTGACTTTGGTTAATATTTTTAGGGATTTCTCAAAAATAAAAGTATCTACTTTTCACATTGACCACTTAAGAATATGCTATATTCATAGAAACTTTATGAGATAACCTATTTCAACTTCTATTTAGATAAGCAAATCTCCTTTCTGCAAACCCATGCATTAATACATAATAGGTCCTCAGATAACATATAGTTAACACAATCTAGATCTTCGGTTCATTGACTTATCTATATGTTTGTCATTCTAGAACATTGCATATTATTTGATTTTACACAAGAGTCCATATCCTCAACTAAATATCAGTCTTAGTACTTCAAGATATTAATACCCATTTAGCCCCATATATAACCTATATATGAATCTTTTTAATTTAACAAAATGTACACAATAATTATCAAGTAAGTCTCGACCAATTCTAAGAGTATAACATTTATATAATACCAACTCAATACAAATGTACATCATTTGTAAACTGGCA
This sequence comes from Larix kaempferi, assembly GCA_027924585.1. Taxonomy (NCBI): domain Eukaryota; kingdom Viridiplantae; phylum Streptophyta; class Pinopsida; order Pinales; family Pinaceae; genus Larix; species Larix kaempferi. Next base: position 13,311,233 of record BSBM01000806.1, on the reverse strand, counting down.
TGATCAAGATAATTGCATAAATGCATCGCAAATATTTCTACACTCATCATCCAAGCAAATGATAAAGGATTACTTCAAGGACTATCTCCTTGGCATAATCAAATAACAAGGAAAAATTCACTGATGTGGAAGGATCCATTAACCATATGAAATCATGAAATCCATGAGAAAAATATATTTATAACAATATAATAATGAAGTACATTTATCCAAAGAAAATAGACTAGGGCGACTAAAGGTTTACCTCAACTCTGTATAAATTTATATCATGTGAAGCCCATCTAGGCCCGAGTGCTGTAACTTGCAGCTCTGATACCAATTGTAACATACTCGACATTTCAAGTTCGTATTTTGGTAAAATTTTCTGATCATTCTTCAAATGATTTCTTACAAATGCAAAGTGCTATTTCAATTGTAATTTCTCACTTATATATTGCACAATGTTTTCTACATCCAGATAAAATAATTCTTACCTAATTGATGGAGCTTACATATATATGTACTTAGTGTCAATAAAATTTACCTCCATTCTTTTGTAACGACTACTTAATCATAAAGACTTCATGAGATAGACTATTTCATCTTGCACTTTAATGACTCATAAACAAATAATTGTATAGGTCCAAACACTTCATATAACATTTATATTAACATATATTGGAATATCACTCAACATTTCAAATCACAAGAGTAAAACACATAAGTCGCACATGAGATAGAGATCGATATACGTGGTTCACCCAAATCTATGGGCTACATCCACAAAGAAGTGTCACATCATATATTACTTACCAAAATCAAGGTTACATCCTGTACATAACTGTGGAGTATTTACCTTCCACCTTCTCAAAGCCTCTCTCATAGCGAGGATCTTCAAGGCTTGCCATACTAACATCAACTATTACAGAGATCTATCTTGGGTTGACTATATATATGTAAACAATAGCATTAATCGCTAACATCACCATCATTACAAGGATCTTTCTCTGGTTTATTCTAAACATGTAAGACGAGTGAATGGAATGGAGGTATCTATCCCACCAGCTATCCCTTCCTCATTCCCTACAGCAAGCATATATAACCAAAAATACATAAATCAAATGAATGGACAGGGGTCTATCCTGTCGGCTATCCCTTCCCCTACCAAGTTTACATACTTCCCTTGTCAATGTTCCCATATATTACTAGCAGCAATATAATATTAAAAAAAATAGTAAGGCCAATCATGGCACCTACTTTCTTGGTGACTCTTAAGCATAATAATTGTTAATGCAAATAGATTTCAATCCATGATTCCATCCAATCTAAGGGATGCGCCCCATTTGGTAGTCCAACGAGATATATTAAGAGGCAAGGTACCTCAACCATAGATCCAATCCAAACAATCCTTCAAACAAAAAATCCAAGCCAAGCAAAGCTGTCTGAGGTTACACATATTTTTAATAATGAAAAACTTCTTTAAACATACACTCCAAGCCAAGCAAAGGGCCACGCCCCAGCTAGCTGAGATCACGCATATTTTTATTATTGGAAAACGACTTCACACAGATATTTCAGCCAAGCAAAGGGCCATGTCCTAGCTGGTTGATGTCAAACATATTTTCATTATTGAAAAACGACTTCAAACAGAGATTTCAGCCAAGCAAAGGGCCATGCCCTAGCTGGTTGAGGTCAAGCTTATTTCCATTAATGAAAACGACTTCAAACATAGATTTCAGCCAAGCAAAGCGCCACGCCCTAGCTGGCTGAGGTGAAGCGTGACTTCAAACGTAAATTCCATGCCAAACAATGAGTCATACCCTAGCTGGGTGATTCCACACAGTTTTTTTTATAAAAGAGAATATGCTTCGAACAAAACTCCAAGCCGAGCAAAGGCCACACTCTTATTACAGAAACATTAAACAATGCAAATGATATTTGCATGGATCGATCATGAGATCGCTCAGCTCATCATCAACATTAGTAATTACTACATTCACTGACTAAGAAGGGTGAGATCGAATTCCTTATTGGGATCGCCTACTCCTTTTAGTGTCAGCTTAAAATTTACCGTAGACATAATATATGGGATCAATGTCCGTAGGATATTCCAAATTGCTCTTAGGAAATATTAACACACAATAGGACAAATAATAAATAACAGGGACAACTGGGACTAAGCTCGCTTGGGATCATCCTTTTCCCACTCAATGCATAATTACAATATATAATAAATAACCAATGGAAACAACTGGGATCGAACTCATTTGGAGCCGTCTCTCCCCCACTTCAAAGCATATTTAAAATACAGCATAATAAACCATGGGAACAACTGGGATTGATCTCTCCTGGAGTCGTCCTTCTCCCACTCAAAACATATTTAAAATTAAACCACGTTTCTTACCAAGAGAAATACAGAAGCATGAATCTACAACAAGCAGAGGTTATTAGTTTCATAAAAAAAACTACAGGAAATCCAAAGTGGAAGGTGTAGAGGTCGAGCTCTCTCCCCGAGCCACCCCTCCCGTACACCATGAATCCGAGCTTTGGAACCTTTGGAGGTCCCCTTTCTCTCCCTCCCGACGCAGATCAAATAGAAGCATGCATGCCAATGTGATGGCAATCGTTGGGCAGATGGCATGCCCACGAGCTCAGCGTCCAACGCAAGGAGGAGGCAAACTCCCCAGAAAACGAATTACCCTTGCCACTTGTCTATTGAGATAGTGGTAGGTAAGGGCTTGTGTGTTTTCTAGTGGCATATGGAAACCATAGTGCTCCATGAAGGAGAGCGGGGGTCAGAAGTTCCCTCGACTTCATTCCATAACAACTCCTTTACTAAAAAACGCCTTAAAAAAATCGTATGGTTAAAGGAATATATATATATAAATTTAGTAGCAATTATAGGATAAAACCAAGTACCAAATCTTAATTTATAAGCTTAGTTTATCAATTTAAAAAGCATACGTAGGCTTGTGCAAGCTAATGCTAGCCACTCATGACGCGTTAGTCGCAATGTACCCCTGGAAAAATAGAAATCTGAACGTCAAAAAGCAATGTTAGAGCTACCTACACAACTTTTTGGAATATGGTGCAAGAAGATGAAACATAGACAATCGGATTACCTTCCAGAATAAATAAATATAATTTATGGAAATTAAGTATAACTCCCAAAAAATGGGGTTCTGCCAAGGTTGGTATGTTATTTTTTTAAGAAAACATAATGAATATGTTTGCGTTAGTTCCCTGGTTCGGTATGCAAATGGTGGAATTTTGTGAAAAAAATTATATACAGTCATAGATAACAGGTCATTCTAGTGCAGTGCTATTTTTCCATATTTATTTATTTTAATTTTAATTTTTTTTAATTAAGGAAGTCAACCAAGCCCTACAATGAATAGGTCGAGCATTAGTCCACAATGTCATGGTCTTAACATAATCAATGAACTTTTTTTTTTAGGATGTAGCTCTTTGTGTGTACTTATGTGGGTTCTTTTCCGTTTTCAAAATAGGTGAGCCAATCAAAAGTTATAGAAGAAAAAAATAACCTACTTTTTGTGTAATATTGACGCTAGTGCAATTCATATTAATTAAAAAATAGAAAAAAATAATAGATTTAATAAACAATTACATATTCGGAATCTGCACACATAGTTCTACAAGTGTGTGCAATTTCATTAGCAGTGGACTAGTGTAGCATATGCAGAATCGTGCTTGAAACAGAAGAAGTTATAGAATAAGATGTATTTTGTTATAA